>OY754327.1:25474587-26809302 GCA_963573305.1 Pyrrhosoma nymphula | reverse complement strand
TGATGCGTGATTTCGTCTTGTAAGTACTATTGCCATCCTATGTGACCGAGACTGAAAACTTATTCAGGAAATCCTAAGTCAGAGTGGCAGCGTATTGCTCATGAAATGGCTTGTATGTCCATTAGCCATAGGCGAGTGCTATTTTTTTCATTACCAGGCGGTATGTGTGTGTTTTGATTAAATCTGAAAATTTTCACATTTTTGTAAGTTTATCAATAGGTACTAGGCTACTTTAAATTTTTTTTTGGCTTTCTTCATGCTTCCTACTAATTGTAAGTTGAGTTACTCATTTTGAGCTTTGCACTAGAAGTTACCCATCACTTATTATCCATAGTCATAGGATAAGTTTGTTTTCAACTTAAAAATGTTCATTGAAGCATAACTTAGCAGATTTGCATCCGTTATCTGAAAATCACAATCATTACAGCGGTAAACCATGCACTTTTAACCCTTCTCTGTCTCATGTATGTACGAGCCATTTGGATTTACTTAGTAAATTACCGAATCTATTACTTACGTAGTAAAGCCTTGTTTCCTCCTTCGTCATTTTGCCGAGACGATGAGGAAGGCTTGACATGAAAGTCCGACTATTACACTTTCAAAAATTGTAAGTTTTAGCATTGATGATATTTGGCCGCATTTCGGGAGAATAACTTTCATGAGAATTCTACACTAGCGCTTTGAGGATTAAGGATTTTGCAACGATGGAAGCGTTTTTAGAAATCAACAAGGAAAGATATGAGGACAAGGATTCTCGCCGTTGATTCCGAAGGAGATAAATTATGATGGGAATGGCGTGATGCGTGGAGGGCGATTGCGTTTTGGATTCGAGGAACGGAGGAGGAATTGGGGAGGGAGACTGACAAGAATTGTAAAATGGAGGACAAGGGATAGGTGTGAGTGCATACAAAGTACTCTCTACCCTCAGGTCTACCTCTCCACCCCCCTACTCCTGTCACATAGTTCTCGCTGAATGCCATCACGAAGGACATCGTTTTTGCATTGTATCTCTAGGAAAGAGCAGAATTCACTTCTGTTGAGTTAATTTCTCTAGAAAATGGCATTAAAAAATCATTCTCATAATCTCTCTTGACGCCATATTCTAATAACCTTTCGGCAACATTCTTCACTTATGTATTTTGATAGTTGTGTGCAGTTGACTACCACGTAGCAAAAATCATGTAGTAAAAACTTTGCTCTATTATCGTCAATTATTAACTACTACGCCTGCCTACTGCATTAGCAACGGAAAAGCCAATGATTTCTCCAACAGAGTTTTCAGAAATATGCCCTAAAAGTTAAGGCTTTTGAATAGCGCAAAGATCCACGCGTTTGCTCTGCTAGAGATAAGTTCGAAATTCACTTCTTGCTCCTGGAGAATTCCCGGGCGGATATTTCATTGGCTATTTTTGCGATGCATATGCCCTGTGTATTTATTGAAAGGTGAAAGGTTTGTTTTAAGAGCCTTATAAAATCATACCAGTCAGTGAGTGAACCTAATTCATAAATGTACTTGGATACGCAGTGAAAATATCGCCTATGGACGTTGAAAGACTGCTTAAATAGTCCTTATTCTAACACTAAATTACTAATGACAGCTTTATTGGATTTGTGGCTGTCGTGACAAATACACCTTATTTGACTGTATTTTAATATTTTCGTAATTTACTGACATATTTATTTCCTTAAACATCCAGTTATTTGGCAAAAATGTCATAGTGAGTTATCTTGCGTCCCAGCAAACACACAAGTTATCGCTGTTTAAAGTAGTTTTGGTGCTAAAACGTTTTGCAGTGAAACTAAATTCATGGTAAACAAAGCACTTCAAAATGTTACTTTACCATGCTCAGCTTTGCTAAGAGTGACAACAGCCACAGAATTAATCATTTTTACTCATAAATTCAAAACCAAGCAAACCTATGAAAATTATAATTCTCACCTCACTATTAACCTTAACTGTAAGATACTAACCTTAAATTGCACCCTATATTTCCATTCTAAAATTTGCTGCAACTAATATGATTTTCACACTTGCTTACTAGCCTACATGCTATCGCGAAAAGATAAAGTTACAGGATTTCTTGGCACACTTTTCTTTATCTAACTGATGAATCCAGAGATATTTCCCTTCCAAATATACTCTTTACATAAGCGCGAGTCGTATTCTTGCGGAACGCCTATTAATTCCGCCACGTTCGCCCACCTCCTTTTAGCAAGTCTACCCTCGGAAACTAGCTCACGGACTCTTTTGAAACACAGTGTAAATAATGAGCAAATATCTTTCACCAGGTTGATATTCTTTTGATATGGAGTCTTCTATCTGTGATGTTAACCGAGGGCCCTACTGTCATGGCTAACTCTTAACTTCTATAGCAACAAAGGGTTACCTGAAATTGTTGAATATACTTAAGATATATTGCCAAATGAACGGAAGAAATCGATAAAGCACTAGTATCAAACGAAACATTTTATTTCCTGAATCCTTTTACTACAAAAAAAGAAGAGGAATCTACTTACGAGTAAAATGTTAACGCTGAGCACATTTTTGTAATAAAATATTACGTAGGAAAGAAATAATCCTGTGATCCTAGAAATAGGCGGCTGGTAAAATGCCCTTAGTGGAAATAAAAATTGACTGCAATTAACTCAATACAAACTTGGAGAGGAATGATAAGTAAATAAACCGTTAAAGATTAGCTCGTAGGCTTCGGCGGATGTAGTGTTAACTGTTTCTTTTTTCGGGATTCATTCCGCGATGTTAAAATTATAAAAAACATTATTTCGCTGGCCCTCCTGCCAGCTTCATCAGATTAACAGAACTGATTCCTTAGTCTAGCTTGTGTTTGTATACATGAGTGAGAACTCCCATTGTTGCCGGAAATTTTAAATTTGAAAAATTCGTGTAAGATTTCTACTCAACGTGCAATCGTCTTCTCGGTTGACGTTCTCCGGTCTCTTCGCAATTTCTCTAGTTTCCCTGATTAATCTTGGGTAATAGCGTACCTCCTTTGATATTAATTTTGTCTCCTCAAAGTTGAAACTATGAGTGGGTCCGCTGAGATGGTGTTCGGTCAATCCAGAAATGCGGTAATTATTATTTTGAATTGCCCGTTGATGCTCTCAGAGGCGCATTTTTAGGGCTCTGCATGTCTGGCCTAAAAGACCGTTAAAAATGTTTTGTTTCGTTCAAAAATGTAGAAGTGTTGACGGATGCGAGTATTTTATGCGTTGAAACCACCATAGCTACTTTTAGGAATCCATTTATCAGCAGAATACGGAGAAGAATACTACCTTGGGATAAATTGAATTGTACTATGTGCACAAAATCCTGTTTAGCCTTTATTTTTCGAATGTCAAAAATATCCTTCCCAATTTTTCCATTCTCACTTTGTTTTCAAAAAACTTTCAGAAAGTATTTATGGATAATATTAAGCATAAAATTCCATAATCTTCCGTATGTAATTACTCCACGGCAATCTGAGAGTTGATATAATCGTCGAAATATAAATGCAAAACTACCAAGACTGAGACCAGACTGCGAAATTCCGGAACTTATTTAGCGTGAGGGCCAGTAAGTACTCCGTGCTCATAAAATACGTTAGGCTGCATCATAACTGAGAGAAATCAACGAACCCTCTAGGATTGATGCCATAAAAGATATTTTAGTTGTGATTAAAATTTTGGATTTTTCATAGCTACGGAGTAAATACAAATTTTAAGAAATGTAAAAAACAATAATTTGGAGATATTTGTCCAGCACAAATGAAACTTAGTTTAGCACCAGTTTCTCTATGCTGAGCCTAATGTCTTTGTGACCATGTTAGGACAAGAAAATTGAAGTAGAGCAACAAACATCGGCCCTCATGAACTTTCCTTTCTGGCACGTAGCCAGGGACTGGAGATAAAGAAGCCAGCTCAGCAGGGTTCGATTTGAATATTTTTAAATAAACCAAATAAATGACATGATGTAAATATGCAGTTCCTTACAATTCTTAAACAACAAAAATTAGGCTACGATTGATTTCGTATGTTCCAAATAGTGATAATCTGACAAAGTGTGCGAAACAGAAATTAAAAGACGCTTCGAAAAGGCTTGTAGCGTAGTAATGTCCGACAAAAAGATGTTAAGAGTTTAGGTGAACAGTTGCGTCTAAAATTTTTCTTGCTCTTTTAATGGTATGCTCAATGTTTTTGGGAATAAAACTACGGCTAATCTTTAGAAAAGTCTTGAATGGAGGCTCATGTTGCTACAGCGAATGGGAAGAGAAACATTGCTATTTCTACGGAGGATGGAATTCCACACTGTGTGGTCCATCCATTTATAGTTGCGCGCATCGGACACATTCTATTTGAATTATCTATCCTCATTTATAATGCAGAACCCTCCAAATTACACTTCAAACGCTACTTTAGTAGTGCATACGACGCAATCAAGAGAATTCTGGCATGCTGGAAAAGTTTCCCATTCCTCCATTCTCTGATATCCATTTGTATAGTTCACTCACAGAGCAATTTCAAAACTTCTCTATTGGCATGGAGAGGCAACCTATCTGAAAGAGAACAGTTCATGACCTAACTTTTAATCACTCAAGAGGATTGTATGTCAAAAAATGACCTCTTTAGTCATGAAGAAATAGCAGCCTCCTACGCTCATTAGACCATTATCACATTACATACAGACAGTGTATAAGTGCATATCTGATGTGGTTACGACATAAATTGGATATCCATTTTACAAATATTCCAAATATTTGCTATTAAATTAGAGAGCGGGCTATATTACTCTCGCATGTACTATTATCAAATATCCCTTGTTGGGCACTTTCCCAATTGGAATCCTTAAACTTGCACTTAGAATATACAATAGGTATCTTGTACCTCTCCACAATCCCAAACTGGCTGATGCATCACGTGCTCGGAATAAGAATTTTTTTCAGTTCACGATGAAATTTATTATTCTTACACCATTTCGTCTATGTTTTTAAAAATAAGGTCAGAATAAATATGTGCTGTTTAAACTATCGTACATTTAAAATTAGAATAGAGATATCAAGAAAATCTTACCTCACATTTTTAGCGCCCTTAAGACGCTACGACAGAGTACATGCGTAAAATTTGCATTTAAGACCTGGAATGGGGATTTTATTCTGTTCATTTACATCCATTAGCCATTATGTTTATGGGAATGTCTCTAATTTTCCCAACTTGACCAAATGTACGTTTTTCGGCCCAACATCTCAGACAATGGAACTCGACTCCTGTTTCTATTTAGTCACAGAGAGGGAGTCGCTGCGAGGGATAAAAGAAGATGATAGCAGTGGCGGTAATCTTGAGCCGGGAGGGGAGATTCGGAGGTGGGGGAGGGAGGAGGTCGGTGGGAGGAGGGCAATTGGAAGGACCCTGTGAGCGGCATCCGGAGGATGTGCGAGGAAAAATACTGCGCAAGAGTGATGATGACAAGGGCAAAGTGGAAGAAGACGAAGAAGATCGTGGGAGGGAGAGGAGAGGGAAGGTGAGGGAAGGGGAGGGGGAAGGCGAGAAGGTGGAAGCTGCGGCAGGGAAGGACGTTTTGTCGTCTCGTCGGCTGGAGAACTAGCGAAGGCCTTCGGTCGCCCGACACACTTGCGAATTGCGAACTGCTGTTGAAATTCAAGGAGGATGGAGCGAGATTTTTCCACCTTCGGAACCACTGAATGCGAGGAATGAAAATTCTTTGCGAAACGATAGTTCAGCTAAGTCGGTAGACCAGTGTTTCCCAACCGATGTGCCGCGGCACCTTAAGAGTGCCAGGAAAACAGATAGGGGTGCCGCGAGATTGTTGCGGGAAAACGAAAAATGTTTATATAGTATGACCAACGCATAATTGATTACTCCCATGCCCGATAGATGGTGACAGTACATCTACATCTACATATTACCCCGCAAACCGCCTCAATAGGCGTGTGGCGGGGGGTGTTAGGACACCAGCCGTTTACATATAAAATGGACACGCTCTAATGAAAATACGCCTAGCATTTTTTGAAGTCCCTTATTGTTCGGGGGAAAAACGAATTCCCATATCTATCCGTTCGGCAAAATATCTCTCTTAATTTATCGTTTCTGTCGGACCTGGAAATATAGTGGGGTTCTAATAGGATGTTCTCCGTGTCGCTCTGAAAGATATCTATTCTCAATTGTTCAAGCAATCTAAGCCTAGCGCGCAGCCTCCGAGTCTCTAGCGGCTCCCAGCCTAATTCGTTTAACATCTGTGTAACGCTGTCTGTACGCCCGTAGCTGTTTTTGACGAATCGCGCAGCTTTCCTTTGTATTTTATTAAGTTCCCGGACTAAGTCTTTCTGCACCGGATCCCATATGCTCGCTGCATATTCAAGGTGTGGCCGGACGAGTGCGAAATAGCACCTCTCTTTTACTTTTTCATCCGAAAATCTTCCCACAATACGCTTGACGAATCCAAGCTTCTTCAGAGCTCTGCCACATATATTTCTTATATGTGCTCCCCACGATAGCTCCGAAGTTATCGTAACTCCTAGATACTTCACTACAGTAGTCGAAGAACTTCTTCCAACCTGACTCCAGTAGTATACTATACCTATACTAATATAATATACCTAATATATTTGGTGATTTTACTATTAAATCACTTAATAAAATAAAATTGAGGAAGTATTTATTTGATTTTAATTATTTAATTAAATAATGTGAAGTTAAAATTTTCCTGATGCATATTTCACTATAATTAATTAATATTTTTTAAATTGAAAAAAATCTTAGAAGGGTGCTCCAACATTGTAACCTCCTTCTAAAGGGTGCCGCAAACGTTAAACGGTTGGGATTTACTGGACTAGACAAGTTGTGTGGTCACATACAAAAATCTGGTGAACTTTTCGTGTGATGCAGGAGCTGACTCGTATATGGATCAGATTCGTGTTCAATGTGACATTTTTGTTTTCATTTAGGTACTCGTAATTGAAGCTAGTATTGCCATTATTATACGTATTTCTCCATCTGTCAGATGGGATGTAAAATTAGCCTTGGCACCTATAGTTCAGATTAAAGGCTAAAGAGGAAAATAGAAGGAATTTTACGGCATAGGGTAATGGTGAAGCCATTAAAACACGCAATTAGCCATATTGAATGGATCAACTGTGCCGAAACACGCCGAAAAAGGTATGGGTGGTGGAGTTGTCACCATTCCGTTAAATACTATCTGTTCAAATGCCATATGGCAATAATTTCTTAACAGTTACGGAATTATTCATAAAAATAATAGCGCGCGATAGCCATGTTAGGAGGATCCTTTTTCGCAAACATAAATAGTCCAAACCTTCCTGCGTAAAGGCGCCATCTACTCTCTTCTTTCATCTGTTTCAGGGTATGCTGACATCGTTGCCCGGTTCCACTCTACCACATCTCTATTCCCGAAAAAAAATCCTTTTTCCCATCCCATAAAAAATTCTATATTCCCCAAAAAAATCCTAAAAAATGGTCCATGTTCATTCTCATCACCTCGAATTACTATCACTAATACCATATGACTGTATTTCGTTTAGGAGGCGACCGACGACAGAGGCGTCATTGAGAATAGGCGAGTAAGTTGGTAATAGAAGGAATGTATGTGGTGTAGAGGGAGGGTGGGGATAAATCCGACGCCGGAATCAGCCTACTTAGCCTTAACGAAAGGTGCCGAGGGGACCACGTCCTGGCGTCCCAACCGACGGATAGAGTAAGGAGCGCTTCAAGTGCACTTCACGCAGCACACAAGTACGTAGATCGCGGAATTCCATTGGAAAAATCTCCGCCACGGCAGAGATTCGGACACGAACCCTCGGTATGTGAATTCAGTGCTCAAGCCACCATGGGAGCTTATCCTTTCAAGGTGTTGAACCTAGCGCACATCGGAACACATCAGCAAACTTAAGTGCACATGAAGGATCATAGGTAGCATTCTACAGGTGCGCATTAGTCGCGGCCGAATTTTTTGTTCAACAAATTTAACAAAGTTAACAAATTCTTTAAATATATATGTATACTTAAAAAAAGGTAACCATTTCACCGAAAAGTAATGAATAACAAAATCAATTTGACTGTTTCAGGCTTGACTTCGTGGAAGTGATTATAGATATACATTTTAAATTTTAAAAACTTCGTACTTTTCCACACTTGATTAAAAAACTGCGACCGGTTTCAGCTGGATAAGGCTTCTTCTGGTACATTTGAGAATTCAATACATACACAGAGAAAGTTTAAAAAAATATTGGGTTCAGAGTACTTCACGAAAAAATGAAAAGACAGGACGATTGAAAGAAGCCCAAAACAATTAACAATTTGCTAACAACGAAAATGTTTGCTGGCCTTTGCTGTTCTGGCCTAACTGTCTGGATCTTAAGTTGCAAACAGTTCCAACTACCAAAGAATACCATACTCTATGTAAAAATGGAATGTAAAATATGGTAAAAAATGGTACTCCGGTTCTTCAAAGGCTTTTTGCCAGTTTTTGCTTTTTACCGACGCGCAGTTCTTGGAATATTTTTTCACGAAAGTAATTCATTCCAACGAGCTATATTTCTTCACATCGCATATTCAGATTTGAACCGTATTTCATAAAAGTAACAGTGCTAATTGTTTAAGTTGACTGAGTTGGCTGAAGTCGATTGTGGTATCAGCAATGAGTGATTTTGTTAGGCTAGGGCTTTTAAGACTCACGAAAGAATCGATATCAGTTTTAGCTGGCTCATAAGGAAAAGCATCAAGAGGTTCACAGTTTTGCGCCTAATTGGCTCAAAGAGTACCTCGTTGAAACATTTTATTTTGTAGGTACAGAATTCAGTTTGAAGATCCATCAGAAAAATATAAACAACACTCAGGCTTGAATTCACAATTTGTTCCTCTGAAGCTACTTAGTACATAATATAATAGTAAAAATAGGCATGACATTTTCTGAATACTAATTATTCCACAGATGAACCATCGTACTTACCCCACGACCCCGTAAATTTATTTCTTCGCAGTAAAGTCGTTGGCAACCTTTTTACACCCGTAAACGTCCGTCGAATCTAGCAGATTCATCTTTTAATACTTGCTGCGTATACTTTTCTAAACTCCTTCAAATTGCATAGAATGTGGTTACTGCCTAAATTGATGACATATTTCCGTCATTAGCAGCCATTATGTTGTTGTTAACTTAAAATTTCCAAGCATGATCTGCGGACTGATATTGGTTAATGTCCTGTGTAATTCAGCTCCTTACGTTGATTCATTTCATGTGGAAGGCAATTGATTCGATAAATCTTTTCAAAAATGTTATTTCTTTTATAGGTAAATGCTAATTTTATGACTTCCAATTTCATTCTGTTCTCTTCATTTTACCAAACAATTTCTCCATTTGCTTCTACAATTTATAGGTTATCGCACTCTGGCTTTAATAATTATCAAAATTTTGTCTACGTGCCGCCCATTTTAAATATTTTTTGATAAATATTAATTTTTAAACTCATCATACTGGCGCAACTTTATTGCACCAGACGGAATCCAAGCGCGTAACCTCATCTTTTTATGAGATATCATCTATTTTTATGCTTGATTTTCAATGTAGGGTGCGAGAAAATGCCGTCAATAGCATTTGCTTCTTCATATGCGCTTTATCTTGATACTTCTTATCCTTAGATTTCCCAATGTGTTAACTTCCTTTCGTCCATTTGTTTTCTCTTTTGTTCATCATCATCTTTGGCATCTATCTGTGTCTTATCTTTTCTTTATCTCGTCACAAGATCCCTCAGATCGAGAACACTTCTTTTTTTCTTTTCATGGCATAAACAAATAAATTATTTCATTTATCACTTATTTTATAATTGTGAGGAATATTTATCCGGATTTCTACGTGGAATACCATCAAACGAATGGGATCGCAGTCATTAGGAATGAATGAGAGATGTAGTATATCTAACCTACTCTTGAGGTGTGACAAATGGTCGCCATTGTTTTAACTTTTTCTTGTGTTTAAACCACTGAGTTTAAAATTACCGTCTCAGAGTGTTTTTTTTCTGCGTAAGAGTTCAAAAACAGTTTGATTTAGTTTTTCTGTATTAATGTGATTATCCACTGACATGACTGTTTAACACAATCAATAATTTCTAGCTGATTTTATATTTCTAGATAACTGCTAGCTTAATCGTAGCTTATTTTAATTAAGTTATCTTCCGATGCCGTATTTTTTATGAAAAGTAGAAATCAATAAACACTGAGAAGGAAAGTTTCCCTAAGATCGTCGCTGGATAATTTGTAATCGAAGTAAAGAGTTGATGTTCCAGGAATTTCATTTTGGTAACTCCAATGTGGACTGTTGCACTCCTTTGTGTTTTACTTCATGTTCACTGTTTGGAATTCTCTAGCCTCCAGCTTTTAAGTCACAAGCTACATTCACAGCGTATGCAAGTATTCTTCTGAATTATAAAGCCTGTTTTCTGACTTCAGGTGAGCATTAGGCTGTAACTCTTTCGATTCGTCCTTTTCTATTTTGGTAATACAAAAGCACACGACTATTTCCTAGAATACTCTCCTCTTCATTGCATTTATTCTTCATGGTAGCCTGCGCTTCAGAGAACTTTGGCGCAAGCGGTATCGTTTAGTGGTGCTAAAATTTTTATGCCACCCGATATGATAATCCGCCCACCAAGTCTCATTTTAACCTATGGTGTATTTCATAAATTCATAATGCCTAGCAATGCCCAATCGGAATTATGGTGTATTTCATAAATTCATAATGCCTAGCAATGCTCAATCGGAATTGTTTGCTGATTCTTTTTCTTATTATTATTTCGCCAAGTATTAGGCATTAAGCCTTTTTCGAACTTCTTCAACCTTGTTTTTTCCATCTCTTGCGTGGACACCCGTCTGCTCCTTGCTCTATATTTTCATTATTTTTGGCATTTTACCATCATACGTTCTTTCTACAACTTCACTATATCAATTTCTATATTCACGTATCACTTCTTTGACGCCTCGCATACCGAGTTGTTTCGTAATCTAATAATTTCTTTTACTGTCGGTTCGTGTATAGACAGAAGCTCTTCTTTAACTCTCAATTTATCTGATTTCAATCTTTGTTAATTTGTTTGTAATTGCCCATTTCTTACTGCCATATGCACCACGATAAATTTCCATTGTTTTATTAAATTTCATTTCCTGTGCCTTTTCTCTCATTTATTCTCTCAAACTGGCAATTTCCTTGAGTGTCTATTTTATTACATTATGAGAACATTGTTCCAAAGAAAATTAAAGGAAGAGACTTGTTCTAAACCTTGAGTGTTTCAACTTTTTTAAAGATTTAATTGTTAAATTTTTCTTGCAGGTTAAAAGTCGCACACACTTAAATTTGATGCTAGTGAAACAATATTATCCATTGGAATGAATTAACAGCACCCATATATTAAATACAACCACACATGTAACTGTAACATTTCATGCATGCTTGACACGCATGAAATAGGTTTTTAATTTTTTTTTACAATTGATTTCTTTAATACATTGCAGTCTCCTATTTTGACTCTTGTATTTTCTGGGACCGATCACAGTCTGTCAGGTACGCTTTAGCCGGCACATATCTCTGAAGTCATCTCAGCTTCTTTACGAATGCTCAATGTGCCAAATTCACTTCAGTCAAAAATTATCAAAAAACAAAAAATATTTAATATATTCCATTAATTTTCAATCTGTAATAGCCGTTCATTAGTTATGAGGAAAAAGTTATTTTCTGTATTAAAAATATTAGTCCAGAAAGAGTTAATTTCTATTTTTCCTTGACGGATATTCGGTACCGCATAGCAGCATTTTTTCTACTCACAGCAGTTTTAGTAATGATCTAAATTAATAATTTATTGCTGTTAATTCATTATCAGTGAATAGGACTTAAATTACATACTAGATTATATGTTTAGGCACTTATATATCCTAACATTGCAGTATTTATTAATTCACCATATTTCCTAGAGTTATTTAATTCTAGAAAAATTTATCTTACATGAATACTTGCCACATCATGATTTGCTTTAGCATCTTCCGGAACATTTCTAATCTTCATAATCAAGCAGCAGAAAATTAGCAGCTTTCCGAGCTGCCCTTTAACATGTGTGAATCTATTCAGAAATTATCACCTTTTCAATAGAGCCGTCTGAATCCGAAAGAGGTTAATCTCCTCGTGTTGGGCCATTGTATCTTTATTTTGTTGTCTAGAGATGAATGAGAAATTAATGAAATTGAAGCTACTCTCGTCAACAAAATGAATGAAATAGGACAATATTTCGGCTCATTATATAGTTTGTCAAATAAATGCTATGAAGAAAGCACTCCATGCATTCACTTTCTCTTAACTTCAAATTCTCATTCACTTAACGCATTGAAATGAATTCTTATCGCCCAATTTCATTCACCATGTTTGTACTGACAAGAGAGCCTGTTTGCGAAGAAACAAAGGAGAAATTTTATCTTTTGAGGCCGTTGTTAGCCGTAAAAGAAGATCTTTGTTTTCATCGGACTTTTTCCCGGCTGAAATACATTTCCTGATTTTTCGAGCGCGCCGAATATTCAGTTCTCGTCGATATGAATCAAATATCCATCTTCGTTAATAAATTAAGTGCAAAAAGTAATTGAAACTAAAGTTAAGATGGACTGAACCCATTGAAGACCACGGTCTTGGGCCATTGAAAACTTTTGATCAAATCTATGAAAACTCGTCGTGATAAAAATCCATGTGTAAAAAGCGGCACTAATTTACGTCCTTTTGTTGGCCTTTTTCATGATCCTGAGTTTTCCTTAAGATAGCCTTTTTTATGCTCCCCTTTATTAGAGCATTCTCCGCTCATTAACCGGAATTATATATATAAGAATGTTTCTCGCCGCGAGCGATCCCTGGGGCCGGCCACGAAGAGGACGCCTTCGTCGTGGAGGAACATCTTCCGGAAGCGCAATCTTCGCGATCGGCGAAGCGCGACCCCTTTCGAGGGAACGCTGATAGCAGTTGACGCCTCGCGTTCTCCACACTCACGTAATTTATATATAATTCCCATAACTAGCGGCGTTAACATCGCTGCCCCCAAAGGTGGCTGCGCGTTATCTAGAACAAGGGGCAGATTCACGCTCGCCGCGTACAAGACCAACCACCTCGTCGTCGATTTCAGCCACCCGTAATTAAACTGAAGTAAGAATAGAGCAGCGACGTCTGTCATGGATTGCTGCAGTTTTAATTGCTACCTTTCCTACTATTTGTTGGATGCCTCCTCAGTTTGATGGATGTTATAGCGCATAATTGCACCCTTCTAGTCGATCCTTGAGATACGAACCCTACATGAACAGGAGTGCAAAATTCTGCTCTTTGAGTTTAATTGAAAGTGAAAATTCAATAGGGATGTTAAATTTTCGGAGGTGGAGCAAAACACATTCAAAGTGCTATTTAATGATTAGGACTATAGAATTTACTGACTTTCCCTTACATTTACATAATTAACAGTGGCTATATAATAATTACGGAGTAAGAGGAATTCGCTGCGGTCACTAATGGTGTAACCACCAAAAGAGGCAAAGTTCACGTTCTTGAGTTGGAGATTTCAGTTCCCCTCCGTTTGCCACCAGCGGCTTCCCAGAAACGTTTGGTGCAAATAAGAATAATACAGTCTAGACAAGCCTCGAATCGCCAAGAGGTGTCGTATCCTTTTAGCCTAACCTTTAGTCGAGTCGAGTCGAGAGCCGAACATTGCTCACATTCAGTCACGTAGATACCCTATCAAGAGGTTTTATCTCGCATTAATAACATAGTTTTGTATCATTTAAAGTTATAATCGAACTAGCTTGGTCAGCAATTCATTCAGCCACTAGCCTCAAGGTCCCAAGTCCCGTACCGGTGCGCCGCCGTGGGCATGGGTCATTTGAGTTTGAATTTAAAAGTAGCCAATAATGAACACGGATCCCTCGATTTCGCGCCGAGTGCTTTAACCAGTTAAGCTACCGAGGCGTCTTTCTCCCCTGTGGATTTTTGAGGGCTTCGTAGGAAAAAGGTGTTCAGGGCTACTAGACATGTGATGTCTATAAGGAGTCCAAAGCGTGCGCTTGAGTCCACGTGGATAATGCCAAACATGGAGCACAATGAGGTGTTCACTCTTTCTGACCAATTTTGAGGTTATTGGGACTAGCCACGGTATTTACCATATACGGATCCACTTGCAAGTGCACATAAGTGCGATATTCCACAGAGGAAAAATCATTCACCATGACCGGGATCCCGTGGCTAGTCCCGGTATCCTCAAAATTTGTCAAAAAGAGTGAACACCTTATTGTGTTCCATTTATGGCTTTATCCTCGTGGACTGTGGCGCTAAGCGCACGCTTTGAACTGCTTATTTACATCATAGGTATATCTAGCAGTCCTGAACACCTTGTTCTTATAAAGCCCTCAACAAACCATAACCAATTATGGTTTATTCCCTTATGCAGTGTAATTGATTCTCAATTTTGATTGAAGATGCTAATCATTCAAGTCTTTAACGTGACACACACTCTACTTTCAATGCAGTAATTAGAATATCGCTCAGTTTTAAGTACACCATGTGATATTGCCTGCATGGAAGAGCAATTAAAATGAGATCCACGTAATATCGAGGAATTCTTTTCAATAAAAGCGGCAGAGATAACACAGTCACGTATAGTTAGTATGGAAAAGAATCAAAGAAGAGGCAAATGGAAGAATAGGCGAATGGAAGAATTGGTGCCACTTTTAAATTGTGATAAAATATTATTCAAATGAATACAAAAATAACATAATGATATTATTATATTTTATTATATTTTTATTTTACATAAAATGCCTTGCTATATGCATCATATTGTGTAATTAAGTAAAATGTAACTCATTTCAGGGATCGATATCCAAATGATCAATTTATTTAAGCCCCACGACTGTCTGCAAAAAAATAAGTCTCAGGGAAAGTAACCAATTCATTTATTGTTGTGCGTTTTACTCGGATTTTAATGGATAGCGATGTATTTTTCATATGCTAATTTATCTTTTCCCAATTCCACTTGATCATAATTGTTTTGAATCTAGAAATGCATGTAAATAACAGTTCTTAGACAGTTAATAAATATGAATTGGCGAAAAAAATATAATATTGATGTCGTAAGTGACATTTTCTATCGGAAAAATATCAAATTTTGAAACCATAAATTTACCCAGTGATACCCAACCTTTTATAAAGAGGCGGACGAATGTGACTCAAGTTAATCTCACTTTTACGAAATCGTGAAGTAATGTGCATTGTAGTTTTCTAGATGCCCATGTCAGCATGATTTCGCAATGGCACCTCGCGTCTTCCACCTCTCAGAGGGCATCCATCGCGGAGCACCGGGAAAACAATGGGAAGATGGGAGTGATCAGGGCAGAGATACAGATGCAATAAAAAAAACCCTTTCGGGGTGTGTGACAAAAGGGAGGAGGCTTAACAATTGCGCGATTGCGTTTTTTTTTTTCGCTTTTAAATGTTGGCAAAGCCGGTATTGTGAGGCAGGAAATAATGGTTTTCGAGAGATTCAGTTGGGTGGGGGAGAGAAGGGATGTTTTAGGGAATTAGTCAACGCAGTGGTTGCTTCGGGCTTTTTACGGGGAGAACGCTTACAAACGGCCACTACCTCGATGTGTGAGTGTGTGTGTTATATCTCGTGAAGTAGTGTGCGTGCATGTATACGTGTCTGCGAGTGTGAGGTGTGGGCAGATAAGAATCTTTTGATACTCCTCCTACCACACGATCTCTACCCCATCTGTCGGGGGGGAAGAATGATGAGGAGCGAAAAACAAAAGGTGATCAGCGTGCGCTGTGGGGAGCGAGCAGGGTGCCGTAAAAATGGGAGGAGTTCGGGAAAGTTTTTGTTCGACCACTGTAACTGCCGCCGTTGTTCCTTTCGTCCGGGCGGAGGAAACATATTTTTGGAGGGTCTTATCGAGACGGTGCGCGCTCGAGTGACATTTATGTAGTGAGATAATTCCCATGTTGATTCACAGAGATTTTATGCGTTGTGTTTATTTTTATAATTCGCCTAGCGTATCATCGGCATTTTACAGAAACGGCTGGAGGAATCCCTGAAGTGATATCATCAGTAGATATTCTGGGGCACTCTGTTCCCTTTTCCATGGGAAAAACGAATGATATTATTATGTTATTCAAGTAATAAGTCGCAAAATTATTCAATGGTCGTAAAATGTGTATCCAAAGATAGGTAAATGTAGCAAATTACGGAAATGTGCCCTAATGAAAGCTCTGTGCCCATGTGAAAGTGTTCAATGTCCAATAAACGTTTTTCCATTTCATATACGGGTTTGAAATTCATCATCGCATGAGGACGTTTGAGGATTTATGAAAATATTTCCACCGAATTGCACCACAAAATACAGAAAAGCAATATCTGCGCAGAAAAAGCATGACTTAAAAAATACCGAAATGGTAGCAGCCATTTTAATGCATATCATATTCATTAATTTATGTCTCAGAAATCTTGTGTATAATTATATTTCCCCAAATAGATGGTGTTATGAAAGGGAGGATGTACTGGAAATCAACATATCTTGGGCACTTAATAGACATTTTTTGTTTACAAGAGTTTAAAAAGCATTTTTATTTATTCTATTGATTTATTTTCCATTTGATACAATTTTTAAGCTTTAATACATATTCTTCATTTTTATATTATATTTGTCACATTTTTCAATTCATAAATATTTCCTAATTATTAGGGTTCCCTATTTCTCATTAATGTACACTAATATATTTGAATATCTCCTACTTTAATAAACAGATTGCCGACATGGACATTGATTCTGCTGACTGTAGCTATGACTCTTTTCCATAATTCAATCTCTTTAAAAACTTAATATTTTAACTGTTCTCTAAAATTTCTAATAGCAGTTGTTACAACTCAATATTAGGATAATTCAAGAGAAATTATAGCAACAATTGGATGATAATACTGGTTTTCTAAGCATAATAAGTCTTTGATGGGCACTTATAATGTTCTTTTGCCTAAAACTTTCGATGGTACAAAAGCTAATGGATTATATATGCGATAAGTTTATGTTAGGATATCTTTATTTAATTTTATAAAGTTTTTAAATCAAGTTTTTGCTGATAAGCGTCTGCTTAACTGCAATAATTTACAAGGGACATGCCCAATATTCCTTATAATGAGTGCAGATCAGAGATTTTAGTCTATGAAATATTCAAGGAATCTGCGTTGATTGCTAGGCTTTCATCTTGGCTTAAACTCGCCTCATCTGAAAATTCGAAAGGACTATAATTTGGTTGATGAGTTCTACGAATTATCGAAGGTTTCAAATAAATACAGAGATGGTGGCTGACGTGACAATGCACCACGGGGGCTCGCATTTGGCAATATCATCGCGACCAGGGCAACGGACGAGCGGCGGAGATAGTGGCGAGGTGGGATGGAGGGGGAGTTCGCGGGGCCAGCAGTCGTCCGACACCAATCTTGCGGGCTCTCCCATATATCGCGCTCTCCACTCTCAATTCACACGGTTGGGCCGCGGGGGGCTATTGTTGCGTTTAATTTTTAATTCCCCGCTCGCCCGCGCTGCGGCGGGGGCGCAGGCGATTGAATCCATCGGCTCCGGTGAGCGAATGAGCGATTCGCGATGCTTGTCACTCCGCTATCTCGACGAGAATCGATAGCGCTCGATATTGGGACGGAGAGTGGTGTCACGTTCCTTTATATCGTTTAATTTGATGAGAGAGAGAGAGATGAAAAAAAAGCTCTGTCCCTTTTGTCCACCTGATATATGCTCGCACGTTGGCCATGGAAATATTTGAATGGATGGGGAAATAATGCGCTGACTTTAAAGATGCGTAAGATACAGCGAGCGGGGTTGATGAAAGTTGACGATTTGCTTCATTAATCTTCCCTCGGCAGGACTATTTGTCGGAGTGTGCATTGTACAACTGATTGAAAAAAATAACGCGGAATCTCTAGCAAAAACTTATACATTACAGACCGCGGAATTGAAATTAAGTTAATATGAACGTATTATTATTAATTCAATAGTCATTGGCTTTTTTTAATCTAAACTCATTGTTAAAAAAATATGTCTTGGTCATTGATGTTTAAATGAAGTGTAAGCTGCAACTAAGCAACTAATATTTCTTTCAAGTTTTTCGTAATCCATACGTTTGATTGTGGCAATCTATGTAGTAAAACATTACAGCAGTAATTGAACATGATAATGTCACAAGAAAAAAATGGGAGGCTGTTTCATTACTATCGAAAGGATTGCAATGACATAGGTATCACAATAACTTCTCCCGATTGTTTCATTATCAAAGTTCGGGATTTATCCCTTTCGATATGAATCCGAAAATAATGGGAGATTTTAAATTCTAAATGTAGTCCTCCAGAGAGAGCTTGTACATCATTCAAGTAGCCTTTGCATTACTTAGATGCTCAACCTCAGACGTTATAAAAGCATGAGAACCATAAAAGATAAATTTTGGAATGAGGAATATGTAATAAAGTAGTCCTTCAAAATGGTAATATATCTCGCCTCGTTTTACGGAAATGTGGAAGTGAGTAATATACTTCGGAAGGTACCCTGGACTTTGTGACAATCTTCTCACCGATCGATAATTGCATAAGTTGAGAAAAAAAAGAATGGTGTAATGCACCACAGGCTTAAAAATTAGAGGAGAGTTATATTCCAGCACAATCTTGTTTTGTGAAGGGCTAAAAGTATCCCCCAGTATCCCCCATCTCCCATACAAATATTTTTTCCCGAAAGCAAACGCACTTACAATGAATACAATGTTTCAGCGGGAAATTGTCTCTGCTCAAAAAGTCCTTTCACTACCGTTTTGTTGTCGTTAGAATGAATATGTGAGCTAAAGGTATTAATTAGAGTAATCATTATAATAATGATTCATCTTGGCTGAATTGAAGAATGATCCAACGTTATACTGAGCCTAATAAACAAAAGGACAGCACCTCATCTAACATAATGAGGTGTTGACTCTGTTGACAAAAGTACTACAACTCATATTGAAGAACATGAACTTGTATAGAACATGATCACTGACAGGAAGCCTAAGTAGCTTCAGAGGTAGTAAAAAACATTTATTCCATTCTTTTATTTCCCATGAAGCTGGTTTTATTTCTGCCTATGGTAATATTATAATATGTATATGTCATCATAGTCGTGTTGGAATATATCTTGGAAGGAGTCATAAAATAATTTCTTCAACTTGTGTTTAGAAAATACTTTAATTCAAGCGTCTCAGTATGATGTATCATAGGGATCAAGAACGACGGGACAATGAGACTGACATTGAGCGTGCCGAACGGCTCAGCAATAGTCGCAACGTGTTCAATCACCTATGGAACGTGAAGAACGCTGGATTCGTGATAGAATTCGACATGTGGAGCAACGATTACAGGAAAGCGAGACCGCACACACCGAGCGAGTTGATGAGCAGGCGTCCGGAAGACAGTCTAATTTGACATTGACAGTTGACTAATTTTGACAACTTACATTTTTTTATGTTTTCATTATACAATTTTGATATGTGTTAATTTTTTGTTTCCGTTGTTATTAACTGGATATAAGGTAGTTGATGCCTATCATTAGGGGTTCATATTGAGATATTAATTTATTTTCGGTAATGTATTAATGTTTGTTGCTATATCAGCGCATTGTTTTGAAAATATATTATACCAACCTATCGACACCCACAATTATAAAATTAACAATAGCTATCCTACACCCAATCCATTCCGTTTTTCATCAATTTCAATTAAGACATTCACTTATATCCCCCACCAAAAATATTTCCCAAAGCTCAAAGGACCAACTCTGTTCTTAAACCACCCAGATAATTCCAGAAAAATATTACACCAACCTACCTACACCCAAACCATTCGATCGACTATACTTAAACCTCCCAGACTATTCCAGGGGCACTGATACAGCGGGGGCTTGAGGTTCTACGCGCGTAGAGCGTGTTGAACCTCTTGTCTGCAGAATTTCTGGCTGATCTAACCAATTAGTTCAGATGGATGCAAGCACCTGTTAGTTCTAAATTGCCTTCATTAACTTTATTTGTTTTCTCTGAATTGAGCATATTCACTTTCATTCTCTGCATTTTATTCTTTCATGCAATTTAAAATATTTAACGCCCATTTTTAATGGAGACGTATTTCCTTAGGTGGTGCAGTGGCAAAATGGGAAAATAATGCGTTAGCTGACGCATGAGTGCTTCTGTTAAAATCCGTCAGAATCATATTATAACGTGTCTAGACGAATCAAAACTGCTATAAATTCTGTATAGCGCATTTTCGGGGAGAAGTACAGTCTATGCGTGGAGTGGCACTGCCTCTTGTATCCAAATGTGTGCATTGTATGCATTGCACGTCTCGGCAATTGGGCTTCTAATGACAACCCGCTGACTAACTGATAATATAGTCAACTAATCTTGTTGTCGGCCGTGCTAAGCTCGCTGGTGTGGTGATTTTATGGTATGACTCATGCAGGGGCTTGCATTTAATTTATGGGAGAATATTCAATGATCTGCATCTAAGGTGAAATGAGACGCCAAATATCTAAGCCAAGGTGAGTCATTCATTAAGGTATTCAATAAAATCACAAGATTCTATGGGTTAAGAAAATGTATACATTACTCCCAATCAACACATGCCAAAACAACTTTCAATCCACAGTCTTCAAACCGAAGGCCTGTTTCACCGGCAGGAGTAGGCCCTCACCAAGCACTAGGTCAACGGCGAGTGAAGAACCACGTATCAGAGTCAAGGGTAGCAGTTTCTTTCCCTAAGCCACATATTGTTCCCAAAAAATATATTGTACTCAGAACATAACATCTAATTTTTCTATGAAATCTGAATATTTTCGCGAAATTGAGTAGAATTTTTACACAATAAAGAAATAACACGTGCAATTTTCCACAAAAATAAAATTTCCGACCCGTAGGATGTAAATTTTCGTTTCTGAAAAATTAAACGTGTTATTTTTTTCATTATCTGTTTTGCTTGACATGCCCAGAGGCCTACACCAAATTTGAACCCCGGATCTTTGGCCCAACGCTAGACCCAACGAGCTAGACTGACTTCAATTGTATTTTTATTGTCTTCAATTTTCAATTGATTGATAGACTGACTTCAATTCATAAAATATGGGATAAAGACTAGTTTAGGTTAAATGAAAGTTATCTTTCTTGAAAATTTCTCACTTTTGAACTTGAAATCCCTATTAACCATCCTTAGCGTGATACATAACGAGAAAGGGAAATACCAAGCGCCAGAGATTCATGGGAAATAAATCAACAACCCTGGTTCTAAGGTTTCCTCGTCGTGGATCAGTGGATCTTCTCTCCGTTTCTCCGGTCTTTAATTCACGTGGTGAAGTCCCGAGATGTAGAGAGAAGATCCAATACATATATCTGTGACTAAATGAACTTCGAGAACTAAATTTCAAAGTTCCCTCCTCTTCTAGGAAGTGGACATTTAAGGAGGTTCCGCCGCGACTGTGTGAGTCAAAACAAATACAAAATTCCACATTTTTTAATATTTTGTTTAAAAAATCCAGTTTCCGCAGATGAAATGCGTTACCTGCAGATAACCAAAGGTAAAGTAGAAAAAATGCAGATTATTCCACGAATGTATTTCAAATTATCACTTTTTTCCAGCCATTGGAGCCGACTGCAGCGCTATTTCCTACGAATTACCGCATTTTGACTTCAATTACGGCATTAATTCCTTAATAACTAAAATAATAAGGTGGTAAGATGCCCATATTTTATTTTTATTCAGTTTCTCTGGATTATTCCCTTCATATAAATAGTTTTCCGCGAAAATGGCGTTTATATTTTATGGAAAAATACTATTTTTCCTCGTGTTTCACTCATTCCCCCATTGAACTCAATGTAATTTCAAGTTCGATTATAGAATAAAATAGCGTGGAAAGGTATTATTTTGTTGTTCATATCAGATAGAGGACACGTTTTTTACAAGTAGTCAGAATATGAATAAAATTACATTTAAGTCATTTTACGGTGGAACCACCTTAAGGTGGAACCATCTGGCCAACATGGCCAAGAAGCATGGCCGTAAGAAGGGAAGTAATATTGTTAGATGACTTCTTTCGATTATTAAATCTGAAAGGCATCAGACGGTAATTTTTTAAACTGCCAACATCTTGTTTCCTCTGATGCATGACGCTTGCCTTGTAAAAAAGGGCTTTTTAACTAAATTTTCCCGTCCATAGCTCAATGCGTACTTGGCTTTAGATCGAAAGTTGATAGCTGGTTGTTGGAAAAAACACCAATCGAAACATTTGCTGATTGTGTGGCAATTGGTGAGCCCGTGCGTGTACGCGTGCATAAGAGGAGGAGAATGCTTTACAAAAATATACTGTAGCATTGTGTCCGTTTGACACTCATTCAACGGAGGTAGTGGTGAAACTTGTGGCCACATTCAGAAAAGCAATTCCAACAATGGAATTGAAACGGAAAGCAGTTTGAAAGCTTGAAAGTTATCTCAAATTGACCTATTTCGCCAAACTAATGGCGGGTAAAAAAAATTGCTGGAATCAAATTACACCGAAAATCTTCATCCATTCGATTTTTCCCGATGCGCGAGAATGGCCGCAGAAGCAAATACGAAAATGTTTTTGCAAAGCTAATCTCAGGTGTAAAGAGAGCGCTGACAATTTCAAGCCTATACACCATTCTAGCAAGCATAAAGAAACAAGCTCCAAATGACATGTGGGGGGTAATGTCTTTGGTGAAATGATAATCGCCAATTTGTTTCCTGTGATAAGCGTTTCATAGAGAAAATTTTTCAGGCACGCGAAATCTGAGGCCTTAATTTCTTTTATCTGCTTTAGCACGCGAGCTAAAGGAAAAAAAAACCTCTGCCATTCCTGGGGCGAATCATTCGCACATCGGCGATTGTGTTTGTGATACGGCATGCTCCACTGCGTCCAAAGGGAAGTAATGGCGCACTTGGTCTTGTTAATAAATTTCTGAAGCCATCGACTTCAATTTATTTTCGTCCATCAGCGGTGTTTAGGAATTTAAAATCAATTGAAGTGAATGAGCCATTTTAGTGGCAATGAGTCAAGGTTGATATATAAATATCTTCCGCAGGATTTAATCAGATAAACGCTCCCGCGTTGCATCTAAATGATAGGATTGTGAAAATCTGCTTCAGGAAGAACCGTTACACAATTGGAAGAATTTCGTTGCCTCCAGCAATTGGCACACGATTTCCGTAAACTCTCCAATTTTGGTAACTGCTTTTTTTCATTGTCAGCGGGATTTTCACTTGCAGAAAGCACATTCGCTCGTTCATGGGATGGACTATTATTAAAACCGTCATTCTGAGATATTAGAAATTCAGATAAAGATGTGCTTAATATTTTTACGATCCATCACTGTTGTTCCAATCCATTAGAGGTAAAGAATCTGTTTATTTTGTTATCCATATATTTGGCCAACTCGACACCATATTGCTCTGAAATTTAAAAAACAATTGAAGAAAAATACATTTTTTAGGCCCTTGTAATACTTTTTTCATGCGCATTCCTCAATCCACCCAATAGCTGGCCCGAAAGCTATCACTACAGAGAGTTCTACCGCTCGAATGAGGGTGCATAGCAAAGGCCCAGCGTAATTAATATTTGCCCTGGAAAAATTTGGCTGGGTGTAGAAAACATCATTTGGAACTGTAGTAATTTTTTGTTCTGTAGTTGATTAAAACTTTCCAAAACACTCAAATATATGGTTATTTATTTGGATATTTTATTTTCTAACCGACCTCAAACAAAAAGTAATTACCGATAGCATAAGTTGAAGTGACATCCACGACACGCAATGAAGCGTGATGGGCCGCCTGTCATTCCTCCTTTATATAAACGACATTCACTCTAGATTAAGTAGCAACATTAGATTATTAGTTGAAGATGATCCCATTTACTCATAAATGCTGACTTACTTAGAAGGTCTTTCGTCGGACCTCAACAATTTTAACCCGTGGTGTCTTGAGTGGGGGTTCAAACTTGACCTTAGTAACTGCACTGCAAAACGCTTTTTATAAAAGAAATCACACCAGCGCCATGCCTTTAAATAGGGGTAAACATAAATGAGTCAGATGAAGTCAAATACCTGAGAATCACCATTATTTCAGACCAAACTCGGGGGAAGCACATGTTATACATTTGAAATATATAAAATATTTATATGATAAACTTAAACATACAAAAGAAACTAAGATTTATCAAGGAAATGGTAGGAAGGTCCTTCGATAAAAAAATGAGGGAGAGATGCTCCTTTTCTTTGGTTAGGCTATATCTCGAATTCGCCACAAGCATATGGGCCCAGAACAGAAACATTTTATGTAGCAAAGTAAATAAAATATAAAGAAAAGCCGCACGTTTTGTTACTGCTACATGTGAATAGAGAGTGTAACACAGCTGATGGAAGTTCTAGTCTAGTAACCGTTTAGAGACTCGGAGGCTACACGCTAGGTTAATATTGCTTGAAATATTTAGATCAAGCGAGTTACACTGCGACACGAAGGATATTATTTTAACCCCGCACTGCATCTCTAAAACTGATAGAAGCAACAAAGTAAGAGATATACACTACCGAACTAACATGTGCAAAAAATACTTCTTTCCAAACACCATTATTTATAATTACAAAAAGAGCGTGACGCAAACATGAGACATCGTTAAAATACAATTCACCTCTGTACTCTCCCCCTTCCTTTTCCCTATCCCTCCCCCCTTTCCATGGCTGGTGTCCTAACACCCCATGCCAAACGCCTCCACGGCGGATAGCAGGGTAGTGCGTAGATGCAGATGTAAGATATACCTGAGACAGTCACCTTCAAAGATTTTTCTGCCAAGAAATGTGTGTAGCAGTGTGAATTAAATTAGAGTATTAGAGTTGTGGAGTGCATAAATGTATTAGAGTAGTGGCGCCAAACCGACTCCAAGCTTAAGATATTCCTTTAAAAAAAACATTTCAGCACGTCTTGATTCACTAAAATACCCAACTTATTTGGAAATATAATTGTAATTAACGTAAATTTTTGCATTTAAAATGTTTTCTTGCTGAATTATATTCCACCTACATCAGATAATTTTCCCCCTTTAATTAACAAAGAGGCTGAAAGAAACCTCAAGGCGGTGCCTAGTTAGTATGTTTAATTAATGACAATTGACTTTCTTAACTAAAACCTCTTGGAAAGGGATTATTGTAAACGTAGTTAGCTGAAAAATGCTTTTTTAGAAAACTATGACTAAGTTTTCGCTGCTGGGGCATGGTATTGAACCAGGTCGAGTAATTCAGAGCAAATTATCTTGTAATGGATGTACCTAATTATAAAGAAACATTTAATCAGCACCTTTAACTCAGGGATCTCTGTTCTATTTCATTTTCAATGACATTGCAAGGCATATGTTTATCAGTGTACCCTAACTTCGAGCCAACGAATCCTTTGAAATATTATTTGTCCTCCATCAATTTTTTAAATTGAATATTTAGGGTCATGGAACCGTATAACTGCGCATATTTCAAAGAGGGTCCAACGATTGAACAAAATAATATTTTAAACCAAATAGATTGTAAAACTTTTTAGTGAATATAAATTTTAAAAACCGATGGCTCTTAAAGCCTAATTAACAATGCTAATATGTGACTTTCAAAATTATATTTAGGGTTCATTCTTTCACGAATAATCTGTTGATCTGGATAGTTTTCCCTATGTGATAGGTAACAGAAACTAATGGATGTTTAACAACGATGATAAGTTATAACTTTATTTTAAATATATAAATTTTTAATATTCATGGACATTGAATTTAGATCACACCAATCCAGAACATTATCCAAGGCTGACTGCAATTTAATGCAATGCTTAGCATGGGCTATTATGGAGTATAGTTTATAATCATCTACAAAAAACAAATTAGAAACATAAATCTAGACCTATATCACTGGCAAATATATTAAAAAGTAATTGACTCAAGTGTGATCCCTGTAGAACACTAGAGACATGATAGTACTGACTTCAATTTGACAACCTCTCAAGTAGCTGGAAGCCATGTAGTGTGTCTTGTCCGTCTAATGATTTGAGTTTAACCATCATTAGTTGGTGGTCAACTATCAAATGCTTTTGTGAAGTCAGTGTAGAGGGACGTCAATTTGGTTGCCTTCTGAAAATTTTTCCGGACATATTTTAGTATAACATAAGATTTTCTTTAGTCAACCAGTTGGAAGGATCCATGTTGTTGATCAGCAAAAACCGACCTAAAGCTAGAACTAATCTTATCCAGGACTAAACTCGGAAATACCTTATCAAGAGAGGGTTGTATCACAATTAGACAGCAATTTTATATCACTTTTTTCTCCTCTGTTGAATTTAGGGGTAACTTTAGGTGAATTTGGTATCAAATCACTATAATACCTATGATTAGTTACATTAGTAATGATTGGGGTTATTATCAGGTCCTGTCCCCTTGGATGTATTGAGCGATTAAACCTTTGGATTAGAATTTCTACTACTGGTAATTTGCAAGGTGCCAGATGATTGGAGTTGTAGTTTTTAAATATAAATTACCTGAAACAGTGTTCTTCAGACGTAAACACTAGAAAAGTGCTTAGCAAACAGTTTAGGTACAATTGCTGCAATGTCAGTGGAAATATGGTTTAGGTGCATAGATAAAGGAAATGTATTGGTTCTCTTCTGTGAATTGACATGTTTCCAGAATGCCCTGACATTCCCATCTAACTCTCAACATCTGTATATATTAATTTTGTAGCGTGTCAGTCAGTCAGTCATTCTGTACCATTTTTTATTTCTCTCTCAAGTTATGAGCTAGAGAAATGAGGTTTGGTGCAATAAATGTGGATTCTCTGTCTGTATGATTTGGTAGTAGTTTTGGATTTTTAGCAGTTGGTGGTGCAAAGAATGCAAAAAAACGTGGTTTTTGAGAGTTTAAATTTAGTTAGATTCCGGAGACTAAAGTTTTTCGAGACTCCCGGATTTACTTTTTCGGAGCGAGTCTATCTTTCCCGGGACTCCTGGGTTCACATGAATAGGTTAGCATATGAAATTCATGCAGAATTAAATGGTTAGCTATTAATCTCATAATTCCTTAAAAACTGCTAAACAACGATGAATTTATTTAGGTTAGCAATGGTGAAGTAAACAAACAGTACTCATTAAATTAAAATCAGTTACAAACCATATGGGCATATAAACGTTAATTTATCTTTTTCGGCTAAATGTTGATTGCACTACGATATCTGTATTACTTTATTTTAATTTATTTTATTTCCCTTGATATATAGCTAATTTTACGCGAATGAAGGCGAATTTCGGCAGTTAGTCGAGTTGAAAATGAAAGGTGCAGTAAAGTGTGCCAATCGAAGTTATTTAGTGAAGATATTAAGAAATTACTTGGGTGAATTTTTTAATGTATGCCACTCCAAAACATGTCAAATTTCTGTAAACTCAACGTTAACATAATCAATTAAGTGTTTTGATATTGCCGTTCCCTTGATTTGGTTTTATTGCATAAGATATACGATTAGCTAACTTAAGTGAAATGAACCTCAAGAGTTTTCCATGCATTAAAGTGTCTGGATAAATACCTATGTCGTAAACGTTTCAATACATTTACGTGTGCCGCTGTCTCAATATTGGTACAAACTTCACGTCGAAAGTTAAGAAGTATTACTTATACCATTACGAATGCTATATGAATGTGCGAGAAACTGACCTCGGAGATAATTCATTACCAGTATTTGTTAATGTATGTCAAATATTGCTCCCGTGCTTGCAGTTTTGGGGAAGTAAAATTGCCAGTGGGGCACCTAAAACAATGCAATGTGCAAAAAATGCCTTCCCTCTCTGTGTGGCTCTCTGTGTGATAGAAGGCGGAATTTTTGCCCTCATCTTTTTAGCTATGACTAACCAATCGTTGGAGTAACTGTATCTCAAAAATGGTACTCTCCTCAGTCAACTGCAGTGAGTATTGCACAGAAAAATGAATATTATGACTTTTTTACTCCAAAATGTTTACCTAGGTTTCAAAAACTATTCTCAATGTTTTTTTTTTCATTTTTGGAAAGCATATACCTACACTCATTTAGCTACATGCATACGCGAGTTCTGTTTTTATTGGTACCTACTCGTGTTTATTATATTTTGTATCAATTTTCACAACAATAAATAACTTCGATGGAAAATAAAGTAATTTTGAAACATGCCATAATTTTTTCATTATATGGAAATTTATGTTGGGTCACCGCTCCAAATTCCGTCATTTTTTAATTGAGGCAAATGATCGAGATCACGGCACCCATCACAACAATGGAAAATAATTTAATAAACCCGGAATTCGTATTAAATCTCCAGTCATTTCCGCATTACTCATTTGATTTTCTATCTTTTAAATTCATCCTTTTACTTCCATCACTTACCCAGAGCTCTGGTATATTTTTAGTCACATAGTCATGCAGTATTGGGGCGGAGAAGCTACTAAGCACATCACCATTGAGAATTAATAAAAGTAAAATTAGCATTAGCTATTTTTCCTATATAATTTTAGCTTTGTCCACCCTAACTTTGAATGCGTATTATATACATTTCATATCCTCTCACTCATTTTATGTATAGAGACATGAATAATGAATAGAAAAGAAGGTCATTTTTGGCGAAGTAATATTTTTTCCGAAAATGAAATCGGCGATGATTTGATTTTTATAAATACATTCCTCTGCTCAATTTTAATCAGGGAATGTTCGTTTCAAAATCGCTGATTGGAATTAACATTTCATTTTTCTTTTGATAAAATTTACCACTTCGTATATTTTTTAGGTTAACCAGGCCAATTTATTTTGGCTGTCATCAAATTCCAGTTTCACACGCCCTCTGAATTGTATTTTTTGCATCTACTCCTCTCAGCATAGCAAGCTAGGAACATGACGCATTTTAACTTTCAATAAATTCCATTTCATATTTATCTTTGTATAGTAGAGCATAACTTGCAAGTAAGCATCTTAAAGGTATTTACTTGCGATAACATCTAATTCATTGGCAAAGTAGCTATTGAACTACATAATGAGCAAGAGCTGGCAACTTGAAAAACTTTTTTCGTTCCGCAGACCGCGAATGCTTCGATGATCAATTACACAAGCTTAAGTCCAGGTGACTTGATTGACAATTGTAATAGGTAAATGAACACTGATGTTATATGAAGAATAGTTGAGTAAGCTAGTGAGGGAAGGATTATTTGGGCACTAAACGAACAGTAAAGAGAAGCCCTGCGTCGGCATTAGCTTATTCTTTACGAAAGTCGTCAAGGATTTGATAGTTTAATGTCCTACCCGAAGGGCTGATAACTCCATTTGTAGTATTCTCCAAATATAAATTCAAGAATTGACAGAAAAATCTCTGACACTGCCTGGATTCGAACCCAGCCCCGCTAGCTGGGTAGCCATGACTCCAGCCACCACATCATTCCGATGAATTGGTCCATTCGTCGCCCAGTCTCCTTGCCGTGTTTGCGTGGCTGGTGGAGAGGCCCCTTCGCAGCTTGCATCTCAGGAGCGTAAGATGGGGGAAGAAGAAGAAGAAGGAATCTCTCTCTCACCAGAAGAGGAGGAGATGTTTGGGATGAAATGGGAGGGAAAGAGGTTTCTCGCGCCTGGAATCCGCCGTGGCGAGATGTCATGATGTGCGACTGGTGAGAGAGGGGTTTGGGGGATTGCGAGAGGGAAGTGGGGTTGGCATGGGGAGGTGTGGAATGAAGGAGGGAGGGTGGTGAGTAAGAGAGAGAGGATGGTAGCGACGGAGGTTGTGGGAAGGGGGAGGATGCGAAAAGAGAAAAATCCCCCGGCAGTTCACACCTCTCTCTCTCCCCTGCCCCCCCCCCATTCCCCCCTGGTGGTGGCAAATGGAGGCGTCGACGCGGAGGGATTCTCTCGACGTGATCCGAATGGAACGAAGTGGCTGAGAGGAGGAATGCGGCGGCTGGCCGAAGGGCGCGCCTCCCCCGCGGCCGCGGAGAAGACTGTAAGCGGTGGGGATGTAGCTGTGTGGACGACGGAGGTGGAAGGGGAGGGGAAGAGGATGGAAAAGGAGTGAGGGAGGCTGTTTGTCACTCTTTGGAGCGTGTCTTAGTGGCTAAGTAGGCGGGGAAAGGGTTGGGAAGGCAGAGGAACGCACGCAAGATAAATACCTTCTTTGGGCGATTAATCATTGGTGAATGTTATGAGAGACACGATACAGAAGCAGGGATGCGTGTTAAGCTTATATGAAAAAACATACCACCGATTTCGGATGGTAGGGAGATTAATTAAATATGTGAGAAAATTTAAGAAGCGAAATTCCCTCGTTTTTCATTTGCTACATGCGTCCAAGACCGGTCCCGAATATTTAAGCTCTTCCATTCAAGGTACTAGGTTCTGTGATTAAAATAATGTCAAGAAAAAACAAAAAAACATTCAAGTTAATCATATTTGACAAAAATTACATTACCACTTTGTATATTGAACATTACATTTTTTTATCTTATTATTTAGATCAATGATTTATAAATTTGATTCATGTTGAGAAAAACCAACTTCGTAATTTCCAAAAACTTTATTTCTCTGACACGACGCGCGTTTAACCACACTGTGGCATAGTCGTGTGCACATGGCTATGCCACAGTGATGTATACCCATCGTAATAATTCTTCCCTCTTTACCATCTGGGGATGTCGCCAACGTTCAGAATAGAATGTTACAATAATGAATAAATTATTTTATTGCAATTTGAAAATACTGACTCAAGTGAACCTAGAATCTCATGGAGGAAGTACAATTCATAATTAGGTTTCCTAAGTGCTGAAATACCTAATTCAACGCAAAATCTTATATTTATGACGAAAATGGAACACATTACGAATGAATATAAAGACTGCCTCGGTTCACAATAAATGTGGCGGCAATTTACAGCAAAGCTTTCTTAGTTACCTATTTATTTTGGCTTTGAAGGATCCTCAAGATCCTCAAGATCATGAACTTTCTATATTTTTGTACCGTTAAAATAGAATCCGTAAAAAAGTTTTAGGACAAATTGTAAGCATATATTTGGCAAATAATTATATCGGGCTACGTTATTTCGCGACGATACACTTCTGGAAGCCATTGATATTACATAAGCAGTTAGATTGAGCTCGGCATGCTGAGCCAACGAGCCATCACTGGCATGTTTTTGAACATATTCGGTTATATGGGTCCGCATTTGTGGTGTAATTATATGATTTCTTTTGTACTCTTGGTATATTTGAAAAACGTGCGCATTTTCTAATCAAGGTACACGAAACGCAAATCGTATTATCAGTGATTATAGATTAAGATACCCCCCTACAATTTTAATTAAGATTTTAAGATACCCCCTGCCAGTACTTAGCTTTGACAACTTTACGTCCAGTAAGACGGTTTCTCTGGCTAAGCCTTTCAGCTTTCATTTGCCAGGTGGCGCTCATTCCAATTACATTTGTATCTCCGAGAACATCGTGGACCGCCACTCGAATTACAGGAGTGGACGCTTCCCTAGGCCAATTACTTCGGGGGGCATCGAGAGATGCAGCAGATCTTATTCACTACTGGGAAGGACGGCAAAGATTTCCTTGACATTTTTTCGGGGAAAAGGATACCATGGGCCAAGAACCACTTTCCGGGGAGAATCACGTAATCCTTAGGATATGATCAACTCATTTTTGGCCGCTTATCGCGAGAAGCTATTGTATTGGTCACCTTGTCACACGTGGTTGCAGTTTTTTAGGACCTTGCCTCGTTGACTGTGCCTTCCTTGAAGGGCAGTAAATTCGTAGGCAAGGGTATGACACTCCTGTCACTCCAATGTCTATGCATTCCATCTAGGGTTGGTGAAATGGGCAAAATGTACAGCCAATCTTTCAGCCATGCGCTCATCGCCGCGATAGAAGTCAAGGAAGTTCCGTCATTATTACAGAGAAATCAACGAAAACACATTTACCTTTAAATTATATGCGCCCGGTGAAATAATAACATGTATTTGATAGAAAAGTAATCTAGCAGAAACTTCAAATCCTTACAAGAATTAGCATTCGCAATTTTTTTTAAGTTTTTATGTCCTTTTTACAAGGTATTCTTCGCATAAAATATATGGATTAACTAGTTAATTAAATAACTGATTAATTAAATCACAAATTTCCTTGCGAAAGTAGATACTTATTGTAATCGTAGGGGAAACTGGATAAGGGTTTGGCCTTGTCAGTTCTGCAGCCAAAAAAACAACCAGGAGGAGAACCTGCTATGTAATACTGTCGGGACCGCATATTTCAAAAACGTTTTTCGGCCATCTTCTTTGTTTATGATGGTTACGATGGCTACAATGGCAATTTTCCATATGCATTGAAAATATATTTTTTAGCAAATTGAAATCATCATAATATTTACCTACAAAATTATATCATCTTCTTCTATCTTTCCGGGATTATGTACTAGTTCCTGTTCCGGTCTACCCAACGTACCCTTGGTGTTTCAACACTTCTTCTACCCAGGGGCTTGTATGTCATTGCCTTCTTCGGCATTCTCTCTGGGGACATATTTATGTTCTTTCCACGTTTCTTTGTAATAAATCGATCGCCCTGTCTATCACAGTACTTATACCTTCGGTCCTTTTTTTATGTCACAGTTTATTACATGGTCTAATTTTATGTAACATTTAACGGATTTAAGAAATTTCATTTCTGATATTTCGATTTGGTTCCAATCTCTTTGCCTTGGCACCCATGATTTGCACCCATACAATAATGTTGGTACGGCCGTCACGTTGTAGAATTTAACCTGTGTTTCTTTTGTGGTTTTTTATTTCAGTGTTCTTCTTATGGTACCGCATATTCTTTGATAGCTATTTACTTTGTTAGTCATATCTTTATCTTCTTCATATATTGCATTACAACCAAGATATTTAAAATGTGATACCTGTTCCAGTATTTTGTTTCCAATGATAATACAAATTTGTGTGTGGTTGCTAGTCCCCCATCTGGCGCCTCCCCAAGTGGCGGATAGGGGAATGCCTCCTAGATATGAGTGGTGCCGGGGAGATGAAATACCCAGGGAGAACCAAAACTAAGGCAAGGAAAACCCTGACAGAAAACCCTGGTCCTCCTGGTCGAGAAATGTGCGGCTGGCCGGTAACCTACCCACGGAAAAATATTATATGCTCATTTGTCTCACAACGAACCTCGGAATAGGACAATATTTAATAAATAACGCAAATATAAAACCGTATTTTTACATATTATTTTGTTTCCTTTGGAGCCTGAAAAAAATTGGCGTTGGTGGTAATTCGTGCACGATGTATTGCAACTTCGATACCCTTGGTCCGTGGCTCGACTCCCGAACCAGGGAGCCCTTTTTCTCCCTCTCTGGTAATCTTCAAGAAGACGAAGAGCTGTCAAGTGGTGTGGGGTGGAGGAGTGTGGGGTTCCGAAGGGGAAGAAGAGGCGAGGGGAGGCAGGCGCGGAGGGTCGATGGGCGGTTGTCACGCCGCACGTCCCGAGCGAAGAGTGACTCCGTTCCGGAATAGAGCACCTCCTCGGAGCACCGGAATGTGATTCGTGATCGCGGGTCACGGCATTCCACAACGCGCGTTTAACATTTACCAAATCTGGGAGCCAGCTGCCAAGACTGATCTATCTCTCCCTCCCTCCACCCGACACGCGCGGGGGAAAAGTTCAAATCGTGAGCATAACTCAAAAATTCGTTCTCCCGTGATGAGGTTGTAATTTTTTTTTCCTTCGTTCAGATGATGAGGAAATGAGCAATGCTGTTGTGGAATAAGATGGAATGTTTTTGAAAAGTGCTGAAATAGGTCATTTAACCTCTCATTACGCAAAGGAGCTTAATCATTTGAGGAACAAAATGTCCAGGTTTTTTTTTAAATCTCCTTCCTATGCCAAGTCTCTGTCTTATGATTACCATTATTCAATTACTTTAAACCTCGGCTAAATGCATAATAAGCGGAGCGGGCAGCGTGAAAACAGTGTGATTATAGTCTGTACTCATTTCAATGTCCCATCAATCCCTTACGGCCTGAAAAATGAAATAAAAAGCATTCGTGGAAATTTATACACGTCTTGAAGTAGAATGGAGCAACAAGCGATCAAACGTGAGGATTGCCTGTCGCAATTTTCTCCGTCGTCATTGAAGAAAATCCATCCTAAGGAAATTCCAAAGGATTTCTTTTTCATATTTTTTCTTTTCGTCTTTATCTCACTTTAGCCACTTCTCTATCTTATATTCACTCTCTTCCAATAATGCCTAGTTTTCCTACTCATTAATCAGCCTTTATGATCTCGCTGCCTTTGAGTATGCTCTCTACTTACTTTACCTATTTTATTTTAGTATTTCCCAAAATGAATTTCTTTTCCCCCTTTCAGTCAAGCACTTGCTTCATCGTTCATCATCGAGGCCCAAATGTTGCGTTTAACGCTGAAGAAGCTAATAGAAACTTTAAGTAGCAGTAGGTACTACTCTCCTGTCTTTCGTGCATTTTTGGATTGTGAAAATGTTGTACTACTTATAATTATGTATTTTCTTATATGTTTTGCTATTATCTGACGCGCTGGTCAAACGTGTAACAGGAATTACTTGCTCTATGTTTCAAGGAAATTCACGTTATAGGTGTATTCGCAAAACGTTAAGGTCATTATAGATTTTACGCATCTCCAAGGGCTTCTACACCTGGTTCTCTCAAATTATAATGGCATTTTTTGTGGTTTTGTATCAGGACCGTGGAAGCAGGTTTCCTTAATGTCAACTCTCGAGTCATCTTTACAGCTGCATTATAATACCATTCCGTGTATGCTCAATATCTTCCTTAAATTACCAGATGCCTGAGCAGTCCAATCAACTCTATGATTATTTTCTTGGCGTCTCATATCAAGGTAACCGAATTTTTCCTATTATGTCCTCAATAGCAACCCCAATTTTCTGGAGTTTAAAGGGCAATTATGATGTTTTTCCCTTCTACAATAATTGGAGGACGATCGAGCATAGACTATCAAATATTGAGTATTTATTTTTTGCATGTGCTGACAAATACAATCATTCTCTTTTATATTGACCTTACTCATGAAGGTAGTTATTTGAGCACACGATTTTCAAAAAAAAAGAAAGATTTCCTTCCATAGGGTGATAGTTAGAAATATCGAGGATGTATGTGAATATATATATCAGATATCAGACATCAGACATCATGTAATGAGGGATTAACATAAATAAATTACGAAGGAATAGAACTGTTAGCTGAAAAGAGAATTCTGCATAGAATTGCGGCAAACTATTCTGTTGATTTATGACAGCTGATTATAATATATTTTTTATCGTTTAGTGCAAAGTAGTAAATAATATCTTCTTATTCGTTTCAATACATTACCATTAACAACTATTTCGTGTTACTCCCAGGTTCCCTTGATTTACCGCAGGATCAAAGATAAGGATAAAATATTCTCGCTCGTCGGCCTTACCCCCGTAATAAATATTACATCTCCTAGTAATTACATCTTCTTATTACAACGCATGCAGCTCTATTGTAACGACCACCACATCGGAGAGGACATGCTTGCGCTTAAGAGAAGGTAAATGAAAGCGCGTGGATAACTTGGCCGGAAAAAAATTATCCATTCGGGGAAATTGAATGATTCATCGGAGGAATAATAAAAAAAAGGATAGGTAAAAGTGATGGTAGGCTGGGTTCGGGGTTTGCGCCCTTTGACGGAAGGGGGAGGGGCTCGGGGCGAATAGGATTTCAGAGGAAAAGACCGCGAGTGTGGAGGCAAAGGGGTCGTCATCAGCAGCCATCAATACGAATATTTGTTTGCAGTAGCTGCCCACTCTACTATCCTATACGCTAATTCATTTAATTCCTCCTTAAGTGTTCACTTTGACATCTTTCGGAACTTTCCAATTAGATATTATTAATATTCGACTTCGATAAAAATTCTATTCATTCCATCTTAAGTAATAACTCATCCATACTTTAGGTTTTGTCATCATCGATGGCCATCCTTACAATTACGCCAAATTCACTTCTTCCATTATTTTTTTTAAAGAGGCTATCTTATCGCAAAATGTGGCCATCAAGTTAGTCACTTCCTCTTCTTCGAGTTTTCATTACACCTTTTCTCTCCAACTCTTCCTTCGACTACTTCATTGGTGATTCCCTCTGTCCATTTGATCTCCATCATTCTTCTACAACACCACATTTCCATTGCTTAGGCCGAGGGGTAAGAACAGGGGATCCGTTTGAGGGTTGAGGGGTGATACTCCTTGGTTTAGCGCGGATCAGGTGGCGATCCGGGAGGAAGATGATGGATGCGGTGGGCACAATGGAAGGGGCATCAAACATGCAAATGGTTGCTTCGCGGGGAAACAAGGGCGACGTCTCCACGGCCCTCCTCCACCCCTGACTATCTCCTCTTCCCCCGTCCCGCCACATACATACGTATTGCCTCCGACTTCGCTCGAAGAGTAAAAAAAGATAAAATAAAAATAAACTAAAAAACACCCCACACACGTCCACTTCCTCTTTGCCCTGACGTCTCTCTCTCCCTCTCTCTTTCGGTCCTGCTTAGGCGCAGTAGTTTATTGCCTGCCTTATGAAAGCATTTATTCCTCCGCCTCACCCCCGCTGACATGCCCGTTCACCCCTTCACCCTCCCCCGAGACGATCCAAACTCCCTTCTCTCCGTCCCACCTCGGCACTCGTCGCCCTGTCACGCGACCTGGGTTCGTGACTCTTCCCGACCCGTTCTCCCTTCGCAACCCCTTGACGCAGAGTTCAGCCCCGCCCACCTTCCCCCTATCCTCCCCCAACCCCCCCCCCCAGCATTCCCCTCGCGCGATTCTATTCCATTTCTGCGCTCAAATTCGCTACTTCGACTACCGTCAACACGCCGAGTTCCCCCTCTTCCTCCACATGGTACACGTTCCCGCAGATACACACTCAACGCCCCCTTCCCACCTCTCCCTTAGCAGAAGATGCTCCTCCCCACCAGTCCCCCTCTCGCCCTTATACGCCCTTCATTCGAGTCTGTTTGCGTGCTTGGTGAAGTGGGGGAGGAAAATGGGGAGGTAGAAAGGGTGGCAGTGCAAGAGGGGGTGGGGAGGGAGCCACGGCGGTAGACGGGAGGTTTTTTCAGAACGGGGGGTAGGAGAGGAGAGGGAGGGGGGGAAGCATCAGGCATGAGGAATAGTAGGCGGATGGAAAAATCTCATCATTTTGCATATTCTACGCTCGGTTCCACGCTTCTTTCATCATGTCAGGAGGAGGGAAAGGGAGGAAGAAAAAGGCAGAGGGAGAGGAGAAGGCCTTTGAAGGATTTACGCGTTGAAAATATAGTGTGTCGGGTGAAAAATACGTTTTCTTTTAGGGATATATCCGCGGTGCAATGCCCTCTTCCTTCCTCCTCCCTCCCCCGCGCGGTCGGTCGGTCGCCACCTCTGCTTCTCCTCCTCCTCCGCCCTCCCAACCTCTCTCCCTCCTGCCTGCTGGCGCGTACAACTATCACACACAGCACAGGTGTCCTCCTATTCTCATTGCTCCTACCCTCCCAGGCGCCGGCCAGCCTCCAAGCCTCGTATGCCATTAGAAAAGTGTACTGGGTGTTGATTGCGTAGGATTGCTTGATTGGGTGCCTGTGTGGGTATAATTAGTGTAGCATGTATCCGCATTCAGAAAACGTTTATGAGCGTCTCCACATAACGTTTTTGTTTATGACAAGAATTCTTTTTTTATATTTTATTGAATAGCAACCACCGAAAACAGCTCTTATATGGCCTTTATATCGGGCTATTAACAATTAACAACGGACGAGCACACACAACCATACCCTGGGAGGTGAAAAATCCTCTCCTGTCGGGACTCGAATCCGCGACCTTCGGGTTAGCGGGCGAGGACGTTACCCCGCCGCCACCGAGGCTCGCATTTTTTTATAATAACAAATCTATATGGCGTCAAATCAAAATATTCTGTCGAAGTTAGTTCACAAAATTCATAAAATCATTCGTTTTTGGCTGTCAATTTTGCAAAGTAAAACCCATTGCTTCTGCCGGATCAAGAGTTTCAACACCAACAACAGCGCATGTCGAGAGGCCGTTCTTCGATATTGTTCCTGATATCGGTCATCAGTTCCCCCTACTGTAGTTATGTTTCGTTTCATTTGTTTTTGAGAATTTTTGGTTTTATTCTGTGACTTTCCGGCGGTTTTCAATGTTGTTATTTATGTTAGTTATAATAGCATATATGAACACATTTAGAATACAAATTGGGATGTAGAAACATGCTGCACTGAAGAAAAATGTTTTTTCTGAAAGTTGGAAACATTTTAGACTAATACCAGGTGTACGTGCACGTACACGTTTATTGGTACACGTTTCAATTTCCTCGTGATCACCTTTGTTGATATATTTATTTGTAAATGTATATGTATATATCTCTCCAGTTCAGTAGAAGACAGCAGAATACTGTCGAAAATTAAACCGTTCGTGTGAGTTTCTTTTGTTTGTGCCACTATATTTTTTACTTGTCTTTTATATGTATCACTCCAGTGATTCTCCAAGAAGTTATACCTATTTATAGTTATAAGTTATAATATATATATATATATATCTTCTACCGCCGATGATGGCGGCCTGACCGCCGAAACGTCCAAGTTTTCTTTTGTGAGGGTCTTTTTGCGTGTTTCTGTGTTTGTTTAGTGTATCACTGTTTTATTTATGCATGTGCATCGTCGCCGAGAGCGATTTTCTCCAAAGACATTATATAATTATATATATATATATATATATATATATCTGTATCCTTCCTTCTGTGAGAAAGGCAGCTCGGCTGTCGAAATATCAGAACGTATATTGTGAGTGTTCTTCTTTTCTGTGTTTCTACATTTAATTCCGCCCCACCTGTGGCAAAGTTTATATATATATATATATATATATATATATATAATGCTTTGGGCATCCCTCTCTCTAGTCACGGGCCTTGATTACGTGTTGACTTTTGTCGTGGAGAAGCGTTCAAAGATTCGTGATGCGTGCCGGGGGAGAGGGGTCAACTCCTTTCCCACTCTCTCTTCAAGCGACTTGACATTTTCCATCCCGTGGCTTGCTTCTCCCTCATTGATTAGCGCGGCCGGGCGTGCGGCTCTCTTGGCTTTAAGCTTCTCGGGAATTAATTTTGTCAGTGTAGAGAAAACGTTTTCTTGTCTCATCACTCATTAGTTAAGAAATACTCTTGATGGGATAATGCGGTGGAGAAATGGGGGAAATGGGAAACGGAAATACCGGAGGATCACGTTTGCTACATCTTCACCTACCTTCATTCCTCTGATTCTGTCTGTAAGCTCTACTAGTGTCTTTTAATGCCCTTCGATGATGGTGATCGAAGCAAAAAATGATAATAGTTCTTGATATATTCTTCCATCAGAGAAAAAATCAGCATATGCTTATCTTGAGAGCATATTTAACGCCTCAATTACAAGACTGTCGATTTTATATCTATTTATTTTCCATGACAACCAAAAATAACACCAATGGCCGTTTACATCGAAGTATTTAACTGTAATCAGCAAACGAACAGGCGCAACCATGCACTGAGTGGTGAGATATCCACTCGGGTGGGATTGGTACTCGCTATCTTAGGGTTACCAGGCAAGAATTTTACCTCGCCGCCACTAGTGCCGACTAATATTAATATGATAACAACATTGGCACTCGGCGATAGACCGATAGTAATTTAAGTAGTGCAAAGCATAAATATGTCAAAGCACATCTCCCTTTTTATACATATTATATCCTAGTTCCTATTCTTCATCGCTAGCCTCTCCTTTGCTGATACCATTACTGGGCATAACATGCCTTTGCAGTGGTTTTCAGGGTTATGTGTAATTTAATTTACTCAAACCAAACTCTATTTGTGATATTCTCTCTATATTTAGCCCCAAACAATTATTCACTTGAGTAAATATAGCAGAATTGTTATATTTTTCCAATTACTCAACTTGTATGACAGCTATTTGTGTTTTTGCTATTGGGTATTTTGGGTATAGGATCAAACATACATAAAATATCATAAAGCATTTTGAATCATGAAGGGTGGACGATTTTATATTTTTAAAAAGACATTAAAATACGTGACGTGAAAGTTAAATTCCGTTTAATGTAGCTTTCATGGCCTGCATAGGATGTTGCAAGCCTGTGTGACAGTGAAATAATTCCCAGCAACGAAATTGAAGAAAGCTCATAATTTGCATACATTTTTTCAAGTAATGGTCAATTCTCCGTTATTTTGATTGTAAAGGAAAAACAATTGAAATAATATAATAATACAAAGTTTAGGCTTCATTTTGGTTTACGTATCATGCTCAAATGTTAATTATTTCATATATTTATGAGAAAAAGAAAAGTGTTCTACACGGAAATGTTTCCATTCGACCATGTAATCTCTTTAAAAACAAAATCTTCTCTAGGCTAAAGAGTAAAAATATTGTAATCTCCGAGTTTTCGTTCTTTACTGACATCACAGTTAATTATAAACCCCCCCCTGAAACAGTCAACAATCTAGCTCCATTCAAAATGCTTTGAATTTTTTTTCGATGGGTGAGTGAGCCATTTTTTCAGCTATATATCAGCATAAACTGTTGTTGGTTAATTTATTAGCTTTACACCATTGTCGGAAATTGGTCTCTATAGGATGAAAATTTCTTGCAAGATCAGCTTTCAATGTTGTAAGATAAAAGCACATTAACCACAAAATGTACTGGAGTGATTGGAAACTTATTTAAAGTATTGAAATCTTGGTTATGAAAAATAAATCACTGTCAAGTTTTTCAATTACTCGTGTTCTTCTCATTTTTGAAAACTCTAAAGTGAATTTTGATTCTTCAAGTTAAAACACGACCACTCCTTATCCAAATTTATCGTACAATCTTACCAAAATTCTTCACATTTGCATACATTTTCCTCATCAGTAAATGATGTATTCGCGAACCCACACATTTGTTCTGAATTTTTTTTAGGTTTTCTATAGTTTATGATAAAGTAATGGAGAAAAATCGAATGGGAGAAAATGCATATTGACGGTCTTTAATTGCAATCTCTTCTTTTAAATTATTGAGGTTCGGTCAGTTAAAATTCCTTTATTTCACTGCCAACGTTTCGGCAAATTTAATTGCAATATACTGAAGTTGCAATTCACCATGTTTATTCATCAAGTTCCTACCCAGTACGCCGTCCAATAACTCACCAAACTGACAAAGAACGAGTTTTCACGTCCATCGGTACTCGTTTTCTAGCTCGACATGCGCCCGTTTTATCCCGCGAGACTCAGCAGACAATAAAAGTTGGCGGTAGTTTCAACGCGCCAGCTCGAGCTTATTAACACCACTCAGATTGATTAGTTTTGGCTCCCATGTGGCATTCAAATCGAGGAATTTTCGCAGTGCGCTCGCTACAATTCCTCGGTTTGATTACTTCTGGATGGAATCGTGATTGAAATGTATTTAATTTTGCATTGAGCGGGGCCCGTTCCTTTCATCCTACCGTCGAGTACCAATTCTCATTTTCGTGCGCCTAAAAACTTCCGTCACTCCATTCTCCGCTTTCCTCCTCCTCTTCTTCTTTATCTTTGTCCACCTTTTCCTTTTTCATCACTACCTCCCACGTATCTGATCCTCAAATTCTCCTTTCACCCATGATTCTCAAGCAAATCCTCGAGCCTTCATACGTTTTTGCCGTTTTCAACTTTTCTTGACTACTATGCTGGTTATTTTTTCACAGCTCCATCAATTTTTATCATATAGCAGATCATCAATGATTCTTTTAGAACATCTGGAATGAATTTTGTCAAATAATTTACCAGTTGTAACGATGAAACATGAAATGTATAGGAATTCCTCAGGTATCCTTATCTCCTTTGAAAACTATTATTTAGAATATTTATGAAGTGATGGCTATTCAAGGGTTTGTGCTCTGACTTCATTGATGGCCATAGCCATCATTTCGAGTATCCTTAGTTAACCTTATATTTTACATTCCGCTGCTATTCTTCCCCTGGCTCTTCTTTCTTTATATGTGCGACTGTCCTCTATCCAATGCTTCTCATCAACTACACATATCATGAATAACATCGGGGACACTATTTTTAGCTGCTCTTGTTTTCATTTCCTTTCATATTAATCTACATTGAGACGAAGATCCTCAAATATTTTAACTTAGCCATCCCATCTCCTTTTTGGTGTTTATGCAAAGGTTTCGTCATTCAATAACTCTTATCCAAATTTTAATGGGCGTGAAATTCAAGTTGTAGTATGGCACTTCGACACTGAACGAACTAAATGATTTATTTTCTTGATCCCTATTAGTTAATAAATCATATTTCATCGGGAAAAGATAGATCTTTGGAAATAATAGAATTTGTATATCATATCTAAATAAGAAAATTCGGAGAGGAGGTAATACCGACCTAATGTATCCCAATCCATCTTCTCCTGACGAAAAAACGATTTATTAAAATGAATTCGTCCTTTCTACTCGGAATCTCATTCGTCCGTTTAACTATAATACAACTACTCATCATAAAAGACGACGAGCATATTCCTACGTCCAATACTAAATGTAACCACCGGTTGACCCTACCAAAATACAACGTCGAGATTCTTTCTTCGGATATTAGTTTCAAGTGAATTCTTTCGTTGGCTTCCGGGAAACCTTATGACAAATCAACTCAAGGCTTATCTGAATCCCAGAAGATTCGTCGTCTAAGTCTCCTTTGTGCAAAAAAATCTAAAACTTTAGTTTCACTCTAACTAGCATTAATGAGCGGCTTTAGACCTTCGCCAAGAAAAGTCATGTTGCTGCTGGATTTGTTTGCTAAAACAAATTAAAGATACATGAAATTAGAACATGCTTAGCTAAAGACAATATCACAAAACGCTAAGGCTAATGTGTTGTGCGGTAATTTCACCGGAATCAATTCAGTTCGTAAAAATATAATATTCGTCATAAAATATAACGGTCGTAAGAATGCACGTCAATTCAAGAGACGCTGACAAAAATAGCACATTTAAACTAAAATTAACCAAGAAATGGGAAAATAAGATGCAGAATTGGTCATACGTCACCGTCATCATTCGTCACTCAATCATTGGCTGATTGCAGCCCTCCCTTCGACCCTGTCACCAATTTCTTAATACCCTTGAAGCTCTTCTGTTTCATTTTCCGAGATGTGGTTTCCTCCTCTTCTATTCTTCTGTTCACTTCCAATTTTCGTGATCCTAACCGTCCATTTAGTCGTAGGCGTCCGCCTTTAGCACCAAGTTTCGAAAGCCTCTATTATCTTCCGTTCCAGCTTTCCAATGGTCCATGTATCCGATCCATACAGCGCCACACTCCTCGCGAGTTTTCCAGACATAACTACTTTATGTACAATCCTATTTTTTAACACAAGATCTTTTTTTGATTTGGTAGCGGAAACCTTCAACCCTTAGCTTTGCGAAATATTTATTAATGAAAATATCTCTTTTTGTCATTGGACCTCCGTTTTTTCATACCACTTTATCAACTACATAAAGTAGGGAGTAAAGGTTAATATTTGGGACACTCTTGTTAAACTACTTTGTTTGTAGAAATATTTTTAGCTAATTTGCCATTCAATTCATTATAAGGCTTTGGAGTATCTTAATTAATTGAATATGAAAAACCTCTTATTCCCATTACTCTCCGTATTAGAGGTCGTTGTACATTATCAAAGGCCTTCACAATATCTATACATGTTTTATAGGTCTCCAAATTGAGCTATTTTTTCAATTACGAGTTTAAGAGTGAAAATTGCAATTGTGCAGGACCTTCCTTTACGGAACCCAATTTGCTCTTCTAATAATTATATATCTGCTATTGGCTTTAGATTTTCATTTATTATTCTAGCATAGATTTGATATGCCGTATCTTACATCGATATCCCTCTGTAGTTTCCAGTCTTTGTCTCGTCTCATTTTTTATGAACCGAAATTATTTTAGCTCTCAGTCATTCTTTTGGAGTTCTTTGTTATGTCCAGTGGATGTTATACTATGGCTTTCAAAGGAAAAAATATCCTATGAGAACAAAAATAGTCTTAGATAATCGAAGTCTAGAGCAAGTTGCCAACTTTAATTACTCGGGGTGTAATATCTCTTACAAACTCGATATTAATTAGAAGATTAAATTATCCAGGTTTCTAAACACATTTGGTACAATTCATAAAACGTTTAGGAAAAAAACAAGAAAATATACACCCCTGAAATTTTACAAAACAGCAGCTGTTTTGTAAAATTTCAGGCGTGTATCTTTTCTTGTTTATTCTTAAGTGTTTTATGAATTGTTCCAAATGTGTTTATAAACCTGGATAATTTAATCTTCCAATCAATATCGAGTTCGTAAGACATTCGTACATTATTATGTACGAGTGACACATGGACCTTAGGTAAAAAGGAAGAAAATAAAGTTCAAGCTGCAGTAATGAAATTCCTGAGATGTATACAAATATGTTCCCTAACTGACCAAAAAAATGAAAACTTTAGGAAGGATCTAGGAATGCAATAAAAACGAGAGGAACAAAGAAATTAGAAATAGATGGTGCCGATATTAAATCCGAACGGAATAAAATAGATTACCAGTAGCAACCATAAGAGTATAGTCCGAAAGGAAGGAGAGACGTGGGATGACCGAGGAAAAGATGGATTCCGGAACCGGCGAAATTATGTTATAATCCGTGAAGTGAAGAAGAATAAGAAGTAGAGTTATTGTTTTCATTTTAAATGCTTTCGTTGCTTGCAATTTATTTCGCTTGATGTTTGAACTTCCATTCCACGTCATGCAGCTTCCAAGGTAGAAGAAGGATTCTACTTGTTCTAGTATCTTGAGTCTTGTAATGTCTGCTTTTAACTTCTCTTGTACACATACTAAAACTTTTGATTTCTTTCCGTTAATCTGCAGTCGTCCCTCCTTCCCCCTAATATTCAGTCCTCAAAACCTCATCGCATTCATGCTTACTGAGTGAGTGATTTCTCGCCCCCTCGTTCGTTTTAAACTTTTCTTGTCTACTTTACCTACGGCTTATTCGTTTTCCCTACTCCTTCAAAATTTGTGTTTTTTACATTTCATCAATGATTCTTCTGGAATACTTTGATGTAATTTCACTGAATGCTTTCCAATTAGTAATACTGGTTCATAACAGGAATGGAAGAGTTCATCGGATCTCCTCCTTTTATCTAATTGAAGCGATGATATACTTTTGAGAAGCATGAGCCATAATTTTTAAAAACTGTATTTCCAAAAAGCCATCAGTTTAAGTAATCCTTGTATATATTTTTCTCTTTTTAATGAGCTTTTATATTTCCCTTGCCTCTTTTCTACTCACGCGTGCGTCTATCATCAATTCAATGCTCCCCATTGACTACATCATGAAACATCCGGGTCACCTTTCGAAGCTGCTCTAGTATATATTTCCTTTCCCATTGGTCTTCATTGGGCTAACAAACACCATTACATTTTTAATTAGGCCATTCCATCGCCTTTTCTGTACTTTTCAAGAGTTTCTTTCTTTGCCAACTCTTGTCTAAATTTTAATAAGCGTGAAATTAAAGTCATACCATGGCTTTTCTGAGTTTCTCAGGGCTAAAAAAGCCCCGTCCATGCTACTTGAGATGTAAATTGCCTCTTCCACAAAACAACTATAAACACATGACGACGATGTTCACAATCCAGTTTTAAGTTCCTTTCGTAATCGCCGGCCAACCAAAACCCATTGGCAAAGTTTATGCTTTGGATATTTGTTTCGATTAAATGACATAGCTCGGCTGCTGGGAAACCTGCTGGCAAACCATTTCGGGGCTTATCTGTATCCCAGAAGAAGATCCGTCATCTTTGTCTCCAAAATTCGGATACAAATATTTTTAAAAACCTTCATTTTTTTCTCCTACTAGTATTATTGAGTCCGTTAAGTCTTCAATATGAAGCTGATGTTTTCAATGATATGCAGCTGGTACAAGTTTTAGCCAAACCAAATTCATATTAAATAAGAAGATATGTAATATAAATGTTTTCATCTAAGAACAATGCAACAAAACTCTAAGGCAAATTTTTTGGGATGATTTCCCATACATCAGTTCATTTCGTAAATATATCACATTCGCTCTATTCTTAACGCTGAGATTCAATTCTAGAAGCCTTGTTAAAGACGAATGTGTAAAATAAAATTTAAGAAAATAAAATATTATATTATATGCCGATTAAATATGGTAGAGTTCGTGCACAAATGTTCATGAAGAAATCTTTGAACACTCTTTACTGCCAGCGAAAGTTTGTCAAAAATATTTATTCCTTGGAAAAAATTAATCTTACATCAAAACAGCTCTTGCAAAATGAGGTATATAAGTGTTATTTTAAACGAAGGTTGTAAATGCTCTAAGGAAGTACTATGATTTGCAACCAAGTTTGTCGTTTTGAAATCAGCCCTTAGATGCTGGATGTTGCCTACAGATGAAAGTCGGGGATTTTCCCTTTTTTTATGGTCATCTTACTAATAAATTCAACAAAACTTTTACTTTCAAAATTTTCAGCATGCATTGTCACAGAAAATCATTCTTAGTATATGCCATGTGACCGCAGAGATATTTCAAACTGTTTTACACAACAACAACCCCAAATATTTATAGCGATGGGACTAATTCTGAAGTTTAATTTGAAGCAATTATGTAGTATATGTTGTACGGTCATCTTTCCCATGTTCAGGCGATCACTTAAGAGATTATTTTGACCTTTGATTTATGAATTGAAAGTTCATGTTGGCTGGCGTCAAGTTCGGTTAGTGTATTGCATCGCGTTGTGTAAAAGTACAATAGCAGGTGGTGAATTTCAGATGATTTCATTATAAATCGGAAAATAGGCCATTAAATGTGTTTTCACGCAGCTTGAGCAAGGCTTCGCCGTTGCAGAAGATTGAACTTCTGATCGAAGGTGATAATTGATGGGATGAAAATTAAAGTTAATTGCATTTGTGGAATCACTATTGTTGTGAAAGCCGATAGGCTTTCAGCACGTGTCATGGAGATGTAATTGCCAATTTAGCCAGACAATAAAATAACGCTATCCAATGCGAGAGTTTGAAAGATAGGATGAAGCAATCAAATCTTAAAGAGCTGTTTGTCTCAAAGTTGCGTTATAGAGGAGGCTATGTTTTTTTTATTTTAAATATTTTCATCGCTTGTCATTCAATCCCAAGAATGGTTGACTGCAGCCCTCCATCCTTACCTATATAATACTACTTCCTTTGCTCCATGGCAGTTCTTCTAATGTATTTTCCTCTTTATTTGGATTATGTAAGTATTTATCCCTTGGCTTGTTCTTAGGACTTATACCTCTATTTTTCCTTCAATTATGTTTCTCACAAACCCATTATGCCCCAGAGCGTGCCCAATTTATCTGGTTCATCGTTCATAGTCCTATCTTCTTCGAGCATGGTAGTTGCCTTTTCATCACAAACGCCTTCAAATGGTGTTCTGCACGATCCTTTCTTATAGTTCTCTTGTTTATAATTCTTCATTCCTTAGTTTATTCATCCATTTGATCTTCAGCATCCTCCTCCATCACCAAATTTCGAAAGCTCCTAATCTTTTCTGGTCTGCTTTTCCAATGGTCCATATTTTCGATCCATAGAGTACCACACTCCACACGAATGTTTTCACATACCGTTTCCTCATTTATAGTCCTATCTTCATCTTCGAGCATGGCAGTTGCATTTTCATCACGAATGCCTTCTTAGTTTGGGCTATTGTACGCTGGATGTCCGTTGTACTTCTTCGGTCTAACGTGATGGTGCTTCCGTGAAAGCAATCCACTTGGTCTAAATTTATAGGAAATAAACAGCATGAGATAAATTGAACTGAACGTGCCATTTTAAAATGGAAAATAGTAAGTGTTAATGCTCGGAATGATTTAGTCTTGGATTTTACCAGTCACTCACTGTTTTCATGGAAACGAAAAATTAATTATAAAAAGTCTCATTGTCAGTCATGTATCGAAGATATTCTTTTAAAGAAGTCAGGTGAATTACATAAATTAGCCCATCATTATGTCCAAATTTCACGTTTTCATGCGTAGCTGTGTGGAGCTTCATATTGAAATAAATCAATAACAATAAATATTTATTATTATATAAATCAATAAAATTTTGTCTATCAATTAAGAAAGTTTAATTGATGGAGCAGCCAACAATCACAGCGAAGTTATATTACATGAACTCTAACCTGTAAGAAATAACAAAATGAAGTATTTCTAACATCACCTACCAACCGTAAGTTAATGTGTTGAAAAGAATGGTAAGTAAATGAAAATGGTGCACCCGCGAATGAAGTAAAAGTCTTTGCCTTTGGGATGGATATCCCGGAAATCAAATACTCTCCTGAATACCCAGACATTCTTTAATAAACCGACCAGGTAAGCATTATTCACAAGTTTTTACGCTCCTCTCTCCTTGGATGTTTCGTGATGTTGCTAATTTTCAGCGCTTTGAGTGGTAGAATCTTCTATTTCACGGGATTCTGCAAACTTCTAGATTTGTTAACAACTAATACATCCGAGAAACGGATTAAAAGTGCTAGAAAGACCTTTTTCCCGTTTATCACCAAAATTGAGGCGCTTTCTGAGATGGAACACAGATTGCTTACTCGCCTCTTCCCATGTCACGCATCTTCACGCCTCCTTTGCCCGCTCTCCTCTACACAATGGAATGTACCTACCATACGTAGGACACTCCATTTTTGGCTAAAGGGATGACATGGGATCTGGGTTTGGAAAATTAAATTTTTAAAACGGAACTTCAATTCCTTGCATATTTTGAATTGCATATTACTGCTGTACGAGTTACTCACACTCTAGGAATCGGATGTATAGGAAAGCGTCATTGAATTATCCATGCAGAAAGAAAATATATTTACTCGACATGTAAAAAGTACTTGGTCTATAAGCGTGAGAAATACAAAGCATAATTACTGAGCCGATAACATTACTTCCATTAGAACGCACGCCGTTGTATTCAAATCTGAATATCAGTTACCACGTACGTAAATTGAGATGAATTGTAAGATTAGTCGAAACATTTCGGCACAAATATTGGAGTCATTTGGCTGTATGAACAGTTAAAAAAAATCGTGCATGAACGTTCATCACGGGAAAATATTTATTCTCAATACTACCCACCCTCCTCATCAGCAATGAAATACGTTTGGGTGTTAGAACTTTCCGAGCTGGCCTCCAAGAAAAAGAGTTGTGAAGCGAAGCCATGAGCGTCAATGGGTCATGCTGATCGATCCATCACCGGCCTAAGTGAGGCTCGTGGATAACAATGCGTGGAGGGTCTCGTCGTCCGTCTGGGGCCCTGATACGCCCCCCGCAGCGGTCGACTCCGTAGTATATTACAGGTTTGGCAGGGGAGATGGTGTGAGATTGGTCGAAATAAAAGAAAGGTGGGCATTCGTAAGGGACGGCTGCGGAGGAGAAATGAAGGATTTTTAGGGTTAGTGTGGGTGTGCATAAGCGGCAAGGGGGGTGGGCCGCAGGAGGGACGGCGGGGCGCACCAAGCCATCCGTCGCCTCATGGCGCGATCCGTCAACACTAATGAAGATGGCTCACGAGTCGGGCTTATTACACGTTGGCGGACCGCTCCCCCCACCTCCCCTTCCCTCTCACCACTATCCCCCAAGGGGTTGTGGGGGGGGGAGGGAAGGAGGAGACGAAAAGGGTATTGAAGGGGAGGGGCAGGGAAGGAAACGAGTCCGTGATGGGTCAGAGTGAAAGATATGTGGTGGGATGAGGTGTCAGAGATGGAAGAGAAAAAATGATTTTTTGAACTGATGGGCCTCTCTTACTCACCATAATACAAAATTATATACAAATATATATATATAAATATATATATGTATGTATGTATGTATACATATATATATATATATATAATAGGTGCAGCCAATAGGTATGGCACGATGGATATAAAAACACAAAAATGAAACACTCACAGTGATAAGAAATTCTCAAATTTTCGGCCTTCTTCAAGAGTTGAGATTATATATTGGGATTGGTGGGGAAGATGAAAATGTGTCCAATCCAGACAGAAAAAATTTCACCTTACCCAGGATATATATATGTATATATATATATATATATATATATATATATATATATATATATAATCCTTGGAAGCCCCCGCCAACCGGCCACAAACATACAAATTCAAACTCACAGGAGGTAGGAGAAACAGGAAAAGACAAAGAACTCGCTCCCACGGAACGCCCCGAACCAGTTGGTCCCTCGTCAGCTCCAGAAGTGGTCAGAAGCTCAGCTCCAGCTATATATATATATATATATATATATATATATATATATAGCTACAGCTGAAGAAGGGCCTACATGCCCGAAACGTCCAGTAAGTCCTCTCTCTCTTTTTACTTTTCTTTCCCCACCCCCTGTCTAGTGTTTATATATATATATATATATATATATATATATATATATATAAATTCAAACTTACAGGAGGTAGGAGAAATAGGAAAAGATAAAGAGTTCGTTCTTACGGAACGTTTCGAACCAGTTGGTCCTTCGTCAGCTCTAGACTTCTAGAGCTGACGAAGGACCAACTGGTTCGAAACGTTCCGTAAGAACGAATTCTTTATCTTTTCCTATTTCTCCTACCTCCTGTAAGTTTGAATTTATATATTTGTGGCCAATTGGCGAAAACTTCCAAAGATTATATATATATATATATATATATATATATATATATATATATATATATATATATATATATATATATATATATATATATATATATTATTTATTTATTTATTTATTTATTTACACACATACTCATTTCGATTTCGTTTTGTTGCCTTCTACTTAGTGGCGGTCTGAGATTGAAGTGGGAAGATGGTCGAGGCCTTTTTATTGTGGATGGGCATTCCTCCTCATCTGCGGCACGCGATGAATATTTCGAAAAACGTAGCTCTTTTCTGGTTCGTGATGGGATCCGTCCTCCGGGGATGTGCCGCTCGGGAACGAGAGAGTGAAGGAGTCTCGACATTAAAGGTGTGGGTGTGACGTGATGGCGTTGGGTGGGAGTGAGCGCGGCGTCTTTGTTTCTACAGCATACCTCGCCGCCACTAGTATATTGCCCGCTCATACTGCACTGTTCCCTCCCACGTTCTCCATTGAAATGAATCTTTCGAGCCCACCTGGCCAATCAAAACGTTTAATTCTTCTGATTAATTCAAATCCCGCATACGTTCACACCGTTACTAATTCGATTACACCCTTCTTTCCATATGAGATTACAATGACTGTTGAGCAGTCGCACAGACAAGGGCTAAATTGCACAAGAATACGCATCCTCAAAAAACAATTTTTTGATGACGGAGTGGATTTTTGGGTCCAAACTATTGCGCTACGAAGGTTTTTGGGATAATAACAAGGCCTACGAGTGTCCATTGTCATGCTCATTCAAGGTTGTTGGGTCCTTTTCTCAATTCAACTCGTAGAAATGATTCTCTCTCTTTTTTCATATAATAAATTAAAATTAAAATTTCCGCAGTCAAAGTTGTTAGTCTAAATTTTTTTTCAAATACGGTGTTTTTAAGTTTCGATATTTATAATGAAAATTACCACATTTTCCTGGTAATGAAATGCACGAAATTTGTCACGTGGTTATTTTCATCTTAATTGTTCAAAATCGTGATTTGTGTATTGTTCATGGAAAAGCAATGGTTCACTCTAGAAATTTTCATTTTCATTTACCATTTTAATGTATTCAGTAAAGTAAAACGTTAAATATTATCATCCCTTTGGTCTTCACCTTTGTAGCCATATTTGTATATTTAATATTACATATTTTACTTCACGTCTTAGCGTAAATGTGTGATTTCATTCTCTCACTAGCTATTTTCAAGTCAATGAGAAATCCATGAGTATAATTATTAATTAAAAAAAGATGCCACTCTCACATCACCATTCCAATGAAAGTAACTCTCCACAAATTATTGTGAGTGAATGCAATGATACAGTAGTGCAAACTTAGTTTTCACGATTTTTAATACTGATTTTTATATCCCTCCCTAACGCCTAATCATAATTTCTATGGAAATAAATTATAATTATGCTTATAATTAAGCCTTATGGATGATGATTTCTTCTTTAATAGAATTAATAATGATATGCCCTTCATTATATTTAAAAATCACTAATAGCATTTCCTTTAATGGGTATTTCATATTTGACAGCCATGCTTTGTAAAGTAGTTACCTCTGTGATTGTATATGCAATATAGAAGTATGTCTCAGAAAATAGGTGTTGGTGTAAGATACAGCAAAGTTTTTACTTTCAATTGGACTTCTGTTCCCGTTATTTTTAAACTAAAGCTTCCATAGAACGACTGCTTTTCGCATTATGATTCTCGTATCTTTCAATCCGGCCGTATTTCCTGCGAGCGAAACGGAACGATGTGTTCACATTGTCAGGCTCACACATAGTGGAGAAACTTACACCCCTGAAGTACGGCGTGAGGTGTGGGACTCGGGAGGCCAGCTAATAATATTCGTGGCTCCATCCTTACCTCTTTAGCGAGATCGGGGAGGAAGATTGAGTGCAGAGGTCGAGGGAGGGAGGAGATAACAGGTGTTGAGGAGGATTGCTTATGGAAAGAGAGGAGTGGGAGGAGGGGATGGAAGAGACGCGATGAAGCCGTTGGCTGGGACGATGAGGCCTCCCGACGCCTACGCTGTGTATGCTGGGAGTGGAGTGGGCGGGAGGTGTTGGGGGAGGAGGGAGGGCCGTGGGAGACAGAGTGGGGGGGGGGGCGGGAAGGGTGAGATTGCCTTCCACCGCGGGGAATCCAAAGAGGGACTCAGGAGGGAGAGGTGTGGGGGGGAAGGGAGAAAACGGGTGAGAAGTTGAAGGATGAGGTGAGGAGGCGAGAGACAGCGGGGGTTTCGGCCCATGGAGCGTGTTGGGGCGGAGGAGGTGGTGGGCAAGGAGGCAAAAAGGCTTGAGGAATGGGTGGGGAGGAGGAGGAGGACGAGGCAAGCCTTATAGAGTCGTCTTTCTGCCCAAAGATGAAGACCGCAGAGGAAGAGACAGGAATGGGAAGAGGAGGAAGTGGAGGAATAAGTAGAGTCTTTTTTGAAACCAGAAAAAAGGTCGGTCTTGTGACTGTGGGTTCTTCGGAAGAGTTTGTCGTGAGACGTGCTTATCTTGCAGTCTATTCATAAAACTAAATGAAAGGACTCTCCTATTTCTCCTATTTTTCGGTCATTATAGCCCATGAGAGTTTTTCGGTGGCCCTTAGAAAATTTCTTCCCTACCTCAGTTCCCCTTAATCAGGTTTTTTATGGGTCGTTAAATGAAACGAAGAGTTTGTGCTTCCAGCCATGTCCGCTACGTCAGCGTGGTGTACAAATCAGGCTCTTCTCCAAGAGAGGATATTCGGGAGGAAAAGGATGGAAAATTAATTTTGAGATGTTTGTCACGCACGGTTCAAAATCAATGACAATTATTGATGGAGGAATGATCATCTCACAGTAGTAGGGTCTAAGTTGTTATTAGCCGCAACGGAGGACCTGTCGTGTTCAGTCTTAATTTACTTCCTTTATATATTTTTCTATTGCGTGATTTTATGTTTTTGGGAAAGATGGCTTTATATTTCACATAACCAAATTAACGTCGACAAGTTTTCTTTCTCTATAAAAGAAGGATATAAAAAGGAACTATCGGATGAGTTATCAAATGTTTTTGCTTGATTTGTGAGCAAACGATTTCGAAATTCATTTCAACTCTATGCTTTCTACAATAATTTTCACAGCCATTGGCCATATCAATTGTGCAAACCTGGGTATTTTTTGCATTTCACATTCACTGTCTTATCGTTTTTATGATTGTATAAAGTGCTCAAGTCGGAGGTAGGAATCCCAAATATCACTTTTCAAAATCCAGTAAATGCTATCATATATTTCGGCTGAAAATGGTTCAGTAAAATATTTCCATCGGTTTAAAAATGTCCTAACCGTTGCATTCACTGCATCACGCCCAATTATCCAAGTTTTGAATTACCTACTTATTTATAGGGTGTTCTTAGAATATAAAGTTGCGGAAACAAATTACCAAGACTCAGTGGGGAAACTAATTGCTCACTCTTTCAGTGACAATGAGCGCTTAACTTTTACGTCTGAGTCACCTAAAATGGTTACTTATTATTATAACAAGAAAACCTTTGGCTGATGCTTGAAATTCAAGAACAAGTTGGAGATAAATCCTACGCTTTCTCGAGTGTCGTACATATTCAAGCAGTTAAATTCTGCTCAAAACGCTAAGCTTGAAGCCATAACGTATGAAGTGTACTTTCGCGCTCCGCCGTGCGCCCAGAATTACAGTGAAACTCGTGGAGACGTGAGAACAAAAGAACATCGGAGCCTGTTCCCCCATCGCGTGTCCAACAGCAATGTAACTCTCTGATATCCCCCATTGTTGCCTCCGTTCGGCTATGATAGCCTCTTGCTCCGCGACAGCCACCGCCTTAACGAGAGGTTATTTATTCCACCCGGTCTCATCCACCACTCGGCGGGAGCTCCCTTCGCCCTCCACGGAACTTATCCCGTTGCCTGCTCAAGCGGCGGCGTGCCAGCGGAATATGAAAGACATCTAATTCGGCCCGAAGGAATAACAGTGGAGTTTTATCTTTTTTTACTTCAAGACATAGAAAGGAGGTAGCACAGAGGTTGAACTAACGAAATAAATCGCTAAAAGGTTTTATGGGAGAGCATAAGCGCTCCTATTTTCTGAATAAAAAGGCCACTGACACGGAATTCGGGAGGTTTGACTGCGTCCTGGTCCACGTTTTTCGGAGCAATAATAACAAGTGAAATTTCTCGTGCGTGCTTCATTGTCAGTGCAAAGTAGAAATGATTGTTGCGTGACCGCCATGGCTTATGTGTTGTCGCGCGTTTTGATTTATGCCACGCGGGGAAGGGAGGGAAGAGAGAGAGAGAGGTGTTTGTGGGGAATGAAATCGTTTTTCACGTTCCATTAGCGCCATGTCTGCACTCTTTATTCGCCTATAAGCCGAGCCCTCTGCCGTTATAAATAATGAGGAAAATCGAGGGTGGGATCCGAGGAGGAAGGTTCAGCGAGCTCATCCGAAACGTGGCCTCGCGATTATCCTATCCTGACCTCAAAGAGGTCCACCTTTCAAAGCAGCGAAGCAAGCTCTCGCCGGCGTACTTACACGAGTGTTCATAACTTTTCCCAGACCTAATTGATACTACCTAATTTCCACCTTTCCCTCCTCTGTTAAATTAAAACTGCAGTCAAATGATGGTATTAAAACCCTTACCTGGGTCCAGTAAACAAGCTATTCTGAAAATGCGTCCGCCTATGCTCGTTTTCTTCCCTCAACCATTTTCCTCTCCCCCAAAATAAAGCTGCCGTAAAACCCAGCTGCCACCGCGAGTCCAGCCTCTCATGAAGTCTTAATGCCGCTCAAAACGGCTATCACGGTTACCTTGTTGTTGCGCGTGAAATATGCAGAGGGCGACGACACTCCCAGGTAGGCGAACAAGCGGCCCTACCGAGTCCGCGCGCCTCCACCTGCACTCAGGCACCCGTGTACTTGCCCTTGTCCCCCGGATTTGTTGAACACCGGCCGGCGACATGACTTCTAGGGGGTGGTGACTCCCTCCCTGCCCTCCACCTTCTCACACACCGCCACATCCTCCCTCCCGCCCCTTCCCCCTGCCACCAAAGTGTTTCCATCTTCATCCCCCTTGGCTCGGCTGTTTCATCCCCCTCCAAACCCCCCTCCCCCTACCACTCCAACGACTACCACCTCCTCACCCCCTCCTCATCCTCCCCAACCCCTCCCACTCTTGCTTTGCTCCGAAGCCGCTTGACCTTGTCCGACCCCTAGTCCATCCCTTAGCAAGCCCCTTGGTTCGTTCGTGGGAGGTGACTTGGCCTATCCTCTCCCATTAATCAGGAGAGTCCTGCCTGCCTCGCCCTCTTTATCCCCCTATACTTCTCCTCCTCCCAGATCCGCCACCTCTCTTCTCACTCGCCATCCCTTCATCATCATCACCTCCCTTCCCTCCTCCTATATCAACCACATTTCGCACGTCTTCCCCTCGTCTCCCCCATACTCCCGCATACTTCATCGCACTCTTATCTTACCCGGGTTGACTACTAAGTTCGAGTGTTTAGATACCATTTAATCTTTAGGACGTGGGTTCATACGTTACTTAGAGCTAGCCTGGTCTCTGAAACCGTTGATGTTTTCGGAATCCAGAGTTTCTCACTTTCAGTTTGCTACGATGGCTAAGTTCATTTCACAACTACTGACCGTCACTTAACAGTCACTGACTGTTTCTCAACCGAAACAGTTTCAAAATGAAACAGTTCCGCGAAACACCCTGTTGCGGACAACATATACAGACACACCAAACAACAGGCGATCGATCGGCGCTGTAAGAACTTGGGTGGTAGTTCTATACTCTACATAATAAGAAATATTTCATTCAAATAAAGTAACAATTTCATTTGGATTCATGAAAGATAGGTACTTCACAGTTCTAATTATATCTGCAACGATGGGCGGGCATGTGTTGGCTCAATAAACCAGCAACCGCCTGTAACAGTTTCAAGACCAACAAAATATAGCTTATAACCGTAAGGAAACCACATGTGCAGTGCAATTGGAACAGAATAGAAGACGAAACAGTCAGCTTCAGCTATCAGTTGCCGCTGCACAGCACAGAGCGCCACGGCGCGGCTGCGGCACGATCACGAAGCTAACCTGTTGTTTGCAACAGTCATTTGAAACAATTATCTGATCGATGCAGTTTCGCCTGCAGCTGTATCGCTCCTACAACATTTTATTCCACCTCTATTCCACTCTTCGTAAGAAGTGATTAAAAATTTCCACTTGGTAGAGCTTGGTAGTCCTATGCTCTTTTTGTTTCCACCTCTACTTTCAATATCTTAAAAAATGATCAGCATGAAGCTTTGGGTGCCCTGTATGTTTTTCAGCAATCAGTAATATAATATTGATTCGATCATCATTGCAGGAGTGTGCCTCAGTTGTGGCGCCCAGCACGACGTTTTAAAGGTTGCGGATCAAATCCCTCACGAATATTCCGTAAACTGTTGATGGTTCAGCTGGAGAAAGTTTTCTGAATGAGGTCCATTAGAATCAAATGACTACACCGGAAACTAGTCATTAAAAATCAACAAAGTTAATCATCGGCCATCAAGTTCAGTTGAGGACAGTATTCCCAATCGCTTCGTATCGTGCAAGGTATTGTATGTATATTGAATATTCACTCCTCTGCTTGCAATTGAGGTGGATGCCAATTTTCTCCGCAAGCGTAAGTTCATGTGGGATTAAGTTTAAGCGACGAATAAAGTTACTCATTCTAGCGTGGGCATTTGAAGTAATTTTCCAGGCTGTAGAAACGTGCACACGTGGCGTTCTTTAGCAACAAAAAAGTATGGAATGAGCTTAAATCACATACGGACCTGTTTCTCACGTATAAAGATACAATTAATCTACTGTCCCCCATACGTGATTTCGACCTACTTCAGAACGCCATCGTCAACACGGCTTGGTTCGTCAATAGGTTTTCTCTCTCCTCGTTCGCTAACATTCCCTGCATTTTATTTATGTCTTCATTCCATCTCTCCATTCTCATGTTACGTCAATTTTCCGCATCCACAATTCATTCGAAATTAAACGACCCGGAAACGTAGGAAACACTCGAGGTTGCAAAGGAGGGCGCCTCGCATCAAACTGCCACGCTGTGATTTAAAGGAGGTTCGCCGTGAGATCATCGCGCCATCACCGCGGGATATCCTCCCATCAAGTGCGAACGCATTGTAAGTCTCTAAACTAGGCGTTTGATTACTTAATTCAGGGTTTTCATCTCCAGAGACACTGACAGCAAGAGTGAATATTGGCCGTGGCAGCGTAAGAGACCGCCCAGGGTAACAAACCGCCGCGGACCTCGAGGCAGTTAATTAGACGGTTGCGGTGGTCGTGAACACACAAGACCCCATACCCCGCAATCACGACGGAGCGTTTACTTAGTGACTCGGCTCGAATCCGCCCTCACAGCCGTGGCGCTCCTCGATCGTCCTCGCCGATTCCCTCGTATGATCTGACACGTGTGGGTTGGGCACAATCGCATGTCATTACTTATCGCTCTTCCTCTCCTTGCGAGAGTCTCGCTGTATGTTCCTTTCTCGTGCACTGGCGCTCAGTGTAGTCTAAAGACCGTTTTACACGATGCTTATTTCAGTACTGGCAATCGAACTCAACTCAGCATGCTTAGAATCGTACAGTGTAAAAGGTGTGATCGCATCCGATTAAGGATTCGAATTTGATTATCAGTACTGAAAAGAGAAATTAGTACGATCATTATTTCCAATCCGATTTTTTTATCTAACGACTAATCACAGGCAATCTGGTGAGTATATCGTTTCGAGAGAATACCGGTGGCGGCGCTGGGAACTACCAAAATAACAAAGCCAATATAATTTCTCGAGGAAATTATCAGAATTGCTGAAAACACTAAAATCATTCCGCGATTCCATGATTTCGCTAGAATATGACGAAACAATATGACGCAGTTTATTTACATTGCGTAGTTCAGCGATTGCCCGGACAACGCCACAGCCAAGGGTCTGATCATGGCCCCCTCTATTACAAGCCGGAACATGCAATTTGTCAACAGCGCTTTGCATGACGTCAGTGGTCCTACTGCATCGCCTGTGGTTCTGTTGTTTTTCTGCCAGCTGTCATCGTTGCGAGTAGGGATGGGGCTGATGTGACTACCACGACGGACATCAGTTATGCTAATGTATAACATAGTGTTGCATCATTTGAGTAGTTCTAATACCTATTTCGTATTTTTATACCATTTTGTTGTAGGCATATGTGAGAATTGGTAATGGCAAGTGAGACGAGTGATGAACTTGGGCGATTTAATCTCACAGCATTTTCGATAAAAAACACGTTTTGCAGTCCAGGAAGGAATATTAGGTTAGTTAAGTAACTAAAGTTACGAAATTGAAAGGCTGTCCAGAAGTATTAATTTAGATAGCAACGATAGGACTAACACACAGCGTTGCCAAAATTCCATGTTCCGGCCTGTATTAGAGGGGGCCATGGTCTAACCCATTAATTACACCCAGACGACTCTAGCGGCCAGGCGCTAACTATCAGCGCAACAGCGCGACAGGTATACTCTTTAATTGAATATCTGGCAGATTGATGCAGGAAATTACCTATTTAGTTCTCAGGGGAAACTTAAAAAGATAATTGTATAATCAATTCTGCATCCTGAAAAATTCTGGAACCAGATTGCAGCGCAATAATGCCGTCCAGTCCTTCTCTTGGCGTTTTGGCAGTGTACTTTCTCGGCCATCTTTTTTGTTTACTTACGGTTGCGATGGCGATGTCTCGTGTGGTCCCAGGAGTATTTTAAATGGACGCTGACAAACATCTTACAACAAATGGAGTAATTACTGCATTTATTCACAAAAATAAAATATTTATGGCAAACCCATACAATCTTTATCTTTTTCTCGCATACCTATTTTTCCATTTGCGCCTGAAACAATTGGCGCTAGTAGTAATCCATACGAGATATCGCAATGCCGTCATACCCTTGGCCACAGCGCACTGAAATTAGTATCGCGTAAACACAGGCTTCGAGGCATCGAATTCGATTTTAGTCCCGAATTTGATTCCGAGTTTTCAGCACTGATCTCAGAACTGAAGTCAGTGCTGACCTAAGCATCCCGTGTAAAACGGCCTTAAGTGCCTTGCCGCTTAATTTAAAGTTTGTGATGCTAGCTTGCCCATCCAAGGCGTTTATAAACATACTCTTGAGTGCTGCATAATGCTCATACGGAGGTCACCTGAAGATGATGCACTGTACCGAAACCATGGTCTTTTAAATATATCATTTTTGGATTCTTAGTGTTTTCATTACTTTCACCAGGAAGGAATTCCACCGAGTAAAGCCAAAGACTGTAACCAGCTCCTGCTGAGGCTTTTTCATCACTAATATGTGCGCGTTCACTCACAAAGGCTCATTCTGACTGTAGTATGTATGTGTGAAAAAATATTGCAAGTAAAAATAGTTTCGACTATAATGTGAAGCATGCACACTTGAATATACTGCGTAATAACCGAAGTTTGAACCTGGACATTTGACCGTAAAATTGTTGGTGTATGCATGTACCCTCTAAAAGCATAAAATCTTACCTACTCTTTTCCTTGTGTGCGTGGGTCTTGCCATAAATATAGTCTGCCTTAAACATTGTACCCCCTTGTCCATCGGGAGGCGCTATAGGGAAGAAGTCACCATCACGAGTTTGATTACATGGCACGCACACCTGGCCCAGTCATTATCTCTTCACCGAAGAGGAAGAGCCACCACTCTATGATAGCTGCTCTCGGGAGTGTGAGGCCCCTTGTGATGGACTGTACGAGACGTTGGGAGATGCGTAATATGCTTAGCATCAGGAAGGAGCTGGGGTACATTCTAGGGAATGAACTTGGTTGCCTGATTTAAATTCTATAAGAAATTTGTCTCATAATTTAATTTCATACGAATCACAAACAGACTCTTGTGATGCTAGTATCAACCATACAGATTGTTTTACATTACTCATTCCTACGATTCTTACTTTTATGAAGTTAGCCTTAATAACTTGTGAGTGGCGTTGATTGGCCCTCGCTGTCAATTAATCTTCAATTACTAGCACTACCTAATAATATTTTACGTAGCAGATGGAAGAGGCCTCAATCCCATTTTTGGAGGATTCATTGGAAGGGGTAGACATGAAAACATTGGCATGGAAATTGCAATTATTGGTCATATTTGACTTTTTTATCCTGTCATATGTTTTATACTAGGTCACACGCGTGATGTCAGATAGCTCTGTCCAAAATTCCATCGGAATATCGATAGATGATGGATCCTTAAACAAGTGATCCCTTTCTTTTGTTCTCCCCATGTCTCTCTCCCAACTCTCCTCTCCTGTATTTCTCCGCCTTCGTCTCGCTCTCCCCTTTACCATCCGAAGGCAAAGAGTTCTCCCCCGCACCCTTTTACCCTCAGCTGCACTCGTCAGGCCCGAGCCAGGCCTCTGGTGCACTCTCCGTTCCATCTCGCGTCAGTCCGTCTTCCCGCGATTCCCTTACTCCCAAAAGCAGCGTCTCTCTCGCTCACACTCGTCCCCATGTCCTCTTCACTCCGCTGGACCCCCGCACCACCTCGCGAAATGGAGCGAGCATTAATTCGAGGCGCAATCAACACGGCCATTACACCTGCTTTGCGCTGCTCAACCGCTGTAGCAGCCGGGGGGGGGGATGAAGAAGAGGTAAAGGGGTTGGTGGGAACGGAGGAGGGGGAGTTTGGCGGCGGAGTTGTGCCTCGGAGGCAGCGCGGGGGTGTCCGGCATTGTTGTTGTACAACCCCCTCCCACTACCTCTCCAACCCCCCTACCCCCTTAGATCTTTCCTCATCCTCTTGCAGACTCCCAACCCTCCCCCTCGCCCCGTGTCTAATCCCGTCCGCTGTCGGGTTTCGTTGCTCGCTATCTTGTAATCTCCAAGTGGTCGAGCGATGTATCTTCTTCCTTCGGAAAGGACTGAGGGGTACGCCGCGGTGGAAAATGTGTGGCGACGGTGTTAGCGGGAAAAGAGATGACCCCTCGTCACCCACTGTATGCGTTTAATGTTCAAGGTAAATTTATCCGCACGGCTTTCTACGGTGTTAATTTGTCTTTGAAATGATTAAACTTTCACCACAGGAATTTTTTTAGTTGATTTTTATTTTCGTTATTTCCTTATCTCCTTGGCCCCCACATTTTAGTACTCATTTATTCGCGCAAAAACTTAATGGAACATTCTGTGAAGCTTGCCGCTGTACTAGACATGAGCATCAATAGATCGTTGCGAAAAAATCGGTATCTATAGTATAAATGCTCAGCCTGTCGGATCGCAAATTATTAGTGAAAACCTCCTGCTCGATCTTTTTAGTTTATTTAGTCATCTACTTATCTCACTATTACTTCATTTTTGTTGATTCTGTCAAGTTATTTTATAGCTGGTTAAGATTACCCAGGCCTAATTATGGGACTGGTTACCCCTATATTCAAAATCAAAATTTGACGTACCAGTTATGGAGTTATTTATCATAGGTATGAATGTTTTGCATTGTACCACGGGTTTTAAATTTTTATTTCAATTCGGTGAATTAAACAAAATATTTTAACAAATTAGCGGAAATACTTAAATAAACCATACCATTCTCAAACACAGCCTGAGAGCCGAAATCATAATTGATGTAAAGGCCTGAAAATCTCTGAAGAATCAGAAGTAATTCTTCTGCTAGTGGTGGGTGGCATCATCTTTTGCGTTTACTATGGATTTTCTGGGCTTCACATTCCGTATTTAGCGGAAATCAATTCTTGCCAACTCATCCGTCAGCTGCTAAAGCCTAGCCAATTTCTTAAGGCTACGAATCTAATCCTTCTCTCTCCCCGCATTAGGAGTTCGGTGCCTTGTTCACTGGGGGTTAATTCCCACGCTGACTCTCGGAGCCTTTTGTGTGCGCCAAGTGGGCTGTGATTGACAGTAATTCACTGCGTCGTCGCCGCAGCGAAGTGTGCTTGCTGGTGGATACGCATGGGTGGGGCTCTTTAAGGCGTCCAAAATCCTTGCCTCTCGTTCTTCGGGAGAAAACTCTTTTTTTATACGCATTCAAAAATCAGACGGTTACATCTTCTCCCATTTTCAAGTCTTTAAACTCGCTCTGAAAGGTTTATCTTAAAGCATGTATTTTTGTTTCTAGTTCCAAATTTTGATTTTTTTTACCTAAAACAGATGTTGCATCTTGTTCTATTTTGATTGGTAGCACTCTTATCTTCTCAATTAGCATCAAAGTTCAAATTTATCGCTTATAATCGGGAAATTATAATTTTAGAAGTGACTGTTGATTCATCAGTAGCTATTTGAAATAAATATGACGAGTTTCGACGTCTGGCTCAAATTTTGTCACAATTAAATAGGAGAGACACTAAGCCCTATGATGACTTGAGTTAAAAGTGTTTTTTTACTGAACAAATAAAGTTGATTCACCAAAATAAAATTTTAATATTACCCATGGCTGAAGTTTGGGGGAAGGCTTAGATACTTAAAACCAATGATCACATAAGAAAATGCGTAATATTATAGAATAACTCTTCCGTGGCGTTGGAATGAGAACATTTGATGGTAAGTAGGTATCGAGCTCTCGCAATAAAGAGTAACCTGCATAATAATATTTCTTATTGCTCTTATTTGCGTTAGGAGTTTTGTATTCGTATTCTTCGAGATTAGGTGCTTTCTTATACAAAATGAAAAGAATTGACACTGTCTTCACACTTTGGCATTGAAATCGTGATTATTCACACTCTTTCGAAAATTGCTGAGCAGAAAATTGTTTCATTTTCCTGGACAAAGAAGAAATGGATACAATTTATAGACAAATACCTTCTCTTAACTCTGGGCGACGCACTGTGAACAATTAGAGCTCAGTAACTCTGTTATAAATCATTCACTTTATTTTTCTATCTTCATTATATTATGTGGTCTATTAACCTTTAAGATTTTTACAAGCTTTAACATTCTTTAAAACACGAATGAGACCTATTATCAAATATTAATAGGCTAAATATTGCTTCGGTTAATACCTTCTTGATTACTTGACATATTGACCGTATTAGTTTGCTCATTTGTTTACTACACTAGCAGCAAGTTTCTCAGGGAAAAGAGAAAAAAGCTTACGCAATCCTAGGATATAATTTAATCCGCATAAGATCGAGGTAATCATATTAAGCATTGTTTTTTTCATTTGAGTACGGCAATAGCCGATTATCGAACGCAGGTGGCGTCGATTGCAGACTCACCCCGGAGCAGAGAGCCACCAGCAGCCGGCGATAGACGGCGATTCAGCTAAATCGAAAGCACCGCGGCGTGGCGATCGCTGGCTATAGCCGCAAATCGAAAACACCCAGGGTATGATACTAACGAGTATTCGATTGTTAGGTGGTATATCGATAATAAATACTCACTCTCAATTTCTGTTTGAGGCTTTCGCAGCGCTGTTGTGATGGTATCTCCATGTTTTTCGGGCATAGCTGCGTCGGTATATCTTTACGATGACGTCATTCGGACTTGATCTGAAGATGTGGCCTGCACTGGCTACGAAACGTCATCGTAAAGATACACCGACGCAGCTTTGCCCGAAAAACATGGAGATACCATCACTCACTCTCAATATTACCTGCTGTCACAAAGGAAACGGTTGTAGGCGTAATTTGGTGGAATAAATCCATTACGGAAGAATTAAAATAACTTATTGTTAGTTAACTCTACTGGTATTTATTATCACGGCTCGAGTTTAAACACTTGGTGTCATCTTGGTGTCACCTGAAGATGACACCAAGTGTTGAAACCCGGGTCGTGATAATAAATACTAGTGGATTTAATTAGGTTATTTTAATTCTTCCGTAATTACCTTCGGTATTTTTAATAGAATAATCCGTAATAAATAATATATTTTGTAATAAATTCGCCCATTTTGTAGTTATGACACTATAGGTGTAGTTATTCAGTTTTGGAGTTTATGCTTTCAATAGATCGTGGCGCTGGTTACGTTGGCATCCGGCTTCTTTTGAGTCTCCTCTACTCGCATGGAGTAAATAAACATTCCTCACTCTCTCCTTCACTAACGGCCCTTTCAATCGGCACTCCTCTCCCGTCCCTTATCCTCCGAGAAGACCCAACGCCTTCTCCCTTCCATTCCCACCCCGCCCACTCACCCGGTGATATCCAGCTTCTCATTCCCCATCTCCCCCTCTTCCGTCGTCCCTTTCACACTTCTCCCACTTGAGGCCGCTCCTATCAACACCTGACATTTAATTAGGCAACGGTGACTGGGCGACTTCAACTCTTTTCCCTCGGCACCCTTTGTTTCCCCTCCATCGACCAACTCCTTCTCCTTCATCATCTCCCCTCCACCTCCCCCTCTCCCATCAAAACATTTCCTGGCCATCACCAAGGTCTTACCCTTCTTTCCTTCATGATTGAGAAAAGGCACAGTTTGGACTGTAAATGCAAAATGGGCTAAATGCGGTAACGCAATACTTCATCCCCATCATCCCAAATGAGTCTCTGTATCAGCCTCTTCTTCCCCCCTCTCCTCTAAGGCTCACAATTTCTCCTTAGACAGCTGAATCTCCCCCGTCTCTTATGTTAGCGTTAAAATATCCTCAGTCTATTTCGTAGAAAAGTATCATCACATTCTGTTTATGAAAAAATGTTTTTATAAAAATATATCTTCATGAATATTTATTAGGCAAATCAATTTTCTCTTAACTAACTTCTCCAGCGTATCAAAGCTATATAAAATGGTAATTGCGACTCCTGGGAACTCATGAGCAGAAATGGCATCTATACTTTCACGGAATTTTCATATTAAAGGTGTAAACAATTTCGGGGAATAACCGCTATGGTTCAAATTGAAATTTTAAAGCGAAAACTACCTTTTGTATATTTTTCTGTTGTCTTCCTGGGGGTTTTAAAAATTGCTTTCTGATTTTAAAAGTAGCATTCTGATGTGAGTATATATAACTTTAAGGAATATTATTATGCTTAATATATCAATTTTTATCTGCAAAAAATAATCATTACTTGAAAACCAAGTGCAGATAATTCCGATGTTTGCAGGAAAAACTATGTGGTTATCCATTTTTTATGTGAAAGAGACATGTATCCTTCGAATGATATTTATTATTGTTTGAACAAATTATCTTGTACCTACAATATTAAATATCCGAGGAAAGATACATTTTTATCTTTTCGTGGATGTTAATTTATATTCCAGCCCTTAGACGAATCATTCTTTCATATCCTCCACGGATATTAAGTGTTTTGCTAGGGGTGAGGGGTAACGCTATTTTCCAAACATATATAGAGCCCGTAAATTATTCATTGAGGGAGTTACGGGCATTATCGATAAATAACTAATAGCAGCTTGAAGACTTCCAAAAGTAGACGTTTTCGAATGACTACACTGTAAGCCATCCCGTGATTGGCAACGCTTTAGAAAGGACTCCGTTAAAATCACCCGCCTCACTCTTAACTCCAGCTTCCCGGCATAAACCCTCCTCGTGATTACTCTCGTCCATCCGCATTCACTCCCGTTTCGCAGCCAACTCCTTATCACCTTACCACGTCCCCTCTCCTCCAGCCGAAATTCCTCCCTCTTTCCCCCCGCCCTTCCCGGTGGCCGCCGTCTTTCACAGGAGGTGGCGGCAGAAGCATTCGTAGGAACTGGCCGTGACTAATCCCGTCGACAACTGTGTTCCAGCGGCATCCGTGGATTCCAGCAGTCCGCCTTTCTCGCTTTCAACCAGCGCCCATCGGCCCTCCATCCTGCCTCCTCCCCAGGTCCTCCTCCTCCCTCCCCCACCCCACTCACGTAACACCCGAAATCTTCTTCTTGGCTCCATGTCAATTACTTCTGGCTCCCCCACCTCTTCCTTCTCGCCCGCTTCCTTTTACGCTTCCAGATTTTCGTATCGGCAACAGTACATAGTTGGGTTGCATGTGGTGCGACGACGTTTGGTTGGTTCATTTCTATGGGAAGGTGATCAACAGCTGAAGTCATTAAGGTGGAGTACTGCACTGCAAGTGCCCCTATAAAGGACACTCAAGTAGGGTAGGGATCGTAATTTAACTGAAAAATCTCCGCCACTGCCAGGATTCAAACCCAGTCCCTCGAGATGATTGGCCAGTACTCTAGCCACCAAACCAACCCGATCCCCGGTTCGAAGACGGCTAATAAATCGTGGGAAAACCATCATCTCCAGGGAGTCTCACGTCTAACAGTTAATCTTGAGGAATGCGAGTATTTGAGCAGTGCACACTTTTTGCGAACTTTCGGGTTCATTTTGTGCTGCTATTTTTTGCTGTCCTTCGATATAGTCTCCCTGCTTCTCAATTTCTGTAGCCCAAAACCTCGTAAGCTTTACTACCTATTCCCTTGAGGGTATTAATTTGGTCCATATGCCAAGCGTCTCGGATGATCTCTGCAAAGGGCTCTTCTAGGGAGGGAAAACGATGTCGACGTGTGGACACTTTCAACTTGGGGAATGTGTCGAAGTCTAATGGACTCATGAATGGATTGTGTGATGCATGATGAATTGATTACAATCTGTATTCGTACAAATTATTTTTCACAACATTTCCGATGTGCCAGTGAACATTTTCGTGCAGAATGAGTGGTCCAATCTCGAGCACCTGAGATTGGATTTTGTGCATTCGGGAAAGTTATTCCGTAAACCACGGTAATATTCTACAGTAACACTTGCTCCTAATAAAAATCACATGGTGTTTCCCTGATGATTATAATAAAATGTTATAATTTGCCAACCGTTGATTGTTCTCGTCGAAAAGTCTTTCGCCGCTGGGAGAATGAACCTTTCTATTCATTTCACTGATATTAAAATTCCGGTTCAAAGTTTCTAATCCGCGGCACATAAATAGCAAGCATTTGAAAAAGATACTTTACTAAAAGCACTGTGGGTTTTTCGTCGAGCGTCACCATAGTTAGTTGCTAGTTGAGTAGGTTAATTCCGACGGTTTGCGAGAGGTTCAGGAATAGATCGATAAATTTCTTCCCTCTTAATGTTCTTTGGTAGGTGAGTGGTTTCCATTGATTTAAAAAGACGTCGAATTCTCTAGCTCTGTCCTTAACTATTCAATTGAATCTGATCTTAATCTTCTGGCTGGTTGTAATTCATAGTAATGCTTCTTTGGAACAAATAAACTTCGAGATTTGGGATATGTTTCTCTCAAATTGTGAGCTGGAATGTACAGTTTTACTAAAGCTGAGGGGGTTTCCATTGTCACTAGAAAACCCTCGTTGTATTTAGTTGAGTGTCTGCAGTGGGAAGGACCTAGTTGTCAATTTTCAAAATGTTAAATCCCGTCGCAATATTTTCGGGTGTAATCTCTAAAAAGGAGAAAATTGCTCATGTCACTCTTCTGTTGTCAATCTTAACGCCTATGATGAGTAATATTTATTTTCAAATACCTAACGATTAAGTTTTAATAACAATTAGTCAAAAATGTATCACCTTATGTAATACAGTCCTGTGCTTTAAAGTGATCCACTGCAAAGGCAGTTTCTTCAAAAGATCCATAATTACAAAAAGGGAGGAATCAGGAGAGATGTTATGGAATATGAACATAATAAGAACTTAGAAGTTGCAATTTTGATGATGATGCAGTGCATCGAAGAACGGGTTGAATTAAAATATTTATCTGTGGAAAATTGTAACTTCTAAGTTCTTATTAGATCCAGTATTAAGATAAAACCAGGAATTAAGTCCTTGGCAGAAAGTAATTTTCCGATGTAAAGTTGTTTGGGAGAGTTATTGAAGCAAAGCTTCGTATATTTTTTGTAAAAATTGCATCAATTATTTTTGAGAGAGCTTACGCTTAATTAGCTATTGTGTTGCATTCAGATCCATTCATTATAATTGTATGATTATTTATAATATGTGAGTATTCGAGTAAAATATAATTAGTTGCGCTGAATATTTCATTAATCTGATTAACAAGAGATTTCTTTATTTAATGGCTGCTGGCCAAAATTTCCAGAGCTCACGGTATGAACATTTTTCATGAATATAAAACCTAGTTTCGCATTTGCTCAAACTAAAAATATCAAGTAGATAAGTAATATCTTCCTGGTCTGAGATCGTTCGGTGAATGACGCCAGTCACAATTCAATCGACTCTCAGCATTTCATGGTTAAATTACCATGCGAGATATAAAATCTGCCGAAGGCTATTATTATTTAATCTCCATAGTCCTTCAATTCCACTTGGAATGATTTGAACCCATGGAAAAACGCTTAATGGTTCGATAGGGCAGATTAACACACCTGCGATTCATTTGAATAATCTAAGAATGAAAAATATTTCGAAAAGCATTGTCCGTTGCATCTCAAGAGCTCGTAATCCATCCGTGACTTCATTAAGATCCATTACCTTTTCGGCCAAAAAAAGGCCTCAAGCGATCCCCGCCAACACTCCAACAAAACGGCATTCCTAACTCGTGTTTCCGCCCCACTTTAAACACTTTGAGCCGTTCCAATTTTCCGGACGCGCCGCTCAAGCGGAGAAGATTTGCCGAGTCGAAACGCACAACTCCTTCGCGGGACGATCATCCTCGCGCGACTCGGCGAGAACAGGTTTCGCTTCCCGCGAGAATCGCACACGCCGCCGCCTCCGTGCCGACATCTTCCCCCCCTTCCCATCCCTACTCTCCGCTTGTGAGCGGAATAGCAAATATGTTTTGCAATTTTGATCGTCGAGCACGAGGAAATCGCCTACGTGGGCATGGAATGAGTCACGATGGCAAGGACGTGAATATGAATTATTTAATGCGTGAGTTGAATTTCCCCACGCGATATTAATTTCAATGAACTGTTATCATTTTTTTAAGAGAGCGCCCAACTAAGCATTACTTCGCCTATAAATTTCATTTTAGTGCAATTTTATCCTGTGTATACGGGGCTGTTGATGGGGTTGCTAATGAGTTACGAACCCTTACCGCCTTAATGTCTCACAATCAGTAAATAAACCACTTCGGTTTGGTATCGCTCGTGATTGCAGTGTAGTATTATTGAACAATAGTATGCACGAAGGGAAAGATCGTCTTGCAGCAAAGTGTGCGGTGTTGCTTTCGTACCTATTGGATTATTTCACTTGCTACCTCTTTGAGGAGAATTTATAGGTCACGTCTCCTCCTTCAAGAGAAATTTAAATACCAATACGCTGATTGTTTTAGAAATTGACTTATCGCGCACCTTTCAACCCTTTCTAGCAGGTTTTGAAAAGGTATCAAGCTTAAAAGACATAAGTTTTCTCAGTAAGTACTAGTTACCTAATTAATAGTTAATTCTACTAGCTACCAGTAGAATTTGATAGCAATCCTAAACTTGATTTTCCACGTAAATTTGTTTTGTTTTATAGGTTCTTAAAGAAGGATTCATTCGACTAAATCAGTGTTTTCTTTTAAAATAAATTTTCAATATTTTCTAATTTCATAACTAGTAGGCAATTCAAGAAAGTGATGAATAAAAAGACTAACAGTACACTCTCCCGAGGCCCTCTGCAAAATTCTGAGGGAGCCTTAAACTTTTTTCTCGAAGCTAACCAAGCAACTCTCAGTCCCTTCTTTTCATTCGTTGTGTACGAAAGAAGTGAGTGAGTAAATACACAAAATTTCAGCAGATATACTGGAAAATGACGAATTAATTGGGAAATTAAGCGAAATATTGACTTTATTTCCTAATTCAAAGCTTAGTCGCAAGATACGGGACTTGAGAAAAGACTATTGGTTTTAAGTATAGTACCTACTAGTTAAAATTATCTCAGAAAAAACTATAAATTTCCACACAAAATTTGTGATAATGCTATCTGGCACATATTTCAACAAATTGTCGCCTGATGATTTTAAATTTTGATTGAAAGCTAGTTTTTAGAGGTTGACATTTTCTGAAGATCATTATTTTCCTTGAAAATTTTGAGGAAAGAACCCGTACGACTCATAAATCAGCCAAGGGGATAAATTCATATTTTGTTTGAATAAAGGCAGAGAACTACAGCTTTAATGGGCCATACTGTTTCCCGAATGAGACGTATTTTTTCGTGCTATTGACATTTCAGTACACATTGCACTTCAGGTCCTGAATCCTTCTGAAGTAGTATTATTACTACTCGTGAGGTGACATTGAGTGGGCAGCCTGGTATGCCAGGAATAAGTGATAATTATGGAAAGGAATACATTGGAATTTAATAATGGAACGCTCTTGACGCACATTGTGAGTGAATGAAACTAACTGCAGTGATTATATATGTCTAAATGAGTAACCTAGCGAACCAACTTCCTCAGTCTGCGAACAGGGGAGTATAAAATTACAACATAAATTTTCCAACATATACTTTTACACAGTTAATAAATACTAATTGATATTGAAATAACAGCATACCAATGCTAAATATTTGGTGACATACAGCTCCAATCAGAGCAACTAAATAACGTATACTATTGATTTTAAAGTATCAGGCGATAATTTGTGGAAACGTGTGCCATGCGCTAGATAGCATTATCACAGAAACATTTTGTAAATTTTCACAACCAGTTTATTTTATCGACCAAGGATTCAGCAAAACATTGTCTTTATCAACATAATGCCTTGGTAATGACAATGTTCTCCTGACACCTAGGTTGGTAAAATAAGCTGGTTGTGAAAATTTACAAAATGTTTCTGTGATAATTCTACCTAGCGTATGCTATTTATGCATATTCCTTTGTCTATGATTATGAGTTATACTCATTTTTACAAAAATTAAAATTTCTTCTCGTATTCTTTTCTTTTTTATTCGTGTTCTTAGCTTAAGAAGCCAGATAGATCTTGTGTAAAGTCTATTCCCATTAATCCTTAGGGAAAAAATGCCACTAAGTGCTTGAGTAAGGAAGAAACTGCGAGAATTTCAGCTCTAGATGTCCATATCATGTCCCATTTTTGCCAGTGGTTGAGGGGAGTCTCCCAATTCTATAGTTCTTCTCTTTCAATAAGAAATAGTAATAAAAAATTTATAGTAAAATAATGAGAGGGAAGCTATGATAGACAGCTTTCACAATATGCTCGTATTAACTGTACTAAAATAGCTGAAAAATAAAAGTTATGTACTTAGTATTTCCAAACAGAGAATTTGAGGGCTTTAATTTCAATTCCTGAATTATTTTCACCTTAGAAAGATAAAAATCATTACACAGAGAACCAAAAAAGTTTCATTTTCCATTCCAGTGAAATTTAAAATTCGCTAGAAAGGCGCTAGCAGTCTTTTTCTTCTTTGGCTCGGTTTATATGAGGAAATACTTTTTCTCGCGAACCACCTCCTCCTCAAAAAAGTTATGTAACATTTCTCGAGATTCAGACATTTCCTTTCGCTTCTAGCACATGCAGTACTTAGCCGAGTGGAGGAGGGAGGTTAAGTGAAGTGATCGACGAAAGATTGAATGACAGGAGGGAGTTCAGCACAGTGCGGGGAATCAATCGTGGAATGACTGTGCAGAGCCCGATGCGGATGCCGGACCCCTGTTGGGATGAACTCCCAGGAAAGGAGCATCTGGCAGTAGAAACACTTACCACTTCCAGGGGAGGAGGACTAACGGGGTAGAACTGACGCTTTTAATTGGCGGAGATCCTCGATGGAAGTTGGGTGGCCACGTCTCTCTAACACTTTGAACTTGGGAGACGCATTTATTTATATGGTTGGCCATCACTCAGTTAGCTTCGTACTCCTCACGTTGCCCACCAGGAGTATCGCCAGAATCGGTGGTGGTTTCCTTAGCAATGCCTATGCTCCCGGTTTCTGCACATTTGAGTGGACAAATTCGTGTTGAGAAGTGAATTACGCCATCCGTAATAAAGATCAGTGACCAGTGTGATACTTAATACTGCAGTGACAAATTTACACCATGTTTTCCTCCATCACACATTTCCAATACTCAACTTGTCGAGTAAAATCTAAAAACCTTTTTACTCGAGGTACTCCACTGCACAATATGATGTATGGATGAATGTGCAAAGGATTTTGTGTGAAGCGATGAATTACTGGGACGACAAATGCATGAATGATAGATAGAAAAATAGCCCCTGCTCTAATTTTATGCCCGCGTTATCGCTTTTTCTGTATATCAAACTGCGCAATGATGCAAGTGCTTCATGTAAAACAGCCTTTAACCATTGCCACACACAAATAGCATTGATGTCATCCCTGAGTGACTAATGAGCCAATCCAGATGCGGCTTTGCCGCCTCTGGACTGGCGCATTCTTTTCCCACTTTTTTGCTGGGCAACATTATTCACAAACTTACCTTTTGTTTTCCATTGATTGCCAAAAATTTGATGCAGTACATGAAATAATTCATGACAGTAATTAACGTCATTACCCTGTGGTTTTTGATCTTACGATTAAATCTGATGCCCACAAACATTTATTTTTCATTCTTTTTTATTTTTGTTCTTTCACCTTGCGATCTTCCTAAATAAACTTAATTAGCAGGAGTTGATGTTTTCCCCATCCATGCACTCTTTAAAAAATTCAATTTCTTATCATCAAAGCTTAAATAATATGCAATTATTTTTTTGGACCACTGAGGGGACAGCAGCCACCATGCATGAGAAATGTAGTCACTCATCACGCTGTCAACATAATGTGTGCACCCAACAGCGATACTGGGTAATTGCCACCTGATCGAGAAGGAAAAGGGCTAGTCGACAGATTACCTGTGTTTTCCAAAATAATCCTTCATTATGAAATAGCCTGTTTTTTCTTTTCCCTTCATATTTAGTTCTTTGATGAGTATGTAATATAATTTTGTTTTTATCTCTTTCGCAATATCGCATATACCCTAAGTTTTGCATTACTTTGGAAGTAAGACAGCAAATTGTATTTATTCATATAAGTGAGACTCATTCGCCATTTTACTGAGTTATTGTAAGACGCAACTTGAACCCTTTGTACTTTAAGGTTTGATAGAAGCCAACTTGTATATTTTATGGCTGGAAAATATTTCTCATGAACTAAATTGCTTAGGAGCATCAAAATTACTATAAATTGAATTTTTTCAATTGTTTATGTCGATTTTATAACTCGTTAAACCGCTAAAAAACTAATTTAACAACCATTGAAAACAGCAATGAGTTCACACCCTCGTTTACATGTAAGCAATAACCCTTGAGCCTCCGAAGGGTCGTGGTGTAGAGGGTGTAAGGACGGAAGCCATGAAGAAGAAAGGGAATGGGGAAAAGGAATTGTAAGAGAGGAAGAAGGGAAGTTGAACTGTATGTTAGCAGGGAGTGCATAGTGTCTTGCTCTTTTTTTTGTAGCCACTAAAAGTATTTGGAAAGAATGAATTTTTGTCAGTGTTTTAACCTAATCTATGAGAAAAAAATCCATCCGACTGAGGAAAAAAATCCGATAATATTACATCCTGGCCTCTGCAGAGAAAATCAAATCATCATGAACATGAGAAAGAGAAATATACATCTACCATTCCATTATTCACTGAATAGAATGTGTTCGTTCATTCGGGGAAAAGGCCTTTAGTCCAAACGGGGAATTGTTGTTATGCCAGATGACCTTGGTTCTTTGCTACATGGGGCCAAGTCCTTGATGGAAAGTTGCGTTTCTTTCGTCCATAAAAGATCTTAAGTAGCTACACCTCTCACCTTTGAGTTCCGGAATCCATGCGGAATTCAATTATTTCCCCAGCGGGGGAAATCCTTGCGAGTTAAGGTCTTGTGAGAGACACGGGAACTCTCAGTAGGTGGCGCGCTACTACAGCCGTGGATTCTCAACGGTCGGAATCGGGGGAAGGAATCCAAAAGTCACCGTGGGGCTGTTTTATTTCCCTCAGCGATCCCCAATTTTTCCTCGGGTTATGCTCCTTCTTTTTCTTGTTCTCATTTTCCGCCCAGTTGCTCGGAGAGAGAATGAGTCACGATAGGCTACTGTGGAATCGGAGACAAAAAGGACGAAAAACATCTTGCCTGCCTTTAAGACTCTTTTGACGTGTCTGGCTTCCGCAGAGTTCACGCCCATCTCATCGAGAGCCATTAGGACGGAAGCGCACCGTCGCACAGTGGTCCGAAATCGGAAAAAGCCGGACAAAAGTCCAAAATGGCTTTTTTTGAGATAGAGACTTGAAACTTAGCGTAAATACTCATAAATGATTACTGATTATAGATTTATAAGCCATTTTACATTAATACGACCCGTTGCTGAGATACAGTAGCCCAAACATGACCAATTTTTCAAAAACACGCGCGATCTTGTTTTTCATCGAAAATCTTTGAATTTAAGCAGGTGGTGTTGCGTTGGTATGATTTTGATGGAATAAAAAACGCAATATTCCTTTGACCTGGTGCTTTGCCTATATTGTCCATGACTTTTGAAGATTTTGGCTCTCATCTGTCTGGTTTTGCAACGCAAAATGGCGTACCCGATTTTAACGTGAAATTTGACATAAAGTAGACATTATCTTTCGTTTACGAAATATATAACTCGGGAAATTTACATCACAGTGTAAAGTAGAGATTTCTTAAGAATACTAAGCAGAAATCTTGGAAAAAAGTTTGCGACGAAGGAAATGAGAGCGATTTTTCGATCGCGCGTCAAGGCAGAGCTACACGACGCAGGACCCTGCGGCTCGGTAACTGCGGTCGATTTTTCAAGTTTTTTGAAACTTTATTCTTGAAAATCGTCATTTAAAGCACGGAGCGTAGTCAGTGTTGACCTAAAACACTGTACTGAGGATATTACCAGGATTATAGATCGATCGACTAACCATATAACGCATTACTCTAGTGAAGATGCTAGGGACTGGATATTTGTCGGAACCATCCCACGTATAAGAAATATGCTTCGGGTATGAAGTAGGGTTAAAAGATTAAGTCGGCATGCTAAAGAGAGAGAAATAAACTGTTTCCGGGAAAGGCAACAACCGATACTCTTTTTCCCTTTCCACCCTCGCCGAGGTGGGTCGCGCGGAAAGGGGCGTTTTATGACGACGCACAGCCTTTGACGGTATTTAACGGATTCTTCCACAAGGGTTTTTCCTTTCCCCGGCAGAAATGCATGTCAACTTGCAGTTTTATTTTGGAATCGGTGAAGAAGTGTCGTGCTTGTTGTTCTAGTGTCGTGTCGTGCTGTAGTGTAATTCTCAAGTTCGTGTTGCCCATTGATTTGATGCGGGCTTTAATGAATTCCCACTAGCTATTCCCGGAGTTGGACAGCGCAGTGATTTTCCTGCTTGAATTTTTGCTAGGTGAGTGTTTTTTAATATTTCCATTTCAAAGATTAGTGTGTTTGCGTACTACTTCAATGAAAGCGTTAAATTACTTATCGATTTTTACTGTTGCTTTCGCCTCTCATAAATCATGGCAGTTATGATTTTGATCCGTGTTCTCTTTACATATTTATAATTTTCAAATCACCGCACAGGGTTTTGAGCGTTTTCTAACGTAGGAATGGATTCCAACCAAATTACTCGTTTTGAGTTACATAATATAATATTAGAAATGAAGGGAAAGACATCAGGTGATAAAAAAATACACTTGCTGGATTTTTATCGCGGAGATTAAATGTAGAGAGCTATGAGGATGCTCTTGATGGTCTCCGTGAATTACTTCGGTTGTGATTCTGGCATTAATACGAAAAAATGTGGAAACAATGTAGCCGGAATAATGAAATATTTTTAGTGCGATGTGAGGCATGGCTCGCAGAGTCAATTATTTTCCCTGAAGTTGTCCGTCAATAATTTTCTGGTACTTCAAAGGCAACTAGTATGTATTATATTTAAGTATGTTTTGAACTTATAAAGAAAATTATATTTCTGAATATCTATACTTATTCTATATCTTATACATTGTTTACACTATTCTATATCATACAATTATTACTTTATTACGTTCTTTGGAGCGGCCCGAGAAAGATTTTACTTCTTCGTGTGACCGATCTAAAAGAAGGAAAGTTCAAAATATTAAAAGTTGTTCCTCAGTAGCTGAGCTGGCATTAGCAACCTCTCTTGGTTTAAGGGAGGAAGGAGATATTGCAGCCGCACAGTTAATTACGGAAGTAACGACAACTACTCCCACTAGAGCTAAGAGAGTGCTTAGGCTTACTAAGTGGAGGAAGAGTGATGAGGTGCAGAAAGATATGTCTCCAGAGGAGACTTTATCTTTGATCATCACCATTGGACTGCCTAAAAATCAGTACAATGTATTAAGACGCTCCGCTCGTACTTAAGGACATTCCTTGTACCCCAGCTATGCACGAAGTGTTAACAGCAAAAAGTGCTGCATACCCAGAAGCAATACGCATCACAGAAAACGTATGCGAAGTGAGTCTACAGGCTCTATTTCGGAGTTAGAGACATTCACATTATAAACAGTGTTGGGAACAGGCAGATTCTTCCGATTAATATTTATTTATGAGCTCCCTGGTGCTACTTCGTTTGCTGAATGACGAAAATGGTATGAGTTTAGAGGCATTTCAAATTGCATATCTTGCTTACTACGAATTAATCTGACTGTAGTAAAATTGAGTACTTAATTCCATGTCTGCTGTTTTAGGTGAAATAATCTGGAAAAATCCTCGTCCATCATCAACCAGATTTTGCCGGCCTATTGGCCTCCGGTGACTGAAGGAAACCAAGGAAGTTGCTATTGAGGAAAGTATTTATATTCAAAGGCAGATTGACGGGCTGAAAAATTGGAGCAATGGAAATTACTCAGTCAATTTTAGCTTGCTGCTAAACATGATAAATGGAAAAGTAAGCAAATTCATATTTCTATTGTGATAGACAAGAATATGGTAGTGCTAATGGATTAAAAAAATTAAATTACGATTATTTTAGGCATGCAACGCATTAACTGACTATCCGAGTATGAGGTGCTACATCTGCGAAGCTACAGCTATGGAGATGAATGATTTGAAGGCAATGAGTAATCGACCTGCAGATGTGACTAAATATTCTTTTGGATTGTCAACCTTGCATTGCTACATCCGGTTTTTTGAATGTGTGCTACACATATCGTACAGACTAGAGTTCAAAAAGTGGTAGGTAAGAAAGAATACAAACAAGCTGGAATCTGGTTCAATGGTGAAAATGCCTTTGAATTACGAACAAAATTCTTTACAGGCCCGAGTAAATCTCAAAAACTGCTTATACAGACAAAAATAAGAATTCAGATGGCTTTTAGAGAAAGGATGGGGTTGATTGTTGATGTTCCAAGGCCTAGATCAGGTAACACGAATGACGGTGACACGGCAAGGCGTCTCTTAGATTCCCCAGACTTGGCCGCTGATTTGACAGGTAATTGAGTAAACGTGCACTGTAATACCAAATCATATGTTAACTTCACGCATGTGTTTTGAATCCGTTAAATACCGTCAAAGGCTGTGCGTCGTCATAAAACGCCCCTTTCCGCGCGACCCACCTCGGCGAGGGTGGAAAGGGAAAAAGAGTATCGGTTGTTGCCTTTCCCGGAAACAGTTTATTTCTCTCTCTTTAGCATGCCGACTTAATCTTTTAACCCTACTTCATACCCGAAGCATATTTCTTATACGTGGGATGGTTCCGACAAATATCCAGTCCCTAGCATCTTCACTAGAGTAATGCGTTATATGGTTAGTCGATCGATCTATAATCCTGGTAATATCCTCAGTACAGTGTTTTAGGTCAACACTGACTACGCTCCGTGCTTTAAATGACGATTTTCAAGAATAAAGTTTCAAAAAACTTGAAAAATCGACCGCAGTTACCGAGCCGCAGGGTCCTGCGTCGTGTAGCTCTGCCTTGACGCGCGATCGAAAAATCGCTCTCATTTCCTTCGTCGCAAACTTTTTTCCAAGATTTCTGCTTAGTATTCTTAAGAAATCTCTACTTTACACTGTGATGTAAATTTCCCGAGTTATATATTTCGTAAACGAAAGATAATGTCTACTTTATGTCAAATTTCACGTTAAAATCGGGTACGCCATTTTGCGTTGCAAAACCAGACAGATGAGAGCCAAAATCTTCAAAAGTCATGGACAATATAGGCAAAGCACCAGGTCAAAGGAATATTGCGTTTTTTATTCCATCAAAATCATACCAACGCAACACCACCTGCTTAAATTCAAAGATTTTCGATGAAAAACAAGATCGCGCGTGTTTTTGAAAAATTGGTCATGTTTGGGCTACTGTATCTCAGCAACGGGTCGTATTAATGTAAAATGGCTTATAAATCTATAATCAGTAATCATTTATGAGTATTTACGCTAAGTTTCAAGTCTCTATCTCAAAAAAAGCCATTTTGGACTTTTGTCCGGCTTTTTCCGATTTCGGACCACTGTGCGTCGTACAGAACGAACGCCAGGGTGGGCCGCATGGGTCTCACCCAAAATGCCGATTGGTCCCGCTCCTTGAGAGCACAATTTTAGAGGGCCTCTCATCCCCCAGCGCCCACCGGTCTTGATTTGGGTGGCCTACCCTCTTTCACTCCAGCGTATCGTGAGGAAATTCTCTCCGCGTGGTTATCTGAAAGGAAGCGCTGCTCCTCGCGACAAGTGATACGAAGCGTCGCTCACGGATACACCTTCTGCCGTCATTCAAAATTTAATTAAGATGTGCCCTTGCAAAAATTAGCACATCTGGTAAAAATAATAATCTCTTCTCGCGCCAACTCATATTTAAATTTCTCTCTAACTATGACCACTCACCATTTTCAATGGAATGTTCTCATTAAATGCTTTCTTGATGCCCGGGCTGAGAAAAAAAATAAGCGGTGTGGGTATTTTTTTTTAGGGTGGGACTTGACAAAGCCAATTTTACGCCAATTAGGCGGCACGCTGGTTACTAGTTATATTCCATAACAAGTCGTAAATAGATCTGGCAGCAGTTTTATCTTTCGCTAGGAAAGAAAGAGTCGAAAAGATTTAATGTTTCAAGCATTTTACGAGCTTTTTCTAGGCTGTTAACTCCACACTTTCGATTCTTATCCTGAGTCAGGGCTGATTTATTACGCCTTTCCAGTAATAGCTTAAACGCTCGATAAAAGTAGAGGTAAATGAAACGAGAATTCCTAATATGTCGGTGGCTTTCTGCTTTAATTCCCCTTTAGATGCGGTTGCGCGAGAAAAATGCGCCGTAAATGCGATTTAAATTGCTTAGTGCTTGCGTCATTAAGAAGGGGAGGAAAATCAGCGCGCCGCAGCTTGAGCAAGTCTCTAGCTTGGAGCCGCGCTAATTGCTCGCCTCGGAACTCACAGAAACAGCAGGATTCGCTTAGCGCTCTCCTATTCGTCACTGCTCGTATCAACCGGTACTTGGTAGTATGCAAGTACAACAACTACTTGGTAGTTTGACCGAAAAATCACTTCACCTAGAATTTGATGAATTTGGCCTCATTTAAAATAAAAAACTCTCCTCTTCCAACGATATCAAAATATCAACCTCTTGCCGAACTACTTTTCGAGCAATTTGCCTGAAAAGGTAAGCTGTATGCTGTATGCGCTGTAAGCTGTATGCGCTCCAGAGGGAGAATAATTTAAAAAATAGGAACTTCTAGCACCTAGATTTCATCAAAAAACCTACGGTGTGTAGATTGCATGTTTTCTCAACTATTTATAAAAATAATTTATTACTCACTACAGTAATTTTTACAGAATCGCAAGAAAACCTGCTGTTTTGAAGGATTTTCAACCGTACGGTGGGAAAAAATGAGTCAAGTTAGAAACTAATGTAGCTTTATTTATTTAATTACTAAGTATTTTGGTCATATATAACTATACCTTTGCGCCATTAATGCTACGATATTTATTTCATGCTTCTTACAGACGCTGAAATCAAAAAATAAAATTTGAATTTGGTCTCCATTATGACTACGGAACTATCTCGCTCAAATCACCTTAAATGGCTGTTCGCTTCCCTCCTTGACCAACATTAACGCGTTTGAGCTGACACGATGTCCACTGCGTGGTCCCAAGTGCCCTCCACGACGTAATCGTCATGCATCGACTGCGAATTCCGGAGATATTGTATTGCGATATTGACAGTCCAGGCCATGCAACATGTCGCATTGCAATTTAACGCGATGGATCATGCGATGCAATGCGTTAAATGCTACTTGGCATGGCATCACATGGCATCTTTTGGGATGATTTTTTAAAGTTTCGATGCGATATTGAAAAATGAGAATCGCGCAAATCGATATCAATATTCAGGTTGACCTTTAGGAGTGAACGCTCCTTTATGAAGGTTTCTCCTCTTCCCTTTCACCATCTCCCCGAATGCAAGATCTACGCTCTTCTTACTTCGCTCCTCCCAATTCCGTATCTCTCTGTCACTTCGTTTCACATCTCGGGTATTGATTCTCGAATAAAGGTGATACTTCTCACTAGCTATAATTATCACTGCGTTTTGAAAATTGGCTGCTTCGTTGCGTTCATAGGAGTGAGCCCTTATCTGCCAAAGTGGGAATCTCGGATGGGTCCAGGACCTAGTGTCGCTAAAGATGATACTTCTTCATATCATGGGTATTTTATTTCCACATAAAAAAATAAACAACATTGCGTGGAAATTTACCAAATAATATCACTGGAAACCAAGCCAGGTACTCCATATCGTCTATCAAAAGTGTCAGTCAATTATGTTTAAACGCTTTCAAAACAGGATTTCTTCTTAATTTCTATTTTTGTAACGATGGGTTGAAGAATACAGGACATTATAATGTCGCTCTTTGTTTTATCTTTGTCCAGCAAATTAACGCAGGCAATCAAGCCCTTCAAGCGAGCACCGAGAAATATAGGTCATGATAATGGTTCCCACCGAGTCTTGAAAGCAGAATAAGGCGCTTATTTCAAGTAAAGGCAATGCCTGGCTCCTCGGCCCCAGCATTCATATGAAGCGAGGGATCCATTTGCACAATACTCTACATTGTTGAGTGCTAGATTAGATTATATAGATAGAACAGCTTAAATTCATTCCTTGTTAAAGTAGACAATCGTAAGCTTAACCTCGTCGTTTCTGAAAAGGACAGGCCTTGTCACTGTCGATGTAGCCGTCTGCCGATGTGGATGAGTAGTCGATCTCTTTTGGAAACTATTTTCATCTTTCCGTAGGAGTTCGCAGTTCGTAGTAGGCATCACACTGTGAAGTAAGGACATTTTAGGTTGTTCTCTTGTCTTCTTCCCCGACACTTTCCTTCCATTATGTTTTTAATGAACTCGTTATGTCTCATTAGATGACCAACGAGTTTGATTTTTCAGGAATTAATAGCTTGGGGAACGGTTCTTCATTCACCTGCTTCTTCCAAAATTTGTTCATTTTTTCCCCCATGAACTAAATTTTTTTTGTAATTCTCCTCTAGGACGACATTTCGGCTTCCTGGAGCTTATCTTTTTTGTCTAATTAATACCCATGCTTTGCAAGCACAGGTGAGCATGCTCCATACGATGGTCTTTACAAATCTTTTTCTTGAGTCAATTGAGAGGTGGTTGATTAAGAGGTTACACTTCCTTTGAAATCCTTGTTTGACCAGGGCAATCCTCATCTTAACATATTGTATGCTTTTATTTTCATTCGTAATTTGACTTCTCTAGTGTCAGAGTTTTTTTTAACTTAATCTATAGTTGAGTTTCCTAATTTAATATATACTCGTATGTTGTAGTTTAACTTATCTGCCACCATAGTTTTCGTTTTTTAGTGCTAATTTTTAATTTCAATTTATTCAGTTTTTTTCGAGTCTCCCACATGTGGTTCATATCAGTTTCTGAATCTGCAAGAACAAAAATGTCGTTAATTTCCGTGCCTAGTGATTTTAAATTACTAAGAATTAGTCTTCTATCCTTCCAATCGATTTGTATTTTTTTCATAAATTAAAATAGCAGCTTCCAATCTACCCTATCAAATGCTTTTTCAAGATCGGTGAAAGTAACGTACAGTCTTCTATTCACCTCTAATCTTCTTTCTATGATTAGTTTTAATGCAAGAGTTGTTTCTTTTGTTCCTTTACCCTGCTTAAATCCAAACTAATCTTCTCCGACGTATAGGCCAACCTTGTTTTCAATTCTGTTTTGGATGAATTGATCAAATTTTTGATGCATTTTTCTTGCAACAGTTCTGTAGTTTGCACAATCACTTGCGATCCCTTATTTGGCATCATAATGGTCTTGCTCTTAATGAAATCTGATGGCACTGTTCCATTTGTGTTGTTTTATACGTTCCAAATATTCAAGGGTTATTTTGTAAAGTTTATTAAGTGCTTATTCACAATTCTTCCTCGGTTTTAATTTGCATCTTCCTAAGACGCTTTCTGCTGTCTAATGGAAGCATTATTTTACTTTTTCCCATCCGCCTTCTGAGGGTTTGTCTGTTCTGTCAATGAACTCATAGCCAACTGAGTCAATTTTTAGTTTATCTATGCAACATCTTTAGTTTGTTATTATATGTTTCTTTGACTAAATTTGCTTTCCTTTGACCACTTTGCTATTACAGAGATATGATCACTATTACACTTAACTCCGGGGTAGCAATAGCATGACTAGGCTTGTGTTTGTGCTTTATTTTCATTAGAATATAATCAATTTCGGCTCTTTTGGTATCACCTGGAGCTTTACAAGTATATCTTCTTCAAAGAGGAACTTCAGAAAATGTATCGGCGATAACTAATTCATTTTTTTTTACAAAATTCAGTTAGTTTTTCTCCTCTTTCATTAGTTTTACCTAATCCAAATTTTCTCACATATCGCTTATCTAGATAGGCACCAACAGTTGAATTGAAATCTCCGATTATAAATATATATTCACGCTATCTTTTACGCTTTTTAATGTTTATTTATTTCTTTATACATTGACTCCACCTCCTCTTCTGCTTGAAATCGGGAAATGTACTTGCACTACGTATAAATCCATTGGTCTATCAAATACATTGATTATAAGTATTCTGCCATTGACACGGTAAGTATTTTGTACCTAGGTTTTCCAGTCTCTTCTTAATATCATGGCTACTCTACTTAAGCCGGCTTTTTCTCTTCCACTATAGATGACTCTGAAGTCCTTCGATTGGAAGTCACCTTTTTTGTCCATTTAATTTCACTTAAGCCGAGAATATTTATTTCGATTTTTCCATTATTTTTTTATTTCATCTAATTTCCCTGATTTAAATATAGTGCAGACGTTTCATGTATCTATTTTCAACTCATTTTTGGCGGTTTTCGCTGGTTTTCCCTGGATGACAACCTGAGAAAAAGAACCACCGGTTTCGGCCGTCAATCCATCTTCAGGTACATGAAGCCATCTTCAGGTTCATGGCCACAAGACTTTGGAATATCGTAAGCGATCTTTAATTTATTGGTATCCAACTTCCTCTGTATTCTAATACCGTTGAACATCTACTGGTCGTGATTCATCCACCTTTAGGGGTGATTTCTCACCCCAATGGCAATAGAGTACTCTCTCCTTTTCCCCAATTGTGGAAAAAGGTGGATCATTCATCCCGATGATTATTTGGTACCCGCTTAACTTAGCCGCGTAAAGCGTTTCACTTACTGACCGTGTTGAGGTATAAGTCGGGATTATTTCATCATTGAGCTTAAGACCGTGAGGCATTTCTCAAGTTCACCGTTCGTTTAATGGAGAAGCTGATTTGCTGAATATATCGGGGGAGTGTATGTGATCCCATTCTTTGAGCTGCCACACAGCGGGCCAAAATGTTCCTATTCTTGCCAAACACTCTGAAATGAAACTTGTAAAAAAATGCTAGTTTCTGATGTAAAAATGAGTTGATTAATGGTAAAATTGGGGCATGCCATGTATGTTTGTGTGCGACGTTACTGGCAGGACCTGTCAATACTTGCCAGACCTCGCGATTGCCCAAGCCTTGTACTAATGGCCGTGGCGTCCATAGATGTGTTAGTGCAGGAATTGCTCATCGACGCATGTGACCATTTGGTTAACCCTCAACATGGTGTGAACGCCATTTGTTGGGAACATGTTTTCATCATTATCCTCATCATAATCCTCTACACCTGCTACGTTAGAGAGCGTAGACTTGGGCTTAGTAATTAAGAGCTCCTTACAAATATTGAGCAACCTCCTGGCCCCGTAATTGTTAATTGACGAATTTTTCTCCTTCTAATTAGGTAGTGAATATAACTAATCGAAGTTGAATTAGATTTTTACTATTCTCTTGGGAAACCTATCCATATTAAGGAGTTGGCTTGAAGGCATCCCTATACTCCCATTAGGGAAGCATTCATCTATCTTATCATCTTCAGCACTGGAAAATTAACCGCTTTCTAGTTTTTTGTCATTCTGAACGTGCAGAATTTGCTAGTTTTAATACAAACCTTAATCTTTAGCCAAATTTCTTGAAGATATAAGGATCAGAGAATGTATGCTCTACTACAAAGGCATTAATCTGCGGCTATTATTTCCTGAAATCGAAATATCACAGCTACAAGCTAGCAAACGAAGATAGTTTTAATAAGTAGAATATAGCTAACCAACAACTAAACCCAAATACAAGTGATGCCTATTAATCCTTTCAGTACCAGAGGTACATTTATGTACCTCTCGATCTTTTTTCCATCGGGCAAATCCTAGTAGTCGTATAATAACTTCAACTCCAAGGGTACTTATTTGCTACCTTAAAGTATCTGTCTAGTTCGCATTTCCCCCAAATGAGGCTACTAGGTGTGATTAATTTGATTTATGCCTTGACGCTGCTTAAAAATATTTGGCCAAAATATAACCTCTTTTCAGAATTAGTAATTTATTTTTTTGTTAATAGATGTTATGTTTTCCTTTTGGCAAAGCATTTATTATTCATTTAGTTTTGATGCTAAATTTAAAAATCATCCAAAAAATACCCAAGTAGAAGCATACATCGTTTCAAATAAAAGGGACCAAAATGTACCGCTGCGACCTACAAAGTATTACATTGTGTGAGTCGGCTTCATGTGCTGGTGATATAGAACTTCTTGCTTCCTACTCAGACCAACAGGTAACGTGTAATCGTTATAACACTTTAGGGATGGGCAAGTAAAAAAAATATATCCATAAATATCGTATCAATATTTAAAACATGGATCGATAGTTATCGAGCCAAAATTATCGATATTTTTATATATCGATAATTTTGTCAAAACAAGTGGTTCCTTAAAGTTTCACCAAAATATATAAAAAATGTTGAAGTAAAATTTGGAAAATTATGGACATGTAGAAGTAATAAAAAAATTTTTATTTTTACAATCAATTTTAATCAATCAAACCAGTATTTGTCTGATATTGACATCAGAAGAACTCTCTGTTGAACATGTTCCCCCGTTAATCTACTCCTGTTGTCCGGTACCACGAAGTTAACTGCAGAAGCCACTCTTTCGGATGGAACAGATGAGGCTTGGCATATTAAGTACTTCAGCGCGATTTCCAAAAGAACCAGTGTGAAGTGTCGGGAGTTCACCCAAAACTTTATTGGATCTGATTTCCTCTCCAGTAGTGGTTGGTCCAGATACTGCTTCAGCTCATTAGGGACAGAGCCAGAGCTAGGAACCTCTTGCGTAGTAGTGCTAAGAGATAATAGGTGTTCATGTCTGGACCAAATTGAACTTCTATCAGCGTTTTCTCGTTCTGTATGTGCAGATCGTACTTCTGGAGAACGTTGTCCCATTCGCCTATGTTCTAAGCAAATATCATCACTTATTTTCGTTATAGCACTAGACACCGCAGCTGTAGAAACAATTTTACAACGGTGACGTGCTAAACAAATATATCGAATTTTATACTGGGAAAAAAATCATTTTTTGATATATCAACATGAAAAATATCCTACGTAGCCAAAAACATTTTTGGTCTACCAGCCTGATCTGGGCGTGTCTATCGTAAATCAAACAATGTCACGAAACAGATTTCAAGAAATTTTAAGATGCTTACACATCAATGACAATTCAAAGATTCCTAAACAATGTAAAGATAAGTGTTACTAATTACGTCCCCTAATAGATTCGCTCAATGCTACTTTTTGCACAGTTTATCGAGGAACAAGAGAGTCGAGTGTGGATGAAAGCATGATCCTTTTCAATAGTCGTGATTCAACGAAGCAATATAATTAAAAAAACAGTCAAAAGACGATAAAAAATATGGGCAACCAGTGATATGAGTGGATACACTAAGAACATTAGAATATATCAAGGAAAAGATAAGGAATTGGAGCAACAATTTAGTAGCTAAGGCAGGGGGGAAAGAGTTGTTCTCAATCTCACTCAAAACATATGGGGAAAGGGATTTATTTTTTTTAAATAATTATTTTACATCACTGCCTCTCCTTTAACGCCTTTGGCCTGAAAAGACATTAGGGTGTGGAAGTGTGAGAAGTCATAGGAAAGGCTTGCCCTGTCTAAAAGGAGATAAAGAAATGAAAAAGGGGGAGTTTGACATTTCTCACACGCGCACTGGTCTAGTAGTTAAGTGGAAGGACACCAAATGTGTGCTAATAGCTTAAAACACCTTGGTGCAGAAGTTACTAATATAAAAATGACTCACCGCACTGGAAGACAAGCAATTGTGTCCTGCCCTGCCGCTATACAAAGTTACAATGATCACATGAGCGGCGTTGATAAGACTGATCAGCTAAGAACATTGTATACAATCAATCGGAAGGAAAATAAGTGGTGTCACCGACTTTTATGGGCATTGATTGATATAACATTTGTTAATTCTTACGTAATTTTTAATGAAATGATGTAGAAAATTCCTATCTTAGAATTTAGAAGGCAAGTTACTCTTGGTATGATGGGAATGTCCTGCGATAGAGAGGTGCATCGCCCAGTTCTAGCCGGTTTTCTCCCCAGTCAAACAAGAGAGGTTCCACTGCTGCAAGAACAGAAATGGGTTTGGCCCAGAAGAAAAGAACCAGACCACCTGGAAAATATTCCGTGCTGAAGGATGTGCGAATGACTGGCCTGGGGGTACATGTGGGAGAAAGGGGTCGGTGTGAACTTTGCAGTATAAATAAAATACAATCCAAGCCATACACAAAGTGTTGTCACTGTGGTGTACACCTGTGTCTAAATTCGACAAAAAACTGTTCCAAGGAATACCATAAATAACTCCAGAGGACACATCGAAAAATCATTGTAATATTTATGAATATTCAATCAAACCAGAAATATCATGGAAACACAATTGTTCAAAATTTTACTGCATTTGCCGAAAAACTGTTAATTTAGTAAAACTATCAACAAACAATCAATGTATGATATTTATAAATAAAGGATTAAAAAATAGCAATATTACTTTGGTTGAAATTATTTTTTTGGGGAATATTATATAAGAAACAGAAAATCAGTCAAGAGTCCCAGCGGTACTATTCTGCCCATTGTTAAAAATAGTCCGTAAAAATGTATATATAAGTACTAAATCATTGCTAAATATATAATCAGTGCTTCTAATCACAAATAATGACGTAATATTAGTTTCTTAGAAACATATTAAAATTTAAATGGCTTGGGACCGAAAGGGCTAAATAGGGTATGAGAGCCGTTCCGTGCATACAGAAAAACAGGATAATTTGTGAACATGATTTAATCTCTTCCAGAATAACGGAATTCGGGATACTCTAATGACAACCAAATAGGTATAAATTAGAGGCAGATGGTGTATTCACCCAGAAGGTAATGATTTAGTATAAGTGGTTATAGAGCTATTTCTCAGGGCGTGTATAAAAAAAGAGCAAAATAAGAAGTGAAGTTCAGATGTTTATAGATACATGTCCCTGTGATATAATTCTGGAGAGATAGCACATTAGAGCGGATACTAAGGCAAAAATATAAGAAGTGACGGCCAAACCAACATTGACTCACGTGGCAGAAAAAAGATCACAGATCGTAAATGCCATATATATTGGAAACAACCGACATGAAATTCCATAAAAATGTCAGCAAAAATTTGAGAAATGTTACAGTTATAGACTACAATTTATGCTATAAACTTCATTGAGTTATCTAGTGGAAACAGTTATGTGATGATCACACATAGTAAATCAAAAGAAGACGGCTTGACCTGAGGGTACTACTGAAGGAAACAGTTGCAAGCCTAAGAAAGAAGCTGGAAGAGGACAGCATATTTACAGACATTTTACTTTCTAAAGGCATTAAAAATATAGTTATTTACTCCACTGTTTGGTGGTTCTCTTTAGTTTTAGTTTAATAGTTCTCTTTACTCTTTTCACGATATCTTCCGAACAATGAATAATAAAATAAATAATAATTAATATGCCAATAACAAAGAAAATGTTTGCTTCATTATAAGTTATTTTCATGAAGTTTAGAAGTATTAAGGTATTCATAAAAAAGCATTGAGAGGAAATAACGGAAGTATTAGTGAATTCCTTGAATATTTCCGAGACAATTCTTATTCTTACGCTCTAATTGTTCTCATAAAAAAGAAATCGATGATCAAAGATAATGTCCAAAATTGAGCATCAATGGCGATGAAGAAGTATTGTCACTGTAGAAAAACTTACGCAGTGCAGGAAAAAACCCATAGTTTCTTTAAGCGGCATAATGAAGGTAGTTTCGGAGTTAATTTAAGCTGTAAAGATGCCATGGTCGATCGCAGCCGGTGGTATGTAACGGGGAAGATACTGTGCATTCTTGAAGTTTAACGTTATATATTTATTCATGTTTAGCTGGCTCTGGTTTACAAATTAAGATAGTTATTATTGTGGACACCACACGGCTGCTAGCGGTACTAAAGGATTTTCCTATCGTGAGAATACCTATGCCTTAAAAATCCACTATTATTTTTATCAATCCATGGGAAAATGTCTTCAATTATTTCCTGAAGTGCAGTAAACGAAAGGATGCTCTAATTAAAAAGGTAAAAAATTAGTTTCATTTTCATTTATTGAAGATAAATTCGTGTAGTCAAGTTAATAAGACAAAAGAAAATAAACTTCTATGCCAGAATTTTGGTCATCTAAGTAAACATGTGGGTTTTAAAATGTATTTTTGTTGTATTTTGATTTTTGCACCGTTTTAAAAAGTGTGGACAGACACAAGGGTTAGTGCCTTGAGTCTGAGTGTCTGTAATTTGTTAATCTCCCTTGGATAATGAGGGCCATGAAGAATATAGGGAGCACAATTTGCTGGTGTATTTTTGTTGGAGATAATTCGAATAGCCTATTGAATGTCAATTTCCTTTTACATTCAATCGGCTCAGATGCTACTATAAGAAATTATGATAGCTGATAATTGCAATCTAGAGTTTCTTTCAAAGTAATTTCCTAGTACAAATAGTTTACAAGGACACCAGGAATTTGTATGACATACACAGTGAAAAAAATCATTGACTAAGATTTGAACCCAGACCCCTCGGTTTTGCACATAGTGCTCTATCCGGCCACTGCTTAAGAGTTCCTGGGTAGCTAAACAGGTTAGAGAACTCAGCGCGATATTTTGGGCGTGGGTTCACATCCCAGTTCAGCCGAATTTTTTCTTTGCTGCGAATTTCACACAATTTTGTGATCTCTAGTGAGTGAATCCATTAAAGTTACTCCGCAGCCAGTTCCTTATGTTTTTTTTTAAACTAAAACCAGAAAAATTCAAAGCAAGAACTGATGCAGTACTTAAGGACTACAAGTACTTTCGCCTTGCTATCCTCCATCATTTGGTGACATCTAGGGTAATAATATGAGCAGAAAATTCATGATAAATTAGGCTACCATCCCCTTTTTTTATTAAGAAGGAAATTGTTCTTGCAATGAGCGAAATATCCTTAGGAAATGAAAATAAGCAGTCAAGGAGCAAGATAAATCTCGAGAATAGAGTAAAATAGGTCAAACTCTTTTGGTCATGTCTCACCACTGTTGTATTTTTTTATCTTCTTTATGAAGTACACGAACATTCTTAAGAAATGTACGTCGTTTTGATGTAAGTGTTGTAACGTTTTTCCCCCTTTATTTAAAAGAAACTGTGGTTATCAGAAAACATATATATACATCACTAACGTATAATACAACTTTAAAATGATAAATACGTTTATTATAGGGCAAATTTTAAACCTATTAACACAACCAAATTTTCCTGAATTAATACTATTGAATCCAATTTATAATAATTATTATAAATACTTTAGATTTCCAATTTCACTAGTTAAAGTTTTATGATACTTGTTTTTATCTTTTAATATTCAATCGTATTAGTTCAGAGCTTTGGAATTAATGATGATTACACTTATCGTGAGAATTGAAATGTCCGGCGTAAGCTCACCTATTTCACGTATGTGCATCTCCTGGTCCCTCCGGAAATGCTCCTATAACAATCTTTCGGACTCTCTCCTTTTCTTGTTCACTCCCGACACTGTGTGTTTTATTACTTCCAGCCTTCTTCACCTTACTTTTCTCCAGTTTTATTCCAGTATATATCTTTGCGTGCACATTCTCCTTTCTCCTCCTTTTTACAATAATTCCCCCCTTATTTATTTTTCTTTCGTTCCTTAGTTCCGGTTCCCTCCATATTTATTTCTTTTTTCATTGTTTAGTTGTCATTTTCTACATTAATTTATCACTCGACCAAATATTATCTATTTTCGGGCCTCGGGATAGGTGTTTTGTTACAGTGTTGAAAATTAAAATGAGCAGAAGTGGAAAATAGTTTGAATCAAAGAAGAATGTTTTAAATAAACTTGACATTGGGAAGCTTCACTACGTAGAAGTTCATCATGTTAGTATGAATGATTAATTAAAATACTTAGTACTTTTTCACAAATTTTAATTTGTACGACGCGTGTCACCATTTTACGGCTGTACCTGACGATTCTGTAAATTGGTGAAACGCGTCGCACAAATAAAAATTTGTTAAAATTACTAAGTATGTTAATTAATCATGAATACTAACAGAATATTTGGAGTTGAATGCAAGTTAACTTTTTATGAATATATGTCGTGAGTTATATTGTTGGCAAAAGCCTGATTATGCGTGTGCATTATAGGCGAATGTCATCAGCCAATATACATTGGAAACGTTCGCTTAAGATTCCAAGCCAGCTGAAGAACGCTGACACAGGGCTAGGTCATTTCATGTTTAATATCGTTTTAGTGGCAAGCGGCAGGATTGCATTATCTTTTTATTCACGAATTAATCATTTCACAATAATGCGCGGTCAGCAATTGTTACTGAAAAACGTTTTAGAACATTCCACATTTGTAGTAGAGCTATTTTCGACAAAATATGTTTTGTTAATATCCATTTATGCGAAGGCAATTTCAATGGTTTAAAATAATGGCTAGGTACCTATTGAATCACTCTTTGCAAGTTTTTCCCTATCAAGACAGCGAATTTTCTCCGAGTTTCAGTAATCGCATGCAGTTTCAATTTATTCAAAAGCCTCAGCCTCTCTCCTTTATCAATCTCATGAATCATCGCCGTGTAATGTCGAGAAAGAGCCCGAGAGCGAGGTGGCGTGTATCACGCGAAGCAATCTTCTCCTCTCGCCTCTGAACAACGGAGGAGAGAAGAAGAAGGAAAAAAGCAAAAGGCTGAGCGTATTTCCCGAGTAGGAGGAGGAGGTGGGCAGGCAGGCAGGCAGGCTTGAGAGGCCATCCCCGCACCGCCGAACATTCTCTCCCGTCGTCCTTATTTTTTCCATCACATGGCCTCCGGCCGAAGTGCGGTTTTTCTTTTAAAAATTGACTTTTTCGCTCCCCATACTCACTCCCTGACCTTTTCAACTCAATTCAATCTCGAATTCCTCCTTGTCTCCTTAAGTTTCTTTCCCACATTACGTCCCGGCCTAATTACATTCTTCTCGTATCTCCCTCATTAATCACGGAAGTGAAACGTGTTCTCGCGGCTAATCGTCCATAATAGTTGTTTAGTAGAATTAAGACATTGAACCACGGAGACTCCGCGGAGCGATTTTCTATATGTTTCTATGAGATGGTGGCTTTTCTTCCCCCCCCCCCCTGAGTGCTCCCCTCACCCCAAATCCACCCCCCTCCTACCGCCTCTCTCAATTCTATGCCTTATCGCGTTTCATTAATCTTGGCGTATTTTTTTTGCTTTACGATCTTCCTTGAATTTCCCACATCGCATTACTTGAGAGCTGAGGATTAAAGCTGTTAGTAATGCTCTGCTAGTGTAAATCACCAAGGATAGGTACATATAGTAGGCTCGTGCTATTAATAGGAGCAGAAAGCTATGTTTTTTACATCACTGCCTCCAGACTAATTGAGAAAATTGCGTTCTTTGGTATATCCTCAATGCAGACTTAAATGTTGATGCTCGAATGAATACGATCGTTTCAGTATAATATCTCCAACTTGGGATTGTACCACTGATCTTATTACAAAATAGCCATTTCCATTATATGAGAGACAACATATTTTTGCCATTTGAACTTTAAGCTGTTGGAAATTTGAAGAGATTTCGAATAATTCCTATCTGAACCAACGTCAGAAAAATATCTTAACCTCCCCCCCCCCCCCCACCCTAGCAATTGAATTTCCGTATTTAACGGTTCTTGGAAGGCACAAGCCAGAGCGCCACGAAAAAGAAGAAGAGCGCTAAAAGAGATGGTGGGGGGGTGTTGCCCGCGGAAAGGCGAAAAGCGATATTTGATAATTTTGGTTAGCAGTCGGAGCTGATATGCGACACGCAAAGATGATGGTGAGGCATTTCTTCATCATAAATATGTCTTCCCCATCATAAATATGTCATCCACATCTTAGGGCTGAGAACAGTGCGGTTCATTTAAAGGTCTGTCTTTTTTTCTCTTGCACGTATTTATTTTACGCCCATCATGAAATCAATCATTGTCTGAGCTCGTGAAGCTCCGTGTTAGAATACACACAGAAGACGTAGGATGAAATTTGGAATGGTATACCGCCAAACCGTGACCACGTCTGTTACGCAACATTTCCGTGTTAAAATATTGGAAACCATTACATTTAGCATCATCAACTATTTCATTGTAGTATGTGATATACTAAATGACATGATGAATATATAAATATTTATTAGTAGTCCAGTCAATGAAGGGGTTGCAGAGGACATGGAAGAGGACAGAGACCAAACTTCAGGGATGTATTTGGAGTTGATAGCAGGTCAACATACTATAAGTCCCCGGACCTAGGTGGTGTGCGAGGGGGCAGAAGGTCCCTTTTTTCGTTTTTCGCTCATATCTTGAAAACGGTACGTGGTAGCGAAAATATTACTGGTTCTAAAATTAAAGCTGATAAAATTACTGCAAAATAGTACCTTATACATTGATTTATATTCCTCATAGTTATCGAAATATTTGATAGCGAAAATTGTACATTTTTCAAAAACACTTAATTTCCTCACGTTTTTTGACAAACGTTTCCTTCAAGCGGTTAAGACTTCAGTTTAACAGCAAAGTCCTCAATAGCATAGTTGTGGAAAATTAAATTAGCTATAAATTAAGACATCATTTAATATTGTATATTTAACTGATCAATAGTTACAGCACTTTGAAATTTCTAGGGAACTTCCGGAATTTCGTAAGAAAACTGCACATCACTCTTTCCCGTTTTTCTAGGGTTGTATATTATTTATATAGCTGTATGCTGTATTAATATACATAAATAGCTTGCTCATTTTTATTTTACGCCTTTCATGAAATTCATCATTGTCTGAACTCAGGGAACTCAGTGTTAGAATACACACAGCAGACGTATGATGAGAAGTGGGCAATTCATAGCATAATTTAATAGTAAAGATGCAATAACGAATGACAAAAATATGAAAACATTCTTTCATTAGTCTATGAAGCACAGTATAGGTCGTTCTATGAAATTCCCCCAGAAAAAGCAAAGGCAAAAATAGAATATGCTCTCCGATACATGGATAATGTATTGAATATTTGCTCATTTTACAAGTATATAGTGAAATGTAACAGTAAATGTCAACAAACAACTTTAAAAATAACACACTGATAAAAAAATAAGGGAAACAAATTCTTGGAAATAAGGGAAACAAGGGATTTGCATAATATACACGTTTTATTAGTAATACCTGATAGCAACAAAATTAGAGAAAACAATTGGCATGATATTACAATTTTGGGAGAGCTGGAACCTGCGTTAATATTTATAAAAGGTTTGGGAATATGAATAAACAAAGTCAAGGAAAAACGATAAAAGCACTTCAAAAAAGGTTGAAAGGCACACTCTCAGGAGATGCGTTGATCAAAAGGGAAATCAATGATTTTTCAATGAGTTTCTGGATAAGCATTTATATCAAAGGTCACTATCAAATTCTCCAGCTTTTAAATGTGCTGTAGAATTTCTGGCAAAAGGCTGTCCGTGTAAATTTTTTTAAATTTATCCTCCTTATATTTTAACCAAAAGTCATCATCTCTGTCAATCCGTAAATTTTCCATACCTAACTGGCTCCATAAAATAAAGTGGCAGTATTTCTTGTCCGTAATATGCAGTTGACCTTGAATCTGGTCAAAATAATCACTCCTTACTATTAGATTAACTTCGCCGTCTTTAATCTCACAGGATGATATTTTCTTTTGAGGTACAGCTTCCTTTGGATGCGTATCCCATATGTATGGACATTTCACCTCGACTACTCCATCGCCATCTGACAGGACGCCATCTGGTGTTGCTGCTAGGTTAGGAATCCTCCTATCAACAAAAGGTCCCGATGGGTTTACCTCATTGCCACTGACTCTCTCGTACTCCGCTATCGCCAATGCCTCACTCGCAATTCCATAGTCGGTGGCTTTATTTCCGCGAAAAGATGAGTAGATTAAAGACTGAACAGTCTTCTCCAGGGAGGTTCCTGCTCTTAATTTCCAAACTCAAGCAAAGGCAGAGGCAGTGAGCCTTTTTCTCCGCTCAACGTGCCATGTTTGACAGAGGCGCTGACCTCTGGTATATGCTTCCAGTTGTGTTTGCTCCTTGTCTAATGTCAAGGAACTTAGGAAAGTATCTCTCACAGCTAAGTCTTTTTCAACCTCCTTCACGATATTTTGTGGGCCATGTAGGCCATAATGCTGGTCAGGGCTAGTGACTCACCGTCACTTGCAATTTGATGGTCCTTTAAAGTGGCTGGAGAGGTAATCGTGAGTCGTTGAAGGCACATTCTAATAACTTTTCAAGCAAGTCGAAAAAAATATTCTTAGACCACATTTCACTCAAGTACACTAGTTTATACGTTGTAAATCGCCAACCATGCAGTAATGTATATGATGCAAGAGTTGTATTTCAAATTTTCGCCTTAATTAAAGCATTGTTTTGACTTGGATTTTCGGCGCGAAATTCGAAATTTACGAGAAAATCATATCTAAATACGCTTCTCTTACTCGGCATGATACCTTGATATTTGTTAGCAGCTATTATAATAATATGAAACGTATTATTTCGCATTCAGGAGAAAATCTGTACATAAGTAATCGAGTTATTTCAAAATATATACCGTGTACCATAAGAGTACTAGTTAAAATATCATTGAATTGTCAGGAAACCAAATCGGTAGCATGCAGTTTTTTCACTTTTATCGATAGATATTACTAATAAGGACACGTATGCAAAGTGCATGTTTCATGCAAATCTGTACACATACAAAAATTGCTTCAGCCACCTTAAATTCAAGACGTCGCTTTGGTCGCATCTCTGCCTTTTTTTTTGGAGGCCAGTTTGAACTTTTTGGTAAAACATCCTGGGCTCTTGCTTGTGATGCTCTTGTGTATCAATGAATGAAAATCTGGTCCTGCATTGAAGGCTGAAGCGGCCACATATTTTGCCAATTATGAGTTGAAGGATTCTCCTTGATTGTTTGTATCGTCCAGGATCAAGCATTCCGTGTGGTTGGCCAGGAGTTCATTTGCTGACATGATGTCGTCCCATACCCCAAAGTTTATTAACAGAGGCACACGATTCTCCTCTTCAGCCTTTGGCCCACGAAAAAAGGAAGCCGCACATTTAGAATGATCCCCGAAAACATGCCGGGGGCCATTTATAATGCCTTTCTGTAGCTCTGTGGGGTCAGTAGTTAGCGTACTTTTTCTAAATTTTATAACAGAAGTTACCGCATTCCTTAACCGATGTAAGTTTTCTCCAATATTTTTTCTTATAGTTACTGGTACATGGCCTTTCCAGTTATTCGGCTTCCTTACTATTTCTCTAATGCGGTTGCAGTAATTTCGAAGCAAATGGTTCGAGCATTCCACCTTTTAAACAGGAAGGTCTATACCATATAGCAATACTCTCCCAAGCCTTTGCATGATGCTGCTTCCTCCATTACCTGAAAAAATCATCGAATATAGTGGAACATATACATTGTCTTCTGCTTGAAAACATGACACATACTAGAGTACTTCTTACCTATGAGCCTATTGTACTTAAATATTATACACTTTAACACTGTTTTTGAAGCCTTCTACTAGTTTATCTGCTTCCATTGCCGTGGAAGAATCACTCCAGTTCTTAAAACACGTGTGATACGCGAAGGGTTGATACTTGCTCACGCTGGAGTCGGAAAATGCAGAACTCTTCTTCAAATATTCCGACTTCGAAGACGCCAAAGCTGACGAAACATGACGCTTAACGGGTCGTACTGTTGACTTCCATGTGGAAGATTATAATTCTGATTTTGTTGTTCTCTGTGAGAAACTTAGAATCCTGTTTGAACAAGAATATTTTGATTCATACCGCGAAATTTATTTTGGTTTTCAAAGTCAGGTATTTTTGAAAAGTCGCAATAAACTAAACGAGTGGACTGTGGGCTACAAGTGATTGATTCTCTGTAAATAAAAATTGCATGAGCTTGAGCTTCTGATGTTTAGAAAACCTATGTTTATAAAAACTATATTGCATGTCTACACCTTTAAACATACGTACATACATACAGATACACACTCGCGACAAACCGCTATCGATAACAATATTAAATTAAGGTAAAAGAGAGTTAAGTATAATATCTACAAAAGCAGACAAAGAAAATCGCTGGAGGCGCTTCCGTGGCGAAGTGACCGGCGTTCCTTCTTTATAGGTTTTTTGCAACGATCATACCTTATATATTGGAACCTGTTTATGTTATTTTTTTGTATTAGCCATCACCTTAGTGATTTTTTGTATAGCAAATACGACTTACGCGTACAGAGTTACATAGCATACTTTACATATACTGCATTACTTGCATAACTCCGTGTACATATATCACCTAAAAACACGACCTCTCAATCTTTCACTAACTTTTTGAATGATTTTATTCACGAAAGGGTGAAAAGACAAAAGTTTATACTCTTAAAGCAGTGATAATGCAGTACAAAAGTAATTGGTAGAAAGTAATGCCTCGCACTTTTTTCCTCATTATTTTTAATAATATAAGTTGCGATGACATTATACGTTACAATGCAGCACCTAAAATACCTCAAAATGCAGAATATAAATAAATATAGCAGAAATCAAAATGTAAAAAAGAGTAACCCAAGGATTGGGAACTTGAAATACGCGCCCAATCTTCCAGCCGCACAGAAAGTTTCGGGAAGGTCTCCGTTGCTCTGGAAACAGTAAACATCTAACAATAAGTGAGAGACAGCACACTGCTTCGACAACCAAAAATACTTACGATTCACAACCTAGCATCGGCCCCCCCCCCAATAGCAATAAGGAAGACAATTATCCCCACTTTTTATTTTGATATATGACGCACTAGCCGCTTGAGAAGAAAATCTCTGGAGGGGAGAGCCAATAGAAGGAAAGGAGTGTAGGATGACTCTCGGGAGAAATGGCTTCAAAATAACGCGATCGAAAAGCAGGCTGTAAGGGCTCACTATATTCCAAATTGTAGCCTTCAAGTAGGAAATGCGCTAAATGTAATAGCTTATGTTTCAAGATGAAGATTTATTTTTTTCTTTCCCTCATGGAATTTCCCTAGTATAATTTTGTGCCGTGCTGATAGACGTCCAAAGTCAAAAGAAAAAAGTCAACATTTATCAACTTTGAGGCATTATATCTTTACTTGGAACCTCGTGGAAGACCCACGCACATGGGTAAGCACAGATTGAACTTCTATTCAAATTTTAATCAAATAAACCGCGAAGTATCTATTATAGCGGGAGCGTAAATCGGTAAATAGAAAGCCTCTACATCGCCTTCCTTGGCCGCCCTTGGTATTTTTTGCCAGTTTACTATCCTACCAAAGGATATTATTACCACACCACTCAGGGTGATATTTTTATAATTTTATACGTTTCCTGTTAATATGCGTAACACCAAACTCATTAAGCTGATTATGAGTCAGTGGTTTCAAAAAAGTTTTCCAATTAAAGTTTCATTGAAGTAAACTATTATTTTTTTCAATATATTTCCATCACATTGATAATCGAGTCAGCAGTTAATCAGAACCGTTGAGTGCATCAGTTATATCCAACTATTGGTAAGCAATTTCAATAGACCGTAAACCTGTATCGCGGAAATCTGAAAATATCAATACCCATTTCAATTGCCAATCAAAATTTTTCCTCTCCTATTGACTTTTTGCTGCACTGCGTAGACCTTTAATTACTGTATTTGGAAGCAGGGGAGAGTTAAATTGTGTCTTTTTTGTTATTGTAGGGACTTTTCGAATGTTGGCTCAGTGAACAGTCAATAAATATATATATATATATAGTCTGTCTGGATTTGACTCATTTTCATCTTCCCCACCAAACCCTGTGTTCGTCCTTTTATGTGTACCTATCCATTTCCATTTTCCTATGAATGTTTGAATTTATTCGCGCCTTTGAGCGTCATTTTCGTATGATTGAGTATATATATATATATACACGTAACGAAAATTTCGCCAATAGGCCACAATATAATAAAAACACTTGACAGGGGGTGGGGAAAGAAAAGTAAAAAGAGAGAGAGGACTTACTGGACGTTTCGGGCATGTAGGCCCTTCTTCAGCTGTAGAAAATTGAGAAGTCAACTTCAAGGACTTCTCAATTGTCTACAGCTGAAGAAGGGCCTACATGCCCGAAACGTCCAGTAAGTCCTCTCTCTCTTTTTACTTTTCTTTCCCCACCCCCTGTCAAGTGTTTATATATATATATATATATATATATATATATATATATATATATATATATATATTACAATACCAAGATACCACAGATTCTTGCCATTAGCTTCCACGGTAAGGTGATTCCACGGTAAAATGACTTAGAGGTAATTTCATTCATATTCTGGCTGCTTACAGAAAAAAGCGCCATCTGCATTATTTCAACAATAAAATGTCACCTTTTCACGCTATTTTTCTCGCAAATAGAACTTGAAATTACATAATGTTAAATGGGAGATTGGGGGAAACACGGGGGGACATAATATAAATGCCACTTTTGCGGAAATCTGTTAATTGGACGGGTAAACTCCCAACAAATTTAATAGAAATAAAATATAGGGATCTTTCCACTTAAATGTGAGTTATTAGCCAATAATTGCGATAATTGAAGTCAAAATGTGGTAATTCCGTAGAAATGGCGCTGCAGTCGACACCTATGGCTTGGAAAAAGTGCTAATTAAAACTATATTCGCGGAATAATCTGCATATTTTTTTACCTTGACTTTGATTCTAAATAGTTATGTATTTGCGAGAGCTGAGTTTTCAAAAATAAATAACCGACGAGGTGGAATTTCGTATTTGTTTTGAATCATACAAGTCCTGTTGGAGCCTCCTTGAGATCGACGCTCTTTGGTATATCTTTTGGACTAGATTAATGCTCTTTATATGCTCTCCACTACCATACTTGGGTGCCATGAGGAGTGTCGATCGGTAATGACGTAACATTGTGGACCTCTTTTGGGCACCTTTCGCTAATAGTGCCTGGCTCACCCTTTCACTGTTCCCCACATAACCCCACCCTTACCGACCTACTCCCATATTCTCAACGATGCTAAATACCTAAATTGTCAGTAAAAGTTGTTTTTTCAGGCTTGATTTTGTGGAATAACATCATGAAGGAAAAAGACTGGCAATTTTCCACAAGAATATAGTTTCGACCTGAGTAGACCTGATGATGGTGCTGTACACCGAAACCGGTCGAGTAAAACTATATTCTTGTGGAAAATTGCGCCTTTTTCCTACCTAAATTGTCGGTAAACTCCTCAAATAACAAACAAAAAGTAAGTCACATGTGTAAAAATAATTTTTGTAATGAGAATAGTGAAGACAGAAGGGCCCACAAATATATGGTTGGAGGAAGAAAAGTTAAAACAAGTAAGCTCTTTCAAGTACCTGGGAAGTATAGTTACACAGAATGGCAACTGTACTGAAGAAAGTAAAAGCAGAATTGAGCAGGGAAAAGTAGCATTTAGCAAGATTAAGGAACTGGTGACAGCAAGGAACATCAAGATGGATGTTAGGAAAATATTTGCAAAATGCTTTATATGGAGCATTGTTTTGTATGGATGCGAAACGTGGACGTTGAAGAAGAGAGAAGAAAAGTACTTAGAAAGCTTTGAAATGTGGCTATGGTGACGAATGGAGAAGATTTGATGGATAGATAAGATCACGAATGAAGAAGTACTAAGGAGGGTTGTGGAAGAAAGAAGTATACTGGGAGAAATTAAAAAGAGAAAGGCAAAATGGATTGGACATATTTTAAGGAATAACAGCCTACAGAAATTAATAATAGGAGGGAAAATAGAAGGGAAGAGAGGAAGAGGAAGGATGAGGCACGGAATGCTGAGGGATATAAAAGAAGGTAGGAGTTATGCAGAGATGAAGGGAGAGGCCCAGGACAGAATGCTGTGGAGACATTGCTACCGTTGAAACCTGTCTGCGGGCAGAAGCACCAATGATGATGAGGATTATCAAATATTTCACTCAAAACTTTATATTCCCTGAATAAATGACGTATTTTATTAAAAGCTATTCCACATCATTTTTGAATAAAATACCTTTTGTGCGCACAGCTCATTCTTTGAAAGCTCTAGCAGCGTGCTGTAATCATCTTTCACAAAATATTTTCTTTTTACATGAAATAAACACCGTAAGCGGGTAGATCGGACTGTTTTCATGATTTTTTTGACAAACATCAGCAATATGACCAAATTAATTTATCAATCCTTCCTAACGTAGCATTTGTTCCTTATAAGAATGTCTAAACGCTAAACAGTCCCAATTATTCCAATAACTCAGCGAACACGATATAATCCACCGAGAAAACCTTGCTATATGGTTGTCATCCACTCTTGCCGATTCTCCATATACAATATAAAAGAACAATTTATATTTATCGAGAAAATCGCTGCATGCAATGAAATATCAAAGCGCAAGGAAGGAGATTGTTTTTCAGATTAATAGGGACGCAGCTGAGCCTTCTCTCTCCCGCACCCTTGGGATACCGCGCTGCTTGCCGCATCCAATCACCGAGGCCGAGAAACCTTTTAACCGCTTCACACCTTGATTGCCTTTTGCCCATTACTGCGATGGAGATCTTAGTCCGTGAGTTTAACAACTTTGTATGCCCAGAGGAGCTGATTTTCCCTTCAGCTTGAAGAGAAGCAATTTCAGAGGAAAGTAATTACATCGGAACAGAATCAAAACCATTAACGCATAAATGTATCTTGGTAGAATAATTATCGATGTATCGACGCAGTTAAAATGCCATTAAACTACTGCATAATTTCAATAACCTCGCTATTTTTTCAGCAGAACCAAGATTAATTATTACTTGAAGATTCGCATTATTGCCGTATACATCGTGACATTAGGGATTCGCAAACTGCGTAGGATTGTTTTATGCATAGAAAATGTAATTTAGACGAGATTTACTAGAATACTAAAGGATCTGAAAAGTATTCCGTTAACTAGTTCATCACCCACTTAAAAAGTTATCAAAATAACGCAGCTCAGAGAGAAAAAATGAGGAGAGAGGAGATAACACAATGTATAACTTGCAACAAAGAGTGTACAGAATTATTCTCTAGTTACTCTAAGAGTAAGGGCAAGGGCCAAGCTACATTGACTCACCGGTTCCCGTAAGATCACCGAAGAGCAGCAATGTTGAGCCCGGACGGAGGTTGGAAGGGTGACCATACATACCTCACCGCTCTTGTCCCCTGTCTGCGTGTGGCAGACAGGCATGGGGTTGGCACAATGGACCATGAAGGTCTAAGTGCCCGGGCTTCTATCGAAGGTCCCCACTGCAAACAATCTATCCTACTCTAAGAGTGCATTTTTTCACTACATAAAACGTACATACGCTTTGTGGGAAACTGCAATTAATTGTTATTGTCCACTCAATTCATCTCACAACTTATACACTTACTCTCACATACATCTCCCAGCTCACTTATATTTCGCACCATAGAAGTAATCCTGAATGAAAGACACGATGGAATAGGGTCAGAGTAAAATTGCTCAATTTGAGATGTCTCCATACGGGAGAGAGCTGAGATATTTTTTTGATGAAAAAAAGAAGCCACCGATCCATTTTCAATTGCACTGATATGCTTAATGATCTCCTTCTTGGGTGACTTACTTAATTCATTAACGTGACTCAAACTAATGCTTGATTTACTTATTACTCGGACAAGCAACCTGAAACCGAGGTCATTTGCGTCACTAAGACTGATAGGAAGGTTGGTGAGGGAAGGTCTACTTGGAAAATGGAAAAATGGTGGAGATGAAACACGGCGTCGATATTAGCAAGACTGCTCTTAAGGAAATACAACTAGGTGGCCAAAGAAAAATCTAAGGCTTTCCTGGCTTATCGTGATATTGAAGGTTTTCCGGACTTCCCACCGGGTTAAACTCTTCATCTCTGCCGACGTTTCGATGTACGACTTCCATCGTCATAATGCCCGGATGACAATGGACGTAGATCGTGGGTACATCGAAACGTCCGAGGGATGGAGAGTTTGACCCGGTGGGGAGCCCGGACAACCTTCAACATAGGGGACCAAAGTTTAACGCCTCATACAATGGACGGTGTTCTACATTTGATATGCATTCCAAAAAGTGGGGTTGGAGATTTGGCTGAAACTTTTTCCACCATTGCTGTGATTCACACTCGGGAAAGAAACTTGTCCCCGTGCAAACTCAAACCCCCTCAAACTCATTCGATTCCATGCGTTTGGTAATGCGAGAGTGGCTCCAGACGATTGGACCCCGGGAAATATGAGGAGAAAGCGTCGTGATCGTCGCGCATGAGGACCTCGCCTGACGGAGCGGGCGAAGGAAAAGTGGTCCTCTTCCGCCTGAGAGCCAGCCTCCGCTAATTAATGAAAACGAATGAGAAGATGATGATGCATTGGAAACGTCTGAATCGCCGCGTTCGCCTTCATCTCCTCCAGCCAGCCCTTTCTATTACACGTCGGGGAGCGAGGCCTTCCATCCCTCCCCTTATTTACTCCCCTTCTCCCCCCGCCTTTCTCTCTCACCTGCCCCATCCATCCTCGTTGCCCCGCGCGACAGATTCAGTTTGCTCGATGCCTTTCTTCCCCCCTCCCCCTTCTCCCTACCTCCCCCATATCACTCCCTCAGCACAACCCCACAAACAACAACATCAGCGGCACCTTAAACACCCCTCGATCAACCATCCCGTCCCGTCACCATGGAACCCGCGTGCACGCACACCCGACTACTCACGCACAAATAACTATTTATCCTCCTCGTGATCCCCAAATGCCCCTTCTCTCGTTCTCTCTCCCCTCTCCGGTGCGTGTCTCTCGTATCCTATAATCCCCGCCTCCATCCCCCTCCACATCCTCCTCCGTAGAATTTTTTTCCTCCGCACGCCCAGGGGATTGCCTTTGTCAGCCGCGGAATGAGAGCCGAGAGCGCCCTAATGAATTCCTTCACCTCGGAGAGGGAGGAGCGGTGCCTCTCTGGGCTTATCTCTCCGGTGGAGGTGTCTCATGCCTCGTTTCCACTTAACGACGTAGCGACCAGCGTATGCACGTGAGGGGGCCGAAATCGTACGCACGTAATTCGCAGTTCCTAACACCGCAAGCTTACAATGTTAAGCGCTGACGTCGCGGTATGGGAGAACCGCTAAGATAAGTCACGATAACTGAATAATGCCAAACATAATGGACAGGTTATACTTTTATTCTGTTTAATATGCAGTAGTATTGTCATTAGCTTTAGAAACCAAGCACTTGGTTATGATTCCACATTTTATTTGAAACAACACGACCTAGGTTTCGGCATATCATGCCGTCATCAGGTATGTCGACACCTAGGTCGTGTTGTTTCGATTTAAGCGTGGAATCATAACCAAGTACTTGTTTTTTCATTCATTATGAAGTAGTTCCACCGAGTAACGCCAGAGACCGTGTCGTATATTTAGAAAATATTCAAAATATTGTAAAAGGTATCATTGATGCGCGAAATCCAATTTTTTTAAATGAATAATTTAGTTTTAAATGAATTGCTTAGTTTTCACTTGTTTGTTACAATTCCTGGAGAGGGCAGCAAGAAATTTACGGTTGTGACTTCAAAGTAGAGGGATTGCACGCAGAGAGAGAGAGAGAGAGGTTGGTTCCGCTGGTTCACGTGATGGGAGTGAAAACGTGGCAAAGCAGCCCCTTCGCTCTTCGCTCCCTTTCCATCCGTTCCAACCTTCGCCCCCGGGGCCGCCTCGCCCCCGTCCCCGGAACATCGTCCGTCCCTCATCACCCGCCCTCATCACCGACCATCGCCCCACCGATTAATGCCTCCTCTCGCATTATAATGGCATCTTCATGAGAGGCGCCCCCGACACCTCCTTCCTCGAGTCATCCTCGTCCCCCCGCCCGTCTCTCCCGTTTGGCTTGATGATGCTCAGTTTGCACAGTGGGTCTACACTGCCGCGTTAACCCATGGCTCTCGTTAGGTACACTTTCTTACTAACCAGAAACCAATCCTCATATTGCGCCAAACTTACGAGACGAAATGTCGATTTAGAACATGCTGCAATATTCATTTGTGAGAAACATATCGCATTCTGTGTCCCTGTAATATATATTTCATTGGTACTCAAAATATTGAATTTTAATTTTAGGTAACTCTATTTATACATGAAAGTGAGCATAATACTTCACGTCATGGACTGACGATTAAATTTTTTTGGTCGCGCAATTACAGAATGAATGCAATTTCCGTTTTTGTGACAGTCACATTCTTTATTAAAAACGCAGATGATTGTTTAAATAGCAATCATTAAATATATAAACAAATTTTAAGAAAGAAAATACCTGTTCCGTAACTCAGGTCAAATTATTATTCTCCTTATATCAAAGCTAACCATAACTTTAAAAATGATACAGTATAATAAAAATTGTTTCATAATTTTTTTCTGTTTAAGCATTGAAACATTAAGAGTATTGAGTTTATCTTTTATGAATATGCACATAATATCAGTAAAAAACGTATAAGCTTTTTTAAATTTGAAACAAACTTTAAATATAATAAATTAATAAAGATGTAATACTTTATATGCTTTATGTATGATATAATTATGGATATTATATAAAGATAATTATCTTGATTCTCACCATTCTATACATTGTCAATGCACGTATGATATGAATTGTTTTCTCTAAAGAACACGGGAACCGTTAAAACTCCTTGGTATTTTTTCATTAATTTTTTTCCCCGATTTCCATGGACTTGCGCGAAATCCTCTCTACCAGCCATTCTCCTCCCACCCCTTTCACTTCCTTGGCAGCCCCGCCGGGTTGAAGTCCATGTTCACCATTTACTGCTCTTCACTTATTCCTTCCGAGTTGCAGACGACCCAATCGCTACTAATCAAGGCAGTCACTCTGCATTTTATGTGCACCGCAATATGATGCGGCATCTTGCGCGATCAACTCAGTTTCGCTGTTTTTTCTTTGAGGGTGTGAAACAGAAGATATTTACAGTCATCTCCAATGTTTGCATCGTTCGAGATATCCATAAAATATACCCAAACAGCACAAACTATACACAACTGATGAGAACTTCGAGAATTACACCTGGTTTATCTCGTAAAAAAAACTGATTCCACATACATGTGGAATCAGTTTTTTTTACGAGTTGCACGAGTGTCAAACTGGTGGAAACGTGGTATATATTTGGTGCAATAGCCGATATTTCTAATGTGAACATATGTATTGACATAAATAAACATGTATAAAAATAGTTTTATTCCTTGTTGAGTGTATGAACGTATCGGAAATGTGTGCGTGAGAAATAGGAAATTATTCTGCAAAAGCCGATTTTTAAACTCACTTAATGCTAAAACTTATTCACTCAATATATAAATGTATGGGTGACACACGTCGAGTCCAAAATATATGCCAGAAATATACCACTTTTAGCCTTACACGACATTTCGAACTAAAAAACGCGAGTATTTAACATCCCTGTGCTGTATGGGTAAATACTTCATCACATGTCTGTGTCACTATCCGTCTGTTCACATACATATAATACTTCTTAATCTTCTTGCCGCCTTGCTTAACGTGGTATTCATGCTAACATAGTGCATTATATTACATTAGATAAAATATAGATCATCTAGAAAAACGTCCATTCAAGATATACATAAGCGCATTTGAAATTCACTGATTTGGCTGAGAAAGAAATTAAAAGTAAACAATTTTTCACGATCGTATGATTTAAACGAAGGCCACCATTCTTCGGTCGCCGATTCCCTTCCCCAAACGGCATTGGACGTGTTTAATGATTGGATGAATTTATGTCAACTGCACTATTATTTTGGACGAACTTTAGTAGGAACTAATATGGACTCTCAAATTAATTTGACTTTAAGGTTTGCTGATCCTGTATGTAATATAGATATAGATGTAAGGTATTCCCCCTTCTACTTAATTTATTTAACTCTTTCCTTACCGCTTCGTATTATTCCACTGGTAATGAAAACAAATCTGTGCGATACACGCGTGAATGGGAGTAATTGTCTTTGTTCATGATGACTTTTAGCAGTTTAAGACACAGCTGCTCGAATTGTTATGATCGTGGACGACCGTAGGCGTTTCAGTCTTAATTATGTATTCAAATGTCGATAGCTGGACGCTGCCAAGTGTTATTTCGAAATCGATTAAGATGTTTACCAAGATATCAATAATAAATTGATGAAGTTTTAATCTATGGTCTGATAATTACAGCTTTGGGATATAATCACGAGAAAAATTATGAAAATGATCTTAAATGTTGAAAAAATGTTAACTAGAAATTTATTTTGTTCATTGAATTTTTTTTCAAATTTCTCGAAGAAGACTGTCGCGATAATCATCATGGGGTGAAGAATTTCTTTTCGTTAAAACTTTTCATGTATGTTCCTGGTCAAAATTTCGTGTTGCTACCACGCGTCGGTAACAGTTATTTCCTTTCGTCGGACGTACGAATGTAATAAGCGGACGTACGGTCTCCGAATAGAGATGTCTAACCCATCCCAACGATCCTCACCTCGACGCCATCATACCTTTTTCCATCTCTCCTCCTCCTCCGTGTTACCTCTTGCCACCGATCATTAGCACGGAAATTCTTCTTCACTCCCCCCACTTCCGTCACCTCACCACCAACACCCTCCCTGCTTACACGCCTCCCCTCCCAACCTCCCACCTCCTTCTCCTCCCCGTCCGACACAACTGCTCTCCGTTCGGCCCCTGGCGATGGGATGATGAAGTCATTACGGACGGGGAAAGGTGTGCAAAGGTAGGAATGAGGAGAGGGGAGGGATGAGTAGGAGGAGGAGAAGGGGAGGAAGAGGTGGAGGAGGGTGTGCGAGCGGGAAAGCTGTTCGGAGTGCTCGAGGGGCAAGGGGATCATACGAGGGAGTCAAGAGGAGCATGTATAAGGCATGAGGATGCTAGGATGGGGAGGAAGGCGTGGGGGGGGGGGTTTGAGAGCGGAAGCGATACCTAAACCCGTGGTACGTGTGCACTACTACCTACCAGCCGACTCTCTTCGCATAAGGATGCCGAGTCCCATCTTAAGAAGCACGAGAGCGGGAAGGGAAAGTACCTGCAACACGAAAATAGACGATTATTAGGAGCAATAAGGGACCTCCACTGCGGCGAGTACCTACGTTTACGATTGGCCATAACTCATGGTGGAGTTATGGCCGTTTAATTGTAATGGAGAGCGCTGGCTTGAAACTTGTGAAAGTCACTTTCGGCTTTTGTTTTTTCTTGCCGAGGTAGTCCTATAAATCTTTAATGGCATAGGATTAATCATTAGCATCGCTCTGATAACTGATTCGAAGTTTTCACTATCGTTTTAAAGCAGAATAAATTGATAATAGCGATGACAAATAATGCAGCAACTGAAGTTTTCAGGAATAGCATAATTTAAGGTAGTTAAAGTGAGATTTTTCTCTAGCCATAATGGAGACCATATTCGAATGTTAATTTAAATTGTATCAGTCTTAAGACGCATGAAGTAAATAGTAAAATTAATGACGTAAGAACTTCGTTCATTATGATTCAACTTCTCACAAATTAAATAACTATCTATTTTCATGGCATACAGTTAACTTACTTTTTTCACACCGTGCACCGATACCTCCTCAACCGAAGGTTTTTTTACGATTAATAAAGCATTACGGTGAGTAATAAATATTTTTTAATGAGAAAACATAAAAGAAAATATATAAGGAGCATGAAATTACATTTATGAAATTACATTTTTTCCGCCGACGTTTCGCCTTTTTATTAAGGCATCTTCAGGGCTACAGTACAATGCAAGGAATACAGTTAATAATAATTATAATACTACAAAGATAAAAAAGTTTGCAATCATAAATTTAGTACCTCAAAGGATTAACTTTCTTACTGCGACAATGGTAACACAAAAACAAACTCTTCCTCTTAGTAACAAAATCAAAAAGAAAACAAAACCAAAATGGAAAACCAAGCTAAACTTTTGTTTAAAAAATATAATAAGTTAAAATAAAAATATTAAAAATTAATAGTATAAAGCATGAAATTAACAATTACAGATATCGTAACTTCAAATTTCGAATGTATGTTACATATTTTACGAATATAAAAAACATATTCGTAATGAAATTCTGGAGAACACTACATAATACATAAAAAAAAGCTTTAGTTATAGGATATCAAATTATGATAGATTTTGCTTATATTCTGTGTATCTAATCTATGGTTACAAACTGAAGGAGTTTTTATGATGTGGACCATTTCTTTGAATGGCCTCTTCTGAAGGTTCAATTCAAAATCTATAGGTTTAGCTTCCTTAAAGTTGAAATTGTGATTATTTTCTAGAGCATGGTTAGCCAAAGCACAGGTCCCGGTATTTGTTTTAATTGAAGATTTATGATTGCTAATTCTATTTTTAAGATACTGTGAAGTTTGTCCTATGTATATTTTGTCGCATCCATGGCAAGAAATGGAATAAATAATGTTGCTTTTTAAATCATTGGGGGTTTGGCTCTTTAATTTTGAATAAACTGTCCTGTTTTGTGTTTTTTGTGTTTTAAATGTTATTTTGAAATTAACATTTTTACAAATTTTGGATAGTTGTTCAAACAATCCCTGAACGTAGACAATGCTCTTATTAACTGTATTCCTTGCATTGTACTGTAGCCCTGAAGAAGCCTTAATAAAAAGGCGAAACGTCGGCGGAAAAACGAAGTTGAGTTTCTTTAAAAAGATATAAGCAAACCTCCATAAATTAACCAATGTATTATTGTTATAAATACCCCTCTGGAACAAACAGCCGCATCATATCCCATGGAAAATGGCCTCTGCGGTTTTGCAAATTTCTCGAAAAGTAGAAATTCTTCCCGAGTTCTCCACCGGTTCGGGCTCTCCACACTGATCGACGCGACGTTTCGATGCAAGAATCGGGCATCAAAACGTCGGCCAGTATGTTGAGCCTGAACTGGGGAAAACCCCTTGAAGAATCAAGTGCGCTGTGAAAGTACCAGATCTTTTACTTCTCGAAAAGAAGTGATGTGGTCCATATATTGTTTACATGAGAAACATAAAATATATTTATTTATGACAAGGCTTTGCTTTATTATAAATAAAATTATCCAGTAATTTATAGTAATACTTTGCTTGAATTACCTATACTACTTTTAATATTTCTTCTTCCGGGAGTCTTCCGGGTTTTCCTTCGCGTAGATCCATTCATCGGAAGACCTAAATCTCCAAATTAATCAAACTGCGGAAGCCTTCACAAAGGATATCTTTACTACCTACTTCATTGTTCCATTTTCTCCAAATGAAGTAAAAATGCCTGCTTGAGATAAAAGTTTCTGTAGGTATGCATTCTCTTAAGGTTATATTAATCAAAAATGTTATTATTTTAAACTGTTGGCCCTGGTGGTGGCGAGTGAAAGTCCTCGCCTGCTAACCCTAGGGTCGCGGGTTTGAATCCCGCATGGGTGGGTTTTTCACCACTCTGGGCATGGTGTGTGTGTGTTCATTCGTTGTTAATTGTTTAAACCCCTTATATAAAAGGCCATTGATTTTTTCGTTGGTATTGGAATATGAATAAATGATTTTTTAATGCTGAAAATAATGGCTTTTGCATGAAAATACTGGAAACTGGACAAAGTTTAGGGGAATTCTCATTTTAAGTTTTATGACAGGTGGATCTTTCCTCTTTTTTGGTTGCACTTATAATCATTGAGGTGCGGAGAATGTAAAGTACAATGACAAAGATGAGGAATTATATTAACAATTAATTCTTTATAATGCTGATTCAGGGTTCGTAATATAATTTCCATCATTCCCCTTAGGCCTCGTGATTCATATTTTAACGATTAGGTGGCTGGAGGAAATCAAGCATGAGAGCAAAGGGATTCCGTCTCCTCGTTTGAGACGGTATCAGATGTAAGAGGCAAACGACTTAACTGGGTTCAGAAAATGGATTTCTGAAAGTAATACACCCAACCTATAATATTATTGCTTTATCGCTTACGAGAAATCACTGCCTTCGTATATTCCATTGCCTTAACATCTTAATTAAACCATAGTTATTGCCTACCTATCCTCCGGCAATTCATATCAGTGAATCTTTGAAAGGAGCCCGGCTCTCAACACGATTCGAATGATTTTGTCGGAGTTTTTGATCTTGAAGAGAAGGTGGGGGTTAGTGGAGAGAGGCGTTGATGGGTGTGAACTGCGAATAAAGCAATGAGTGTTTTGCAATTCCCTCTACCAGAGTAACATTAGTGCTTCATTCGAAGTTTGAACTGTAATAGGGTTTCGATATCTGATTTTGCTGGATACAGCGGATTGGAGTCAGAAAATTCAATTCTACATACAAGGTTTCTGAGAGTTGAAATGCTATTTTTCAACTTTCCTACAGCGAATCATTTTTATTAATTGTAGGTTATTTAACATTTTATACTACGTGCAACGAGCTGCTTAGTTATCTGGAATATTTGTTATGGACTTAAAAATATCAACTGTAGCGTTAGGTTTATTGGCTGCCATCTTCCGAACTGACTTGGAATTGCGTACCTGTCACGATGTCGTTATGAATGCCACATAAATTATTTTTAAAACTGAAAACTATGCATTCCTTCGTAAAAATGACCAGTTATTGAAATTTAGTGCTATGCACCATATGGTTATATAACATAAAGTTACGTTGCATAGATACTTTCCATCAGTGGACTCATCAGTAGCTCTTTAGATAAGACGTGGTTTAACTGAAATGATTATTTTTGTGAAGGTTGGTGATATTATGTCTGTCAATAGTGGTTAAAAATACCATGTTGAACCCTAATCCAAGAATAGGTATGTAAGCCCTTATTAGTTGATGGAGCCTAGTCTCGGCATATTATCATGGAAGAGCTGGTACAACAGTATATGCCAGTTTCAGCAATACATTTTTTCATGCATTTTAATGATGTCTCCACTTTTTTAAAAATGAGGAATTTCTCAGTTTTCTACCTATGAAGTATTTCAATGCGAAATATATGTAAGTAAAGCTCTAATTTAATTCAATTACTTTAGTCTAAAATTCTTCACAAATTCACACGTTTTGCCTTATTTTTGATCCTCAATATATTGAATTTGATATCAACTCACATTGGGAACTCTGGGAAATCATTTTGAAAATTACTGTAGTGTCTGTGTTGTTACATCTCACAATATATTACCTTTAAATTTACGTTTGAGGATCCCATTTTCAAGTTTTAATTTAACTACCAGTGACGTGTAAAATTACTTTTCATATTGATGCGTGGGAGTGTGAATAAATTAACTGAATAATTTCCAAATGAACTTCCTAAGCATTCATCATAGAAAGTTACCTCTAAATAACACTACGTTCAAGTTTTGGCTTAGTTTTTTCTTTTTACAATGAGGTATTAAATTGTCTGTTAGGATGTGTATGCTTTGATAGTTAAAATTCCATCAATTGAATATATCATTGGGCAGTGCAGTTAATTTAAAAAAAATCCGAAATGATGTGCTTCTCAAAATTTTAAATAAATTTCCACGTTTAAATTTGAACATTCTTTAGAAAAGTACTCTAATGGGCAATCTTGACTGCCCATATTTATAATCACATCGTCAATCCTTGATGGAGCATGAAAAGGTCTAAGATTTATTACTGATATTCATATAAATAAATTAAGGAAGACGCGTATTTATCTTTTATTTGCACGAGCATGATATAAACCATGATATGAAGAACCATAGTATCTACTCCGAACTTTTCCCGAGACAGAATTATGATACAATGCGCCAATTAAAATAATTAATCAGAAATCTTAACGTAACCACAGTTTTACGTTGCAATCGTTACTATTACGTACCCAGGGGCAGTTCACGCATTTAATTTTTATTACTCTACTAGTAATTTACCTTGGTCTTAATGAGCTAGTGAAAAAATATGAATTGTGAATATAATTGCAGTTCTCTATGTGTGATTAATTTTGAGCGCAACAATTCACTAACTTATATTCTATAAACTCCTCTGACAAGCCGTCAATGAATAGCACTTAGTATTAGTCACCGGACAGTGCAATTTTCCTCACCAATGCCGTAAAAATGCCAGGCAGAGAAAATTGATTACTTTTTAAGATTTAAGTCTCACTCACTTAGTGGTGATTTCATGAAACGAAAAACATTTCAAGCAGAAAATGTCTTCAGTCATCGATGTTATCATTGATTTTAAAGTAATTGAATTATTAAATATCTATTATTCTCAGGCATCGTCTGAGTCAAAAACCGAGACGCGCAAGAATTGTATAAGTAACATTTGAATCCATATCGCGATCTGTATGACTTAAATTGCAAATATGTATATCAATTTTTGCCTTACTTCTGTGAATGTTGGAAAACATTTTGTGCAATCGTATCAAAATGTACACATATCCAAAGTAGACACTTATTTAAATAAGAGGAACATTATGCCGCCATCCCCTGGAGAAAAATCTTAGATAAATAAATCTTTTTCTTTAAAAGCCTTAAGATAGTTTAGCGAGATAGTTACCTAGTCATAATGGAGACCATATTCGAATTTTATTTTTTAATTTCAGCGTCTGTGAGAAGTATGAAGTAAATATTGTAACAATAATGGCAGAAAATATTGTTATATATGACAAAAATTCTCAGAAATTAAATAAATATATCCTCATAAGTCTCTGCCTTGACTCATTTTTTCACTCCGTACGCCATCAAAACAGAAGTTTTTTTTGCTATTGCGTATAAATTACGGCAGTGAGTAATTGATAAACTTTTATAAATAGTTGAGAAAACATACAAACTACACACCGTTAGATTTTGTCAAAATTTTTGTCTTAGAAGTTCCTAATCTTTTCAATATTCTCCCAGTTAAAATAAAACCAATTCTGCAGCGCACAGCCGTAATCTATCCCATAGCTTATATGAATTGTAGGCAAACTGCTCGAAAAGTAGTTGGGATAGGGGTTAGTATTTTGATATCATTGGAAATACGGGAGTTTTTTTTCTTTAAAATGACGTCACATTCATCAAATTCTAGGTAAATTGATATATCGTTCAGATTACTTAAATGATCAGAAATTTCGCCCAGAAACGTTTAACATTTTCCTGAAATTAACACTTGGTGGCTATGAAACCGGCATTGAGCACACAAGGGTTTCAACTTGTTCCGACTGCATTTCCTCGTTGAACACGCTGCTGGCGTGATCGGCCGAGGGGAGGATGGGAGGAGAATGAGGGGGGTGGGTCTAAGGCGGGCGGGACTGCCGGGATAATCGTGGGTTGACCCGCGTGGATGAGATGAGAACAAAAGAAGGGAGAGAAGCACGAAGGGGCCATCCCTCCTGGCCTCCCGCGTCTCCGCCGCCACGCATCCCCCGCCGCCGACATATGGCGAGCAGGTAGGAGGGAAGAGAGAGGCGCAGGAGGGAAGAAGATTGCGACGGATTGTGGAGTTGGCGTGTTTGAATCTCGACCGTGCCTTCCATTTTATTTTCCTCATAATAGGAACTGGTTATCCGTCTTAGAAGGGGGATATATCCTTGAGGAGTAGGTAGGTACCTACTCGGTGAGGTCGTGCTTTCATCCCATACCCTTATCGCCTTATCTTCCCGCGCATAACTCTTCTAGGACGAAGTGATCTCCGCGTCTAGTAAACGCCCCATTTGAAACCATTGCGAGTCGGGAGGGATTGCAGAACAATATGGGATGCTTTTTGTTCACACCTCTCCTTGTGTCTTACCTGCCGACACCGCTTAGTATATCTTAATAATCCCGGAGCTGAAATGGAAAGAGGGTTTTGCACGGAGCCGTTCATTTTCTCGGAATGGATAAAAATTCCTCCTCCGAGGAAAGAAGGTAAAACATAATTGAAGGTTGCGAGCGAGGAATGCCTCTCCCTCCTGTTCCCTCGCTCCCCTCTTTATCAATCAACCGCGGCCGAGCGCGTTGATTGCAGCGCTGGGCGGCGGCGTGCTCAATTTCGCCCGCCCCCTCCGACTTCGCGCCCGCCGATAAGCCCTCTTGTTTTCCCTTCCAGCCTTTCCTACCTTCCCCCTCCCCCGTCTTCCTCGTTTTGAACTCTTGACCCCCGTGTAATGGCAAACCCTCCCTGAAGACTGTTCGGTGCAAATACGACGGGATCGAGCCCGCATTCATTATCGTGACTCTTAATTCCAACTGAGTACCCCCTCCGTTCTCCGGAAAACACAAAAATTGCTCGCCATTAAAATGTTTTATCTCACGGTAGAGAAAAACGTACGGTATTGGCCATTTCATATAAATAAACGAACTATTGAATTTTTACGTCACAATTTGGGGCGGGAAAAAATGAAGACATTACGAGATGCCTATCGGACGGCAGTGGATCAATAAATATGACTATTACGGCGCTTAATGCCTTTTATAACAAGTAAATGGGCATTTTTATCGCTTGGGAGTATCATGGGAGCAGTTATGGAAAATGTCGAATAAAAAATGTGAATTATTTCAAAAACACATGATGGTTAGAAGCTGACGTATGAAGCTCCCTGAGATATAGCAAAGGCCATTTTGCTGAATTGCATTATATTGATGAGCATGGGCACATGTAGCTTTTACTTTTATAAAAGCATATATTTCATTTAAGTACTACATCAAATTATTTCATTTCACGGAAATGATTACGGCTGGCATTTAATACATTCTTTATCAAGGATTAAAACACGGAATAAAAAGACTGAGAAAAAAGGACGAAGTTCATTTTTCGATAATGACGTAATGAATGATAAATGCAGGCATATTGAATTTTTTGAGCGACAGGTGCTTGGAGCGTTCCAACAAAATTCAGTATTTTTATTGGAAATTTATGCTCAACCATTGAAACTCTTCAAATTTCTCTTTTCATATTTAGTATTATGTAAAACAATCCAAACCCTTCATTTAATTTTGACGGTAAAAGGCATAATGTTGGCAATTTTAAGTTTACCATGCCGTGGAAATACCTAATGTTTGAGTGAAAGTCATTTTCTAAAAACCGAACAGGCCGTCTAGTTGGAATTCTATGCGTAAAGTTCGCATAACCGCATTTCATGTATTTAAGGACTAAGCAAATTTTTACTCGAAGAAGACCAAATAAACTCAACGGGTTGTTAGATTTAATCAATTTACTTTCTAAATGTGTATACAAATCTGTAGCTTGCTCAAATTTCAAATTTTATAGGACTCCCTGAAATTACTTTCATGCATTTTCATTTTGATGCGACCGCAGTGCAGGAGAGGTCCGAAAGGAAAAGATTAAACCCACCTTATCCCAAGAGTTCTCTATATTCCGATGGTATACTTTATTCACCGAATGGCGACAATACTGATATGCGATGCAGAATTCAAGTCACATCGAGAATTCTCGTAAACAATTCAAAGTCGACGTGGGCGTGTGAAACGAAGAGTTGAGCGCGCGAGACAAACGAAGGCACGAGGAGAGGCGAAGAAGGGGTTCGGGGTCCGGGGGGAGCATTGTAAAGGAGCAGAGGAGAGGAGGGAGAAGTAGTTAAGGGAAGAGAGGAGGCGCTTAAGGGGACGATAGGGTCTCTGCTCGCCCACCCTTCCCTCCTGCTGAGGAAAAGAGATTCCAGGGGAAGGAAGGAGAGATGTTGAGGTGGTTAAGAGATAAACGGTGGGACGGGTACTAAGGGGGAGGGGTTGCACCGTGGGTGGAAGGTATGTATGCGGGCCAGCCAGTGAGGCAGAGTGAGGGAGAGATTGGGAAAACGGATAGCGGGATGGATAAGTGGCTGGGGGGAGGGTGGTTGGGTGGGAGGGTTGGAGGTTCTGGGGGAAGTCTGGAGGCGAAAGGGTTCGTGGTCGAGGATTGAGCCTCGGGTTAGAGGGGAGAATGAGGAGTGTTTGAGGGTGTGCGCGGGAGGAGCTGGGGAAAGGAGGAGTGTAAAGGCGATGCTGCGGAATGGGGATGGGACGGAAGGCTGAGGTGAGATCGGCCGTAGTCAAATGAAATCTTCCCCCTTCCTCCCATCTCCTCGCATATATGCCTTCACTCCCCATCTCACTCCCCTTCCGCCCCCATAGCGCGCTCCTTCTGATGATGAGGGGAGAGGGCGGGTGGTAGGGGGACTACCCACCCCCCTCCCGTTATCACTCCACCTAGCACAATGACTCTCGGAATGAAATTAAGGGCGCATAGCATTAATTACACACTTAGGGCGTAGGCGAGAGGTTTGTGGACTTATCGTTTTTGGGGGAGGGGCGGGACGGGTAGTTTCGGGCAGTGGAGGAGGGTAGGAGGGGTAAAGGGTGAATAGATCGGTGAGACTTCGGAAGGGGTGATGTCGGCCAAGGATTTGGATTGGCGCGGTTTCCAAGCCGTGCCAGGGAGCAAGATAATCACCACGCTTTTTTCTTGAACTAGGTACTATATGCCGTAGAGAGAGATTTGCTGTCGACGGTTGATAAATAAACAACTACAAGTGGCTATTGAATCGGACAACATATAATTTGGCTTTGGCTGTCTGAGTGTAAAGAACTTGGTTTACTGCAACATTTTTCTACTCCTAGTGGAATTCTAGCTATTTTTTTTCGTATAGGGGCCAGTTCTTCATCGACTCTCTCAACCAGTTTCTTAGGGGAAGGTTGGCCAACCAAGCGAACCATGTACTACAGTTATCGCTTTTTTTATAGGTTTCTCGGGGTATTAGTCGTCTACATTTGCAGGTTATTAGTACGAAATCACGTCATGAAGAATTTTCCAATTGTGAAATAGGTCGATTTATTCATGTACTTAAGTAGTAGTGAACTGCTTACTGCAATGGCATGGGAATTCCCTGACATCTGTCATCACTGTTCTTGCCCGTTGATAGTCATAACAACAGTCTATTAAAATGACCAAAATTATATGGTGTGACAATCTAATTTTTCAAGAAATAGCTACTTCATCGTTATGGCTATAAAGTACGCTCCGCAGCAAACTTCCTATAGACAGAGCAATGCATTGCAAATAGGTTCTTCCTGACTGCAAAATCAAGCTTCTTACCACGTTAACAGCACTAGCGAACATCAGTATAGTTTCAAATATTTTAATCATAGAATTGTCATATATGGTTACTCTATGTTTTCATCAATGTCCAAACCTCGCATTTATGCTGAAAAGACTGAAAATTATATCCAACGACCGCTACACCGTAAAGCAAACTGTTTGAGGGCAGCTCTCCCCCGGCTGTTTATCGGGAGCACCCGTCTTTATAACCAGGTTAGTCTCGGGTGAGCCTCGCCAACTCACCATCCTCTCCCATCCTCATTCTTTACCTCCAGTTCGGGAATGTCTGCTGCCCTCCTATTCAATAAGGCCTCGCAATTTTTGAACCTCTAATGTGGCGAAATTTTGACGTCGAAATATCGAAAAATTCAAATAGCGCCATTTAAAAGTCAAGATTCGTCGAGGCTGTGACGTCACTTCAACTGATAACACTATCAAAAGAAAAATGAAAAAAAAATACTTTGTAAATCTCCTCAATAGAGTAGATACAGTGAAAATTTACTAAGTATTTTTTATTTCTTGTGATAATGTTATCAGTTACTCATTTCTATAAGTTGTCACCTGATGCTTTAAACTTCATTCACTTCCACTCTTATTATTGAGAGGAAACCCTTCATGAATGAGGCCCCTGATAAAGCAATCGATGCTGGAATATGAGACATAGAAATTACTTAACAACGTGGCTGTAGCGGTAATCGTGGGTCATTGAGTGAACATTTTAATATTTTTTTAAGCCAGTCTGAAAAAATCTTTGGACCACATTTCATTGAAGTCCATCTGTATAAGCGTCGGAGCACACCATAAAACAGTAATGGGAATGATACAATAATTATATCGTACATTTTTTAAAGCATGAATCATAAATTTTACTCAAGGTTTATTCGATAGTATAATCTTTTCGTCGTGGTATTCGAAATTAGAGGAATTTGTATTGAAATATTTTTTTTCGAATATTGGACACGGGGCGTGGCACTTAACATAGTTTTTATTTGTGGAACTTAGGCTGATGCTTCCCTGACATCTAATAATATGGCATGTACTTTTTCTCATTTCACCTTATTCTAGGAGGATTATGCACCATAGCGGTTTTATTATCGATATCGGTTTCTAGTCTCCTTGATCTATTTTGTTTCCACTTTAAAATATGAGCTTTACATGAGCAATTTTCAACTCAAATCCCTTGGTTCTTCTTATCAATTATGAAGTATGATACAGCTGGGCATATTTTTCCTATCAGTGCCAATCATTTGCAAAACATTAATGCAAATCCTAGCTCTATACTTTTAAATCATTCCCAAGCTATGTAGCTCTACCATTATTTTCCAAGTTAATAAAGATTTCGCTATCGCTAAATTTCATGATATATTTTTGTATTTTTTTTCAAAGTTTGCCTCATTCTAGTCCCAAGTTTTTTCTTTTATAAGCTTCTTCTATGATAGAAGACTTGGAGCAGATGTGGGTTAATTTTTCTAGATTAAAATTAGGTTTAAAAAATAGCAACAATTACTACATTATTCAAGGGAATAGTAAGACTATATCATTCTATAAAAAAGGTCCGCTCGTTTACTATACTACTTCCCGAAGGAATAGTTTTTACCGTATGTCTTTCATTTAAGCCAGGCAGTTCGTTGTTTGTTTCAGGCCGCTCCATAACATTGAGTGTCAAAACCTGAAGGGGATTAGGTGTACAAGAATGCTGCTTAATGAGCTCTTAAAACAGTTATGCCACTGAGTTTTTATTATTCACGGAGCATTTCTAACAAATAATGAAATATTGTGTTAGTCCATGAAAGATGGATGATATTTTCTCTTTTACTCGCCATTGTGTCCCCACCAACACGTAAATCTGTAAAGGAAGCCTCATGGCATATCGTACTCAGTGAACTGACTATGAGTTGAGTTCTGAAGTAGTATAATTCACATGCATGTTTGCTTATGAAGATATTGAAAGTTTAAATTCAAAACATTGTCATCAGAATTTTTGAAAGAACAATTTTATCGGAGTGGCAAAATTGACATGAACGTTTGCTAAAAAAAATACAGTAGATGCTTTTATTTGAAATATTTAAGCCAGAATCATTCGAAGTTTATTTTCTTGAATAATCCTCCCTTGGAACTCAAGCAGAAGGAGTTTTCAAGTTATTCCGGCTTCGCCTGTCTCGAGAGCGACCTGTCTCTTCACTCAATCGCCCCCGTTCCCGCATTGGTGGGTGCGATATATAAACATGCATGCCCTCTCACGTCCACTTCGAGCCAAAGCAATCCACGCCAACCAATTCTCCTCCACTCGCTCCAACCCGCCATCCAATCTTATTTTGAATACATGTGAATCGCTGACTCTGTGCATTTCCTTTTCCCTTCGTCCCATTGGTCGACAGGGGGGAAGAGGCACACTCTGGTTCCGTAGGAAGGGCCGCTGGGGACGATTGCCATTTCCCTGGACCTCCCCTTCATACCTGGCTGCCTTGCATCTCGCAGCCGAAGAGAATCTGAAAGAAATGGAATGCGATAACCAAGGCATGAGAGAAATGGTGAACACTCAATAAATATAGGGTAAATTCTTTGTTTTTATTTCTCAACGTGGAGTGCACTAGAATCTTGTAATTAAATCTAGTTCAAGCAATCACTGGTTGAATACTCAACGTTTTTCATTTTTTCTAAATTGTTTGAGCCTCTCGAGACATTTATCTCCATTAAAATATTCCGTCCGAACTATCCGCGTTTAAACGCCCAGGAGCTACTTACAACCGATTACGACCAATGGCAGCCAATTTAACGCCATTCTTTTTTAAATGTTCTCGCTTACTGTCCTTGAAGTCCTTTGGTTTTGCATTCTTATTACATTTTCATGTCTTAGGTCCATTGTCTTATGGATGTTGTCAAGAACCTTTCCATTCTCTATAAACATGTACTGTTAAGCCACGTTTATTACCTCACCACGACAAAAACCCCTTCCCTTGTTCTAATATATGACTGATTCCCGTCAAACTTTGAGTCACGGTAGACCACTAGCGATAGGATTTTAAAAAAATGGCAAATAATTTTGGCGCTCATATCGCGATATTTATGTTTTTTGATTATCTCGGGAAATCACGAAATATTTGTTTCCTAATTTATTTTATTGAATATCCAGATAATATTCGATGAGTTTTATTTAAATATTTTACAAGCCTTGAGTATTTTCTCATAATATTTCATCATTTCATTAAAAAGCATAAGTTTTGTAAACTCATGGTTTTCAGAAGCCATATTTACCAAATCATCACGGTAGGTAGAGCACCACAAGTCTGGAAAGTATCCATTATACCCTAATCATTAAGAGTTGCGATAAGCAAAGCCTAGAAAATAGAATAGGTCAATGTCATTGACGATTGATTATGGTGAACATTATGGCTAGCAACGCCATGAGCTTCTTTGCCTTACTTACACTTACGTACTTTACGTACACTTCAAACTCCTTCCACAATGATTTGCACGCCTTTAAGAAGAGTAAATCATCTCTCATCGAGCTATATCCGTCCCTGATAATCTAAACACAAGAGCATTAAAAAAATAAGATTTAATATATTTCTGCTTCACGGAATCTATCGACAAGGTTCCACTGAACAAAATAATATTAAAACTGCAGCATTTTTTAATCAACACCAAAACGGCGAATCAAATTCCCTGAATCCCGATTGATCGCAAACAAAAACAGAAGCAGTTCCAACATGGCAAGGGTGACATCCGATGTCCCGCAAGGAGGAATGATCAACCCATATTCCTGATGTTTACTAACGATATTTAATTCAGAATTACCAACAAAATTAGCTTATTTGCTGATGAAATTTACTGAGAGATTAACTCTAAGTCGGACATCAAAGTCTCTTTTAATGGATCTTATCATTGCATCTTAAAATCTAAATTAATTTTGGAAAATGCGCAGCCATTCTCTTCATACGAAATAAATCACATTAGCGTCACATTTTTAAGCACTTCATTTGTATCGGGATTCATTAAGTGAATAATTGAAAGATTCTGGAATAAAACGGGAAAATATATTCTCCCACTCTCTATAGGCTACATCAAGAGTACTCTGCCAATGATTTTACTCAGGTCAGATAGATTTAACTCCTGACATAAGTAAAATACAAATTTAGACCGAGATTTTCGTTAAAACATCTGCCATTTGCGGACAGAATGTGTGACATTACTGTTTGAAGGACAGAGTTTGGAGCAAGGGTGTGTGAGAGTCACACACTAGACTGAGTGAGTTACACACTAGACTGAGGTCATTTCTCGTGTTTTCAGTAGACATGGCAGGTATTCTTTAACCTCTAAACTATACCCTTAGGACTGGCAAAAGTGACAAAATAGACAAAATTCATGGCCAAACGAATATATCCATGAGTTTTTTTCTTTCCGCGAACTATTACGATTAGAAGAAGAGGAGTTTTGAGACAAAAACGCCACGAGAACTCTTTCTCATTCTTCAGTTCGTTTATCGCATACTCTCTTTTTATGACTGGTATCCTAACACCTTCTGCCATGCTTCCAAGTGGGGACTCACGGGGTAACACGTTGTTGTATACGTATTATTACCATCTACGAAGCATCGTATTAATTATTTCTCTAATTGTCTATAGTATTGACTCCCATACAATGTGCCTCTCTCTTCCAAGATTATAGTGCTCAATGGCGGGGAGTGATTGTATTAATGGTGTATTTTATTTATGCCCTTTCCAGGCACCATACCCACGCTATTTTTTCCTCTCAATCTAAATGAAAAATTTCTAGCGAGTTGCAGCATTCATTTTTTTATTCTTATGCTAAGTATTTCGGTAAGTAAAGCAGACATCGTCCGTTTTACTTTTACCTTTGGGTGTCCATATTCTTATCGATTTTGAAATAGCAAAATAATTTCATAGTTAAACTTAGTTAACCTATAGTATTGTTTCATTAACTTAATCGTCAAAGGCTTTGGTAAACTCTCTGTCGTTATTATTAAGCTCTCTACGCGGCTTTTTATCCTCCTAACTTTTTCAGAACCCCTGTCAGCTTGTTCGTCTCTCTGTTACTCCTGCCGTCCAGGATTAAAAACCTATGTACAGATAAAAAATGTGTAGCTCTTCCTCTATTCTTTGTTTCTGTTCCTTATTTCATTCTTGTAGTGGATATCATTTCATGTCATGTTGTTCTTCCATCACTTTTTCCTCTCTCTATTATGTAGTTTTAAAGTCCTTTTACTGCCACTCTTGATTAATTTTCGTTGGTTTCTTTATAGTAGTTTTCATACCACTCGTCTTCGGTCCATTTAGGCTCTGATTTTCCGAGGTAAAACAAATTTATTTTTCTCCTCTTCATCTTCCTTAATCCCTTGAATATTCTTCTTAATATCGCTAAAGATAGCTGCCTGCTTCCGGATCTCCTCTATTTTTGATGCTATCATTGCAACATGCAAATTTTCTTCTCATTTGTTCATATTTCTCTTCCCAGGTCCACTTGGATAGCTTTTTAATGTCCTCAATGCCTTGCATCGTAAAGGATTCTACTTGACATCGCCGGCTGTCCACTCTTGTGCCAGAAGAAAGGTTCTTCTTCTATTGGATTTCGCGCACCATACTGGCAATGGCATGGTCAAATAGAAATCTCGCTTTTTACTTCGAAATGTTGTTCTGAGATTTATCTGTGACTTCATATCATGATGATACGGCTTTTCTTTACATTTTATTTACTAGAATCTTTTTACCATGTGCTTCAATTTCCCATGCCCGAAATCCGCAGAGCTAGTTCTTTATTTACCTATCCTACCGCGATGATAACAGCGGCTCCAGCTCAGCTACCGAAATTGAGCCTTGTTGGGCTCGGCTCTAATTCAGACGGGTGATCATTCAATTCGTTAGAGTGCTGTTGACCCTTTTACATGTGGTAGAAAGTTAGAAGTAATCGAGCGTAGCTGTTGAAGCATGTAAAACTGAAGTAGGTGCTGTCACTAAATATTTGTAGTGCTGTGCTCTGGCTCGCAAAGAAGAGGTTCTCGCAACACTTCATCACGAACAAAAATCTTAATCTAATTCGAAAAGCTTCATGTTCTGCACAGTTGGGCGTCGAAAAGTAGTCGAACGAACTCAGCTGTCAATACGACACTCATAACGAAAGTGTCAGGATTAGGCACAACAGAAAATCTCCCTGAGAGTAAAGCTCCAATATTCTTCTCAATGCAAAAACTCATTAAAGACTGTAGTCATTATGCATGGAAAGGGATATTAAGACCATTAGTCATAGATTTATTCCTGTTTTAGCATCCCAAAATTTTCATAGCGGTCAAATACCTTGTGCAGGAACTCTTCTCAGGCTTCCCACCGGGTTAATAGCTCCATGTTCACTAACGTTTCAATGTTAGACTCGGGCATTGTCATCAGAGCATATACTTGTATATGACAGGACATCGATACATTGGCGAACATGGAGTCATTAACCTGGCGGGAAACCCGAGAAAAGTTCCTGCACAGCATTTACTGGGAAAGCACCTAATCTTACTTCAAATATCTTGTTTAGATATTACTAACACAAGAAGTATCCTATTAGATTGTTTTTATTGTATTGTATTTTTAATACAGGAGTTAAGCTAGCTTTGTCATGGCTACTGAATCATCTTTATAAAAATAAGGACTGAGATATTCAACTTATCGAATCTTAAGAAACTTCAAGAAACTTCAAGATTCAAGAACGCGAATATTTGCTCTTTTTTCATCAATAGAAACTTTTGATTTCGCATCTAGAAAATCATTCAAGGGTTTAACTAAAACCTCTGGAAAGTTAAGTTTATGTTGATAGATATATAAATGTCTTTATTGTGTAAGGCAAGATTGAGATCTTGCGTCCCCTCTACCACCTAAACTCTTGACAGATGGGCCATAAGATACGGGACATATATACAGACCATAAAATACTGACAATAAAATGGTGAAACAAAAATTGTTATCAAATCTATACAATAGTTTGAGCTGATTTCAGTGGCTTATATTTTATTAATCTGTAGAAATATTTACAACCAATAAAATCGTGAATTTGCAACAGAAATAAAATAAAAATTGAGTCCTGAAATCATATAGTTTAAAATGTAAAAGTAAAATATCGGGTTATTTGACATTAAAGCAAACATTAAAGTTATAAAACCGGAAGGGAACAAAATGAAGGTTTTTTTCCAGCCATCAAATCATCATTTTCAATTTCTATCTAACCAGCTCTTCTCCTCCTGATTCAGCCTCCGATTCCATCCCCCACCATCTAGTCCACGGCTTAAGAAACTACTCAAAGAAAACACCCACGCAGGTATAAGGATTGTGAAACACCTGCAAGGCCTATACACAAAACTGCTAAGTTATTCATTATAATATTAAATTCTAAGTTAAACTACACACATTTTAAAAATAAATAAATATTAGGAGAAACAGTAGAAGGTATGTTATTTGAAGTAACAAAAACGACTCATCAGGATAGGCAGAAAGATGGAATTTTGACCATTCTTAATAAGTTGTAATAATAGTAAAATATTTACTGTGTTTAGTGGCCATTTGAAAATCGTTACCATATTGACATTCAATGGAAGCGTTCATCGTTAGACTTATAATTATGTATTTTATATACTAGTTTTAGAGTCAGTACATAACTCTCGATAACTAGTCTTTAATATTAAATATGCGTTTCAGTTAACGCAGATTTGTAAGCGTTTTTTATTAAAAACTTTTAATTCCAGAGGAGTTCCTTATCTTTGCTCACTTCTTTTTAAATGTAGTATTCAAAAGAGATAAAGAACCTTTCTAGGATTTAGATTTTAGAAATTATAGAATTTGTCCCACATACGAGTATATTCATAAATAATCTTGAGTATTAGATCCTTACAATTGTGATGTACAAAATGACTTGCAATTTCTCTGCGAGTATATTCTCCTAAATATTTTCCATTTATTTCAACCAAGCTACATGATGCATTTTTATATTTTTTTCCAATTGAGGAATGTCCTCCATAGATCGCGTGCACTGTTACTGGACAATACTAAAGTAAAGTTTGAGGCATATTTTCATTTTCAGTGGGGCTGATATCGTTTCATCTCTTCTGTGGCTGGCATTTCTATTGTATCTTAATCGCGTGAAACCATCCGCTCCCTGTTACCACCATAAAAATCTCCGCCTCTCCTACCTCTTTCAAAATCGCCTCCATTCGGTTAGGACTGTCACTCACACGAGCACTCAAGTGAGGAGGGAAACGCAGTAGTTGCGAAAAGCCTTTTATATGATCATGCCGAGTGGAAACAAGGATTCACTCTTCCCTTATTGTGCGCGCATTAAGCATCGCAATTTTCAGCACGCACAACACGCGATCTTCCAGGGGAGGAGTTTTAAAAACCCGTTTGCTCGCCGGGAAGGAGCCATTTGGAGAACCGAGGTCAATTTCTGCATCCTGACCTTGTAGTTGCTCGCAAATGCGGCAATCCTCAAAAGATTTTTCCTTAATGATCAATTTCCATTATAACTCCTGCAGCTATTTCAGTCGCCCGCAACGTTTCTTTGTACCTAGCATTATCAAGTCACAGCACCATTTCAAATGTATGGTAACAGCGGTTTTACCCAGTCAAATTGACGATTCCAGTCTCAAAATGCTCACCTTTCAATGATTTCTGCACTACGTAGGTTGAACTGACAAAGGTCATTAGCTACATAAAATTTTAGAGATTGACATATCACAAAACCATGTAGTTTCTACTACAAGCCAGCTTTTTGTTGAAGAGATTAATCATATGGCTGGACTAAGCGATGATGGAGAATTGAGTATCAACGTTTTACCGCAGTTGATATATTTGAGATCTTCCATTCCTCTATACCAGTCGATCTTGTATAATCTTTTAGAAATACTGAAGCTGTACAGGAAACAAATTCGCAGCCAATAGCATAATGTGATTTTCATGAACTATGCAAAAATAAATTGAAATCAGACTAAATTTTTAATGTTTCAACATCTATCAATAACTGTAATTATTAAAATCTCAAGCACCTGTAAAGTATATACTCAGGTTTTTGTCACCTATCATTGACGTGCAGTGCGGTACTTGAAAAAATAAGGTCACCGTTCTTTAAAAATATATTAGCTACTCAAGTGGCTCTGAAAATAATAGTTCATATCTATAGCTAGAATTGTTCATTTGAATTTAAATTGAATGAAATATTACCAATGACTTAAAGCACTTTATTTCTCTCATTATTAAAATATTTTTGCTTTATTTGAAATTCTCATACAACTATTTGTAACCAATTTCTCTTTCACGACTCCGGTATAAGAAAGCCAAATATATGTCCAACAATCCGCATAATCTTCGTTACTTGATAAGAAATTGATGGACATGTGAATTTAATTCATTGGGTACGGAGAGACGATACAGCTCATTGGGTAATAATCCATCACTCAGACTTTGTAATAGTTTCATTTTTTCAAACAAATTATTCAGATTCTTCAAAATAGTATATTTCTTAAACATTAAGTTTCTTGCGGAATTTCTAGGGTTGACTTTGCAGTAAAGCTCTCCAGGGATCTGCATCCTGACGCGTATAAACTTCAAATTAGAAGAAAACAAAACTGTGGTCATTACATGCTTTTAATTTGCGTGGTTAATTATTCCCGAACCACGGAGTTGCGACTCCATTTACTCTTGTTCCTCAGGGAGAAGAAAAGTGCCTTAATCTACCGCTTCGCACAACTTCTCAATAGTATTCCACGTTCATTTGGAGATTTTCTTAAGGCGTTCACCTCAGTTACTTCCTCCATGAATTCATTCAAACTTTCCGCAAATTGCAACAGATCTGAGAAAGTTCTTGTTTCTGCCTCAAATGTTTTTTTCCTAATTTACTTGACGTCGCTCCACGTCATTTAATTTATGAAACTAAAAAACGTCTCCCGCCTTGGATGTAGGTTGATTACTTGGGTGATAAGCGTATAGCTCTACTGCAGAAGATATGATAATTTATAAGAATAATCAATAGTTTTACTTTAATGAGCAAATTTAAATTCAGAATGGTAGATTCCCGTGACTTCTCGCATTCCTACAGCATTCACTGCTGCCCGTATACGTTCAAAGCAAAGGGAAGAGATTCTCAAAAACGCAAGTGAGCAATTCTTTCTCCCGTGGAATCGATTAATTCCTCATTTCAATTATTTCCCGGATTCCTTTGAGAGGAGGACGGGTGGAGGGAGAATGGGAAATGAAAAAAGGAGGGGAATCGGAACGTCGCTTTTTATTGCCCACCAACTCCTGGCGTTCCCTTTTCTTTTTTTAATTGGAAGCGTGGGGAGGCGAAAGGAGGGCGGGAGCGGAAGGAAGCGGAAGAAGGAAATGGAAAAAAGATAAAGAGCGCAATTGGGTTTGGGAGTTGGATTAAAAATTCGGAGATAAATAAAAAAAAACAAACAAAAGAAGAAAACGGGTAAAGAGACTGCCTCTCCTTCTTTCTCAACTTCATTTGCTCCTCTCCCTCCAGTTCCTCCTCTCTCTCTCTCCCTCTCTCTCTCTCCCCTCTCCTTCCCTCTCCTCCCCTCTCCTCCCGGCCCTCTCTGAGGTCCCGCCGTTGAAATACGACCCTGTTTCCTCGCCAGCCAGTCTCCTGAACCCCTCTTCCCCCCTCCTCGCCCTCAGCCCGCCTCGCAGGAGCAACGGGGGACACCACACCCCTTTTCTCCACCCCCTGTGACCCTGCAGTCCATTCCCTCCCCCTCGCCTCATCCGCTCCTCCCCGCCCTTGTATCTTCCGCCTCTGCACGCTCCCTCCCACCAAGTGTGACCTCCGCCTCCCTCCGCCCCCCTTCCCCCCAACCCCCGCCACCAGGACGACTCTCTTGAGCTTCGCATGACCTCCCACTCTCCACTCTCTTCCCAGCATCCCACCCCCTGACGTAATTCCCACCTCTTTTACCCCTTTCCTCCCCACCACCACCACCCACTCTCCTCTGCCTGACAATCTGCTAATAGAAAATAATAGAATTAGCCCCGAGGATAAAGGGAAAGAAGATGGGAAACCGCGATCATTCCCCCACCCTCATTCCATTCACCTCCCGGGAGAGAAGAATGTGCCGGGAGACAACCATAAGACTGTCGGGCCGCAGTCAAATGTACGAAACAATACTTATTTCCCCCAATTAAGAACTTCCTGGTAATGCTTGTTGTTTGTTTTTGTGGTTTTCGCGCCGATGCTTTATCCCCGCTTCACATTCTCCCCCCCCCCCTCCCCCCTTCTCCCATCCTTCTCTTCTACGACCCTGCCCCGCGCTCTCTCCCCACCCCTTGAACCCTTTACGCTGCTGCGGCGGAAGCCAAGGGAGAGGGTGTTCTGAAGTTCACTCCACGGTGTTCGGAACGTGTGGGGAGGGGTGGATTGGGGGGGGGGGGGTGCGGGGGAAGGCAGGGATTCCAGGGAGCGATTACCAACTCATCCGCTAATTATATTAGGAGTTTCTCTCTCTCTCTATCCATTTCGCATGTGTCTCTCCTCCGGAGGGAGGATGATGCACGTCCGATCTGATTACCCTGGGAGACGGCTGTTATTAATAGCCCAGATTTGCATAATCCCTCCCTTTTTTTGCCGAGATAATTGCATCTCCGCGATGCTCTCTTAGTAAGAGGTAGGCAGGGTAAGTTCCGACTAATTAGCCCCCCCGGATATGTTAGATTTTCTACTTGTGAATGTCTTTTAATTTTTTTAATTACCCCTTAATTAATGTCACTTATATAAGGAACGAAATGCAGGCAGCTGAATGGGATAGGTGGTTGCGTGCAGCCGAAGGCCAGAGGCGGCGTTAAAGGAGGCGTAACGATGGGATTGGTGAAGATCGCTAAACCTGAGAGTGGGCCCTGTTGCCTTAATTCGGGCGAGATAGCACGCTAAACTCCGGAATCGCGAGCCAATTTTCTTCTTCTGAGTAAAGGAATTATTAGTTCCCAAAGATTAAAGCGCCAACAGAATAAAAGAATTCATCTGAGTGAAATGTTATCCTGGATCTCACAACAGTTAATTCATACATTAAAGGGTGAACACGCAATCGTTGGCATTTGCAAGATTCATAATAGTTTTAACCTAATAGTCATAAAACAAAAAGTTTTTGATGGTTATATGAAGAAGCAGAGCTAGTGATGCATGAAACTTATTTACCCAAAATGTTTTTGGAGAGGAGCAGTAATTTAGTGAGTCTTTAAATCAATTGTATTTTTCTTAAAGGTTTGGCTTAGGAAGGTAAATAGATTTCCTAGAAAGTTAAGTATGGTCAATAAATAATTATACATCGATTTCAGCTTCAAATAACGTTATCTTACTTTTTCAACCGTTCAACTGTTGTCAACTCTTGGAGAAATAAGTATTTTCTATCATATTTCCAAAGAATTTTCAATGTTCTTACGTATTTCTCTTTGCTTCAAAACTATGCACATGTTGTTACTCAAAAATTTTGACTTTTTTCTCAACGGATATGTTGGAGTAATAACTTACTACCTATTTTTTCTGAGGCTTGTTTACTTTTTGTGTTTTACTCAAACGACAGTGTATGATATATCCCGTTTGATACATCTACATGTTAATATTGAATTTTAAGAAGTCTAATTTAGCACTATAATTCTAGTATTCCTTGCATAACAGAGGAGTGCAAACACTTATTCAAAGTAGCACGGTTTTTATACGTTTTAACTAGAGTAGTGAGCCTCTCATCTCATTGAGTCTCAAACTAACATTAATATATTTCCAATTTATTTTCCCCTGTTGAAGTGCAGCCTTATTATTTGAAGATTCTCATGTCACTTCCATCTTGGGACAAGGTTGTGTGCGCTCCGCTCATACTAGGTCTTCAGTCTATAAAAAATTTAATATTTTCCATCTATCCTTACTCATCGTAAAAGAGCGTTAGAGATTTGAAATGAACGCATAATCTTCATATTAATATGCATAATTAATACGCATAATCTTCATATTATATTAATGCTTAACCTTTATTTCGCGTAAAGTTCTGCAAAATTCAATGATCACTAAATCTTTATGTTAAATTAATGGTCTTTGATTGAAATTTGATTCTGACTTGATTGAAATTTTAGTTAGAATGAAATTGGTGATTAGCTCCATGATCGTTTAATTTTTTTACTTTTGTAAGCTTTCAAATTTCTCATAGCTGAAATCAATCATTTTTCTGTTATCTTGAATGCAATATTATGTATACCAATTATATCCCTAAAATTGTCCAATGTAGGTACCTATTCATTCATTTTTATGAGGGAGAGCGTATATTTTATCATGCAAATTTCGGTGTGGAAATTCTCATGGCGTATGTTGTCACCAAACGATAAATATACATCCATATAAATTAATTTCTAGTGAAATTAGTATTCCAATATGTAATAAATTTTATAGTGAAGCTGTTAGTGGAGAGTAAAGCTTTACCAAAATAAAAACAAATCACAGAATCTTTCATTATGTGCATAGTAAGCAATTACAGCACTCAGTTTCTCTATATTTGAGAAACCGTTGCTAATATCAGAACATCTCTGTCAGGAGGACAGAGAACTTTGACCAGGCCATTTTTACTTGAAGAATCGCTATCAGAAAGCATGCACGGGGCCACCAGTCGCATGATACCAGTCCCTTCGCAAACTTTCGACCGAAGTAACGTCGATTAGGGCGCGAATGGAGCGACCGAGCGACATAATATATCTCCCGTGTGCGGCGCCAGTATCAATGAGGTGGTGGCTCGGATCTCGAACCCCTTTGCACCATCCACCTCCTCCCGCCACGCCATCCGAAGCCTCCGAGCACGATGATAAACGAGGCGAGGCGCACGGGCCGCGCCAAAAAGACACAATCACGGCCACAGCCACACACGGCCGATGGGCGGTTCTCGACGCGAGCGAGTTAGTTGGGTGTTGGAAGGGGGGAGGAGTGGGGGAGGGGGGGGGGGGGAGGTCGGCAAACGGGCCGGTTAGATTTCACGCTGAGAGAAGGCGAGAGGGAAAAAGTAATATAGTGAGGCCCTTCCCTCCTCCCCCGCTCCGGCGGGAGAGAGAGAGTTTGCGATTCCGTGTGCGCTGCATCCGGGCAAAGGGAGGATCCAAAGTCTCCCTCTCTAGGTTCACTTGTATGTGTGTGTGGGGGAGAAATGTGAGACGTGGGTGGTAGGGTATGAGTAGGGTTGCCAACCCTTGAAGCCTCCATTCAATGAGCTGTCTGCTTCAAAAAGTGGGAAATTCCTGTGGATTTCGAGATATTTACACAATTGGAGCTGTTTTTGTTTACGCAAATATTTGCGTGTAACTTTTCACGCGTGTCCTTATAAGTAATATCAATAATTAAAAGTGAAAAACTGCATGCTACCGATTTGGTTTTAAGGCAATTCAATGAGATTTTAACACGTAGCCTTGAGATACATGACATATATTTTGAGAGAATTCGATTACATACTTACAGATTTTCTCCTAAACGCGAAATAATACGTTTCATGTTATTATAATGGTTGATAGCAAATTTAAGATACCATTCTGAGTAAAAAAAACGTATTTAGATATGTTTTTCGCTTTAATTTCGTATTTCGCGCCGAAAATCTAAGTCAAAGTAATGTTTTAATTACGACGAAAATTGAAAAAAAAATAATTCTTGCATCTATGCTGCTTCTATGCTGCATCTATGGTGATTTCCACCATGTAAACATATCTACTTTAAACGTGAAATGTGGTCCAAGAATTATTTTTCGACTTGAATTTCGACATAAAAATGTGCACTTAATGACTAACGATTACCTCTCCAGCCACAATAATGGGGATTGTGTTGGTGCGGCGATAAGAGTACTGGCATCCAGAGGGTCCAGGTTCGAATTCTGGCAGAGGCAGAGATTTTTGAGAATTCTGATACCTACTTGGGTACAAAGTGGAGTGGATTTTAAAATTTAGTCCTCCGTCTGTTGGATGGGACGCTAAACTATTGGCACCTTTTGATAAGAGCAGTCTATTGCTTTCCATGAGTTTCTTTTCATCCTCCCTCGCAATTTCTTACCTTCCTATCGCAATTGCGCAAACAACCATAGCTGTCAGTCGCCTCACCAAATATCCAAACTACCAGACGAGATATTACGTTGAAACCATGATTACAGATGGCATGGATTGTATATTCCTTACTGGTGAACATTATTAATGCGTGGTTTGGTTTCGATTGAATTAAATATGCTCCACCTAAGTGTATAAAATTGAATGATTTGACACGGTTTCATTAGGGGAGAGTTGTAAATTTGCTAACACTAATTCAATATAAAATCTTCAGAGGATCATTTAGGACCCCCGAGTATAACTTCCGTCTTCCTTTCGTGGAGAACCTCTTTACAAATTAACGATTTTAAATACGACCCGGAAGATGATCACTTTTTTTAGTAAAAGTTTCAAATCGTGAGGCGGTAGATTTTAAAAGAATCACTGTTCAATTCCTGGAATCTCTGGCATTATCCGGGAGAGTTGGCAACCCTTGTGGTAGGTGTGAAGGGGGACGGGAGGCAGGGTATGAGCGGGAGAGAGATTACACTGGGAGAGGTGGGGGAAGGTTTTTAGTGGGTGGTGGAGGGGGTGGGAGTGAGGTGGAATGGCCGGCGTTCCAAAGCGGAGAGCCAGAAACACTATCGACTCCGCAGGGATTTCTCACCGGGCAGTAAATTCTTCCCTGGACCGCCTCGGAGAATCAGCGAACCCCTTTCCAACTTCACCCCAAGCCTCGCCCACTTCCCTCCCTTCCATACCCACCTCCTTCCCCACCTCCATTTGGCGCCCCCCCTCCCTCCCTCCCTCTCCGAATTAAGAAAAAATGCCCTGTTCATTTCGCGGCCTTCCCACCCACCCCTCCTCACCACCCTCTACTTTCGCCCCAACCCTGGACCTTCCTCCCCTCACAAATGGGCAGGCGGCCCTAATAAGCGGGGTTCCCGGAGCAGTCCTCTCCCTTCCCACCCACTTCCTTCCACTCCCTCCCCCCCCGCACCCATTAGCGCCGTCCCCTCCTCTCTCTCTCCTTCCGTCCTTTCCTCGCTCCTTATCTTCGTCCCCGCTCCTCGTTCTCCTTTTTGCGCGATTCTCTTCTTCCCTTGCCCTCGCTTTATACCAAGGGTCGAAAAACCAACTTCTCCCGGGGTTTACGACGTAAAAGTCCCTAACCTTTCCGTTTCTCGGCCTCGCACGTTATTCTTTTAATGCCCCTTTCTCCTGAGCAATGCAAGAAGAATACTTCTGACACCATTGCCCTATTAACCTTAGGAAGAGTGTAAATCTAATCCTAGAATATTTGTGAAATAGGTATAAAGCTCATATTCAGCCTTTTTGTAAGAGAAAAGTTCTTCTTTAACTAAAGGCTTCGCCTTGTCGCTGCAACCAAATGGTCCTGTTTTCTGCAAATCTCTTGAACTGCCAATCGCTCTCAGTCCCCATCAGTTCTTTTTCCCTGTCCAGATACTGTATCCTTGGTCTTCCTCTTCCTTTCTCCCCGAGCACCTTCCCCTCCATCACATTGGCAAAAGATCTATTATGTCTCATGAAATGTCCTAAAAATTTTATATACCTTTTTTCCATGGCGTTGGGTAAGGTTCTCTTTTCATTTATTTCATTTAAAACCTCTTCATTACTTTTTCTCGCTGTCCACCTTATCTTAAGCATCCTTCTCCAAATCCACATCTCCGCTGTTTCTAATTGCTCTTTTTCCTGTTTCCGGCGGGTCCAACTCTCGCTTCCGTATAGCAGCGTGCTCCAAATGAATGTTTTGCAAACGTTTCGAGTTTCGATATTCATATCCTTGTCTGTTAGAAGGATCCTCTTATTATAAAGGCCTGTTTTGCTATTGACACCCTTTTCTTTATCTCTGCACAACATCTGTTATCTTCGGTGGGCATACTACCTAAATGGCGAAATTGTTTCGTTTGTTCTATTTCCTCCTTTCCTATTATAATGTTAGGCCCTCTTACAATGTTGCTTTTATTTGCTATGATCAATTTTGTTTTCTTGGTATTTATTTTTAATTTCTGTTTCTTAAGCGATGTGGATAGAACATTTAACATAGACTAGAGAAAAGTTAGTCTATTGAAAACTGTTTTCGAAAATATTTTAATATTATCTATCTGTTGATGTGAGGGATAATCTTTCTGTTAGATTAGCAATTAAATTAGAAATGGAATCAATCGATGATAGCTTAGTTTTCTCTTTACGAGTAGTAGAGTTTAAAGCCTCCCAAATCTGAGTAATTTTAGTGTAAATATCAAGTTCCAAGAGAAGAGAGAAGTACGCCAGGGATGCAATCTATCCCCAATTATTTTCAACATCTACATCGAAAAAACGTCAGACCTGAAGACGCCAGCAGGATGGCTGGAGAAACTGTTGTAAAACATGGAAATCACTCGGAGGAACGCCCGAAAGCTGCTCCAATAGCACTATAACTAAGTTCCATGGAAGGCCACTCCTAAGAATTTTTCTTTGCCTATTTTGTCAATCTCTTCCTGCAAATGTCAACTTAAATGTGACATGTTACACTCAACAATTCTTAATAGAGTGGCAATTCCCAACGAGGTTTTGGCTAGTAATCGAATTATAATAATCATCCTCTTACAACGACGGGCAGTAATAAACTCTGTTCTTCAAAATATATACTTAAAGCGATCGTACGTCATTATTTCTGCTGATATTTGACCAGGGGGAGTTTGAGGTCGAATTTCAGCGGTTTGGGCGTCTTTCTTTGGTAGATGATCCTGCGCCAAAGTATCAATCTGCCCCATAGTACAAGGTCCGCCCCAGCGCCATCCACCACTGCCTCCTGAATGACATTTCCTACAGAGACGGTAGGCTAGTCCCACAATTACCTTCCTCTGTTAACGCATATTCATTCATTCCATCTTCAGAATCCTGGCAAGTTGCACTATTTTTTTTCTATTCCCATGCTTCATGGAAACGTTGTTAAAGATCGTAAGCTACTCACCTTGTCTCCTCTCCAAAATTCCTCGGAATCAAAAGCTTAACCGTCCTTGAGTTGAAAAATTACCCATTTTTCAGCTCACAATGAGTATACCTGCCATTCATTCTACGCTAAAAGACTCGATTGAAATCACTAATCCCGAAATAATTGACTAAGATGTGTATCTCACACCAGAATTTCGATTTCAAAGGTGGAATGAGGATGTTAAAGATATTTACTTTAATTATTTCATATGCTCCTTTAATCGTCATGAGAGATATAGTTTGCTAAGTATTCCTTCGAGTTTTATCTGCTAGCTTAGCCTTAGTACCCTGATTAATAATGTTAGAATATAGCATTGACGTGTAATTTTCCATTCTTATTATTACTTCTACAATTGCTGGTTAAATATTTCCTCGGTATTAAAACTCTAAGGTACAAACACGTTCTCATATAGATAACGCTCACGTCATGTCAGCATGAAGTAATTTGCCATACCTAGACTCAGTTGACATCAAGTGTACGAAAAGGCTACGTTATCATTCTGTTAACGATAACTAGCAGTTATAAAACCACGACTTCGTAAAAAAATAGTTTTATCTCGTGGTAGTTAATTGCTATGCACATTTTTTCCTTCAGCCTTCATAAATATTTTTCCAGTCCCTCTCCAAAAACAAATTCCCCCATTCACTCTACCCTCCCCCGCCTTTCACCTACCTCCTCTTCCTCTAAACATCCCCCTTCCCTTCCCCAACGTTCCCTCTACTCTCTCCCTCCTCCTCCACCTCTCCATTATCCCTCTTCATCTCCGTCACCTCACGCTGTCACCTCCATCTTGCCGTCCTTACGTCCGGTAGAGAGAGAGCGCAGTGAGGGGACTATCGCGGGAGCGTTTGGCGTCCGTCCGGAGCGATAAAAAATTGTCGGACAAACTGCCCCGTGTTCCGCGGAGAGTGACCGAGAGAATAAATGGAGGGAAAGGATGGCGATGTGAGCGCGGGGAGGGGGTGGTGTTGGGTGGGTGGCTCATGGCCTCCCCGCTAATCGGTCCACGAAACTGCCCCTTGGCCATCAGCACCCGCCCCTTCCGCCGGCGACCCTTTTCCTCGCTCACCATAGCTCATCCCTCTCCGGCACCAAACTAGCTCCATGTCACACCCTTCCCACACTCCGTTCCCCCAGCGGCGAACCTCTCCAGGAGGCCGTCATGTGTGGCACATTTTGGTAGGAAATTCGAACAGTTCCACTCGAATTAAAAGTAATAAGCCTCGAGGCCCTGATGAGATTTGTTCGCGTGCACCCACGGAGTAGGCCTCGCATGACACACTAATTCTATAAATCGTGTAAAAGGAAGTATTTAACGGAAGGCGAAGTACATACTACAAGACTGGAAAATTGTCTATCTCACTCCAATATTTACCATCGAAAATTCTAGAAAATATGATTCTAGAAATCATATAGAAGTCTTTATCTACTTGTACAAAGTTTCAGAAGTCAGCATGCTTCCAGGAAATTAGGTCATGCAAAAACCAGCAGGAGGAGCTTCCCTCCAGTGAAGTATATGCTACAAGACTGGAAAATAGTCTATTTCGCTCCAGCATTTACTATCGGAATCAAGCATGGCCTTGGAAATCACAGTCTCAAATCGTTAATATTCCTTTGTATAGTACATAGTTGTCAGTAACATCATGACTTTCCTGGATAATTGAAACTTCTTCTAAAAAAGTCTCAGAAGTCATAATGGCTTCCAGGAAATTAGGTCATGCGAAACCCAGCTGGAGGCTTCCCTCCAGAACACCCTGAAATCAGGTGAAACGAAAAAGCAAGTCGACCTGTTTTGTTGTATTTCAAGGAATTGTTTGGCAAGGTTTCTCATAACAAACTAATATTCTATCAACACTCATGTGAATTAAAGAAGAAAGAGTGAATTGGGTGGGTGACTTCCTCACTGATCGGAGACAAAATAGTAATCGATGGAATTATGACCTATATGTTAAGGGTCACATCCAGCGTCCAAGCGTGATCGACCCTTATTCCTTATTTAAAAAATAATAAAAACTCTGGAGCAACATTTTTTATTGAGCCTTGTCATGTATATCCGGCTCCCCGCAATGAAGCGTGATCAGCTCTCTGTTACTCCACATTTAAATAAACAAAATTAACACTAAAGTAAATAGCAAAATAATATTGCAGACGATGCTGTCATCTACCGATAAATTGCCACAAATGCTGGCTTAGAAGTACTTTCATCGGACTTCAACAACGACAACTCGTGGTGTCTTGAGTGGAGGCTCGAATTTCACCTTAGTAACAGCACTGCAGTACACTTTTTACGAAATAAATCACAGCAACGCCAAATAAACAACGAGATATCTACTATATAAAGGAATCAGATAAAGTCAAATGCCTAAGAATCACCTTGACTTCGGACTCAGCGTGGGGGAAACACATAACGAAACATCTGCGGTGCTGAATTAAAGAAACTATGATTTATCAAGCAAAATGTAAGAAAGTTCTCCGATGAAAAAGTGAAAGAGAGTTGCTACTTAGCTCTGGTTTGGCCACATCTCGAACGCACCGCTAGCATCTGTGACCCTGCACAGAAAAGTTAATCGCGAAGTTAATAAAACACAAAAGAATGCAGCACTCTTCCCTAAAAGACATCAATGAGCGAATAGAAAGTCACACAGCTGATGGAAGGTTTAGGCTGGGAACTTGCCTTAGGTTCGAGATTTGGAGACTAAAAGCAGTTTATTTCAGGCGAGTTTCAGTACGACACAGAGGATATTATTTTGACCACGCACTATTTCTCTAGAAATGATAGAAACTAGAAAATAAGAGAGATTCACTACCGAAATGACAAAAATACGAAGTACAAAAATTTCTTATTTCCTCGCACCATTAGTGATTTTAACAAAAAAGAAAGAGGCACTCCGGGAGTGCCGACAGAAGTGAAAACTTGAAATAACGTGAGCATTTTTTAATGTAGGGAATAATTTCTAATGAAGTGTTTTATTAATCAGTAGAAAGTAGTTTCATGTATGTAATAAATTAAATATTCATTTATTGCGTTATTGTACACAATTATTTTACATAAAAATTGTACACTTCAGAATAATCAACTTTCATCCATTATTTCAGCAACTCTTTCATCATCACCGCCATCATCATCGGCAATACTTATCTAAAACTGATACAATAGGCTTATGGTAACTAAAGTAAGAAACGAATAATTTTGATTCGAATTTGCTTAAATGTCTTGTAAATACTGCATCAATAGTAGTTTTATATTTCGTTGTGCAAAGATTGCGATCATTAGACATCGTTAAACCAAACTCACTATTTAAAAATTCAATCAATCGTAGATTTTTATCGTCTGCAAAGTTTATGTTTATGTATATATGAATAAGCTACTCACAGTGAACGCATTAAAAGAAATTGAGTTATATTGTACTAACCTTCACTATTCTTGTATCGAGTACACTCTCCTGCACGAGTATGGACTATTATATTATCCGGCACAATATTTGTAGCAACCCAAATTGAATGAACTAAACCGTATATTAGATATATATAATGTAATATGAATAAAATTATAATATAGTTTATTTGACGGTGACGGTGACGCGAGTCCAATGGTTTTTACCCATCCACAAGTACTGTGTATATAGCGAGTATACTGTGTATATACAGAATATACATAATTATACATATATGTAGTAGCGGTGACGGTGACGGTGACGCGAGTCCAATGCCTTTTACCCATCTACAAAAGTGCTCAACGCGACATAAGAAGTTTTCACTTCAAAAAGTTTGACTCTAGCTAAACACATATCGTTAAAATACACATCACATCTGTCTTATCCCCCCTCCTTTTCCATATTCCCCCCGCATCTATAGCTGGTGTCGTAACACCCCCTGCCACACGCATTTGTGGCGGCTCACAGGGTACTATGTAGATGTAGATCTACCGAAAAATAGCTAAAAGTGGACTTTGAGGCTTTTTCATCGGATCTTAACTATGTGAACTCGTATTTTCTTCAGTGGGAGTCTTGCACTGCAGTACATATATTTCTTACGAAAGAAATCATAAGGCCAATTCTTCGAAGAAGGGAGAGTTAATAAAATTGAATCAAGTCGAATATCTGCAGGTATCATGATAATCCCCGTAACTTCAGATCTAAGGACGGAAAACCTACGAAAAATGTGCAACGCTGTTTGGATCTGTCGAGCCAATCGTTGGAAGGCCCTCGGATAAAATAAAAGAAAAATAGATGTTACTTTGCTGCTGTTAGGTTACATCTTGAGTGTGGCGGGAGCATTGGAGGCTGTACACTGAAAGATTTAATACACGAAAAAAACAATCTACGAAGGATATCGCGCATACTTCGTTAAAAGCTGCTACGAGCGACCAGAGTGTAACGCAACTTTATTGGGAGCCGCTAGAGACTCAGAGGCTACACTCAATGCTAACATTGAATTAAAAATTCAGATAGTGCAAGTTTCTGGACGACATGGAGGATATGATTTTCACTCTCCACTGTGCTTCTAGAACTGGCAGATAAAGCAAAAATAATAGATAAATACTTCCAAACTGATGAGTATAAAAATGCATTCGTTCCATGTGCCATTAGTGACTACAACAAAATCAGAGCGAGTCAATGAGACAATACGTTAACAACTTTCATCACTTCTGTTGTCTAATGTCTATTCCCTATTCCTTCATTTTTCTCCTCACACATCCCCTGCCATACGCCCCTTGGGTGGCTCGAAGGGTAATATATAGATGGTATAATCCCTCTTCATCTCTACCCTAGGCTTGGGAGAAAAGAGTGAGCTTAAAATTAATTTTGATCGTTTAACCTTAGTAAGCGTATATGTAAAAAAAATAGTCCGAGTGAACAGAAATTGTGAAACAGATATTGGAGAGACTTTGATGGGAGATGCTGGACACTCTGAAATCACAATCAAGAGGAATAGCAAGTGGCTAGAAATATTCATAACGTTTACCATAGTCAACTCAGCTACTCTGTCCCGAAAAATATGCTTATCTTATGTCAGGGAAACTTAGCTCCGATATTGTGCTAAGGTATCTCACAATCGCACTGACTTGGTAGAAAATCTTATTCAAATGAACCTACTTCATCGGGGACCTAAATATCGTTAAACCTTTCCGAAAAGTCAACCCAACTACTAGTGAGGGCACTCATCGAACCTCCGAACAAAAGGCAGGTAATCCTAAGTGGTGAAACTAAGTGCCTGAATGCCAACGGGTGTTCTTCTTCTTTCGCGGAGGTTGCGGGTTACGAAGGGGCGCATCGTGAGAACCGCGCGGCGTTAAAGCCTTTTTCGTGCTCCGGTTTTTTCTTTTATTGCGCGAGAAAAAGGCTGAAAATGGAAAGACGAGGGGTGGCGGAGGGGGAGGAATTGGGATGGGGGGGAGAAAGAGGGAGGAGAGGGGCAGCGAGTGAAATTCCCGGCCGGGGGGCGCCCAATGGAACCATTCGTATTCCACGAGCGACTGCTCTTCGCTCTCTGCTCCCTTGCGGAGTGGCGTCTTTGCGGTGTCCTCCCTTCCTCCCCCGCCACTCCCCGGCTCACGTCCCGTCCGACCCACCCCCCAAAAAAAAAACTCCCAAACCTCCCCTCATATTTCTCAATAGTCCTCCCTCTCTCTCTCTCTCCTCCTCTCCCCTCCTCTTCATTCCCCTCCCCTCCTCCTGACACCCTCGTCCCTCAAAGTGCCTTCCCCTCCCATCCCTCTTACCCCTCCCCTCCGCGGTTTCCATGAGGGGCGCCCTCAATGCGCACGTGCCCTACGTGTACGCCATTATGTTTCTCCACGAGCAAACGATGTGGTGTCTTTCCTTGCATTACGTAGTGACCTCCCCACCGTTCTCCCATGTGAAATATAACCTCCTGCTTCATTTGTTCTGAAGCTAATGGAATATATAGGATAATTCATCCACCAGAAAATTTAACCATAATTGTAACACTCCACAAGGTTGTGTATTGTGGTCCATGAAGTAAAAGAGCTTAATTATTGCTGTCAGGATTTTTTTGCGTAAATGACGGAATACAAGTTTCACCAGCGCTGGTACTTTATATGAGGAACATAAAAGCAAGTTTAATTATTTTTTTTAATGAAAGTTTGCATAGGAACCTAGGAAACTGGCTCTCCTTCAATATGTTCCCCCATATTGTCAAATCCTTGCATACCTCATCCGCTTCTATTACTATTATGCATTGCTTCATACACGACCCCCTATTCTTAAGACTCCTAATATTACTCGTCTTCGTAGTCTCTCCCACCACATTTTCCCGTAACTTTCGCGGTCTAGCCCTATCTTTGACACCGTTCACCCTTCTATCATAAATTTGTCTTTCTATTCGAATCTCATCCATTATCTTAACTTGATCGAATCAACGAAGCCAGATTTTTTCATGTATGCTCTTCAACAAAGCATCCCTAAAAGAAGACTACACGAAATTCATGATTATTGCACTACAAGTTGTATGGTACCTATCCTACTTTTATCCTATTTATATTGCAGGTTGCATGATGCTTTCGTGGCCTCATAGGCCTATAGACTCATCGTCATGTAGGAAAATTAATGAAATAATAAAATTTGTTGGCAAATACTTGGAACCGATAATGAACTCATGAGCAAAGCGGGCCGTCATTTTTTCTACTGTAACCTTAGTTGTTCTCACGAGTGGAAAATATCGAGGATGCATTCGTATTGGGAGTTGCTTAAGGATTTTCCCGAATTGCTGTATTGCAGTAACAGCATCGCCATGAAAAAAAATGAATTAAATAATAAAATATTTTCGATAACGTTTGATAAATAAGATTATATCTACTGATATAAGTTTTATTATAACATGTTTATCGAATGTTCTCCGTTATTGTTGACCATTAGACGTGGAAATTCTGATTCATGCACGAAAATTACCCTCTCCTTAGCCTTTTTAACAACCCATTTGAACCAAAAATGGGGGGCTTACATTAAGTCATACGTGGTATGTACGTGTGGATACCTTTCACTGTAAAAAATGAAAAGTAAAACACTGTCACCTCAATAGGGTAAAGAAATCGTTAACTTATAATTACACCGACGGGATTTTCTATGGCATTGAAATTAAATATTTCAAACGAACTTTTGTAAAATAAAAAACCTCTTTCACTGACTGATCTCTATGCACTGATAATTTATGTTTACTTCTTGTTGTTCAATCAATTTGAAGGAAAGGTCACACGGTGAACCCCTTGTCGCCTTTCACAGAGCTCCATCTGGATTACGTGGTATCCTCAGCATTCTATAATGTGCATTGCAATGACTCTAAAGGGTCTATGGTCTTGCCAGCCCTGATCAACCCTCTTCCTATAGTAGCACTAGTGAAATGCATTTTTTTCATAATAAATATTCAATTCTGAGTATATATACCATTATGGGTTGAAGTAGCTATCGGTCAATCGTGTACTCTCCGCAGAGGAAACAAAAATCCTTGTAGAAAGTGGCAGCGACATAATCAGATATTTCATCAATAAAATCAACGTATCCTGCAAGCCACCTCAAGGGTGTGTAGCGGTGGTTAATTTTCACCTACATGCCCTACACCATGAACAACACCTACAAATTATTTAAAAACGACGAGTATCAATACAATATCAAATGTTTCCAAATATGTGGCCGGGGGTGAATTTGCACCAACAATCACTACACTATGTGCTACAACTTTTAAACTATGTGAACCTATTAATGCATTTTTGGACTGCATAAAATCATGGAGACATTAGAATCACACAGGAAGCATGTGAGATGTGCTGTTGGTAATGCTGATCATTTTGATGTAGAGAAATTGGATATCTAATCATTTAATTACGTAGGCACATTCCCTCTCGACCAACCTAATTATTATTTATTTGACCACAATTATGGTATTTTGAAGAAAAAATTGCACTTTCAAGCAACAGTCCATTTCTTTGGTTTAGTGCTCGTTATCTACGTTTCCCATTGATTTTTCATTATCGCTGTTATTTGTGAAGACATTTGAAGACTCAAATACTGTAAATAGTTGTGTGGTTATAAGACTATTTTAAATGGGATAACTATTTTTACGGGTTATTTTGGTCACATAATTTGTTCTGAAAAAAATTGGGTTATTTTTAACAAATACAGCGTCTTAAATGCTGGCTACCCTAATTAAATGCGATATCACGCCTCTTATCTGGCGGAATGAAGAAGTAAGTTGGTTAAAGGTCTTAGGGGTGAACAGGTAATTCTGACGACGGAATAATCGTCGAGGGCAGAGAGGAAAAGAAAGCATGTTCGTCCAGAGAGAGGGAGGCTTCGTGCATTGAGAAGGAGGCGTCGTGGCCGGTAATAGCAGACGCACTCGGCTGGAGTGACGCGAAATTTGTATTCACGGCGGAGCGAGGCGTGATGCCACCGCAGTATTATAAATGACGAAGCCGGCCGTACAGCCTTGCGGGACGGGAAAAGTGTTAAGGCCACGCGAGGAGCCGCGTATGGTAATAGGCGGGACGTGCCCGGGGTGTAGATGCGGCAGCGTTCGATGGATGCGGCGAGGGATGCGGTGATTGAGAGTTAATGGACTCTACTTGCGCCTCTTGACGCAGCGGCGGAATTAGGTGCGCGCGGGCAAATACTTCAGGGGGCCACGGGGTTGGGAGTGATGTTGGGGGGGGGGGGGTGGTGGCGATGGAGGAGAAGAGTGGGAGGATATACTGCATTAAAAGCGGTGTGCGGGTAGTAGTGGTGCCGCGAGCTGACTGGAAGAAATGGTGCGGAGTCTCAACGAGGCGTGGGTGGAATCTTCCGCGGGTTCCACTACATTTCACGAAGGTAGTAGATGTTCGGTACTGAAGAAAATCGGCGATGGTTGTTACGCATTTGGAACATGGATGGGTTCTTCACTTCAAAAATACATGCTCCGATGAACTCTTTCAAGTATGCTGTTTGCGTAGCAACGGAGTAGATGTTTACACCAAAGACCGTTAAATTCGCCATTAAAAAATTATTTGACTTGACCGGGATTTGAGCCCGGATCTCCCAATTTTCCGGTTAGGTGTTAGCCAGTTACGCACACAGCATACAACACAATACAACACACAACACAACACACAAAACAACACACAACACTCAACCCAACACACAACACACAACCCAACACACAACACCCAACACACAACACACAACCCAACACACCTGACCGGCAATTGGGAGACCCGGGATCGAATCCCAGTCAAGAAAAATGATTTTTTCATGGCGAATTTCACTATCTTTGGTGTATATCTTCGCTCCCGTGCAATTGACTGCATACCACATCATTTATGCAGTCACAATGTTTTAAAAAAATGAGTAGTTATCACTATTTGAACCTTTACAATTCATATGAGTATCTTTTCAAAACTTATCAATTTTTTGTCTTCTAGTTAGTTTCAAGTTTCATTACTCTCGAAAGGAAAAAATGGATGCAAATGGACTCTTGAAAAATGCTGATATCTTGAAAAGGCTCTCATCATAACTATGAAGGGGTGATTAATGATAGAATTTATTAGTAAATAGTTATAAGGAATTAGTTTTTGTGAAATTTGTAGCAACTTTTGTTGGGTGCATCTGCAAACGTAAATGCCCACTGCATTTACAATTTCATGAAATTGTAAGGATTAGTGTACTTTAATACGAAAGTTTCCACGGGGTTTAATTAGTGAAGCAGCTTTCAGGCATTCCTTCGGGTGTTGCCCATGTTCGACAACAGTTTCTCCAGCCATCCTGCTGGCGTCTTCAGGTCTGAAGTGGCGATGTGAGTTTTTTGTTCGTCTTAAATAGCTTGGTCTCTAAGTCTCAAAGGAGACCAAGCTATTTAAGACGGGCAAAAAACAGACATCACCGCTTCAGACCTGAAGAAGCCAGCAGGATGGCTGGAGAAACTGTTGTCGAACATGGGCAACACCCGAAGGAATGCCTGAAAGCAGCTCGACCATTGTAATTTAAATTTTATGCCCTGCGAATCTCTCCATACGGATCATGCCGATTTCTTGGGTACAGACTGTTTACTAAAACTATTACATTTGGATTGATCATAAGTTTTAAAATTCGTTATACTGATAGGAAATAATTATATAAATTTGTAAAAATAATCATTTCAAAGAAAAATTAAACTTGCTTTTTCATTCCTTTTTTCAATTCCAAATTCTTGGCGAAACTTGCATTACGCCATTTACGTCAAAAGAATCCCGTGGTGCGATCACGGTTCACCATTACGCGTACGTTACCGTTATTTTGCACTTCTAGAGCGGTAGGCGTATTGGGTAACGATAACCACAACGCGAAAGAAGAAACCCTGATAAAACCCATGACCAATATCCAATTAAAATGAACTTCAAAATTTAAATCCTTGAATATTTATCACTTTTTCCACGTATGTGGAGATGATATTTGTGAAAATATGTTGCAAAAATCTTCAATGAAAATTGGAACTAAATCCCTTACAGTGAAATTGAAGTCAATATTGAATATTTCACGATGTGCAGTTTGCTTATAAATATACTTCTGAATTGATTTTCATTGGGTCATAATATTCTCCAATAATTTTTAATTCCATTCAGAATATAAAATTATATTTTCTGAATAAAAACGTTGTTCAAATAATTTCCACTTACCATTCGTTTGGATGAACTTCAAAAATTTGTTAGAGATATATTGACAGGGGAGGAGCACAATATGTATGTCACATTGGTATAGAATCTACAATATAAAAGGCTACGCGTACGGACGTATGCCTCAGTTGCTAGACGTGGTGATTCAAATGCGCGCCAGTAGATGGCAAGCAAGCTCACAAATACGTTCTCCACTAACTGACGCATGGTGCGGGCGTATGCATTTTTCGCAACACACGCATCGTTAAAAAAATAAATAATTTTAAATAGGTCGGTATCCATCTCCCACAACCCGTATTTAGCCACGGACAATTATTTCTTGCATTCCCGTGTACGCTGGTCAGCAGATATCAAGGTCTATGTAATTCATGGGCCTAAACTAGGGAAACTGCTTAGTTATTAATAGCTCCAACAAACATATCCATGCTCATGTTCATGAGACATGTCCAAATTCATCGACAAACATTTTAATGGAATTCCACAAAGTTAAAGATGAAATAGTGAATTTTTTAGTAATAGCTCCGACAACTTCACCAAAAATTTCGTCAGGAAAAATATCTTATTACATTGTTTCCCATAAAAATAGAAAACCACACATGAATTTATTATTAATTATTTTTTGTTCATTACTTTTTAGCTATTTTGCCAATATTTCAGCCTGATTCAGCAAGCTCTTCAACTAGTGCAATCATAAAAGACATCAAGTTCTCCAAAATAGCCGTTGTGGCTGAAGGAGATGTCTTTATTTAATTCTGGTATTAGTGTGCATTTGAGAATGAGGGAACCTCCTCGTAAATTGAGATCGTAGGGGAAATATTAAGACAAAAAGTGGATCCCGGACCGCGATGGAATACTCGAAGGGGGCTTAATAATTTCTGTGGGCCAGGGATTTTATTTTCCTTTCACCCCGATTCGAGTCACGTCTTGGAAAATGGCGCGTCAATCCTTTCAGGGGTTACCAAGCCCCTTCCCCGCCATCTTCCCACACCCCCCTTAGCTCTGGTTTCCATGGAATCCCTGGATGTCACGGACGGGGGATAAATACGGATATCCCTTTCCATCCGATCCGATTGGAGGATGTATCGAAGACCGCCACCACGTGGGTCGTGCCTCCCTGCGGGCGAACGAGTTTCATTTTACTTTCGGCCTTCCCTCTGGCCTTCCATTGCGGCGCGAGGAATGCTATCCACGTCGGAATTCTGGAGCGAGAAGAAATAGAGATAATCAAAATTTCGAAGAGGACATAACACTCAATGTGATTCAACCGGCTCGCGAGTAGTGTTGCCACTATGATAGCGTTAGTACTTTTGATATACGATACTACATTTTCATCTGCAAGTAGTGGAAACTTCGTTGTGTATTCAATCACTTTCAATTAGAGTCAGCATATGTCACTTCTGCACATTTACTGAAAAGTACTACATATATACTTAAACTCAATGCACGAAAGTGATTTTGCCATGGTTTCAAAATGCTGTAATGCATTCGTCCATTTGATTTATTGACTTGAATGGAGGTGAGTCGTTAAATTTCTAACACCCCCTGAGCTGATCACTTTAGTCTTATATAACTTCGAAAATTAATTGTCTATTCAAAATGAACTACTCTCTCGGTGTGCTTCTGCAATCAACCATCGCATCATGCAAAGATTTACTTAATACATTTTCCAATACTTTGCACCGAGCATGATAGAACATTATTTTTTACACCGATGATCTACATTTGATTTAGGAACTAAGACGCATTGATAATTTGGTGTAGCAATAAATCCATCACAATATTTGGATTTCAAGTAAAGTATCTGTATTAGAACTTCTTCTCTTTTATCAACCAAAATATTATAGTAGAATATACATGTTGGAGTACTGGTCTTTTTCTTTTCAGTAATCAACGCTCACATTGACATTACCTGTATCTGTGAAAGTATCTGTGTTAGTTTGGCTTTTTTATCACTTAATTTAGGTGACTTCACTGGATTCAAGTAACAACCTTATTTTTCTTAAATATTTTACAGCATCAACTGGACTGTATTGAAGATGAACTATGAATCCCGATCCGCAGAATACTAAGGCCTTAGGTTACCGTTTGCTGTCACATCATCGCAGCCGGAATTTCTCAGAAACAGCCTTAGTACAACCGTTGGATTCCGGTGAGTAGTAGCGGTAATAGTTCTTCGAACTCTTCCTCTGATAAGATACATGAGCTGGCGTAGCTAACTTGTGCGTGTAATTCTCATCATCTTACCAGACTAGCGACTTTATAAATGGCTAATAATATTTGAGTCTCAGAGCACTCTTCTTAATATTTTATACAACCTTGCGGATAAAACTACCATTTTGAAAACTTAACCAGAAGCTTGTTTAAAACAAACTACGTAAGTTTCAACTCCAGACGATGAGCCTACTCCTTCCCGATGTATCCATTCCTTATTACCCTTCAGCACTAAAATAAAATTGCATGCTTTTGACATGATCGTCTTGATGGATACATTCGGAATTTGGCTGGGGAATACAATGCCAACAAAATTTCAAAGCATTTGAAATCTCTCTTCACATTTACCTTCTGCAGCCCACGTGGATGTATTCGTTTACTACGAGGCCAAAAACTAAAAAAGGAAGACTTAAGTAAATGAAAAAATTAATGCACTCGCTAAACAAATTTGGGAAAAATGGGGCTAAGGGCGGATTTATCAAGAGGAATGGCGGCTCAGATACCGAAGTCCACGCTTTCGTTCAAATTTTTAACGTTGACGCGTTTTACTAAGCAGCTGAAACGCCCTCACTTTGGATATAGACCAAGGAGCCACTGTAGAATATTTTATACTCCCTTTAGAGTTCATTTTGGCACGCCTGCCCCCGTATTACTTACTCTTCTGTCCATTGGTACTCTTGGGAGATGTGTTCTGAGCGTTTAACGTTGACATATTTCTACATGTTTTATGTAAAAAAGGAAAATCCTAATGTATTCCTAATTTTTTATGATAAGAGTTTAACCATGCAACTAGTGCTTTATCTTATCATCTGATTTTTTATGGCACAGTATAATGTCTACGGAAATGCCGTTTGAGGATATTGTGAGCAAGCATTAGCATCTTTGACAATATTTGAACGTGGTTGAAGAGGAGAGAAAGGTAAAAGATTATAAAGATTCTTCAAGAAGAAAATTGGTCGACAAGCTTCACTGAAAATCATTATGAGTGTGTACTCCGATCAAAAATAGTTTTTTACAACAGAATGATTAATTTTTGCACGAATCGGTCGAGGCGCCCATTTCATGATCGTGAAAATCCTCTTTCACTCACGTCGATCTTTATCGTGGCATCTTCAAACTTTGACCCAGCCAATGTCACGCTGCGTAATTTTTTAAAAATATTATTTCACCAGCCTTATCTAGCAGAGTTTCATTGCAAAACCTTTACCACCAAAGAGATGAGAAGCATGTCCTAGCATTTCGATGGATTGCGGAAGTAAATGCCAAAAATTATAATATAGAAGGGCGAATAGTTTTCCTTCATATACTCACCGTTGAGTATTTGGGAGCGCCGAGATCCCCTGACGTCGTTCTCCCGGTAACACGGTGCCCACGGCGGGGGAGTTGAGTGACGCAAATGGGGTGGTGTGTGGAGCGGGGGAGGAATAGGGGAAGGCCCCCGTGGAATGAGAGGCAGAGGAAGAGGGAGAGAGGGGACGGGAGGGAATACTGAATTGGAGTGAGGCGGAGGGGAAGACATCGGGGGGGGAGGGTGAGACTTGAGAAGCACTGAGAGGAGATTTGAGCCGGAGCAAGTTGAGTAGGGTAAAGGATTTTAGTTCTGGCGGCGGCAGAGGGATTGTGGGTAACCAATTTGCGGGACGGCGGCGTCGGCGAAGGGGTCGGATCCGTAGGAAAGCGCAAAGGATGCTGGGAAGAGAAGACGTGGGATTAGGAGTAGGGGATTGAGTGGAAGGGGAGGGGGAGTGGGATGGAGAAAGGTGGGTGGGGGGGGCATTTGAGAGAGCCAAGTAATAAAAGAGAGCGCAGTTGGAGAAGTTTTCAGGCTTCCGAAGAAATAAATTATGAAACTAAATACCGGATATAAAATTTTTGGAAAAACTTCTCAGTTTCCAAGGGGCTTTCTGGAAAAGAGAGGGAAAATCCTGGTCAAAGAGAAAAAGCAGCGAAGATGCTGAAATCCGGGCTTTGCACCGCTTGTTACTCCGGAGAAAATGATTTTATATCAAATGAAAGACGGTGCTTTCGGCTGATTTAGAAGGAGAAGGTAAAAATAATCAAACTTAGGAAGTAAATTTTCAATGCATTAAGAATGGAATAAAAATTGAAATTTGAATAAAATTACAACATATGCGGGTTATTTAACAATTAAATGATAATTTTCTTTTTCTTGGCTCCGGGCATGAGAATCTCCTCTTTCGAAATAAATAGTTAATCCACTCTGTCACCTGAACGTTTGCCAGCGTGACGCAATCTCGCTATCGCTAGATTTATGCATGACTTACGCGCACTTTGTAATTTATTTACTCTCCGTATTTGTTCATACATATACCTTCACACTGGTCGAATTATAAGGACAATGAGTATTGCTCGACAGGGGAAATTTATAGCTAGGTTATACAACTTCTAAAGAGGAAAATAGCAATAACACACACTCCCACACTTGTATTTAACTATCGACCATTATTTCGGCACTGTATGCCATCATCAGGCCACGATATGCCATTACCCTGATGATGGCAGAAAGTGCCAAAACCATGACCGGTCGTTCATTAAAATTGTGGAAATGTACCAGTGTTATTTCTATGTTCCTCTTTTGAAGATGGATATTAAGAGCTTCCACTAAGTTAGTGCCAGCACTTTGTCATATGTTCGTTATCAAAGCTTAGAAATTTGAAAGCTATTTGTCAATTTTGTTCTATTTTAACCTCACCGTTTTTTAATCAATGGTACCAAAAGAATTTACTGCAGCATTTAGCGTTAGCAGTAAAGATTCTTTTAGGGTATTACTAGAAGTCCTATGTTGTAAATTGTAAAACTTGTAATGTCTCTCCCCAGCACTTGAGTCAGTCGACATTGGACTTAACGATGAGGCACCATTTTCCTCCAACGCGGACGGAAAATTTCACTGTTCGCGTATTACTTAATCATATCTCCAAAGCAAAAGCGTAACTCCTATTTCCATATTTTACCATTCTAGTTTTCTGCATCTATTTGAAGCATGACGCCACCATGAAACTTAAATTCCTCAACACATCTCCTCGGTACGACCTAAATTTCCGGCGGGCGGCTTCTCTCACTGGGTGTCTTTTTTCTAACACCCCCCACCATACCCCTCCTCTCTCTCACTCTGTGCTCGTACGGATTCCGACGAAAACTGGGGTGTGAGAAGGGGGGAGGAGGAAGGAGTGCGAGGGGCAGTGATGGAGGCAAGGGCTTATTCATGCTTATTCATGTGCACCGATTGCCTGGGAAGACTTTTTCAGTCTCTCCGGATCCGCGACGAAGGTGGAGATGGAGGAAGAAGCTGGGGGGAGAGAGGTTGGGTTGGAGATCCTTTCGTTCGGCGGAACTTCTGCAGATTGCCGCTCTGCGAGACGGTGGAGCCACCTTCTGCGTCGCGGGAGGCGCCTCGGCCATTACGTTGGGCCATTACCCGCCACGCTGCCACGGTCCTCCTCTCCTGCCGCTTTCCTTCCTCTCTCTCCCTCTCCCTTTACATCGTTCCTTCTCTCTCTCCCACACTCCCCCTACCTCCTCGAGAGAGAGACGGGAAGGAGGAAGGGAAGGGGCGAAAACCCTTGAAAGTTTAAATGCGGGATTCCCTCACTTCCTCCCGCGTCGCGTCTCCGCCATAACCCACCCTCTCTCTCTCTTCCGCTCCTAAAGAGGGTCGTTCGGGAAGTGGAGCGCTTCGCTGCGAAACACAACTCTCGCGGCCATGCAGCGAGTGGATTAATTCAGCGATGAAGGGGGGAGAGAGATAGATAGGGAGAGAGGCGCAAGGAAGCAGTCTCACACCACACTCATACACGGCCACTTCCTTCAAACACACACACACGCCCTTACTCAAAAGCCTCGACGCTTTGAGGAAGAGAAACACTTATGAGCAGATGACCCCCTTTTAACGCGTTTATACATAAAGAGGAAAGTTCTTCCCGCCTCGACCGCTCCACTGCTGCACAGCCACACCGCCATTGAATATTTACTCTTTTTTTTAAGCGTCCGTTCTTTTGTGGGTGGTTGGACTATACCATGGTTTTGGAGATTTTATTTTATTTTTTTTGTGTCTTGATCCGTGCTTGATCATTTCACACGTGGAAGATCCTCCGCCCAAATCCCACTGGGTAATGACCCAGTAATTGGCACTCTTTTTAGTGATTCCCGCATCGCGATAAATCCTTTTTCACCGCGGACCACCCTCTCTGTTTTTAGTTATGGGTGCCGTCTTGTCTTTGCCAAGGCTTGCATTAGAGATTTAATTTAACTCGGGCTCAAGGTTTCATTGAAAGTTGTAAGTACTCTAGCTAAAAAACGTAGAGATTTATTTTATATTTAACAGGCTTGGAAAAACATATTAAGGATTTTGTGTAGGTTTCATGGCTACAAATATGTAATTGTTTATAAAAACAGATATTTGACGACAATTATGAAAGAACTTCAGCATTCTTCTTAATGGACTGTACAGATTCCCTCCTCAATGAATACGCATGGAAAAACAAGCTATTGGATTTTCTTTAATTCACATTTTCATGAATATATTACCATTTTAATACTACTTATTTACTTGGCATAAATACGGTAGCTATAAACAGTTTTCACCCACGTGTTTATTAACGATGAATGAACTATTTGAAATGCTTGTCGACACGAGATTCCCTCCGGCAACTCCACGTACGAGAATGGTTCATTAGGCTATTTGAAAATGAATGTACTACGCCGCTTTGGAGTCAATTACTTGCAAATAATTAAAAACCATTCTATTTATGCACCATGTCGCAGGAAAGTGAATGGAACGATTATTAAAATTGAGGCCTAAATTGAACCTCCAATCGGTCAGATCAATCTTTGTAATGGCGCGCCAGAGTCAATATCGTCGTGAAATGTGGTCAACTGAGCTAGGAATTGATTTAAATTCATGGGATGAAATTAATGCAGCATAAAAATTAATGCAGCATAAATAACGAGTTTAGAAGAGCTGGATGAGCCAGTTTCAAAAGACCGCGCACGTTAACCATGAATTATCCGCGATTTAGATAACGAGCTCTTGGATCGATCTCGCGTTGGAAATATGCCTGAATGTATAATTTCGCGTCATTAGGAGAGCGAGTTCTTTATGCCAATACATGCGGAGAAAAATCGCAAAGCTTGTTCTTTGCAAAACAATTCTCCGTTCCGAACTTTAAATTAAAAACCCCCTCCATCGAACTCGCGCAGTCTGTCTCTCTCCCATTCCATAAAAAATCGTGAAAAAGAAAAAAAGTACAGAGCGAACACACTTCGATCCCCAAGGCGCTGAATTTATTATTAATCATCCTTGTATCTGTTTCTCCCTCATCCTCAAGCCTTTCGCGATTGCCGTGTATATATAAATTCGCGGAAATTATTCGCGCCCGAATCTGAATTGCAAATTCGTCGAGAGACGACGCCCTCCTGCCTTGTTCACGATAATCGCATCGCCGCATAGTAGATCAACGGCAGCGTTTTCAGAGACTAGGTCGCCTCGTCCCCCCCCCCCCCCGCCAAACCTCCAGCCCCTTTCATCCCCCCGTGCGATTCCATGTGCAACCAGCTCGACTATACCTACCCCTCCTCCACTGACGAGTGCGCCTCCACACACAAACGGGTCCTACTCCACCCACCCACCCCACTTTTAACCCTTTCTTCCTCCCTCCCTCCTCTCCCTCCCTCCTCTCCCCTCCCGCCCCGCCACGAACCTCCTTATCACCTCAGCTACACTCGCTGCTCCTCTCCTGCATCTCAAGAACCAGTCTCAATCCGGACGGAGGAGGAGGAAGGGCATCTGTTCCTCCCAAGAATCCCACTTTTCTTCCCCCTCCTCCTCACGTACGCTTTCCTCTCCCCATCCCTCCCCCACTCTCCTCTCGCAAGACAGCGCCATCCTCATCCCAGCGCCCAGTTTTTCCACCATCCCTTTCCCTCTTTACCTACTCCCTCCCCCCAACCCCTCCGCCTCCAACCTTCCTCCGGACCCCGCCCTCCAGCCGAGAGGCGCCCCGCCTCCATCGGAATTGCCTCCCTGTTGTCTTAATCTCAAAAGCCAGCAGTAATGACTTAATTAGAGACAAGCACTCCGCAATAAATAACGAGAACCAACCCTTCCCATCCCCCAGCCTCTTCTCTTTCTTTCCCCCGTTCCCCTTTTCTCCCATCCCTCCCCCCTCCCCAACCCCTCCCATCCGCCTCCATCTTCCTTCGGCCTCCTTCCATCGTTCCCATCGTGATAATGTCCCGAACAACGAAAGAGATAGAGACGGATCTTTTCCTCCTTTATTCATTCGCCTCCAGGGCCAGCCCCCAGAGTGCTCACCTTCATAAGCCTATCGTCCGGGTTCGAATCCCTATCCAGGGGAAGGGGATCGGGATATTGTGCCAACTTTATAACTGGTTTCCCATCGTGAAGGCTCGGGTTTGCATCTCCGCAGTGTCAGAGATTTATCTCAAGTAGGGAATAGGATTTCTCTATAAACTTATTTCACTTTTTTATGAGATGAATGACGCCTCTTTGCACCTTTCTATCAGGCTAATGCTGACAATAGGTTTCTCTCCAACATCCACCATCCTCCTAATACTCTTAAACTCTCAATCTACCCGATTAACAACAGAGCAAATGGCCTCAGTTGCCGGTCACCTCCCCAAATTTGGGGAGGTGACCGGCGGAACCAACCAACTCTTTGAGCATTGGGATTTTATTCGGTGGTATCAAATACGCCGCTCCGAAGTTTTGTTTCCAGGGACGATCTCCAGTTTTAAGTAGATTGTATGGTTGTTAGGGGAGGCGAACTACTGCTGAGGTGATTTATGGAAAAATAGCTAGGTCGCGGAGTAATAATTGCATGGGTAATGGAAGAAACGTGGAGAGAAACCCTGCGTCGGTATTAGTCTGCTCATGACGAAAGGCACCAAAATATCCACAGTTGAATGTCCTATCAGACAGACGGGGTACTGGATTTATAGTGATCTCAGCATAGCACCCAAGTAGGGATCGGGAGTTTGATGAAAAATCTCCCTAGCCACTGGGATTCCATCCAGGCCCTCTGCATGGCAAACCAGCAACCTGCCCACCTCATCAACCCAATAAATTCCCCAAACCACCCTACTACCTCCTCCCCATCCTTAGAGAACGCCACGGGGCATTGGACACCCAACCGCCCACCCGCTGCATCCCCCACTTCTTTCTTCCCCGTCTTTAGTTTTCCATTTAGCTAGATGCCCACTGGATTGGGTGCTAACAGCCATTTATCACTAAGCTGCCAAAATCGGCTAACCTGCTACCATCGGGGCCAATTTGGTGGCCGTGGAGGCAATTCTGTCGTGTCCTGTCCATTTCTAATGCGCTAACCACATGCTGAAAAATATTCCAGTCTTATCAATGTCTACATTTTCATGTAAAGGGAAAGACTGATCTTTCGGACGAAAGACAATGCCATAATTAAGCGTAAACATCGTTTAACTTTTCTAAACCTTTTATTCACGGCTTCATCGATACAATCATGTCAGGTTACAGAAAAGGTGTTTAGCAGGAGGGAGAAATCTCAACAGACATGACAACACTGCATGGTGTTCAAGGATTAGAAACTATAAACTTCTCATAAGGGAAGAGGATATTCCCAAGGACTCCCATCTTCGCGGTCCATTCGTCCATCTCCAGGAATTATCGCCATCCTCCACTGCTCCTTCACCCCTTCCCTACCTTCAAAGGTCTACTCTGTTAGTAAGAGGGGGTTGGGCTGCTGTTGCAAAAGCATTACTCTCATTCCAGCACAGCCCATTGTCTCCCAGGTCATGCCCCGCTATCGGACAGAGGTTCGTTGCCATGCGCAACCAAGTGTGCTCTCACGTACTTCCATCCTCTTCCCAGCCACCACCTGGCCAGCCCCCACTCACCCCTCCCCCCCCCACTCCATCCCTCCCACCCCCCCCCCTTCCCATGTCATGAACATATCCCCATCGTCGTGAACTTCACTTCAGTATTAGGAGAGAACAACTTGAATTATAGTCGCCGCTTCGGAGGAAGTGGATGGTCTTCCGTGCCTCCCCAACCTTCTCCCCCCTCTCTCCTCACCCTTTTCAGTCACCGAAGCAGAGCGTGCATCCGAGATTAATTCACCGCGCCGATGCATTGAAAGTTTACCCGGAGGCTCATGAGATTCTTCCACCGTCCCGAGCCTTAAAGATTCATCTCCAGGGACTGAGTCACTTAGGTAGAATGTGCTTTCAAGAGAGTTGCATAAGTATTCCGAAGATAATAGTGCTGAGTGAATTTTTAAATTGCGATTACACTGTCAATTTATGGAGTGAAGTCCATATAAATGGATACTAAATGGACTTCAGGACTTTAACTTAATCCTTATATAATGTATTAAATCAAAATGAAAGATAAACGATGAGCCCTGCATTTGTAAGGGTTGATCGCTACTAGGTTTTAATGCAACTGTATCTATGCTTCATTTAGCACTGGTGTTATATAAAATGCAAGCGATCGAGAAACAACTTCATTTGTTTTTTACTTTGGATGTTATTTTTAAAGAGAGCATTTTGCTTCATTCATCCTGGAATACTAAAGTAAAATTTCGTTATATACTAAAAATTGACTGAATTTAGCATAAGATTCTGGAAATGAGCCGATTAAACTGGTGAAAGAGCAATCAGTGTGTATACATTATCATTATGATAAAGATTAAGAGACACTTGGTTCTAAAGAGGAAAATGGGAATTCTAACAAACATTGTAACACCTGCTTCGGAAAAACCGCAGTACGCAATTTCCTAGTTTAGCAAATTCAGCCCATAGCATATATTAAAAACCGATACGCCGACCCTTTATGTGTAAATTTTCACTCCATTTAAATCTTATTTTATTATATGAATGCATCATTATTTCCTGTTAGGTATTAATTAATAAAGCCATATCCCTTTGAAATTTTAATAATTAAAAGGCTTTTAATTTAGGTTCAAGTAGGTCAATTTATCGTTATCGGATCCCTTTACGGATTAGCTTGTTTTATAAAATGGGTTTGGTGATTAAGATAAAACAAAAGTGTATACATGTGTTTGGGTCAAGGTTTAGGAAGATAATTGCTGTTTCTGTACAACAGGAACAAGTAAATTTCCGGGTATATCCCGTTGGCTGAAAGTTTGATTGAGAGATTTCCCCCTTAGACTATAAATCTATTTTATAGCTTGTCATATATCGATTGAATTTTAATTCAGGTGGTGCCCTAATAATTACCCATCCATTGTACTGGGAAGGGTTGAAATTAAGTTATTCCAAAACTTCAGGAGAAGTTTCTTTCGCGTAGCCGCCTTCGGAATTTTCCAAGATTACCTTCAGTTATAACTTTTTCGTTTCACTCTGAGAACAAAATGCTTGCTCAACATGTGCGCAGCAGCGTTACTTGTTGGATAGTACAGAAAGAGAAGTTCTAGAAAAAGGGATATTGTCCATTAAGCAAGATAGCAGGTAAAGTGGTGGATGAGCCACCAAAAAGCGTCTATGAACTCGAACCTATACGTTTCCGTCTAATATGCTACCTCATGTTGTATAATGCATATCGAATTATACATTTCTGCTCATAGACAACTTTGCTTGATACAATACATTAACAATTAATTAACCTATTTGGCCGATCAAAATAGCGGTGTCTATGATAGTGATCGAAACCAGCTTGTTGGCCGGTACCTTTACTGACGTGAATTCTCTATTCGTATATGTAATACATTGACAGCTGCTGCAGTCGATTGAGAACCTGGTGAATTTTCAGGCTTTTAGACGGTGAGAAATAATAATAAGCATGTTGAGAAAAACAAACTTTGTAATGTTCACTAACTTTATTCCGCTGTCACTGCCAGCGGAATAAATTTTGAGGAAATTACAAAGTTGGTTTTTCTCAACACGGGTATACATCATTTCCACGATGTCAGGCCTGATATCAACAGTTTTAATTTTAACCATTTCTTAATTCCTCTGTCTTTAAGCAAAGCTTTCAAAATTACTTTTTATACATTTTCCTTTTTTCTTATTCATGTCAGCTCCATGATTAATTTAGTTACGTACACCTTGGTGATAAAGCTTCTGATATAAGAATAGTAATCTCAGGTCAAAGAGTTATCATGTTAAAGGGCTTGAATCTACTTAAAGGCTCTGAATCGACACAGAAACCAAGTTTCCTCAGTGTTATGTGCATTTCCCAGTTTTACTCTCATTTTTATCAATGGACGAACATTCGTTTGTTCATACTCTACGTATAAAACTATGAAATAATAGACGTATTATCACATTGAAAGATATAGGTATAGTTTCATTCAAATTTGCATTTTTCCTCTTTTAATAATGGATTCGCTGTTCCAGGCAGTTCCCGGCGCAACTGCTACAAGACGAGTCTTGCAGTGAAGTTATTCAGCTCAAAAAGTTACATTCCGTAAATTTCATATTTTCGATTATCTTCATGGAACTCTCCTATACATCATATTTTTTTCCATTGCCTTGATTCACTAGTCAGCAATTCATTTGGTAGCTTCTGCAATTCCGCTTTTTAAATTGCTGAAGATAAACTGTATACTTCGGGGTGACCCCGTGTACAAGGCGTTATCTGCTATATTTTATTCACATCGGGGTGTTTTTCAACCAACTTATTTTGTGGTAACTTACCGACTTGTGAAAAGAATGATGAGCTTAGTGACTGCGCAGGACTGCTAGTGGAAATCGCGGAGGTTCTTGTGCCGTTTTCCTTTCTCTTTTGTGATAGTACCAGTGGCAGTGTGAATGGGACACTTCGTAAGAAATGGAGGACGTAGACATTTAAAGACTGCAAAAACGTTTTCGAAAATCCCTCGAGTATTTATCCAGCCATCCGTTCGTCGCCTTCCTCCCGCGCTCTCCGGGTTCCGGACCAACTCTCAGCCCCTTCCCCGCCTCCCTGCCTATTATTACTCCTTCCTGCTTGCTTCCCCCCTCCTCCTCTTCCTCCTCCTCCCTCGTCCCATCCTCCACACTCTTCCCACTTCCCCATCCACCCCCTTATAACGTCCGCCTTCACTCCGGGTCGTGAGAAAGTAAAGAGTGATCTCGTCGAAATCTCCGACCCTGTAAATGCCCGTCCCGCGCTTGCGAACGGCCCTTTATGGCGCGGAATTACACGCTTGCGAAGTGTTAGATTCCCATTGATTTTTATCCGCTGCTCGATCGGCTCTCCTCGGCCCTCAAAAATCCCCCTTGCCCCACCCGCCACCCTCCTCTTCCCCGATCCGCCCCCGCCAATATACATCCCATCGAAACAACGCCATGTGTTTGCGGCAACCCACCCTCCCACCCCCACCTATAACTACTCCAAAATGAATAATATAAAAACGAAAATATTTTCGGCAGTGCGTTTTTTATTCCCTCCCTTTCGTCCTCTCCCCATCTTCTCTCTCTCTCTTTCGTTCCCTCTTCCCTCTCTCCCTTACTCCCCGTCGGCCGAGGAGAATAATAATCGATGCCTCCGGGAGGGGACGCACGGGCTGTCGGTTGCCCGCGCCCGTAATTGTTATATCTCAATGAAACTCGCATCGTTCAACGTAATGATACGTTTGGAATGTGTACGCGGCTGTGCAGCTCCGGCCCCCTCTTACCGCCAGCGCGCGTGTTCGGCCGTTGTTATCCACTGAGTGATTCGTGATTACGATGGAAAATATTGACAGAGGAGGAGGGTTAATGCGAGCGAAAGGGGCCCAACGGGGAAATATTCTATCAGCCCCCCACTCGTGATATGCAAGCGGGCGAGCTCGCGCGTTTTCGTGCGTTTTTTCCCGCGAGATGGCGCGCAGCACGCACCGACAGATGGCCACGCCCCTCTCCCCCTTTCCTCCGCCGGGAGTTATGACGTCGGATTAATCCCAGCCAGCCGTTTGCCATCCTCCTCCCCAATTGCCGTGTGCACGCGGGAGTATTTGAATACACGTGTAATCTCGCGGGGTTTTAGAGCGAGGCGCAGCCACTCCCATCTCGAGCTAATCGAATTACTCGTGATTTAATGCCTCCATCATCTTCTTCGCAGGAGGAAGAATTACTTTTCTCGAAGTATTTGCCTCGCCAATTTTTCAACCGAAAACGTGGCTAAATCCGTCCTTATTATTTGTTACACCTCCCGATGTGTCTTCTGTTTCGAAGATAAAAATGGCTATTTTCATTGAATTTATTTATGAATGAGCAAGAGCAACATTTGTCGGAAAATGACCCGATTGACAACAATCGTTCCTGTTATTGTACTCAATAAAGCTGTACCTCTTTTATTAACTACTAAGTAGGCGGTTTTTATGTACGATACGAAAGATAACAATTTGATATTGTAACCGATACCGGTTTAGGCAAATTCTGCCCACCGGATTATTCTTAATTACTGGATGGATTAATAAACAGCAGTTTTAGAATCTACCTATTTGATTCTTTTCTCAAATTTGAGCACACAGCGTTGTACTTAGACCGTACTGACTATTTACGCGGAAACGCAATGCCTAATATTCACTCAAAAACGGTCGTTTTGATATACTGGACTAGAATTTCGTAATTAAATGTTCAAAGTGATCTAGTTTTAATGTCTATATAAGCTCTTATTCCTGCCTGATGAGTAAAAATTGGAAATATAGTGAACACGACAAAAAAGCTGTTCTACGATTTTGAACTAAAATTTCTCTCGAATTTAAAGAATATATACTCGGTCCAAGAAGTGTTATACTTTAAATCAAACGAAATAGTAATATTTAAATTAACCCATTCATTTTCACTTACTAATTGATTCAATAATTTAAAGTCGATCGTGAAGCCATTTAAATAACATGTTGCAGATTTTTATTAAGCGAAGTACGCTAACAAGTACATATGTACATGTACCTATATCTTGCGGAGGTTTTGAGTCCCACCGAGGACGAGGACGTTGAATCGTCGTGGAATGGTTTTATTTATCAATGGCTTGATAAGTGATAAAAAATATTGGAGTACATGAAATAAAAATACTCTTGTTGAAGCACTCATGCGCCAACGTACGTTCATTTCTTTCGTCTTATTCAAAGGCAATCCTCAGCTTGCTTAAATGGACTCAAACTGTGAGCAAGGACTGTATACATTCGTCGCCGCTGGCCAGAATTAATACATGAGCTGACAAAAACTCGACGATAACAATCTTAAACACTTTTTCATAATTCTTCCGACCGATGAAATTCTCATTGCCCCGGACACATTTGTAGTAACGAGTTTAAATCGGTGGTAAATTGCAGGAAAATTGTTTCAGCAGCGGTTAAAAGCAGTCGGTTGACCGTTCCTAATAATAATGGTCACTAGATAGCCGTCCGATTGCTCCGAATATCTCTCGACCAGTCGGCGAAGAAATTATGGATTCATGCGGCTCCGTGTCGAGGCGCGTGTTGTGGCGGCGGAAGCCGGATAACGGGTCACCCGACCGATGATTAGGCTCCGAAAGGGAGGGCGGCCTAATGAAGTTGGGCAGTGGAAGGAGCGAGCGAGTGGCATATCGGCGATGGAATGTAGGGAGCCAATGGCGTGCTTCCTATTGGCGGGTGTGCGTGAGGAGGGAGTAGGGTTGGTGTGGTGGTGAGAGCACCTACTGGCTTCCCATCCCATGGGTCCGGGTTCGATTTCTGGTAGTGACGGAGATTTCTCCGAGGAATCCCAATGCCTTCCTGGGTGCTGTGTGGAGAATACTTTTAGGCCCGGTTTTATTTTTTATTTTATTTTAAAGAAAATAGTAGTTACACATGCAGAATTATTGTCAATTTAAAGTGCACTCGTAACCCACACAAAATGAGACTCACAAATAAACAAAAAAATAACAAAACAAAAAAACAACTTGACGAAGACGGAAAAGGACTGCTGATTATTGTTGATTACTGTCTAGATTAATGATTATTTCCGAAAAGATGTGTTGTGGCCAAGCTAGTGAAATTTTTAGACGATAGGAAAAATTAATCAATATCAGCAGGGAGTAAATTTATTAGGGAGGAGAGACGGAAGAAGAGAGAACGTTTAATTAATGATAATCTGGGTGTGGGAATGTGGAGTAATGAGCTATTTCGGGTAGGACGAGAAGGCACTCTGATATTGTTGAATCAAATAAGATCGGGATTGCCAATGTAAGAATTGAGGGTGTTATAGATGAGTTTTTAAGTCTGATTTGAGTCTATGATGGGAGGGACTACAGATAGAGAGTGAAGATAGTATGGCGTCCGTGGACGCATTGCGGAAACTTGGGAGTTCTATATTTCACAATTTAGTTTTAGTTTATAATCTCTGGTTAAGTATTTTCAAGGTATGAAAACCTAAGTTAATAGGTCACCCATCGATAACGCGCGTGTTACCTAACTGGTTGCCTGATGCAATATACTATCCCCGAATTCTCGGTTAACTTGAAGCCAACCTGAAGGATGTGTCAACTTCTGAATAACGTTGACCAGACATTATAAAATTGAGTCATAGAGTATTAGGTACTCCAGGCGTTGAATGGGACGTTAAACTGATATCCAGTCGTCGTTTTTTGTTAAAAAAAGGACCGATTCCGAAGCCTGGCTTCTCTCCATTTTCCCCCAGTCACCTAAATATTCGTAATTTTAAAATATCTATACAAATTTCTATTTCTTTATTACTGGCGAACAGAGAGTGTAACACAGCTGATGGAAGGACTGGGTTGGAATTGGAGGCTGAGGTCAAGGTTACTAGAAAAAATAACGAGCAGGCGAGTATCTGGATGACACGGAGGGTATTACTTTAGCCCCGCATTACATCTCTCGAGCGTGGAAAGTGGAAAAATTAGAGAAATGTACCGGCGAACTGATAGGTACTAAAATTCTTTCTTTCCATGCACCATAAGTGACTATAACACAAACAGGCTAGAAACTAAGGAAATTCATGTGTATACAATACGCTTTTGTTCCTTTTAACTTTCAATTTCTTCCTCCGTCCATCCTTGGCACTACAGCTCAATTAGAGCCTAGGCCGCCTCCAGAACTCGCCCCCATCCCTTCCTATTCAGTGCATCCTCCTTCCAGTTCTTGGTTCCAAGGATTTCCCTTACATCACTCTCCACCTTGTCCACCCATCTTTTCCTAGGTTTCCCTTTCCTTCCATCTTCCCTCTGAATAATTTCTTTACTCTCCTGTTATCATCCTTCCTCTGCACGTGCCCAGCCCATCGTTGTCTCTTAATTTTTAGATATTTTGATAGGCTTACTTCACCGAATAATTGTTACAGCTCATTATTGTATCTTCACCTCCAGTGTCAATTCTCTTCCCATGGACCGTGTATCAATTCCTTCCTGTCCCCGCCTTTTTCATGGATGGTGTCATAACACCTCCACGTGACGCCCTTGTGGCGGCTCACAGGTTAGTATTTCGCAGAAGATTCTTTCCTCATCAACCGACCCACCTGAACTTAGTGACGGAGATGACCTCAAGCTGTCAGTCACTTCCCCAAATGAACCGAGCGACCAAAGAGTTGGGAGAGATAAGGGAAGAGAGGCAGAAAGAGAAATTGGGAATGCAAGGGAGAGGACGGAACGGACGGACGGGTGCAAAAGACGGCAGAATGGAGGGGAAGGTTTTGAAATAAAATATCTCGCGTTTGTGGGTGGAGGAAAGAGAGGGATGGTGGAGGATCGGTGGCTGATTTGCACCTCGGGAGCGATTTATGACGATCCCCGCACTCAGGGAGCGGCGGTCGCTTCTCCGGTCGGTCGGCCGAAGTGGGGGAGGCGCGAATAAATCTCGACCGAGCCACCGCTCGCCCTGGCGGATACGTGGGGGTGTGAGCGATTGCCAGTCCCTGGACGTCTTCATAGAGGGAGGGGGAAGAGGAGTCGGGAGGTGATGGTGTACCGAGCGTGCCTTTGGATTGGACCGTGTGGATACATGTCAGTGAACACGTGTACTAGCGGAGATTCCTAGGTCTCTTCTCCGGCCCGACCCCGGGAAAAACGGCCGTAGCTGTCGGTCACTTCCCCAAATAACCAACCAGCCGAGAGATTAAGTTAAAATCAAGAATGTCTCCTCATTAGTGAACAGTATTAATGTATAATTTTGTCACAACTGATTAATAAGAAACAGTTTCGGACGTACCTTTGTTGAAGTATTTCATAATGGGAAAGTTAGATTAATGTTTAATACAGCTTTTGCCACATATAGTTTATTTTTTCTCGACCATGGTTTCGTTACAGAGTCACCTGAAGATGTTTTATTCTGTAACGAAACCACGGTCGTGATAAATAAAACTAAAAGTTGAAAAAGATGTATTGAAAATTCATCTAACTTCCCTACCACTGAATTGAATAATTTTCTCAAGAGCTAGAAATATAATTTTGGACACATTAACACGATGCAAATTAACATGACACGTGGAAAAATGAACATGAATGACTATTAAAAATTGTCTTACATTAATTCTGACGAAGAGTATGTTCATAGAATTGTTCATAATCCCTGATATCTCTCCCTCTTTCTTCCAAGTACAAATATTTTAAAAACTAACGATCTTTTGGAGGATGATCGCCGAATTAAGTGAAATCAGGAGGAAAATGCTTCATTCCAGTAGGTGGTGTATTTAAAAAAATCCTTGTCCGGAAGTTTCCTTGAGAATCCGGGGAAGTTGGTAGCCAGTACTAGGTGCCGTCCGTCACATCCGGACCCCGAGGTCTACAAACCATGTGAGAAAGAATCAGATCAGTATAGCGTCCTTTTTCCCCCGCGTGGTGTCCGAAATCGCTGCGGGAGGTTGAGTTCAGATGTTTCGGGAGTGGTCTCCGAATGTGGGTTGAGAGATGAGGGGTTGGAGAAGAGATGTGGGGACGGGGGATGTTCGGCCGGAGAGGGAGAAATATTCCCCGTGCCGGTGTTCGTTGGGCATACCTCGAAGGGGCATCGGGTGACGTATGCCCCGCCGTCAACCGATTTTCAGATTGAATGAATGTAGTGGCCTATTGGGAGCATGACGAACGGCGCAATAAAGTATTGACACGCTCGGTTGTCACGGTGATTTCAAACCCCTCTCCCCCATAACTGCCCCCCACAACTGCTGCACAGCCTCCGACCCCTCCCCATCCCCCTTCACCCTCCTCCCCACCCCCTTCCCTCGCACCCTCACCGCTCTGTCTTGCGACGCCCTGTCCAGGGTTTGATGATAAGTTTGCATTTTTCCCTCACGCCGTGACGAGCAGGAAGTGCTTGCCCACTGCACCCATCCGTTCTTGGCCTGATACTCCACACTTTCAGAAGCAGATAAGCGAATTCTGGTTGAATCTCCCTCGTGCTTAATTCTGGCAGCAAATGTCATTATAAATCGTTCCACTGCGAAAGGAAAATACATCATTGCCGCAACTATAAAAACATTTTTGTTGAATTAACGAATGTTTCCGATGGCCACTTAGGTTCTCCATTTTTTTCGAAGTCCATTAGCTATGAGTGAATTATCTGGACTGCTATCGTCAGAGAACTCTCAAATTCTGCAACAAAGTTATAAGCTTTCACGTCCATTAGGTTTGCGTAAACTCGTAATTCAAGCATTTTTCATCGAGGTATGTTATAGCTAATGGAAGACATTTTTTGAGTGGCGTAATTAATGTAAGGGGGTATCCATTTTAAATCCATGGTTGAATCACACTATTTTAGTCTTCGATACACCATAGGCGAATATTGATAATATATTTGTAATAACTTCCGATTATACGACAACAGTCCTAAAAATTTTAGAATCCAATACTATTCTGATGAATGATGAAAAAGAATTGGAGATATGTACCGGTGTTGGAACGGAAAATAGGTTACTTATACATATTTATTAAGTTTTTGTATTTATCTTCATCTGTATGAAAGCAAAAGGGTATAACTCGGCTGGATATAGCCAAACATTATGAAATAATTGTCACATAGGATATCCTCCATCATGAAAATATTTTTCTTATAAGTTAACAGATTCCCTAAAAATTATCGTGCATTCTGGAGCGAAATTAAACATTCAGGTGTTTATGTAATACGCCGAAATATAGTAACTACCCTATTTGAAATAACGAATAATTATATCTATTAGTAGATATATATTAATCCATTCCAAATTGATTTCCAGACGACGGATCACCCAAACAATTTCCAGGGAAGGTTATTCTAAAATCCCTGCAATGCTTTTCGAAAAAGTGGAAAAATGTACTGACCATGAGATTATTTTTCGACACAGTTTTCTCTCACACATCACAGCACGTAGCAGTTTTGAATTCGCAAATTCAGTCCTTTATAAGCCGACTGTGGAGAGAAAACGAATAGGAGATGCATTTCTATATGGCCACTGAAAAGTGTCAACGATGCCAATTATTTTTTCTCTAGAACCGCAGAGAATGGATTCTTAGCTCAGAACAAGGTCATATGCCTGGCATCCAAAATCGCACGTATTGACAGGCGTGCGATGCATACTAATGACAATGGAATCACGAAAGCATGAATGTAGTCTCCTTAATTTTCAGCATCCTTGTAGATTGGAACCGGGCGCGCGAATAATTACTGAATCCCGCGGGGCAAGTGAATGTGGGCAAGGCGACGGTGTGCGGGCGAAGGACCGCTTCCACTTGTCACCAACAGCTCGCGTCGCCGTGGAAATGAAGAGACGGGCCTGAGCACAAGGCCGGCGACGGCTGTGAGAGAGGGAAAAATCCCACTTATCGCCAAATCCCATTTTCCTATCCCTTCTCTTCCCTTTGTCTCATCCAAATCCCTCCCCCTCTACTCCATGCATGCCTATCCATATCCCTTTGCCCCCTCCCGCCCACCGCAGTCCCTCGCCCACCCGCCACTGCGCGAAATCTGAATTTATGGTCCGAAAGGGTGGCCCTGGGTGGCGGAAAATGGTGGGGGTATGGAGGAGGGAGAGGTGGAATTGCGATACTCTGTCTGTTTGTCTGAAACTCCCTCCCTCCCTCCACACCCCAAAGCTAACGCGTGTAGCCATTTCAGACCCCTCCCCTCACCCCAACACATCTCTAACCCTCCCCACAATGCCCTACCCCTCTCAAACGCAAAGGCATGAGAGCCGCAAACCCCCCACCGCCAACAATGTGGTCGGAAGAAGTGGTCTCGGGCATAAACCTCTTTTGCGCGAGCTTCCGCTCTTGATCCGATGTCGGTGGTCGCACTCACTCTGTACACTCACACGCGCGCGGTTTTATCGCCGTCATTCCTAGATTTCCGGCGACCTTGCTACTCCGCGTCTCTCTCTCTCCACCCTCCTCTATCCCCCCCCTATCCCCCCATCGCCCGCCCTTTCACCCTCCCCTTCCCCCCTCACATCTCTCAGCGTAACCAGCATACGTGTATTCTGGTCCTTTCTACCTTGGAGATACAGGCGTAACTCTGTGCTACACTCTACAGGAATTGCAACGGACAAGTGGGGTGCAAACTTCTAACACAACCAGAACTCCTTTATCCCTGAATACTTTGGCAATAATGGTAAAGGTTTCTAAAGGCAAATAACACATTAATAAGAAGACTAAGTTCCATTCCACACTTTTTTTATTCCTAATTGTCGACCATGGTTTGACCCTTTGTACGATTTTAATGGTGAACCAAGAAATATAACTTAGTCTTGGGAATATGTCTTCATTATATCATGTTCGGCTGAAAACATTTTCACTATGTTACACCTAAGGCGTTTCCTAATGCTATTAGTATTCTTCTTTCCTAGTAAAACTGAAAAACCTTATGCCATTCTCAATTTTCTTTGCCTTTTTTTAATTACCGTTCTTAAACCTTTCGGTTCTACACCCCGCGCCGCCAGCACCAACCACTGTAGGTTAATAGGAATATGAACAACGTATTGTACGCGTTCGGACGTACTTTCCCTCAGAAATTATGGCCCATGCACGTATTTATGTACATAGTGGTCGGTACGTCGGTAAGAGGAAACGGGGTGCAACCCTCTGTAGGTACATACATGTGCCGAATCCCCTCCGCTAACTGCCACTCCACTCGTTGAAAAAAAAACCCTCCACTTCGCATCAGCAGACCTTTTCCCCCCTTTCTTCCTTTCCCCGTCACTCCCCCCCTCCCCCCCACCAATCCTCCGTTACTCCTCTTCCTCTCGTCGCGTCCGTCTATTCGGCGGAATTCCTTCAAATTGGATTTTTTTACGCTCACGACCGCGACAGCAGGAATCGCTTTCGGTTTGGTTATTTTTTCTCTTAAGTCGGAAAGAGGAAACAAATTTCTGTTTCGATATGCGTATTTCGGATATATTCTTTTTCGGGAGTCGACAATTTTCTCGGCATGGCATTCCATCACTGTCAAAGAGATCGGAGGAGGACCCGGGGAAAAAATGTGTCGAAAAATTCGAGATTTATTCGGAGAAACGTACGCATGCAAGTGTACCTGATCTTTTCACCCAAAGGCGACAAGTAAATGTATTACACATTTTCTTCGAGTGAGTGACCACTTTGGTTTATACTATGGAGACAAATATGCGAAAACTTAGGGTTCTCGGGAGATGTCTCGAAAAATAGGGAGTCAACCTGATTTCATCCGAGGAATTTTATATGTACTATAAATAAAATTGAAGTATTTGATACATTCTCGGGAAAAATTAATAGAACAAAAGAAGAAGAAAAAAAATAGTCCAATCAAAATTTTGTTTCGCACTCCTAGGTTGACAAATATAAATTATCTCATGTGGAATACGGTTGCCCGTTAGGGAAACTTGATTTAAGTGTACACTGTACAGTCTGTTATTTTTCTCAATATTTGGCAGGGGTTTAAAGTCACTTAATTACGTATGCCAAGTTCTCAAAGCAAACATTTATTATGTAAGAATATTACTATGAAGTGTTCATTATATAAAATTTATAAATTATGAACAAATAAAACACAAACAATAGAAAATATAAACATTAGGAGCAAAATACAAAGAGCAAACACAGAAACAAACAAACATATTTGCTGAAATTATAGTGTGAATCACTGATAAATATGGTTTGACGTTGCATAGTAAAAATGTGATGGAAAACAAAAAATAGATGTATTTTCCAACATTTTCAAAGAGAAAAAAATATAAGTTTTATATAAAAATGTTAATTGATTTTCAGAAGGTGATTTGCAACAGTAGCCAATCAAGTAGCTTTGGTGGATAATAGGAGAAGAACCTCTTGAAAGCTTCTTTCTTAGGCTGAGGAACAATCTATTTTGCTACCGGATTCCATATCATGATCCATTCACATTTCTCGTATCATTTACCTTTTCAGACATACAATACTCGTAAAAATCTACAAACCTAGTAATATCTATGGAAAAACGTTCAACTTTTTGAATAATGAAAAGAATGATATGTTTTTGAACACCATAAACCAATCTTATCTTTTTCTTTTGTACTTTTATGACTGGTTTTACGCTTGAAATATATGTTCCGCCCAAATATCAAAGATCATATTCAAGTTTCGAATTATAATTGAATTATAACCATTTTTAAATGCAGCTGGTGGGCACAAATATTTTTATTGATTAAAATTTTTGAGTCCAGATACCATATTTAATTTATTTATTAATTTCCTCTTCCCAAAAACAGCTCTACTGGCCTTTAAAATCGAGTGTTTCAACAAGTAACAACTGATGAACTCAAACGCTCATACCCTGAGTGGTGAAAAATCAGGCGGGACTCGGACCCGCGATCATTGGGTTAGCAGGCGAGGACCTTATCCCGTAGCCACAGGGCCGACAAATTATTTTTAAATTTTTGCAAATGAACTTTCCAATTAAGTATTTCATCAATATCAAGTCCTAAGTACATTATGTTTCTAACTTGATTAATCTTCAGTCAAATACGACACACGTTTCCTTCAGTTTACGGGCAATTAGTACCTTTAAACTACATCTGCCAAATGGAACCGTTTCAGTTCCTTGGTCGTTAAGAGGAGGATAATTCTGATAACGGGTAGCTCTCCTTCCTTCCTCCATTCCCCTAATAATCCTTCACTCATTAACCTACACACCTGTCCTCCATGGCACAAATGACCTCAGCTGTTGGTCGTCTCCCCAAACAACCAACCAACACTTGAAACGTTCTTCACAGATCACTCATTAATGTATTAGGATACCACTGAAATGGTTCCGCCTTTTAAGGAATCCGAACTCGTGCCCTCGGAATGGGAGGCAACTTCTCGAATCTGATCCCCTTTTTGTATAAGCTTACAAAGTGATACTGGGGTCTTTTTCATATCGGTCTGGTATGTCTCTTCGTTTAAAGAAACGCATAATGTTCACCCCGCAAACTTAAATGTAAAACGGTACGCCGTCGACTCATATGTAGCTCCGTGGAGCTCGTATGTGCCGCCCGGATGAGAATCCTCTTTTGAGTCCGCTCAGATTATCCACAGATTACATGGGGCGAGTGGGCTGGGTGGTTGGGTGTCAGGGGAAGCGGGGTGGAGAGGGGAGAAGGCGGGGAGCAGAGGGCGGGGAGAGAAGGGCGACATGGAGGCATTGGCGTGGACACGGTAAAGATGTAGATGCGGGATATGAGACCCTTCCCCGGATATGATGAAGGGATGATCTCTTTTGCCATCCCGACCCACCCACCCATTCCGCTGCCTGCGCCCGCTTTTTGGGTGGTGCTGCGTGTGGTGGCAGGGGAGGGTGAGGAGGAGCGGCGACGGCACAGGCGGTAGGAGAGAAGGGGCGAGGGCACCTCGGATGCCTTGTACCCGCGCCCTCTCCACGGAATAGGAGCGCGGCGGAATGGAAAAGCCTCTCTGCGGGTCTGGAGCGGCGGCGGCGTGGCGAATATTCCACGGTGGCGGCTGCTCTGGATGCCGGAAGGGATGGAAAGGCGCGGCCAATGGCAGAGGACGGAGTGGGAAAAGTATAGTCTACAAGGAGAGTGCAGGGAGACAATTCATGGTTAAAGTCGAAAATTATGACGACCAATGGCTCCCTATATTTCTTAAACAATAACAATTCGAGCACTGAAAAGTTTCCACTTCGGCAACTGTAATTACAAGACTAAATTGATGGAAAAATATTTTCAAATTTTTTGTTGCTATATGTATGTTTCCATCTCAATGAGAAATGCTTTAAATAGGGATGTATCAAATTTATTTTATTTATTATTATTTATTTATTGTTCTTGGACTTGTCCATTAAGAACATAATGGGGTTATAAAATACAAATAACGTTGAAAAATACTAATTTAAAGCTAACTATTCCACGGTATATTCACCTATAGATAAGTTATAAAAGAGTACCAAAAGAGTACTATATAGACCAGTCGATAAGAGTTACGAATACTATGACGAGAAGCCTCAGCAGCGAAAGACTCTCAAGGATTGAGGTGTTGGGTGTGTGAACTGGGACAGCCAAATGATTCATTTCTGTTTGAGCATTGTATTGCTGTACATATAATTCGCATTGTGACTTTTCTTAAATCAACTGACGTCCAATATAGCACACAAGGTACAAAGAGTTGCCATCACTGAGAAAATTAGTGCTATATTAAAAAAATCCAAATATGTTTACCTAACGGTTGAGGAAGATCAATAATTATGATCGATACAATAAAAATAATGAAAATGATCATATTATTAGTAGAGTAAAATCAATAATTTTTAACGGTATAATAAAAATAATAAAAATGATCTTATTATTAGTATTGGTAGTTAATCCACCTTTCAAAGAAATAGTACATGTTTGAGTTCCGGCGGCGGTAAAACAATTTTGGAAAGCACTCAAATTGCATTGGTCCAATGCAGTGACCCTGGCTTAGGGATTTCTCTATTCTCCTCATACTTCTACTTAAACTCCCAAACCCAACCATTCCTAACTTCAAAAATGACCTCAGCAGGGAGTCTCCTCACCTTTAATGACCATTACAAATACTACTACTAAAAGAGTAATCTGCTTACAAGATGGCTTCAATTGGAAAGTAGTGAGAAGAGGAGAGGAGAGAAAGTTGGGATCGAGGTGGTGTGGCGGCTGGAGCTCCGGCAGCGTCGGGTACTTTTAACGAACTCTGGATCCCTATTTTGGCATCCTGTGGAGCTCACATCCAGTGCAGTACTCCTTCCGTCGGATAGGACATTAAACTAAAGTCTTCTTGGCTCACTTCCATGAGAATAGGCCAATTCCGACGATGGGTTTCTTTCTACCTTCCCTTCAATCCAAACATAAACCTTCTCTCACCACCATACCCACCTATCTTCATCTACATCTAAATCTACAAAATACCCTGTAAGCCACTTCAAGGGTCTGTGGCTGGGGGTGAGTAGTCACCAACATGCATTGCACTACACCCTATTAAAGTTAGCGTAACTACGACTATTGTTGCATTAGCATAAATCGCTGATGCTTGTCAGGAGGCGTAGCCACACAAGCATGAACTACACTATAGGAGTTGCTACCAATGCTAGAAGGATCGTTACTATTTCTCAGATACATAATTGAACAGAGATTAAGAGTTATACTGAAAACATTCATGGCGTGCTGTTAGTACTAAATCTGTGCGCTCCAGAGAGACATCATAAGAGTAATAGGAAGTTTTGTGACGCAAAGATCGCGTCAGAAATGTTAAGGTTCGTGTTTTTTATAATTATTTAAAAAAATAAAGTTATCACTCGCCGTAATACTTTTTATAAAAATGCAAAAAATATTTCTTCAGGTAGAAGACCTTAGTCACTGTCCCCAAAAATACAACCAATCAGAAGTTGTATTTCCAGCCCTCGGGGGGGCTAAAGAGTGGAGTATTGGGGAGGAAAAGGATAAGGAGGGAGGGGATGTGGGGGTTTGAGGGATACAAGGGAGTACCCTGACGGAGCCACTAAAAGGGGGGAAGGGGGAAATTTGGGGAGGAGTGGTGGTGGTGAGGACGACGCATATGCCCGCGTGCATGTACATCACCCGGGCGAATATCCGAACAGGAAGCTCGTGGGGACCCGATTCCGGAGGACGGCGGAGAATATATATGCGTGGCCCATCGCTGGGCGACGACGACGGCAACACGCGGTGCCGGTCGACACTTTGGCCCGACGCGGTGATGGGAATGGGGTGGGAGCGGGCGAGGGATAAAGGCGGGATTTTTACCCGTTTGTGTGCGGAGGGGGATGCCGGAGAGGGATGGTTTTATTTCGTGGGCAGGTTGGGAGGAACGGGATGGTGAGAAGGATTGCGAGCGGGACGGAAGAACGGATGAAGAATCCCACACATTTCACGGGGACGGAACTTTTTTCTGCGGCGCCAGTAGTTCCTTCTCCTCCTCCTCCTACACTTATAAGCCATAGCTCAAATGCGGAATCCCCCGGGACGTTGTCCGAATGTTGGTATGCGAAGCCGAAGCGTTTTATTTGTTTACGGTTTTTTCATCCCCGGGTACGTCATGCGGAGGATGCATGGGAGGACGCGCGGGCGATAGGCGACGGTAATCGTGGGTCATTTTAGCCTAGTTACGAGGAAGGAGTAGGTACGTGCGTGGAATGCCAAGGAAAAATAGCTCAGCATTCTCACCCACAAATTTCAGCTGAAACGTTGGGTATGCGTTTTCGGTATTTTCGTGCTCGGTGGATGTGAATGAATCACAGTACACATAATTTGTTATATCCCTTTGGTTATGCGAACGAAATAGTACATGAACTCTTGTGTCAGTCAATGTTATATTAATTTTTTATTATATTTGCTACCAACAGGTGAAATTTAAAAGTTGAATTTATGTCAATACCTTACGAGATTACATCCAATGTTTTATGGGCTCTAAATCACTCTTGGAAGATTCAAATTTTTGTTTACCTTTGATCTAGCAATAAAGAAAATTAAAATGTTTCTCACAATAATTTGTCAAATAAAATCGTTCCCTATTCCAGCCAATCAGACTGAATTGATTTGCTTTATTTCTCTGCCAAAATTCAAAGTAATTTTAAAAACGAGAAAATTATTGTAATTTTCCTGCACAAAAACGTTACTTACATTTTTTTGTTCATATTTTTATCGAAACAATTGTTGATTTAGTCCTTTTAAAACACTTTACATACCATTCTTAATTCTGCTCCACCAAAATTAATTTTTTCGATACGCAATATCCTAAAAAAATAAGGTTCTACGAGTAATGGTGGCAACTTGCAAAAGATGCTCAAAATTGATAGCCAGTGACTGAGTAAGTAGTAAAATAAGTTCAAATGTACAATTGTATTATGAGCGATGATAAAGGCGATTGTCTCTCTTCTCCATCTTCCTAGCACCTAATAACAACATCTCTTTTTATTAAACTGGCTGTAACTTAGTCAAGCCCTACACTTCTTCCGCTCATCTCCCCTGGGCCCTTTCAGAAACCTTTGATAGTGCAATGAAAATATGCAATAAATTTAGTTATCGTAATAACTATACGCCTCAGTCATTATTTTTTACCATGGATTTGACGTTTCTGATCGTGTATCTTCCTTCATCATTGACAGGGGGCAAGTTGTGAAGAACCTAGTTACATATGTTTTTTCTCTGTGAACTATCTGCAAAAACTTAGGCAATAGATGATTTTCAAATGATTGCAATTATCAAGTTTTCGTAAACATATTCCAAAAAAATTATCCACTGAAAATATCTTGTGAGTTTTTGACTGCTTTTTTAATAATAACAGCAGCTTAAGTTTCTTTTATAAACACTGACCAAATCTCCATACTGACTTCATTATTCTCCGCTGAGCACTTCCAATTGCAAGATTGCCACTATGGAGTCATATTCTGTTTCCATTATTTTTTCGAGTCAAAAGTGATGGATTCTGATTGGTGACAGGGATTGAATTTATAATTATTTTGAGAAATGTTTCTTGTAAGCGTTGTGTAAAAACTTTTAGCAAATAATATTCCATACTGCCAGGCAGATCACTGTGTTCATGTTGGTTTAGATGGTAGAGGGTGAGATGGCATTCTTCAGGTTTTAAAAAACGAGGGGAGAGCGGAGAAGAGGGAGAAATGCTTTTAGGGCCATGTAGTACAAGCAAGGGGAAGTGGATGAAAGGAGAAGAGGATGGATGATGGAGTTCGAAGTTTGCAGCAGGACAGCATTTGGGGGCGGAAAAATGGAGGGAAGAATGGTGAAACCGTCTGTATCCGAAGGAGAGAAAATGAGGGGAAATTGCTAAGAATTCATGTCTTCTCGTGTTTAAAGATGCTCTTGTAAACACAAAAACTCCACTCTATTTTCACAAATTATTAGTTCGAAGCCGTTAAATTTTCTTTTGAATTGATATAGTTTCAAGACGCGCTGTAACAATTCCACTTCTATGATGGGGTGTAAATAGAAGGTATTTATGGCACTATTTAGGCCAAAATATGGTAAGTTGGGTCACGAATTTTGTTATTTTTTTATTTTTAGTGTATAGACGATGTTTCAAGTTTTTCATATAGGTAAGGAAACAACCGTCGAAATGCAGCAGTCGTATGTACAATATCGAAATAACCATCGTAATTCAAAAACAATCTTAAAACAGGAAAAAAAATTTCAATGCGTTTGTGTTGATGATTATATTTCTTTTCTAAAAGTTCATGAGTATCATTTTAAATCCAAAAAAGTGTAGCTCAAAGATATTTCAGTGAAACTAACTGATAATGAACTTGTTGTTTGTAATTCCGGAGTTAGTTTGAGAGATTTGAGTACTGTTAGCAATCAATTGAGGTGGATGGATGATGAGCAAAAAATTGCTATATTTACAACTGGCAAGCTTGTAAAGGATTGATTCGTCGTAATTGTAGCTTATTATTAGCATGGTATTAATTACCTGATACTTTGCCTCCTAACTATAACATCTGGTATTTTTCATAATTTTAAAAGAAGCCAAAAGTATTTGTGAAAGTGGATAACGCATCATTCAAACAATCATTTAAATGGGAGTGATATGTTTCAATGCTTTTTACTCTAAGTCCAAGTAAAATATAAATAGGAGCAGACAGAATTACTTGAATCCTCATTATCGACGGTAATCGTAGCAATGCTCCACTCGAAATACCAAAGTCAAACCAAATTACAGTTTCCAATCCTAAGGGCCCTCTTATAGGAAAGGGTCTAAAATCACAAATATTTATATCTTTTTGTTCAAAACTATGCTATTTCAGCTGAAGATTAATTTTTTTAGGTTTAAAATAAAATTTAAATATTTAAAGCATTTTTGCTGCAGTCATGAACTATCTCACCATTTGATACAAACGTGAAATAGTGAATACTTTGGACAGTGTAATCATCCGAATGTAGCTATTCAGATCTTTCCAATTTATTTTTGTTGCTTCTTTTGATTTAGAATATCTTAAAATGCTAGAACTCCCGTGAACGATTCCAGGCATTCTCTCAGTAATAGTTATGAAAGAATTATCAAGTTTAAATGTTCCAAGTAAATGAAGTTTTTAATTCATCCAAAATATAAACATCAATGCTCAGACCATTTCAATATTAGTGTTTAATAAACCGAGAAAAATAATTAGATCTTAATGTATTTATGAGTATAAAATAGATAGAGATAGAATTCGGTAATTCACTTAGTCATGGCATTATTGTGCAGTTATCAGGATTCAAATTGTCAACTTGACGAATTACTTAAGTCACATAACTACTCATGACAAAGAGCCTTCCATCTCAAGTATTAATTATTATCTTAGCTTATTGTACAAATCATGGGTGAGCCAATAAACACTATGTAGGTACCTTGTTTTCGCCTAAAATATTTACGGCAGCGGTGTGAGCAAAAAATCTTCAATAGTAACCAATATTTTCTGTTTTGAAAAAAAATATTTATCAAAAATCATGTAGGCAAGTTCATAAGAACATGTATTCTTGAAGAAATAGTGGGCGCGCAAACGCAGTGTGGTGAGCTGACGGTGCGAAAATCGGCGTTACTTTGAGGAGGACAGCGGAAGGAAGAGAGGAAGCAAGGGAGAAGGAAGAGGAGAGAGGGAGGTGAAAGAGGAGGCGGGAAGAGAGGGAGAGAGAGTGAGTGAGAGAGAGAGGAAGAGACGAAGGAGGAGGAAGAAGAAAGAGGCGAGGCTCGATTCTATTACTTTCTATTAGGCCGCTGTCAGGAATCATCGCCGTACAGTACGCAGGGGAGCCGTAGCTCCGTGAAAACACGCTGCCTTCGTTATTATAAAATAAATGGCATCTGGGACTCTCATCCAGTCTCCGCTCTCTCTCCATCTCTCCTCCCTCTCCCTCCCCCCCCCCCACCAATCTCTCCACTCGGTCCGCCACCCCCAAGCTTACTACTTCCACACCCCTTCCGCCCCCCCCCCCTTCCATTTGCTCATACTCCCGTGGGTACTCCCCCTACTCCTCCCTCCCACGCCATCTTCTCACTCCCACCGCCCACACCAGACCTTACCCTTAGTCCTTTCCCCCTCCCCATTGTCCCTTATCTTCCTGTCTCCCACTCTCTCTCTCCTGCGAGGAGGGCCTTGGGTTCCCGCGGCGGGGTCGCTCCGACGGAGGGCGGGCGAACTGATTTCGGAGACGCGCCTCGGAGGGATAAGGAAGCAGAGGAAGGAGGTGGCGTTGGGGGGAGGGTGGTGGGATGGGGAATTGCCTCGGGGATGAAGGGAGGGTGGGTAGGGGGAAGGGTCGGATCCCTGGAAAGTGATTAAGGCGAGGAGGTGGAGGAGTATGTGGGGGGGTTGGAGGATGAGTGAGGGGGCGAGAGGGAAGGAGAGAGAGAGGTAGTTAAGGAGAATAATGTCGGGAAGATGAAATTCAATGAAACCTGATTGAGTGGACGTTAAACTATGCGACGGATAAAAGCGCAGTTGAGACTCGCTTCGAGCGAATAAGACGGGAGAACGGAGGAATGAGTGAATGATACTGATTGGAGTGGAGACGATTTGGGTGTTCGCAAATTATCCTTTGCGTACCATCTCTCTATCTTTAAATGTACATAGGTACTATATATGTACTTAAAAAATGACTGTAAGCAATCCTACATTATGTGGTACATCATAGAATTTTTAGTCATTTTCGGCGCTGCTATGATTCTGCTTGATTTCTGCTTTCAGCGGCCATTTTTCCATAACTAAAACACAGTTTAAGATAATAGTTTTGCGTCAATGCTATAGGCTTAAAGAACAGAAATTTGGCTGCACTAGCGTCATTATTTTCCAAAGGCATCATGAGTGTTGTTTTCCACCACTGGCTAATTAGTTATACTGCATTTTGAGTTGAGTTATTTTCAAAAGTTTATTTGCGGATGCCTGTTCGGTTTTCCCCTCTGGAAGTGTGAGGTGTGTTTTTTTATCATAATTTTCTGAGAGTTTCGTAGTAATTGCATATTTTAAAGTGCTGCGTATAGCGCACCTGCACACGTGATACTGTCCAAAACACTGAAGTTATATGTTCTAAAATTATCTACGTATTTAAAGATCTTAAAGTTTTGAAAACACTTTTCAAGGAGCGATATTATACGCGATGTGTGTAAATCCTTAGCATATCTAGATTTGCATTATCTAAAATACGCTCACTTCATCAAATTAAGTATTAATATCTCTAATCCTTAGATTGACTGATAGAGAGATGGATTGATAACCTTCATGTATATAATCTGCCAGTATAAAAATACTTGAAAACGCGTATTTCATTCATATTAGTCGAGCATGTGCATAGGTTTCCCCTGGCATGCTCCCTGGCGACAGGACGACATGGAGCAATGTGGTTTTCAAGGAGAGAGAGGAGAAGGATACACGTTGACATCGTGAAAAAGATCGAGGCATTGGCAAGACAGACGGAGACGCGTTGGGTGGATAGGGTCGGAGCCCGTAGGTGGTTGGAGGATTCGGGGGAGCTTGGGGGAGGAGATGGGAAATCGAATTAGGATCCTTAAAGGGGAGTGGCGGAGCGGCGGTGGTAGCGATGATGGCATCATGAGAAGGTGGAGAGGAGCGGGTTGCCTAGCAACAACGACCGCCAACATCCGCGCAAGCCGAAATAAAGCCTCCCGAAAAAGCGGTTACTGCGTTATTCTCGCGCGGCTCATTCGAAAGAGACACACCCGGATCGATGAGAGGGAGAGAGAGAAGAGTATTGTTTCCTCGAATTGGCGGCGTGCTTCTCGGAAGCTCGCCGAACACGAGGCAGAGCCCACGCGGGTAGAGAATTCTGCGGCCGGGATGTTGTTACCTTGGCTCCCAAGGATTTTTGGGGTAGAAGAGAGGGAAGGGGAGGGTATTTTAGGACGGAGGGGGGTGTCCCTGGAGGGATTCTGCGGTGATTAGGCGGCGGAGAGCGCGGGGAGAGGAGAAAGCTGCGCTTGCGCGGAAGGTACCGAGAGTGAGTTAGGGTGGGTTGGGAAGTGAGTGGGCTGGGTTGGGCGCAGAGGAGGGGAGCAGGGTGGGGGTGCGTTGGGGGTGCGTGGGAATGGGGAGAAGATGGCTGCGAGGGAGAGGGAGGGGGAAGAGAGAGAGAGGGTCGGTGGATGGGCGGTGTGCAAGTAGGTGGTCGTCAATGCGATAAGGCGACCCTATTCTCCGCGAACTCGGAGAATTCCTCCGGCTTCCTCCCCCCCCCTCCCTTCTACATCTTCCCCCGCCAGCCAATCGGGTGGGACGCCGTCCGGGGTGGTTTGGCAGCAGGGGCGGGGGAAGAGTGTATGGCAGGGGGGGGGGGGGGGGCGAGCAGTTCTCTCGTTTCCAAATTGGGGCAGGAGAAGGGAGCCGCCATGGCGATATCCCCGACCCGAAGACTATTTTTCCCTCTCTTTCCGGAATTATTTTTTTTATTTAATTAGGTGACGTGTTGCGAAGAGGAACTTTTATTTTTATTTGGATCTCTCTTTGGACTTCACCCTCTTCCTGAACCCCATTCGCCTTCTCCCTCCTACCTCTCGAATTACTAGCATTACTAATTGAATGATTTAGAATCTCTCTTCGAGCCAAATAGTTTCTGAAAGGTCATTCTGTTGAGGTAAAAGGTTCTTTGTAGTGCAATCACCTTATCTCTTAAGATTAGTGAAGATTAACTCATCTTCTTATTATATTAGTTGTGACATCATTAATTGATTATTGGTCAAGCTATGATAAAGTATTCATTAAAATCTATAGTACTTAAAAAATCTAAAATACTAAAAAGTGAAACTACTCGGTTGACAAGTTTGTAAATAATTTACATAATCAGATGAATCGATAATACTCCATCTTAGAATGCATGGATATATGTAAAACATCCAACTGTGTTAAATATTTGAGTAACTTCTTTCAATTAGAAATTCGCTATATTCGTCCTCAAGCATAATTAATATTTTAAAATTTAGGGATATGCGAGAAATGCACTTTTGAGACTCAGTTTAAATTATGAAATGCAAACCTTTAAATCTGTTAAAAAATGCCATGGTGTATTTCAATATTTATATTTAAAGTAGAATAATCCAATATATGATTATTTATCAAGTTTATGTTCAGTATTACAATAATATATTTACCATCTACTTCAATAAGTGTTAAAACATGTGTATACAACTAATAAAATAGCTTGATAATTCAATGGAAGCAATCATTTGCCTTTCAATGTAATCAATAGTTTAAACCGGCCAAAATAATTTTGGTTAATTAAAGTTTGTTCAAATCTGTATAGAGGACATAGTTTTCTATCGAATTACAAATTTCCATTGCTTTTTGAACATTAACATACTTGACAATATATATCGTTAGTGACGGCAATTTAATCTACAGATGGCTTATCCAGGCTTTAACAGGTGGAAAAGTATAACCAATGACCCCTCATTTTATCATGCTATGCAGCAATGCACAACTTGGCATAAGGGAGCGATTTGAAATAACTTTTCAGCCACACATGTTTATCTTTGAGTGCGAATACCCCAAATAAACTATTCTCTTCGGAGAGATTTTATGTTTAGCCCTGCATCTGACAATGAAGTTGATGAATGCCGTTCCATCCTCCTCTAGAGGCACGATATCTAGCGTCCCGACAGATTGTATTCTAATTTGATGCCTGCGGTGAATGCATCGGTCGATTGAAGAATAAATATCATTGCTTCCTCTATTTTAAAATGGAAGAGTAATCTATCGGGGAGGAGGGCAACATAACGATGTATTTTTTTTCTTCATGTGAAATGAAGTTCAAATTGCAACCGAGGCTGCGCATTTCGTAAAAAAAAAACAATTCCCCATCTTTGAACGAGAGCCCATCGTTCCCCTGCTCCCATTATATCGGGGCGCGAGAGGATTGCTTATTACGCTCCCCTCCTCCGCCTCCCTGCATCCTCACCCCTCGCTGGCGGCCCCTCAATTTTTTCCCCTTGCCTCCGCGTTGGCACTCAATACACCCACGCACACACTCGTGTCTTTTCACTTTGCCGCCCCCTGCGCGCAAGACCGGAGGAGAGAGTTGCCCCTTCCAGTCCCCCCCCGAAAACCCTCCTCTGCCGCTCCACAACACACGACTCTTCTTCTTCCTCATCTATCGCACATCTACACCCAAACTCCTCCACCACCCCTCGTGTCGGGCCCGCGTTGCGCCCTTAGACACCAACCCCACCGCCACACCTAGTTCCGCTCTTTTCATTTCATACCCCATCCCGGCCAATCCTCTACCCCCATCATCCCCCAACCCCCCGCTCCAACGCCCCTGGATGGGATGAGCCCTGCGGAAGTCGATGGCTGCTTTGAGACCTCGGTTTGAATTAACCAAGAGAGTGGCGGATGGGGGGAGTATGGGAGAGGTATGACGGAGGTGCTGGGAAGATGAAGGGGAAGGGTGAGCGGGAGGGGTTTTGAGGTGGTTTAAGGGATCGAGGAGGGAAAGGACTCTGTGAGGGGAGGGAGGGTGTGCGAGGAGGTGCGGAATTGGAGGGCGAATCTGGAGCGGGTGCGGCCGGAGGTGGGGGGGGGGGACAACACAGTGCCGCCGACTCCCGGCTTCATTTCTACTACTCACCCCTCCAAAACGCGATTGCAAACCCTTTCCTTAAATTCACTCTCCTCCTCCACCTCACCCTCCGATTTTCATCGTCTCCTCTTTGCTCTCTTCTCCTTTTCAATTTCCCTCTTCCTCCCTCTGGCCCCGCTTCCAGCCTCTACCGCTAAACGCTCTCCTTTCCCGCTCCTCAACTTCCGTCCTGACCTCCGCCCCACATCTTTCACATGCGCCTCTGGTCACTCGGGTCATCGGTTGAACTGTGAAGCACCTCAACTTGTTGAACGAAACCGTAGTCACTGAAAAAAGTAGGACGCTGCTCACTTTGCAGCCCGACAGTGCAGCGCAGCACAACAGTTGCTAACCATTTGTTTCAAATCCTCCGCACTAAGCAGAGCACTTAAAAGTAGATTGGAAGTATTGTGCATGTGCGCTGGAGTTCTCTTGAAAAGAAATTAATTCGATATTTATTCTATCCTGTTATTGTAATTTAGATATTCCACGAATGCGTCAAACATGTGCAATGTAAAGTTTCTAAGGTGGTTTGAGCGAGATAGTTCCCAATTCATAATGGAGACCATATTCAAGTTTTATTTTTTGCTTTCAGCGTCTAAAAAAAAGTATGACATAAATATTGTAATATTAATGGCGCACCTATATAGTTATATTTGACAAAAATTCTCAGTAATCAAATAAATAAACCTACATAAGTCTCTAACTTGACTCATTTTTCCCGCCGTACGGCTGAAAACCCTTCAAAACAGCAGGTATTTTTTGCGATTCTGTAAAACTTATTGTGGTGAGTAATAGATTATTTTTTATAATAAGTTGAGGAAACATGAAATTTACACACCGTTAGTTTTTGGACGGAATCTAGGTGTTATAAATTCCTATTTTTTTTTAAATATTCTCCCTCTGGAGCGCACAACCGTCATCTATCCCATGTAAAATAGCTCATATGTTTAGGTAAATTGCTCGAAAAGTAGTTCGGCAAGGGGTTAATATTTTGATATAACTGGAAAGTTGAGAGTTTTTTCTTTAAAATAAGGCCAAATTTATCAAATTCTAGGTGAAGTGATTTTTCGCTCAAACTACCTTAATTGCTGCCTGGAACTAATCTTTCTTTTTCAAGCGCATAGTTTGAACAAATTTGTAACATTTTACTTGAAATCCGGCATTGACTATGGTGTACTTACAGAATTCTATCGATCATGAGATTACCGAGCGTTTCGTCTGCGCATATTAATCCATTCATCGTCTCTCTTGTGCACTGAATTATGCCGAAATTTTCCGATCTGCTAACTTAAATATCAAAAATGGAAAGCTCCGATAATTAACAGAGAGTTTTTCTGAAGGAGTTCCTGGAAGCTCATAGGCCAGGCGCAGGTGAGATTTCTCCTTAACTCCTGCTTGCTAAATCTACTTAGCAATGTTCTCCTTCCCGCTGAATATCAAAGTGGGTGGATGTAAACTCGGTCGTTAGAGATGGATAGTATTTACGAAAGCGTTGTTCATTAGGAAAATTGTTCTGGGCCCTTGCTATAAAATCCAGCGATCTCAAAAGTATAACAGAACGCGACGTCCGCGTCGTTGGGGGAGATCTGTTCGCGCGACCTACTCCGTGTCATCCGGGTAATGAATCACGCTGCCCACCTCCGCAAATACTCGTGGCCGTCCTCACCAATCTACATTCCCTTCCTCCCTCCCACACAAACCACCTCCCACCGCGAGAATATAGGGGGCGCACATGCCGGTAATTCACCGCTTTGCCCGTGGACTCAAATTACTCTATATCCTGCGAGCGGTCCCGTCGTCCTTTTTTGTTTTGGTCTTCACGTTTAAATTTACGTTGCCTTTGTTTCCGCTTTGCGGCGAGAGGGCACCCGACATCACTACCACACGAGGGATGACGCCGTCGCCAAGCCGCGAGCCACCGATTGAGCAATTCCGGCAAAAGTGAGCCGAGATGTGTACGCGGAGGAGGAGGGGTCGGAGGCATGCAATAAACGTGCGCCGGGATATGACTGGGGGGAGAAGTGAAAAGAGGGGGGGGAGGAGTGAAAAGAGGGGGGGGGATGATTGCGGTTGGTTTGAAGAGGTGAGGGGGGGAGGGCGGCGTACACTGTGGAGAGGGGGGGAAGCTCCCCCGGATCATCATCAAAGGAAGGGAATTGTGCCAGGGGTTGATGACGGAGTCGCTGGGAATGAGGCGGTGGCTCCGGCGAGCAGACAAAGTAAAGCGAGCATTCTCTCGTCATGCTTTCGGGAGAGAATAAAATAAAAAACACTGTTCCCGACCGCAAACCTTGAAATTGAACGCATTGCCAAATTTTCCTCGTTTCTCTTTTACAAAATAATCCGTATTGAGGTAGGTACATCCATGCGACGAGGGATGGGAGGTAGAGATGAAAGATAAGGGGAATGGAGGACCTTTGTACATGCGGATGACATGCACATTTTTTTTCTTTCATCTTTGCCCGAGAACTACGTATCCGTCAGAAATTAAGCAGTGCATTTGGAAGAGAATATATAGGAGTAAAATTATCCTTTTAATTTAGATTGCTCTGACTTCTCATTTATTATTCCAATTATAGGTCATTTCTTTAAGTTCACGCCATAGTCGTTTTGTCTCTAACACATATTATTATATTTTTTCCCCATTTAATAGAAAAATGGTTGAACTGAATTCTTCTCTCGAGTCCATTTTCGACCCCATCTCAATCAAAAGAGATTCACAATAAATCTCCTCTTCACTTGGATGACCGCAAGAGAAATATCCAAGATTTCGAGTCGAATCGGTACCACACCACCGAGACGCGAACGTCAAAATATTGCCCGCCCAAATTTATTTTTTCGAAGTGAATTTTACGTCACAAAAGGGTCCCCCAAATAGGGAATAATGGGTGATAAAAAGTGAAATAGTGGCGAGATGGGGTCGGTTGTCGGGGATTTCCAGGAATAGGGTTTAAAAGAGGATGGGAAAAGAGAGAAGGGAGATAGAGAGAGAGAGGGGTTAGGGTGAGTGTTTTGGGGAAGGAGAACGGTTAGGCATAAAAAAGGAGACATTCGGGGAGGCAATGGAATTATTTTTGCAGCGAGGAAAGCCATAAAAGAATAGTCCCTCTCTTTTAGATTGGGGAGTGGAGGGAAGTGAGAGGGAGTGGGTGAGGATGTGGGAAGGAGGGAGAAGGGAGGTAGCAAGAGGTACAACACGGAGGAAGAAGAAGATGGGGGAGGAGGATGAGGAGGAGATAAGAAGGAAGCCGTAAGGGAGGGAGCAGGGCTCGCGTTGTGGTGCGGAAGCGGCGGCTGCTTTGCTGGATCGTTGGCGTGGCTGCTGCGGGAGTGGTGGGAGTGGGAGAGGAGGTGCGGTGGGAGGTAAAGGGAACGGCGAGGAGGGAAGAGAATGGGAAGCGGTTGGAAGTTCTGGCGGTCGGAATTATTCCCGAGAAGTGAAATCAAGGGAGCATCAAGATTCAGAAGGTAACTGAGCGGAGGGGGGGGGAGGAGGGAGGCGCGGGAAGGTCGCCAAGGATTTTCTGACTGCGGGAGGGGTTGTGAGGGGTGGAGCGGGGGGGAACGGAGTTTTCTGTGGAGAGAGGCGGAGATTGTTTGAGAGGAGGGTGGGGGGGGGTGTGGTGGTGTTCCCTTGGGAAGGAAGGAAGGAAAGGGGACATTGTGGACGAAATAAATGAGGAGACTCAGGGTCCACCCCCCCCCCACCGTCGCATTTTCCATTCCCGCAAACCCCTTTCGCCCCCTCCCCCCTCCTCCACCCTCTCGCATTCCACGGGGGGGAGGGGGTGGGGGGATTTTCATTTTCTCCTCCCTCTCCCGCTCTCTCCACCCCTCCCCTTCCTCCCTCTTCGTTTCATCTCTTTACTTCCCGACTGCTCTGCGAACACGGCGACGACGAGAGAAAGGGCTTTTAATTTGCATGAAATTAAATTGAACTAGAATAAATGGGTCCTTTCTTCATGCTCTGGGGACTCATTTTTATTCCACATGTTGTTAGTTTTCTTCCTTTTAACGCACTGAAAACATCGCGTCCGAAGCATTAAGAAATATTTCATCCTCTCCGCTCAACGACGCCCCAAAAAAATTATATTGCTACCACTTTTCGAGCGCATTGTCGCCGCCCAATATATGCTTCTCTCCAATTTCCTTTCATTCATCTATTGCTGTCCTCCTGGAGGAAAATCATCTGTTTTAAAGTCTTTATATATGTTCTCGTTCGCTCATAGTTGCAGTTTATTTTGGCTGCCAACACCATATTTTCATCCATAAATATTTTACATGATATCAATAAGGAATTAATATTTACAAATTAAAGAGTACCCGCAGAACAACTAGGTAATGATATAGACTACCGTTATTTAAACATCGACCAATTTGTATAGTAAAGAAAGAAACTTTACCCTTCCTAAGAAGGTGAAAATGCGGGGTTATTAGGGAAAATATGTGTATGTAAATAAATTAAATACTATTGTTTAATAATTATTATTTATCAACAAATCAAAAAATATTATCATTTTACATATGAATATAAAACCACCGTAATAAATTTCACTTGGATGAAATCCGGTATAACATAACTCGGTGGTGTAAGGAAATACAATTAGTTATTCAATTACTTGATCGAGTAGGGAAAAATGTGTCTGAAATGCTTTTGTTTAACCTTTATCTCTTGCGAGGGACTTTTCGGTTGAAAGTTCCGGACATCGGCTTGAATGTTGTCAGTAAAGGTTTACTTTTCCCTATATTTTGAGAAGTAGTGAAATGGAGCTCTTTCTATTGATAAGAAAATATTCCTAAGCTGTCGTGCAGTGACTAATCTATGATCTCTCAGAAATCCCATTGATGCGGAAGTTTTGGCAAGAGGGCCAGCAGGGTTGTCAGTTTCGTGGATGGCTGGCGCTTTACCCTTTCACGTGCTGTAGTTTTTGTGGCCGTCTTACTTTTTTCATCTGCCTTTCTCTCTCTCTTTCTCATTTCGTTTAGGACTTGAAGCTCTGCCCGCTCTTCCTGTTTCAAGTTTCTCCTATATCAGTGAACAAATGACTCCCTCCTGCCGGTATTATTGTTATTAATCAGGTTCTTAAATACACTCATAACTGTCTTGCATTTACCTTCCAGGAAAAATGATGGTATCCCATTAGACTTCCAAACGGACGCATTAGTTTACTGCGGCCAAAGTTTGAAGTGGGTCGTATATGAGTTGATGTACACTAATGTAGACCACGACTTTTATGCCTCGCTGGACATCAGCATAAACGCTCACTTCCCAGTTTTACGCTCCACCATTACCCAGCGGATTTATTCTCTCTCCAGCGCCAGCAACTGTGGCACATAAAGCCAAACTCTTTCCCTTGGCACACCAAGTCATTGGCCTCCAACCATCCTTTCCCTCATCCCGACGATATTTTTACGGCCGTTAAGGATTCTCTCGGAACATTTTTATGAATAGGAGCGATTTTCGTCAAGAATCCACTCAAATATTTTCCTTCAAGCGTGAAAAGCAAAAATCCCTCTTAAAAAGGCATTCCCAATTATTTTAATGGCAGTCGTAAAACAATTTATGCTTCAAATGTTTTCATGAATAAGGTAAATCGGAACTGTGCTCCTAAGGTGTCCTCAGTCCTGTTGTGTGAGGTTTTATTTCATACGAACTATGATGATGCAAATTTCATTGATGCCATAGTCACATTCCAGCGGGAACTGACCATCTGTGCCAAGCGCAGTCTTGTTGGGTGAAAAACCTAGAGAATACTGCGAGTCGGTATCATCTTCGCCTCACAAGTTATTTCTTGTCCATACATTCGGGGGGGGGGCATAATTTATTATTTTATCTATTATTATCCCAAGGTAAATGAGTTTTAACTCCAACATCAAACTTCTCATTGATAGCTTTATTATTATAACATACACATTATGTCTTTTCCTTGGTAAACGTTCATGAACGATAATTTTTACATTACCTGAATATCGCAAAAATCAATTCATATAAAATTAGTAGGAAGGTGCTTTCATCTATAATACCTTCGAACTTTCAAACGTAACTACTCCGTGCCTTTAGTTATAAGATTGATATTATTAGATGGATTCTTTTCGCTACCTCACCGTTAACAATATTGCACTTTTTTAGGTCTATAACTTTTCCAGGTGACTAAAAATACCCATTCTGCGTCGAAAAAATCTTGAGCTATTTGAAATTCTAAAAAAAATAATATTTTAATTAGAAGGTTCACCATTATGTTTACATTAAAAAATGCGCATTGTGGCCATTCTTTTACGTACAAAAACAAACCAGTTGAAATGCTCTTCATGCTCGGTTCCCTTATTTTAACGTCTACACCTAGCTGACTGGAGTAAGTCATTCGAATCTCGAGGGTAATATTGAAAATCGGACCTTTTTCGCGGTCGCGATAATCAATAATCGAAATCAACTATCGCTTTCCTCTTTTTTCTCCCATTTATCCTCAATCAATTCATTGTCCACTTTTTGGACGATTGCCTTCCCACTCTTGACTCACTTGTTCAAAACGCTCGGAATTACCGTTATGTGTTCGAATGGGATAGTTAGCGAGCCGAACGTGTGGAAGGATTTTGTGGCAGTTCGGGGATTATTGTGTGCCTGTAATGGGATCGGTGGATGGAGGGGGGAGGAGAGGGGAGGGGGAGGTGGAAAGGGAGGGGAAGGAAGGTATTTGTGAGGGTTGGAAAGGGTTGAGCCGAGGGGATGTGGGGTGATTGGGGGGGGGGGAGGAGGGAGGTGGCGGAAGGGTCAGAGTCGTACAAAAGGATAAGTCACGTGGAGTGGTCGACCGCGGTCAATTAAAACAAACAACCGATGCGATTACATATTCGCGTTATTTCCGTTTTATTATTCAGTGGTTTACAGGGAGGAAATAATCCCACATTATCGCGAGCCTAACGATCGGCAGTTAAGCATTAAAATGGGATTCAAATGAATTCAACGGAAACAAAGGACAGAATGAAATCATTTCTCACGATTTACAGCGGAAACGATGTGATTGGCTATAAAAACCTTTTTTTTGTTTTCCTGGGGGTCGGCTGGCTTTGAATGAGAGATTTGAATTTGTTTTCCATTCGCTTTGTTTCAAAATATTGAATTTATGCTGCCGGAGAAAATTCGTTTGGGTTTTTCATTCGGTGCCCTACGGATTAAAACATGATGTCAGACTTCATTTTATGCAATTCATTTCGAATTTAAATTGAATGTCGTTTGTTTCTCGCAGTTGAATACCCCAATGCGTTAAACTCCAGGATATTAAACGTAATACGCGTCATTTCCTTTGTATTCATATGTTTATCTCAAGAATTTTATTTCTCTTTAAAAAGAAATATTTGTTTGATATTTTCATATCACCTACGCGAGCAAAATATTAAAGCACAATACAATTTTTTAAATTCATTACTTCAATGTTTATCACTCTCTCTTGTTTTTCATCGTGAATTAATGCCAGATATCTACTTGTATTTGTACCTGTCCTTGATTCAGGTGTATATACCTACGTCTAATCATCCAAACCAAGAAGTAGAAGACAATTACGAACAAATCGAGGAGGTTCTAATGAAAGTAGACCAACGAGACAACCTTGTGATCTAAGGGGATTGGAACGCAGTGGTTGGAGAAGAAGGGGAAGAAGAATTAGCCGGGAAATATGGGCTTGGAAAGAAGAATAAGAGAGGAGCCAGACTTCTTGAGTTCTGTCAACTGCACAACCTAGTGATTGCCAACACACTTTTTCAGCAGCCCAAAAGAAGAAGATATACTTGTTCAATGCCTGGAAATGGAGAACGATATCAAATAGATTATATTTTAGCAAGGAATAGCTTTAAGAACCAGGTAAAAACAGGTAAAAGTTGCCCGGGTGCTGATATAGACTCTGACCATAATCCTGTGCTAAGCATGAGCAAACTTCGCATGAAAAGGAAGCAAGTTATTTTAAGGAACAACAAATGGAATTTCACGAAAATCAGAGATAACAGTGAAACTCAAGAGTTACTTAGTGAATTGACAAATGTAGTAAAAGAGAAATGCAAAAATGCAAACAGTGTACAATAAAAATGGAGTTTATTTAAGGAGGAAGTCCTAAAAGCTTCAAAAACAAGCATTGGAAAAAGATAAAAGATTCCTTACAAACCTTGGATAACAAATGACATTCTCTCAATGATGAAAGAAAGGAGAAGGTGTAAAAAATTTAGGACACCAAACTGAGTACAGAAAATACAGAAACAAAATAAACAGAGATGCCAAAAAAGCGAGAGAAAGTTGGTTGGAAAACAATTAATTGTAAATAAATTAATGAGAATATGGCAAAATGAAATTTAGAAAAAGTATACGCAGACATAAGATCAGAGTTCAACAGAAAAACAAAGACCCTATCAGTTATGAGAGATAAATACGGAAAAGTGATAACAGATAAATTAGGGATTACCAAGCAGTGACAGGAATATATTGAAGAGCTCTATAGGGGACAATAGTTGGATGAAAACATCATAGAAAACGAAGAAAGCATAGAAGAAGCAGAGAAGAGTGATTGGACCACCATTACTAAGAGAAGAATTCGACAGGGCACTAAAATCGCTGAAGGATCATAAAGCTCAAGGAGTAGATAAAATTCCTGGAGAAACTTTAAAATCTCTTGATAGAAAGGGAAACGATTGTCTATTCTAAATTATCTGTGAAATATATGATAAAGGAATAGAGCCAGACGACTTTAAGAAAATACGCATGATATCTATCCCTAATAAGAGCTCAGCACAAAAATGTGAGGATTATAGGACCCTAAGTCTGGTTTCCCATGCTTCAAAGATACTTTCTAGAATAATATATCTCCGAATTGAAAATAAAATTGAAGAAAATCTGCAATATAACCAGTTTGCTTTCCGAAGGAGCCGGGGCACAAGAGAGGCTATTTAAGCCTTAATATTAATTGTGGAATAGACAATGAGACTTAATAAAAAGGTAGTCATAGCCTTTATTGACTTTGAAAAAGCCTTCGATTAGATCATTTGGAACACCATGTTTAAAGTCCTTAAAGAAGCCAAAATAGACTACCGAGATGGGAGGATAATTCTCCAACTTAATCAAAACCAGGAAGCTATCCTAAGTATAGATGGAATAAAAGCAAAGATCTCTTGAGGTGTTAGGTAGGGATTCAGTCTATCCGCAATACTATTCAATCTGTACATGGAACAGGCAATGAAGGAATTTACAGAAACAAGTAAGAATGGAATAAAAGTGAATGGTAACCTTTACACAACTATCCGATTTGCAGACGACATCGCACTTTTAGCAACCAGTGACAATGAGCTACAGGATGCATTACATGAAATGAACCAAAATTTTAAAATTAGCAGGGGCATGAAAATAAACAAAAAGAAAACTAAAATAATGAAATGCAGTAGAGATGGACTAGAGAAATCTGGGGTATATCTAGACGGAGAAAAACTTTCTCAAGTCACTACATTTAAATATCTGGGTAGCTGTATCACATCTGGGTAGCTGTATCACAGCGGATGTGACAAGCAGGATAGCAAAAGTAAAACAAGCTTTTATCAAGAAGAAAACTCTCTTGACATAAAATAATGTTTCTCTATCAACCCGGAAAAAATTTGTTAAAACGAATGTTTGGGGTATTTGTACCTATGGCTCAGAAACTTGGACTCTGAGAAAAGCAGAGAGGAAAAAGCTGGAGTCCTTTGAAATGTGGTGCTGGAGAAGACTATTAGGAATATCTTGGGCAGAAAGGGTTACCAACCTGGAAGTACTACAAAGAATTGGGGAGGGAAAAACACTGCTAAACTCAATATGTAAAAGAAGAAATGTACTGATTGGACACCTACTATGTCACTCCGAGTGGATGACAACCTTATTGGAAGGAGTGGTAGAGGGCCGTGCTGGAAGAGGTAGACCAAGAAAAGAATACCTAGAGGAGATCTTAGCAGGAAGAAGATACATAGATGTAAAGAGGATTGCTATGGAAAGAAGAAATTTGGATGCCCACCAACTTTAGGGTTGAGGAAAAGAAGAAGAAGAGATCTACTTGTATTAGAACTAATGCTGTGAAGCGACATAGCTAAAACGTTCCTTTTTGGATTGCTACCAAAGTGTTCTACACGGTTTATGCTGAGCATTTATTACCAGTGATGGTTCAAAACGAAACAGCTTTCACTTGGGAAAGTATATTATAGGGTCAAAAAAGTCGCCAGCTCGGTATACCCTGGCATATACGCAAGAGCAAAATTTATAAGATGCACAAGCAAGGTAAGTTTACTGTGTAACGAAAATTTACGGGATCCATCGTATGTACATAAAACCACGAGTAGCTTCTGGAAGAACACAGAAATAGGGCCTATGCAAGTATTCTAAAGTTTCTAAAAAACAAGGCAAATAAACTTTTATATTGTAGGCTCTTCAAACTCCCAAGTACCGATTCAAATTAACATGAATACGAGCAAGCTAATGTCACCATAAGGGCAAACGCTCAAGTCGATCCGATGAAAAAAGAGCGTTGCTAAATCGATTGTGATGTCAGGGTGGGCGTTAAAGCCCTTGTAAACATTGGCGAGGCAGTCAGTTAAGCATCTGCAGATGATACCCGTTGCTTCCAAACGAACGAGATGCAGAGAGTGAGGTTAAAAATACACACCCGCAAAGGAACGAGAAACATTTTCGACAAGGGGCAGAACTGATTAGCTCTCCGGACAGAGGACAGCCCTTAACACCGCGCGCTCCATGTCGATTGACGCAGACAGTTTGGAGAGGGGTTTCGGGGAGGTGGAGGGGTCGAGAGGGAGGGGGAGGAGGAAGTCGTGGAATACGGGGGATTGAGAGTGGAAGGGGTGTGGGGGTTGACCCGGTGGAAGGATAAAAGTTAACTTAGAGTTATGGCCGCATGAGATCACCTGCTCTGGGGGGGAGGGGCTCCCGCTCAGAAGCCGAGGGGGGAAAAGCCGTGGCGGGAGGGAGAGGGGGGATGTACTGGGGAGGATGGGGGGGGGAGGATTGGTGACGGCAGCAAGAGAGAGAGAGTAGGCTTACCCGTTTGTCGGGTGTTTGCGATAGGAGGCGGAATAATTCCATGACGAATCCGTATCATCCTCCGACCTCCCCCCTCCCAACACACAAACACGCGAGTCATCCCTTCCCCCTCCCTAACCTCCCCCTGACCGCACATCGGCACGCCCACCCATACCATCCCCCTTAAAAACACGATCTCTAAACCCAACTCCCCTCCTCCCCCTTTGCCCGAAATCCTTCGACACCGCTCCCCGTGCGCCCAGAATGGAACAACGACCAGCGCCCCAGAAAACAAACGCCGTGAGCAATAATTCAGCCGAGCCCCCTGGAATGGCCCCCGCCTTGATCCCTGACAAAATGCCGCATTACCATGGAGATATTCCCCACTTGCCGGATCAGGCAGGCGGCGGCGAGCACACTTCTCATATGCGTGGAGCATTGCGCCTCAAAATCCCGTATGCCACTTGTTTTTATTAACCTCGGGCACCCCTTCTCTCTATCCCTTCCCCCCTTTTCCGCAACCCTCCCCCCTCTATCCCAACCTACGACCCCCACCGCCTCACCACCCCATCCTTCCCCCATTCAGACTCGACCACGCCCCCCTCTCCCTCCTTGAAACCCATCCAATCTCTTTCTCGTCCATTCGATTCGACTCTTTGGTCGATCATCTCCTTGATTCTCAACCCTTTGCCCCGACAGTTGCTGCTCGACAAAAAGACAAGATCAAATCGATCATGTTCCGTTCCGGATTTCACCTCTGCTGACAAATGTAAGGTTTGCCGTGTAGCCATCAATTTGTTGCACCCGCGGCGAACAAATGGTGAAGGGGTTTCGAATCCGCGCACATGTCACTCTTACCAGCGGATTACGGAGGAATAGAGCTTTGTTCAGCTCGATGCAGTTAAGGGCTTTTTAGATGAGCTTCTAGCGACTAAAATGCGGAAGATATATAAGGGGAATTATATGAATGCGAAAATATAACTTTTATCTGAGCACTCAACTACAGGAACTTGCCCATTTCTATAACTTTCATATAAAGCAAATAAATATCCGAATGGATTGTCCTGATATAAAAATAGTTATCTAAATATTTTGCTGACACTACATGATCATAGACGAGGTTACCATGAAGCAATTTATTCTCAATTCCTTAGAAACTGCTGGAGAATAAAATTTATAGGTTGCTATTTTCCTAAATCATCATCATGTATCATCAGTATCTCGAATTGTATATTTTCAGCGCTTACAGGAAGAATTACTTGGTTATCAGTTAAAACTTGCTAGAATCCACAATCTAGAATCGAACACTTCCTTGAAAATGTTAATCCTGGCTGCCATTCTTCCAAGATTGCTAGACCAAATAAGTCAGCAAGCAAAAATGAAACTATAACATGCAATTTTCGTTTCACTCTTTGGATATTTATATCAACTTGCGAATATATTAATAACAAGAAAGTGTTTCGTAATAATAATGAGTATTATACTGGGTTTCTTTCCATGTCAAGCATAAAAAAATTTCAAAATCTAATGTTTCACAATCTAAATGGTGAAGATAATAATTTTTATATGATACTATTGCAATTTTATCATTTTCAATATTATACAATACTAATTTAATTTCACCAAAATGGATGATTTATTGTTTTACGATTTGAATTTTTACCGAAAATGAGAAAATTAAAAATGTATCAACTGATCCGATGATCAATTCACAAGAAATTATCAGAACTAATTATACTAATAAGCTAACAGTTGTTTCATACATTATACTCATTTTCGCACCGAAGTGATTGTTTCACCACGCGCTGTCATCATGTTGTCCATTGACGTTCTAATTATGGTAATGGAGAAATTATACAGTTTGCGTTTGAAAATCTAGCTTATTAAGTGATTACAGTATGTTTAATATCTAGCTTATTAAGTGATTACAGTATGCAAGCGAAAGAGTTTATTAACGACCTAATATTATACTTCTGGCAAGTATGTAACCGTTCTTCTTTTTTTTCACGAATTATGAAAGCTTCTCAGCATAACAGGAGCATAATTGCCACAATGAAAACGGTGGTAGGATTGATATTGTGGAAGTTATCATTACGGAAGAATTAAAATAACTTAGTTAACTCCACTTGTAATATTTATAATCACGACCCGGATTTCGACACCTTGAGTCATCTTCAGGTCTTTGTGGCACCTAAAGAAGACACTAAGTGTCGAAACCCGGATCGTAATTATAAATATTACAAGTGGAGTTAAGCAAGTTATTTTAATTCTTCCGTAGAGCATAATTGTGTTTAAATAAGATTCTGTACCACCTAGTTTTCGAGCTCTCTGATCAATAAAACACAATTTGTCTACATTTGTTTTACACATACACAATTATATATATATATATTATTATATATATATATATATATATATATATATATATATATATATATATATATATATATATATATATATATTTCAGTCACACTTGTGACAAAGTTTTTATATATTTGTGTTCACGCTCGTGAAAGCTTCCAATGATTATATATATATATATATATATATATATATATATATACTTCTACACAAAACGAAAATTTCGCCAATAGGCCACAACAATAATTTTTTTTTTTTTTGTATCCTTCTATCTTTGAGAAAGGTTTAGAGCAACCGAAATATCAACGTATAGTGTGAGTGTTCTTTTTTTATGTGTTTATATTTAATTCCGCCCCACCTGTGGCATAGTTTATTTATATTATCGCGTGTGTGATTTTCCACGAACTCGTATATATATATATATATATATATATATATATATATATATATATATATATATATATATATATATATATATATATATATATATATTATATGTATATATATATATATATATATATATGTATATATATATATATATATACATATATATATATAAACACTATATTGAATATATATATTCAATAAGGGAATTCACACGCGGTGAAAATATATCCAATAAGGAATCACAGGCGTGACAAGTAAAAAACATAGTGACACAAACAAAAGAAACTCACACGAACGGTTTAATTTTCGAAGACGCTATCGTCGTCTTATGAACTGGAGAGTACTGTGGAATACTCTCTTATTAAATTAAACCGTCCGTGTGAGTTTCTTTTGTTTGTGTCACTATGTTTTGTATTTGTCACGCCTGTGATTCCTTATTGGATACATAAATATATATATTCTTATATGAATTTAATTATTTATTTATATAAAAAATATTTATATATATATATATACTTAATTTCGCTTGGAATCGGCCATCAATCCATCTTCACATCACCATTGTATTGTCCAATTTTATTTGTTTCCTATCCTCTTTCTTTCACCATCTGTCTGAATGAAATATATATATATATATATATATATATATATATATATATATATATATATATATATATATATATTCATTTTAAAGAAATGAATCAGAACATATTAATTAATAGGTTATATAATTTAAGTAAGTAAGAAAAAACTTTTTTGGAATTCATCAAAGTTGAGACACTTTTATACGTAGCAAGATAGCCGCGACTGACGAATGAGTACTGTCCGGAGTAACTCTGGCAATCGTCACGACGGACTCGGAGGTTTTGATGAGTCCGTGTGTTCTTGGAATGCTCATCCCGTCCATTTCATGCACCCTCGGATCAAGTGTGCTGCGACCCCCCTCCCCAGCATCCACACAAACATCCTTTGGCAAATCTTTTGAAAATAAGCGGTCTGAGTGACTTTGAAAAGAAATTACGCTTTAGGTGCGTGCATGGTTGGTGGGTGGGGGTAATGTGGGGTAAGGAGGGGCTGGTGGCTAGAGTTTAGCGTCTCCATGCAGCGAGCGGGCGACATATGCTCTTGGTGGTGCGGGGATTATTTCGGTTGCGCGGTCTGTCCCCCCATCCCTCCCTTCCGTAGATCTCCCCCTTCCTTCCCCCCCCTGTCCACTCCCCCACCCTCTCGACCGTTTGCCACAGTCCAATTCTCTCTTTAGAACCCTCGCTAAGCCCGTGGTCTCGTAAACATGATTTTGTGGCGTTGTTCTCTCGTATATATTGGTCGTCAACGCGAAAAAATGCGCATTCTGGGACGCATAACACGACAATAGAGTTTCCTGGTCGGGAGTCTTTCACGTATTACCCAACGCATGCAATCATAAACTCCATTTCATGTGACTCGCCGTAAAGCGTCCTACTAATGATTATTATTGCCGCATGACGTCATATTATATGCGTATAAAGAGTCGTTTCCGACCTGCATGCATCCAAGATAGCAAAACACACTCATAGGCGTCGCCTTTATTCCTTGCGAACTCATCCTTTATTTTATTCTGTTTTGATATTTAGAGCAACTGCTTCAAAACGGAGCTCATTTATTTGCATGATTTAATCCGAAGCTATCATTAACACAGGATTAGTAAAGCATCAGATGCAATATCCATTACGTCGAGGCACCTTGAAAATCAGTTTTTTGGCGAGCCCGATAAAATTTAATATGTACCTACTAATATAAACGCTGTTTTACAGTTTTTGCAGACCTAGTAATGGAATCAATGAATGCCATTTTACATCAAACCTTACCAAATGAGATGAGAATCCAAAATTTGGGTGTGGATGTAAGCTAACAATAAGACTCATGAATTTCAAATATGCAAGATTAGAATGCATACAGTCAATTGCTTTGGAACTCTACGTAAGAAGAACTATTTTGGAACCTATATCGGTTGGAGGTGAGTCAAGAAAGGGAGATTATTAGTTTTAAATATAAGTTAATTAGTTGATAATTCACTCCTTATGAGGATGGAATTTGGCGTTCCCACCACTTAAAAGAATGTGAAATAAATTTTGGAAACTGATTTTAAATTTAAAAAGACAGCTGATCAGTTTTTTGAAGACACTCTCCTCCAGTGCTCCACTATAGCACGTCATCAATGATCAGCCACGTGAACAAGGGCGGAGAATTTGGTTTCCAGTCATCCGACCAGCGCTAAATTATTAAATGAAGTGTGCGAAAACTTTCCTCCGCACTCTTTTCCCCCATAATTAGTTGAGAGGGCGTCCGGCTTCACCCTGACTGGCACGCGGGGCGCGAGCAACGATCACGGTCAGCGGAGAGGAGGGTATGGGGTGTTGGGAGGCGATTTGGGCGAAGGGTGATGAGGGGATGGGGTGTGAGAGGTAGAGGGGGTTAGGGAGGAGGGAAGCAGAGAGGGTATTAGGAGAGGGGATATGTGCAGGCTGGGATGAGTGTGAGCTCGGTGTGGTTTTTGGCTTTTTGGGAGTGAGGGAGGTTTTGAAGAGGGGAGACGGACAGGACATATATTTTGTCACTGCGGCCGTGATGTTGGGATGTAGTGGGGAGGGTTAGAGAGGAGAGGGGGAACCAACATCCCCCTCTCCCTTTTCAGACCGACCACCCGAGACCCCTGCTCTGGGGTGGTGGAGAGATGTGGGTGGGTGGATGTTAGTCCCGTGGATGGTTCGGAAGTCGCGAGGGGACGTGGGGGGAGGAGGTGGTGCGGGGAGGATGAGAGGGGGTGTGGGTGTCCCCCGAGGGGGTTGAGGGAATTGCAGAATCAAAGGCGTCAGGGGTGGCAGTGGAGAGGTTGAGTGGGGCCTGGTGTTAGTCTGTGGGTTTTGTCGTGGGTGGGCCCTTGGGTGCCATCTCTCTCCCTCCCGTCCCACCCTCTCATCCACCATCAGCCACTCCCTCCTTCCTTCTCGCCCCGCTGCCCTCTCTCACTCCTCCCCCCTACCCCTCCCCCCGTCACCATGACTACCAACTCCTCCCCCTCGTCTCATTCCCTTTTACTCTCTTGCTTTGCTCTTTCCCTCCCCACTCCACCCCGTTCTCTCTTCTCCATCGTCCTCCTCACCCAGCAGTCTGGCTCGGGACTGGAGCACGTTAAGTCGTGTCTTTCGCGCTCACGATTCATGGATTCCAACTTCCAATCCCCCTTCCCCCCCTACCATGTCCTTGTACTACGCCACACCTCCTCCCCCCACCCTTTCGATTCAGAGCGGGTGGTCTTTTTTTTCGCAATCAGAATAGACTGTTCAAGTAGTCGACCCATCGGTGAAGAGTATGAAAAGGTATTTAAGGGACTAGACTGGGTGACATGCATTTACTGGAGGGTTGTTATGGAAGGCATATCGTTTTGAGATATTGCCCGGCCTTATGACAGATATAGCGGATAAAATTCATGGAGTGGAGAGAATGTGATCCCCTTGGCGAACCTGAAATATATTTTATCTAATTATAAAGAAGAAATAATGAATCATGGAAATAGGGGTTGAAATGTGCTGAATGATAGGGCTTTGTTCTGGGTTCGGAAGCTGCAGTATGTGCATTCTGTACCTACTAAGTTTGGCTTTTTATGGGATACCAAAAATACTTCTTTTAATTTAACAATGCCTATTTCAAAATCTATTTTCAATGCCTATTTAAAAATCTATTTTCAATGGTAGCCTCTACTAGGTGGGGAGGAATTTTTTTTTTAATTACCATTGGATTTATATACGCTGGTAATAATTATTTAGTTTCCAATGTTTCCAATGCGTACTTTGATACTGGTTATCAGTACCTAATTAATTAGTGAACAGATTAAATAGCCGTGAAAATCTTTATGTCTGCAGAAGAAATTCTGAGAATATACTTTAAATTTGTATCTCACCATTCAGTTTCTTGTCATTAGTCATTAGTAAAAACCTTTTAGCTTTCTCTGAACCCCGATTAAAAAACGTGGTTTTGCATTTGTCGTTTGTGACTATGTAAGAAAGATTTTTTTCTATTTATTTCAATTCCATGAATAATCGATCCATATAATCTAAATTTAATTAAGGTAGTGCTTTTCCGTGGCTGGGCTAAAAATTCTAACAGCATTTACCTATGGCTTATTGGTTCAATCATTGCAGTCATCGCAACGAGCCTTAGTGAAAGAATTGCATTAAAATATCGAAATCGTATCCTAAAGCAAAAGTTTGCAGCTCATAAAAGATTTTTAATACCATTTGGTGAAATATGTTGATGTGTAAGTCCGAATATATTCCTACATAGGAAATTGCGGCTTGGTTTATAAATAATTGGAGAATGTAGTAACGGAGTCAAGAGAATGTGGTTGAATTTAAGACCACTCCTCATGCCGAATATTTATATTTATAACGTTTAGTTTGGGAGGTATTGGCAACCAATAAGGAAACCAAAGTGGTACATAAAAATGGAGATGTGTTATTTATAGAGGAATAATATGCTGTTTAAATTAGATAACCCGGGATAAAGGTACCTGGGTTGCACATCAACTAGATACTATGAAAGCGCTCATGATTTCGTGATCAGTCATATGATTGATTCGATAAACAGACCGGCTCTCTTACAGTTCAGTATCTCAAATAATTAAAAATGGAGAGGCCAAAGATCTCTGTATCTATTTATTTAGCAAAATACCCAATGGCACTGCATCTTCCTTACTTAACTAGTGTGCTACCTAAGGTACCAAAGTCTCCTGTAGTTTTTCTTCACCTAAGATACATGGAAATTCAAGTTAAAACTCTATTTTAATATTAATTCAATCATAACTCTCGAAATGATAACGTGAGTATTTCGGTTTTAATAGCACTTTTCGTATTTTTCTATAGCCACTTCCATAAGTATGCATATCGAACAGGACGTTGCGCATAACAAAAACGATCTCTGGTCGGCGCATGTCGCGTCGGCGAGAAAAATCCCGTTCTTATCGGGCACTCGCTGTATTCCATTGCTGGCCGCCTGCCGGTCATGTCGCACAGAGCTCTCTCTTACGGCTCTCCAGACACCCGCCCTATCTCCAATGCATCCACCGCTACTCACCACACGTGCCGTGGGGGCAGCGATTTTCCTCCTCAGCCGCCCTTTTGACGAACATGAAACTCGGAGCGAGTTCCTTATCTGTCGGACGTTGCTTGCGTTGGAATTGCGATAATTTTACAACCGGATTAACATCGCTCTTTTTCACCCCAACATACACCTTCTCCCCTTTCCCTACGGACGCTCCCTTTTCTTTTCGCAGCCCTCCGGCACCAAAGCGGTCCCATCTCCTATCGCAACCCCATCATCTCGTTTTGATGGCAGCAGATGCCGCGCATTGGAAACCTCTCCATCCCTCCTTTCCCCTCTGCCACAACCCCTCAATGCCCCATCCGTCCCTCCGCCTCCCTCTCGCAGACCCTAGGGTGGCTATTCCCCCCTCTTGAGCCAACGACCCCCCGCCGAGCGACAAACCAAAGGGAAATATCAATCCCTCTCGACACCTTTCCGACCGACATTCATCGCCGCTACCCGGAGACTTCAACGCCTGGGACTCGAATGTATTTTTTTTTTTGGAGTGCTGCCGGTGACAACGATCTTGTCCTTGCTCATCATTCCTGCCTCATTATTCCTGTGGCACAAGTGTTCACCGGACTCTCATTCAGACACATTAGGCTAGAGAAAATAATGCTTCCTTGTTTCATAAAAGCGTCAATAAATGTAGAAGAAACTAAATTATGTCCTCACCCCCGTTGTTCTGCGCGTTAAATTGTATTCTACTGTTAACCATTCGACTACGCGCACGAAGCAACATGAACTTGGTACATATTCACTATTATTTCGCTGAGTTAATTTATTCACTGGAACTTCATTCTTCATATTCTCAGCATCTGTCCAGAATGGTACGGTGTGTTGGTGTGACTAGTTCCACATTGAATTTAGGTAAGGTCATTTAATGATCAGTGAACTAATGTAGGTACATGTATGAGACTGACTGGAAATCTAAATTTTATCATTCATTCACAAACCAAATTTACAGTCGTAACGAAAAGGGAAATGTTAAATGCAGATCCATTATCACAATTTATGGAATGTTTCCATTATTTTACCACTAGTTAAAGCCATAAGAATCAGCATATTTGGAAAGGAGGTATTTTTACATGATTGATTACCAATTCATATTTTTTCTGAAAACAGCTCAACGAAGAAAGTCTAAATATATCCCTACACTCCCTAGCTTGTGAAGGTTTAAATTAAAACCAGTAATGACATTAAATGTTTTCTTTTTATATTTATAATTATGCACTTAATAAATTCTAGCTATAAATATCTCAGAAAACTAAAACTATTTGAGTATATTTAAGGATTATTCTATTATACACGTTAAATTAAAAGAGCCTCTATCGCTTAATGTACTCATATTTACACTATCATCATGTATAAAACGATTTCTATTTCCTGCACACGTGAAAAGAATTCTTTATTTCAATTATTGGCAATATGCTATTACCAGCGATTACTTTACTACTAGATAAAGCCGTAATGATCTGGAAAGTTGGAAAGGGTGTCTTTATTACGTCTTAGATTGACTGCCTGTAATTTTCATAGTTTCACTGTTGTGAGGAGGTTTAGATTGTCTCGATTAGTTTACAGTGAAAATAAATCCCGGGTTGTGACTTGTTGATTCCTTACTGAAGGTATATTTACGGATGTTAAACTCCATATTAGATTTAAATTCTCAGGAGACTATGACAGAATGCCGTTTTCACTGACAGTATTTTAGGCTACATTTTGCTAGCTAACCTCTAATTCTCGCATGGAGCATGACTGCTAAATCAATGCCCGTCATCAGCTTTTTATAACCCAACATAGAGAGGGAGTGGATCAGCACACGCTCATCGCCCAGATAAACAAAGGTCCATAATTGATTTGGATTGCTGATGTAACTTTCAAATATTGCATTGGTGAACCCAAATTTAAGCGAAAAAGAGCTGTCCTGGGCAGGATAATTATTTCAGTATGTCCGTGATATAGTGTGTCACTGTTTTTAAATGAGTTATATTTATCATTATGCACTTAGTTAATGCTAGCTATAAATATCTCAGAAAACTAAAAGTATTTGAGCATATTTAAGGCGTATTCTATCATACACGTTAAATTAAGAAGAGCCTCTATCGCTTAATGTACTCATCTTTACACTGTTATCATTTATAAAACTATTTATATCCCCTGCACACGTGAAAATAAGCTGCTTTTATAAGCCTTTCGGCATTGCATGATTTATGAGGACGGCACATCACTGTAGGTTAGGTTTAATTAGAGTCGGTTTTTGGTTCAGCGTTTGAACAGTGTGACCTATGTTATCTACGTGAGGATATGATGGTTGGAAGAGTAAAGAGGTGGCGAGGGTGCAACTTCGGTGGGGGGCAGATGGGGAGGGAGCAGAGGGATAGGATACGAAGGGTCCTCTCTTCTCCCCCGCCGCCATTAGCATTTAGATGGCATCCCCTATGAGTGTGAGAGAGAGGGAGCGGGGAGGGGAAAGGGCGGAGGGGTGGTGATGAAGTGCGCTCTGCGGTGGCCCCGGGGAGGAGGGCAGGGGGACCCTGGAAGAGGGAGGCACCCTAGGGGCGGGGGGGAAGGGGTTCGGGGTGCGCAGTCAGTGGAGTCTGGTGGAGAGAGAGGGCCGGGTTCGGGTTTGGCGAATGCGCCCGGAGGCGGCAGCCTGGGGTTTCGGGAGAGTAGTCACATCTTGATGGTCGTAGTAGGTACATACAATGTTTGCCGATTCAATGAGGATGGAGCTTCTGTCCCGCTGGACCTGCGGTCTGCTCGAGTGGACTTAAAAGGACCCTTTCACAGCAGGCGGCATTCTTCTTTTCACTGCCTTCCCTCGCATCCCCTTCTTATCGGAACTCATATGTTTATTCTCCCCGCTTGAGAGGTACTTAGGCTCACAATTGTGAGCGGACTCTGAAATTTAGTCCTCTGCTGTAACTCTTTTCCTAATCCTTTTTCGTCAGCTTCCTTTTTACGAGCAAGTTCCGCAGTTTATGTAGCTAAAAATGGGGCATTTTGCCCCATCATTGCGTTCTACCTACTCGGGGACCTTTTATATCCAGAAAACAAGACAGTGATTATAAAATCGCTTTTTCCCCGTACGCATCATTTGTCTTAGCCTTAATTTGACAGTGCAGTACACCGTTAAGAAAAGATCAGTGCTATCATAGAGTATAATGATGGGCAACATTGATTTCAGGACAATAGCCCGGTTATCTCATTAATAAAGCATATCATAGAGAAATGCATTTTTTTATTCTTTGTAGTAACCAAATTATTGATCAATGAAAATTTATTTCTCGTATTTTTGTACCAACATATTGCAGCGGTCCTTGGTTGCGCTATCCCCCAAATATGTACATTTAATTACACTTCCCCAGATATTTACCACCTTTTCTTCTCTTATGATGAATATCAGTTATTCGATCCATACAATGATTTTTATAAGACTATCTCATTATTGTAGAGGATAAAGGTGAATAACTACTGATCATTACTGATCTCTACCTGCTGGTTCCCGGATTCATATTTGGGTGATGGCTTTGGATACTTTTAATCAATCTGTCTTTCCCAATCTTCTTATTCTCTAGGCTTGATCTCTATTTTGGTCTAAAAACTTAAAATAGCACCACTTATACAAGATATTATCCCAGTAAAACATATTTTTTTCGTCAACTGTGACTCGTTGCTGGGACATTCGACGCCCTTACATATCAGTCATTGTAAACTATTTTTAAAATTTTTATAATACCAATTTGCCAATTTGCCAAATACTAATTAATGAGGAAATTAATCCAGAACTCATATAGGCTTACATACATTATGATCTGTCATAATTGACACATTTTTGCGATTTAGCAACTATTGTTGAGCATTGAAAGTGAAATAAGATCTTTTGCAGTTCTCAAATGGGGTCATGAGAAGGTCAAATCATTGCGAAACTTTTATATGGCGGATTTTCTTTCTAAAAACAAAATGGACATTTGTGTAAAGTCACTGCCTTGATTGAACACGATAATTTCTTTTGAAATGCCTCGAACGTACCGTAATATCTTTCTCACACAAGAGAATAGAATCATTTATCTCCCACCAGAGGGATTCCCATTGGCAGATAAAGGGAGAGAGAGAAAAAAATGCGATACAGGTATGGAGGTGGGAAACAATTACAGCCCTCGGAATATTAATTAAACAACAGAACCGAGGGCGTATCAATCCATGAGTTATTGCTATTCTTGCCTCGGGCTGTCCTTTTGAAAGGCGCGCATTAAAGGGATGAATTAATTGCCGCACGTTTCGGGTAATCGTTAATATTTTTTGTTTGTTGTCGGCTGGAGGTGCCTCCGCGGAGGTGTGGCTCGTAATTGCCGGTGTCGGGAGGCAGCCGACTCGGAGAGGATGAGAGCGAAGAGGACCTGGACGGGCGAGGGGCTGGGAGGAGGGGGGATGAGGCTGCGTGGTTGATAAACTCCCATCCGAATGCTTTTTAGAGATGCCTCCAAGCCGACCTCCCCAATCCACTGATGATCTTCCCACGTAGATGGGCAGAGGAAATGAGGCGGGTGAGTGTGAGACCAGTCCTTCCTTCCTCCGAAGGGTCCTTCCGTCTTGAGCCCTTCCCCCAATCAGCGCGCTCAACCTCTCAACCTCTCATCCTCTCTATCTCACGCACACACACACACACACACACAACACTCCAAAAACCGCCCAACGGCTTCGAAAAGGTGTTTGCTCATCTTGATCGCTCGTCATTTAAAAGTGGCCCGCCGACTCCTACGCTTGTCCCGACCTGAATAAGATTAGAGAAAAAAATATTTACCAATTGCGTTTTCTATTTGTTGGGACCATAATTCAACCGCATCCTTTTTATGCTGTTGATTTTAAGGTTTCAATAAAAAACAATAACCATATATTAAGGTCGATACTAAAAGATCATTGTTTTATGCTTGGAAGACCCTTTTCATTGGATGTACAATAAATAATGCTGACTAAATTATATAGATAGAACGTTTGAAACAAAAGAGATGGAAATTAAACTGAAGACGTTCACTGCATGGTAACAGGCAGTAAAATCGATGTCGCCAGAATATTGCGCCGATTTTCCGATTGGCCCAGCAATACTTGCTCGTACTTTCTTTTAGTTTGAATAAACGCAGAGCGTAAGGTCAAGCTAAGTACTCTAATTTGCTAGTGTTTCACTCGTAACTATGTCACACGTACTTTACACCGAAGTGAAAACTGAATTTCGATGTAAAGTATCATAATTTTTGATGGGTAAAAAAATGCATTCTTCCTGTTCCTGCCCACGTACGGAAAACATGAAGAGTGTATTTCAGGAGAATAACGCAAGATTTTATCTCGTGAACCTTCGATGCATAACTCAGTTGTATCCAAAGAAATATAGGACTTCCACGTGAAAAACGTCCCTTCTGGTTATGCTAATATTTCTTCCCCGGTAAATTCAAAGTCATCGGAAGGAGGTACAATATTTTCGTAGTCGTAAATTTTCGTTTGATACAAACTTTTCGACAGATTCCGATTGCTTGCTCGCTCGGTTCAGTGTGGAAACGGGTCCAGCATCGTTTTCTAGATCGTTTAGCATGTGGGTCGCGCGAAGACAAGAGTTATTCTTTTCTCGATGCTTCACATCCCGAGGATGAAAAAATATACCTACGTAGAGGCGATCTAAATCCGGCCAGTGGGGAAAAAAACAAAAAGCAGTCCGACGACGCGATCCCAACCAAACAGCAACACCTCCAACGGCTGCAGCCGACCGGGTGAGATCCTAGATATACTCTGGGAACTGTATGAAAAAAAATGAAGGGCGAAAACAGCAGCAGCGCCGATTTAGAGGGGAAGGCCTTAAGGTAAAAAGATGAAGGACGGAAGATGACGTAGTTTTACGGAGAGGAGGGAGTGAGAGGGGGGGGGAGGAGAGAGAGGTGGAAGAGCCTTTTGCTTCGAACGGCAGGGGGAGCAAAAGGTGCTAAAATTAAGATGTCAGGCTTGATTTATTTCTAGGGCCCCCGCCTGGGTGGAAAAGTCCATTAGGAGGTTAACAAAGCAATGAGCAATTAAATCCCGCCTCCAAACGAATCGATCCCTCTCCTTCCCTGCACCATCTCCTGCCCCAAATCAACTGGAAAGCCCCCAAAATGCCCCTCTCCCTCCACACATCCTCTTCTCCCCCCCTTTCACTCCCCCCGGGTCCGCACTGCTCCCATCTTTTTTCCCGAATACCCCCTAGTCATTCACGCACACATGCACAGCGACACAGACTTCCTTCTCTCCGGCCATCCGAAATAATGCTCCCGGCGAGGGCGTCCTCGACTCCCGGCACCCTCCTGCACCGTACTTCGTTCTCTCCACATCCCTATTCCATATATCGCCCACCACCATCGCAATACCTTCTCATGGGAAACTATACTACTTCATTCGTGCCATTTTCTCCCGGCTTATACTCCAAAAGCCTTCAATTTTTACGAATCACTTTATCTCTCACTAATTTTCATCAAAATAAACAAGCAATCAAATTATTATTGAGTCATAGAAGTTAATAAGCGATAGATGAAGTACAATTGATATTTTTTCGCAATATGTATTATCATTGATTCGCGACGCCTGCAGCAAGAGAAAGCGCTGATATCCAAGAATTCGCGCATTTTGCGAATGATTTCCAAAGTTTTTCGCCTAACATGCTCAACTTAACAAAAAAAAGATCAACTATATCAATGCATCTCATTTCTCTAAAGGGCTTTTATACCAGGGGAATGTGCTTTTGTGAGTAGATGCGCAAACATATGTGTAAATGTACACTCCGAAATGGAATTGGGGCTATTTTCTTGACATGTATTCCAGTGTCAGCACGATTGTGCGCGATTTGCACAAATTTCCTCGTTTAATTACACCCAAGTGCGTGTAAATGGTAATTAAACTGGTGAATGATTTTTAAAAATCTCTTAAAAGGCTCTTTGAAAATCAACCATGTATAAACGAGTAATTTAAGACTCATGAGCCATATGCCCTTTAGATTTTTCATTCCGATGTTTTGCTCAAAGGTTCATTTCATCTCATGTTATGAGCATCCGACATCCCTCACTGACATTGGAACTGTGCAATATTCAAGACTTCCTTCGAAAAACCAAGCTCTCCTGCTATACATTTTTAGGGTGAATCAGGCATTGGTGCAGGGAAGTTCGAAAAATTAATGCTAATTGTTCTTATGAATAAGCTTACATGATTTGAATCGTTATTTTCGTATCATCAATTAAATACCATAATATTTTGAAGGGAATTATACGTGACGTGAAAAGGTCACGATTTATTTCTTGAAAATAATTGAGTAGCGCCGCGAACAATAATAATAGTTTGCTTCCTCTTTGCTCCACCCTAATTTTGGTACTCGTTTTATGAAGTAATTTTATTGCACTTAAACGGCCGCATCAAGCAGCCATGAGTAGACAAAACGTTTCCTGTAGTGGATTGATCCGAATTTCCCCCCCTTAAAAACTCAGGAAGTAGCCATTATAAAAAGTGAAAAAGAGCAGAGGACTTTCGTGTAGTAACTGATTTTGTTTTTCCTGCTTTCCTCTTGCCAGCAGATAAGAGGGGAGAAAGAAAGGGGCATCCTATCCTACAACATACTCAAAGAGTAGGATACTGATTGAATAATGACCTGCGTAGGCTGCCAAGCATTGAGATGATACTTTGATGACGGCCTGCAGTGGCTTAGAGAACGAAGGAAGACAAAGCGATGGCCAAGTCTCACATGAATGCATTCTTAACTAGCACACAGTGAATTGCTGTTGAAGTTCTCCCATTAAACTTCATAAAAGCGCCTAAATCAAATGAGAGAGATGTAGCGTAATGAATAAAACTCTAATTTTTGTCAAGTAACGATTTAAAATTAGCTCGTGGGCTTCGGCGGATGTAGTGTTGACTGTTTCTTTTTTCGGGATTCATTCCGCGATGTTTAAAATAGCAAAAAACAATATTCCGCTAGTCCTCCTGCCAGCTTCATCAGATTAACAGAACTGATTCCTTAGTCTCGCTCGTCTTTGTAGAAATGAGTGAGGACTCCCATTGTTGCCGGAATTTTTAAATTTGAAAAATTCGTTTAAAATTTCTACTCAACGTGTAACCGTGTTCTCGGTTGACGTTCTCCGGTCTCTTCGCAATTTCTATACCCTCCCTGATTAATCTTGGGTAATAGCGTACCTCCTTTGATATTAATTTTGTCTCCTCAAAGTTGAAATTATGAGTGGGGCCGCTGAGATGGTGTTCGGCTATTGCAGAAATTCGGTCATTATTATTTTTAATTGCCCGTTGATGCTCTTGGAGGCGTATTTTTAGGGCTCTGCAGTCTGCATGTCTGGTCTGCTCTCTGTTGTTTCTTGCAATTTTAAACATCGCGGCATGAATCCCGAAAAAATAAACAGTCAAGAATCGATTTAGTTTAAGGAATAAGTAATATGTCAGTCATTGTGGCAGATCTTAGATTTTATCCACGCATTTTTTATGCAAAATATACTCCTCTAAGAGTTTCCCTCAGGAATATCCAATATTAAAGTACATTCGCGATACCTGCATTTGTTATAATCGTCGTTTTTGGGAGTTAATTAAAATTTTCCCTCTTTTATTTTATTTTTTAATTACTCTTTTAATTACCTTAAGGGATGACACATGTGAATTACCAGAAGTGTTGTGAAATATTAATCCTACCTAAAGATAAAAACTCAAACATAATTCCAAGTGTGTTTCCTCTTCAGAATATGTAATTTATTTCTTTAGGCATTTCATTCAATTTAATATTTTTATAAGATTTTTTTAAATTCCATAAGCGGGTATCCAAATTTTTATGAATCCAAATGGTCACCATAGTGAAGAGAGTATCATAAACCTATCATGCATGGCCATCGAAAAAACATAATCCTAAAAAACGTGGCATTTTTAAATTCTCCAAGCGAGAGCATTCTTGGTATCAAAATTGGATCAGGGTTCCTCATGCTCCGTTTAATTAAGAAATCAACGAAAGAGAGTGGCTGCACCCACCTGTCTATCTTTGCTAAAGGGATCCGTCCCACTTGTATAGCAGGAAAACTACATTTGACTTTTTTTCCGGAGTGTAGGGAGGGATCGATCTTGTAAGGAAGCAGGCAGGAAGGGATGAGGCGTTTTTTAAGGGGGAGGGGTCGAGCGGGAGGGCACGAGGTGAGGAGGAGAGGGAGTGAGGCCGGAGGTTGGGAGAGGCTGATTGAGCGAGGGAGGAAGGTGGAGCCTCTCAATTCGTCGAGAGAGAGAGTGAGGGAGGAAGCGAGTGTTATTAAAACGGAAGCGGTGGCAGGGAAGCGAGCGGGCTCTTCCCTTTCCACCCCCTCGACCACCCTCCTCTTCCATCATCTCCCCGCTCTTCCCATGCACCCCTCGAGAGAGAAGCCACCATGTCTCTTCACTCCCTCCTCAACTCATTCCTCTCAACCCACCCATGTATTGTCCCTGTTGAAGCAATCATGAGGTCTTCTCAGTCTCATTATCCTCTCCCACACACACGCTCCTCGCCTCCTCGAGTACACTGCCTATCAACTAATGCTGCTGGGTGGCTCAGCCAACTGCGCAATTGTACGTGCAAGCAGTGACAAAGACTATCAATTCTTTTTAAGCACTGAATGACGATTTTATGATTAAATCCCTTTGAAAAGGTCTACTACGCTCGAAAAATAATTCTCCTCACTCTTGGCAACACTGAAAATTAAACAGTGAACCACAAACCAACCAGCTTTTGGGTTGGTAACAAGGAGAGTAAATACGATGTTCCAGCAATTTTAATTAAGTTTAACTACCTACGTTATACTAAGAGATGATTCTGCAAAAGCTGCATCAACCTTCCTTAAAGACTATACGGCAATCGTCATCGTGATTGACGTGCAAAATAATTTACATATACATTAATCATTCCCTCCCGATGCAAAACATCAGAAAAAATATGACTCTGTCTGGACTATCAACTATTTTACTCCATTATGGTAGCAAACAAGGATACACAAATGTTCATCCTCAATATGTCATCAAAATGTGGCGGCATTGCGTTGTTTTTGTATTTCTCCAACCATTTTTACGCGGGGGACAAAAAAGCGAGGTCTTCATACCTGATGCCTTAAAACTGAAAGCAACTTGGAACTACCAGTAAATACAAAGAATTTGAAAAACCTTAACTGCAGAGGTATGGTTTCTGCTGCAAACTTACGCGTTCATAATAGTATAAATCCTCTTGCAGCTAGGTCCAACTATCGATATCAATTCGGTCCTCAGATATAATCGACCAGTTTGTCAGTTATTATTTTCTGTCACTCAAAATCCTTTGGAAACTGATCAATTTCATTATAATTAATGATATGATATGACCTTGCCTTCCTACATTAATTCTTTTGACGGAATTAGGATTTCATAGGGTATAATACGATCCCTAATATCCGATTATAGGTAACTAACACGGTAGAGGTGGAGCTTGGATGGACCCCGTTGACTCTATGTTACATTAAGATTTCGAATATTCTATATATAACACGCAAGGATATCATTAGTCGTCAACATTTCCGGACTCCATGCATAACATTGCCTTTCGTGCCGTTATTAGTGCCCACTTTTCCGTTTTCCTCGCCCATCAAACACTTTCTCATATAATCTTGCCAGCGTCTGATCTGATGGAGGTCTTTGTGAGTTTTCAACCAGGCCACGTGCCGACGTTTCTATAGCTGAGTCAGCTAGCATCGTCATCAAGCATCCCTGATGACCATAGCAGAGTCAGCTATTGAAACGTCGGCAGCTCATCTCCTGACCTATTGGAAAACCCGAGCAGACTTTACTCATACATTACATTTAATGGCCTCTCTTTAGTTCCACCGTCCAATTTTCTGCCTCATTCAAGTTTCCCATCAAATTCCCTGCCAAATTATTTTTCTTTACTATCCGGAAAAAACTTTGAGTTCCTTTGGAATTGTGTATTTTGTGGTAAATCATTCATCACAAATGATTTTTATTTACTAATTCAGCTTTAAACAGTGAAATATAATTTACTGATGTGAATATGAATCATTACTTCAGAAAGCAATTCAAAGAAAACGGTTACGGCGAAAATGTAATACTCTTAAATATCTTTCAACGGGCAAACAATGTTTGATGTATTGAGCCGAAATGATAGAATTTCGTATTTGGTTAAAAATGTACCGTATTTCTCCGAATGTAAGCCGCACCCCGTTTTTTGGGGTCTCAAACAGGGAAAAAAGTAAATACGCGAATTTAAGCCGCACCCTTTTTAGTGCATCCCGTACCACCTACAGTATTAGGCATTATAATTTTATATCTGTCTTCACATTACCTATGTAATTGTGACACCATGTTACCTATATTATCATTTAATATATGAATAAATTGTGCACCAATTTCACCTTTTTCAGCGTTATTTCTTACGAGTTTAGCTGGCGGCCGCGTGAATCCGAATGACCGATTTGCTCAAATCGGTCATTTTTACGATTTTATGAGAAAGTTCTCGAATATAAGCCGCACCCCGATTTTGAGGCCCCAAAATCGGGAAAAAATGTGTGGGTTATATTCGGAGAAATACGGTATATATATAACTGTCATTTATCCACTGGTGCGTGCACCCGTAAAAAGTAAGTACCCTCGGTACAAGTAGGTTCCTTCAGCAAGTATCAAATAAAAACGTTTTTCAAGCACCTATCATCCTTCATTCGACCAGTCAATTTAAATTTTCCAACTCTCCGATCTGCGTTGAAGCATGAATCTTTTGCCCTGAAGACAATGACGGTGTAGGCCATCTAGGCGTCGGCTGCTCAATTCCTCTCGTAGCCGACAACCCGCGAAGATATCACAAGAATAATTCGCAGTAAAAACTCCCAAGTCCTCGCACATCTTATACATGTGTTTGTTTTAGAATCATTGATTGAGTATTCTTGCTCTACCGTAGCAGGTCTCCGAGGAAAACAGAAGTTCTGGCCGTCTTTCCATAAATTAGTATGATTCTCCAATCGACACTTATGTTCAACAGACACTCTCGTAAGTTTTTCCATTTTCATGCTGTGGAGCCATGTAAAATTTGTTTACAGCCTTTCGCATTTTTGTTTCTAGTGTTTCACCTCCATATTTTTCCATTCCACCTTTGCTCACCTCATTGGGGTTCACAAAAAAATTGCATGAAATAACAATTGATTTTACTTTTCTTCAACAAGATGATTTGTACTCCCGTATGGATAATTGTGCTAATATAATTTTAAACCTATGAAATCAACTAATATCATTTTCTCATTAGCACCTCACAAATTTTGATTAGCATATAATATATTCTGATATCGCAAGAAAACAGTCATCTTATTTTACAATGGAGTGGCAGCATTATTCCTCTTAGAAATAAAAATACAGGTAAGAAAAATTATATTAGTTCTGGCCAAAGAGTTAAAAATGTCTGAACGTTTACATTGGAGTAGTTTTTGTTCAGTTTATAAAAGCCTTCTAAATCCTAGTCGGGGTAAGAGGAATTGAATAATTCAAGATCAAAACTTTACTCCTTTCCTGATTTCAGGGTATCTGTTCCAATTCTGACGCTCCTCTTTTCAGTAAAATTATAGAATTTCTTCAACAAAATACTATTTTTCGTGGAATACGTTAAAAAAGTAATTCATTTAATCTTTCGTTTGAGTAAAACGGCGAGACAAATTGAGACTCACCTACATAAATTTTATTTTTACCGTGTCCAAAATTTCAAGATGCCTGTCACAACTTTTTAATTAAAGCGTTATAATTTTTTACGGTTCTTATTTTCAAACACAGTTTAGCGTTTAAGGCTTAAATTTGTGGAAACATGATATTGGAAATAAAACGCCGCGTTGTACATTCCACACATACATTTATAATGACATTTACATGTCGAAAACATGGTCGATATTAATTAAGTTTGTGCGTGGAATGTACAAAGGGACGCGTTATTTCCATTATTTTCAAATATCCCTCAAATTCATGTTACCCTCCCATCTAGCATGAGATTCGAGGTAGCCCTGATTCTTGACTTTTAATCACCGCATCAAATCTTAGCTACAGCCGAAAAATGAGGATAAAAACGCACATAGAAATAGTGATGGGAAAAAGTCCACCAGCGCCGGAAATCGAAATATGGACCTCGGAATCCTGGGCTACTACGCTACCCCGGCATCCTAATTGTCATGGATATCATAAGGGAATTCAAAGGGCTGTATTTAAGTCCCCTCGTGGTCAATCAAGGATGGCACAATTATGGGAGAATAGGGCTTCGGAGAAGTAACTTCAGTCGTAGGAAATTATCCTATTTCGGCAAGCCTAAGCACCACGGTTTCATTCTCAGCTATGGGGTTTATTGTTTTTCATTGCAACGTCTACTTATCAATGCGTTTAATACTAAGCATTAACAAAACCACACTATATCATCGCGGCAACCATTGCTAATATACATATTATAAGAATTTTGCTGTAAAGAAATAAGTAAAATTACATGAAAATTATTTATAAAAAAAGGATTATGAAAACACAATTACATAATTTAAAATAAATTCAAATAAATCAAACCCCAAAAGACTTACATTGACAGAAGTGGGGCTGAATTGTAAAAAAATATCGATAATCATGAAAATAAAAATATTAAATTCCAAATTCTTAATCAATATAAAAACTCAAAGAATAAAATCACAAAAATGAGTTCTACTGATAATATTCTAGACTGTATCTCTGATATACATGAGATTGCCACGTGTATTAGCTAACCTAAACATTCAATTTACCTTTCATGGAAGGCCGACTCTCATTAAAACCGTTTACTACTTCATCGGATGATGAATTTCGCTTCCTTGGTCGTTTTTAGAGCAAAATATTTATTTAAAATTTAAGCATTCAGTGAAAAATACTTATGATCGAATGCAGCTATTACCCTCACACCTTTCCTAAAGTTTGAGGAGTCTTGAGGCGCTATCACACATTTCCTAGTTTTTTGTCGTAAAATATAGCTTTTAAATATTACGAAATCTATCAATTGTATCTTAACCACTAGCTCGCCCATGTAACAGCTCTGGATGTATTCATTATGCTCTCATGATTACATGTCACTCGGACTGCGAGCATGAATTGGTCATCGATTAATTCTACTTTCTTGTGCAGCTTGATGGCGTAGCCTGAATCACAATCTCTCAAATGTTGTCTTCGGTAGTTGATTCTGTAGTTGGCTGCCTCGGTTAAGCACCTAATATTAGCATTAAAAAATGGTAAAAATTCAACAAATCCTTAATTGGATATGACAGTTTCAAGGATTAATCTTTGTTGGGATTATGAGAGAATGAATCTGGTTTTTTGATGCCGAAATTTGAATAAAACATCACCTCCAGACTTTTCCTGCCGCGTGAATCGTGGTTTTAATGCGTCTCATGAATTTGGCTTTAAGGCTCGCGGAATAGGCAGTTAGGGAGCCACCAGAGGTGACCCCTAATTACTCCTCTCCCCCCTTCCATTACTGCAGCCCTCTCTCAACCACACACCCACCCTCACCACTCGACCCGTGGAATTTATTTATTGCGCCCGCAGTCCTCGCATTCACATCGCGTTGAATTGACTCGGAGGATTCTAATTGTTTTGCTTCGCCCTTTGCAGGGTGTAATCCTCGACGTAATAGAAACGATAATCAACGACATTTCCTTAAACCGTCATCAGCGAAGAAAATTGAGATTATAATTCTGCGACAGCGGAGCACTTTACGCGGTTTCCACCGGGGGAAAAAAATAATCGCAAAATCCATGATGATTGGCGTAACTGAATGAAATAATTGGAAAAAATAATCCGCGAAGGAAATGATTTTTAAAACCCATGACACCTGGAAATAATTGGCTCATTCTCTCAGAGATTGAATTTTTAATTGTAAATTGCCGATAGATTAAAATCCACGAATTACGACGGGCCGTGTTTGCTTTAATCCTTTTAAAAAAATCACCTTACCCTAAATTACCTCTGCAATTGAATTATCCCTCACTAATTCCCATTCATCCTTTATTGCTCTGGCCTCGCTCCACCTCCTTCGCTCATCCTTCCGCGCTTCCCCAAGCAACCTCTCGCCCCGCCATTCCCCTCCCCCCTGCTCCCTCGGCTCCTCGGCACCCTCATCCCCCCCCCCAAAGACCACCCCTCCAACCACCCTAAAGGCCACCAATTTTAATTACTTTCCATTTTTCTATTTTTTCTCCTCCAACTTCCTCTCCTCCTACTCCTTCACCCTCGTCCACTCCACACCTCCCCCTCCCACCTCTCTTTCTCTCCCTCTCTCTCTCTCAAGATTATTTTTTTTAATCAACCCCTAAATGCGATGGCCCCCATCTCGACTGGCCACCGGAGGGCTTGAGAGACGGGCCGAAAGGATGGCAGGCTAAGGATGGTGGGGGCGATGAAGGGAAATATAAGGTTGACGGAGGGTGGGGCCGAGTAGAGATCACCTCACCCCCACTGCCCATTTCCATTTACGTACGTCCGCGCGCCGCCTCCCATTTATACTGGACCAACCCTCGCGGTCTCCACGAAACGGGCCATTGCCATAGCACCCGCGGCATCCTCCGCCAAGTGACTACAAGCTATTAACAAGGCTTTTTTGATGGCTCAAAGTGTTTCCACAAAACATCGTGCCTATGGGATTTTAGGAACGATCGCGGACATGATAATACTCACCCGTTAGCTTAAGCAGCAATCTTCTGCGTTGGTACTCCACGTACGTGATTAATTCTTCTCTACTATCCGATGGTTTCACCATTTTTACATAATTCGGGGGACGGTCGAAACATGAATACTATGCTTTATAAAATCCGAAGATTCCTGCGAAATTGAGTGGAATTAGTACATAATGAAGAAAAAAGCCGTGCAATATTCCACTAAAAATATAATTTACTTCCAACCCGAGTTTCAGTGCTTACACATCATCTTCAGGTAATAAGGCGTAATAAATTAGCTTACCATATATGGAGCTTACCATATTACCATATGTATATAAGACCTCCTCCTCCCATACATGTATATGTAGTAAGCTCTTAGCACCACTTCATCTACATCTACATACTACCCCGCAAGCCGCCTCAATAGGCGTGTGGCGGGGGGTGTTAGGACACCAGCCGTTTACATAGAAGTGGCGTCGCTTGGTTAGATCTAAGATCAGATATCTGAAAACATTTAGTAGAAAATATATTTTGTAAAAAAAATATTGATTTTTTTATGCATACGTACATCTATCTCTACATACTACCCTGCAAGCCGCCTCAATAGGCGTGTGGTGGGGGGTGTTAAGACACCAGCCGTTTACATATAAAAAGGAAACGCTCTAATGAAATTAAGCCTAGCATTTATTATAGTCCCTTATTGTTCGGGGGAAAAACGAATTCCCATACCTATCCGTTCGGCAAAATATCTCTCTTAATTTATCGTTTCTGTCGGACCTGGAAATATAGTGGGGTTCTAATATGATGTTCTCCGTGTCGCTCTTAAAGATATCTATTCTCAATTGCTCAAGCAATCTAAGCCTAGCGCTCAGCCTCAGAGTCTCAAGGGGCTCCCAGCCTAATTCGTTTAACATCTGTGTAACGCTGTCTGTACGCCCGTAGCAGTTTTTTTTGACGAATCGGGTAGCTTTCCTTTGTATTTTATTAAGTTCCCGGATTAAGTCTTTCTGCACCGGATGCTCGCTGCATATTCAAGGTGTGGCCGGACGAGTGCGAAATAGCCTTCATATCACTTGCTACCGACACCTTCATATCACTTGCTACCGAGACCTTCATATCACTTGCTACCTGAAGATGATGTGTATTGTGTAAGCATTGAAACCCAGGTCGAAAGTAAATTATATTTTTTGTGGATAAATGCTCGGTTTATTTCTTCATCATGAATAAGTACCATAGATATTTAGAGACTCCTCCGCAAGGGTTTGTGTTGTTACTGCCACGAGAACGAGTTTATGGATGAAATTCCCAAGCGCTACTGATGTCCAATAAAATAATATAATCGAATGAGGGAAAAGAAAGATTGCAGGGTTACTTATTGGTCTTAATCACGACCTTAACTAACCCAGTATTATATAAGACATTATTTTAAGAGAATAGTTTTGTGAAAAATTCAGTACTCTGAAAATGTAAACCGTTAAATACTGCCACGAGTGATAAACGAGTGAAACAGGGCTAATTGAAGGACTGCTAAATGTTGATAGCCGAAAGAGACTCGGAGGGTGCACGCCAGGCCAAAAATACTTGAAAATTTCAGATCAGGAGAGTTTCAGCACTTCACAGAGTGGGTATAGTACAGAGTGTACTTTAAGCCCACACTACATCTCTAGAAATGTTACAAGTGACAAAAAACGAAGAGAGATACATTGCCGAACGAATTGGTACCAAAATTCCTTCTTTCCACGCACCATTACTGACTACCAAAAACACAAAGTGAGGAAACAAGACACTTACTCCTTATGCCCTTTCCTTAGCATAGCTGGTGCTCTAACTTCGCATAGTCATTCACGGGGTGTTAGCTATGCGAAGAGGAGTGTAAAATGAAGACGTAGAACTACTGAACGTGAAAAATTGACCACACTTTTTGCCACCATTTCTTGACTGTACGAATACTCCTTATAATGAAAACCTGAATTAATATTACAAAAAAATTCCTTTTTACGCGTTTCTCTGAGTTTCATTCCAGATCAGAAAATCACTGGAGATAGCGGTAACAGTAAAACCTGTACTATGCGAAGTTTGGCAAGCATCAGAGAAATCCTCGGTTGTTAACGAATAGGTTAATATCTGATTACCGTATCAGTCACAAATGTCAGGTGACTATGCAGCTTTTTATAGTAAATACACACATTTATGCCTCCCATTTGCACTTATCGTCGGTATATTCTCATCGATTTCTGAGCCAACTAATAGGTAACTGTTGACTTACTCTCATGCATTCCTAGCCTTATTCCTCCGCCACCCTTACTTCGTATTACTGACCGAGACCACTTTTTGAATTAATAACGGCTCCTGATCAACATTTGTTCCATACTTTTCCGTCCATCTCTTCCCAGTTCAACACACTTTTGCCTTTTTTTTAACCATTTCACTTAATAAATTCATTGAAAATGTCTTTCTTCAGCTGCATTCCAAAAATTTGGTAACGATTTAAGAGAAAAGGTTTTAAATATTATTTTTACACGCTTATGAAATACCTTCATTAAATCATCAAATTTCAACAGTCTCAAATTACCTTCATATCACTGCATTCAGCATAAAGCATATATTACAAACAGAGATAATGAGCCCACAATTTTCCGCTGATTTTAGAACTAGTGAATTTTCATTTTTTTCTCAGTAATTCATTACACGGCCTATGTTTTCAAATTCCAGAGTCCAAAATGAATTAGGATTAAAAAATCCGAAATAAATATAAATCTATGTTCTTATTTTGTAAAATATTCGCAAAGGAATCAAATTGGTCTTGCTCTAACACCCCTTGTCATGCGCCATCCCCAACCAATTTCCCGCCCGCTTCAAAACCTTCTAAGTTCGCAGATAACCAATAGCTTTCGAGAATAGATAACCCAATGAATGCTCTTTCATCAAAGAATATGCAATAGGTCTTCCTTTTAGCGGGTTGAATCAGGAGTTTAAATAAATTATCTTGTCAACGCTTTATTTGGAATCAAAATTAATGCATCAAATGACGGGTACTTTTTAAGTTACTCGTTACACCTCGGTTTCATAACCTTTCTCTCTGAAATGCCAAAGTTGGAAGCACAATCTATGTCACTTTATATATGCTAATAATTTGCAAGAGGGGATAAATACGCTGAGGAACCAGCCGATTTCCATGACAAGAACTGTATTTAAGTGATTGAAAATGTCTGCAAGGAAACTAGAATGACGATGTCGCATGTGAAACTTTAAAGTAATGGATTTGGTGAAACTCCCCCAAGGAGAGTTAGAAAATGTTTTAATCTTCAACTTCATATTAATGGTTATAATAATGCTAAAATATGCATGCTGTGGATAAAATAGACGGATGATGCCAAGAACTTTATTTTCCGTGTTCTTATTCCCATGAGGACAGAGGAATACGCAAGAGGTCACCTAAAAGTATCAATGAAAAAATCTCCATTTGCTTTTCTCGCATGCTTCCTCTGATTTTCGATCTGTTCGCTGCATCTCTCTGTCTCTTCCCTTTAGACCAAAGGTCTGCCTTCCTCCCCTCCCCCTCTATACAGCCCCTCTCCCCCCCTTGTACCTCCCCTACGCGACCTCCCCTCCAGGCCAACTCCCTCTCTTCCGAAGAACCACAGAACCGCATCTAGCCAGTTTAATTAATCGGACTCCCCAGGGTTCCAAGGGGCTCCGAGGGAAGTGTAACGGCAGCGGATGGGGGAGAGGATGATGCTTTGGGGGACACACTCTGTGCCCCTGTCCCACTCTCCCTCATAAATTCCCTCCCCACCACCTGAGTGGACGCCCTCCTCCCTCCCCCCACTTTCCACCTCCTCCCCCCCCACCTGAAAACTCTCCCCTTTTCCGCCCTGTCCTAATCTCCTTCGGCCTCGCCCCCTCCCCTCCCCCCTTTCCTCTTCCCTTCACCCCTCTCGCCACCAATCACCCTTCTTAACACAACAGAAAAACCTCCCCCCACCCCACCATCCTGAGACCTTATTTTCTTCTTCGTCTATCATCTCGTTACATGCGTTTATCTTCGAGAATATTCCCCCAGGCAGCCCACCCTTAATTCCTTTCTTCTCGTTATCTCGATGCTCACTTCCTTCTGCTGCCCTCTTGCCTGTCCACCCCCTTCCTGCTTTGATAGCCTTCACTTCCTCCAGACGTTTTATCATTCCATTTGCTTCCATTTCTTCTTGACTTGAATGCATTTCCTCCTCAGCCGAGCTCACCCACTTCAATGTCTTACATTAATTTCCCAATTAAATTCTGCGATGTTTGTAAAATTCTCTTTTTCTCTCCTCGCTTTAACTTTATGATACTTTTATTTCGGAAAAGTATTCCTTCGGTTTGGCAACTGCTTTCTTAGTAATTCTACACTCCCAATTATTGGACTTACTTGTGTTTGTTGCAGCGGGTGCGGTATATCCCTGTATAGTTTTAAAGTTCTCAAGTCTCACCCCTTCTTTTCCGAATGTTGTAAGAATTTAAATATCCGGAAAATAAAAAAAAGACAATTTACAAAGATAATTATAATAGTAAATGGACGATTTCTTTCCCAAATAAGTGATTAATTTAAATAAATATGTACAAATTACTATTTATTTTTCATGTACTTTATTGTGTTCATTGATACAAGGCTGGAGTCTTTTCGAATTTAGCTTAATTCATTTAAGTTAATATCAAGGAATCAATCATATAAGCTTTTTACATTATTGAGAGTACTCATTTTAACTTTGTATACCAGCTGGAGCAACTACTATTACGAAAATAGCAACAAATTCAAAGAATTACCGAGGAAGACCAAGGGGATCTAGTTGGTGTGGTGGCTGGAGTACTGGCTTCCCACCTGGAGGGTCCTGGTTCGAATTCATGCAGTGGAAGAGATTTTTCAAATTAATATCGATCCCTAGTTGGGTCCTATGTGGCGTGGTTTCAAATGTAGTGCTCCCGCCGTTAAATGGGACGTTAAACCGTGGTCCTCTTGGCGCCTTTCGTTAATAGAAAGCTAATTCCGACGCCCTGGGTACTCCTCTTTACCCCTCTCTCTATTCCCAAGTGATATACCCCTCACTAATCCACCAAAGAGTCCTTAAAAGGAGCAAATGAACTCATTTGTTGGTCACCTCCCCAAGCAACCAACCAGCTTAGTGATAAAAATACATTATTTTCTATACTGCCGTTTAGTTTTCATTGCATTACAGAATTTCGACATTTTTATTCGTTTGGCATCCTTTCTGGTTTGAAGGTTGTTGATTTATTAAGAGTAAAATGTATTTTTGACAACTTCCAATGGCAGCAAAAGCAAACACCAGACAATTTAACTATTCATTCCCGTAGTTTCACTTTAACTTCTCATCAATAGCACCCTTCATCACTAAAACATACTATTGTTTCATTTTCGCAATCTAGCGTGGGCTTCCTGGACAGCCCAAAGTTCATCTACAGCAGTTACTATGACTTTTTTGAAAATTAAATCATGAGAAACCCAACTAAACCAATCCATCACGATATCCTTAAATAAAGAGTTTACGGCTCCATTGTGAGTAAAAGGCGTTGGCAACAAACTTCTCTTGAACAAACTGTAATTAAAACTGGAGTCAAGTGGAATAGATGACAGTTCATTTAATTTGTTAAAGACTTCTTAAATGATGGGAAACAAAGAGCTAATAGCTCAACGGTAGCAGCTAAAATGTGGTTACAGTGACATCCGGCGTCTGAAAAGGAAGTGAAATCAACCCTCTCTCTTTCCCTTAAGAATGTCAAGGATATAGGATTCAGAACTACTAGCGAAATTAGGTTGCGGTCATATTCCGAGAAATCACCACATCATAATGTTTAAATGCTCTCTTTTTATCTCCTTGATGTTGATTCTTGTGCTCACGCATTGGGCTCGAACTACTTTGAAAAAAAATGCAGGATAACAAAATCCAATAAGGATGTGATATCCAGTTTACATGGACTCAGAGGAAAAATTCAATTAATTGGGTTAGTAGGATCGTTTAAGTTGGGTGTCTTATTCAATTTACATATAATTTAGAGAAATTACTGAAAATAGAGGTCATATATATCGGAAAATAATGTTTCGCTATGAGACACAAATCGTGTCCTTTAGTATGTCCAACGAGATGCCTCAATAGGGAGTTTTTCAAAAGCTAATAATGTGGTGTGAAATAAAAATTTGTAAGTTTCAATTTAAGGTGGATGGCATTATTTTTCGTATCGATAAAAGCTGATGTGTGGCCAATTTTTTTTCCACCCAACAAAAATTGAATGCCTCACCCAAACATTCTTTATCGGTGAATATCTTATATATCCACTGTCATTTCCTTAAAAATAAATAACTTAAGTGCCTAATTTATATATGGGGAGTGGATTTAAGTGTGACGAATTATGTCCCTTCTATGAACATCAATATGCCTTCGGGTCCATAGCGGAGAAAGCATTTGAGACAAATGCGGAACTGTATTTAATGTAGTAGGATTTGAGCTGTTACCTTGCTCTAGTTAGGCCTCTAGACAGTTGCACCGTAAGGCATTAGTTTTTCTCCGTTTTTTTTAATCACATACACATTTATTAAGTCTTGGGAATACGAAAAAGTAAATAGTCACGACAGAAAGTAGGCTGTTTACGATACGATATCGGAATAATGCCTAAAGTAATTATATCAGCTTGAGTATAAAGGGGGGTTTAAAATTAAAAAAGTAAATATATTGTTGAACTTCCATGACTCGGGCCTCAGTAAATCGAAAGAAATAAGAAAGGAAACGCTTCTTATACTTAGTATTAATCCACATTATTTTTTTACTCCCTACGAAGGTTTCCACGGGTAACTGTCATTATCATGATCATTGTAGCAGACTTGGCACATTGGTCTTGTATATGAGACCTTGATAATGATGGTTACCCGTCGAAACCTTGCCCGGGAGTAAATAATATTTATGTGAATCAATACTATTTTTTAAGTGTTTCCTTTCTTATTACAGTGAAAGAGTTACATCAAATAAAACCTGAAACAATTTGTATAAATTGAAAGAAAGTGTACTGTTATTATTCGCATCGTACACGTAACTACACTTTGACTCGAAATGTCTTCAACTCGAACAATTATACAGTACTAAAGGAGCTTCGACATATCGAAGTTCAGCCGAAGTTGATAATTATGTCATTTACTGCCGTAGTATTTCTATTATAATATTTAACTATATTTAATCGATAAAACTCTCCGTCCGACTGAGTGATTTAAAGAAATGTGTTCACGAAGCAATAAATGAAATATTGAATGAATTTGACTCGGGGTATGGTAGTAAAATAACTGTGATGAAAGCGGATCATTTTACCATTAAATAAAAAAATTTTGTGTATCTTTTAATGACTGACAATTTCATACAGCCTGTGTTTACTAATTTCCAATTATTGTTACTCGTACGAACAACTGTCGTCGTTCATTAAATATTTTTCTAAACAATGAAAACGCCACGTGAAGACAATAGATTTTAACCAACACAAAAATACAGCAATATTGAAAGACCATTCCATCTTTGTGACGCGTGGGCCAAAATTAAATTATTTCTTGCTTTGGCTAGATAAATATGAGATTAGGGATAAAAATTGTCAGCAGGAAAAGAGATTTTGACATACGTCAAATGGGAGTCGTTATCGAAGTTTTACTGCAGTAGGAGACATTATGTAATTTTAAGAGGAAATGCCAGAAGGTATTTTTAATTTTCCCCAGAAATCATTGCGAAAGGAAAATTACGGAATAATCAATCAATTAGCGAACGGAAAGAGATAATACGACTTAGTCACTCTTCTTGGTTTCATGAATGTTATTTTTAGTGTTCATATAACTCTGCCGCTGATTCACTATCAGGGTTACTTCATGATAGGGTTTTTACAAGCTTAGAGAAATTATTTTTCTGACATATTTTTTTATATTTTGTTTAAATAAGACATTTAACATTTCCACAGGTATTATGTGGAATTAAAATATAAGTCCTGTTCGAGTAAAGTTGCCCTTCTAAAACTTATTATTACAGGTATATTTATTAATCTTTCATGTACTTGTCTTATTTTTTTCATAATCTTTCATGGTTATTCACTCAAACTTTGCCAATTTATGATGCCTTTTTTCGTTTGCGGTGGTCCTCAAATTTTGAAAAATATGGTGTCAGTTTTGCAGTGAATCTTTGTTGTCCATAGACTAAAAATCCCGATCCCCTGCTCTTCAGACAGCTTCCATTTTGTCTGAAACTTTCACAAAACATATATTTATCTATCTGTAGCCTCTTCCATTCCCTATTTTTTTCAATCACTTTCTCTCAGAGAAGACGCATGCTTTCAAAACTGTAGTTATAATTTTTAAAAAATATCACCCTGTAGACGGAAAAACATTAACTGATGATATGCATTATCCCACGTGTATGCAATATCTTCCTCACATTTTCCTATCAATAAAATCCTTCGTTAGATTCAAAATGTAAGTTTCCGTATTAATTCGGTATAAGTGAAGTGCGGTTCATCCAGACTTATGTGATGGGATGCTGTCCTTTTTCTATGATCTCTATGATTTATCGCTAATATCTGTAGTGAGTATTGCCTGCAACAGCAACCTTTTGAATTGCATTCACGTTAGGTCACTGATAGTGGTGGCACTAAAAGAGCACAACAGTTTCATTGCAACTGTCCTGCAGCCGAAACAGTTTCAAAACGAAACAGTTCCACGGAACACCCTGTTGCGGACGACAGCTAGAGGAACACCAAACAGCTGGCGATCAATCGGCGCTGTTAGAACATGGCTGGTAGTTCTGTATTATATGTAACAAGAAATTTTTCACTTATATGAAGGAACATTTTCATTTGGATTCATAAATGATAGGTACCTCACAGTTCTAATTTTATCTGCAACGATGGGCCGACATGTATTGGCTGAATATACCGGCAACCGCCTGCAATACATTCAAATCTAACAAATTGTAGCTTGTAGCCACAACGCAGCCACACATGCAGTCTGAGTGGAACAGAATAGAAGACGAAACAGTCAGCTTCAGCTTTCAGTTGCCGCTGCACAGCACAGAGCGCAACGGCGCGGCTGCGGCACGATCACGAAACTAACCTGTTGTTTGCAACAGTTATTCGAAACAGTTGTCTGACCGAAACAGTTGCGGCTGCAGCCGTTTCGCAAGTTTCGTTAGTTGTAAACCACCGCGCCCGACGATTTTTGATATTTTTATCGTCCATTCAGCCGAATCGTACGCTCGTTTTCATTCGCTGTGTGTTCTTTTTCACTCTGAACTGACACCGTAAAGCTAATAACCTGATAGTTCTGCTATCTTATGAATGTGTTTTGGTTAAGTGGTTTGATACAAAACTGCTTAGTCTATAGTGATACGATGCATATTAAAGCTTTGTAATCATTTTGGTATCTCCTGTTATTCTTCCAAGCTAATCATTTGAGCCCTGTGGGATGGGGTTAAATTATCGGCAGTCCTCTATGTTTCCCTGTCTTGACATAGTGAATACATAAAATATGAGAATCGCAGTCTCTTCTCTTTTGACCTATGAGGTTCAGTGAGGTGTTTCCCTTGCAAGCATGTGGTTGCGTCGAAATCTATTTCAAGTGAAACAGTTTGTTTACACAATGGCGTGGATGCGAAGTGGAGCTGTGATTGTCCTTGTTGGGAAAGAATCTGTGGAGCTTAAAGTATTATCAAAGCTTCCAACAATACGTGAGGTACTGTGTGTGTTCTTTTATTGCATGAGAAAAAATCATGACGTCCGGGACACAGCTAGGATTGCAATGAAGGAAGTTGTTGATCTGTGTAACAAAACTAAAATTCCCCGTATCCAAGACATTCGGGTTATTGAAAAAATTGAGTCGCTTTATAAGGAATGGAGGAATCGCCATAAGAATACCTCCACTAATAAACCGCAAAGTGCAGCTGCGATGGCTAAGAAAGAAATGTTTCAGAGTAAGCTAGACTCTATGTTTGACTTGAGCAAAAATGATGCAATGGAATGCTGGAAAAAAGGCAAATGATGCAACTAAAGCAGAAAAAAGGCTTGGAAGGAAGAAATACTTTTCTTGTGTGATCAACGTGGACCGAGGTTAGGAGTTATCGGGGGTGTAGATTTAAAGATGAAGAAGTATGGTCAGAGGAGGGCAGTGAGGAAAAGTTGATGAGAAACTCACTGAAGAAGACAAAACGCAAGTTGCCACCGGTATTGCCAATAATGAAGGTTCAGAGGAGCCGCTGAAGAAGAGACAGGTGCAGTTGAGGGATGTTCCCAATATGACACTAGGTGACTTAGCCACAACAAGCTCCATCAGATTTTTCCAAATACTAGGAATTAGTCTAGAGTTTTTAGAGTACCCTGTGACTGAATGGACTGAAAGAGAGGATTACAAAATGGGAAAGCAAATTGCTACTTACCTTAGAGTGGTTAATGATCATGCGGAGCGAGGCGTAAAACTTATGTCCGATTTCAACAGAACAATAACACAAAAAGAGGACGCCATTCAAGACTTGCTCATATCCGTAGATTCCTACCGGAAGTCCCTACCTGACATCAAAAAGTCAACATTAATTCATAAGTATGACACACCATCTGCATCAGGAGACCGGAACTGAATTGTGTACTTACTCGTTGTACATTCAAATACGTTAATTAAACACATGCAGGTAATCAGACTATCTTGACCATTTATTTACCCTCTGAAGTGCACAAGGAAGTACAAAGAGAAAGAAGGGGTGGGGACAGAGGGGGGAGCGCTCAGAGCTCGGCACGGATGCCAGCGTAGCGGCGACAGCCAGCAAAGCGCCCGTACGGCGGCTAGGCCGGTGCGGAGTAATATTACTCCATGATGGCTTCAAGATACGGAAAAATGGTTACAATTTTCGTTCCTACGGGAATCTACAATCAGCGAATTACTACAAAAACTTGTGTCTGGCATCAAAATCCGCTTATTCTAGTGCACCTGCGCTTTGACCCCTTAGGCACGGCTATAGGTAGTCGCACATCAACCAGCCTGAAATATATTTGTTTTCTCACCAAAACAACTATTTTGAAGGGACGAATTCAAAAGAAAAACCAATTTTCAAAAATAAGCTTAGGCCTAGTGTACATGCTTGCATGCTCGAAAATAGAGCAAGGAGTCTAGCCATAGTGGCTCCGTAAAGCTATCCAAGACCGTAGATCATATTCATTTCACTCATATGATATACTTGCTTGTTCCATTTGAACGGAAAATTTTCGTAAAATCAACATATACCCCGAATAGGATAAGTGGACTTAACTGCTTTGATCACAAATATCCCGCTGTTCCTAGGACAGGCGAAAAAGTTTTTACATTAATTAAGTATAACGAATGCGTGAAATAAACTGTATATGTCCATCATTTTTCTACGTATATTCCTCTTTCATTGACACTGATGAAAGCTCTCCGAATCTGAAGTTATAATGCCCTAGAATACTTCTTTCTAATCCTGTTAAAATCTCCTTCACTGAAGACCGTTGAATTCCTTCTATTCCCGTTTATCACTTCCCCTCCATAAACATTCTCATTTTTTTAATCAAAGAGCCTGATTTAGCAATGAGATTACCTGGACACTTTTTTTCTTGAAAATTAGCTCCCAACTTGCAAATATAGGAGAATGCATTGGATAGAATATCAATAGCTCGGTTACTGAGGTTCACGCCTAACGAGATTAATTAGTATCAAAAGTTGATCCAGAACACTTTGAAAACAATCCCTAAATACCGTCTGTCCTGAATTGAGATGTTCAGGCAGCATGCATTACTCATTGTGGAGGAAATAGCACTCCCTACTCTCATTTCTCTAACGCTTTCTCATCCACCGTAATATGGAGATCAAATATGCCCACTGCTGACAGCAAAAATCTTCAAATTTATGCTTGACAATGTGAATGAAGCATTATCGTAGTATTCTTTTGAGCCCCTAGTCAGCCCGTCTCATTTTTGAAGGTCCAAACATACAAGAAGGGTTAAAAGATATTCGGTCGAAGTCATCACCGACGCATATTAAAGGTCTCCGCTCCCGGCGAAATTGTCAAGATGCGAACCTTGGGTGGTCATTTTAATAAAGGCTGTCCAGACTCCTGAAATGCCAAGTGCAGAAGCGGAGTGGGTCTGACAAGTTGCTGTGGGCGATTAATTTCATGGAGCGTGAAGCTCTTAGCTGCTCAAAATAATTTTTTATTATTAAATATTCCATTGGATGAGGGGTGCGGTCTTTGGCCTTGCTTCAGGTAAAAAGGCTATAACTATCTTATTTTTTAAGTGATAAACACCACTGAGACTTATTCGTCCAGCGGAAAATTGAAGATGGTCCTGGTAGTAGTTCTTTACTCTTTTTTGATTAGATTTTAACTTCTGTTACGTTTCAAATTTATCAATAAAAGAAACCGTTATTATACGCGCCGGTCTCAGAGGAACGGGAATTTATCTTCCACTCCTTTTATTCATATTCCGTGCGCAAGTTGTCTTATATTATATCTAAAAGTAGCGGCAATTATATTTGGTAACGGCAATGATTACTCTATGGTTATATTCTTTGTGCATTTCTTGTAGCCGTTAAAATTACTCAATGCTAAAATGAATAAGAAGAGCCATCGATTCTTTCCCATTAAGTGTCTTCTTATGCCTCTCTTCCAATTATTTGTGTGTTTGAATAAATAGAATTTCCGTCGTTTATCGTCTCTCGTTTTATATATCGTTTGGGTATTGCCAAAATTTAGCAATGCTTATGGTTAAATTTGTGATTTAGATACAAATCTTTCTCTCACATACATGAATATTGGTTCAGTAAGAAAATGTTCAAAGGGTTTGGAGAATTGCATATTTTTTTTCAAAGTCAGCAGTTTTTTAAATTGCTTTACACGAACTTCACGTCAGCTAAAATTCACCATCTGCCCTACAGCCTTGAAATAACTGGTAGGATTTTACGAATATTTATACATAATGATGGTTTGTAAATAAATTTACTTATTAATGTTCCACAATAATAATCAAAGAAAAACATAACTTTATATTTTAAAAAAATAATCTTTTAGCAGAATATTATGCGGGATTAAGTAAATATTTGCACTCATGGGCACAACTGAACGTTAAGAATATCACCCATCTGGCTAAAACATCAACTGACTTCATGCTTAACTTAAATGTGAGCACACTAGGAAAATTTTATCAGACTAATCTGCATGTTTTTTTCCTGTAAAAGTGACTGAACCCGAACACCGTTTCATTGGATCATTTCAATGGTATCTTGGTTATAAAATTCTCACTAAAAGTTAAATACCTTTGTAAGAATATATTGGTTCCCATCTTCAATTTCTCATTCTCTTTATACTCTTGTGGGGGAGTTCAAGAAGCGTACGGCATTGTAAATCTGGCACTCGTATTGTTACGGCATAATTTCAAATGGTTTTCCTAAATTATTTCACCAGTCATTCATATACATCCATGTAATGTATAATATCATTTACAAACATCCTTCAAGTGCCTCTCCGAACTCCTGTTTTCTCTTGGCTGTGTATTTTATGAGTAGGGAATACACCTTCTCTAGTTCTGGCACAAATTAAGGTTGCTGGTCATTCTTATATCACTCACGAAGAATTCTAATCTTACACCATATAAAATGGGAATGTGAATGCTTATATATGCTTATCCACATATCTGCGCTGCCCACTATATATCCTAGGCCATCGCTCCAACAGTTCCAGAAGTTATTTCAGCCAACCTCAACCCACGATCTCAGCGCTCTCACAATATTTTTAATCAATTTCCATTTATGAGAATTTTTAAAATAGGGGTTTTTGCAGTTTGACCTAAGATAAAATAAATTTTCGTGCCTCTCTCTTTTACGATTATTTCCTCGAATTTGTTTAGAATGCGGGCTAATTCTAGTTGGTAGAGTACATGACAGCAAAATAAGTTTCGTAAATTTTGGACATCAATTGGAAGGAACTAGAAGCTAATAACTTAAAAACTTATTAGCTTCTAATTTCGATTCAATAAAACTTACTTACTTACAAGTGCTACATATATACGATGACTTCAAGTCTGTTTTGATTGAAGCATTGTTCAGTTAGTGGGATAAATGTTTTAGGGCATAGCTCCGATTTTAACCTCCGAGATCAGCTTTATAATGTCAATCGCCGATACGAAGAAATATTTGGGGAACCATAAACTTTAAATCGTGGCCTAATCAACGAGAACAAATTCAGGGTACGTAGTCAAGAGAAAGATTTCACTTTAGTGGAAGAGAGGAACTAATGTTTCAGTAACTCCAGTAAACCATTAAAATCAAACACGCATAAACAAAAACAAGAACGAACTGACTCACATTACGCCAAAGACAATAACAATATGGTAGTATTTAACTGTCATAGTTTGAGGAAAAAACGGGCCGAAGTTTAGCACATATTTCAAAACGCATACTTTGTGATGGGAACAGAGGCTTTCAGAATATGAAAGCGATGGTGAGGTTCTTCCGCCAGGGTATAAAATCTGTTGACGTGATTGAACATAAGGGCCGGCGCGGCACCCTGTTAGGACATATATGTCATTTCATTCATATTCTGGATACTTAAAGGAAAAAAATCCTCTATCTAATATTAATGACAAAATTCTGTCTTTACACACTATTTTCCTCGCAAAATGAACTTGGAATTACATGGTGTTAAGTGGGAGAATGAAAGAAACACGGAAATATAGTATTTTTCTATCATCTAATATAAATGCCATTTTCATGAAAAACAGATTTTAAGAAGCAAAAACCCCCGGGAAGTTGATTAAAAATAAAAAAGTTGCATATTACCGCCTTATTTTTTTAGTTATTAGCTAATTACTGCTATAATTGAAGTCAAAATGAGGTAATTCTATGTAAATGGCGCTGCAGCGGGCATCCATGGCTATACATATATATCCATGGCCCCTTTTATACTGCTTTGATACTGTAGAAAAGTGTTCAGTAAAAATATATTCGTGAAATAATCTGCACAATAATACCTTAATTTTGGTTTTCAATAGCTAACGCAACTCATCAGCGAAAGTAGTGTAACTTAAACCAAAAAAACAAAGAGTTGACATTTAGTATTTTTTTTATCCACACAGTCGTAGTAGAATCTCCTTATATCACATTTAAAATGCACCGCACACATAATCAACGACAATGGAACAAAAGAGCATTTGGTGCACCATTTAAGAAGGTGCAAAAGAAGGATGCATTTTTGTTCATTTTACAGACCACCCGATTCTAACAAAGAAGTTCAAATATCGAAATTTACCTCGAGACACAGCACAAGCATAATAATTATCGGCGGAAAAGTTCAACCTTACAGGTAAACAGGTAAACCTATAGTGTAGACACAAGATCAAGAATCCAAGAAACTAGCGAGGCATTATTGAATGCTCTTTCAAGTCACTCGCTAACCCAAGTAGTTAACAAACCCTTCGGAACAAACAAAGCAGCTGTCAGCCACCTTACGATGGATAAATACGTCAATGTCCTCGGAGGCATTGAGGATCGTAGGGGGATTTTGGCGATTTAAAATAGCAGTAAAGTCCTTTGGGGAACCAAGACAAAAATGTTACTAAATCTAAAAATTAGATTTGATTCTCGGAATTCGTAGCTAGTAGGTACATAAAACGAAAACATCGAATTAGCATGGAGATATTTCTTAACATTCTACGCAAAGGAATCGATTAATATATTTCATAAAAATTCAAACGAGAGAATCACGCTATTACAATAACGAAGCAAGACAGTATGTCAGGAGGCAGGGTAATTAATACAACATGCTCAAAAACGCGAGCAAATATGGTGACAATTCGACGTTTCTGAACCGATGAGCGACATAGTTACGCAGCGCGAAGTAATAATTAAACAATGATGCTCGATTAAATTCAACAAGTCTCCAGTTTCAGAAGAGATACCTGCTCGCGTGCTCAATGATTTTGCTCCATGTATTGCATTATTTCTAAAAAATCGTATTTAGCAAGTCATTGCCCGAAGGCGAAGTACCATAAGACTGGAAAATAGGAAGCGAAAAATCAAGTTCACATGCTGGATTTCAAGAAAGCATTTGACAAGGCTCCTCAAAAAAAACTTATATTCAAATTACAATCATGTGGGGTAAACGAAACCAAATTAAAGTGGATATGTGATTTTCTAACCGGCCCCAAGCAAAAAGTAGTTACTGACGGCATTAGTTCCGATATAGTTAGACAACATCCACTGTCAAGGTGATTCCACCGTAAAATGACTTTTATTTTATTTTATAAGTATTCTGCCTACCCGCAGAAAAAATTGTCCTCTATCTGATATGAACAACAAAACAATACCTTTCCTCGCTATATTACTCTCTAATTGAACTTGAAATTACATGGTGTTCAATGGGAGTATGAGAGAAACACAGGGAAAAATAGTATTTTTCCATAAAATATAAATGTAATTTTTGCGGAATACTATTTACTAGAAGTAAATAATCCAGAGAAATTGAATAAAAATGTAATATAGGCATCTTACCACCTTATATTTTTAGTTATTATGGAATTACTGCCGTAATTGAAGTCAAAATGCGGTAATTCGTAGGAAATTGCGCTGCAGTCGGCTCCTATGGCTGGAAAAAAGTGCTCATTTAAAATACATTCGTGAAATAATCTGCAAATTTTGTTCCTTACTTTTGGTTTTCTATAGGTAACGCATTTCATCAGTGAAAGCAGGATTTTTTGGACAAAATATAAAAAATGTGGAATTTAGTATTTTTTTGACTCACACAGTCGCGGCGGAACCTCCAAGGAAACGTAATGGCCCCCTATTATTCTTCATTTATATAAACGACTATAACTCTAGGGTAAGTAGAAAAACTAGATTGATTGGAGACGATGCTGTCATCAATTGAGAATTTGCTGCCAATACTGACTTACATTTTCTCTCATCGGAACTTAGCAACATTACCGCACGGTGTCTGGAGTGGAGGCTCGAAATTGACCTCAGTAAATGCACTGTACAGTACATTTCTTACGAAATAAATTGCGCCAACTCCTTATCTTATGAGATGAGAGGTGTAAATATATAGGAGTCAGATGAAATACCTGGGAATCACTTCGGCATCAGACTTGACGCTGGGGAAACGATCACGCAACCCTTGCAGCGCTGCCTTAAAGAAACTAGGATTTATCAAGTGAATTGCAGGAAGGGACTCCGATGGAAAATTGAAAGAGAAATGCTAATTTTGTCTGGTTATGCAACATTTCGAATACACCGCAAGTATTTGGTACCCTTCTCAGAAGGATTTAATTCTCATATTACGTCCGCTAAGAAAAGCCGCACACTTCGTTAAAATCGTCTTCAAGCGAGCAGAAAGTTTTACACAGCTGATGGAAGAACTATGTTGGGAGCAGTTATGGACTCGAAGGCTGACACGCTAGGCTTAGATGACTTGAACAATACAGATCAGAAGAATTTTTGGTACGACACGGAGGATATTACTTTGACCCCGCGCTGTAAATCTAGGACTGGTAGAAGCGAGAAAATAAGTGAGATACACTGCCAAACTGATAGGTACAAATATTAATTATTTCACCGAACCATTATTGAATTCTAGCTGAAGGTAACCGTTGAAATTCAACGGGTGTGAAAAACATTGAACTTATTTTTAATAAAACCACAAAGCCTGAAGAATGCTGTCAGCGTGATCATTTGAGGTGTTCGTATCCTATCTTGTATGTAGTGTTCGTTGTAGTAGACACGCTGACCGTTTTACAGGTGCACGGAGAGTTGAGTGACTTTTTTTGTCCTTTTCCATGCACAGGAAACCCAAAAATGGGCCACGCAGGTTTATCACTACTTAAATAGCACTCAGGTTGATAGATGGTCACCTCGTCCCTCCGTTTTTCTTGAGCCGTCTTTTGAGTGATTAACAGCTTGATCGCTTCCCTTGTGTACATAAATATATTTGCATTCAATGACTTAATTGAGTTGCGCAATTCAGCGTTTGTATGTGTTGAGTATCTTAATCAGGATTGGATAGTAGGGTACAATCCAGGGGTTGACACCGTCAAAATGAGCATTTTCAGCAGCAGTCATATTTATTTGTCCTATGAATCCTTCATTACCCGGACTGCGCCTTCGGCATAAAGGGTAGCCAAAATTATTGGTTTCGGTTGCTAAATAAAAAATCTATGGTGTTTCTTAGTGCACTTGCCGATTTTCATGCACGGATGTTGTTCACTGCGCAGAATTTCGGTACTTCTTTCGGGTAAGAAGCATGTAGTGACGTCATTATAATTTCCACAATCTAAATACAGATTGAAGTTTCGAAACAGATGGGTCTATATTTGAACCAGATTTATAGCTTGTTACCCGTCCGTAGGTTGGGCTAGGAAAAAATTTGTGCGGTTCTTAGCGTAACCCCTGTAACACCACGGGGAAATGATCATGAGATCGCTGGTGGGCATGTTTTTGAGCATCCAAGTCTAATCTTTGTCGTTTTTCTTGCAAGGGCTCATTTTCTCGCAAAGAACACATTCCTCTTGCCCTAGAAGATTTATTCGAAATTTTACTCTTTTTTTTGTTTAGGCATGTTGATGGATATATTTTTAATTCCAAGGAAGGGAAACACAGCGGCGAGTGAGAGTCTTGAATGGGCAACGCGATGATTGAGTGAATGTAAGTTTACTGCACTTTTACACTTTTAAACATATTTAAATAACTCGTAACGTTTATGAAGTGGGAATTGGTCTAAAAAACTGTTCGCAATCGTTATAAAATTCAACGGTTGTGAAAAAAATTGAATGTATTTTAGAAGAAAACCCACAAAGTCTGAAGAATACTGTCAGCGCAGTCGATTGAGGAGTTCTTAACCTAGTATGATACTCGTTGACGTTCCTTCGTTCGTTCGTATGATGTGAAAATTGGTCTAAAAAACAATTCGCAATCGAAATGAGAGGCAGACGGTTCCACTACGTGTAATACATCGGAGTATTACACGATAATAAACAACGCCGTGTTTGTTGTAGCAACAGAGGCATTATTACCATTACTTTTCGCTGCACCTAAATATTCCTGCACGTTTAATTCCTTTATGTGTATCGTCTACTACGTAAATGTTCTCTCATATTCATGCAGTGTCCCTATGAGAGCTACTTTGAGAATAGACATTGAAGAGTATACTTGTTGTAAATATGTATTGAATATATCGATTATTCCCCGAAACAATCTGTTATGGGGCCCTTGGGACTCTGGGCCCTTCTTTTACAGATTTTCTTTCTACGTGCTATCATGGGCCTGCAGAAAAACTTAAATTCCTGAGGCGTGAATATCCTTTGAAAATCAAATCTCTGGTTGTCAAGGAAATATGCTATTGTTGATTTCAGAGAAAAATGTGAGAATTTTCAGCAAAAAATATGATATTCAGACAATTACGAAGCATAAAATAAAATCGATTGAAGGAATTAGAAACTTCATTTGTTCAGCCATCCGTTAAAAAATATTCCAGCCCTCTATCTTGAGTGAAACTAATTTTTAAAAGCAAAAAATAAAACCACTGCACCGAACCCAATGCTTAGCATGGACCACAAGGGACCCCCAGGGGGGGCCTTTGGGGACCCTGACGGATTTTTAATATAGCCTATGTTACATCCCGATGCATTTTCTAACTACATACAAAATTTCAGCTCAATCGGTTCAGTAGAGTTTGCGTGATTGAGCAACAGACAGACGGACAGACAGACAGACAGACAGACACCATTCAATTTTTATATATTAGTATGATGATAACGAAAACAGCGTGGCACTAACATAAGATGAATTATTACCATACTCACTTCTCTGTCCTCTTCCCCACCTTTTCTCTCTTTCCTCCTCTTTCATGGCTGGTGTCCTAACACCCACTGTCACAAGCCTCTGCGGCGGCTCGCACTGTAGTGTGTAAATGTATAGTAGATAAGAAATTTTCGAAATGTTTCTGCGGCAAAACAGCCTGAATGTATAATGCTACAGAAGATAAGTCAAGTATATACTTTATCATCATCATCTGAGTAATCTACCGGCTAAAGGTAGGTTATGATGAAAGCCAGAGAATATCTAACTGACTCTTACCCGTGCAGTGCCTTATCTACCTCTAGTGTTTCTTTCTTCATCTCAGCGTCAGTCCTACCCTTCTTCATCCAGTCCATAAAACCCTCTTTCTTCCTCTTACCCACTTGCCCAGCATCCTTCACCCTATCACGGACTTCAGCTAACTATCGCCCCTCATCTCATCCAGAAGCTTACTTTCCTCACCAACTAGATCAAGCACTCCGTCATTTGTCTTCCTTTCCGTCCACCTTCATTGGTGCAATAGTCCATTTCTCTATCCTCCTCAACACCCACATATTGAACGCCTGCAGACTATTATGGTCTTCAATGGATATTAAAAAATTGTTGATTTCGCAATCTACGTTTCCGAATCATCTGTCGGCACCTTGAATGAATCCAACTTTCTCTTGCTCCCACTCTTATCTCTCCGAATAAGTTCCCTCCGAATTGAAACAGGAAATAGGGCCAGATTGCATTGCGCGCGTTTCACGGGAGAATAGAAGAGAATGCCCCCCTGCCCCTTCGCCACCCTCTCCCTCCACCCCCGCAGAGAATAGGCAGGAGTACGGTAGCTGCGGAGGAATGGATAGGGAAAACGAAATGGGGAAGAGTGGTGGATGGGAATAGTAATATAAAAAATAATGGTACTTCGTTGGCTACTAGACGTTTCCACTAAAGAGTCTCTGGAGATATTTTTGCGGAGAAAAGGTTGCAAAGGTTTTTATGGAGCAAAGAGGAATCTCATTCCGCTGACGTCGGCAGTGTTCTTCCCGAAGTGGAAAAGGCGGCGGCGGGGTGGAGGCATTGGAATGTGGGGGAGAGGCGAGGGGGCTGCTCTGAGCGGCGGCAGGGGGGGAGGAAGAGGTCAGGGGCGGAGAGATGGAAAAAGGGGGATGGATATTGCACGCTGACGCCACTTGTACTGTTTGCTCCAACTACCGTCACGGGAGGGATAAGTCAGGATATTAAGCCTTTTAAGTATTCCTAAGTTTTTCAGAGGGAGACTTTTTCGCGGGACAAATCCGTTCATTAAAAACTTTTGGCGCATCGCAAATACTGTGAATTTTTCAAGGATAAGGGGTCCGCCAACAAATTATGAACGGTTAAAAGTTTTATAAGTACCACAAGAAAAGAGAAATCTCAGTGAAATAGCTCCGTAAAATGGCTACTCACATGATATCTATGAGAATCCTGCCGTGATGGTGTTGGAAAAATGCTCATTAATATTATAATTCCCTTAGTTATCTTGAATGCCGATAAAATTTATATCTTTTACCATAACCTAAGTATTCGCAACAACTTTAATCTCACCCTGGTGTTAGCGGTTTCGATGCTTCTAATATGGAATATATTTCATCTACCTATATTTGTTGGATTACATTTACCTTTGAAGCAGAAATTTTAAGACGCCGGATATATACGTGTAAGGACAAAAACCACAAGAATTCATCAAGACGTTTGCTTTAAAAGACCATTTCAATGGTTAATATCGGGGTAAAGTGCCCACAGCCGTAACCACGGAAGTGTATATTGACGAGATTCTTAGTAGCGAGGAGGAAAAAGAATTATTTTTCGGAAATTGAAGCGGGTAGCTGATTACTCCTCGCGTTTCCTTGCGCTCCAAATTGAACCAAGGCTGGGTTGATTAAGAGGAATCAAGGGAAAACCGAGATAAACATGCTTTTAAGAGAGCTATGTAAGGTATTATCTTGTGGCTGAACGCTACATGTAACCGCCACTTCGTAGATAATATTATCTTAACTCATTTTCATTTTTTTCCATCGGCTGGAAATAAAGATAACTAGCGTGTTAACTAACGTGTACGAAATGAGATTGCTGAGGTTGGGGGTTTTTCGAAGAGAGAATTTAACTTGAAAAATAAAAGTTCTCCCAAAGTTGAAAATAATGCCATCTAGAAAACGTTCCAAAATTCCACTATATACACGCTGGAGAATTCTCTTGTGACTTCTGACTTGGGGTGACTACTTGAGTTGACCCTAGCATTGTCGAGTCAGCAATAAAATATATATTCGGTCGCATAGGGAAACAAATTGGAACGGGACCCATTTTTTGCAGTCACAGAAGTACACTGATAACCCAGATTGATGCAGTACTAATCATTGCCCATTTAAAGCTGTTTCATGTGTCGTAAATAAATTTTAATGGTTTAACAATAACGCGAGAATTTCTTGCTATTCAAGTTGGCCCAAATAAAACATATATTCTGAAATAATGTTGATTGTTGCCTCATTGCACAGATTCTTGGGAACCGACTGTCTAAATATTTTGCGATACATGAGCATATAAATTACTAGATTCAATAATTGGTCGTTCTTGTAGCCGTATGGACTCAAAAATATGTATCTTCTAGGTCAGCGGTTCCCAAACAATAGGGAACCCTTGAGAATCACAAGCGGAGGGCTCCTTCCAAGGGCTCCGCGGGGCACAGTTTGAGAAACGCTGCCCCAGATTGTAGAATTTTCCCTCCGAGGGGAAAAGTTTTGTTTCACGAATAAAATATAAAGTAATCGCTTCAATATCACCAAATATTATACGATGCAGCTCAGCATTTGAAGATTCTATATGGTTGTATTTCTCTCGTCTATGTTCACATTTTTAAAAACTGCTTAAAAATGTGATATTTAGAGTTTTTCTTCATTAAAATTGGTTTCATGTCTTCCAATGTGCCCGAATATCTCAAAGTATTAATTAATATTAACACTTAAAACGTATGATTCCAGTTTTTAAGGATACCAAGTGTCAGTTTCTCAAATACATGCCGCTATTATTCCAGAATATTAAAGGAGTGCCGTTTGTAATTGAAATCTTAGAAGTAACTCTTATTTCAAATGATACTAATCCTTATATGCTAGCAGATTTTTTCCTAAATTTGAGTAGAAATGTACCTCATTGCTCAGTGCATCAATATTTAATATACATACAGCTATTTTAGGAAGTGGGAAATATTTTTCATTGTTACCCCATAACTCAACAACTAAGTAACAGTTGCCTCGAAATTTTTCAAAACATTCTAGAAGTACATTGAAGGACAAAAGACCCATCCAATAGCTCGTAGAGCCTAAAGTTCGCTATATCAAGTGCTATAGAATTTTGCCAACCTCAGATGTTTCAGAGTGCCCTTGTTTCACCCTACCACCTACGGTACTAGAAAACGGATGCTCCTTTTCCAACTTCATATTTCACTCGTCATCGGCGAAACTGGTATGAGACATTAGAGGATAAAAATTCGAAGCCATTTGGAGGGAGGAAAATAAATTGGTAGATCTCACAACAGTCCATGATGTCATATTTTGGATGATTTAGGAGTTGTAGGATACTGGCAACCTGTGTTTTGGCACACTATTGCAGATATATTCATTTAGCCTTCGCAAGAGGTGAAGTATTCGACCCTTACGGTCTTGGGGTCGCACGACATGTGGACTAGCAGGGCCTCGCCCCTGGGACACCGAAAATGATGATAATGGAGTAACATTAGACTATACTCTCTTTCATTCTTTACTATCCGTGGGCATTGTTCTATTGAGAAACTTAATTGGTAGGCTTTACGACTAGTGGATATACTTAGTGAAATTATTGCGAGTGAACGATGCAAGTTGAAGGAAGACTATACATTCATTTGCACAGCATATCATCCGTAATTTCAAATCCTAAAGTGAGGAGGAAGTAACAGGAAATGTTATCCCGGCTGAGTGCCATCTGAGTGAGCACGGCTGAGTAAGTTGTTGCCACACAGCATTCCACAACAACATTCCATAAACCAAAGTATATTTCAAAATATAGTTTCCACGCCTCCACGTCCATCGAAAAAGCGCTAAAGGAGGATTTAGAGCCATACAATAGTGTTAACATTCCTACTGGCTTAAATGAACTCGTATTCAGGAGTTGCTTCGGTTTCCAAAGATAGGCTTTAATAGAAACTGATTAGAGTGGATGTAATTTGGCACGTGAGACGCTAATAAGGTGTGTGGCAGGGATGTAAAGACACCAGCGATAGTATTTTTTTGCATCAAAAAAGTTCTTGGCTAGTTGATAATGAAAAATAATTGTTTTATTTTAAGATAAAGGAGCTTTTCCTTTCTCCTTAATCTTCATGACTACTGACTCAGGGAGGGTCATTTCTATAGGTCTTAACCATGGCAGATTTTCTCTGTTTTGGAGGGACCCCCATACTAGTTAATCCAATAACACAGTAAACACATTTGCCAAAAGCATTTTTTTAATCCGGCGTTCTTTTAAGGACCTACTTAAGCTACTTGTCGGTAATTTCACATTTGCGTACAGTTCCTTTCATAAGACGATAGAGTCAGTTTTAAATTTTTTCCCAAGTTTTGAACCCAAAGAGCACCCAAACAAGGAATGTACCGCGCTCATGGGTTTCCTGAATGTCACCTAGGAGCGGAACTTCGAAGTGGACCCATTTTCAAATGAGTGGCTCGACAGCTCAACAGAAAAACTGAAACAAAAGTACAAGGAATCCGCCTTCCAGGCAAGCGGTGAATCCTTCAAATCAATGTATAATATAAACGTTTATTGCCGTAGACCTTTAAATCGGCCTTTCATACTTTGGAGTACATGAAGACAATGTTAACATAACGTACAATTTAAAAAAAATAATAATTGCAAGATACAGTTAATTTTTTACATAGAATAAATAAAAATTAATTAAAAGATACAAAATATACACAAAAAACAGATAGAATACCATACTGATTTCAAATCCACAAGAACTATATCTTTTCACTTTCTCAGTTGATATTTTTTCTAAAATGTGAATTTAAATAATTTTCTTTTGAAATTCATACAGATTGGCCTGTTTTTACGTCGTCTCATGCTTTTGAGCACATTTAGATAATGTTTACTTAACACAAAATAAAATAACATAATTACAAGACACATAATGTTTACATAAAATAATTTCAAGACACACTAAATTCACGGTGACAGATTGAATACCATCCTGATTTCAAATGTACAACAATAATCTATTGTCACTTTCTCAGTAGAAAGGTTTTCGAAAATATAGATTTAAATAATATTCTTCTGAAACATGATACAGATTCGCATGTTTTTCCATCTACTGGAATTGAATTCCAATTTCTTGATATTGTAGCTATAAATGATTTATGATACATTTCAGTTTTGTGCTGAGGGATCTGTGGGTCTAAATGATGGATGGTCTTGTTTAACGGTTTTGGATGTATTTTTTTAAGATAAAGGAGTTGAAGATGTTCGGAGGACAGCTTGTCTTGAATATTTTGAAGGCGGAGAGAATAGGTAAATAAAGCCGTCTCTCTCTTACTTTTAGCAATTTTAGTTTCTTGTATGAATCAGTAACATGATCCCATCTTTTTAGCTCACATGCAAATCTCACAGTAGCATTCATTGTCATCTGAAGTTTATTATTTGTTTCTAAGTTAATATTATTCTTAGTACACTGCAACAGTAATGAAAATGTGGGAAAATGATTGCATTTTGCATGACAATTGATTTTCGTAAGTTCGTAGGCAACTGGTTTCTTGGTTTTGTGTTGTTGGTGAAGAGTATATAATAAGGCACCCGCATCAAGTGTGTTCATGTAATACCCAATATCTTAATCTAATCTTTCTGTTATTGATCCCAGATGCTAGCGACATACAATGTTCTATGTGCAGCCTCACTCTTTTCAAAAACATGCCTTTGAACTTCTAAGTACTAAGTACTCATCTCGAGGAAAATGAAACTTTTTAAAGGCTAAGCCGCAAATATCTATGCATGGGACAAAGGAGTGGTTTGAGGTGAGTATCATAAGTAATTAACTATTGTTTTCATGTATGTACTAAACACGATTTCAACAATTTTCTTCACTTGCACATATTTTCCGTCACCCCTGCTCCATCTGCACAGGGTTGACTTTTTATGATTTTTTTTATGAATTCTACTCCCCATTTTTCAATCAAAAACTAAACATTGTCCAAATCCTGTGATAATTAAACGCCATCACCAGTAAGTGTAATTTCCTCACATGGAAACAGGAAAACTGTCAGCGTGTGTTGTAAAAATTATGAGTGGTGTGGTGAGCATAGATAAATCAGGAAAGATAATTGGTCAAACGTAGGTAGTTTCTATTAGAAGAGTTATTATTATGAGGCTATGGGAAGACCTGGAAAGTTCTCGGTGAAAGTGTTGTCAGAGGAGACTCTCATGAGGAAGAGCATAATGTCTCATAAGTGCCCGAGAGCGAATTGTGAAATGAAATTGACAAAACGAAGAAATATTTCTTTGTCCGCCACGACTGCAAGAATTTTTAAATCTGTTGCGATGAACGGAAAGCGCTGGATATTGCAAGATAGGGAAGGTTCCTACGAAGCCAAATCCAACCTCTGGCTTTGGCCTCTCTAGGTCAATGCGCAGAACACTGCACTCGCTGCTACTTAAAAGTTTTTTTGATAATTCCAAGGTGGTAGCTGTCGCATGTATTTTGTGTTTCATCGAGGATGGAACGTGTAAGACAGAGGCGCTCATCGAGGAAGATAAATAAATCTTGCAATAGTCTGCTCATTACGGGTTATAGTATATATATCCTCGAGAGCATTGACTTCCTTGAAGCACGACTTTGTTTCACATGCCCCATGGACTGCAATGGAACACTGGTTTCCAAACATCCTTACTTACTTAAGAACGTACAATTACGACAGCTTTTTAGCATACCCAAGTGGTTTTCCTCAGTGAACCAACGATAATTTAATAAATTTAATTAATTGGCAGGTGAAGAATGTATGCACCAATGCAGCAGTTACGTCAAATTAAAACGGTTTAAGTAAATCGTTTTAATGGATGCCAAGTCATTACTTGTGAATTTTCTGAGTGGATTATTTTGAACCATTTGACACGAACCCAGCCGACACACCAGTCTAGAGGCTTATTTACAAAATATTATCAACGGCGATGGAATAAAACATGCCCTTCTCTGCTTGAGAGTGATAATACAAAATAATATACTCTAATGCCGGAAAACACTCATAAGATAAACATAAATATATTAGAAATTTATTTTCCCAAAAAGGTGAAAGTGGGTGATGTCGCTGCAAGAATAAATGGTTTTTAATCTCTTTATTCATTCGACACATAGCATACTGTTGATTAAAAATGTAGCTTTTAATATTTTTGTCAAATTAGTTTTTGCTCACCCCGTAATGAAATAGCATGCTTTAATTTTTTGCCGGCAACTACATGTGTTGTTTATACACACAATTAGCAAATTTATACCAACGTAAAATTTGATGATAAATTATAAAATCCATTTTTTCTACTGCAAAGCAGTTCATTGGAGATCAACAGTAATTGAGACATTTTCCCCGAGAGTAAAAGCGTGATTAAAACCTATAAATTTCCTCGCCGCACAAACGTGATTTACGTGCAGGAGGACAAACGAATGTGTGGAGACAAGACGCTTTCTTTGATTACAGTCGAGTGACGTATAAAAGCTAGTTCTTAATAAAGTTAATTGTATCACAACTTGTGCAATCCTTAAGGGAGGGTGGGAAACCATGAGAAGGTTTCCCAACGACCTCGTGAAGTAAATCCCTACGAAAACTCTTCCCACTTCCTTGCAGTCCACCATAAAGTAAATGAACGTCCTTCTTGTCTCACTGTCAGCTGCGAGTGGAATTGAAGACATCACGCACGTTTTTCCTCCTCGAGTGAAGCTAGCCACGGAAGTGAGACCAGGGTGAACCCACCATCGAACGACTTCAATGCCATTTTATTTATATTCTGGCTACTAATGTAATAAATTTTATTTTTATATGAAAAACCATATCATACCCTTCCGCGCTTTTTCTGCAAACTGAGATTAAACATGGTGTTAAATGCAAGAAGTAATGAAACATTGGGTAAAATGATATTTTTATACAATTTAAATGCCAATTTCGAGAAAAATTGTTAATAAGAAGCGGATTCTCCCAGATACTTAAATGATATTGAAATTTAGGCACCTCCCTATCCTATTTATGTTGAGTTGCTAGTACTTAAACATTGCTACAATCATAAATGACATTATACGTAAATTTAACAGACGTGGAACTGCAGTCAGCCCTATGGCAGAAAAAATGGTCACTAAGAAATTAATACGTTGAATAATCCGAATATTTTGTACTTAAATTTTGTTTTCTAGTAGCTAAGGAATGTCACAGGGGAAAGTAGTAGTAAAGCAGGCGAAACAATCGAAGTGGTGGAAGTGTTTGCTGTGACTCACACAGCCGCAGTGGGACTTGCTCAAAGGAGGGTCGGGTGCGGTGGAGGAGAGGGAATTGGCGGAGATGGTGGTCCCGCGGCGTCTGAAGGGGAGAGCGGCAGATGTGGAGCGGCGGTCCTTTAGATCCGTACCCGCATCCTCCACACCCAAGACGCCGGGCGGTGTATACTAGGGGGAGGGGGAGAGAGATGAAGGTGCGGAGGAGGAGTGCAAAGGAGAGAGGAGTGGAGGGACAAGAAGAGAGAGTGACACACAGAGAGAGAGAGGACGAGGGAGATGAGATGGCGGAGGATGGCCAACTTCTGAGGAGGATCTCTTTCAATTTTCCACTTGCTGCTCCCGGGCCTTAATTCTATTACTTTCCATTAGCGAACTGTCAGAAGTCCTTCCCGGGCGGCGGCGGCCGGGACTGCCTCCGACGCCGCCGCTGCCCGTCCCGAGGCGCTCGTCATAATGAGTGGAATAAATTGCATGGGCCCCCGCGGACCCACCCCCCCAATCTGGGCCCCCCACCCCCGTCTCAAACCCACGCCTGAGCCGCACCAAAACCCCTTCTGCGCCTCCTCCACGGCCCTCGCCTCCTTCATCTTCCGCACGACCCGCCTCACAGCCGCTCCTTCTTCCACCCTGAGCCGCCTCCTACGCAATCCCTAACGCGTACCTCAAACCCTGGCCCCCTTCCCTCCTCGCCCAACCTCGCCCTCCTTATCTCCCTTCCTGCCAAGCCTCGTTAATTTCCAACCCCTTCCCACCGAGACCCTCCTCTCCCTTCCTGGAAACTGCGATCCTCCTCCTTCTTCTCCACTTCCTCAAGACGTGTCCCTCGGGGCACCCGCACAGTACGCGGAGCTAATTAAAAGTTAGGAGATGATTCTTTTCAATAGCAGATTAAAAGTGAAAGAAATAACATCATGATTTTGTTACGCTGAACCCCTCCCATTTGAGTTAAGCAAGGGAGATACTATTTTATCGCGAAGGGCTGGAGTAAATTGGAGTTAAAGTTGACAATGTTTTTCTGATTGGTAGAATTCATCTTTGCCAAAAAAAATTCCACTTGGAATAAATTAGAATGAGATGGATTCAAAAGGACTTCTTTCAGAATACTCTTTGAGGAAAAAAGATACAGTCAAGCTTTTCAGGGTAGTGCAAGCTTTTCAATTAGTCGCAGTTTTAATACTGAATGATCCGGTAACTTAAATGATTTCATACGATTTAAGTTTTTCCCGGTGAATAATAATATTCAGGTATTGTTCTCGGGATCTGCACCAAGTAATTGGCTTCACATTGGCCAATATGAAGCCAATTACCTGGGACAGAGTCCGAGAACAATACCTGAATATTAGATGATTTTGATTAAACTATTTAGGAATACCATATAGTAAGCCATGTCGTTTTCTATCTGAGTTATTGAGCCAGCTGATCATTTACTGTCTAACAAGATTCAAAGCAAACAAGGTAATTTTACTAACAATTGCTAATATTATTTATTCGAGTAACCATTGGATCACATCTCCTGATTTCGTTGCATCAGACTCGATTGACGAACCTGTTAAGGTAATGTAGCACCATTCAACCTAATGCTTTACTGCTGAGCAAGCACAAATTCCTTTACCCGGGCCGAATTTAAACCTGCGTTCTTTGAATGATGTTTCCAACCTTTCCATCAAGGCTGGCCCCGTATTCGCCCTAATGACCACAAGGATTGGTGCAAAATAAAGACTAATCGCAATCATGACCACAGTTTGAGGAGGACAGTTCCTTAAATTCATTCCTCGATCTTAGGTAAATAAATAGGATAAAATGAATCTCTTTTCCATAAGTTTTTTATTGAAATTGTTACAATACATTTAGCAATGCATTTATTTTTAAATTAATAGAACTTACTGTAATCAGAAGGCCTGTTATTCCTTCGATAAAAGAAACTAATAGTTAACACCGTCCACATTCTCGACAAAAATGAAGCATTTTTCCTAAGATTTGTGCAGGAAGTGCAACGTGCAGTAAACTTGTTCCGGCATACTTCCATTGTCTAATGTCTTCATGCTCTCGTCTTCCATATCTCGATTTTAACTGAAGGTTTGGTGGCTGCCTTCCCTCAATGTGATGTCACTAAATCGTGCACTTCACTGCGTTTCATTTCTTAGAATCACGAGCTCAAACTTTCACATTTGATAAATTATTTGTCACGCTACTTAGGGTAATTATAGCGCAAAGCTTAATTTTTAAACTCAATTTCAAAGTAATTTCTCCAAACTTAGCCGCTCTGCGATCACGGAATCATTTCAAATACCGATCTTTTGTACCATTTGGTCTGGAATTCCATGGACGGTAATTGTAATTTTCAAGTGAGTGAACAAATCACCTTATTGTACGGTATGCGTCTTAATTTCGGGCAGGGTAATTACGCTAATGCCCATATAACAATCAGGGTTTGTGTCATACAGAGCTTGCTTGGAGCGCAATATTTTAACTGATCCTTTGGCAAAACCTGATACAATATTCTGTTGCACAGCAATGGGAACATCCATTTTCTGTTGATCTAAACGCTACGCCGCAGAAAATCGTCGAAACTAATGCTATAAGGTGAGTCGATCTACTGCTAAACCATTTTTTGCGTTTCTTTAGCGTTCATAAGAGTCGTTTTAATTGGACATTAAAATTCATGCGCAAAATTACACAAGTGAGTACTTTAAAGTTTAGCATAAAGCTAATTCTAGCCATTGGAAATGAAGACCATGCAATATCCATTAGTGTCTCTCTAAAATTTACTTGTCACACTTGTGTTTCCTTTCGTCTCGAAGCTAGTTTCATGTATTGGTATAAGTAATCAAGTTGCGACTAAAATGGGCAATAATACATGAAATCTCACCTTGGGTTGAGCAATGCGTTTTAATTTCGTTCTATTTTGCAGTAAATTCCCCCGTTATAGCGTTGTACTTGCCGAGGATTGTTGAAGCAAATGTAACTTCTCAATTACCGTGTAATTGGATCCCTGTCCTACCCAATTAATGTGCTCTTACGCAATTCTTTTTACGGTTATTAATGCGCGTTCACGGGAGACTTTTGAAATCATTCGATTTCCCAAATGCCTTTGATGCCGTACGTCGCCCTCTTAATTATCCCAACGAACTACACGGATTATTTACCCCTCCATCGTCATCCATTAATTAATTCCTCCCGGTTTTTGGACCCGCTTCCATTTCTTGCTCCTATACCTCGCGGCATCAGACACGGCGAGCTGGAATTAAAGCCGTTCCCCATTCTCCACCACCACCGCCACCCCCTTTTTCTCTCTTTCCCACTCCCTCCATCCCCCCCTCCCCATCCCCACCATCAAACCCAGCAGCAGAAGCCGATGTACGTATTTCCCCGTGCCAATCTTGCCCCACACCTCCGTCCCCGTCGCAATTAAGCATTTTCCCCATTATCATTACACCACCACTAGTGGATAAAGTGCCCTCCCCATCCCTCTCCGCCTCCAGCCATGGCACACCTCACCCTCGACCTTAATTTATGTACCCTCATCCCCTCTTTCCTTCCTTCCATCTCCGACCCCTTCCCCACATTCATGCCCCCTCTTGGACCGGCCCCTACTACCACTCAGATAAACCCTCCCCCCTGCCATTCCCCTCAACCCTATCAACCAACTCTGTCCTACTATTTAATACCTTTCCAACTCAGTTATGGGTAGCTCATGGTTTGACAACTATTTTCGCTCAATATTTGTGCAATGGCATCTTCGATCGCATACGAGGGTGAGCTTCAACATATCATTCCTTTTAACCACGTTTATAAAGTACCCGGCGAGCACTGAGTGCATGTGTTGCATCCTAAGCATATCGGCCCTTATACAGTATTCGCTGCATGGTTCAGGAAATATGTATTTCGTTAGCATCTCACAATTGGGTTACTTTAAATACATCTTCGAGAGCATTCTTACCGAGACTGACGGTGGCTGCCTATCGTGCATAATATCTGAGACTCCCTTCTTATACCTGTAATTGCAAAATACATAAATTCTAACGGTTCCTCTAACATTGGTAACATATATATAGTGTAGTGAATTCTTGTGAGGTTTCGCCTCGTGACAAGCATTAGATTTATGATAATGCATCAATAGTCGTAGTTACGCTAACTTTAATAGGTTAATGCATGTTGGTGACTACTCACCCTCTGTAACACACCCTTGTGGGGGTTTTCAGGGTATTATGTAAATGTAAACCTGCCAGTCAATACAAAAGCCGTTAAATCTGTTATTTATCAACTTTGTGAAAGGGAATGTCGGATTTGAAGGTTGGGAAATAAAACTGTGGACCCGTGATGGAATTTTGCTATTACCCGATAGTGCTGCCGTAGAGTTTCTCTCCACCTGTCCTAGATCCCCACAAACTTTTTGCCAGCACCAAAACATGCATACATACTTACTTATGCAAATGGCTTAATCTTTCCGCTGCCACCCAGAATAAGTAGAACTGCAAATACTTCTCCTACTGCCATTCAATAGTCATGGTTCCCTTTCAAAGGAGTATCTCAGGTATTCAGGGGTATTTAAAGGAATATTTTAAGGGAAAAATACAGCAGGTTAACTTTTACTACCCCACCACCGAGTCAACCCTTGCATGCGCTCTCATGAACGTCTTTGTTTCCCATATTTTGGGAGCTACGAGCCAGGGAAAGAGAAATACCTTTAAATCTCCGTGGAATAAGTCAAATCCAATCCCCTTGATCTCCTCCCCTCATTTGCAATTCTCCGTTTTCGTGGACCCCCTCAACCCAATCCGCTGACCGCTTTTCCCTTCTCGGGGACGTGTACAACTTTCTCCCGCTACTACTAAAATAACCTTATCCAGTTTTACGCATGATTGTTCGTTATCAGAGACCAGAAAATGGTCATTAGCCCTTCTATATTATTTAAATTTCATAAAAATCCGCGCAAAAGTTATCGTTTTATTTATTTAGGAGAGTAAACGAGTGTGGGCACAACCCGCAATATTTTTCATTTCACAGAAGAACTTTAAATAAGAAACTCACGGAGAAAGTGAAAAATAACTTTATGAATACCATTTTTAAGATTTAAATGACACAACCCGGGTGTCGACACTTAAGTGTCACCTTCAGGTGATGTGTGAAGATGACACAAAAAATCTAAACCCGGGTCGTTTCAATAAAGTTTTAAATGTGGTATTCACCAAGTTATTTTTCATTTTCTCCTACCGCAAAATCAAATCCGAAACCGATTCCTCTGAACAAAGTAAATATTTGGAGGAAATTAAACCGGCAATCCCAGCTTATCATTTTTAATCTGAAGAATCCTCACGCCATTGTTTTGCAAAAGTTCAATAAGACATCGAGATGACAAAGAGCTTTTCTATTCCCTATCCCCTTCCCATCTCCTCATCTCGCTTCCTGCCCCCCCCCCCTCGTCCCCCCACACCCTCCCCCCTCTCCCTAATTCAACGTTGTCGCGGATGCGTGCCTTTTCCCCTTTCCGACCCTCACTCACCCACCCTCCCTTCATCAGTGAATTAAGAGGAACCCTTTTTCCAATTCGGGGCAGAGGCAATGATGACGAGCCCATTACCGTGACTCAAGGTTCAGTGGCAAAGGGCGTACGGGAATGGATGGGCGGGTTGTGGAAGGGCGAGGGAGAGGTAAGAAGGGTTAAAGGGAGAGTCTCGGTTGGTTAACCCCAAGAGAAACGACACTTTGATTGCGGGCGTCTTAATCACTTTTAAAGGGCGGAAGAGGTTATTTAAAAAATAATTGATAACTTCCAATGCGATCCACCTCCAACGAATCGAATTCATGCCCATCAAGGATAATGGACGTTTATGGTTGGCCGACACCGTGGAACAAATCACTTCATTTTTTTTGCTATTTTTAAACTTAGGTATCATGCCAGGTGGGAATGTCAGATGTCTCTCAAGTGTCCTTCGACCTTTTAGTGGAAGTATGAGCGTCAAAATACAGCATTTTTATTTGTGTGTGCACCTATAGCAGCACAGTAAACAGTTGCTGAATACCCGACTTTGTACACTCCAGTTCGATTCGGCAAGTTTTTTTAATTAAAATTAATTCATTTACCTCAAAATATTTTTAATTGGATTTTTAAATCAAACTTTAACAACGCAAAATTATTAGCGTGACCCTGATATGATCGTTTCAATCTTATCCATATTCAGTTTAAATGTATGTCAAAATCTAACGATCTCAAACCCTAGGCGACTCCTTTGTGACTCTCTTTAAAAAAAAGGGCATCGTGAAAGATGTTTTGCTGTTGAATGGATTAAGATGGTTCACCCGCGACTGTGTTAGTCAAAACAAATAGAAATTCCAAACTTTTGCTTAATTTTTTTTTTTAATCCCGCTTTCGCTGGTAACATGCTTTAGCAATTGAAAACCAAAATTAAGGTACAAAACATTTAGATTGTTTCACGAATATTTTTATCTTTAATTAACACATTTTTATACTCATACAAGCCGACTGAAGCGCCATTTCTATGGAATGACCTCATTTTGACTTCAATTATAGTAGTAATTAGCTAATAACTTATTATATCAAGGTAGTAAGACTAGTCTCTTTTTTAATTGATTCCTCGGGGGTTTTCGCTACTTATAATCACTTTTCTGTGAATATGGAATTTGTATTAGGTAGAAAAATATTATATTTCATCGTGTTTCTCCCATTGTTTCCTTGACCACCATGTAATTTCAAGTTCAAGTTGCTAGAAAAATAGCGTGGCATGGAAACATTTTGTTATTCATATCAGATGGAGGGCATTTTTTTCTGTAAGAAGGCAGAATATGAATAAAATGACATTTATGTCATTTTTCGGTGAGATTACCTTAAGCGAAAGGACAATATAATCTCATAGAAAGATATCATGTAACACCCACTTTTTCACATTAATGAACGGAGAATAATAAAAATAATTGGGTAGTATTCAGTGCTTGATCGTCATGTAGCAGTTTATCATTCCTTCTTCAAGCATTGGGGAAAGTGCTTGAGGAATACACCAACCGTCAGATAACACATACATTAAAGTGTGGGTTCCTCGCCCTTCGTAAAGACATTCGACGCAGGGCTCCGACGCAGGTCCACCTCCCAAATCGCCGAACCAGGACTTAAAAAGAGCAAATTACTTCATCACGCGTCTGCTGCAACCACTTCCCGTGGCCGCTCTTGTTTCCGTGTGACCGGTGAGGGCGTGAATCGGGTTTAGCGCTCATTCCAGAGGCCGAGGCGGCTGACGAGGAGCCTGGCCGAAGCCATGCCAACGCTCATTCCCCTCGAGGAGAGCGTGTGGCAGGGGGTGAGAGGAGAGTTGAGTGACGCGGGTTAAGCCCTTTGAAGATGGGCCGAGATATCTCCGGGGATGCGGTGAGGTGCGGTGGGTGTGGGAGGGAGCGGCATGTCATTTGGCCGAGATTTGGGAGGCCGAGTCGCAGAGGTTAAGGCGTGGGAGCGGTGTGAGGGTCACCCGAGTGACTGCGGCGACCATTTGATACGCTCCCACAGACACTGTAAGGGTGCGGGAGAGTGAGTGTGGCCAAGGGTCTCGTTGGCGTAAAGACAAGTTGCGCACTTTTTATAGCGTTGTTCCAAGGGAAAGAGAGAGTGAGAGTTGCGGAAGACTTTATATCAAGCGAAACTGAAGGGCTAAGAATCGAGAGTTTACGGGAGATTCTCGTTTTCCTAGGAAGCTAGAAAAGGTTATTACAGCTCTCCGCTACCATCGCGGTCAAAATTTTTCATCTGTTCTAGGCAGAAACATCTGCGAAAATGTAATAAAAATTTGTAAAACTTAACATTTACTTTTGCGCAAGCACAGATTGGAGAAAGTATTCGGCCACACAGGAAATTCATTGGCAATATACTTGATAAGAGGTTTCAGTATATAATTACTTGTTGGATATAAATCATTGAAGAAAAATACTAACTCCTAAGAACATTGAAGTTCCACCAGCTTAAGTTAAAAGTTGCTTTCTTAAGACTGAGGTCGTATGTTTTTTTTATATTTAAGGACCAGCTCCGCATTCGATCGAAAATTTCGTTCCCCTCGGTGAAGAAAAAGCCATTGACCAGCTTCCTGTTCGAGGTTAAGGGCTTGACTAGCTATATGAAGAGCCGTCAGGGGTTAACATTGTGGATGGGGCTATCCAGAACTGCACCCAAATTGAGATCTAGACAAGAGGTCCAAAAAGAATCGGAGTCTCGAATGAAACGAGAGGGAATTCAAGTGAAACTGCCGTGAGCGCCCCCTTGCAGTAACTGGGAAGCGAGCGTCGGCGCCTCTAAAGGCAGAAGAGATCTGAGAGATAAGTTTACCTTTGTTTGAGAGTTATTCTCCAACCACTGGTCAGCTGGAAATTTTGCAATTCAAGCCGAGCAACGAATGAGACGATGAGTAGTATGTTTAGGGCGTAATGACCACGAGTGATTACATCTGACAGCTTTGAAGTTAACCCCGTAAGGTGCTGAGGAATATCGAGGCATTTAATGCTCAGGAAATGTTTGGGAGATGAATGGCATCAATGAATTTTTATGCATAATTGATTTCTTCATTCTTCAAAAAAATTAACAAATCTGAAAACTTGGTAAAATTTACTCTGATTTTTTTATTAAATTCAAATTAATTCCGCCTTGGTCCCGGAATTACCAGTGACTGTTGGTATCGGATTGACTTCTGCTGCTGCATATCCGTTTCCATATATATTCTCCAAAATTGAGGAAAACACTCCGATTTACTTCGACACTTCTTTGTGTGTTTTCAAATGGCAAACATTGTGCAAATTTAAATTTTCATTTTATTTTCTCGCGTGAAAGAAAACTTAGCTCCCGCTTGTTGTAAACCAGGACTTGCAACTCGAGATTAGAGTTTTTTGTCCTGATTTTAATCTAATAAGTCTGAAACAAAGCTCTCTCATAATTAAAGCGTCACAATCTAAGAAATAGGACTATTTTTAACTGTTTTTGAATTTTAATGAGGTAGACATTTCAATTCTAGTTCGTGGTATAGTTAATAGAGTCATTTAATGGTTTCTCAGCAATGCGGCATGAAACAAATGAGAATTTTCCTCAATTTCTCCTAAAAAAATGTAATTTTTAATTTTTCGGAAGTCTATGTTAAAATTATTGCGTCTTTACGATTCATTACATATAATTAATCAAGCTTTGCAGAAACTTGTAGGTACCTCGTGCAAATATTGATTTTTGAATCACTGAAAGCTTCCGATCCCAACTATTAATGGCAAATGAAGCTTGGATTAATTTGATGCTGAGGCACCAAAACTTGTTGTTCAAATACCGTAGTAATGTTTACTCTTGATATAGGTATCAAACTTTTTCATTCCCTCCACTCATTCCCTCCACTCATACGTGCCACAACAGTAATGATACGTGCTGAAATAGCAAAAGAATTTTCGAAGCATCGTAGCCATATGCTGTCCTGATAATTGGATCTCTCCATTAATGCGATTTTACTTAATCATTCGCAAATGCAATATTCAGGGGCAATCGCTTTCTTTACTTGTAAATGTGATTTTCCATTATCCAGAGCGATGAAACTTGAAGAAGAGTATACTTAAAACTGACTATGCATCCGGTATAGATTAAAAGTTAATTCATATCCAAGACAGCACGAGATTTCCAATAGCACTTACTTCTCCATCGATGGACCGCGATTCGATTGTTATAGCCATTCGATGAATAAAATAGTGTTTGCCCAACCCTTGCGGTTGGGATGAAAAATTATTTTCACCCCCCAAACGTTTCTCTAATTGGTTGGAAACCAATATCGAAAAGTCTTGAGGGAAGGAAAAATCCATCCCTCAAGCAGGACGTCGACCAGTATGATCCAGCCGTTGAGCCAAAAGATTTTGAGATTGTTGTTGAGATTCCACTTGGATGTAGGAGTGAAGGAACTGCGCGGGTGCGCTCTTCTCTGTTCAACAGTCGAATAAGGAAAGGGCAAAGGTCGTCTGGAAGAGGCGAAGATGTCAAGCGACGGTCCTCCTCCCGTTCGGTGGAGATCCCACCCAAGACGCCGGCCCACTCCCTTCCGTCCACCACGGGCTTGATTCAGGAAGCGCCCTCCCTGGGAAGGGTCGGCCCTACGTCATTTCGAAGCCACGACGACACTAATCAACCAGCAGGTCCTATTTTTAAAGGGCACTATTCAAGGATTTGACGTCAACATTTGTTATTGGAGAGGAATGACAATTTCAGCCCCTTCACTTCCTCCGCCTTCCCAAATAAGACTCCCAAATCATCTAACGCCAAAAAAGGCGAAATTTTACGTCACGTTTCATTTTCATTCCGCATGAAAAAGTCAACATTGTTCTGTGCAGAGAAATCGAAACTTAGGAATGGATCATTATGATTATTTTCTTGGAAAATTCGTACCGACTGCCAACTATACCCTAACTCTATTCTGAGCATTTATGCAGGATTTCAGCAGATCCTCGTTTTAAATTATTTGAGAGAATACGCATGAAGGAATGCAGGGCGTGTGCAGAGCTGAAGAATGAAATGGAATAAAATAGCCTCGCTGAAATTCTGCAGCTTTTCCTCCTCCCTTGGGCAAATGTAGGGCCATGGCCACTCCCGCCGCGGAACCGGCAACGGTTATTGCTTTGTCACGGAAAAAAAACTTGAACCCCTGCCCTGAAGAAGCTCATAGCATAAAGCAGGGGCCATATTTTGTTTTCTTTGGTACTTTGTGTCCAAATGTTATTTTTACTCCTTTTTAATTAGAAATTAACATGGAAAATAAACATTGTTGAATTGAATTGAATAGACGAAGGCAATATGAATTTACAGTTGAACCACGACGATGAGCAGTTTTAAATTGGCCACTGCTTGAGTAGAACTGGCTGCGGGTCTATTAAAATAAAAGCATATATCATACCATTCATGTTTCTGTTGTTCATATAAGAAGAGATAAAATGGAATTTTCTCCTCAATTATACTGAGTACCTCTCTAGCTATACTTTGGCAGTTCTATATACCTACTTTATTTCTATTCTAATTCTATTTTGGTTGGCGCGAATTATAATAGCATCATTCAGATTACTCATACCCAGTTGCTACATACATATGGCTTTCTTTTCCATCCCTTTTCACAGCAAAACCAGGCGAATAAGCAATATCTTATTAAAAGCTGAGTGTGGCTTTCTGAGGGGATAAAATGGCGAATCGCAGCATGGGACTTCAGTCATTTTGAAGTGAGCGTTATAGTGGCTGAGCATCGCAGTCATGGCTGGAGGGAATGCTTCCATGCGCTATGGGTGCAAATATAGTTAGTTTGAGTTAAATCAATTTAATTTTACTTATGCAATTCGCTTTCCATGGCTTCCATTAAATGTGTTAATTAATCACCAGTAAAACCAGAATCGTGCTTTAATAATTGTTAAAATTAAATTAAAAACTCAGTAAGAAGCCCTCACCTGGACTTCTTACGGAGAAATCCCGCTCGTAGGCTGGCATGGTTGGCTTTGTAGGAGACAGTACGTCTTGGCTGAAAATGGCACCTTGTTTCTAGCATGGATGCTCTGCAGAGAGAGATTCAATTTGACTGCAATGTCCGACGTATGGGACAGTTAACGATGTTTCTATAGGATCCCTTGCTTAAGGTGGTTCCACCGTAAAATTACTTAAATGTCATTTTATTAATATTCTGTCTACCTGCAGAAAATATTTGTCCTCTATCTGATATGAACAAAAAATAATACCTTTCCACGCTATTTTACTCTCTAATTGAACTTGAAATTACATGGTGTTCAATGGGAGTATGAGAGAAACACAGGGAAAAATAGTTTTTTTCCATAAAATATAAATGCCATTTTTGTGGAAAACTATTTATAAGAAGGAAATAATCCAGAGAAATTGAATAAAAATGTAATATAGGAATCTTACCACCTTATTTTTTTAGTTATTAGGGAATTACTGCCGTAATTAAAGTCAAAATGCAGTAATTCGTAGGAAATGGCGCTGCAGTCGGCTCCTATGGCTGGAAAAAAGTGCTCATTTAAAATACATTCTTGTAATAATCTGCAAATTTTGTTCCTTACTTTTGGTTTTCTATAGGTAACGCATTTCATCAGTGAAAGCAGGATTTTTTGGACAAAATATAAAAAGTGTGGAATTTAGTATTTGTTTTGACTCACACAGTCGTGGCTGAACCTCCTTAACAGCACGTCAGATGCCGAGATGCAAAAATGGGAGGAGAGATGAAATTAAAAGTAATGCGAATGCTGGGAAGAAAGTCGCAGGAAATAAGTGGAGATTATGGAGGAATGAATGTCTGTCTTAGGAAATGAAAACAGCTGTGTACAAGAGTGTACTCTTTCCCTTTTATCTGTATTGTTGCGAAACATGGCAATTCCAGGAAAAGCATTAGAGTAGGCTAAATGCAGTGGGGATGGAGCATCTGAGAAATATTTTACGGAAAAAGCAGGAGGGATAGAGTAAGGAGTTTGTGAGTGGTGAAAAAATGTGTACTAGATGCTCCGATGATGCAGACGCTTGAAAGCAGAGTGCATTCGTTCTTGGTTCCACAATGTTGAGAGAAGGAGAGTTCAATTGCAAAGCTGATTTACGATAGAGAGGGTAATGGACGTGTGAGAGGACGGGGTAAATCGAGAAAATAATTGCAGAATGTGGTGTAAGACTCTTGAGAGGAGGAATGTTAGGGGTCTTTAACTAAATGTTTGCGTGAATTAAGTAAAGCATGAGTTTAACTGAAGCAAAAGAGGTATGCAAGGATAGGGCAGTGTGGAGGACATTGTTAAATACAGTCAGCATTACGGGACTATCACCATGAATTAAACTCCTATGAATGTGACTCTCCTACAAGGGAACGGCGTGATGGTTATGTTAGTATTTACTTCAGATACGGCTTCTACGGCTTTTTTTATCATGCGTCTTTGCCCGAAAAAAACCTACTCAGTAGTCGAGGAGTCAATAATTAATGTCTGTGTATCGTCAAATGCATTCGTTTCAGACTCTTAGGCTCATAATCGAAATCCTTCATACCCCGTTGCATTTATTTGATTTTCGTGCACATAAAATATGACTAAAAGGAAATCAATTCCTCGCCTATTCTCCTGCTTAATGTTTACATAGATTTTGCCTCTAATCCTAGCATGTAGGTTCAAAGACTACTTCCTTAAAAGCACAGAAGACTACATCCTCGTACAGAATCTCATAGCTAGTTTTCATCTGAGGACGAGTAACCAAAGGAGTAAGGGGAATAGCTAAAGATACACTAGTTTAGTAGTGAAAGACGATTGATGAATGTGCGGAGATTAACATAAGCGTCAAATCGGTGGCGTGATATGTGGACGTCTCATTTATAAACATTAGCAAATTCTGGTGTCCGTTTATCAAAGACAAGACTCCTTTCTGTGTGTCGACGGAGCCGAAAGCATCGAGGCAACCAACAATCGCCATCATTGTCCCGTCGTCGGCCGAACTCCCTTCATCGGCCTCTTTAGCCGCTATCGATGCGATTGACAGGCTTGGCGGGTGTCGCGTTTTTTTCTCCACTTCCCCACACCCCTCCTGCTGCCTCCTCACCACCCGCCCGCCCCCCGCGAGACGTGTCTTCGAGAGTGATTCAATTGAATCGCTCCGCAGCGCTTGTTTTACATCTGTCCAGCATCCCGTTTGGGTTCGCTTCTGAGGGAGTGGGTGGGGGGGAGAGGGGGTGGAGGGGGGAAGAGGTCGGAGGAGGAGGGGAAGAGAGTTGGGAGTGTGTTTTACAAGCGCCGTCTTCGAATACGAGCGACCTTTCAGGCGGAAGGGGGGGCAAGGAGAGGGGGGTGTACTTCTTCTTGAGACGCGTGGGTGTGATCGCGTCCGCCGCCGGCACAGCTCCCCTCCGTGCTCCCCTATAACCGCGGGCGGGGGGTCCCTCGCTACTTCCTGGGTGCCTTCCCCCCCCCCCCACTACCCCCTTCCCCTACTACTCTAAAAGGAGCACTCCATATCTCGAAGAAAGCGGCGAAGCACTCGCCAGATCTCCCCTCACCCCAACACACACCCACTTCCCTCCTAACCTCATATCTCTTATTTTCGCAGGATATTTCCGCGCTCCTTGGCGGGAGTCTTTAAAGAGGGAGGGTGGGGGGTTTCGGGAGGGGAAGAAGGATGCGGATGCCAGGGTCCTTTTTGCCGAGTGTGTGTGTGTAGAAGGGAGGGCGAGGGGGGAGGGGTAGGGAGCGAGGGGGAGAAGTTTACAGGGTTATCGGACCGGAAATGACGAAGTTTCTGCATCTTGGATCATTAGCCGCCGGGGTCACTAGGGGTGAACCCGCTTGCGGCCCGAGGCGGGGTCGCTTGCGAAGGGGTCCTCTCTGGGGGGAGAGGGGGAGTGGGAGGGGGGGTAGTAGGGAGAGAGGTGTAGGGGATGGGATAGGACGAGAAAGCGGCGGCACGCTAGCGACTCTTTGGGTGGCCATCTGTCGGCGTGGCGAGGACTCTGTCGAGATGCGAAATGAGGACCGCTCTGCCCTCAACGGTGCCAGTGGCGGGTGCCCCGGATGGCCCGGGGCGATAGGGGCAGGGGGTGGGGGGCGTGGCCGCTTGCTTTGTTGGACGGACGGGTGCGCTATAGTCAGGCGATGCCGCCTCGATGAGCAAAAAAGTAAGACCGAGCGAGTGTTGACCTCGTAAACAAGTGCTCGGGGGCGATACACATACACGCATTAGAGGCCTTGTTTTTTTCTGTGCTGGCCACCTGGTTCACCCGCATGCAAAAAGCCTCCGACCGAGCGATCGTCTTGTGCCCAAACAGCCGCGAAATTTGCCTGATTAATGAGCCGCCAAGGATGTCTCGCTCGTAGCCCAGAGTTCAAAGAGCTGGCAATCAACACTCTCCGATATCCAATTTCCAATGTCGATCGTCGATCTGAAAAAAATGACGAGTGTGCTCTGAAATCAAGACATAAATTAATTGTATGAATATCAACTTTATGTCGTTATATTTAATGATAAGGGTGCAAACAAGGAAAGTACTTATACTTTCCCAGCATTCTAATGATTTTCTTTTTCGCCAATCTACGATATTTGCAAATCAGGCGATCGAATATGGTACCACTAATCAACCCACCGACAAGTAATGCGGTTTTACGTGTCATTAGCATTAGTCCGAAAGTTAGATCATTTCAAAGTCTTCGGTTTAAATTATCAGCATCTGTGGCAGGATATGTAATCATATAAGGCCTTTCATTTGTTTATTGTGAATTAGTGGCTTATATGGAGAATCAAAATGCTGCTACCACAATTAGTATCATCTAATCACACTGTTCGATAGTCTTCTTATTCCTAAGGTTTTTTCATAAGCTGCCTGAAACAATCTTGAATAAATGTCCTTTCCTCTGCCTATTAACTTGAATAATGAACAACAAATCTTTTCTACGTCGAAAAATTGGAAGCTAATCTGGACATGAAATCTGATTTCCTTCGTTTACAAATAGATATACACTTTATTGATAACTTAAAACCTGCATCATCATCGTCAGAGTATATTGTATAGTAATTTATGTCTCCATTTTTTAGGCAAAAGTAAATTAACTATCTAACGAACTATAGTAATAGAATAATGAATCTTATTCACCGTCCTTGTTTTTTAGGGGAATTCTTTTAAAACGGGCATTACGGATCAAACCCTTAATCCACGGATATTTCTTTTCTTTCGCGTAGGAAAGCTTTTATTTCGGAAAACGAAGTCGAAACAAAAACTCTGTGAAAAAAATGAAAGTGGGAGATAAATCACCTGCTATCTCCAAACTTGTGACTTGGGCCCGCTGCTTTGCACAGCGCAAAGGCCGACATGTTTCCCCCCGTGACCTCAAGCAAGCATCCACCCGATTGCATCACGCCGACCGTATTTGCGCGGGGACATATGTGTTTGCCTTCTGAATGGTCTCACTTCGCTTCCGATTAGGAGACGAAATACTCGTTTAACCCGCAAACCCCGCCCGATTACCATTCCAAAAAAAATAAACGAGATAAAAGATATTTGTTGAGCAAACGAGGCTGCGGCCGATTGTTGGCCGCAGCAGCCAATCAATTGACGCCCAAACAAATAAAAAGCACAAAGGACTGGCTCCTCGCGCCGTATTGAGTCCGAAAGATCCTTTTTACGAGGTTGGGAGGGAGGGGGAGGGTGGGGGAGGTTAGGGGAGGAACAGACCGTTTTCTGTGTTTCTGGCCCCCAAGGGCAGAGGATGTGGATGTTCTGTACGACAGCGATAGGATAAATCCGCGTGTAACAAGGAAGTTGGCTGATAGCTCGCCGTTTTAAGTGAATGGGATGCAAGCATAGGAGAGGGAGGGAGGTGTGGGAGGGGGAAGCGGATGGGAACGCACATAATAGTTATCCCGTTTGCCACTCTATTCATTTCAAGTTCACCCTGGCGTGAAATTGAAATTAATTTTTTTGTTGACGGATCTGAAAGGAAAACCGCTTCGCCCAGGAACCAAAAATGAAAGGTTTTTCAAGCGAATGTACGTTCTTCTGCGCTTAAATGCAAGCCTACCTGCAGTTTATTGCAAGCTTTTAAAATTGAGTGTTTCGGAGTAGTTGAAAAAATGTCATTGCATGCCTAACGATAACTGCTCTTGCAAGTGTCCTTTACAAATCAATGCTCTTGTCGGGACCGATTGAAAAAGAGTGATATAAAAAATTAGGAACGTAAAGTCTTTCAAAATTTGGCATTTATCATGATTTTTTATATTCTTAAATTATATGCATTTAGAGCTCGCTCTATAGTTTACACTGTATAACAGTGTTAATCTTTTTTGAAGGCAAATGAAGTCAAGGCACGAAATAATTCAGTCTTTCTCGTCTTCTTTACTGGGAGTTCCTGTTACCTAATTACCGCAATTGCAACAATTTTAGGATGACAGCGTTGGCTACGATCAAATTACCAAGTTGATTCCCGCTGGTCAACATTATATAATACTCTCCTCTTCGTGAGCACCAACTATGGATGAGATTGCATTACAAAACGCAGGGACTGAGCCAACAGTTTAAATCATTGTTGCAATAAACATTTATGTTCTATTCAGTGATGGTCTCTCACATGCAACTCATTTGGATTTCCTTGAACTGCCACATAATTTTATGAAACCCCCGAATTGAAATTCCATTTTTAAGTCAGAATAGGATGATTCCAACGGAAAAAATTAAGGCTCACACATGTGGGAATAACTTATTTTTTCGTCACTGCCACAATAGTAGATTAAGTAAGGCAATTAAACCTCACATTTTCCTATTTTAGTGATGTAGTCATGAATGTTGACTCCATGAATCAGACCGCCAGTCCAAAACCCAGCAAATCGTCGAACACCCATCTTAATTAGTAGAGAGACACTATGGCCTAGCTCATCTGGCGAGGTTCTATTTCGACCACAATTTGAACGCTGTTATTTTTACGGGAGTGAATTGCCAGAGAGCGGGTGCTTCCAGATTATGATGGTGGACATTGATAGAGGGTCTTGATTTAGGGTGCTAGTACATACCTTCCGCGAATACAGAGGTAATTGCTGCTCTCGGCACACGCGCTCTGCATCCTCCGAGCTTATGCTCCCGAGTTTGCTCTTCAACCTGAAATTATTTGACGAAGATGAGGTCTTACTACTACGTCTACGAACAAGAATTACACGGCATTTTAAAAGCAGGAATGACTCACGAAGCATTTATTTTGCATTTACTTGAAGCATGTAGCACTCTTTGTAAGCAGTCACAAAGAAATAATTGCTCTACGCATACACTATATTTCATCTTTTTATTTTTAGTATCATTTATAAATAAATAAATGGTATATTTGGAAACTCCTTCATGATATAGTAATCAGTATGAACAACTCTCTCATTTGTAATTAAGAGATATCCAGTGTGAACGCGTATGAAAAATGAGGTTAAGAGCTCTGGTTCCTAATGCAGCATACTTTTTATTATTCAAATATTTCTCAACTTAAAACAAAGTGGCTTTAAATTATTTCTGGTTTACAATCGGGTTCAGCTTTTATTCGTGCCTTTTTTCGATTCTAGCGGTCATTCAAGTATTACTTATGACGTGTTTAGAGCGGGAAGTTTGGGCTCTTTTTACTTCGCCTTACTAAGAGGGATTTTGAGATGCGAGATCATTTTAGTAATATTTAACCTGCATACGAAATTGTTATGCATCACTTTCTGGATAGTCTTCGGACGAAAGATCTTAATTGGATTCACTGAAAACAGCGCGTAGTTTCCCCACAAAAAGCTAGACAGCTGTCCCCAAGACGCAATCTTTCCTGCTTTGCGTAGTGAACACGAATAGCATCCTATAGTTATAACCAGAATCGTATCAGAATATCATCATTTTGCATTCTTTCAATTCTTAAAAACTATGGCATTTTACAAATTTTTATGGTTTTCTGTTTTTTATGAAACCGTCCCAAAGACCAAATTATGCGTCCGCCTGAGTAACACGAGTTGATCTTCTCACTTCTGGCTGCTTAAATGTTGCATTACGGTTCACGGCAAACGATTTCTCCATCACCACATAGGTCTAACAGAAATATTCAATATATTGTGCCCATTCCTATAGATAGTAGAAAGACCGCAAAAATCTTTCTTCGGAAAGTTAGTCCATGCTCTTGTTTCCAATTGTATGTGACAACTTACGTAAGAATGCGGGGGAAGGAAGGGCTCGGGAAACCTCATGCAGTCTTACGTGGAGGCAGGAGGTGCTCTAAAGTGGTCAGCATCGCTTTACGCAATACATCAACCCCTAAGACTCAAACTTCCTCCAAGAGTTTGTAACCCCAAGTTTTATTGCAAGTATTAAGAAAAGAAAAGACTATCTTTGGTAAGGTTATCGCTATTGTTAATGAACAGTTTCAGCTAATCAGAATTCTTGCATAAAATATATTTTTTCACACTAGTACAAATCAGTTCTGAAATATTTGTCTTTGGGCAGATATGTTATCCATGAAAAAATAATTTTCATTTAGAATATTTTTTGGACAGTTTGTTCATTTTGCCCCATTTACCTAGGGATCATGTTGCGTGATATTTAGTCAACCTTAATCCTAGATAGTCCCTAATAGTTACTAATATCTCAGGCTGCTCTAATAATCCTAAACAAATGTGGCTATTGGCGTCATTTTTTCGTCCTCACTGTCACGCCTTTGCTGTCACTTGCTATAAATAACCGACTCGCTGAAATTTAATGCCAGCCTAAGAGTGTTATAACGCTAATCGTAAACATTTACTCTAAAAACTCTCGCATAATATAAGTTTGCACTACATCGAGAAAAATAAAAAATGCGTAATTTAAATAATTTTATAGCAAAAATATGGCGATTCGGGCATTCGTTAATTAAGGAATGTACTTTCACGTTCGAAAGCCCATAAATTAAGCTACCATACTGGATTGCTATTCATCACATTAGGTTTTAAAATACCACGTCTCACATTTGTATTTCCTAGCCCTCATATATTTCGAAATATACGACAGTGATTTATCCCCGTATTAGGCGCCTAATATTAGACTGCTATTTGATCATCTCTCTCCCAGCTAGTTGAGCGCAAAGCCCTTACATGGAATTTAAATAGGAATAATTTAAATAGGAATTTTCAAAAAGAGCAACCTAGTGATATTTAGCCAACGAATCAAGACAATCTTTTTGTTTATTTTTTAAGGGTTAATTTTAAGTCGCCCAATATCTAGGCTGACTTCGCAAATGTTAGAAGTAACGCTAATATGACTTTTATAAAAATTGCGATGCTGTCTTCGGCTTGTTATAGTGGAAATGTTTAAGGTTAGGTAAATAAGTTACGATTTTTATAATTTTGTCAGATAATTTTTAAACTTTACAGTATTATCCAGGACACAGTACCTAAATTTTGCGAAACATCAAAACGCTTCACGAAAATAACCTTAAAATTTTAAAAATGGCGTAGTAATTCTTAGAACATTTTAATAAATCTTCAGTAAATGAAATGCTATTTTTATGCGGCATAGAAATAGGGATTTTGAAATAGACCATGCATTATAATGATAATAAAGCAATAAAATATATAATTTGCAATATTTAAAAGAAAAAGACCTGCGCTTCAATGAAACATGAATGCTTTCACTAGTGAAATAAGTATTTAATGTAATTACCTACTCGTGCAAAAGGAACCGCATTTTAGGGTAGGTACGGCAAAAATCTGATTTAAGATGAACAAAAGTGTGGAGAGAATTAATGTAAGGTTGAGTGTAAATTCGAATATTTCAATTAAATGTTTGAATGAAATTTTCCCGACCTAGCGCCGAGAATGAAGCTCTTTTGACGGTGCCTACCACGAAAGAGAGCGGAGTGACGGTTATACGACCGTATATGCTTGTATTAACCTTAAACATCGAATATTCCATATAAAATCTTGACAGATAAGACACTAATTGCAAATTAATTTCAGTGAAGTGCATTATCTTCTCGTGATACGGTTTGGAAATAAAGTTTTATTTTGAAAATAATTGACTCTGCGAATAAGAGCTTTCGGACCAATCCTCACATGAAGTTTTTGTCTCTTTGAAGAGCGGTGAAAGTGTGCCAAAAATTTATCCAATTACACGATTTGCATTTGTGAATATATCCCTACTGCGAGTATTTTCTAAGTATATTGGATTGGAGCACTAATGAGAATGTCCATTGGTTGCCACAAAACTGATTATTTGCATAGACGCTCTACTAATGTAATCTTAAATTCTTCATGGCTTCGTACCATTCCCCTCTCTTTTTTTACTTTGTATATTCTTAAACTCGTTCCTCACTTCAAATATCGTCACTAAAAATATATATTCTTACCCCCACTCTGCCTTTTGTAACTTAGTTTTGTGAGCGTTAACGCTACCTAATTCACTGCTAATTATGCTAATAAAATTTATTTTACATAGTCATCACGTAAATAGTTACCAAAAGAACGTGACAAGGTAAACTAACACATATTGAGCACTGTTGTTTGGGAATTTTCATGGCAATTATGACGGTCAAACATCTGTTTTTTCGTATTTCAAAGATGAAATTTTAATCACCTTTTTAATTTTCTTACTTTTTTGCAGGTTTCCACAATAGTATTCAGAATTTTTTATCCGTGGAAGGCTATAACTGGCCTCTATCACTGAGACAAAAACCTATTTCTTGTCTTGTACCTTGCCGTTAAAATGCCCGCCATTGCAAAAGACCTCGCTTCTTCGATCGCCAGCAGCTTACTTGTGAAATAAAATTTCACCCAATTTTAGGACGCAGCAAACAGTTACTGTCTCCACCAAGTTATCTTGTTCTACCTCAGGGTTATTGACAGATGTCTGAGTTTTCGCAGTTGCTTTTCCGTGGACATGTGGCTTTACGTAATATATTTTTGAAAATCAGTGGATTGAGTCATCCAACCGAAAGAGTCTTTGTAGAACAAGCACTCACCACTATTTCCTCTCGAGCATTTTCCCGAACATAACGGAAAACCACGCCTGAATTCAACTCATTTTCATGTATTTATTTCATTCCATGCATCTCTTTCGGCCACCCCTTGCCTGAATGGATGCTAATACGGGCACGGGCATAAACCTGCCAACAGGAAGGCAAGGGTGGAATCAGTATCGCATTCACACGCGGTTACTAGAGGACGGAGGTGTGTTTCCGAAGATGAAGGCGCCCTTATACCCTTTTGAAACATTCAACCAACTCCCCTTTCTAATGCTAACTCGCCGCCATTTCCACCGAAAAGGCACCGCGCGCGTCCGTAGACTCGCGTCCACGGAGTTGACCGCTTCGATTCCAGTCCATTCAACAGCAAAATCCCGGAGCCGAGATCGCCACCCACCGCCCGACCCCTCGAGTGGTCAGCCTCCTCGTCCCCGGCCCCCCGTTTTGGTCTCATATTCAATCTCGGTCGTAAACTAAAAGTCCATCTCTCCGTCCCCCCCTTTTCATTTCCACCGAGGGATGGCGGTGCTGTCCAGGGCGTCCCTTAAAGGGGGGATTGGTGGTGGTGGAGGGAGGGGGGAATAGGCGGTGGATGTGCCGTTGGGTAGAGCGGGGGGAAAGGGGCCCGAGGTAAAATTTCATCCTCGCCGATAGCGGGACCTCGATTATTCACGCACGGCTGACCAGGCCTTCTCTTTCGCGGTTCTGTAAGGGTGGAGGACATGAGGGGATGATGCGATGGGAGGGCAGATTTCATCCTCCCCCCCCCCTCCACCAATCAGGGGGGGCGAGCGAGCGCGGTCCAGAATTGACCCGAAGAGACCGGTAACGAGTTTCTCCCGGACCGTGGCAGAATGGGTAGGGTGTGCGGGGAGGAGGCAGAGGGGGAGGGCGGAGGGGGAGGGCGGAGGGAAGCGTTTTCCGGGCCATTGGATTCATATCGCGCGTAATATCGATTTATTGTGACGTTTATAATAGGGAATGAATAATAGTCCGGACGGTCGGCAATTGGGAGGTCTCCAATCTCGCGTGGATACGTGCGGTGGTGCGGCCGCTGTCGCCCGTGTCGCGCAGCGAGTCCCTCCCGATGTCCGATAGAGACGGGCACAGGTGCAGAGGGCGGGTGGGTGGGTGAGAGGCGAAGAGGCAAGCAGGGTCCCTAATCTGCGGAGGGCGCGAATCGGACGCCCGGCGGTGAGCGCGACACATCTCTCACCCCGCCGCTCTTGATCTCCGAAGCGCCGCCCGTAAGGGGAAGGAGAGGAACGACTATTTCACCGCATTTGATCTCTCATCCATAGTCGTCGCTTCAATAAAGTTTTAACCCCCCTTACCCAACTCTAGAATGCCACCATAAGGATTTTACAATGGTTTAAGTCTGGGATTTAAATTAAATTAACAATCCGTATCTACGTATTTATATGCTCTCTATTCTTCCTTTTTCATGAAAATTAATCTCTGAAGGAAAAGAGTTTATTGAGTTTTCATGAGTTACGCAAACGTGACACTATTAAAAGGTCTTAATCTTAAAAAAATCTTAAAAAGTCATTTTCATGAAGGGCAATGAGACCACAAACCCGTGTTAGAAGAAGGAGGAAGCAGTTTACAGTAAAACTTTGAAAAGAAATTTCAGCCTGATCAGCCATAGCTGTACACTTACTTACTAATTATCTAGAGATAGCGCGTTACCATAAAATTAAGTGACATCCTTCCTTAAGTTTAAAAAATAGTTAATACTACAGTACAAAGGTGAAGATATCTCGGATTTACTTCCACATTGATTGATTGATCTGGCGACGATTTGCAGGCATTCCAGCTTATTTCTCCAGGTAAGAAGTCATCTCTAAACTTAAGGGACTTCTGACCGGAAGAGGTGGTGAAGATCTCTGAGATTCATTGATCTGGTGACAATTTTCAGGCATTCCAGCTTATTTCTCCTGGCAAGAAAGAAGTCGCTTCTAACCTGAAGTGACTTCTGACCGACCGAGGCAAGCTTGAATGCTAGCGAAACGTCATCGCCTAATGAATCAACGCGGAAGTGAACCTCAGAGATCCGCTTCTTTAGCTCCCCTCCGCGAAAGCCATTACTCCAACTATAGCACTACACTTTTCTAAATCTAGATGTGTTAATGCACCAGTACTAATCCTTTGATGGCTCACATTGCAAATATTTGCAAAGCATTGAGTAAAATCACTTGCTGACCATGCACTATCATAGAGAGCGACAAATATGGGATAGGAAATAAAATAATTACTCATGGAAATATAAAAAATATTATACCCAGGTAAAATCCACGGGACAAAGTATACAGATATGATACAGATTTAGAAGGTGAAAAAATTGATCCGCTGGTTTTCGAGGGAGCACAAGTACAGAATACAAGACTGAGTTTCATTGTCTAGACACTTCAACTGGCGTCAGATAATTTCGTTGCAACCATTAAGGTCTGCCTCAATTGCTCAACAATGTAATATGAAATTGATGCGAATGATATAATGCCTACGACTCCCGTCTAGCTTGGAATTATATTTACTTTCCACTGAAGAATAGACTAACCGACACTCGCTCTACGGTTTAACTTGGCGTCTGCTTCATAATCAAGTAACCTCAAGATAAAAATATAATCCGTAAATCCCGCTCGGCGAGCGCCAGTCTTCCACCAATTTGCCCTAATCTTCCTTGACAAATAAGACGAAGTCGGTTCCCCGCGCTGACGATCCTTTAACGCGTCGTGAAATCACTTGGGAGCGCCGTTTATTGTATAACTTTTTCCTTTCTCACGCGTCGACCATTGTCCCTGGGCTCTCAGGACGCGTGCGGTGAAGCTCCCACCAGAGGGCGGCACTCGCCCGCCCGCACGGCGAACGCGACGCAACGCCGCGATTCGACGCGCTCGAGTCGCGGGCTCCGAGCAGGCAGCACGGCAGAAGGCCATCCCTCCTCGGGCACTTTCCCACGACTACCGGAAAGCCTATGCGTGAAATTCGTGGTGACGCTCTAACCACCGGACTCACTTTAATTAATCGATGCATCCTCGATTCAAATATATTCAGCGTACGTAATGAGCGTCTTCGTTTTTCAAGTTTCTCAGGGTGATCAATTCAATCACCGTCGTCATAAAGTATTCTGCCATCTAACGAGCGTGAGGGGCTCATGAATCCACAAGTTCAGTTATCCACGAGAATATCAGAAACTACTAGTAAGTCGAATAAGAGATAGATAGATAGATAGATACTTTTTATTTTCGTACATTATATTGTATAATAAATCTTTAAGTAGTTATATCAGGTAATGAATAAATAAAATACAATAAATAACAGATTTCAATTTACAGTTTTTCTTTTTTTTGTAGCCAGAATTTATGGTTCGCCCTCTATGGTGTTAATTTGTAATCGCAATCGAGTCTTGAATGTTGTAAATGAGGGAGCGTTTCTCACATGAGATGGAAGTGTATTCCATAAGTAAGATGAGCTAATGTGGAAGGAGTTACGAAGCGTCTCCGTGGAGCAGCGAGGTATCGCCAGGCGCACATCTCACCCCTCACAGGTCTGGTGTTGTGATAAACAGATAAATAACTAGCTAAGTAGTTGGGTAGCCCAGTTTTTAGTATTTTGTACATGAGGCAGACGGCAAAGTAATACCTACGCTCCTTTACTGTGAACCAACCATATTCCTGCCTGTAAGGTGTGATGCGCACATCCCAAAGAGAGAAAGAAAGGATTTCTCATCACTATGTTCCTGGTGCTAAAGTTACGAAATATGACATTGTTTGGCATTAATTTCAATATATGTTTGTATAAAACGATTCTGCTCCTCCCACCAATCAAGTAAGGAGTATCTAAGGGTATTTCAAATAGAATTCCATTTTAATCAGAATGGGCTATTTTGGCACTCAGTGTGTTTATCAGTTTACAAGGTGTAAAAATATGAATTTTAAAATATTTTTTTAAGGAAATACTAGAAATTGATAATTATTGAAAAAAATGCATTCGTGATTTCAAATCTTCTAATCCGTAGGAATACCTGGAAACTTATTTTAAATAGGCTGACAGTTCACAAGTGCAATGTGCCTAATTGGCTTCGTACATCTTACTTCGCCCGTCAATTTTTTTCAATTCCGATGAATTCCAATATAATTAATGCAGTCACATTTTTTTCATCCAAGCAGCCAAAAATAAATTACGTTTTAAAGGAATAATGAAAAGTAGGTTGGTAACTGTCTAGTTTTTTTACATTAAATCTTTTCTAATAATTTGAGATGAAAGAGTTTGGCGGAATGGTTGATGGATTCCAAAATTTGAAATATGATTTCGAATATGAAACTTTATTCAACAACGCCTCTCAAGCTTCATTTCCTAGATAACGCTACATTAATTAATAGCAAAGCTGCGAAATATGTCGCTAAAAATTTAACGCCAGCCAATGCTTTCAGTAGATCATTGAGATTTTCAAGAAATGAAATACGGTCTAGCTCGGCCGCGGTCAAGATGTAGAGATGTGAGGTAAAGATGCGGCAGTGGTAATAGTGGTGTTAGGGTGGCAATTTTAAAATTAAGAAAAGTTGTGTATTCCAACTCTTAAAATGTTCGATTTGGAGAATGAACTAACAGGTTGAAGATCAATTTCTGCACTTCATCGGGAAAGTGTGCCCCATCAGGCGTAAGTATTTCGGCTCTACATATGCAAATTTTCAGGCAATGAAAGCACTATATTTATTTAAAAGTTGCAAGGATTGGGGTTCTTAAGTGCCAAGTTTTTCCCATTTTTCTCTGTAACTAATCTCTTTGTGTCTTTCAGATATTTTCCCGTGTACTTTGACCCCCTCCCCATGGGCACTTCCTACCCTAGGTGTATAAGCAGAGAAAATGGTGGCAGGAAATCTTCAGATCAAAGGTGATAAGTGGCTTACTGTAATTCCGAGTGGACATGGACCACCAGAGGCGTTGGATGTTAATACTAATTTTTACCTTCCCTTAAAACCGGAGTGAAGGACGGAGGAAGAGTAAAGAGACTGGGATACAATTTAGGGGTATGGAAGGGAATGTAGCGAAGTGGATGAGCTTTATACTCGGCACGATTGGCATCGAATTAAAATTCCACGAATGAGACGCATTAATTTCTTCAAAATAATACTTATTCCAGCGATGGAACCTCTGAACTAGTCCAATATTATTGCAAACGTTTCAGTGAATTTTCGCCAATGCATGGGATCTCCAAGAATATTTTTACATTAAAATGTAGGTTGGTAAAAACGCAGAGGTTGATGTTAAAATACATTGCTATTAAAATGATTCTTTTGACAGTAGTGATATTGCATGTTAGTTGTCATTGTAAGTAGATTAATTTTTAAGGCATTGTGCCGTGATTACTCTTCTATATAGAAAGTTTTTAAGCTGGTACCCTGGAGATGGAATGGTGAAGTGTGTTGATTGTTCATGGACATAAATCTTACTCGCATATGCTGCAGCACTCCCAGTCTAAAGAAATTAATTTTGACGGCACAGAAATTGCATTTTACAATTATGAAAAACAATTTTTGAGTATTTTCGATGGTGGATGATGATTAACTATGAATCATCGTCACAACTAGTATAACTAATAATTCTCTATTTTATATTTTTATATATAGGCCCGATTTTATAATTTCTAGTTAACGGTAACCGCAAGGGGACGCGTCCTTTTCCTTAACTTAGCCTTATGTGTGAAAGAGAAAAATGTCTAGTTAAATTGTACTTCAGGTCAATAAGGTGAGGATCGGATGATGGATCTTCCGGGTTTATCAACGTTGCTTGCCACTGCTGACCTCTCCCGGAGGTGCGAATGTTGTCAGCTATGTCAACCGACACGCAGAGGAAGAATTACTCGTCGTATGGTACATTCATAAATAAATTTTATTGCTGCTATCAGGAGTATTTCCTCCATTGAGCCATTACCTGCCTTGGGATCTCATCCCAGTTAGGGAGTCTGAGTCGGGCGCTACTCCCATGGCCACACCCTGGACCGCGGGCGCTCCAGTCATCAGCTGCTCAGCTCAGACGGCAGCGCTGAGAAGTAGTGGTGGAATAATGTGTTGTCGGAGCGAAACTGCTGCAGCCGCAACTGTTTTGGTTAGACAACGGTTTCGAATAACTGTGGCAAACAACAGGTTAGTTTCGTAATAGTGCCGCAGCCGCGCCGTTGCGCTCTGTGCTGTGCAGCGGCAACTTACAGCTGAAGCTGAATGTTTCGTCTTCTATTCCGTTCCAGTTGCACCGCACCTGTGGCTGCGTTGGGGCTATAAGCTACAATTTGTTGTATTTGAATCTGTTGCAGACGGTTGCCGCTTTATTCAGCCAACACATGTCCGCCCATCATTACTGATATAATTAGAACTGTGAGGTACCTATCTTTCAAGAATCCAAATGAAATTGTTACTTTATGTGAGTGAAAGATTTCTTGTTACATAGAATACAGAACTGCCAGCCAAATTCTAACAGCGCCGATCGATCGTCCGCAGTTGTCCGTTCCTCTAGCTGTTGTCCGCAACAGGGTGTTTCGCTGAACTGTTTCGTTTTGAAACTGTTTCTACTGCGAGGCCGTTGCAATGAAACTGTTGTGCTCTTTTAGTGCCATCACAACTGAGAAGAGTGGATGATATTTTCGACGCGAAGCAAATCCGAGACTCATTCCCATGCACATAACTTTCCGAAGCTGTATATCCGTCCGTCCGTCCTCGCACAGCGTTTAAAAGACCCGGCGACTCATTTTACCCTTCACCCCGATTCTGGACCGCCTCCCGATTGCCAAAATTCAGTCTATTCATTTCCGTCCCCCACGTTACCCGAGCCGGCACTCGCAAGGGGGGAACGCGCGCCCCCTTGGCGTGGCGGGCGAGACGAATCGCGGACTATCGCCTGTGTTTCTGGTGGCTCAGGGATATCGCAAGGGAGGCTCGCAAGGCACGTGGCGCGCGGCTGCAAGAGATATCGTCGGGCCTGCCGGCCGCTCGGTGGGGGAAGGAGGCCAATGGTCGGCTCGACAACGGCTAGGGAATGGAATATTTGCGTGAGAATGGGAGAATGGTCCGTGACGAACGGTAAATAATCAATCAGCGGGCGAAGGAAAGGAGATACTTTTCTTGGGGCCGTGCGTAAAAATCAGTTCTGCTTTTTCATTTATCTCGAATAACTGGAAAGTTATTCTCTCGAAGGTCAATCAATTATACTGGGGTGAAAGAGTAATAGCAACGGAACACTTACTGGTTGCATTCGTATCAGTCAGGCTAATATATGATGTATAATTTTGGTATAATGTGATTTCTGATATCACTCGAGACAATATTTAGAAATGAAACCATCATTTAGTAATTCATTGATAATTCTCTTTCTCTCTCTCTCTCTCTCTCGGAGGGAAAACCCATTTAATATAACCAGAGACCTACGAGAGGTCCCCATGAATTATACTAATCAAATTAAACTTGAAATAATGATTTTAAGCTTCTATGATTCTGGGTGTTCCAAACGTTTTTTAAAGATTGATGTTAGTTATAAGTCAAACAAAAAAATGCATTTTCATTTCATGACTATTTAGAAACATTGATGGATAAAATCCCGCCATACTAATTACTAACCTCATTTTCATTTAAACATTTGGTGAAACGATGAGTGGTTGTTAGAAGCGATATGATACCTAGCATCAAATTACAATCCACTCGCTCGCATCTTTGATTTCATAAACCTAGGGATTAAATACTGTCATCTAAATCCTCTAATCATTTTCCCCAAATATCCTTGTTTTCATAATTACTGCTAATTTTTTAGACTCCCTAGATCATAGCAAAATATTTCCATGGAAATAATGACATATCTCCTCTATCAGAACATTTCTAAATTCTTCGAATTGAGCTCCATTTTTCTGATTTTAATAGCAACGCATTGCCACGTAATGAATAATCTTCGAGATTGGTGCTTGACTGTAAGTCATTAAAATGGCGTTTAGTAATCTCATCAGTTGGAAACAAAATATTAGAAATTTACTTACATTTTACGCCAAATGGAAATATATTTCAATCTTATCATTATTCTGAGGATTTACTTAAAATTCCTCACCTCACATTAGTCCCTCTGTGTACATAATAGGATATATGCTCTTAAATTTTTTTTACACACTCCACAATAAGCGCTTTCCGAAATGAGTATATTAAAACAAAAAAGTTGATCCCGATTTCGATTATCAAAATTATTTTTTTTTTGTTTATTCCCAAAATATTATATTTCATAAGCATACCTTTTTATGTGACTGTGGAGATTAGGTTTTAGTAATTGTATGACATTGTATGATTCCTTCCTAGTACTATCTACTGCCAACAATGTTGTCGCAAACGGTTTCAGTGATAGATGCGTTTGAATGGCCGCTGCGTGTCACCCGTCCCAAGTCCTTGAGAGCCCACGGTCGGAGAAAGAGTTCCATAAAATCATCTCTCGAGTCATTTTAATGCGTCAAAATTTTCCCATTTCCTTCCCCATCCGGCCTATTCTTAAACGCCGATGACAGCCTATCTGCCCCCCCCCCCCTCCCCCCGCCCCTAGCCCATCCTACCACTCTTCCATTCCTCTCCAGACTTGATGGAAGGAGCAATCCCTATCGAGGGTCCGGCAAACACAATCAAGGGAACGGCAGAGGAGACGATCGACCCGCCCTCTGTCAACATGAGAGGGAGGTCCCACTCAATGAGAAGGATCACCTCCCCCCCCCCCCCAAAGGCCTCCTTTGACACCCCGCCCCTTCCTCCTTACACTCACTCACTCAATTCAGCGAATATGACTTATCACTGCGGCCACTCAGCCACGATGACTTGAAACAATATCCCCGCAGGTATCCGCCAACCTCACACTTCTCCGTAAAAGGTGTTTGCTCAGAGTAGCCCCTGCACCCCCCCTCGTTCCCTGAGCCCCCTTTTCAGATTGGCGGGGTGGGGGGCGTGTGCCCTGGGAGCTTCAATTACACAAGGGAGTAGGAGCGGCGATGGTTTTGGACATTAATGGCAGTCTCAAGTGACTCGGCCGAACGTGAAGGAGCAATAGTAATTATCGACTAAGTGTCCCTTCGTTTCAGCCTCCCTGCGTGTGAGCAAGTTTCTCATGTACGTCAAGAGTTACGAGATTCCAAAGGCGTGCGGCTAGGGGAAGTGAAAAGGGGAAGGCAAAAAAAATACATCAAATTTCATTCATGTAACTGAGAGAAAGATGAGTTGTTTATCGGAGCTAAACCCATTGTTATGGCAATGAAATTTAACCGTTGGGGTACGTGGCCTTGATTATTTCTTTGTTCGCAAATTCTGTGAGAGGAAAAAATCTTTAAATCTGTTAAGGCTAGTATGTATTAATTCATTCATCCCATATTTATGTAATTATATTTGTCGAAGTGTTCTGTAAACCAAATAATTACCTCGATTTTTAAGGAAATGCTTGAAATCCATATGCCTTTCTGAAAAACTTGTCACGTTTTCTGTCCTCTCGTGGCATAACGTGCCGTCATTCTATAGGGCAGTTTCTAAACTACGAGTATATTTTATATCAGCTCAACTCAAAGCTCTGATTTCCTTCCCGCAACAATTCTTCTCAATAATAATGGAAGTTCTGTGAAATAGTGATCATTGTTCCTTCGCGAACGATTCCTTGATTGTTCCCTAATACCCATTGCGTAATTTTGGTCTAACTAATCAAATTGACACACCCACTCCACTTTCCACCTGTGCGTTACACCACATGATCCGGTAAAATCTATGTACTATTACAACAGCCCATTTTATTTTTTTTGGTCGATGATATAATAGTGGTCAGATGTGGTAAAGCATATAGTCACGTCCTTCCTTTGAAATATCAGCATATTTGGCCGAAGTCAAAATGGAATTAGGGGAAAATATCGTTCGAAACATTATTGGGTTTATTTTCGTACAAGACGTGAATTTGGATAAATTAATACTTATGTATTTTTATTGGGCTTCGAAAAAACACTCGACAAACTCACATCGCGATGAATTGATAATCTCACTGTAATTCAATTAACGAGAAATTAATAAACTGAATAAGGCACTTCTTAACTAATTGAAGACAATAAGTTACATTCGATGTTGTGGGACCAACACAAAGTAAAGCTAACGTCAGAAATCGATCAAGTACCGCGGAGAGTAGTAGATTTGTAAAGCATTGTAACGATCAACTTAGCAGTGTGACCGAATAGTAGAATGGATTAAAGTAGGAATATGTAACAAATTTAAAAAATATATATAGTTTAAATCTTTTGCGTATATGTATTCGAATCAGAATATTTTTCGGTATACGTTCGACGTGTTTTACTAAATCTAACGTTTTACGGTAGACACAACCCCAAGTATATGTTAAATGAAATTCAGAACGAATAGGATGATATTGTGATTATTTTTGTGGAAAATATAACACTATAATGGTTCCAGTCGATGATGTCATTGATATCCCCACTCTCACTAGGCAGGCTAGGCCTGGTACTTCTTTTTCATGACTTATTATGTTTACTACATCTACAAAATACCCTGCAAGCCACCTCAAGGATGTGTGGCAGAGGGTGAGTAGTCACCAACATGCATTACACTATACCTAGCTACGACGTCTAACAGAGGGGACAACATTCTTGATTTATTGGCAACAAATATAGCACAGCAAGTAATTAAGGTAAACTCTGTTGAAGGCATTACTGACCATAGAGTAGTTACTGCAAAAATCTCATTAAATATCATTAAAAGTTTAAAAACAAATAAGAAAGTTATACATTTAAAAAAAGCCGATTTCAAAGCGTTCAAGAGTCATCTAAAATATTCTCCTCCCGATTTCCAAGAATCAAGCTTAATGTTAGACATGGAGGGTAGTTGGAAAGCTTTTCCTTCGATCGTACATTCGGGGATCAGAAAATATATTACAAGTACAGTAAAGAAAGAGGGCAGCGAACCAATATGGTACAATGTAGAAGTGAAATCGTTAAGACGTCAGAGAGTATGCCACGCCAAGATGAAAACTCTCCATAGAGATATGTCCACCGGTGATCAAAAATGAATAATTGAAAAATACAAATTGTCAAAAGCCACTACAAAGGAAGCATTTCGGAATGCATTCATGGATTTTAAAAGAAAATCATTAGTAGAACAGTTACAGGATAACCCAAAAGATTTTTGGTCATACGTAAGGGAAGTTCAAGGAAATAGATCAACAGTTATTCCACTACGAAACCAAAATGGCGAATTATTTACAAGCAGTTCGGACAAAGCCAACATATTAAATTCCTACTTTCAAAGTGTGTTCACCAAGTCATCACAGATTACATCCGTAAAGGTAAATGATCACTTCCAACAAAAGATGCCGCCTATCGATATTTGCACTCACGGAATAGAAAACTTGTAAAAATCCTTAAGTCCAAATTAATCCCCAGGTCCTGAAGAAATGACTGCCCCCGTGCATAGAGAATTATCTTGTGAAATAGCACCCTACTTGCAAAATATAATTATTAAATTCATCAACGAACACAAAGTACCCATGGACTGGAAAATTACCAATGTCACTCCCATATTCAAAAACGGTGATAAAGAACAGCCATCGAACTACAGACCGATATCTCTCAGATCAATCACTTTTAAAGTCCTTGAATATAATTGTAAGTTCAGTTATGATACACCTAGATAAGCAGAACTTGTTAACAAAAACGCAACACGTTTTCAGAAAGGGAAGATCTTGCGCAACTCGATTAGCACTTTTTTCCCACGATATTTTAGTATAGGGTGACCATAGCGTTCAAGTTGGGGGTTAGACGACGACGTAATTTTCTGAATTAGAGAATTCTTAAGCAATCGCTTGCAAAGGGTTGTATTATATTGCGCTATCTTTAATGAAGTACAATTCACATCAGGTGTCCCACAGGGAAGTGTCATAGGCCCAGTTTTGTTCCTTTTTCACATACACGATTTCGGTGAAACAGTTGACAGTAAGCTTAGAATATTTGCAGACGACGCAGTGGTGTATGGAGAAATTCGTAGCATTTATGATAAGCAAGCGCTAACTAAGTACCTCGAGGCAATACAGGAGTGGTGCGATGCGTGGCAGCTAGAATTAAACCTGAAAAAATGCGTTGTTGTGAATTTCAGGAAACGGAAAAGCGCTCCTTGTAACAGCTATTGCATAAACATCAGCAAATTAGAGACTGTAGAATTGCTTATATTCCTAGGGAGTTAAACTGACTAATGTTATCTCGTGGTAGTAAACATATTCGAGAAATTATCGGTCAAGCTAATCGTAAATTGGGATTTGTTAAAAGAGTACTTGGCAAGTTTAATGATAAAGTTCAGAAACGGGAAATCAGTTACTTCTCCCTCGTTAGACCGTACTTTTAAAGCACACACAAAAGCTTATCTTCATAAAACGGTTGGTGGATAAATAAAATGATTCATTATAATATTCTATTTTACGAGGATAGAGATGGTATTTTACGAGGTTAGAGGGGAGGACAAGGAGGATATTTGAATAAGTTTTAATGATTTAGTCGATATTTCACTCCATGGTCTGATAATGATTCCAATGTTAGATCTGCTAATAGGCCAGTGATACTAGGAAGATAAATCTGAAGTCCGTTTTACAAATATTTGCCAATATTTGCTGCATTTGAGTGAAATCCATGCTCCGATTTACCCCGTCACTATTAACTGTCAGCGTATCATTGTTTAAAAAAAGAGAAGTAATAGCGTCCCTTGTTCCCGTTATATGACTATTAATATATGGCTTTGTTTGCCACCTAACCTCCAAATGTGTCTTCCCCTAAAGAAGTCTAAAATAAGTGTTGACAATTAGTCAGCTGAGGGCCGTAGTGAGAGCAGTCAAAGCAGAGAATACCTAAAGGACACCAATGATGTACCACGAGAAGTAAATAGTGGAAAACAGCAGCACGAGGTATCACAAAGTAATGCACCACGGGTTGATCCGCTATTATGCATTTAACAAGAATATTCTAGAAATAATCCATTAATTTCCCCGGTTATTCATTGATGCTAAAATAAACATGTCTTTTTACAAGTTGTGACCAAGTTTCTTCCTGCAAAGGAGTAGACACCGGACAAGTCTTTCAAAATGCATTAATGACTCCCATCTCGCTCAATCGTCGACCTGCGTTCCCTTTTCGTGTACATTTCCTTCGCGCGTATCCTGTGAACTGGCTTTTTACGCCTGATCCTCGATGGTAGGGCACTTCGAAACGTCGCGTCCTTAACGCTTCCATTCATCACATTCCCTCTCGCGAGAGGTGGAGTTCCGATTGATTGAGAGGGCTTTTGAAGGGAAATTGTAAAGATGAGCGCGACAATAGATGACGCGATGGCACACGGAGAGTGAGCCGTTGTTGCCTGTCACGTGGCCTCTCAGGTGAGAGGAGGGGTTGTATAGAAGGGGGGTTGAAGGGGTGTGGGTTAGCGGTGAGGGTAAAAGGGGGAGGTGGGCAGGGAAGAGAGGGATGGGAGAGTGGAGGGAGGGGGGGGGGAAAGAGGTTGGGCCTTTCGGATTCATTTCCGGTATCACTTCAATGAAATCGGGAGCAGTCGATGAGGACGGACCCGAGGCCCTTTGCCGGAAGAGGGAAAATGCTTTCTTTTGCAGCGGACGTCCCTGGGGAGGGGGAGGGGCTACGTTTAGGAGGGAGTGGGAGGTGGAGCCGACTGACCTCCCTTCCTCCCTCCCACACCCTCGAATCGAATGCGGCGCCCTGGGGAAATGTCGGAAAAGCCCGAAACTTGGATATTTTATTTTATAAAACGACAATTGTGTCCTCCAGTTTTTTTAAATCTCCGTGTCCAGGAAAAAAATGTCATTTTTACAATATTTTTGCCAGGCAATCCATTCTCGGTCATTTTCGGTCACACTTTCCTCATACGTATTCTGCGATGAACATGGATCCTCAATATATTTATGTCAATTTCAATATGCATAGTTTTAATTTCATCAAAATTAAATTTTGTTTTTTTATCAATATTATCAACATTGTAACATGCAATTCATCTCCAGGGTATATAGGATATGTAATATTAGTAACTTCAAACTAATATGTAACCTTATAGTCGCGTCTAGAGTGAATGGCGTACGTCTGTGGGGTAAATCGATCCATGCCTCCTACACAAATGTAGTTTACGGGGCTGTTCTTAGATTTTGATACTATCTCTAGTGAAAAGAGTTGTTTCAGGCGTGATATGGTGGAATATCATAATGAAAGAAAGTTGGCAATTTTTCACAATATAAACTTTAATGCGACCAGTTTCGATGCAGTGCATTATTATCAGGTAACAAGCATGGCCTCGGTACGGTGTGGTACGGTATTTATAAGCTAATGAGATGGCTTAAAATGTATTTACAGTCATCAGTTATGTTATCCATTTATTTTCTGACAACTCACTCACAATAAGTCTCCTTAAATCTAACATTTTCCTCCATTTAACATATTTTTTTATATTTTGGTTTCACGAGTTTATCGTGAACTTCATTGTCTTGTATCATGCTTGTACACCTGATACTTGTAAACTTTATTGTCTTGTATCATACTTTTTACATGATGACGATGCAATGCATCGAAACCGGTCGCATTAAAGTTTATATTGTGGAAAATTGTCAATTTTCTTTAACTATCTCTAGTGATTTAACCTCTTCCCTTGGACTACAACCTTATCGTGGTGGAAGGGCTTGAGTGCTCCGATGACCCCTAGAGCTGCCCTGGGGGGAGAAATGCTCTTGGTAGAGTCACCCATGCCAGATTGGTCGAAGGTTAGGAGACAGACGAATGGTAGTCCGCGCAGCGCCTGTTCCTCAGTGAGGCGGCTGCAAAAGGCGTCTGACCCCAGTGGAGCGGCCTCTGAATTGATTGTGTCACGTAAAAAACACCATTGAGTAAGGCCACGGAATACTATCTCAATTAAAACAAAAACCTTGAAATTATGGTCAGTTCTCAAATGATGCTGAATCCTGGCAACTACGGGACTCGGCCTAGAGGGCTCGGTGTCGTGCCCGGCAGCGGTGTGAGCAACGCCCCTGCGGTCGTCATCACACGAAATCCTTGCTCAGACGTAGTAGCAGCAGAGGAAAAGAAGATAATGAAGAGGAACGCAACTATCAGAATAGGCACGTGGAATGTTAGGACTATGCTGAGGGCGGGGAAGCTAGAGAATATAAAGCAAGAAATGGAGAGGGTGGGTGTAGACATCATGGGTCTGGGTGAAGTAAGATGGAAGGATGACGGGGATTACTGGAGTGGCGACTATAGAGTAATTTATAGTGGAGGGAATGAAAGTCAGCGCGGGGTTGCATTCGTAATGAATAGGAAACTCGCTAGAAAAGTAGTGTATGCAGAACAGGTGAGTGATAGGATAATAGTCGTGGAACTAAAGGCAGATCCAACTAATTTAGTTATAATCCAGGTTTATATGCCTACCTTTAATCATAAACAGGAGGTAGATGGGGTATACGATCAGCTAGAGCAAATAATTGGTAGGATATCTGGGAGTAAGAACTTGGTAAAAATGGGAGATTGGAACGCGGTGGTGGGTGAAGGAAGAGATGGGCGGGTGGTGGGCGATTACGGGCTAGGAAGGAGAAACGACCGCGCCGAGAAAGCTGTGAAGTTTTGCCGTTGAAATAATCTAGTAATTACAAATACATGGTTCAGACATCATCCTCGGCGTAGGTACACTTGGAAGAAGCCGGTAGACACAGATAGGTTCCAGATAGATTATATAATGGTTCGTCACAGATACAGGAATAGTGTTAAAATTCACATACTTATCCAGGAGCTGATGCAGACACGGACCACAACTTATTAGTCATGAAATGTCGGGTTAAACTGAAAAAGATGAGAATGGGAAGAGGGTACGAAAGTGGAATCCGGAGGCATTAACTGGGGCTATGAAGAAGAAGTGACGAGGAAAGGTGCGTGAGATAATGGATGAGGATCATGGAGTTAGATCAGTGGAAGATGAATGGGGAAGACTAAAAAATGGAATTGTAGCAGCGGAGAAAGCAACGGTAGGCGTAGTCAGTGCATCTAAAATTAGAAAACCGTGGATTACGAAGGAGATGATAAGGGAGATGCAGGAGAGAAGGAAATGGAAGAGTGTAAACTCAGAGCTAGGTAAGAGAAAATACCGAGAATTAAATAACAGACTTAGAAGAGAAGCAATGAAAGCAAGAGAGGCGTGGTGGAGAGAACAGATCGACTCGTTAGAGAAATACCAAAAAGAGGGAAGAGCAGGTGCATTATATAGGAAAGTAAAGTACCTGACGGGTGGTAATAAGGGAAGGGGAATTACAACGATAACAGACAAGACGGGAAAGGTGATCGTAGAAATAAAGAGATTCAGGAGAGGTGGAAGGAGTAATTTGTGCAGCTGTATGGTAAAGAAATAAGGCCCAATGGTAAAGATATAGAAAGGGAATACGATATCGACAGAGATGGCATCGGACTAGGTATCCTAGATAGCGAAATCGAAAGAGCTCTACGAGACATGAAAAGGAATAAGGCAGTGGGAGTAGATGAGATACCTGCAGAGTTTTAAAAGAGCATGGGAAGAACGGAAGGGGTTAACTTTTTACACTTATTCGTAGGATTTATGAGGATGAAGTGTAGCCGGAAGACTTCACAAAGACTGTGCTAATTCCTGTACCAAAGAAGAGTAAGACATAAACGTACGGAGACTATAGGACAATAAGCTTAATATCCTACGCGGCCGAAGTAGTTCTGAAAATTAAAAACAGAAGGCTAGAGAAGAAGGCAAATGAATGCCTGGGTGACGACCAGTTCGGGTTAAGGAGGGAGATGGGAACGCGAGATTCTATCTACATCTACTTCTACAAAATACCCTGCAAGCCACCTCTGGGGTGTGTGGCAGGGGGTTAGTATTCACCAACGTGCAATACACTATACCTTAAAGTAGGTATAACTACGACTAATTATGCATTACCATAAATCGTTAATGCTTGTCACGAGGCGAATCCTCACAAGCATGAACTACTGCACTATATTATCACAATGGAGAGGGACCACCAATACAAATGTATTTTGCAACTACAGAAGTGGAAAGAGAGACCAAGACTTATTTAGAAAACATGCACGGCATGCTGCCAGTACCAGGAAACAGATAATGATTCAAGTATTAGGGAGTACCACCACTACTAAGAGCTACACCACCCAACGACAAACCTAGATAAAAGTCTCATTGGCAGCGGTTATGGTCCCTTATCGTTCGTGGGAAAAATTACATTTTAAATCTGTCCGTTCTGCAGTCTATATCATGCATTTTAAATGCAAATACAGATTAAATCTTTTGCGCAAACTCGGAGCAGACAGTTTTTTGCCGGACGTTCAACACATACTGCTAGAGCCAACGTACTACGGTAGAAGCGATCACAGGAATAAACTTAAGGAAATTGACTGCAGAACCGATAGATTTAAAATGTCATTTTTCCCACGTACAATAAGGGATCATAATAGTTGCGATAGATCAATCACTTGAAACTCCCACCCTCAATAGGTAGAGTAGAATTTTCACTTGTGCTTAATAACACTACATAATTACTAACTCTACACACCGGTCGATTAGTCTGGCATTACTTTATTTTGTTCTTTGCATGAGGTAGCATCTCGTAGTTTTAATAATTAACAGTATCAGTAATATTAACTACTTGATGTGTCTATAGCATTTTTCTGCATGTTTGTATGTTCTTTTACGTATCACTCTCCCAGTTTCCGGTTGGACTGTGCACTGTTCTCCTGACTACCTTTGGCCTGCGCCTAGAGCCAGGGGGAGCGTGCGAGGTTCGGATTTGTTCTGGGACGAGTGCTGCATGCCTGGTGTGGAATCACCCCGTGCCACACACCCTAGTGGTGGCTTGCACGGTACATCGTAGATGTAGATGTAGATGAACAGCTGCCAATGAGACTTTTAACTAGGTTTGTCGTTAGGTAGTATCGTTAGGTAGTGTCGTTAGGTAGTTAGGGGGATCTTAGTAGCAGTAGTAGTACTCCCTAATACTTGAATCCTTATCTGTTACCTAGTACTAACAGCACGCCATGCATATTTTCAACATAAGTCTTGAGACTCTGTCCATTTGTGTAGTTGCAAAATACATATATATTAATGGTCCCTCTCCACTGTGATAATATCTGTAGTTTAGTAATCCATGCTTGTGAGTTTTGCCTCGTGACAAGCAGTAGCGATTTATGCTAATGCATAATTAGTCGTAGTTACACTAACTTTAGGGTAAAGTGTAATGCACGTTGGTGAATACCACCCCCTGCCACACACCCCTGAGATGGCTTGCAGGGTATTTTGTAGATGTGGATGTAGATGCTGCCAGTATTTGGGATCCTTATGAGATAGGCTTGGAAACTGAGTTAGAACGCGTGCAGCGATGATCGGCAAGATACGTTAAAGGCCGATATGTTAATCTCGTTAGTGTTACTGACCTTTTGCAGCAACTGGGATGGGAAACGCTTTCAGACCGTCGATTAAAATTTAGACTCAATCTATTATGTAAGTTCCAAACCGGTCTATTCTCTGACGACTTTGTTAATATTTTACGAAATCGACACACTACGGTAGATTGATCATGGCAATAAAATTAGGGAACTAGACTGCAGAACGGACAGATTTAAGATGTCATCTTTCCCACGAACTATAAGGGACAATAATAGCTGCCAATGAGACTTTTAGTAGTAATAGTTTTCCGTAAGACTTAAATCCTTTTCTGGTACCTTGTACTAACAGCACACCGTGCATGTTTTCTACGTAAGTCTTGATTCTCTGTCCATTTGTGTAGTTGAAAAATACATATATATTAACGGTCCCTCTACATTGTGATAATAACTGTAGAGTATTAGCTCATGCTTGTGAGGTTTCGCCTCGTTTCTAGCATTAGCGATTTATGCTAATTCATAATTAGTCGTAGTTATACTAACTTTAGGCTATAGTGTAATGCATGTTGGTGAATACTCACCCTCTGCCACACAACCCTGAGGTGGCTTGCAGAGTATTTTGTAGATGTAGATAAAATACTGCCGGACATATCAAGCGGTGTGAAGTGTTGGTAATGATGTTGTGTTATTAATCACAAGTTAAAATTCTACTCTACTTATTCATCTACGTCTACAAAATACCCTGCGAGACACCACAGGGGTGTGTGGCAGGGGGCGATTATTCACCAACATGCATTACACTATAACCTAAAGTTAGTCTTGTGGAAGTGTAGTACCCTAAAGTTATTGAGGGTGGGAGTTTCATATGATTGATCTATCGCCATTTTTATTCTCCCTTATTGTACGTGAGAAAATGGTATTTTAATCTATCGGTTCTGCCATCAATTTCCTTTATCTTATTTCTGTTATCGCTTCTACCGTAGTACGTTGGCTCTAGCAATATATATTGAACGTCCGGCAAATGACTGTCTGCTCCGAACTTGCACAAAATATTTAACCTGTATTTTTGCCTTCGATCAGTTAGATATTCCCACCCTTATTCCATCAACACTCCAACATTCCAACAACATCAATTCGGTAACACTGCTAAGTCTATCGTAACAACATTTCACAAGTCTTCCTCCTCTCCGCTGTATTCGATCTATTTCAGAGATTAGTCCTACTTCGTAAGGGTCCCATATGCTAGCTTCATACTGCAAGTGAGGTCTCACGAGGGAAAACAAACATCGCTCTTGAACCTTTTCGTCGCATTTTTCTAATATTCTTTAAAGAAATTCCAATTTACGACTAGCCTGTCCGCAGGTGTCCCGGTCGAGTTTCCCCCAAGACAGGTCCTGAGTAAGGGTCACTTCTAAGTATTTAATTGACTCTACATTTGAAAAGTTGTTTTGATTAATTGTTTACCCCATAATCGAACTGACAATTATTTGTTCCAGTATCTTGCACGAGATAGACGTAAGGGATTTCTGTCTATAGTTACTGGGTTCTTCCTTATCACCGCTTTTAAATATAGGTGTAACGTTCGCGATTTTCCAATCGTAAGGAACACGATTGTGTGTTAGAGATTTTTCAAATATTATTTTCAGGTACGGTGCTATTTGTGATGCTAATTCTTTATAAACTAGGTCAGGAATTTGATTGGGACCGGGTAAGTTTTTGGAATTAATGGATTTCAGATGAAGTTATATTCTTCGATTAGTGATATTAATAGACAGTTTTAGGTGCTTATATAGCCTAGACATTGTAGCGGTGTCATTTGGAGAGCATGTTATATAGAGCTTTGAAAAAAGGTGTTGAGGAAATTTGTTTTATCTAATTTGTCGTTTGCTCTTTCTCCTAGATTGTTCTTTCGTGACGTTACTGTTGATTTGCAGCCTTGAACCTCCCTCACGTACGATCAAAATGCCTTTGGGTTGTCCTCTAAATATTCACCCATTATTTTATTTTTGAATTCAGTTAATGCTTTTTGAAAGTCCGCCTTAGCTGCTGTTTTTACTTTCATGTATTTTTCGCAGAACTTCTTATACTCCTTTACGGGCGATCCTGACGTGCGTTCTTCCTTTTTTGCGTGACAGATCCGTTGCCGCTTGAGAGATTTCCGGACGTCCGCATTATGCCACCTAGGTTCAGTATTAACCTTTTTAAGTTTACTTGGTATTGCGCGTGGTATGGCTAGTTGGGTGATGCTACGAAAAGTATTCCATGAAGAGTCAGTACAACGATTTACACTAATATCACTGAATGTTTTATACGAGTTCAATAGTTCTCGTTTTAAACCTTCGAAATTCACCTTGTGAAATAAGTGTACCCTCCTTTTTATGAGTTCCTTTTTGTCAGTACTAACATGGAATCTAGCTTTAACTACTCTGTGATCACTAGTATCGTTCACTGTACTACGTTAAGGACGATTTCAGGTATATTGGTCACCAAAAGATCTAGAACGTTGTTTCCTCTGGTCGGTGTTATGACTAATTGAGTTAAGGAATTAACGTCAATATGTAGAGTGTAGCACAACTCCTTATCTTTGCCGCCATTTTTGAAACTATGTCTTCCAGTCAATCGAGGGACCGTTGAAATCACCACCGATAATTATATTGTTTTCCTTATTTTGACGTGTGAGACGTTTCACCTGTCTATCCAACTCTAGAACTGAATTTAAGTCTGCATCGGGTGGTCTATAATATGAGCCAATAAAAATTCTTTTTGTTGAGCATTTTTTGGATCACCACACACTTTCTAAATCATTATCTGGAAATATTTCGGCCCTGCTGACGAACTCATCTTTGACTGCAATAAATACTCCTCCTCCTTTTCTCCTTGTTCGGTCTTTTCTGTATATGGCATATTATTTTGGGAAGATCTTGGTATCGCAATTTCATTCGATAACCAACTTTTGTTGCTATTAGTACAACAGCGTCCTTGCTCTCAATGAGATGGTGAAAATCAGCGACTTTGTTTTTTATTCTACGGCAAATAACGACCACAATGGAAATGGAATCCCTAGGATACGACTTACAAGTCCTGTCTATCTAGAATTTTACGTCATTAAGGCACTCTTTTTTGATGTACCTGAGCCGCGGTTTCAATTTCCTTCGGATAGTAAGTCATTCTGACCCTCCCATCACCTTCGGTCAGTCATCCACTCCCCTACCCCCTCCTCTCCTCAGACCCACGCTCAGCCCAAAACCCCCACCCCTTCCCTCACCCCCGCCTCCAACTCTCTCCTTCCCACTTGCACACCCTAGTTTCATACAACGCCGTTTTCCTCCACCCCCACCCTCCTTACCATTCCTTCCTCCCTCCCCATGTGACTATATATTGAGGTTTAACTATCTTGTATTCAGTCCTGATGATGCTGCAGTGCAGTGAAACATGTTGGCTCAATAAATACTATTTCTCCAGTGGAATAGTGCAATTTATCCTTTTCCTAAATCATACTGAATTTGAAAAAAGCTCTAATTCCTACCAATATTGACGGTGACCTCATTTCTTAATAACCCACTACATGATCTACCCCCTACTCTAATCTCTACCCTAAAAAAGGCCTGCAGTGCTCTAAGATACTACCAGCTACACAACTAGCTGCCTCGGCCGTGTAATGGACACCAGACCGGTTCAGAGGGCTTCGACACCTTCGGATTGCCGGCCGAAGGTCAACGATGGAGGCTCCGAAGTCCGCACAGAAACGACACAGCCTCTGGTTTATACCTTCCACTCGGCTCCAAACCAGGGGTCCGCGATCGATCCTCGGGACCAGGCTAAAAATTGCGAGCGTCATGTTGACCCCCACGTCACCACTTACCCGCTTCACCTCGGAGTTCAATTCCCGGAAGGAACGCAGGATCTCCTCGGATCCACGGTCCATGGCCAACATGGGCCACAACCTGCAATCTGGAGCACTTCGTGACACCCTCATGGCCTGCCCTTTCCCGCAAAGGGGCCGTCACACGGTGGACGTTGCTGCTTCCTATCACTAAAATAAATATATAGATGTAGATGAATTCTTTGAATAACATGCAAACTTCTAATTAAATTCTTACTTGTACTATCCCTTCGGTTTGGATTGGAAGTGAGTTGGATACATAAAAGGGGCACACTCTTCAAAAGGCGTCTTGTCATCCGACTCATTCCTCGAGCTTAAACTGAATACATTTTCATCGTCTAAAGTCTCGTTTCTATAAGACTGATTAAATTGAAATTAGTTGTATTATTATACAAGCCTGACGTATGTGCCTCTATTCTATTCATAGCAAGTCTTTCAGTATATCTTGACAGTAAATGCTTTCCTAGATGTTTCGCATAGATAAGAACAGCTCATGAAGTACACTTAAGTTAACGCAATTTCATCGCTGAAACCAAAAGAAAAATTACTAGCACAAAAAAATTGCGAAACCCTAAATGATAGAAATCGTTTCTCAAATCAAATTATTGATCAATGTATATTGTAAGTTCTTACTTTCGCCATGCCCAAAGAGTTAGTACCTGATCAACCTTAAATATTTTAAAGAAATAATATGAGGAAGATATTAATATCTTCCTCATTTAACCATATGAAGTGGCAGTTAAACAACGCTTCTTTTAAACACATCGCGTCGTGGATAAACCTTTACTACTACCAAAGGGAGAGAGAAGGTGGGAGTGAAAGGTGAGGCGAGGATGATGTGGGGGCGGGGGGGGAGGGAAGGAGGGGTGGGGTTGGAGCGATTGGGAAGTGGACGTGGGAAGCGGGGAAGAGTTTTGGCGCGTAGGCCGGAAGAATGTCGCATCAATCAGATGGCTCGGGGGCAGTGCATTTGATGCCAGCGGAGGGGGAGGGTCGAGTGGGAGGGGGGAGAAGGGGGCAGGGGTTGTTGGCGACGTAGGGGGGATGGGAATAGGTGGGGCGGGTGGGCGAAGGAGGAATCAGGGGTGAGGAAGGGGATGGGGGGGCGGCAAAAGGGAGTTGATTCGGCGACACTTGATGGATTGAGTGAGTCTCCAGTCCCGTGTCTTCCTCGTCCCCTGCCCGCCACAGGAGATGACCAGAGGAGCGCCCCGGCGTCGGCGTCCCCATTGGTCCTCTATATCTGTCCGCCCGCCCGTCCCAACCTCCCTCCCCCGCCACCCCTTTCCAACTCCCCTTTGCCCTCTATTTCACTCCCTGTCCGGAAATTACACGACACTCTCGCTTTTCCACTCCGATCGTCTTTTTTTCATCCTGCGGCGACTGAACTCTCTCCTCTTCTTCCTTTTACACCCACACATAGTATACATATGAAGGCGGTGCGAGGGAAATAACATCAATCGCGTGACGTCGACGTGAGTTTGGAAACAATAAGTAATGGCTTTCTATTTTTGGTACCATTTGAAGGGTCTCAGGGATTTTTTTGACAAGCGACGGATAGAAGAAGTGCGAGAGGAAGAAGGTAACCGAATTTAGGGTTGGCGGTTCAATGGAAGTCTAATGCCTTTCCCTCTCTCCCTCTCATCTTTCCACTCTGCTTTCCTCTCCCGTCTCCCTCCTCCTCCCGTTCTCGCCTTCGATAAAAGAAAAAGAGGGCAACCAATTATAGGAGTCTCTTTCACCGTTCCCGATATCATCGATGACTATGTGACTTGAATAAAAAGCTTTATTTTAGCCATCGAAGTGCCTTCCATGTCACTCACTGCAGGCTCAATAAATTCGTGTGAATAAAACCGGCCTCTCATAAATGCCAAATGCATCCTCCCGTCAGCTTACCAAGTTCCTTTTGTTTTCACTGATCTCACTCCATCTTCCTCTAAGGTAATTGGTCTGAATACCAAAGAGAACCATTTAGGTCTAAAAATAATCAATCGCGTCTTACGTTCTCCAAATCAAATCATTTTATATCTATAAAGTGCCGTGTAGCCAATTATGGATGTAGTTCAAGAAAAATATGCGGAAAAATCAAGTGAGTTTAGTTTCATAATAAGTTGGATTGAAGAATTCTTAGGCAACCGCGATTAGAGGGTCATTTTATGTGACGTTAGCTCTGATACAGTTCATCTACATCTACTAAGTACCGTACAAGCCACCACTACGGTGTTTTACACGGGGTGATTCCACACTAGGCATGCAGCACTAGTCCGAGCACAAATCAGAACCTCGCAATCTCCCCCGGCCTCTAGGCGCAGGCAAAAAAAGCAGTCAGGAGGACAGTGCGCAGTCCAACCGGAAACTGGGAGAGTGATACGTAAATGAACATGCAAACATGCAGAACAATGCTATAGACAGATCTAGTGGTTAACATTACTAATACTGTTAATTTATGAAAGCTACGAGATGCTAATTCATCCAGACAACAAAATAAAATAATGCCGGACATATCAAGCGATGTGAAGTGTTATTAATGATGCTATTTTATTTAACACAAGTGAAAATTCTTCTCTACCTAGTGAGGGTGGGAGTTTCATACGATTGATCTATCGCAACTTTTATGCTTCCATATTGTACGTGGGAAAAATGACATTTTAAATTATTGAATTTAGAATCTATTTAGAATTGATTTTTAAGAAGTACGTTGTAATGATTTTTTGGACAAAGAATAACTCGGTCAATGAAACATGCACAAATAATCAAACCAACTTATCAAATCTAGAGTCAGTTAAATACTTAGGTGTGACCCTTGTTCAGGACCTGTCTTGGCGGAAACATGTCCGGGAAATCTGCGGACATGCTAGTCACAAATTGGGATTGTTAAAAGTATATTAGGAAAATGCGATGACAAGGTTAAAGAGCGATGTTATTTTTCACTCATGAGATCTCACTTGGAGTTTGCGGCTAGCATATGAGACCCTTAAGAAGTAGGACTAATCTCTGAAATAGATAGAATACAACGGAGAGCAGCAAGATTTGTGAAAAGGTGTTACGATAAACTTAGCAGTGTTACCGAATTGTTGAAGGAATTAGGGTGGGAATGTCTAACTGATCTAAGGGAGAAATGTAGGTTAAATCTTTTGCGCATTTTTGAAGCAGACTGTTTTTTACCGGACGTTCAACGTTCAATGTTCTAGAGCCAATGTACTACGGTAGAAACGATCACAGGAATAAGATAAAGGAAATTTACTGCAGAACCGATAGATTTTCATTTTCATTTTTCCCACGTCAAATAAAAGATCATAATAGTTGTGATATGTCAATCATATGAAAGTCCTACCCACAGTATATAGAGTATAACATTTACTTGTGCTTATTACAACATCATACTAACACATCACACCGCTTGATATGTCTGGCATTATCTTCTTATGTTCAATGCATGAAGTAGCATCTCATAGCACTCATGAATTACTAGTATTAGTAATATTAACCACTAGATGTGTGTACAGCATTGTTCTGCATGTATGTAATTTTGTACATAAACGACATCGGTGACAAAGATGACAGTAAGCTTAGATTATTTGCTGACGACGCAGTGGTGTATAGTAAAATTCGTAGCTTTAATGATATGGAAGCGCTAACTAAGGAGCTCGAGGCAATACAAGAGTGGTGCGATGCGTGGCAGGTAGAATTAAACCTGAAAAAATGCGTTGTTGTGAATTTTTGGAAACGGAAAAACACTCCTTGTAACAGCTTTTGCATAAACAACATAAAATTAGACACCGTAGAATCGGTTAAGTACCTCGGAGTTAAACTGACTAATGATCTATCGTGGAGTAAACATATTCGAGAAATTACCGGTCAAGCTAATCGTAAATTGGGATTTGTTAAAAGAGTACTTGGCAAGTGTGACGATAAAGTTAGGGAAATCAGCTACTTCTCCCTCGTTAGACCCCACTTAGAATATGCCGCCAGTATTTGGGATCCTTATGAGATAGGCTTGGAAACTGAGTTAGAACGCGTGCAGCGAAGATCGGCAACATATGTTAAAGGCCGTTACGACAATCTCGTTAGTGTTACTGACCTTTTGCAGCAACTAGGATGGGAAAAGCTTTCAGACCGTCGATTAAAATTTAGACTCAATCTATTATGTAAGTTCCAAACCGGTATATTCTCTGACGACGTTGATAATATTTTACGAATTCCGACATACTACGGTAGATTAGATCATGAGAGTAAAATTAGGGAACTAGACTGCAGAACGGATAGATTTAACATGTCATTTTTCCCACGAACGATAAGGGACCATAATAGCTGCCATGAGACTTTTATCTGGGTTTGTCGTTAGGTAGTGTAGATCTTAGTAGTAGTAGTACTCCTAATACTTGATTCCTTATCTGTTACCTAGTACATACTAACAGCACGCCTAGCATGTTTTCTACATGGGTCTTGAGTCCCTGTCCATCTGTGTAGTTGTAGAATGCATGTATATTGACGGTCACTCTCCATTTTGATGACATCTGTAGTGTAGTGGTGCATGCTTGTGAGCCTTCGCCTCGTGACAAGCATTAGCGATTTATGCTAATGCATAATTAGTCGTAGTTACACTAACTCTAGGGTATAGAGTAATGCATGTTGGTGATTACTCACCCCCTGCCACACACCCCTGAGGTGGCTTGCAGGGTATTTTGTAGTTGTAGGTGTATGCATGTTCATTTACGTATCACTCTCCCAGACTCTGGTCAGTCTGCTGACACTGTTCTCCTGACTGCTTTTTGGCTCGCTGCCGGGGGAGCGTGCGACGTTCTGATTTCTACATCTACATCTACATCTACGATGTACCGTGCAAGCCACCACTAGGGTGTGTGGAACGGGGTGATTTCACACCAGGCATGCAGCACTCGTCCCAGAACAAATCCGAACCTCGCACGCTCCCACTGGCTCTAGGCGCAGGCCAAAAGCAGTCAGGTGAACAGTGCGCTGTCCAACCGGAAACTGGGAGAGTGATATGTAAAAGAACATACAAACATGCAGAAAAATGCTATAGACACATCTAGTGGTTAATACTACTGATACTGTTAATTTATGAATATAACGAGATGCTACCTCATACAAAGAAAAAAATAAAATAATGCCGGACTAATGGACCGGTGTGAAGAGTTAGTAATTATGTGGTGTTATTAAGCACATGTGAAAATTCTACTCTACCTATTGAGGGTGGGAGTTTCATGTGATTGATCTATCGCAACTATTATGATCCCTTATTGTACGTGGGAAAAATGACATTTTAAATCTATCGGTTCTGCATTTGTGCTGGGACAAGTGTTTGATGCCTGGTGTGGAATCACCCCGTGCCACACACCCTAGTGGTGGCTTGCACGGTACACCTACATCTACGAAGTACCATGCAAGCCGCCACCGGGTTTGTTGCACGGGGTGAATCCATACCAGGCATGTAGCACTCGTCCCACCACAAATTTACTGTTCTCCTGACTGCTTTTGGCCTGCGCCTAGAGCCAGGGGGAGCGTGCGAGGTTCTGATTTTTTCTGGGACGAGTGCTGCATGCCTGGTGTGGAATCACCCCGTGCCACACACCCTAGTGGTGGCTTTCACGGTACATCGTAGATGTAGAAATCAGAACCTAGCACGCTCCTCCGGCTGTTATGCGCAGGCCAGAAAGCAATCAGGAGGACATTGCGTAATGCAACCAGAAACTGGGAGAGTGATTCGTAAATGAACACGCAAACATGCAGAACAATGCTATACACACAACTAGTGGAAAAAAATTACTAATACTGTTAATTTATGAATGCTACGAAATGCTACTTTTTGCAGAGAACAAAATAATATAATGCCGGACATATCGGTGTGAGGTGTAAGTAATGATGTTGTATTATTAAGCACTAGTGAGAATTCTACTCTACTTATTAAGCATCTATATTATGTTTTCTACACAAGTCTTGAGACTCAGTCCATTTGTGTAGTTGCAAAATACATATATATTAATGTTCCCTCTCCATTGTGATAATATCTGTAGTGTAGCAGTGCATGCTTGTGAGGCTTCGACTCGTGACAAGCATTAGCGATTTATGCTAATGCATAATTAGTCGTAGTTACACTAACCTTAGGGTATAGTGTAATGCATGTTGTTGAATACTCACCCCCTGTCACACAGCCCTGAGGTGGCTTGCAGGGTATTTTATAGATGTAGATGTGTAGCTACAAAATACCCTGAAACCCACCTCAGGGGTGTGCGGCAAGGGGTGAGTAGTAACCAACATGCATTACACCAATGGGTGGGAGTTTCAAGTATCAGTTGCATTTTGAGAGTGGGAGTTTCAGAACTTGCGCAAATTATTTAACCTGTATTTCTCCCTTCGATCAGTTTGAGATTCCCACTCTAATTCCTTCAACAATTCGGTAACACTGCTATGTTTATCCTAACAACTTTTCGCAAATCTTTTGCTCTCCGCTGTACGGTACTTCGTACATATAGATGTACTTTCATTAACTTTATTAGGGTGCAGAGAAGTCCATGTTAGCGTTAACTCACCCCCTGCCACATACCCTTGAGATGACTTTCAGGGTATTATGTAGATGTAGATGAATACCGTGCAAGCCACCTCCAAGGTGTGTCGCATACATAGTTTCCGCTATGGGACAACTCGAAAGCCGGGAGTTTTTAATAAAAACGCTGATTGAATTCGGACATGAAGTATTGTGTAAATGACATAAAGTGTACCTTTTTTATATTTTTGTCCCAAAGGATGTACTTGTACATTCTTGTCCTAATGGACAAGAATGCACAAGAATGTATCTTATGACGTCAGTTTTTCTAATTCTTATTATTGTAGCTAATTCTGAATGATTGCGGACTTGTCATGGATTAGGACCTGGAGATTTATTGGGATAATTTTTGTGAAACTCCTGTGAACATCTGGATAAAATAAATTTCCGACAACTAAAATTTTCGATGACTTAAATTTGACTGCCTGGAACAAATGTATCGATGAACGTTAACATTAGCATTAGCAGTCAATAACTTTTGGGAATAAATTGTTGAAATTATATTTATTTCGGTAAACTGTAGACATAAACTTTTTAATCTATGACCAGAGTATAGCATTAGCGAGGAAGGAAAGAAATGCAGCCACGGTCGATCTCAGGCCTCGTTACAATCTTCCCGGCACCACTTTCTCGCGTCTGAAATTCCTCTCGTTGACTCAGCCCCGTCCTACCACGGTCGCTAATGAGAGAGGGGGGATCCCTCGTCTGGTGATGACGATGAGTCTTCCACGGCAGGAGGCACGGATCGCCCCGCACCACAAACCCTCCCTCGTTTGCACGGCCAAGTGAGCCACGGACACTCGAGCGAAGCGAAGAAAAAGATTCCCGACTCATCCGCCTCTCCGTTGAATGTACACACACAGCGCGAAACCTTTTGCCGGACTCCTTTGAAGCGGAAGACTTCGCAAAAATGTATTCCATCGGAGGAATCCTCTCATCCCCATTCATTCTTTCTCTCTCTCGGCCTGGACTATTTATCTATAGGTAGATTTTTTCCCTCCTCGTCAATTCCCCGTGGCCGAGTCGAATCGAAGGGTCGCAAACGACCGGATCCGAGGGCAAGTGTACCTTTCTCCGTCCCACGCCCCTTGCCCCATCCCCCAAGGGATCGTACACACAACGGTCCCCTCGTGGAGCCGTTTTTAAGTCTTCGATTCGCGATTCGTCTCCTCAGTCACGCCACCGGTCGCGGAAGCAGAGTAAACTTCCGCCGTCCCTGACAGCCGCGGGAGAGAAAGCAACCCTCGCTCGCCCTCTTTATTCCTCTCCCACACCCTCTGATCCCCCGTACCCCTTCCCTCCTCTACAAACAACCCCGGCCACGGATCAAATTAAGTCGGGAGGGTTTATGGCGAGGAGAAGACAGGCTGGTATGCGAGTGGGAAGGGCGATGAGGAGGGGGAAGAAAGAAAGTAGGGAAAGAAGAAGGGGAGAAAAAGAGAACATCTACAAAATGCCCTACAAGCCACCTCAAGGGTGTGTGGCAGGGGGTGAGTAGTCACCAATATGCAATACACTATACCCTTATATTAGTGTAACTACGATTATTGATCTACACCAACAGAATACCCTGCAAGCCACCTTAATAGTGAGGGAACATATAACTGAAAGTTAAGTTATGAGACACCTCGATATGCAGAACTTGTTAACAAAAACAAAACACGGATTCAGAAAGGGAAGATCTTGCGAAACTCAATAAGCACTTTTTGCCCAAGGAATTTATACCCGGGTTAACATAACGTTCCAGTTGATGCAACTTTGCTTGACTTTAAAAATGCATTTGATTAAGTTTCCCACACTAAGCTATTCATGAAATTAAAATTCTACGTGTTAGACGACGACGTAATTTCCTGGATTAGAGAATTCTTAAGCAATCGCGTGCAAAGGGTTCTACATCTACAAAATACCCTGCAAGCCACCTCAGGGGTGTGTGGCAGGGGGTTAGTAATCACCAACATGCAACTACACTATACCCTAGAGTTAGTGTAACTACGACTAATTATGCACTAGCATAAATCGCTAATGCTTGTCACGAGGCGAAGCCTCACAAGCATGCAACACTACATCTACATCTACAAAATACCCTGCAAGCCACCTCAGGGGTGTGTGGCAGGGGGTGAGTAATCACCAACATGCATTACACTATACCCTTATATATACCCTATCCATGCACTACACTACAGATGTCATCAAAATGGAGAGTGACCGTCAATATACATGCACTCTACAACTACACAGATGGACAGGGACTCAAGACCCATGTAGAAAACATGCTAGGCGTGCTGTTAGTATGTACTAGGTAACAGATTATGATTCAAGTATTAGGAGTACTACTACTACTAAGAGCTGCACTACCTAACGACAAACCTAGATAAAAGTCTCATGGCAGCTATACCGATATACTACGGTAGATCAGATCAATTAGGGAACTAGACTGCAGAACGGATAGATTTAAGATGTCATTTTTCCCACGAACGATAGGGAACCTTAATAGCTGCCATGAGACTTTTATCTAGGTTTTTCGTTAGGTAGTGTAGGTCTTAGTAGTGTTAGTACTCCTAATACTTGAATCGTTATCTGTTACCTAGTACATACTAACATCACGCCTAGCATGTTTTCTACATGGGTCTTGAGTCCCTGTCCATCTGTGTAGCTGTAGAATGCATGTATATTGAGGTCACTCTCCATTTTGATAACATCTGTAGTGTAGTGTTGCATGCTTGTGAGGCTTCGCCTCATGACAAGCATTAGCGATTTATGCTAATGCATAATTATTCGTAGTTACACTAACTTTAGGGTATAGTGTAATGCATGTTGGTGATTACTCACCCCCTGCCACACACCCCTGAGGTGGCTTGCAGGGTATTTTGTAGATGTAGATGTATTATGGTCCCTTATCGTTCGTGGGAAAATTGACATCTTAAATCTATCCGTTCTGCAGTCTAGTTCCCTAATTTTTCTCACATGATCTGATCTACCGTAGTATGTCGGATTTCGTAAGATATTATCAATTAAGGGTTGTACTAGATGACGCTATATCTAATGAAGTAAAATTCACATCGGGTGTCCCAAAGGGATGTGTCACAGGCCCACTTCGGTTCATTTTATACATAAACAATATCGGTGAAACAATTGACAGTAAGCTTAGATTATTTGGAAGACGACGCAGTGGTGAATGAAGAAATCCGTAGCCTTAATGATAAGCTAGCGCTAACTAAGGATCTCGAGGCAAAACAGGAGTGGAACGGTGCAAGGCAGCTAGAAATCAACCTGAAAAAATGTGTTGTTATGACTTTTAGGAAACGGAAAAGCGCTCCTTCTAACAGCAATTGCATAAACAGCAGCAAATTATAGGCTGAAGAATCGGTTAAATACCTCGGAGTTTAACTGACTAATGATGGTTTCTCTAGGTTTTTTGGTTTGGATGGATGAATGAGTTTTATCTAGGTTTCTCAATAGGTAGTGTAGCTCTTAGTAGTAGCAGTACTCCCTAATATTTTAATCCTTATCTGTTTCCTAGTACTAACTGCACCCAGTGCATGTTTTCCACAGTCTTAAGTATCTTTCCATTTGTATGGTTCCATGCAAGATGCATGTACTTATATCAGCGGTCCCCCTCCATTGTGAGCATATCTGTAGTGTAGTGCATGCTTGTGAGGCTTGGTCTCGTGACAAGCATTAGCGATTTATGCTATTGAATAATTATTCGTAGTTACACTAAGTTTAGTGTATAGTGTAAATCATGTGGGTGGATACTCATCTCCTGCCACACATCCCTGAGGTGGCTTGCAGGGTATTTGTAGATTTAGATGTAGAGGGGTATGTGGCAAGGGGTGAGTAGTCACCAACATGCATTACACTATGCCCTAAAATTAGTGTAACTACGACTATTGATCTTCATCTACAGAATACTTATTATTAACCGCCATTATGTTATTTTGTTCTTTGCATGAAGTAGCATCTCGTAGCATTCATAAATTAACAGTATTAATAATACTAACCACTAGATTTGAGTATAGCATTGTTCTTTATGTTTGCATGTTCATTTACGTAGAACTCTCCCTGCTCCTAGTTTGACTGCGCACTGTTCTCCAGCCTGCGTTTTGGCTTGCGCCTATTACTTTTTTTTAATAGCTGCCGAGGGAGCGTGCGAGATTCTGGTTTGTGTTGGGACGAGTGCTGCATGCCTGGTGTAGAATACCCCGTGCCACAAATCGTAGTGTTGGCTTGCACGGTGCTTTGTAGACGTAGATTTACACATCTACAAAATATCCTGCAAGTCAACTCAAGGGTGTGTGGCAGGGCTTGAAGTGGATTGCAGGAAATTTTGTAGATGTAGTGTAGTGCATGCTTGTGAGGGACTTTCGAGGGAGGGCATGCCTGGTGTGGAAACACCCCGTGCCACACACCTTAGAGGTGGTATGCATGGTAGATTCGTAGATTTAGATGAGGCTTGGCCAGCTGTCAAGCATTAGCGAATGCATCAATATTCGTAGTTTATTAACATTAACCTACATCTACTAAATGCTTTGCTTTCCCCCTGCCACACACCCCTGAGGTGGCTTGGAGGGTATTTTGTAGTTGTAGATATAAATACCCTGAAAGCCGCCTCAGGGGTGTGTGGCAGGGGGTTAGTATTCACAAACATGCATTACACTATACCCCAAAGTTAGTAAAACTGCAACTATTTAAATACTAGCATACATCGCTAATGCTTGTCACGAGGCAAAGCCTCACAATCATGCACTTCGCCACATATATTACCAAGCGGCCACAGATAAATACAGGTTAAATATTTTGCGCAAACTCGGAGCAGACAGTTTTTTGCCGGACGTTCAACATATACTGCTAGAGCCAACGTACTACATCTACATCTACAAAATACCCTACAAGCCACCTCAGGGGTGTGTGGCAGGGGGTGAGTAATCACCAACATGCAATACACTATACCCTAAAGTTAATGTAACTACGACTAATTATGCATTAGCATAAATCGCTAATGCTTGTCATGAGGCGAAGCCTCACAAGCATGCAACACTACAATACCGATGTCATCAAAATGGAGAGTGACCGTCAATATACATGCATTCTACAACTACACAGATGGAAAGGGACTCAAGACCCATGTAGAAAACATGCTAGGCGTGCTGTTAGTATGTACTAGGTAACAGATAAGGATTCAAGTATTAGAAGTACTACTACTACTAAGAGCTACACTACCTAACGACAAACCTAGATAAAAGTCTCATGGCAGCTATTATGGTCCCTTATCGTTTGTGGGGAAAATGACATCTTAAATCTATCCGTTCTGCAGTCTAGATCCCTAATTTTACTCTCATGATCTGATCTACCGTAGTATGTCGGATTTCGTAAAATATTATCAACGTCGTCAGAGAATAGACCGGTTTGGAACTTACATAGTAGATTTAGTCTAAATTTTAATCGACGGTCTGAAAGCTTTTCCCATCCTAGTTGCTGCAAAAGGTCAGTGACACTAACGAGATTATCATAAGGGCCTTCAACATATGTTGCCGATCTTCGCTGCACGCGTTCTAACTCAGTTTCCAAGCCTATCTCATAAGGATCCCAAATACTGGCGGCATATTCTAAGTGGGGTCTAACGAGGGAGATGTAGCTGATTTCCCTAACTTTATCGTCGCACTTGCCAAGTACTCTTTTAACAAATCCCAATTTACGATTAGCTTGACCGGTAATTTCTCGAATACGTTTACTCCACGATAGATCATTAGTCAGTTTAACTCCGAGGTACTTAACCGATTCTACGGTGTCTAGTTTTATGTTGTTTATGCAATAGCTGGTAGGTACAAGGAGCGTTTTTCCGTTTCCAAAAATTCAAAACACCGCTTTTTTTCAGGTTTAATTCTAGCTGCCACGCATCGCACCACTCTTGTATTGCCTCGAGATCCTTAGTTAGCGCTTCCTTGTCGTTAAAGCTACGAATTTCTCTATACACAACTGCGTCGTCAGCAAATAATCTCAGCTTACTGTCAACTTTGTCACCGATGTCGTTTATGTACAAAAGGAACAGAAGCGGGCCTATGACACTTCCCTGTGGGACACCCGATGTGACTTTTACTTCATTAGAAATAGCGCCATCTAATACAACCCTTTGCTCGTGATTACTTAAGAATTCTCTAATCCAGGAAATTACGTCGTCGTCTAAACCGTAGGATTTTAATTTCATGAGTAGCTTACTGTGGGAAACTTTATCAAATGCCTTTTTAAAGTCAAGAAAAATTGAATCAACTGGAGCGTTATGTTCACCCGAGACTAAAATATCGTGAGCTAATTTAGTTTCGCAAGATCTTCCCTTTCTGAATCCGTGTTGTGTTTTTGTTAACAAGTTTTCTATATCGAGGTGTCTCATAACTGAACTAACAATTATATGTTCAAGGACTTTGCAAGAGATAGATGTGAGAGATGAAGTGATCACAGGAATAAAATAAAGGAAATTGACTGCCGAACCGATAGATTCAAAATTTCATTTTTCCCACGCACAATAAGGGATCATAATAGTTGCGATTGATCAATCTCATGAAACTCCCACCCTCAATAGGTAGAGTAGAATTTTCACTTGTGCTTATTAACACTACATCGTTACTCTTCACACCGGTCGATTAGTCCGGCATTATTTTATTTTGTTCTTTGCATGAAGTAGCATCTCGTAGTATTCATAAATTAACAGTATCAGTAATATTAACCACTAGATGCGCCTATAGCATTTCTCTGCATGTTTGCATGTTCATTTACGTATCACTCGCCCAGTTTCCGGTTGGACTGCGCACTGTTCTCCTGACAGCTTATTGGCCTGCGCCTAGCGCCAGGGGGAGCGTGCGAGGTTCTGATTTGTTCTGGGACGAGCGCTGCATGCCTGGTGTGGAATCACCCCGTGCCACACACCCTAGTGGTGGCTTGCACGGTACATCGTAGATGTATACTATACCTAATGGCCGGGAGAACGTGCGAGGTCCATATTTGAGCTGGGATTAGTGCTCCATACCTGGTGTTGAATCATATTATATCTCCACAATAAATAAGAATAAATAGGGGTACTGAACGCTTCACGGTTTAACACTGCCTTCTTTATTCATCCGATGCTGCCACTATCATGGCAACGGTATGTGTGACGCACACCGTATCGGTAACAGGACGACAAAAGTTGCATGAAAACGCAGATTAAGTAACAGGATGACAAAAGTTGCATGAAAACGCAGATTAAGCCTCATAGCGTCGGTAGACCGTATGGCTGTCAAAACAGGGTCGGGTTCTGTTCACCAGTCTTGAGTCATTGAGCGGGGAGGACGAGTGCTGGGAGGTGAATTCCGAGCGAGTTCCAGAGGAGCGTGGGATTCTCAGCACCCCTGAGTGACTCACGCAGCGCTGTGAGAGGTAGAGGCATGACGTTTGCGGGGCCTGAGGCGCTCCCAAACCAAGGAGCTTCTCCGCAGGGATTTCTGAAGAGGGAGACGCCCCGGGCGGAAAAGGCATTATTTTTTCAGTATTGGATTTCTCTCCCCCCGTTTTGATTTTACTCTCTGCTTTTCAAAGTCATGACTCACAATTCTTGTTAATGTTTCCTAATGTCCCCTCCAGCAGATAAGCAATTGTGTATGGTTCTCAGAATGAAAATAACCTGGAAGAATCGGTAGGGGAAACTATGCTATGCCTTACTCACCCATTAACAACTTAAAGTTGGGTATCGTAATGGGTACATTTGACCATATATTACCTGAGTGGTGAAAAAATTAGATAATGCCCAAGAAATATTTTCCAAATATGTAAATTTTTGCTATGAGGAAAAAAAGTGTGAAATATTCAATTACCATAGAGTCCCATTCTTATCTCGAAGAAAGAAATCGTTGAATTTGAAAAGCAAATGAATCCTTTTCTGTTACCTAGTACTAACAGCACGCCTTGCATGTTTTCTACATAAGTCTTGAGTCTCCGTCCATTTGTGTAGTTGCAAAATACATATATATTAACGGTCCCTCTCCATTGTGATAATATCTGTAGTGTAGTAATGCATGCTTGTGAGGCTTCACCTCGTGACAAGTATTGGCGATTTATGCTAATTCATAATTAGTCGTAGTTACGCTAACTTTAGGGTATATATGATGGTGAATACTCACCCTCTGCCACACACCGCTGTGGTGGCTTGCAGGGTATTTTGTAGATGTAGGATCGAGAATGAATCTTCAATGAAGGAAGGTTCACTTATTACCCTTCTGGTCTCTGCAAGCCTCAATATAAGTATTCTTCGCGGCAAAAGGCCTAATTCTTAATTAAAACCCATCTCATTTAATGTAAAATCTAATAGCAGGGAACACCGTCTCCTAATGCAGAAATTAAATTTTCTTCCAGATTATCCACAAATTTCTGAATCTCATTTCCTCATTGAAGATTTGGTGTGGACTATTAATTCACCCCTAATTACTTCAAACGTTTCATGCCGAAATTGTTGAAAACGTAAGGGCTATTGCGAAGCGTAATTTAAACTCGAGGTTCCTTGTGCCCGTGAGACTTTCTACGTGTTGGATCGCACTGTAGTGGATCCTGACCACCCTCACCCTCCCCGTCCTTCCATTCTCCTCCCCCCTCCCCGCAAGGACGCGCAGGTACAGACCTCCTCTCCCTTTCCCACACTGCCTACCCCCACCCATGCAACCCCGTGAGCCCTTCCCTAACCACTCGTCTGCACTTGACACGCTCTCTTTTCGTCCTCCTCCTCCGACCCTTTGCATTGTTCACCGGTTCCTCCCCCCCCCCCTCACCTTCCCACCCCCCCGCCTACCCTCCCATCCCGACTTCGCACTCGGGCGGGTCATCCGTTCCGAGAAGTCAAACTATTGAGGCAGGTCGTGGCTCTCAAATCCTCGACGGACCGCGAAACCGTCCGCGATGCGGGACGACTGGAAAATCGAGGAGGATTCCGCGCTTCTTCACCCATCCTCCCCCCTTTCTCCGCTCCATCTCTGTTTCCCTCTGTCTTCCTTCCCCTCCCCCACACTCCGCTTCGTCTCTCTCTCTCTCTCTGTAGTACTCCCAATTACTTGTATCCGTATCTGCTACCTCTAAACCGATTTATTCTCTGACGGCGTAAAAAATGATACTAGATGTAGATAATATTTTACGAAATCGGACACACGACGGTATATCAGAACATGAGAATAAATTAAGGGAACTAGACAGCAGAACGGACAGATTTAAAATTTCATTTTACCTGAGAACGATAAGAGACCATAACAGCTGGCAATGAGACATTTTTCCAAGTTTTTAGATAGCTGGTGTAGCTAGTTAGTTGATTTACTCCTTACCTACTAACCATACATCTACATCTACGAAGTACCGCGCGAGTCACCACTAGTAAATCGTAAATTGGGATTTGTAAAAAGAATTCTAGGCAAGTGCGACGACAAAGTGAGAGAAATAAGCTACTTCTCCCTCGTTAGACCCCATTTAGAATGAGTTAATGATGGAATTGGTTAGTATCCTTAATATTCATGACCGTGCGGTGTACATGTGGCGGTCCGCTTGCATGCTGCATTTTGGTGACTTGTCACCCCCTGCCAAACACCCTAGAGGTGGCTCGCAAGGTAATATGTAGATGTAGATGTAGAATATGCTTCCAGTGTTTGGGATCCTCATGAAACAGGCTTAAAAACAGAGTTAGAACGTGTACAGAGAAGAGCAGCCAGGTACGTGAAAAGCCGTTACGATAGTCTTGTTAGTGTTACTGACCTCTTAGAACAACTCGAATGGGAATCACTGTCAGACCGTAGATTGAAAACAAGACTAAATCTATTATGTAAATTCAAGAGTAGTTTATTTTCCGACGAAGTTGATCATATTTTACGACCGCCAACGTACTATGGTAGATTAGATCATAAAAATAAAATAAGAGAGATAGACTGTAGAACAGATAGATTTAAAATGTCGTTTTTTCCGCGAGCGATAAGAGACTATAACGGCTGTGTAAGGACTTAGAAATAGATTAGTTGACTGATAGTGTAGCTTACTAACTTATGTATTTCTTAAAGCATGTTTACGGAGTTTTATGGTGTTTCTAACAGCATGTTTTGCATGTTCTAGCTTCATAGGCAGATTGCCCTCTTAAGTAGCATGTAGAATATTATGTGTCATCGTACATATGTGGCGTGCAAGTGGGGATTCTCTTGCATGCTGCATGATGGTTTTTAGTTAATGATGGAATTGGTTAGTATCCTTAATATTCATGACCGTGCGGTGTGCATGTGGCGGTCCGCTTGCATGCTGCATTTTGGTGACTTGTCACCCCCTGCCAAACACCCTACATCTACATCTACATATTACCCTGCGAGCCACCTCTAGGGTGTTTGACAGGGGGTGACAAGTCACCAAAATGCAGCATGCAAGCGGACCGCCACATGCACACCGCACGGTCATGAATATTAAGGATACTAACCAATTCCATCATTAACTAAAAACCATCATACAGCATGCAAGAGAATCCCCACATGCACGCCACACATGTACGATGACACATAATTTTCTACATGCTACTTAAGAGGGCAATCTGCCTATGAAGCTAGAACATGCAAAACATGCTGTTAGAATCACCATAAAACTCCGCAAACATGCTTTAAGAAATACATAAGTTAGTAAGCTACACTACCAGTCAACAAATCTATTTCTAAGTCCTTACACAGCCGTTATAGTCTCTTATCGCTCGCGGAAAAAACGACATTTTGAATCTATCTGTTCTACAGTCTATCTCTCTTATTTTATTTTTATGATCTAATCTACCATAGTACGTTGGCGGTCGTAAAATATGATCAACTTCGTCGGAAAATAAACTACTCTTGAATTTACATAATAGATTTAGTCTTGTTTTCAATCTACGGTCTGACAGTGATTCCCATCCGAGTTGTTCTAAGAGGTCAGTAACACTAACAAGACTATCGTAACGGCTTTTCACGTACCTGGCTGCTCTTCTCTGTACACGTTCTAACTCTGTTTTTAAGCCTGTTTCATGAGGATCCCAAACACTGGAAGCATATTCTAAATGGGGTCTAACGAGGGAGAAGTAGCTTATTTCTCTCACTTTGTCGTCGCACTTGCCTAGAATTCTTTTAACAAATCCCAATTTACGATTAGCTTGACCTGTTATTTCCCGAATATGTTTATTCCACGATAGATCATTATTGAGCCTAACTCCGAGATATTTTACGGATTCTACCGTCTCTAATTGGGTATCCTGAATGAAATAGCTCTGTTGTGGGGAGTTATTTTTCCCCCAGAATTTCATTACTACGCATTTTTTCAAATTTAACTCTAGCTGCCACGCATCGCACCATGCTTGGATTGCAGTAAGGTCGTTTGTTAGTTTATCCTTATCTTCACTGCTACGGATTTCCCTGTATACTACAGCGTCGTCTGCAAATAATCGAAGTTTACTGTCTATTATGTCACCAATATCGTTGATATAGAGTAGGAAGAGGAGTGGGCCTATGACACTACCCTGAGGGACGCCAGATGTGACTCTAACTTCGTTGGAGGCTACGCCGTCTAATACTACTCTTTGCACGCGATCGCTCAAAAGTTCTCTGATCCAGGAAATTACATCATCGTCTAGGCCGTATGATTTTAGTTTTACTAATAACTTTCCGTGGGGCACTTTATCAAATGCTTTTTTGAAATCAAGAGGTGGCTCGCAAGGTAATATGTAGATGTAGATGTAGAATATGCTTCCAGTGTTTGGGATCCTCATGAAACAGGCTTAAAAACAGAGTTAGAACGTGTACAGAGAAGAGCAGCCAGGTACGTGAAAAGCCGTTACGATAGTCTTGTTAGTGTTACTGACCTCTTAGAACAACTCGAATGGGAATCACTGTCAGACCGTAGATTGAAAACAAGACTAAATCTATTATGTAAATTCAAGAGTAGTTTATTTTCCGACGAAGTTGATCATATTTTACGACCGCCAACGTACTATGGTAGATTAGATCATAAAAATAAAATAAGAGAGATAGACTGTAGAACAGATAGATTTAAAATGTCGTTTTTTCCGCGAGCGATAAGAGACTATAACGGCTGTGTAAGGACTTAGAAATAGATTAGTTGACTGATAGTGTAGCTTACTAACTTATGTATTTCTTAAAGCATGTTTACGGAGTTTTATGGTGTTTCTAACAGCATGTTTTGCATGTTCTAGCTTCATAGGCAGATTGCCCTCTTAAGTAGCATGTAGAATATTATGTGTCATCGTACATATGTGGCGTGCAAGTGGGGATTCTCTTGCATGCTGCATGATGGTTTTTAGTTAATGATGGAATTGGTTAGTATCCTTAATATTCATGACCGTGCGGTGTGCATGTGGCGGTCCGCTTGCATGCTGCATTTTGGTGACTTGTCACCCCCTGCCAAACACCCTACATCTACATCTACATATTACCCTGCGAGCCACCTCTAGGGTGTTTGACAGGGGGTGACAAGTCACCAAAATGCAGCATGCAAGCGGACCGCCACATGCACACCGCACGGTCATGAATATTAAGGATACTAACCAATTCCATCATTAACTAAAAACCATCATACAGCATGCAAGAGAATCCCCACATGCACGCCACACATGTACGATGACACATAATTTTCTACATGCTACTTAAGAGGGCAATCTGCCTATGAAGCTAGAACATGCAAAACATGCTGTTAGAATCACCATAAAACTCCGCAAACATGCTTTAAGAAATACATAAGTTAGTAAGCTACACTACCAGTCAACAAATCTATTTCTAAGTCCTTACACAGCCGTTATAGTCTCTTATCGCTCGCGGAAAAAACGACATTTTGAATCTATCTGTTCTACAGTCTATCTCTCTTATTTTATTTTTATGATCTAATCTACCATAGTACGTTGGCGGTCGTAAAATATGATCAACTTCGTCGGAAAATAAACTACTCTTGAATTTACATAATAGATTTAGTCTTGTTTTCAATCTACGGTCTGACAGTGATTCCCATCCGAGTTGTTCTAAGAGGTCAGTAACACTAACAAGACTATCGTAACGGCTTTTCACGTACCTGGCTGCTCTTCTCTGTACACGTTCTAACTCTGTTTTTAAGCCTGTTTCATGAGGATCCCAAACACTGGAAGCATATTCTAAATGGGGTCTAACGAGGGAGAAGTAGCTTATTTCTCTCACTTTGTCGTCGCACTTGCCTAGAATTCTTTTAACAAATCCCAATTTACGATTAGCTTGACCTGTTATTTCCCGAATATGTTTATTCCACGATAGATCATTATTGAGCCTAACTCCGAGATATTTTACGGATTCTACCGTCTCTAATTGGGTATCCTGAATGAAATAGCTCTGTTGTGGGGAGTTATTTTTCCCCCAGAATTTCATTACTACGCATTTTTTCAAATTTAACTCTAGCTGCCACGCATCGCACCATGCTTGGATTGCAGTAAGGTCGTTTGTTAGTTTATCCTTATCTTCACTGCTACGGATTTCCCTGTATACTACAGCGTCGTCTGCAAATAATCGAAGTTTACTGTCTATTATGTCACCAATATCGTTGATATAGAGTAGGAAGAGGAGTGGGCCTATGACACTACCCTGAGGGACGCCAGATGTGACTCTAACTTCGTTGGAGGCTACGCCGTCTAATACTACTCTTTGCACGCGATCGCTCAAAAGTTCTCTGATCCAGGAAATTACATCATCGTCTAGGCCGTATGATTTTAGTTTTACTAATAACTTTCCGTGGGGCACTTTATCAAATGCTTTTTTGAAATCAAGAGGTGGCTCGCAAGGTAATATGTAGATGTAGATGTAGAATATGCTTCCAGTGTTTGGGATCCTCATGAAACAGGCTTAAAAACAGAGTTAGAACGTGTACAGAGAAGAGCAGCCAGGTACGTGAAAAGCCGTTACGATAGTCTTGTTAGTGTTACTGACCTCTTAGAACAACTCGAATGGGAATCACTGTCAGACCGTAGATTGAAAACAAGACTAAATCTATTATGTAAATTCAAGAGTAGTTTATTTTCCGACGAAGTTGATCATATTTTACGACCGCCAACGTACTATGGTAGATTAGATCATAAAAATAAAATAAGAGAGATAGACTGTAGAACAGATAGATTTAAAATGTCGTTTTTTCCGCGAGCGATAAGAGACTATAACGGCTGTGTAAGGACTTAGAAATAGATTAGTTGACTGATAGTGTAGCTTACTAACTTATGTATTTCTTAAAGCATGTTTACGGAGTTTTATGGTGTTTCTAACAGCATGTTTTGCATGTTCTAGCTTCATAGGCAGATTGCCCTCTTAAGTAGCATGTAGAATATTATGTGTCATCGTACATATGTGGCGTGCAAGTGGGGATTCTCTTGCATGCTGCATGATGGTTTTTAGTTAATGATGGAATTGGTTAGTATCCTTAATATTCATGACCGTGCGGTGTGCATGTGGCGGTCCGCTTGCATGCTGCATTTTGGTGACTTGTCACCCCCTGCCAAACATCCTAGAGGTGGCTCGCAGGGTAACATGTAGATGTAGATGTAGATTTATATGTTCCCTCACTATTAAGGTGGCTTTCAGGGTATTCTGTTGATGTAGATCAATAATCGTAGTTACACTAATTTTAGGGTATAGTGTAATGCATATTGGTGACTACTCACCCCCTAGTAATCTACTACTCACCCACCGAGTATACGCCGCCAGTATTTGGGATCCTTATGAGATAGGCTTGGAAACTGATTTAGAACGCGTGCAGAGAACATCGGCAAGATACGTTAAAGGCCGTTATGATAATCTCGTTAGTGTTTTTGACCTTTTGCAGCAACTGGGAAGGGAAAAGTTTTCAGACCGTCGATTTAAATTAACACTCAATCTATTACGTAAGTACCAAACCGGTCAATTGTCTGACAACGTTGATAATATTTTACGAAATCCGACATACAACGATAGATCAGATCATGAGAAAAAAGTTTGGGAACTAGACTGCAGAACGGACAGATTTAAAATGTCATTTTTCCCACGAACGATAAGGGACCATAACAGCTTCCAATGGGACTTTTATCTAGGTTTGTCGTTAGGTAGTGTACCTCTTAGTAGTAGTAGTACTCCTAATACTTGAATCCTTATCTGTTACCTAGTTTATACTAACAGCACGCCCTGCATGTTCTCTACATGGGTCTTGAGTGTAGTTGTAGAATGCATGTATATTGACCGTCCGTCTCCATTTTGATAACATCTGTAGTGTAGTAGTGCATGCTGGTGAGGCTTCGCCTCGTGACAAGCATTAGCGATTTATGCTTATGCATAAATGTCGTAGTTACACTAACTCTAGGGTATAGTGTAATGCATGTTGGTGATTACTCACCCCCTGCCACACAGGGTATTTTGCAGGGTATTTTGTAGATGTAGATGAATGAAAAACTGAATTCATGACAATTAAAATTCAATGTGACAGTATATATGTAATAAACATATTTATATCCTATCATTTGGCTCCTTAATATGAATATTAGGCAGATTAAATTCATATATCTTGGAAAATCCTTTTTCATGTGTGGCCCTTCTCTTTGCGATAAGGGTTCTTGTCATTATCCTATTTTTTGGTAGGTATTAATTACTAGGCCGATTTCGGTAACATTGACATTCGAAGTGAAGTACTTAAAGATATCTTTTTCAACTCTTCCACATGGTGCATTCCTTCCCCTAAGTAACTGCCTCTTCCTCATATTATGTCCAGAGTACATCTACAAAATACCATGCAAGCGACCAAGTGTGTGGCACGGGGTGATTCCACGCCAGGGATGCAATGGTCAAGAGTAGTGGCACTGAGCTCTACTCAAGCAAAGCATTTAGTTGCATTTAACTTGCCTTAACCAAATACTGTGGCGTCATATTTGAATTTTTTTTCCATTTTCTGTTTTAAGATCCTCGAAAGGAAAGCAATCGGCACGATACGGGATTAGTAGATAGTTTTATCTTTAAAGCTGCACTTCACCATAAAAACAATAAGACGTACAAACCATCGATTAAGATTATAATATCTATTTATGAATTCATTAGAACTTGTCGAATCAAATTTTTAAGCGACAATTACTCATCATTTTTTTAAGGCATTTATGATGAAGTTTCCTTACTTTCTAGTAATATCGTATTATTAATGGTTGAACCACCACCTCTACTGAGTCAACATTATTTAATGATCAATGTGCACCTAAAATGAAATACTACTTAGGTATTCATTATAGAGCATACGATGCAAATCATGAACGATGCGAACATGAGGAATTATGAATGAAGAAAGCGGTAAGCTGTAAATAGAATAGAGGATAGGGTTACAGCAAACCAATTACCCTTTTTATGGCTACTGATGATGAGGTATTTTCATAGAATTTATGTGTTAATGTGTTGAACTACAAAGGAAGTACTAAAGCCTTCTCATTAGTGAACCGATGATGTATTCGCTGCCACCCCTTTCCCTCTTCAATTTGCCAATTAATGACTTCATAAGCCCCTAACTTTCATATAAATATACCATTCACTATAAACTCGAGCATTTGTTACATCATTTTCTACTTTTCATTGGTCTATTATATTTACTATTATTATAACAGCAATTAATGAAAATGAGCAATTTCCATAGGTATAACATTTATTGCACGACCGGTTTCGCTTTTTACAGCATCTTCAGGTGGACCTGAGCCATGTGCTTTATATACCTATCTATGTTAAACATATTTTGAATTAATATTTCATCTTAAAATAAGGATGATTCAGTCCAGCAACTTAAAAGTGTTAACCAGAAGGGATTTAATAAAAAAGAGTAAATAAAAAAACTAAAAATATGGTTTACAGAAAAATTTCCGACGGTGATTTAACATTCAAAATAAATCTACACAATTGGAAAAGTGCAATTATTTCTCTTATATTATAAATCTACGCGTTGATTAAGTGAGAATTTAAGGCACTTGTTAGGCACATCTTCCATTATTTTGATTAATTCAGCGAAGATGAGTATAAAAAAGTAAGCAGTCGGAGCGTGGCGCGAACAGCCTCATGCCCGAGCGGAGAAACAACCGGTCGCGCTCGAGCTCTTAAGGGAAGCCACCGCCATAAAGGAAGTCCCTTTGACCCGGGAGCGTTTTTTTCCGTCGCCGGGGCACCGGGTGTCCACCCGCTGGGTTTTTTTTCATTCGCTCCTCCTTCCGAGGAAGTCGGGAATCATGAGTGCACCCGGAACGATCACTCACTGCGTTTCCTTGCGGCCTAGGAAAGGGTTTTTCGAATGAATTCCGCCTGACCTCGGCGGACCGGGCAGACTGCGCGGCGTTGGTATCCCGAGGGAGAGGGTGGGGTTAGGGGGTTGAATAAGGGGTATGGGGGCGGAAAGGGGGAAGAGATGGGCGAGGGAGAGACAGAGACCCTTGAACTCCCTTATCGTGTGTGCTCCCTTCCCCTTTCCTCACCCCCTCCCCACCCCCGCCTGTCCGCCGTCGGGCTGTCTCCCAGCGCCTTTTTCGAAGAACCACCTCCCCCTTCGGTCCTCATCCTTCCATGTTTCGACTAGTAATCTTTTTCTTTTAGGGTCCCGCGGAGCCCTTATCGTTGACCCTAGAGCTCATTTTTAAAACCCTGACCCTCTGCCACCAGCGGAGTTCGGTTATCTCCTAGACGATGATGTTGCTGTTACTATTATTGCCATTGGATTCGAATTTCAGGGGCCGTTTGACGAGCAGAAAATATTCACATCTCGCCTTCCTCTGCCTTCCGTGGCCCACCCACGTGACGTTTAAGTTTCCTGGTTGACCCACAAGAGGCCCTCTTTGTTTGTTTGCTCCGTTTGGTTCCCTGTACCAGCTGGAAGGATGCAATAAAATTAACAACGATTCGACTTTACCGAGTTCTCCTCGTTCAATTTTTTTATTGATAATGCTCTCACGTCATTTTATAGGTGTCATTCTGAGAATCTACATACATTTTGCAGTATCTTCATAAAATTAAATTCAAAAGTACAAAAATTAAATTTAGAAACTCTTCATTGAGTGAAGGATGATTATGCCTAATTTTTTAATTGTTTTATAAATTTCAAAATACACTTCAAAATCGCGTTCTCCGACCAACTAATTAAATATTATTAGTTTTATCGTTGCAGTTATTTTCCTATTTCATGAAATTATCCGTTTGTATTTTCTGATCATGGGAATAAAAAAATACACAAAATGCTTAAACATAATCAAATAATGCATTTACAGATGATTTGAGTAAACCATACGCTTTACTGCCCCAGTAAATATAGCAGCTGCCCCATATTGTCCCTTATGTTTACTATTTCGCACAACCAGCTCTTTTTTGTGGTGTTTCGTGGCATTGGGATCCTAATACTGATCGATAATTACGTTATTTCCACCTCAGTCAAGTGAAACTACCTTCTTAAAAATCTTAATTAATGTTTTTATATGTAATTAGGAGTGATGCGAGCAAACAAAATCATGGATATCTGAATCTTCTCTAAAATACTGTCGTAAAATGCCTTTTAAGCTTGTGTAATATATTTATTCCATTACGTTAGAGTTCAAAAATCTTGGAAAACCATGTTCATGTTATATCTACTTTCTCCCACTTTTATACAGATGCAACAGACTCGGGTCGTATCAATATCTCCAGTGCATGCCAAGACTAACGATGCATAACTTCATTGATCAAGTGGGACAAATTTCTCCTTAGTGATCAGCTATTGCTTGCGATAACTTCAGTAATTTTCTTTGCCTTTCCTCTCTTTTTCTTCGCTTTTTTGCTTGCATTTGTTAGAATTCGATTTTATTTATTTTAAAATATTAAAAAACAGACGAGGTCGGCCTTTACATTGAATGCTTATTTTTAACTTAGAATCTGCAGCATTAACAAAAATAAAATATGAAAAAACTAGGATTGGGAAATAGTATCAAAATTAAAACAAAGAGACAACAACATAAATCAATAAGCTACAACAACATGGAAAATTAGGGAATCAGGTGGAAAACGCTTTTCCAAGCTGGAGCTTGAATGATCCGAAGGGAGCAGAGAGATCGAGGGAAGGGTAGGCAGATGAAATGGTGTTGAACAAGGCTTGTAAAAAAGGGATCGCTGGGAGAGATAAATACGGAATTAGGTTGGTGTATAAGGTGATTGTAGCGCAAGGCACGGGTGGGGATGTGAAGTGAAAAGTATGGAGTATTTTAGTGGATCGGTACTGACCATTTAACGCACTGTAAATAAATGAAAGGTCAGTGATATTCCTACGGGTGGCCAGTGGGGCCAATCAAAGAGCAGACAGGATTTCAGTACGAGAAGAATTACGGAGGTGCGGTACGCGGTGACGGACCACGGAAATGAAGAAATTAACGGGGTGCTCAAGAATTTTCAAGTTGGAGAGACAGGCAGTGGAGTAGATAACGGAGCAGTATTCGAGAGTTGGGAGAATGCAGCCAGTGAATATAGTTTTCAGGGCAATGGGGTTTGTGACATTGGTGAATCTATAGAGCACACCCACGACAGACATGGCCTTGGATTTTATCTTATTGAGGCGCGGGACGAAAGAGAGTTTGGGATCGAAAGTAATACCCAGGTCATTGTGCAAGGAGACAATGGGAACAATTTAATTAAATATAGTGTAGTTTCTAGGAGTTACTGTATTTTTTAAATAAAAAGGTATGTATTTTGATTTAAGAGTATTAATTGTAAGTTGCGACGGTAGGCACCAGGCCTCAAGGGAATTGAGTGAAGATTGGAGTGACCGGGAGTCGGGAGCATTCTCAGCTGTTTTAAATATTTTGTAGTCGTCTGCGTCCAACAGATGTTCCTTCACAAACAGTCTTGTTTAAAGAATGTTATTGGACACACGTCAAAAGGTTTGCAGCAAATATCCTTAGTCTTTGCAGTGAGCTAGTTCGACTGCAGATTAAAATTGCCTTCAAGTATACGCACAGTGACACATTCAAGCCGCGATAAGAAATACGGTCGTTGAGTGCTTTTCATAAACACTCTTTATCTATCAAGAAGATTTGGCATTCCCGCTGATTACATTCTTGAATGTCAAAAAGTCGGAAAAGATAGATACCTAAAAATTAGCATAGGCGTTGGAAATTGCGAACCACCACATGCCAGAGTGCTTTAGGAGACCAGTCACTGTTCACAAATTTGTATGCATTTAAAAAAAAATATTGTTTTTCACAAGATAGAATGGCACATTATAGATGTACTTGAGAAGATCTAAGCGTAGAAAAGTAGTGAAATTGAGAAGTTATTAAGAGAGAAGAATTGTTCCACTTCCCTAGAGGAGTTAAGTGTAGCGACTTTCATGGAATTACGCGCTGCAGGAGACAAAGCAGCGGTTGTGAAAGAGGTGACAACTACAACCCCAACAAGAGGAAAGAGAATGCTTTCTAAATAAAGGGCTAAAGACGCTCCAAAAAGAGAGCTCTCGGAAGAGGAAGCTGTTTCTCTGATTGTGACGGAGCAATTGACGAAAAGAATTAATATCTCCTCACTCGGGAAACGGCGAAATTTCATGGGCACAATATACGAGTATATCCAAATTATGAAAAGGTAAAAGCAGCAAAAAGGTGGCTTATCCGGAAGGGATAATCATTTCAGAAGAAAAGTGTGAAGTAGAATTACAGTCTCTACTTTATTATAGGGCTGCAAGAATTATTTCTTGGAGGCAAGGAAATTTTCGCTTCAACATGTAAATTGATATGTAAGTGGGGAAATCAGATTTGAAAGATGACAGCATGTTCGCCATCTCTCTCGTGCCTCTGGAAATGTTGGATTCAGCATCTGGTAAACAAAAATCGAAAATATTTTTGACCTATGTTTTAAATGATAGCCGTTTCTAAATGACTACGTATGTGGCGCAAACATTTCTGAGATGTATGAGCTGGAGAGGATGAATTCAATGGAGGTGGATGAATCAAAAATTTAATTTTGATTACCTCCACTCCATTGTTACATACGATTCTTTGAGTGTCTTCTCCGAATCTCTTATCGCTTTAACAATAATAAATGGTGGGTAAGTGAAAAGTTCGATGTAGTTACTTAGTATAATCTATTCTTATAATGCCCCATTTATTATTCTACTATATCTATAATTAGCCACATTTTCACCTGAATTTCGTGATTTCTCTCAGACCAAAGCTACCAATAGGGAGCAAAAATGCATTAGAAAAGAGGGAGAAAGAAATCCAAGAGGCATTTAGCAAAAAAATAGAACTTATAATAGACATACCAAATCCTGGTCAAGGAACAACTAGCGATGGAAACACTACCCGACGCTTTTTCCCAATCCTAAGCTTTCGTCGGAAATTTGCGGTATGTTAGCAATTTATTGCTTTAAGAACATTCCCAAAATTGAAGCTCTATGATCAGCATATTACTTTTATATTACCAAATAATTACAACGTATTTCATTTCCAATTCTAGGTATTGATGAGGAAATTTTTGTAATATTTTCCACAATTCTGAAACTCTATCATCTGGGCTTCAAATAAATCATACCGCGTTCTCTGACGACTGCTCCAGCACTGCTTCTCATTATGTAAAGTTGTACCCATGGTATCATATGCCACCTTCTGTCCACAAAGTGCTCCTTCATGGAACGTCTATTGCAAAGGTGGTAGTGCTCCCGATAGGCCAGCTATCAGAGGAAGCCCTAGAATCGAGGCACAAGGACATACGAAGATACCGGGCGCATTATACGCGAAAAATTTCGCGATCTGCTGAATTCGAGGATCTTTTTCGAAGGCCTCTCCTTACTTCAGATCCGTTTATATCAGCATATGATGTTCCAAAAAAAATAAGAAAAATATACCAAAAGAAGCTCGGGACCTCCTGATGGAACTGCCCAACAGTTCCGATAAGGATAGTGACGCGACTCGGATGAATATAATTAATAGTTTAGTGTATTCATACCTATCACTTACAATTATTTTTGTTTTCTAATTTTATATTTTACACATTTAACAATTAAATTTATTGTTTTTAAACTCATCCTGAATTAATTTTGAATTACTACCCTGTGATTTAAATTAGCTTTTGATACCGTAACGGTTCAGAAAATCGATTTTCATATTTACCGTCTCCGCCATTTTGTTTATAATTAGACTCGGTTCGGAATAATAATACTCGGTTAGACCATGAATTGGCTCAATATTTCGGAGTTTGTATTAGGAGCCTAAAAGGATTCAACTATGAAGAAATCATGGTTCTCATTTTTAAAATGTGGATGATATGATTTTTGGCCAGCTTTTTCTGACTTCAGCCCACTGTGCGTCGCCTTGCCTTTCTTCCCACAGGCTCGGAGTGGCGTGGGCCGGAAGTCGAGGCGATGCTAACTCTACTTCCTCTTCCTTCCCAGCCCGGACATCTCGCACCCCCCCCCCAATCCGCTCCCCGCCCATACCATTTATAAGAAATGCATATCTGTGCTCAACCGAGTACATCCTATTCCCTGACCCCCTCTCTCTCTTCGTCGATGGAGACACTTTCAATTTATAGATATGGACCGAGCGAAGATAGATGGACTCCGTGGGAGATAAAAGCGGTGCGGGGGATGGCCAAGGAGAAATGAAATTAAGATCAGAGCGCTGGTCTTTCTCCTCCCCAATATGGGTTACTCCCTATACATGTTCGTGGTTGTTTATGCAGACCCTCTCCCAGATTTCTTGTCGTACATTTCGTGGAGTTCTCCCTCATAGAGTCAGACTGTTATGGCAATATTTGGACGTACTCCCTTCTAGAAAGTTCTCTCTTGATATTTTAATATAAATCCGTTGGGTTTATGCAGTAGACCAAAGACGGGAGCGTAAAGTTGAGAAAAAATAGGACTTGCGCCAGACACTATCGCAGATGAAACGTCTACCTTTAAGGAACCTCTGCATAAGCCTGCATATCTCTTTGAAACATATGTGTAGGTATAGATTATCTATTCAAATTCATTCCTTATTTTTATTCCCAAAGTGCGTTCCCCGGTACGCAGAGTACTTATTTTTTATCTGTGTTGTTCAAGAAAATTGTGATAAATAATGGGCCCGCGAGTAGAAATAGTACATCTACATAATACCCTGCAAGCCACCTCAGGGGTGTGTGACAGGGAGTGAGCAGTCACCAACGTGCATTACACAATACCCAGAAGTTAGTGTAACTTCGACTAATTATGCATTAGCATAAATCGCTAATGCTTATCACGATACGAAGCCTCACAAGTATGCACTACACTATAGATATGCTCACAATGGAGAGGGACCGTTAATATATGTATGCATTTTGCTACTACACAAATGGACAGAGAATGAAGACTTATGTAGAAAACATGCACGGCGTGCTGTTAGTAATAGGTAACAGATAAGGATTCAAGTATTAGTGAGTACTACTACCACTAAGAGTTACACTACCTATCGACCAACCTAGATAAAAGTGTCATTGGCAGCTGTTATGGTCCCTTATCGTTCGTGGGAGAAATGACATTCTAAATCTGTCCGTTCTGCAGTCTAGTTCCCTAATTTTATTCTCATGATCTGATCTACCGTAGTATGCCAGATTTCGTAAAATATTACCAACGTCGTCAGAGAATAGACCGGTTTGGAACTTACATATTAGATTGAGTCTAAATTTTAATCGACGGTCTGAAACCTTTCCCCATCCCAGTTGCTGCAAAAGGTAAGTAACACTAACTAGATTATCATAACGGCCTTTTACGTATCTTGCCGACCTTCGCTGCACACGTTTTAACTCAGTTTCCAAGTCTATCTCATAAGGATCCCAAATACTGGCAGCATATTCCAAGAGGGGTCTTACGAGGGAGAAGTAGCTGATTTCCCTAACTTAATCGTCGCACTTGCCAAGTACTCTTTTAACAAATCTCAATTTACGATTAGCTTGACCGGTGATAAGGTGTAATAATGATAAACTTTTAAATATCACTTTTCATTCGCCAATATTCCTCTCGCTTAGATTGGATCACTGATTTGATAACTTCTGAATCAAATGCCTATGAGTTTCACTAAGATCACACGGCGTTCCCTAATAATTGACGAAGTTCTATACCACTCCTGAAACTGCTCCATCGAACACCATTCCGGATATTCTTGCATTTACGTCTAAACTGCAGATAAAATACAAGAGTTCTAATGGCTCCAGTTTACTCTTGATGCAAAAATGGCATGGTTGTGACCAAGTACAGTGAAAATTATAACATATTAATCTAGTGTGGACCGCGTCCAGCTACGAAAACTCCTAGTCTCAGCACTGACTGAGGGCTCAGGACACTTGGAATTGTATCCAGCATGTGTGATTTTGAGGATTTTGGAATGGGTACAAGGAAATAATCATGCCAAGAATATTGTCATTTTCCACAACGCATAGCTTTCAGGTTGAGCTCCAAATTCACCTTGCTATACAATGAACAAAATTGTCTCCTCTGCGACCCACGCTAATTATAGATCAAAGAAGTATCAAGAAGAATCAACGTGCTTTTTTATCTATCATTACAAAACATATATCCAATTGGAAAACATCAAATAATAATTACTGCCTTCTTTTGCTATTCAGTCTGTAATAGTAGTTGATTGATTTGTGTACTCACTCTTCGGATATCACGCAATCAGAGTATTGCCGAACATTTAAGGTTAACATCACTATTTTTTAATATGCAGTCACTGTTTATTTGACTATTCTATGCTATTGTTAAATTGATGGGTGAAACGTAAGGTGCGGGATAAAGTTTTGACAGTGAATCACCTCAGTGCAAATGGCGATTACATTGTTGTCAAATATGGTTTGCTTAATAGCTTCTTACCTGCTCTTATGTTATTGCAGCTCCAGTCGCTGAATCTTTCATGCGACATCTAGCTTTAGAACTATTTCGAAAAAAATATGGAACCGCTGCGAATAATATACTAGGCCTCTGAGATAGGGATATAATATGTAATATTCAGTTTTCCGGTGTTAATATCAGGAGATTTTAGGTCAAATAATATTTTTTTTCAAAATTCTACTAACGATTCGGACTTTAATTGATCTATCTTCAGGGCTATAAATAAATGATACTGAAAAATGTTTCACCATCATTTTTAATTACAAAATGGTTAAAATATATCATTTACAGTCATTAAAAAGAAAAATACATGGACATATTCAAGATTGCTACCTTTCAAGTTTCAACGACAATCTTGAATATGTCCACGTATTTTTCTTTTTAATGATTGTGAACAATATACTTGAACCATTTTGTAATAAAAATATGATTGTAAAACATTTTTCCTTATCATGTTATATTTATTTATAGCACTGAAGATGAAACAAATAAGGTCCGAAACGTTGGCAGAATTTTGAAAAAATATATTATTTGATCCAAGATCTAATATTTACACCGAATTGTATAAGAGGACGATAAATAAATATCATTCAGTTTTCCTTTAAAATATCTTCAGAATCCATGATAAAGATCAGGCGAAATTTACAAATTGTCATTGGAATCATAAATATTTTCTTTCAGATTGCCTAAGCTTTCCAATTAGCTCTATAAGACACACAATTTTACTCACAATTGCACCACTGTCCCAATTACAAATAGTAATACCTATTATATATATTGCATTGCTTATAGTAATATTAGCAATGTAGGTAATACTTATCTGACATTTATATTTGAAATACTAATCAGTATTGGTATCTTGACCCATGTTAGTATGCTCTTCAACGTTGCACTATCCTAATTGCTGGTTTAGCCGTGTAATGTTCCCCTGACTCCATTCTGGTGTGCACCTATCAGCAAGTTCATATTTATCGGGTAATTTGAATTTTATGGGATGAAGGGACAACCAAATATTATGTTATAGGAAGGTAAAAGCAGCAATTTTTCTTTCTTGCAGCGAATACGCGACCCGGAAATATTAACCTCGGTGATTATCAGGTATCACCATCAGGGTAAATATCCTGAGGGCGTGATTCCATTCACAACAGGAAACTAGATTTATCCAGAGAAAAAAGCAAATGAGCGTGAGTACATGTTCATTTTTATATCCAGCCCCAACTCTATAGTATACGTTTTTTCAGATCTTCTAAAATTATATTAATATGAAATACTATTCATACTTACTCATAAAATACTAAATAGACGAGGTATTGAATTATTCTTCCCTACGCCTGGCGCGGTTAAAAACTAAAAGACGATGATAAATTCGATCCATTAAAAGGCGATTGAGAAATGGTATTCGAAAGTGGTAGAGTCTGCTGAAATATGTAACCTACTCTAACTTCAGTGTTATGTGAGTTACTTCAGGAAGTCATGGAATTTTGGAACAGCTGCATTCGACTCTTGGAAAAAAAAACTTTATATCGCCGGTTTAAAAAAAATCAGACTACGATCACTAAATTGGGGTCAATATATGTTTGAAAGGTCGCATATTTCATGTCCGTTCAACTTCCGCGTTGCAGGGTAATGCAACTCGGCCACAGCTGTGTATTGTAGCCCAATGCCGCTAATCATGGGCGTTGCAGTGTTAACCTTAACCTTTTACCAACAATTATGCTAGACTCCAAAATGTCATAGATATATGAATACATTAGCCAGTTTCAACGAAACCACCCACATTTTCAAGTTTATATTGGTATTAAGACGAAACTTACAATGACAGCAAGTGGACCAGAGTCCATAACATATCGTAGTCTGTTTACGTAAACCCTCAAGCGTAATAAAAAACGGTAAATAGCGATAAGGACCGCCCAGAAGCACATAAATTCTACTTAAGAGGCAGATGCTTTTGTGTACCAGTTATTTATCTCTGCCCTTTGCCGCAGAGATTTCGTCTTCTGGGATGGACGCAAGTGTTGCGATTACCCGATGGTACTCTTGAAATTAAAAGTGTTTCATTATTAAAAAAAACAATGGAAAACCGCCCGATCGCGACATGTCAAGATGAGCCGCATCACCTAGAGTAAATTAAAATGCAATGTTTCAAAAGCATTAGCGGCCACACAATTCCTTCTTGTCTGCCTATACTTATTAATGAATGAATATCTAAATAACTAACAAAAAAATCCAGTTGGAGTTTATCGTAGTATTTAGTGTCAAGCAGAATTATTCCTCTAATGACTATCACAACACGCTATTACTAGTTAACATCGATACTAAAAATGACATACCGCGAATAGATATAAAGCAATGCGAATTACAATTAGATGACAATGTGAAACGGACAATGTTTAAATGATCATCTGATAGGTTCTTGAATTTCTTGTGTGTCCATGTTATTAATGCTGTCAAGGATATTTGCTTGAATGTCTCTCGAAAAAAGAGAGTTCGCATGAAGTGTTGGTAGTGCTGATGAGCGTTTTTTCCTCACCCAGGCGTGCATCTCAGGTGCTAAAGGCCGAATACCTTTCAGAAAGTAATGGCCACTAGATCCTCTGGTAATCGGTTGTTCGGAGGAGGTCCTCCACAATTATGGCTAGTCCTTTCAACCTAGTTTGATGAATGAGGAGCCCTGTTGAGGTCCCGAAGCGTGCGGAATTTGACAAATCAAGGCAGGGAAGCCATAAATTCCCTGAAAGTTTTGGCGAAAAGAAAAACCTATGGACTAGTTGTACATAAATAAAAAAAGTAGTCATAGCGATTCATACCACATTTTAGCCGATCCATGAACTCATGAATGATCCATCCACGTCTTACTAATCTTACGTCCTCTTACTAATGAACGCCTCTTCACTAATTGAATAGCCGAGGTACAATCACTCTCACTCAATGATTCAACCCGAAGGTTGGTTTGGATAGTTGAGGGTAGAGCTCACCCCGGACTAAGCCACAGGCGTGTGAATTTCACACATTCAGGGTAGGGGGCCAATTCCTTTCCCTGGGCCACCTCGCACTCAGAGGATTTTTGTTCGGGGGCGTTCAAAGGCTTCACCCGGATTGGAACCCGGGACCCTTCGATCAGTAGCCAAGCACTCACTAGGCCACCACGCTCCACCCGAGGTACAATAGTCCTCAAAATTCCATTCTACTGAAAAACCCCATACAACCCTCAAACTGTATGATAGATTCAATAGTAAACGTTATATCTAACCTGAATGAACTCAAATTACCAAGATCCAAAATGACTTTATGTATGGGACGCAGCAAACAGCATATTATATATAGATAATCTTGACCACAATTATGATTGAATGTCTATTCTGGAGCTTTGGTCTATCATTTTTTTCAATTAAAAAAACACCGACTCGCCAACGTTTCGCGATTTAAAGAGATGCCTTTAAATGTCACCGAAAGCCCTGATGAAGCTTATATAAAAAGGCGAAACGTTGTCGAATCGGGTGTTTATTAATTGAAAAATATAATAGACCAAAGCTCCACAAAAAACATTCAATTATATTTAACCTGTATTCCCTCATTCACGAGTCGAATGGCCCAGCCAACGAGTATTGTGGCTGATAATTTTTAAGCACTCACGTCCACCCCTTGTGGGTAATGGTCGAATAAAGTGTTGACGGAGCGAAATGGCTGCAGCAGCAACTGTTTCGGTCAGACAACTGTTTCAAATAACTGTATGAAACAACAGGTAAGTTTCGAGATCGTGTTGCAGCGGCGCCGCTACCCTCTTTGCGGTGCAGCGACAACTGTTCGCTGAAGCTGACTGTTTCGCCTTCGATTCTGTTCCAGTTGCGCCACACGTGTGGCTGCGTTTCTGTTGCAAGCTGCAATTTTCTGGATTTGAGTATGTTGCAGGCGGTTGCTGGTTTATTCAACCAATACATGTCCGCCCATCGTTGCAGATATAAATAAAACTGTGAAATACATATCTTTCATGAATCAAAATGAAATTGTTACTTTATTTGAGTGAAAGATTTCTTATTACACAGAATACAGATCTACTAGCCTTGTTTTAACAGCGCCGAACTGATCGCCTGTTGTTTGGTATGCCTCTAGCTTTGTCCGCAACAGACTTTTTCGCGGAACTATTTCGGCTGCGAAATAGTTGCAATGAAACTGTTGTGTTCTTTTGGAGCCACAACTACTTGGTGGTCTCAGAAGGGGCGGGCCATCGCGGAAGATAGCTAGAGGTGGCCGTGGTAGCGGGAGCGAGGAGACCGCGAGGAAATTAGTATGGAATCGTGGACGGATGCCCCTGTTCGCATGTGCAACTTCACCTGAGATCCGGACAATTAACGTGCACACCACACAGACCCCCCTCTCACCCACCCCTTCCGGATGACCACCCCTACCCCACCCCCCACTCCAACCCAAACGTGCCGTGAAATGGAGCGACGTGAACGCCGGAGAGAAGTCGGCTGTAGGCGGGAGCCGTGCGTGCGTTCGCCTCCTCTCTCTTTAACGCAGGCGTGATTTATTCCCGGCGACACTTTAGTTTGCCACCGCGCGCGCGGTGTGGCCGGGAGGCGTACCAAAAGCAGGGAATAACCCGAGAGGATGGGGGGGAAGTGTTGGAGGACGTCCCCGGCATACGCCGCCCCCCCCCCTCCCACCCTAATAGTTCCCCGGAAGATTTGGACGCCCGTCGTCCCCGAGGGAAAGGCTACGCTGCGTGGCAAATCGGTAGTGCCGCTTCTTTCACGCCCCCCGTGCCAATCTAGTCATTCAAAAATTATTAGTAACAGTAGTATTAACCACTAGTTGTCTCTTTACCAGCATACAGAATTTTCATATACGTAGCACTCTCCCAGTTTCTGGTTTGACTGCGCAATGTTCTCCTGACTGCCTTTTGGTCCGCGAAAAGCGGCCGGAGGAACGTGCGAGGTCCCGATTTGAATTGGGACGATTGCTGCATGCCTGGTGTGGAATCACCCCGTGCCACACACCCTAGTGGTGGCTTGCACGGTACTTCGTATATGTATGCATGAGACGAAGCATTGCGAGTCCCTGAAGCGCAGGAAGGACATTTCTGATAGTGTTGCTGCGCGGATGAGGATTCTTGTCAGGTTATGGAAAGAAAATAATATATATAAAATATTTTTGTAAAGCTGTGTATTTTCCAGAACATACGAGAGAAATAAAAACAAACTGAATAACACATAAGGGTGAGCATAAGAAATTCTGAGAGTCCGCCAAGTCAATCTGCGCTCGTCAATTGCTTAGAGATGGGAATAAATTAGTAATGTGTAGAAAGTACATAATGTAATATACATTAGATTGAGCCACCAAAAATAAAAAGATGCATATGCTAATGAAGGGCGATGCCGGCGTTCCCACTTCAAGCGTTAAATTGCCAACAGTAATCTTCCGCCGTCAAACATTGATAAATTGTTCCAAAATTCGGAATTTGATGGCTATGTAAACCCGAGACTGCAATAAGGGAAAAATCAAAAATAAGGCTACACCGTCTATCTTTGGCTACAGCTTAAGTGAAGCCAGTAACTCGAAAATAAATATATAAACCACTATTTATCGGTTCTAGATGGTGCCACCGTTGCTAAAAAGCTTACTGGTTCACAAAGAAAATATCGTTGATGATCTCACTGGGCAGATAAAAAGGTTGGTCATGAATTGATATTTATACGAAGCTGCCCGTTCTAAGGGCAGTGTGATCATTTACCCACTTGCGCCTTCTCATAAATTTTAACCAATCAAACGATAAAGCGAAGTTATAGACATGACTCAAGGAATTACGACCCAAGATAATGTTATGATATAAGGTTGTAGGGTCACGGCTGACCTGAATGACACTGTGATATTGCAAGGAGTTTTTATCAGCTCACATCGTAAGAAAACGTATTCCAGCAGCAATGTCCTCATACATCTTTTTCGCAAAAATTACCGCCCAAACATCATTACAGAGTAGTTTCAAACTTGAAAGTTAAACGCCGTAGTAGGCATCCTAAGAGCAATAAAGAAACAGAGCAGCCGGTGAGTACCTAGGACCTCAAGAATTTCAAACTTGAAAAATACTCCTATCAGGTAAGTCACGCATTTAACGAATTCCAAAATTCATTTACGTAACTGATTTTATTGGACGGCAACGGTAAATCATTAGTCTATAATTCAACTTGGAGCTTCTTATGACTTCTAATTCACAGAATTACTTCTAATCATGTCCATACAAAATCTTTCTTGCTTTACCTCAGTATCGGAATTCATCTCAAATATAAAACCTATTATTGAACCTAAACTCCAATAAATGTCCTCTTTTTAAAGTGACCTGATCATACTCATCGACAGGCAGTCTTCAAACATACACCGCTTGTAAGCACAGGTAATCAGGATGCGCTGGCCATGTATAACTATAATTTTCCTTGCTTGGAGAAAAGCAACAGAGCAACAACCAACGAAATAATATAATTCGCAGTACCACCAGTTTTTGGCTCAATCCCTAATCAAAATAGCTCCCAACATTTCTCGTATTTCGATGTAATCTCCACTGCGCCAAAATATCGAAATATACAGGCAAATGAAGCATTGCTATTGCCAAGCTCCAATCTATAGGATTTAGCACATTTTTTATAAGTTTTATAAGAGGTCTGGAAATTTTATAGAAGGAAAAAATGACAAATTTATCTATTAATAAACCTTTCATCAGTATAAGCCATTATTTGGTTGGGAATATTTATCGCCACAACCACAAAACTCCTTAATATGCTCAGGGATATGATACTCCAACCTAGATCTGGGATAATAAAGCATTGCATCTACTGCAGAAAATTCGACATGCAGGGGAATTCAGCATGTCAATTCGGCATGCACTTGCCGAACATAAAAGGCTGGCAACTGAATTTTTACGGTGTCCATAAAAAGCTACTGAAGAGCGCTATTCATTAGCCTTATTGGCAAGCGCAGTGAGCAATTTGCATAATAGTCAACTTTTCAAAATCGTCAACTTAAAACAATTGCAATGGCCGCAAAATATGCGGCAATGACGAGCAAAGCTTCCGGCCCACTAACAGCATATCCTTTCAGACAATCCAAATATATTAAACCAGCTGAACAATTTTGATATAACTACGATCGCAAAGGTAACCCAACATTCAAATAAAACACAGTGCCTATGATTGAATGATATGTCATGTATAAATAAAATAAATAGTAAATCTTACATAACCACATAAACTAATTTACAGATATAACTCTCTTGAAATACAATTATCGGGAAGACCTCTTAAAGATAATCTTTGATGTACCTTCGCTAAAAAAGCTTCCCATATCCCTCCCTTTTCTTTACACTCTCCCCAATGCAAGTCCAACCAACTTCCACCATATCTGACTGTCTCATCAGTCCCACAAGGTCCCTGCCACACGTCACACTGTCCTTCGGAACACCAAACCCCCCGGGTGGTCCCAAGATAGCGTCCAACGCACGCGCCGCCCCGTCTACCTGCACCCGTCGTCGCCTCTCCGCCGGTCGATGGACAGCAGACTCTCGATGCTGAACGGGTTCGGCTTCTTCCTCGGGGGCGGCGAGACGGGGCGGTCGGAGGAGGACGAGGAGGGCGCGGGCGACGGGTGCGGCCCCCGCGCCTCGCAGCCGCCCGACGCCGGGCCGCACTCGAAGCGCCCGCCCTCGCACAGCCGGATCGACAGGACGTCCCCGGGTGCCGGGGCGCCCCTATCCGCGCCCGACTCCCACGGGTGTACCACGAGCGGCACGGCGGCCGAGTCCCCGCGCGTCGTCGCCGCGCCCTCCACCTGCTGCTGCTTCCAGCACTCGCCCCCCGACAGCGCGGCCCGCTCCGCCCCCGGCCTCGGGGCCGTCGCCTCGGCGGGCGGAGGCGCCGTCGCCGCGCCCTTGCCCCTCTTGGCCAGCTGCTGCTGCTCCCACTCCGCCTTGAGGTTGGCCAGAGGCACGTGGACGCCCTTGAGTGCCAGCTTCCTCTGCTGCCTCTCCAGCGCCTTCATCACCTTCTTCTGCCGCCGCTCCCGCTCCTTTCGCTGCAGCTCCTCGGGCGGGATGGGCTCGCCGCTGCACGTCTGCGGGTGCGCGTTGTGGGCCGGGCGCCCTGGGCCCTTCTTGGTGTGCTCCTTCTTGCGCCACTTGGCCCTCCTGTTCTGGAACCACACGGCGACGCGGGACTCCTTGAGATCCAGCCGCAGAGCCAGTGCCTCGCGCATGAACACGTCCGGGTAGTGGCTGGCCAGGAAAGCTCGCTCCAGTTCCTCCAGCTGCCAGTTGTTGAAGTTCGTACGGGAGCGCCGACGCTTGCTGGCGTCGTCACCGGCGTCGCCACCGTCCGCTCCGTCATCCCCGTGGTCGTCGACGCCGCCAACTTCGGAGCCGTCGCGGTCGCCTATTGGTGGAAAAGAAGGAAAGAGAGAAGGAAATGAATTTCAGACGAGTGAATGGATACAAAAAACCAACAGGAAACAGAGCTCCATGCACAAACACCCTACACAGATGAAGGATAATATCACAGTAAAGGTAAATGAACGACTTGGTTCAATCCCCGTAAAAGCTCAATCAATCAGCTTCAGTTCAATCAGCAAAGTAAAATTCTGGATATTTTTTTTTCCAAAGACATTAAAACATATTAGAAACCCCGGGCTATCATGATAAATTAGAGTACAAACATAAAATAAGGGTAATAGATTGCAATACAGAACGGGTTAAAATGTTATTGTTTCTGCGTACGATAAGGAATCACAATCACTGTGATGGAAGCCGCCAATTATGTAAATGGTTACGATAGGTATCGCTTTAAATACTTTATTCACATCTGCATGGGAAGCTAAATTAATTATTTTTGTAGTATACGTCTGTACTTCTGTAACTGCTTTACATGTAAGCATGACTCCTATAATACCTACCACGTAGTCAAATATCGGTACTACCCATTTAATCGTGTTTTCAAACCCGTCAGAACATATCTTACCACAAAAATATTTAAAGTCTTACACTGTGGGAGTTTAAGACACGGAAATAACGACTCTCCCCTCTGTACGACTGTCGACGCGATCACCAAGGGCAAATAAATACGCAATTCATCAGAGTTAATCCCAAACCATCGCACTGATTTACTTTTCAGTAAAAGTCTGTTAAGAAATTAAAGTCGGAAGCAAGTCAAATAGCAAAATTAGTTATAAAGCTGGTATTCATCAACTCACCGCCATTTTCCGAACAATAGGTATTGCCCACAACGTCAAACAGCGAGTAGATGGCTGTTTGTTTTTTACTTCTGATCATAGGCATGCGCTAGCTGGAATTGCTCATACTGTTTCTCTTTCGTCACAACGATCGTGAATTAGAAAGTTCTCTTAGGCACTAAAGGATTCCGACTATTAGTAACGTCGTCGAAGCAAACCCAGCGCCTGTATGCAATGGTAAACTGCCTTAAGAATAAGGTGAGAGAGAAAAATGTCTTCAGGAAACAGAATCAATGTAGAGCTCTGTACGAACGAGAAATTGACTCATTGACTTATCGCAATATGCTGTAAGATGTTCTGAAATAGAAGTAAGAAAAGGAATTCCCTGTTCGAATATTCTAACGAGTGACAGTTAATGGCAACACTGCGATAAAAATGCATATATTTTTACACAATATAGTGCAGTGAAACAGACTATTATAATTAGAAAGTATATAATAAGGTATATTTAATCTTCCACTTTATGCATGTTTTATTGTACATACGAATTGAAATTGAACAAACGAAAAACGTCGTCACGAGCAGTCATTCATGAAAATTTACTTTAAATGTGAATCAGGAGCACACAGCTTAGTGGTGATATTTAGTAAATTTGGAGTAGTTTCGCAGACTATAAATCTCAAGGATTATTAGAATCATACATTAATACAAATGGTCCTTCTAAAATTGGTTGCACACCTATCCCCTGTCACAAACCCTTGAGGTGGCTTACAGGGTATTATGTATGTGAGAAGTATGCTCACAGGCGACAACAGTTTCGGAGCTCTGTTACAGAACCATTGAAGTATTAAGTAAATCAACGGCAATAGAGCGTAATTACAGCAGTGAAGGCAAATTATAATCGGCCATTAGTAAGAACCCTTTTCATTTTCTTAATAAGCTCGCACATTTTAACTCAATTTGGCAGCCACTCACGCTTACAAAGGAGAAAACTAAGTAACCATTCAAGGCGAATTTAGCGCGAAAGAAATTACTGGCTTAAAATGTCGGATCAAAATTCATAGTCGTAAGCAAATATTGAGTGTTCTTGGGCTCATACAGAAATATCTGCACATAAGACAGAGGATACCATTTCAGCCGTCACTCGAAATTATAGATACGCATTTAAAGAAGGCTAAATTGTTTCGTATTCACTGCGAAAAAAATATTGAAAGCGAGCAAGAGAGAATAATGTTATCAATGATGAAATAGCAAAACGGTGCAATTTTCCATAAAATTTAATTTCGACCAGGGTTTTAATATTCTTTCAATCACCTCAAGATGATGTATTTATTAACATTCAAACCCGGGTGGAGAGTAAATTTTAAACAGTGGGAAATTGCACGGTTTGTTATTTCATCATGTACAAATCCACTCAATTTTGCGATAATCTTCGAAATTCAAATTTTATCAATAAACTTTCAAACAACAAATTCCTACATTCCTCCGAGTATGGGCATTCCTTGAACCTACATCCTTGTTGAGCCATTTCTAGCTTTCCAGGGAAACCAGAGCGGTAGAGAGACCTCTTCCCTATTCTGACGAGTGAATCTCACGTGCCTGTTGAGCACGGTTCCTGGCGAGCTCTATGCTCACGTATGAAACCGAGGTTGGAATTGAAGACTGGTTAGGTTTCATTTGATAATCTATTATGGAACGTAGGAACATAAAGAAAAGTGGGGGACAACTCATAAATGGCAAAATTAAGTTCTTTCAAATAATGATACTAAACCATAAGAAGCCAAAATAAACGCACATTTATCAGAGCAAAGTTATGTATGTGCATCAAACTTCTCCCCTGGAAATAAATTTAAATAACAATTTGAGTGAACAATCATCCAGTCGACAAATAAAAATTCCACAAAATGATTAGAAAATTGTTTGTTCGCAGGTTTCCGTGGCGTTTATCAGATGATAACATTTTTCGGGTTGCGTCCACATATGTTGTTTGGAATCACAACAGTTTCGCCAGCTATTCTGCTGGCATCCTCAGGTTAATGATAGCGAGGTTTTTTCGGTCAATTCTTAGATAGGCCAAGTTGGCTAGATTTGGTCTCCATAAGAATTGACTGAAAAAACCTCGTCCATCCTTCGCCTGAAGACGCCAGCAGGATAGCTGGCGAAACTGTTGTGATTCCAAACATTATACGCGAACGCATCCCAAAAAATGTGGTTATCACATGATTAGGAAACATTAAAACAAGCTAGAAAATAGCGTTCAACAGCAACGGCCAACGGATATCACCTTAGGTAGAGTAAAATTAGCTGCCAATGTCCAGAAGGCAAGAAATAATATTCATTTAACAAATGGTATCGAGGACTCTTTGTAAGGAAGTATTGCTAGGTATCGATTTTTATGAGAGCAAATATTTTTAAACATAAAAAATTTACCACCACCAACTTCCTTTTAAGTCCAGATTCTAATGTTATTATTTGAAAATAAACACTGCAATGATGCTAAAAAAGCCGGCTGCATAAATCAGCGTGGAATAAATGGGAAGAAATTTAAGAGTGAGCATAGCCCCTATCATCCCTAGCTATGGCACTTTACAACAGCAAAAAGAATCCAAAGCACAACAGGACTAACCAAGACAATAACTTACGCGCGAGTTATTCGATGTTGGCAAAATGTTTGCGACAAATAGGCTCGCCGGGCACAAAATTCTAGTTGTGGCTAAAAAACAAAATAAAATGTATGTGATACGTAAATGAACATGCAAACATGCAGAACAATGCTATATACACATCTAGAGGTTAATATTACTAATACTGTTAATTTATGAATGCTACGGGATGCTACTTCATGCAGAGAACAAAATAAAATAATGCCGGACATATCAAGCGGTGTGAAGTGTTAGTAATGATGTTATGTTATTGAACACAAGTGAACATTTTCTACTCTACCTATTGAGGGTGGGTGTTTCATATAATTGATCTATCGCAGCTATTATATCCCTTACTGTACGAGGGAAAAATTACATTTTAAATCTATCGTTTCTGCAGTCAATTTCCTTTATCTTATTCCTGTGATCGCTTCTACCGTAGTACGGTCGGCTGTAGCAATATATGTTGAACGTCCGCCAAAAATAAATCTGCTTCGAACTTGCACAGAAGATTTAACCTGTATTTCTCCCTTCGATCAGTTTCCCAGATTCAGATCAGATTCCCACCCTGATTCCTTCAACAATTCGGTAACGCTGCTACGTTTATCGTAAGAACTTTTCACAAATCTTGCTGCTCTCCGTTGTATTCGATTTATTTCTGAGATTAGTCCGACTTCGTAAGGGCTGTTACATTAGCTGCAGACTCACTATTAATTATTTCATTCTCTATATCTACATAGTATCCTGCAAGCCACCTCAAGGATGTGTGGCAGGAGAAGAGTAGTCAACCAGCATGCTCTACGCCATATTAAAGTTAGTGTAACTACGACTATTCTCAGGTCGTGGTTAACTACCGTCAGTGTCATTGAGCGAATCGAATGACATTTTTATAACTAAAAGCGTTTGTAAAAGACTGAACATAAATGTCAACCACGTTACCTATTGAACAGGAAGCGAAAATATTATAGCGTATATGATATGGTTGATATCCATCTGATGATTCATTTATGTTATCTGCTCTACTTGCTGAAAGTAAAATTTGCTACTCAAAAAGTACAAGTGTAACCTGCCTGCTGAAGTAACTAGTTTCAATGACGAGTAGTTGAGCCTCCCTGAATTGTATCTACCCATCGCCTAAGACTCAAACATTCGAGCACTATTTATTCTTTGGCTGCTCATAATTCAATAATGCCATTAATTGTTTAGGTTACTGAATGCATACGGATCATTTATTGGTATTTCATTACGCGAATCAAGTTCCCAAATGTAGACAACACGGATACCGCATGACCACGAAACTTTTTCGCGCCCTCAGTATGTGGAGTATGAGGAAATTCAAGATATGGTAGTATAAGACGAGAACAAGGATTATAAAATATATTTCACAATAAATATCCAGATACCTCTTCACTGAGCAAAATGATGCCTCGAAAAATTTCATCCAGCGATATAGTCATTACATTGACCGTAAAAAATGGACAGTTCAAGGGTTTGACGTTAAATCTTGTGTTTTCCCTGCTTAATTTTCAAGGGTTTAGTTCCGAAAATAAATAAATGCGAAAGGACCGAAAAGAATTTCAAAAATTCTTACTGAGAGGATAAAAAAGGGAGAGAGTTTAACCTAACGCTGGAAGGAATACTTAGTAACTTTTAATTTATACCAGCCGCGGATACCGCAGCGAAGTACGGCGCAATCTGAAGTTATGGTGATGATGGTCCCACTAATATTACTAGCATCATGAATGATGGCTGTCAAGGTGTTGAGTATTATACGAAAATTCAGCACGTTCCCATGTTGCAGTGAATGAAGCTAATGTCAAATGCCATGAAGAAATAAAAGAGCAAAGAAACAATCATAACTTTGGAATGAAAATGTTGCGATCTATATTAAAAATACCCGACAAAGAAGGCCAATAGTGCCGTATTGTCACTCCTACCCTTGGTAATGCAGTAGTTTCCACGGCTCTTGTTGATACAAATATGTATAACCATACTCATTCCAAAAATAAACGCAGACGACTAGTTACGCAGTCATGTGCATTTGTGCAGAGTGAGGAAATCCGTCATGAAAAGAATCGTTTATCATTACTGGGATTCGAACCTGGAAGTCTCAATTGCCGTTCTAGTTAATTAACGAGTTACATTACCAAGATTTGGCAATGTAGCTGGTACACACATGAACGGCAATTTGGAGATCTGGATTCGAATCCCAGGCAAGGCAAATTATCCATTCAATGTTAATTTCCTCATTTTGGTCTATTTCCTCAAACTTATTTCAATGATATAATGATGACCTCCAAATGTTTACTGAGAATATATTTAGCTAAACCTTTTAAGATTGCAACAACTCTTAAATAAATACTTATGAATCTAAACTTAGAAAACCAAAGCACAGACTTTGTCGCCATCACCCAACGTAAAAATTTGGAGTGTAGCCCGCCCCAAACCATTGGGAGTTATCATCAACAACGCCCGTTTTCGGCGTGTTCCTTATGGTCGATCTGATGGCTCCAAACGAACTGCTCCAATTATGTAAAGGACTCAAAATGCAAAACGCTCGTGTAAACCCGCCCCTTCACATTTGGGCCACGGAGCGGGGGATGGGTCCGAATGTGAGACTCCTATCCCCACACGCGTAAGGACCGTACCCATCGCTGGAGCCTCTTAACGCGGCAACGGCGCAGGTCATAACAATAATTAAACAACAACAGCACTGGTTATTAAGCGTTCGGAGAGGCAGAACTCGTGGTCGGATTTATCCACGCGCACCCAGCCTCGGTTCCAGTCCGTCTATAGGAAATGGAGGTGAGACCAAACCCCCCCACATTTGTGACCGCATACGTGTTTGTGAGTGTGCATATACACATGGGCGAGAGATAGAGAGCGGGATAGGGGACGGCGACCGCAGTTGATGGAGGGACGGCGCGTGCATTCGCCGGCGATTACTGCACTAACTCACCGCGCCGCTCAAATTGCAATTGTCTTCATTAGCGGCCGCCGTTGGCGCTTAAGTGGAACACTATCACCGCGTGGTGTCGCGGGGAGCATTCAATCCCGGAATGCAGCGCACTACGAATTTATTGACCGCGGACCGTTTTCCATTCATTAATTAGCGCACTTTTATTCGCCGGGCCGGCCGTTAATTCAGGGACGAGGACGGTGGGGGGTAGGGAGCAGAGCGATAGAGGTGCAATCCGGAACAGGGAGTTGGAAAGAGGGAGCTATATGGATAGAGAGAGGCAAATGCCATAATCTCAGCGACGCCCGCACAGATGGAGGGATGGTCTGCGTCTCTACCTGTTGCTCCCGACGGCACGCGTGAATGTAATCAATGCATAGGGCGGCGATCCCTAGCCAAACATATTCATGTGTGTGTTAGTATATATATCAGGCGCATTAATGTGACTCTCTTGGATTAATTGAGGTGGCGATTCGCGGCTGACGCTCGCGTAAATCCCGGACTCAAAACACGCCAGGGGAATCGTCTGAGGCCACAACAACGTTCTAAGTAAATTTATGCGCTCATTTTCAAATTGACTGTGACACATGTCAGTTTAAACGACAGCACATAATTAATAGAGAAATGTATAAGAAAATTGGGGTCTCTGGTATGGAAATTTGAAGACAAACGGCGCATAAATCTCGGACAGAGATAAATCATATGTCGCAAAGTAACAATGTCCCCAGGAAGACTGATGTTTGTTAACCATCGCTGATAGATATAAACATTGGGGTAAAATAATTGGTTATGAAATAATTTACGCATGGTGAACACATCGAAGCAACAACACAAAAATCGTTCCTTAGAAAATGTGATTTAGCTTAAAAAATTATTCCAAATTTCACTCGGGAAATTCTTTTTTTTTAACTCATTCAAGCGGGAAATCAAAAGTATAGATATAATGGAAGTTACTGCCAACAATGTTTAGACAATTGACATTCACTCTTTTCAATTTGCGGAAACGTTAGCAGTGAAGAAAAAAAGAATTTTTATTTGACCAAATCTCAATAAGTTCAAATACGAGGTTCACTCTTTTCGTTAGCAATGGCAATTACTAGAGCAGAAATAACTTGGTGCATCACTCGCGTCTTGACAAAATACTTAATTTTCTAAAGAGCAAGAACCGCAGTAATAATATACGAAAATATCAAAGAAGATAATAAAACCTTACGGCCTTTCAAAGACATCGCGCAGCTTTCTGCAAAATGGGGTTATTAAGAGAAACCAATCTGCCACCAGGAATAGTAAAACAAAGAAATCTACATCTAAAAAATACCCTGCAAGCCACCCCAGGGGTGTGTGGCAGGGGGTGAGTATTCACCAACATGCATTACACTATATTTTAGTCCAAACAATTTTTAGTTGCAGTAAAAATGTATCATTACTATTTCCATCCTCCCATCGAGATGGATTTCGCGCCCATATCGACAGGGGTCGGTTTTTTAAAATACTTATTCACACAATGAACTTATACATAGAGGGGTAAATCAATCAATCGGAGTGTGGAAGAGAAGGCTTACCGGAGGGGCTGCTGGCACAATCCCTCGAGGACCAAGGGGATCCCGCTGCCGTGCCGACCGAGGACCCCGGCGACTCGACCTGCGGCGGCTGCTGCCTCGCGTGGTGGTGGTGATGGTGGTGGAGGCCGAGGAACAACTGGAGGGGCGTGGAGGGCGGCGGCTGGGGCGGGAGGGCGGCGTGGGGCGACGGAGGCGGCGGCCTGGGGGCGGCCGCGGGGACGCTGAGCTGGTAGCCGCCCGGGTGCGGCGGGGGCGGTCCCACGGGGGGCATGCCGGGCGGCGCCAGGAGGTGCCGGATGGCCTTGGAGTAGCCGCTGAAGAGCAACTGGTGCAGGTGGTGCGGCGAGTGTCCGAGGGGGAGGGCTCCCAGGGGGTGCGGGGGCATCTGGTGCGGCGGCGTCGCCAGCGGCATCTGGTGGGCGAAGGGCAGACGCGCCTGGGGGAGCGGATGGTGGAGCAGCGGTGCGCCGCGCAGCCGGGCGAGGACCTCGGGCGGGAACCGGTTGTCCATGACGAGTGTCATCTCGCAGGGGGCGCGAGCGGGCGGGCCGTCGAACCAACTCCCCCGATCACCACTCCATCAAACTACACCAAAAACAAATAAGTAACCGTCCCTCGAATTTCACCACCACACAACTAGTCCGGAAGGAAAGGCTTAAAAAAGTATGTCCTTGTGGATGTCAGTAGAGCGAACACATTTTTCACATTCCGCACGTATCCATGCGGTCAGTCAGTGCGATGAAATAAAAGTCTCTCCACTCGGTCTCCTCTCTGCTGGCAGACAACGAAGGTCGTGTGCGCCCTGCGGTGCTTTTTCGTCTCTGGGCTTGTGTATTGTGGTCGGGCGACTAGCGTCCCCGAGAGGCAAGGCAGGAATCGTTTCTCTCAGCCAGTCTCCACGCGACCATCTCCCCTCTTCGCCCCCCCCCTTTCCCCGCTACGTCACTCTCCCCCCTCCCTCCCCGGCTTTCGTCCCCTTCGTCCAATGAAAGCGTGGTGGGCGGGGCGATTCGTAGGGGGCGGCTCCGCATTGGTCGTCGCCTAGCAACCGGAGGGGAGTGGAGGGGGCGCACGGCGAGGCAGGATGAGACGAGCAGCAATCGCCATAGCAACGCCCAAGGGACACGCCCTCTCCTCCCACCCCCTTCGCCAATCCTTCCCACACGTGTCCCCGCGCCGCCGAAACCCTTCTTCGCTTCCCAACCCCTTCTTTTCCTTTCCTTTCCTTCGGCCCCTTACCCACAATCCCTCGCTCCCCCGCCCGCTGTGCGACCTCCTCAAACCGCAGTCCCTCCTCGTAATGTCCACCGATTACCCAGCCATTAGGCCCGTCTTCAGAGAGGCCTGGCTAGTGGATTTACCCCCCCACTTCCACCCACGCGAGCGTCGGCCGCCCGAGAAGAGGAGGCCGGGAGTGAGTCCATCTCATTAGCCTCGGCGAGATTACCGCTGTGCTGTGTTTCCCTGCCCTTAATTCTCCGAATCAAGGTGTAATGGACTCGACCGTGGACTTGAGTGTGTGTCGGAGTTGGGGTATTAAAGAAGTTAGTTTCCCGGCGTCTTTAAACAAGCATATGGCACCCGAATGGGATGGGGGAAGGGAATGGAAAAGAAGGTCGGGTCAGGAGGCAGAATGGACGGAAATCACGAAATTAATGCCGAGAAGGAGAGTCCTTGATGATGAGAACCAACCCCCCTTCCCCCTGGGCGGGCGAAACGCCATCGCGTGATGGACGCATTAAATAAACTTCGGGTCGACGGTTGTGGGGTCGGGCGTGCCATTAAGTTGCTCAATTCACGCATATATTCGAGACTCGGAGGAAATGGAACGCTAAATAAAAAAACGGAATTATGGACGTGTGTTTGGTGAATGCGGCCCAAAGGGTGAACGATTCCAAAGAGCGTTTTGCGCCACTCTTTTGTTCTCCCGCCGCTCATTACGTCGATTAACGGTGAAATTTTGGCCACTTACTCCAATGAGCGCATTTTACTTGGTGATGGGGGCCTGAGGTGCCTTGGAGTTTCACTAAATGACACCGGAGTTTTCTCATACTTAGGTTCTCAAAGGCAAATTGGCTTTTACGCTGTTGGTCGAAATTTTCTCTTGGTTTCCTTAATTCGCAACGGCACAATATTTAGTCTATCCCCTGAAATAACCTATTCTGAGACAAAGAATGTGATCATTTTTGAACCACCACAGACGTAATGACAGCAAAATATCTTCTAACCACATTTAGGATATCGGGGTACCAAACAATGCATTACGAAGCAGAAATTCTATTATGAAAATTTACTTATTAAGTCCGCCGTGTTCACCTTGAATTTAGAGTTTTCTATATTTTAAACCGTATCCATTTTATGGATTTCACAGGCTTTCATATTTAGTTTCTTTGGATTATCATTATGAGAGGAGTAAGTATATAAGTATATATATTTTCCTGTTCAAGATTTTTCCCATTTTTCTCCTTGATGGAGCACCTTAAGACTTTTCTCAAGGCTTCAGTATGAATTCAACGCATCTGTTGGCCATATTTTGCGGCAATATAGACAGGATAGTGACCCAGGCCTACACAGTGTGAGCTCTCCCATCGTTCCGAAACATGTAGATACCATTATATTTCTTTTCTCTGAATACGAAGCAAATATCAGAAATGTATACATGAAAAAGGTCTAAATAAACGTACAAATGGTAAATTCCCCTTTCCCCCATGGACTGAGAATATTTAAATAATGACCCAAAATATTCATCCAAATTATCGTCATACTTCATTTTTCAGGTTGAAATTGGCAGGAAATAGATCAGCTATTTTAGTATGAACGAAAGTCCTTCTGTTAAATTAGTAGCTATTATTTTAGCAGATTGATGTTCCACTTTACTTTTCCATTGCCTTGGCCCGAAAGTTCCCAAGTGACCGACTCCTGAGTTCTACTCAAAGGCCATTTCCTCGCACGAAGAGTCTCTTATCAAAATTACGCGTTTACTATTCGCTGGACTTATAATGTCATCACCGCGTTCTATTATTCACTTGGAAAAAAACTGTGTATAATTCAGAGAGAGGTGACAGCTATCCTAAATTTGAACGTCTTTAAGTACAATGTTTGAAGGAGAATTCCGTAAAACAAGGTATTGAGCTGAAACACATTTAGCTTGGTAATCCATTCCTTCTTTGAGCCAGACGTACATCTACAAAAAAGCCTGTCATGATTTCAGGCTTTCCCGGCGAAGATTTATATCAGGGATCTTTCGGGGTTTGCACCGGGTAGTTAGGTCTCGACTCGAGCATCGAAACGTTGGCCGCCATGGACCTAACTACCCGGTGCAAACCCCGAAAGATCCCTGATATAAGCCTGTCATGTCTATGTTTTAGAGAAAGCTGCCTCGATAAAAGAATTGATTTCATCAAAAGGCTAAATGGAACTTTTTGTGTTTTCTTAAAATAAGCATACTTTTTATATCCATTGAGGAGAGGAAATATTTAATTCTTCACTCCATTTCGTACCTAATATTTCAGGTGTCCTTCACAGATTACGTCACAGACCGTTCGATCTTCTCTTCAATGCCATTTTCCTCCTTAAGATGTTTCTCATTTCAAGTATTAAAATGTTGCGATAAGCCGGATTTTAAGGGATATTTTTATGCCTACAACCATATATTTGCACACAAACAATACTATCGAGGGATCCGGGTTCGAATCCCGGTCAAGGCGAATGATTTTTCCTCTGTGAAATTTCGCACAAACAATACTATGGTTTTAATGACATAATCCCTCAAATAATACACCCAGTGCCTGACGAAAGCAATCCATGAGATATCATTGAAATGTCAAGCCTTGCTTTGACTTTTTAATGCTGAATAATTTTGCGAAATCGAATCGTTTTACTGTTGTTCTAAGCTCAGATACATAATATTAGTAATAATTATTACAATGCTATCAGCTGGATGATATCCCTTCGTTTCAATCAATACTAAAGCTTTGGAGGAAGACTCAATTTCCAGTGAATTCCACTTGTGCCTACAGTTACCCGTTAATGCATTCGCTGATGGGTGGGAGCCAATTAATTGCATTCATCGAGAGACACATTTGAATGCTCTATCGCTTATTTTGTGAAGTGAATTAAAATGAATGGCTCTGCGCGTTAGCGACAACTAAGTGAAACCAGACGATTATTATTTTCCTTTCTCATTATGGGGAGCACCGATTAAAACGAGTTTTCCAAAGACGGAAAAAAATTCTAAATTTTCAATTAAGCCCGAGCATTTTCATCATTTGACGAAATTAGCGCACGATTAGTCACCGCCTTTGCTTCTCGATCGACCCTCCAAGGGGCTCCCCGGGGGGTCCCCGCCTCACGTACCACTAGTGCCGCGCAAAAGGCCCCTTAAATGGAGCGTCCCCAAATCGACCTCCGCAGTCGGGCGATAAGGAAGGAGCCGGCGGAAGGGTTCTTATCTCCGCGCGCGAATTAGCCCGTCGCCGTTTATCGGAGATGGGACCGCTTCGCTCCCCGCGCTATTCGGCGGAAGGGTTACCGTCAATCAATGAGCGCCACGCGGAACGAAATCAATCACATGATTTGACTTTTTGCGCACGTTCTCTCATCCCATCCCATCCCTCATTTGCCCTAATTGAATCTGGCATTTCGATGCCGTAGTTCCTATCCCAGCACCTTTTCTTAAGTCACGGTCTTTCCCATCCCTTTTAGAGAAGCAGCGAACTTACATGGTTTCTTGGTGTTGTTATTTCTTCATATATTCAAATGTACATTGCAAGTAGGCAAATTCCTGGTGGCAAGTAAAGGAGACATGCACATAAAATAATCTGATCACATTATTACATCCTGAGAAAGGAAAAAAGAAAAGACATAATAAGAATGGATTAACATAGTTACTATACAAAAATCAATTTTGTCTTAAATATTCTAAACATTTATTTATAAATGATTTTAAGGTTTTGGGTAAGTGCTCAAAAAGTTCATCAGGCAGCCGGTTCCAATCATACGAGTGCCTCTCCCGTATATATAGGTACTTACCCCTATTTAAAAACGAGTACTTGGCCGCGTTAGTTTTTTGTTTTCTTTATTTTATTTTATATGGGTGAACATTTCTGCCTATATTATTTGGTCTCTCCATGGCTCCATTTAATTCTTCCCAGCCCTCGTCTCTTGAGACAATCCTGTACACCGCACTGAGCCTGTTGATTTACCTTCTTGTTTCAAGAGAGTCCCAACCCAAGAGAGTTACGTCTAAGGATATTGCGCAGCCTATATTGCGGCACTATATTTCACTGTCAAATTCCTGAGGCCAGCTCAACATCGTGGCCCCAGGCAAGATTCGAACCCGCTACCTTCAGGCCATTTGTTTTTAGTGGATTCGAGAAACATACCATGCACGTTCTCCGAAAGGCTCTCTCGTCATTGATGATGACATTATACATATGGTGATATTAATTTATTTATGAATATTTTTATAAGAATATTTATTATTCACAAAAGTCATAAAATTTTGAGCGATGTAATAGCACAGTTAAACATTTCGCTGTAATACTCCATTATATGTTTCAAAATCGGTCACCAATTCTAAAGGTAAAATCGGAGGTTTAGTGGAACCACTTGACAAAAATGGCCTTTTGTTGGTTTCTCTTTTGGCGGATTCCTCCTCAGTTATGCTTAATTCATTTGAAATATTTCTACTTAAAACATTAAAAGTCTTTTAAAGATAGAGAATAATTTAGATGTATCACATTGGTATTAGTAATCATGCATTTGCTAACCTAACTTCATCAGGTAGGTAGGTCATCGATACATCGATAGGTAGTGTAGCTCTTCGTAGTAGTAGTACTCCCTAATACTTGAATACTTATCTTTTACCTAGCACTAACAGCACGCCCTGCATGTTTTTTACATAAGTCTTGAGTCTCTGTCCATTTGTGTAGTTGCAAAATACATATATATATTAACGGTCCCTCTCCATTGTGGTAATATCTGTAGTGTAGTGCATGCTTGTGAGGCTTCGTCTCGTGACAAGCATTAGCGATTTATGCTAATGCATAATTAGTCGTAGTTACACGAACTTTAGGATATAGTGTAATGCATGTTGGTGAATACTCACCACCTGCCACACACCCCTGAGGTGGCTTGCAGGGTATTTAGTAGATGTAGATCAGTTAGTATCATAAAACCCAATACTTACGCCTCGATTACTCGTATTTTTTACCGTAAAAACCAGACAACACACATGGCAGATTAACAATAATTTGAAGGTCCTCAAGTTCAACCTCCTAATTTAGTGATATTGCGTCCAGTTCAGGAGATCCTGTCGCTTCCAAATTGTTCTTCCATTCGATCAATGTTTATTTTTAGTGGGAGAATAAATTTTATTGGTAACATCAACTTCACAAGCTTGTATTAGATAACGGAAATAGGTCAAAGTCAGACATAATTCTTGTTAAATTTTTTCTAGGGTGAATTTTCCTTGCTCCTCCTTGTGAAATGGAATTTCTTTAAGAGAGAAGTGCATATTCTTTTAGTTGAAACACTCAATCGAGGTTGGAAGCTAGAGTTACCCACAAGGACTTGAATTGGGAGCTTTGAATTTCCTGATTTTTATACATAATTTGTGTAAGTACGTAGGTAATACCTATAAATGTTCTCATTTCTTTATTCCAAAATTTTATCGTTCTATATTTGATGATGGTTACTCCATTTAAACAACCACTCCAAAATGGTGCATGGATAACCGTATTTTTCCCACATTCAAAGTGCACTATTACGCTGGACCCACTGTAGGATATAGTGTGTGTGTACATGAACACTCTAAGGAGTTTTCTTTAGGGATTGTTACCCCTCAAGAAAACTCATACGTAGTTGTTTATACTATCAAAGTGCTTAAATATCGTTTCAACGCCAAGGAAATATTTTTTTTGCTTTTTCTGCGTCCATTTTTTTCATTCATGCATACTTCATACTTCTTTTACTCCCTTAGCGTTAATTCATATATGATCCTATGTTCTAGGATTCCATGCATTTGTAATCCCTGAATCTCTCCTAGACCTTATTCTGAGGTGTTTCTCATTTTTCGTTTTTCCACCTATATCCGACTTCAGCCTCTCAAATTATGTCACGTAGTGAACAAGTGAACTCCTTGAAAAGTCGACTCGATTAGCTAGTGTTTAGAGATCGCTGTCGTTCAATTTTTTCAATTTGGGGAAACCAACGCCACTCCTTGGGACAACGAATAAAGTTACAGTTTCATAGAATCGAAACTTCTGCATTTTACGTAAAAGCAGCTGTTGGCCGATTTTCAGATATTTCACCGCTGGTTACTGCCGGAACGAGCATAACTTTTAAGTTAAGCTCGTTCCCGGCAGTATCTCTTAAGTTCCTCACTGGCTGCTTCTTCACGCACCATGCTACAATACGTTAAAGGTCGAAATGTAATTCTTATTTATCAAGTACATGTAATACCCACTTGGGGATGAATCTCGCGCGGAACACTTCAGTGGAACCGCACACACCCTTCACCTGAATGCCTCTTTGCGGTGCTGTGTTTGTTTTCGCTAATTGGGACAAAAAAAATTTATACCTCTTGAGCGACCTCTAATTATTAACTTATTGGGCAAAATTTGAGAGGGACTCATTTGTTAACCTCATTCCATAATTTGAGAGACTGAAATCTAATTTCGGCCAGAAAATTAAAAACAAACAACGCCTTACTTCATTCATTCTTATATTGTTTCTTATTAACTCCATTTCCTTCACATAACTTACGCGAAGTTAATGGTTTAAGACGTAACTTTATGGAACCGTTTCGTAATTGAAAATAAAAACTTTGTGAGTTCCACATAAACAGATTTTATTAACGACTTAGGTTTCGTCGCTGAGCGACATCATCAGGTAGTTACAGAATTTTTTTCTCCCCTTGTGTACCTATATATTGTGTGTAAAATTTTCCGTAACTACCTGCTGATGTCGCTCAGCAACGAAGCCTGGGTCGTTAATAAAATCTGTTTATGTGGAACTCATAAAATTATTCTTTTCAATTATAGCGTACGCGTCTAATAATATCAGCGTGTGAACTGTCATCCGTAATCTGAGCATGATCACACCAGCGAAGCTCTCTCATTTCAAACTTGTGCTCGAGGTAATCCTTCAATCTTCACGAGTCAATCAATCCCTATCACCCTATTTTCCTCCGCAAACACTTCTTAGTTTCGTCAAATACGTCCATGCTTCTAACACACACACCACTTGGCGTGCAAAATTTCACTCTCGTACATAAAAGGTGGAGAAGAGAGCTCTTTACTGAGAAATGGAAATAATTGTATGCAATAAGCAATAATTGTCAGTAATAATTGTAATGTTTTAATTGTAATAATTGTAAGTTTAGTTATATGGGACGGATAAGTTACGTACCTATTCTTTATTATGAGCTCAACAAGCAAAAGACAGCCTTATATCCAACTCTTACGCATCATAAACATTTTCGTCTATCCCACCCACTGCCACTAAAATTAAAAAAAGATCATTTAAAAACTTTTACTTTTTCGATGATTTCGTTTCCTCATATTACGAAATTACATCTTTTTAAACTTTGGCTACTGCCTGAGTACAATTATTTCCGTAGTTAAAAGATATAGAAACAATAATTTACACGGAAACAAGAATCATCCCAATGAAAAACGATAGATGCGCATATACTTTGACAAGAAATCAAAATTCTTAATTATGCCATTATTGGCAGGTAAATCATTAACGCTAATCATTTTTTAGACAAGTAGATATTAATAGTAACTTAGTTTTGGCTAATGAGGAGGTTTTCGAATGCAAAATTAAAGTTTACCGTTTTACATAGTCTTTTTTATATAAAGTTGATATATGGATAATAATGTCCTAGGTAACTTTTTAAAACAATGGTGAAAATAGAGGAATCTCATATTACCCATTAATTTCGAACAATGTTCTTCCAAATAGAAATTTTTACACTTTATTCTTTACCTCACCCATAATAAGTACTTAGATTCCACTTCATAAAGTTACCAGCGTTAAAAAAAATACCATCCCTTTCTAATCAAGAATTTATTTGTTGAAATAAATACTTACATTTTCGCGCTGCTTTAGAATAAATATCCTCATCAGAGGATATTTATCGTTAATCCTGCATGCACACAATATCATTAAATAATTGTCCAAGACCTTTCCGATTTTATTACCCTTGTCTTCCACACTCCAATCTTCACATCACCTCACTTTCTATCTGTCTTGAGCCCAACGAATAATGGTTAGCTCTACATTCAGAACTCACAATTGTCTTAACCATTTGAACTAAATGGAAGGTGGTATTACCTTTTACCACACCGTTCATTTAATTTTAGCGTGCTTTTCCTTCGAATCTCGCTTTGCGCACTTGTACGTATTTCTGCCATTTCTAGCTAAAGGCTTTTCTCATTGTTCCCCAGAACTCGTGCTCTACGACAATAGTTCTTCTACCTACCGGCGCACACCATGCTTCTATTTTACTTATTTGATTACTGTTTTTCATACGAAACAAAAAATAGGTATACAAAAATAATTCTGCTCCATGGCTCTGATGACCGATACGCTATCGACTCGAGCGGCATTGTATACATATCCACGTGGTTATCCTCTGCATGAAGTAGCATCTCGTAGTATCTCTGCATGAAGTAGCATCTCGTAGCACTAATAAATTAACAGTATTAGTAATATTAACCACTAGATGTGTCTACAGCATTGTTCTGCATGTTCATTTACGTATCACTCTCCCAGTTTCTGGTCGGACTGCGCACTGTTCTCCTGACTGCTTTTTGGCCTGCTAGCGGCCGGGGGACGGTGAACGAGTGCTGAATGCCTGGTGTGGAATCACCCCGTTCCACACACCCTAGTGGTGGTTTGCACGGTACTTCGTAGATGTAGATCCTGCAAACCACCTCCAGAGTGTGTGGCAGGGGGGGCTATCTACCAGGCATGGACCAACCGCCAAGCACACTATCATAATGATATTAGCAGTTATACTTTATGTACTATAAAGTTAACCAACGTAAGTGGAGGAAGATTTCACTTGCAATGCGGCTTGTGACTATCATTCCATTCCTCGTGTGGGATGGACACCGCACAAGTTCAGTCAGGCTAACATGCGAGACATGCAAAAATTATAATGAAATTTGGTTCATATAATACATTTAATAAAATTATCATCCTGTGCAGAAATAAAAAAATTAAATAAAAAAGTATGAAATCAGCGCTGCCTATAATTATCATTATTTTATTAATCGTGGCTTCTATCACACCTGTTGTGGTTCCTAATCGGTCCATTCTTTTATCTTATTTCATGCATGTAATCGAACCTAAGTTAATAGAACGGAATTTTCAATATGTTCTTAACTTCTTCGTAGAGATTTTTTGTCTTACATTTACTCAGGAGATAAAGCCTATTATCAACTATCCTATGAATAAAAACTAAAAATGAGGTGTGGCTATGCTCTAGCCGCATTCCAGAGCATGAGAAGCTTGCTCTGCGACAGGTCACTATGTTTGGAAATAAGAAAAAGTATGATCCAATGCTACATCTACACAATCCTAAGGTATGGTTTAGAAGCTGCCACTTTCAACAAGAAACAGTTGGACAGATTACAAGCCACGGAGATGTGGTGCTACAGAAGAATGCTTAAGATATCTTGGACCACAAGAACTTCCAACAAGGAAGTACTCGAAATGGCCAAGTCGGAGAGAACGCTTATCAAGTAGATAAAAGACATGAAAATAAAATACTTTGGGCAAATAATTAGGGGAAAAAGATATGAGATCCTGCAACTTATTACACAAGGAAAGATCCAGGGCAAATGGAGTCCGGGAAGGAGAAGAACAGATTGGGTACAAAATATTAAAGACTGGACTGATACAACACATATTCAAGGACTGCTGAAAAAAGTCCGAGAACACAATTTGAAGCCAGTGTGATCGTCTACGCTCTAGGAAGAGTATGACACATGAAGAAAAGGAATCAACTAACCTAGCTACTCTTCTCAGCACGCTTATAACATTAGCAGACCCCGACCAACTACGTTCTCCTAATTTATTAAAACTGAGTTTTTGATAGCATATCACGCGCTTATCTCTCAGCAAATAATAAATACAATTAACATGCTGCTTTATCTCAATCAATTCCATCTACCCGTCAGAGCATTTATTTTGTCATTTCCCCCTCGCCTCTTCACTGGCAAAGGGGAGTGTCATCAAAATCTCGTTCATAACACAGCGTGATGGAAAGAGCGTCCTCGGCAAGTTTTCCGAGAACCATTTCTCATCTGCAAAGAGAGAGTTCGGATAATGTTTATCAAACAATCGGACGAAATATGATCACTCAGCGGAGAACGAGATTTTCATTTTCACACTATCGTCGAGTTGTTTGCACTCACACTCTCTTTCTACAACCTCCCTCCCCCTCTGCGAGGAGTGACAGTTTATCCACGCTGTGCCCTCACTATCAATCGACCGAAAAATCAAGTGGAGGGCCAGGCGATTGGCATGTTTGAATGAGATTGGGCGGCCGGAGATTGCCCCGCCTAGCGTATGTATGCCCACGGTCGAAAACGGCGAATTGCCGATTATTTTTACCTTGCTCCCACTGCATGCTTGCAAGCGGCGAATGTTTTTATTTCCGACTACCGCAAAGGTTTAGATGCTTGAAATTTTCGGAATGGCCAAAAATCAGAAGTTATCTATAACTTGTTTGAGAGAAAAATTATTAACTTTCACAATAATGTGATACATATTCTCCACTTTTTTATCCTTCAGAGCCTGAATTAATAGCGTATCGATATATTCCATAGTAAAATTTAACCGCTTATTAAGGGTAACCTCCTCGGAAGAAAATACTTGTAGATAGACACTGATATATGCATAACCACTCTTAAATGACAACCAACTAACCATATTCCATGCATAAATACAGAAACTTGGTTGTTTATTATGTCAGGGGAAACTACTTCATTACTGCATACTACTTCTTCACACGAGAGATTTTCAATGTCTTAATCCAGAATTCTACACCAATAATTAGCTATGTAATGCCATACAAGAATTCATTAAAGCATTGTACCCTTGAAGAAAATCGACTTCGGAAAATCAGTCAAAATAATTAATTATTGAAAGGTGTCATAGACGAGTCGTACCTACGCGGGGGAATTTTTATCCGTAATGTTACCAGAGAAAAACTATTCTCAAGTCGAAATTTCACGTACGAGCCGTAGTGATTATTCACCAAAGTTCTTTTTACTCGAGGCTGATACTTGAGCGTTTAAGCGCATGAATGACTTTCCCTTTAAAATTTTAAGATACAAGGAAGACATTTTGTGCGAATGTCCCAACTCATTTTCATAAAAATATTTCTTTTTAACTTCCACTTTTTGATCAATTTCCCAGATATCGCTGCTTATGCGTTAAATTTTGTTGGTGAAATGAATTTACGTAATGCGTAATTCGACATTGAATTTATTATTGAGAAAAACTGACTGATTTTCACGAAGAGACCCCTCGGTAAGGCACACATTAATATATTTATTTCATCCCTTAATTTATTCTCGCGGGAAAATTTTTTAATTTCAAATAGAAATTGGTTGAAAATTTCGTAATAAGTTGTTACTCTTATTTCGATCTGGAGATTTGACCAACACTCCAGATCTAAAGAAGAATTATGGCCGAGAAATAAACAACGCATGATTTATTAATTTTTCCAACGTGTTGTCCCTAAAGAAATAAAACTTTAGGCGATGATCTGATCTATTCGAAATTTTATCAAGTCTTCACTAAAGAATAATCCAGTGATCGTCAAAATGTTGCTTGCCTGGTAGGAGTAGATAAATAGCCACAAGTTTAAAAGGAAACATTATTGTCTAAGACTTCTGTTGCACATAAATTCTTGGAAAAACCTGACTCCAAAAATGTATTTATAAAATGCATCCTATTTTTTTAAATCCCCAGTCAAAGGCATTAATTCAAAAATATCGGTACTGGAATAGGTGTGGGCTATTGTTAAGAGAGAAATGATTTGCGTATTTTCTCGTTGGTTTTCGCGCATTGCAGGAGCGATGCAACTTCGCTTTAACGATTACGCAAGACCTTCAGTATCATTTCAAGTTATTTTTTGTATATATTCTGGACCTCTATTCTTCATCAAGTACGGTGTGTTTCTGAAGAAATATTGGGCTACACCCTTGAACGGAAACTTTTCGTCGGTTTTACTTTTCATGGACTAACCTCCGATATCCATTCATATTACCGACGCAGTTGGGTGAACCGTGAAGTCCAAGTCCATTATTAATACAAAGAACTGGCGCTCGTTAACGGCCGATAGCACGTACGTAGCATCTGTTTTAATATTGGGAACCTAGGGTGGAGAAGGGGTAGGAAATGGGAGTTCCCCTGGGTGGAAGAAAACTCAGAATTGTAAAAAAAATGTTAGGCTTGAAACCAATGGAGGTTGCCTGCTATTCCATCTAAATCACCTGATCAGGCCCTCGAATGCCCCCCCCCCTCCCCCCACCTCATCCTGGAAATGAAATTTACTTATTCCGCGAAACTTGAAACACCGCCTACGGCATGATTTATAAGCGGCTGGGAGATTTCACGTGACTGAAGCACTAATTTTATTATTTTGTAAAACTTATCGATGGAAACAAACAATTTTATAAAAAACACCCGTATTTTGGCACCATTTCATTCACAGAACATGAGGAAAAGTAAAACATTTGTAAAAATATTCATTCCAGAAAATATGGAGAGACATCATAGGGTTTTGATTCGGTTAAAAGTTATAAACTATCATTCTCGACATTCATTGTGGTTCTTAGGAATTACTTGCCAAATTTTTCATGCATAACATCGGGCATCCAAGGTTGGTTATTTATAAAAGGAAAACAAATATTTGTAACACAAATATGATTATTATGATATATTCTATGTAATAGACTGCAGAACGGACAGGTTTAGAATGTAATTTTTCTCGCGAACTATAAGATACTATAATGGCTGCCACTGAGATTTTATAATTAAGTTAGTCGATAGGTAGAGTAGCTAATTATTAGGTTTGCTTTAGAAATATTATTATTGCTTGCTGCTTTACTAACTAACGCTAAAACTAAAATACTAACTTTTAAAGCGTGAGAAAACTATTAAAAACTTACAGGCAAATAATGCATAAAATATAATTGTCATCTCATGCAGAAATTAAAAAAATATACTTAAAAGATTATAAACAACACTACATATCATTACCAGATACTGCAAGAGAAAAAAACACATTTTAAACCTGTTCGTCATTCAATCTATCGAACAATTTGCATGCATGAGAATTGATCTGCATCTATACCGGCGAAGTACCATCCAAGCCACCTCAAGGTTCGCTTACGTATCACTCTCTCAGTTTCTGGTTTGACTGCGAACTGTTCTTCTGACCTATTTTTGGTCTGCGCCTTGAGGCCAGGGAACGTGCGAGGTCCAAATTTGAACTGGGACGAGTGCTGCATGCCTGGTGTGGAAACACCCCATGCCAGACACCCAAGTGTTTTAATTAGTATATGATAAACATATTCAGGTGTTAGCATAACAAAGTAGTATATTTTAAACATACTCATGAAATTGCCGCCCAACCTACTCGTAAAGTTGGATTTCTTAAAACGGTACTTGGCAAGTGCGACGATAAAGTTAGGCAAATCAGCTACTTTTCCTTGTCAACCCCACTTGGAATACGCTGCCAGTATTTGGGATCATTATGAGTTAGGCTTAAAAACCGAGTTAGAAGGACCGTAAAGTTACGTTAAGGGCGTTATGATACTCTCGTTAGCGTCACTGACCTTTTGCAGTAACTGTGATGGGAATCGCTTTCAGACCGTCATTTAAAATTTAGACAATCTATTACGTCCCAAACCAATATTTTTTCTGACGACGTTAATAACATTTAACGAAATCCGACATACTACGGTATATGAAGAATAAAATCATGAGAATAAAATTAAGGGAACTAGACTGCAGGACAGAAAGATTTAAAATTTCATTTTTCCGCGAACGATAAGAAACCAGAACAGCTGCCAATGAGACTTTTAACTATGTTTATCAATAGGCAGTATAGCTAGTTAGTTGATTTACTCCCTAATACTTGTATGCTTATCTGCTTCCTAATACTAACCGCACGCTGCTCATGTTTTCACCCTAACTCTTGTATCGCTGTCAATTTATGTAGATGCAAAATACTAACGGTCCTTCTAACATTGGTAGCATTCTTATAGTTTAGTGCCAGGGTCGATTTATTCGATATGTTGTACCATCGATATGAAGTCTCAAAGAGGCGAAGAATCGAGAAATTGAACGACCTTAGTGTAGTTCAAGGTGATAGAATACTAACTCTATTACTCTACTAACTATTTCACTAACACCTTGAGTGTAGTGCATGCTTGTGACGCTTCGCCTCCAGACAAGCATTAGCGGTTTATGCTAATGCATCTATGCATAGTCGTAGTTACACTTTAACTGGGCAAAGTGTAATGGATGCTGATAACTACTCACCCCCTGCAGCACAGTGAGGTAGCTTGCTGGGTATTTTGTAGATGTAGATGGGTGTTGGCAGGGGTGAGTGGTATGACCCCGTGCCACACACCCTACAGCGTAAGAGTAAGTGTTTCATCTCTTGTTTATCACTATGATTATAGAGCGTTTATTACAAGACAAAACGGTACACTAGCCACCGCGATGATTGTAGCTCACGGCGGAAGTTCTTCCTTTCCACATCCGTGCCCCAGGCCCACTTGGGGCCCCCGTCGCACTTCCGCCCCCCGCACCTCCAACACCCCCAAAGCGAACAGCCCCCCGTCTCTAATTCAGATCCTCGACCACGCCACCGTCGCCGCAATCCTTCTCATCATTGAATCCGACGTCAAACTTGGGAAGGTCGATTATGTGGATGACGGATGGGCGAGACGTGAGAGAGCGAGCGAGGGGGTTCTGAGGAATGAAGGGTAATATATTTAATAAGCAATGGGTGTGAGGAGAATCTTTGGTAGGGTCGCGTGGGATTGGAAGGGGAGGGGTCGAAATGGCGGAAGGGGGGCCCGTCCTGACCGGGCGGTGGGAGGGCTCCTGCCAGGTAAATGTACCTACATACCCCTCAACTTATGGTAACTTATTGCGCCGTGGTACGATTCGGGTGCGGTTGGCGGAGGGCCACATCGCTGTAGGTGCCGACAAATTGGAATGGCGATCCACTGCGAGATCCTCTTGGTCTTGGAACTTGTTGGAAAGGAATCGAATAATTTATAATAATGAAGCATTAGTCGTTGCAGTAGTTCTGCCGTAGTTTAACAAATTAGATTCCAGAATTTCACCACCTTATTCATAGAACGGAGTGTAACGTCATTATTGGCACAGAAGGTTGGCTGACGGACGATATTTCTGATCGTGAAATTTTTCCTAAATCATTCAACGTTTACAGAAAAGATAGGTCCAACCGAACCGGAGGCGGAGTATTTATAGCTGTAAAGAAAACCATTGCCAGCCAAGCGGAAATCGTCCCTGATACATCCCTAGAATCTGTATGGTGCTCTATTAGATGCCCATTATCAAAAACAATATTCGAGTGCGCATACTACAGGCCACCTAACACCGACTTCACCTCAATTTTAGAACTAGAAACACAAATAAAGAACATCACATCCAGGAACAGCGAAAGAAATTTAATCATAGGTGGAGATTTCAATACGCCCTCTATAGATTGGAGGACCCACAGCTACATATCAGTGGGAAGAGACAAAGATATATGCGAGTTCCTGCTGTACACGTTCTCATCAAATGCCCTACATTTGATAGCTACGACGCCAAACAGAGGGGACAACATTCTTGATTCACTGGCAACAAATATACCGCAGCAAGTAATTAAGGTAAACACTGTTGAGAAAATTAGTGACCATAGAGAAGTTACCGCAAAGTTCTCTTTGAATATCATTAAAAGTTTTAAAGAAAGTAGAAAGTTCTACATTTAAAAAAAAGCCAATTTCAATGCGTTCAAGAGTCATCTAAAAAAATCTCTTCCCGACTTCCAGGAATCAAGCGTAAAGTTAAACACGGAGGGTAGTTGGAAAGCTTTTCTTTCGATCGTACATTCGGGGATCAGAAAATACATTATAAGTAAAGTAAAAAAGAGGGCATCGAACCAAGATGGTACGATACAGAAGTAGGAAATCGTTAATACGTCAGAGAGTATGCCACGCCAAGATAAAAAAAATCCGTAGAGAATTGTCCAATGGTGATCAAAATTTAATGAAGAAAAAATACAAATGTGTGTTCACCAAGTCATCACAGATTACATCCGTAAAGGTAAATGATCACTTCCAACAAAAGATGCCGCCTATCGATATTTGCACTCAAGGAATAGAAAACTTGCTAAAATCCTCAAGTCCAAATAAATCCCCAGATCCTGAAGAAATTCCTGCCCGCATGTATAGAGAATTAGCTTGGGAAATAGCACCTTACTTGCAGAATATATTTAGTAAATCCATCAATGAACATAAAGTACCCATGGACTGGAAAATTGCGAATGTCACTCCCATATTCAAAAGCGGTGATAGGGAACAGCCATCGAACCTCAGACCGATATCTCTCACATCTATCTCTTGCAAAGTCCTTGAACATATAATTGTAAGTTCAGTTATGAGACACCTCAATATGAAGAACTTGTTAACGAAAACGCAACACGGATTCAGAAAGGGAATATCATGCAAAACACAGTTAGCACTTTTTGCCCACGATATTTTAGCCTCAGGTGAACATAATGTTCCAGTTGAGGCAATTTTTCTTGACTTTAAAAAGGCATTTGATAAAGTTTCCCACAGTAAGCTACTCTCTAATGAAGTAAAGATAATCTCTAATGAAGTAAAATAACATCAGGTGTCCCACAGGGAAGTGTCATGGGCCCACTCCTGTTCCTTTTGTACAAAAATGACATAGGTGAAACAGTTGACACTACGCTAAGATTATTTGCAGACGACGCAGTGGTGTATAGATGAATTCGTAATCATGATGATAAGGAGGCTCTAACTAAGGACCTCGAGGCAATACAGGAGTGGTGCGATGCGTGGCAGCTAGAATTAAACCTAAAAAAATGCGTTGTTGGGAACTCTTGGAAACGGAAAAACGCTCCTTGTAACAGCTATTGCGTAAGCAATAGCAAATTAGAGACCGTGGAATCGGTTAAGTACCTCGGAGTTAAACTGACTAATGATCTCTCGTGGAGTAAACTTATTCGAGAAGATACTGGTCAAGCTAATCGTAAATTGGGATTTGTTAAAAGAGTACTTGGTAAGTGCGACGATAAACATAGGGAAATTAGCCACTTCTCCCTCGTTAGACCCCCCTTGGAATATGCTGCCAGTATTTGGGATCCTTATGAGATAGGCTCGGAAACTGAGTAAGAACGCGTGCAGTGAAGATCGACTAGATACGTAAAAGGCCGATATAATAATCTAGTGTAGTTTTACTGACCTTTTGCAGCAACTGGGATGGGAAACGCTTTCAGACCGTCGATTAAATTTAGACTCAATGTATTATGTAAGTTCCAAACCGGTATATTCTCGGACGACGCGACGTTGATAATATTTTACGAAATCCGACATACGATGGTAGATCAGATCATGAGAATAAAATTAGGGAACTAGACTTCAGAACGGACAGATTTAAAATTTCACTTTTCCCAGGAACGATAAGGGACCATAACAGCTGCCAATGAGACTTTTATCTAGGTTTGTCGTTAGGTAGTGTAGCTCTTAGTAGTAGTAGTACTACCTAATACCGGAATCCTTATCTGTTACCTAGTACTAACAGCATGCCGTGCATGTTTTCTGCATATACCTCGAGTCTCTGTCCATTTGCGTAGTCGCAAAATACATACATATTAACGGTCCCTATTAGATGTAGATGAGATGTAGATGACATGTAGATGAACAGCACTGTTCAACATCTTCTTAGAAGAGGAAATATGAGAAGTACAAGAAGAGGCATTGAAAGGACTTTACATCAATTTTTATTATTATGCTCTCCATTATGATAATATCTGTAGTGTAGTGCATGCATGTGAGGCTTCGCCTCGTGAAAAGCATTATTGATTCATGCTAATGCATAATTAGTCTTAGTTACATTAACTTTAGGGCATAGTTTAATGCATGTTGGTGAATACTTACATTCTGCCACACACCCCTAAGGTGGTTTTCAGGGTATTTTGTAGATTTAAATGTATATGAAACCTGAGTGCTCAGCGGAAAAAAAGGTTGCAGGTCTCTATAATGACGTCGTGCTAGTTCTATTGATTGAGCGTTGAGCTATAGCTCACCTACTCTCAGTATACTGAGCGTTGGTGCCGTGTATAATATATGGGACCCTTATGTGTATAGCATATGGGACCCTTACGAAGTAGGACTTATCTCTGAAATAGATCGAATACAACGGAGAGCAGCAAGATTTGTGAAAAGTTGTTACGATAAACTTAGCAGTGTTACCAAATTGTTGAAGGAATTAGGGTGGGAATCTCTAACTGATCGAAGGGAGAAATACAGGATAAATCTTTTGCGCAAGTTCGGAGCAGACAGTTTTTTGCCGGACGTTCAACATATACTGCTAGATCCAACGAACTACGGTAGAAGCAATCATAGGAATAAGATAAAGGAAATTTACTGCAGAACCGATAGATTTAGAATGTCATTTTTCCGCGTGCAATAAGAGATCATAATATTTGCGATAGGTCTATCATTTGAAACTCCCACCCTCACTAGGTAGAGTAGAATTTTCACTTGTGTTTAATGACACAACATCATTACTAACACTTCACACCGCTTGCTTTGTCTGGCATTTTTTTATTTTGTTCTCTTTTTGTTTATAATATTTTACGAAATCCGACATACTACGGTAGATCAGATCATGGGAATAAAATTAAGAAACTAGACTGCAGAACAGACAGATTTAAAATGTCATTTTTCCCACGAACGATAAGGAGCCATAACAGCTGCCAATGAGACTTTTATCTAGGTTTGTCGATAGGTAGTGTAGCTCTTAGTAGTATTAGTACTCCCTAATACTTGAATCCTTATCTGTTACCTAGTACTAACAGCACGCCGTGCATGTTTTCTACATAAGTCTTCATTCTCTGTCCATTTGTGTAGTAGCAAAATACATATATATTAACGGTCCCTCTCCATTGTGAGAATATCTGTAGTGTAGTGCATACTTGTGAGGCTTCGCCTCGTGACAAGCATTAGCGATTTATGCTGATTCATAATTAGTCGTAGTTACACTAACTTTAGGGTATAGTGTAATGCATGTTGGTGACTGCTCACCCCCTGTCACACACCCGTGAGGTGGCTTGAAGGGTATTATGTAGATGTAATATTTCCACTCGCGTGCCCTTTTTCTATCACAATTTTCTTGAACAGCACATATAAAAAATAAGTACTCTGCGTACCGCGGAACGCACTTTGGGAATCGAAATAAGGAATGTGATTTAAATAGATAATCCGTAATACTTGAATCCTTTTCTGTTACCTAGTACTAGTGCATGTCTTTTACATAAATCTTGAGTCTCTGTCCATTTGTGTAGTTGCAAAATACATATATATTAACGGTCCCTATTAGATGTAGATGAGATGTAGATGAACAGCACTGTTCAACATCCTCTTAGAAGAGGAAATATGAGAAGTACAAGAAGAGGAATTGAAAGGACTTTACATCAATTTTTATTATTATGCTTTCGGAGAAATTACTGTTGCAACCAAAGTAAACAATGTGTGACTTTTGGATATTTAGATTCAATTCATTATCATGATACCAACTTAAAATATTTTCATTGACTCTTATTGAGTTTTTATGGCTCTTTTTTGAGTAGGTTCAGGAATAAAGTCAATATCAACAGCATATAGAAGTACTTTAACACTAGGAGTATTGTAAAAGGATAATGCTAAATCATTTACACAAGTCAAAAATAAAACTTAAAAGGTTAACGGAGAACAAATAAAAATTCTCCGCTTCCCATATGACTTCACAGTCTGAGAAGAAACTTTGGATTATCTTCAAATATCACTAAACACAATGGACCAAGTACTTCAAGATTATAGCATGAAAATTTGGTCACTCATAAACGCAAGAAGAAGATCCCACCGAATTCCTGCCTCCCTGTCTTATAATGAATCCATTTTTCTCGGTGCCGACCGCCCCTCTGCCTTTAACGATTTCTTCTCTTCAAACTTTTACCACGCCTCCCCCACCCTTCCACTCCCCGTGATTCAATGCGTTTGCCCTCATTCCCTCTCCTGTATTTCAACCACCCCTCAGGTAGTTTTTAAGTACCTAAGCCAGCTACCTTGCTCGAAATCCACCGGGTCTGATAATGTGGGGTCACTCTTTATCAACCGCACTGCTACCTCACTCAACATTTCATTAACAATCCTGTTCAATAGATTTTTCACAAGTGGCTGCTTTCCCTCCCAGGGGAAATACTCTAATGTCACACCAATTTTGAAATCTGGCGCAAAAGGTGTTGTAGCGAACTACCGTCCTATTTCCATAATGCCCGTTTTATCAATATTTTTTGAACGCATCATCCATAACGGTCTTCTTCACTTTACTCTCCCCTACATCTACCCCAATCAGCATGGCTTCCTCCCAGGTGGATCTTGTCTCACCAACCTCGCCGTTTTACATCACCATATCACACTTGCTTTCGAATCTAACTCAAAACTGGAAGTTTGCTACTTAGACTTCACTAATTCCTTCGACAGTGGGCAGTCAAACCAGAAACTGGGAGAGTACTACGTAAATGAACATGCAAACATGCTGAATAATGCTAAAGCCACATCTAGTGGTTAATATTACTAATACTATTAATTTATGAATTCTACGAGATACATCTTAATGCAGAGAACAAAATTAAAAAATTCCGGACATATCAAGCGATGTTAATGTGAAGTGCTAGTGATGATGTTATGTTATTAAACACAAGTATTAATTCTACTCTACCTAGTGAGGGTGATAGTTTCATATGATTGATCTATCGCAACTCTTATGATCTCTTATTGTACGCGGAAAAATGACATTCTAAATCTATCGGTTCTGCAGTAATTTTCCTTTTTCTTATTCCTGTGATCGCTTCGACCGTAGTACGTTGGCACTAGCAATACATGTTGAACGTCCGGCAAAACATTGTCTGCTAATGGGTTTGAGTGAAACATAATTTAAGGAAAAATAGAGCCATAAGTCCCAAGAGCAAGCCAAGGGATAAATACATCCCTTGGCTTGACCCAAATAAAGAGGAAAATACATGAGAATAACTTCCACGGAGCAAAGGTAGTAGTATTATATGTATAGGGAAGGATGAAGGGCTGCAGTCAACCAATCTTAGGGGTGAACGACCATTGAATGAAGTATTCTTCCACAAATATTAACATTAAGACAGCGCGATAGGTTAGATCACACTGGTAAAAGTAAGCATGTGCACAGCAATAAATCTTTTATCCAACATCAATTTCTTCGAGTAGCTACATTTAGATAATTTGATTAGTTAGCTGGTATTTGAATCTACTTTCAGTGGAAAAACTTGCAGTGAATTCAATACGCTATTTTGAATAATCAAACATTCATATTCTGAGACACGTAGTTCAAGCGTCTAAAAAAATATTCAGTCCGTCTAAAAGGCTTTGAAAAATGGTTCCTGAATCATTCTACATTTGATAAAATTGAGCAGTCCGATTTCTCTGCATCCGCTGAGAAAAGAGAACTCTCTGCTGGTCACTCATACGACACAAAAACATTGGCTGGCAAAAATATTACCAGCAGTGGAAATCACCATTGGCGTCTCTTTTTCTGTTGATTGATTAATATGCCCCGTTTAAAATTATCGCTTTCCCATGAGAAAAACATATAATACAGCTGTAAAACCTCCTATCAAACAAAATCGCAAACATTTCGCTTTGAAATATCGAAATTGAAGTCGCATGTCACTCGAAGGGGTATTATTTCCCAAGAAAGACAATTACAAGGTCTTGCTTTTAACGAGATCACTCAAGCACTTACACAAACCGAGCGATTATTCCCCCTTTACACAAAGAGGCAATTTGGTACACAATAACCCATATGGCAGCTTTTCTTTCCAGGCTCGTTGCCGATCGCCCCATTTCATCGCGTCATTCGCTCACAGGCTGGCACTTAGCTGGCAATCTCACTCTGGCGGCTGACATTGATGGAAAAAGGGCTCGCAAAAGAGCTGTTTTGTCCTCTTAAATAAACACTGCTGCTGCATGGTTTATCCATTACCGCTTGAAGCAAGGTGACTCCCAATGATTAGTTTGCTCAACAAGATAAATCTCTGGGTGAGGGTCGCGTTATACGATTAGAAATCGAGACGTAGGTTTCATTGTGTAGATGAAAATATTGTGGAGTCATTGCTGTTGAAAACATTTTTATCAGAAGAAAATGAACATCTCATCCAGAATATTAAGTTTTGTTAGAATTATTATTAAAGATAATTAATACCTGGTGTTAAAGAGTTTACGGAATGTTTCTTGATGGAAAATTCACGTTCATCATTGTATTAAATTCGTTGCTTTCCTAATTCATCTCATTAATTGAAAAAATTAATAAAATTATTATTTTACAGCAATATCCATTAAATTTTATCAACATTAATTAATTCTTTCAAGAAAATAGTCTCACGGAATACCTAGCTACCAGCATGTTGCAATAGAACCATGCTCGAAAGGTTTATAAGGTTAAAATATTTGTTTTCACTTTGTTAGGTGATCAAAATGAGTGGTATGGGCCACGAACGTGAGGGTTTTTAAAAGTATTCATATTGTGTGTGCCTGGTTTTTCGAGCCACATTCAAAAAGGAAATCTCTATTCTCACTGGCATAAAAATAGCTTAATTTAATATTCCTTTGATTTTTAGTTTCTTACCCAAGCGTTGATATCACTCGATTCAATTGACGTAAGAATGTATTCCTCATTATGCAGTTTTTACCAAAAGACTGTTTTTTTATATTTCGTTATACCTCTGCTTCTGTCGAAAACAAAGATAGTTTTTTATCCTTCCGTAGTACAATTTAAATTAAAATATTAAAGGTTTCCTTCAACAGGTGACCAACTGCAGGTGACCATACATTCGTTTATACAACTTTTCCTTATTCACTGTCCGTTTTCATTCATCGTTTCAACACAGGTACGAAATATGCTTTCATCTGCTTCAAGTGCTTCAATCCGAGAAACGTGGAAGATGCATCTTACACTCAGTTACGTGACCGATTATATTTAGGGTGGCGTCAACGAATGTGATGCTGCAACGTGAAGAACGGTCATCAACCCGATACTCCCAACGGGCGAAGATAAATTAAATGAATAAGATAGGAAGAATAGGAAAAACTTGTTGCAAAAGCTTTAGCTAAAGAACAAGCAATAGAAGTAGATTTAGTAAAGGTAGGCAAGAAGAAGTGAAGACTTTTTCGGAGTTGTTTACATTTTACAACAATGAATTAAGCATACAAACTCTATTTATCCAGGAGAAGATAGAAAATCAGTACTTATGAAGGAAATAAAAATAGATTCTTGAGGATATGAGGAGCTTTGAAAGATAAAAGATTCATTGAAAAGTGTTTTCTCTATCTTTAAGCATTCCGAAGCCTTTGAAATGAAAAAATTCATAGTAAATTATTGGCATAGGAAGACAGTTAAATAAATTGAACGTCGAAGTCTTCCCTATGAGGTAAACATCCGATTTTACTTCTGCTGAAGCACTCAATTTTTTCCCGTAACCGTTTTAACTGGACAAATTTATGATGCGAAAACTAACGGAAAAATATTTATTCATACAAGTTTTATTATTACTAACTCATAAATACTACAAAATATTATAATGCATAAATCATCATCGAACAAAATGTGAAATTGCAACACGGATTCAGAGAGGGAAGATCTTGCGAAACATAATTGGCACTTTTTACCCACGATTTTTCAGTCTCGGGTGAGGAAAATGTTTTAGTTGGCACTAATTATCTTGACTTAAATAAGGCTAGATAAAGTCTCACATATTGAGTTACTTATGGAGTTAAAATCTTACGGGTTAGAAGACGTAATTTCCTGGATTAGAGAATTCTTAAGCAAACGCGTGCAAAGGGCTGTATTAGACGGCGCTATCTCTAGTGAAGTTAAAGTCACATCGGGTGTCCCACAGAGGAGTGCCATAGGCTCACTTGTGTTCCTTATGTATATTCATCTACATCTACGATTTACCGTGCAAGCCACCACTAGGGTGTGTGGCACGGGGTGATTCCACACCAGGTATGCAGCACTCGTCCCAGAACAAATCAGAACCTCGAACGCTCCCCCTGGCGCTAGGCGCAGGCCAAAAGCAGTCAGGAGAACAGTGCACAGTTCAACCGGAAACTGGGAGAGTGATACGTAAAAGAACATACAAACATGCGGAGAAATGCTATAGACATATCTAGTGGTTAATATTACTGATACAGTTAATTTATGAATACTACGAGATACTACTACTTCATGCAAAGAACAAAATAAAATAATGCCGGACTAATCGACCGGTGTGAAGAGTTAGTAATGATGTAGTGTTATTAAGCACAAGTGAAAATTCTACTATACCTATTGAGGGTGGGAGTTTCATGTGATTGATCTATCGCAACTATTATGATACCTTATTGTACGTAGGAAAAATGACATTTTGAATCTATCGGTTCGGCAGTCAATTTCATTTATTTTATTCCTGTGATCACTTCCACCGTAGTACGATGGCTCTAGCAGTATATGTTGAACGTCCGGTAAAAACCTCTGCTCCGAGTTTGCGCAAAAGATTTAACCTGTATTTTTCCCTTCGATCAGTTAGAGATTCCCACCCTAATTCCTTCAACAGTTTGGTAACACTGCTTTGTTTATTGTAACAACTTTTCACAAATCTTGCTGCTCTCCGTGGTGTACGATCTATTTCAGAGATTAGTCCAACTTCGTAAGGGTGCAATAATCTAGTGACTATGTATATTGACTGTCACTCTCCATTTTGACGACATATGTAGTGTAGTGTTGCATGTTTGTGAGGCTTCGCCTCGTGACAAGCACTAGCGATTTATGCTAATGCATAATTAGTCGTAGTTACACTAACTTTAGGGTATAGTGTAATGCATGCTGGTGATTACTCACCCCCTGCCACACACCCCTGAGGTGGGTTGAAAGGTATTTTTTAGATGAAGATGTAGATATGTCTGGCATTTTTTATTCTGTTCTCTGCAAGAAGTAGCATCTCGTAGCACTCATGAATTAACAGTAATAGTAATATTTACCACTAGATGTGGGTATAGCATTGTTCTGCATGTCTGCATGTTCATTTACGTATCACTCTCCCAGTTTCTGGTTAGACTACGCACTGATCTCCTGCCTGTTTTTTGGCCTGAGCCTAACGGCCGGGGGAGCGTGCGAGGTTCGGGTTTGTGCTGGGACGAGTGCTGCAAGCCTGGATTAGAATCACCCCGTGCCACACACCCTGGTGGTGGCTTGCACGATACTTCGTAGATGAAGATGTAGAAGCCATCACTAGGGTTTGTGACACGGGGTGATTTCACACCAGGCATGCAGTACTCGTCCCAGCACAAATCGGTCCCTCTCCATTGTGAAAATATACGTAGTGTAGTGCATGCTTGTGAGGCTTCGTCTCGTTGCAAGCATTAGCGATTTATCCTAATGCATAATTAGTCGTAGGTACACTAACTTTAGGGTATAGTGTAATGCATGTTGGTGAATACTCACCCCCTGCCACACACCCCTGAGGTGGCTTTCAGGGTATTTTGTAGATGTAGATGAAATCAGAACCTCGCACGTTCCCCCGGCCGCTAGGCGCAGGCCAAAGAGCATCGATATTTGCTCTCATGGTATAGAAAATTTGTTGGAATCCATACGTCCAAATTAATCCCCAGTTCCTAAATAAATTCCTGCCCGCGTGTATAGAGAATTGAGAAATTATCTACATCTACAAAATACCCTGAAAGCCACCTCAGGGGTGTGTGGCAGGGGGTGAGTATCCATCAACATGCATTACACTATACCCTTAAGTTAGTGTAACTACGACTAATTATGCATTACCCAAAATCGCTAATGCTTGTTACGAGGCGAAGGCTCACAATAATGCACTGCACTACGGATGTTATCACAATGGAGAGAGACCGTTAATATTATGGCAGCCAACAAGAGAAAGAGAACTAATAATACTACTTCTGGGGGTAGTGAAAGTTTCAATAACTGTGATGAAGTGTTAGCGTAAATTTGTCCACCAATGATTTCCGCTTCTCCGACTTCAGCTTCCTTACGACACACTTCCTCCACGCGCCATCACTTCCTCACAAAATCGTCCGATTCATAGTTCAGCGTCATTGCTCGACCTCCACCTTCCTTCCCGTGCCTATTTCCCACGGAAATTATCTTTGGTGATTCACCACTCTTCTTTTCAGACTCACCCTCACCCTCTCTTCCCCCTTCCACATTGAGGCTTCGGTACATGTTCACTTGCTTACCCCATTGCTTCAATCTGAGGCGTAGAAAAGTGAAAAACTCAAGGGGGGTAGGTTTTTTTGTTGGAATCGGTATGGTCATAACCTGACTCACGCCATTTCTAGAAGGTGGAGGTCATTCTGTATCTGCGCCCTAGACTTCAAGGTCAGCGATTCTTGTTTACGCTGCTCAATTTTTCTACCGTGGTTCACAATTGTCCTTCCCTCGTGAAACTGTACAACATTTATATCTATAAAATACCCTGCAAGCCACCTCAAGGGTGTGCGGCAGGGGGTGAGTAGTCACATCTACAAAATACCCTGCAAGCCACCTCAGGGGTGTGTGGCAGGGGGTGATTAATCACCAACATAAATTACACTATATCCTAAAGTTAGTGTAACTACGACTAATTATGCATCAGCATAAATCGCTAATGCTTGTCATGAGGCGAAGCCTCACAAGCATGCAACACTACACTACAGATGTCATCAAAATGGAGAGTGACCTCAATATACATGCATTCTACAACTACACAGATGGACAGGGACTCAAGACCCATGTAGAAAACATGCTAGGCGTGCTGTTAGTATGTACTAGGTAACAGATAAGGATTCAAGTATTGGGAGTACTACCACTACTAAGACCTACACTACCTAACGACAAACCTAGATAAAAGTCTCATGGCAGCTATTATGGTCCCTTATCGTTCGTGGGAAAAATGACATCTTTAATCTATCCGTTCTGCAGTCTAGTTCCCTAATTTTACTCTCATGATCTGATCTACCGTAGTATGTCGGATTTCGTAAAATATTATCAACGTCGTCAGAGACTAGACCGGTTTGGAACTTACATAACAGATTTAGTCTAAATTTTAATCGACGGTCTGAAAGCTTTTCCCATCCCAGTTGCTGCAAAAGGTCAGTAACACTAACGAGATTATCATAACGGCTTTTAACATATCTTGCCGATCTTCGCTGCACGCGTTCTAACTCAGTTTCCAAGTCTATCTCATAAGGATCCCAAATACTGGCGGCATATTCTAAGTGGGGTCTAACGAGGGAGAAGTAGCTGATTTCCCTAACTTTATCGTCGCACTTGCCAAGTACTCTTTTAACAAATCCCAATTTACGATTAGCTTGACCGGTAATTTCTCGAATATGTTTACTCCACGATAGATCATTAGTTAATTAAACTCCGAGGTACTTAACGGATTCTACGGTCTCTAATTTTATGTTGTTTATGCAATAGCTGTTACAAGGAGCGTTTTTCCGTTTCCAAAAATTCACAACAACGCATTTTTTCAGGTTTTATTCTAGCTGCCACGCATCGCACCACTCTTGTATTGCCTAGAGGTCCTTAGTTAGCGCTTCCTTGTCATTAAAGCTACGAATTTCTCTATACATCACTGCGTCGTCAGCAAATAATCTAAGCTTACTGTCAACTTTATCACCGATGTCGTTTATGTACAGAAGGAACAGAAGCGGGCCTATGACACATCCCTGTGGGACACCCGATGTGACTTTTACTTCATTAGAGATAGCGCCATCTAATACAACCCTTTGCACGCGATTACTTAAGAATTCTCTAATCCAGGAAACTACGTCGTCGTCTAAACCGTAGGATTTTAATTTCATGAGTAGCTTACTGTGGGAAACTTTATCAAATGCCTTTTTAAAGTCAAGAAAAATTGCATCAACTGGAGCGTTATGTTCACCCGAGACTAAAATATCGTGGGCAAAAAGTGCTAATTGAGTTTCGCAAGATCTTCCCTTTCTGAATCCGTGTTGTGTTTTTGTTAATAAGTTTTCTATATCGAGGTGTCTCATAACTGAACTAACAATTATATGTTCAAGGACTTTGCAAGAGATAGATGTGAGAGATATCGGTCTGTAGTTCGATGGCTGTTCCTTATCACCGCTTTTGAATATGGGAGTGACATTTGCAATTTTCCAGTCCATGGGCACTTTGTGTTCGTTGATGGATTTACTAAATATATTCTGCAAGTAGGGTGCTATTTCACAAGCTAATTCTCTATACACGCGGGCAGGAATTTCTTCAGGACCTGGGGATTTATTTGGGCTTAAAGATTTTAGCAAGTTTTCTATTCCTTGTCCAATTATTCACCAACATGCATTAAACTTTACGTTATTAACGTTAATGAATCCAAGACGATTGATGTATCATCCAAAACTTGCAAATAAATTTACATCTACGAAATAGGTTCTCTGCAAGTCACCTCAAGGGTGTACGGTAGGGAGTGAGTAGTACATCTACATCTATAAAATACCCTGCAAGCCACCTCAGGTGTTTGTGGCAGGGGGTGAGTATTCACCAACATGCATTACACTATACCCTAAATTTAGTGTAACTACGATTAATTATGCATTAGCATAAATCGCTAATGCTTGTCAAGTTGCGAAGCCTCACAAGCATGCACTACTACAGTGTTTGGGATCTTCCAGTGTTTGGGATCCTCATGAAACAGGCTTAAAAACAGAGTTAGAACGTGTACAGAGAAGAGCAGCCAGGTACGTGAAAAGCCGTTACGATAATCTTGTTAGTGTTACTGACCTCTTAGAACAACTCGGATGGGAATCACTGTCAGACCGTAGATTGAAAACAAGACTAAATCTATTATGTAAATTCAAGAGTAGTTTATTTTCCGACGACGTTGATCATATTTTACGACCACCAACGTACTATGGTAGATTAGATCATAAAAATAAAATAAGAGAGATAGACTGTAGAACAGATAGATTTAAAATGTCGTTTTTTCCGCGAGCGATAAGAGACTATAACGGCTGTGTAAGGACTTAGAAATAGATTAGTTGGCTGGTAGTGTAGCTTACTAACTTATGTATTTCTTAAAGCATGTTTACGGAGTTTTATGGTGTTTCTTACAGCATGTTTTGCATGTTCTAGCTTCATAGGCAGATTGCCCTCTTAAGTAGCATGTAGAATATTATGTGTCATCGTACATGTGTGGCGTGCAAGTGGGGATTCTCTTGCATGCTGCATGATGGTTTTTAGTTAATGATGGAATTGGTTAGTATCCTCAATATTCATGACCGTGCGGTGTGCATGTGGCGGTCCGCTTGCATGCTGCATTTTGGTGACTTGTCACCCCCTGCCAAACACCCTAGAGGTGGCTCGCAGGGTAATATGTAGATGTAGATGTACTACACTACAGATATTATCACAATGGAGAGGGACCATTAATATACATGCATTTTGCAACTTCAAAATTATTCCGAGGATCGCTTCTACCGTTGTACATTGGCTCACGCAATATATCTACATCTACAAAATACCCTGAAAGCCACCTCAGGGGTGTGTGGCAGGGGGTGAGTAGTCACCAAAATGCATTACACTATACCCTAAAGTTAGTGTAACTACGACTAATTATGCATTAGCATGAATCGCTAAAGCTTATTACGAGGCGAAGCCTCATGAGCATGCACTACACTACAGATATGCTCACACTGGAGAGGGACCGTTAGTATATATGTATTTTGCAACTACACAATTGAACAGAGACACAAGAATTATGTAGAAAACATGCACAGCGTGGCATTAGTATATGGTGAACGTCCGAAAAAAACTGTCTGCTTCGAACTTGCGCAAAACATTTAATCTGTATTTCTCTCTTCGATCAATTAGAGATTCCTATCCTAATCCCTCCAACAACTCGATAACTGCTGAGTTTATCGTAATATCTTTTCACAAATCTTGCTGCTCTCCGTTGTATTCGATCTATTTCAGAAGTAAGATAGTAACCATTCTACATCTACATCTACAAAATACCTTGCAAGCCACCTCAGGGGTGTGTGGCAGGGGGTGAGTAATCACCAACATGCATTACACTATACCCTAAAGTTAGTGTAACTACGACTAATTATGCATCAGCATAAATCGCTAATGCTTGTCATGAGGCGAAGCCTCACAAGCATGCAACACTATACTACAGATGTCATCAAAATGGAGAGTGACCTCAATATACATGCATTCTACAACTACACAGATGGACAGGGACTCAAGACCCATGTAGAAAACATGCTAGGCGTGCTGTTAGTATGTACTAGGTAACAGATAAGGATTCAAGTATTAGAAGTACTACCACTACTAAGACCTACACTACCTAACGACAAACCTAGATAAAAGTCTCATGGCGGCTATTATGGTCCCTTATCGTTCGTGGGAAAAATGACATCTTAAATCTATCCGTTCTGCAGTCTAGTTCCCTAATTTTACTCTCATGATCTGATCTACCGTAGTATGTCGGATTTCGTAAAATATTATCAACGTCGTCAGAGAATATACCGGTTTGGAACTTACATAATAGATTGAGTCTAAATTTTAATCGACGGTCTGAAAGCTTTTCCCATCCCAGTTGCTGCAAAAGGTCAGTAACACTAACGAGATTATCATAACGGCTATTAACATATCTTGCCGATCTTCGCTGCACGCGTTCTAACTCAGTTTCCAAGCCTATCTCATAAGGATCCCAAATACTGGCGGCATATTCTAAGTGGGGTCTAACGAGGGAGAAGTAGCTGATTTCCCTAACTTTATCGTCGCACTTGCCAAGTACTCTTTTAACAAATCCAAATTTACGATTAGCTTGACCGGTAATTTCTCGAATATGTTTACTCCACGATAGATCATTAGTCAGTTAAACTCCGAGGTACTTAACGGATTCTACGGTCTCTAATTTTATGTTGTTTATGCAATAGCTGTTGCAAGTAGCGTTTTTCCGTTTCCAAAAATTCACAACAACGCATTTTTTCAGGTTTAATTCTAGCTGCCACGCTACGCACCACTCTTGTATTGCCTCGAGGTCCTTAGTTAGCGCTTCCTTGTCATTAAAGCTACGAATTTCTCTATACATCACTGCGTCGTCAGCAAATAATCTAAGCTTACTGTCAACTTTGTCACCGATGTCGTTTATGTACAAAAGGAACAGTAGCGGGCCTATGACACTTCCCTGTGGGACACCTGATGTGACTTTTACTTCATTAGAGATAGCGTCATCTAATACAACCCTTTGCACGCGATTACTTAAGAATTCTCTAATCCAGGAAATTACGTCGTCGTCTAAACCGTAGGATTTTAATTTCATGAGTAGCTTACTGTGGGAAACTTTATCAAATGCCTTTTTAAAGTCAAGAAAAATTGCATCAACTGGAGCGTTATGTTCACCCGAGACTAAAATATCGTGAGCAAAAAGTGCTAATTGAGTTTCGCAAGATCTTCCCTTTCTGAATCCGTGTTGTGTTTTTGTTAATAAGTTTTCTATATCGAGGTGTCTCATAACTGAACTAACAATTATATGTTCAAGGACTTTGCAAGAGATAGATGTGAGAGATATCGGTCTGTAGTTCGATGGCTGTTCCTTATCACCGCTTTTGAATATGGGAGTGACATTTGCAATTTTCCAGTCCATGGGAACTTTGTTTTCGTTGATGGATTTACTAAATATATTCTGCAAGTAGGGTGCTATTTCACAAGCTAATTCTCTATACACGCGGGCAGGAATTTCTTCAGGACCTGGGGATTTATTTGGACTTAAAGATTTTAGCAAGTTTTCTATTCCTTGAGTGCAAATATCGATAGGCGGCGTCTTTTGCTGGAAGTGATCATTTAACTTTACGGATGTAATCTGCGATGACTTGATGAACACACTTTTAAAGTAGAAATGTAATAAGTTGGCCTTGTCCGTGCTGCTTGTTAATAATTCGCCATTTTCGTTTCGTAGTGGAATAACTGTTGATCTATTGCCTTGAACTTCCCTTACGTATGACCAAAATGTCTTGGGATTGTCCTGTAATTGTTCTCCTAATGTTTTTCTTTTAAAATCCATGAATGCATTCCGAAAGGCTTTTTTCGCTTCCGAAACGATTTTCACACTTCTGCATTGTACCATCTTGGTTCGCTGCCCTCTTTTTTTACTTTACTTGGAATGTATTTTCTGATCCCTGAATGAACGATCGAAAGAAAAGCTTTCCAACTACCCTCCGTGTCTAACTTTAAGCTTGATTCCTGGAATTCGGGAAGAGAATTTTTTAGATAACTCTTAAACGCATTGAAATCGGCTTTTTTTTAAATGTATAATTTTCTTCTTTGTTTAAAACTTTTAATGATACTCAAGGAGAACTTTGCGGTAACTACTCTATGGTCACTAATGCCCTCAACAGTGTTTACCTTAATTACTTGTTGCTGTATATTTGTTGCCAATAAATCAAGAATGTTGTCCCCTCTGTTAGGCGTCGTAGCTATCTGACGTAGGGCATTTGATGAGAACGTGTGCAGCAGGGACTCGCAAATATCTTAGTCTCTTCCTCCTGATATGTAACTGTAGGTCCTCCAATCTATAGAGGGCGTATTGAAATCTCCACCTATGATAAAATTTCTTTCGGTGTTCCTGGATGTGATATTCTTTATTTGTGCTTCGAGTTCTAAAATTGAGGTGACGTCGGTGTTAGGTGGCCTGTAGTATGCGCACACGAATATTGTTTTTGATTTAGGGCATCTAATAGAGCACCATACAGATTCTATGCTGGTATCTGGGACGGTTTCCGCTCGGCTGACTATGATTTTCTTTACAGCTATAAATACTCCGCCTCCGGTTCGGTTGGACCTATCTTTTCTGTAAACATTGAATGATTTAGGAAAAATTTCACTATCAGAAATATCATCCGTCAGCCAACTTTCTGTGCCAATAATGACGTTACACTCCGTGCTATGAATAAGGTGGTGAAATTCTGGAATCTTGTTTTTTAAACTACGGCAGTTAACTACTGCAACGACTAATGCTTCATGATTATTGTTTATGCGATTCGGGGTAATTTCAAGATTGCCGTCTTCAATTAAGCTATTCTTGGACCCTATATTCGGAGTATTCTTAGCTAAATTACTAACTGGCAACACATAATTATTGACCCCACTAATTGACCTGCCCTGTAGCCTACCGTCTATGTTAAACTCGACGAGTGTGCTCAAGTATCCTGCGCGCTACCTCCTGCGATGCCTCGTATGTATATCTACATCTACATCTACATATTACCCTGCGAGCCACCTCTAGGGTGTTTGGCAGGGGGTGACAAGTCACCAAAATGCAGCATGCAAGCGGACCGCCACATGCACACCGCACGGTCATGAATATTAAGGATAACTAAAAACCATCATACAGCATGCAAGAGAATCCCCACATGCACGCCACACATGTACGATGACACATAATATTCTACATGCTACTTAAGAGGGCAATCTGCCTATGAAGCTAGATCATGCAAAACATGCTGTTAGAATCACCATAAAACTCCGCAAACATGCTTTAAGAAATGCATAAGTTAGTAAGCTACACTACCAGTCAACTAATCTATTTCTAAGTCCTTACACAGCCGTTATAGTCTCTTATCGCTCGCGGAAAAAACGACATTTTGAATCTATCTGTTCTACAGTCTATCTCTCTTATTTTATTTTTATGATCTAATCTACCATAGTACGTTGGCGGTCGTAAAATATGATCAACTTCGTCGGAAAATAAACTACTCTTGAATTTACATAATAGATTTAGTCTTGTTTTCAATCTACGGTCTGACAGTGATTCCCATCCGAGTTGTTCTAAGAGGTCAGTAACACTAACAAGACTATCGTAACGGCTTTTCACGTACCTGGCTGCTCTTCTCTGTACACGTTCTAACTCTGTTTTTAAGCCTGTTTCATGAGGATCCCAAACACTGGAAGCATATTCTAAATGGGGTCTAACGAGGGAGAAGTAGCTTATTTCTCTCACTTTGTCGTCGCACTTGCCTAGAATTCTTTTAACAAATCCCAATTTACGATTAGCTTGACCTGTTATTTCCCGAATATGTTTATTCCACGATAGATCATTATTGAGCCTAACTCCGAGATATTTTACGGATTCTACCGTCTCTAATTGGGTATCCTGAATGAAATAGCTCTGTTGTGGGGAGTTATTTTTCCCCCAGAATTTCATTACTACGCATTTTTTCAAATTTAACTCTAGCTGCCACGCATCGCACCATGCTTGGATTGCAGTAAGGTCGTTCGTTAGTTTATCCTTATCTTCACTGCTACGGATTTCCCTGTATACTACAGCGTCGTCTGCAAATAATCGAACTTTACTGTCTATTATGTCACCAATATCGTTGATATAGAGTAGGAAGAGGAGTGGGCCTATGACACTACCCTGAGGGACGCCAGATGTGACTCTAACTTCGTTGGAGGCTACGCCGTCTAATACTACTCTTTGCACGCGATCGCTCAAAAGTTCTCTGATCCAGGAAATTACATCATCGTCTAGGCCGTATGATTTTAGTTTTACTAATAACTTATCGTGGGGCACTTTATCAAATGCTTTTTTGAAATCAAGAAAAATCGCGTCCACTGGAATGTTGTCCTCTCCGGAGACTAAAATATCGTGGGCAAACAGCGCTAACTGAGTTTCGCATGATCTACCTTTCCTGAATCCGTGTTGAGTTCTCATTAACAAGTTATGCGTGTCTAGCTGTTTCATTACTGAGCTGACAACAATGTGTTCAAGGATTTTGCATGAAATGGACGTTAAAGATATCGGTCTGTAATTACATGGCTGTTCCTTGTCTCCACTTTTGAATATGGGCGTTACATTGGCAATTTTCCAGTCATTTGGTACTCCGTGTTGCTTTATGGATTTTGTGAATATTAGCTGCAAGTAGGGGGCAATTTCTAACGCTAGTTCTTTGTACACGCGAGAAGGGATTTCGTCTGGACCAGGTGACTTATTTGGACTGAGCAATTTCAATAAAATTTCTATTCCGTGAGCACTAATATCAAGGGGAGGCATCTTTCGTATGCAGTGATTATCAACCGCCACGGATGAATTCTCAGATGACTCAGTGAACACGCTCTTGAAGTAGGAATTTAATAAATTGGCTTTATCGGAACTGTTTGTTAACACATCTCCATTATCGTTTCTTAGCGAACAAACGGTAGATCTTTTACCTTGAACTTCCCTAACATAGGACCAAAATGCTTTTGGGTCATCCCGTAACTGCTCTACAAGTGTTTTCCTTTTAAAATTCGTGAATGCATTTCTGAACGCTTCCTTTGTAGCGGTTTTAGACAACTTATATTTATTAATTATTAACTCTCGATCACTAGGAGACACATCATGAATGATTTTTTTCATCTTAGCATGGCACGCTCTCTGTCGCCTTAATGATTTTCTGACTTCCGCGTCATACCATCTCGGTTCGCTACCTTCTTTTTTTATTTTACTAGGGATATATCTTTTGATTCCTGAATTTATGAGCGAAAGAAAAACTTTCCAAGTCCCTTCTACATTTAATTCCATTACTGATTTTTGAAACACGGGAAAAGCATTTTTCAGATTACTCTTGAACCCATCAAAATCAGCCCTTTTAAATATGAAAACTTTTCGTTCTCGTTTAAAACTTTTTGCGATATTTAAAGAAAACTTAGCTGTTACTGCCCTATGATCACTGATTCCCTCGACGGTGCTCACATTTATTACCTGATGTGGTATATTTGTCGCTAACAAATCAAGAATATTTTCTCCTCTGTTAGGAGCGGAAGCTATTTGAAGCAATGCGTTTGATGAAAAAGCGTGCAGTAACGCCTCGCAGATGACTCTATCTCTCCCACCGGGTATGAAGCTATAGGTCTCCCAATCTATAGAGGGTAAGTTGAAATCTCCGCCTAATATCAGATTTCTATCAGGATATTTGGATACTATGCTGTTTATTTGGGTTTCAAAATCTAAAATTGATGTTATATCTGTGTTTGGTGGTCTATAGTACGAGCATACAAATATAGTTTTCGATTTAGGACATTTAATTGAACACCACACAGATTCAACGCTGGTCTCCGGTAAGGTTTCCGCTTGGCTGACAATTGAATTCTTTACAGCTACAAATACTCCGCCTCCAGCTCGGTTAACTCTATCTTTCCTATAAACGGTGAAAGATTTTGGGAAGACTTCACTGTCTGAATCATCATCTGTAAGCCAACTTTCTGTTCCTATAATGACGTTACACTTCGTACTATGAATTAAATGGTGGAATTCAGGAATCTTATTTCTTAAACTACGGCAATTAATTACTGCCACGACTATTACTTCATCACTAATATTATTGCAATTTGGGAGTATTTTCGATTCGCTCTTTCCGATTAATTTATTTTTAGGCCCTGTATTCCTACTTCCGGGCACTGCAGAATTTTTTATCTCACTTTTAAAATGACTTGAATCTACTGACCTCTGATTTCCCGTTTTTGTCTCACCAACTGACCTACTACCTTTCCTTCCATTGACATTATGACGCAGCTGACGTTTCCCATGCTTAAAGGTACTAAATTTTTTATTGGAAATTAGTGATGCTGAGCCTGACACGCTGCTTTTCCTTTCTATTAATCTATTCTGATTTCTGGAGGAACTTCTGTTACTAAAAACTTTAGAATTTACCCCTTTATTTATCGACCCATTATAAGCACTACACTCTGGCCTTCTCTCTACTCTAAAAAAGACCTACAGTGCTCAAATATACTACTCGCTACACATCTAGCTGACTCGGCCGTGTAGTGGACTCCCGAACGGTTCAGAGGGGTCCGACACGATCGGATTGCCGGCCTAAGGTCCACGAAGGAGGCTCCGATGTCCGTGCAGAAACGACGCAGCCTCTGGTTTATGCCTTCCACTCGGCTCCAAACCAGAGAACCACGATCGATCCTCGGGACAAGACTACAAATCGCAAGCGACAAGCTAACCCCCTCGGCACCATTTATCCGTTTCACTTCGGAGTCCAATTCCCTGAAGGAACGTAGGATCTCCTCGGATCCGCGGTCCATGGCGTCGTTGACGCCAACATGTGCCACGACCTGCAATCTAGAGCACTTCGTGCCCCGTACCGCCGCACCAACCGCCTGCGTCACCTGCGGAACACCGCCACTAGGGATACACCATGATGTCACACGGTTGCTTACACCCTCGCGGTCTGCCCTTTCTCGTAATGGGACCATCACACGGCGGACATTACTACTCCCTATCACTACAATCCCCCCCTTCCCACTCTGACGACTCTTCCTAAGTGACGGTCTCGGAGTAGGAGTAGGCACGTCAGATACCTCGGAGTTCCCCTCCGACAGCAACTGGTATCTGTTCGAAACGGGAACGGGATCTGCCGGAGCATCCCCCGCGCCACGTTTCAGAGTGACCTTACCGCCACTCCTCCGAGACACGACCCTCCAAACCTCCGGTATAGGAGGTGGTACTGCCCCTTCATCGGTGGAAGGATCTTCGGGGAAACTCTTGATCGTCCAACCTCTGTTTGCAATCGAGCGAACCCGTGCAGCTCCTAAGGAACGGTGGACTTTCAAGGAGTCACCCAAATTTCCATCCATCTCAGGGACGCGTACTACCCTTTCTACCAGTGACTGGAGTTCCCGCACGATTCTCTCCAACTCGGCGATGCGGGCTCTGAGAACCACACCCTCGCCGGCGTTTTCGAGCACCGCAACGGGTGACCTATTCGAAGTCATCCTAGCCTTACTCGCAATAAAATCCCCAACAAAAAATGTAACCTATAGAACGAGGGCTAAACTTTGCAACAAAAAAAATAAACGTTCTTAGACTCGGCAAGAGTATACGGTAAGAGAGTAATCAGATAGAATGTAGTTGCTAGAAAGAGTTGACTCCTAAAAAAAAGCTCACTCCTGAAAAACGCTAACAAGACAACGAGATAAAAACAAGCTCAAAAGTACAACAGAAAAATAACTGAAGAAGAAAAAGGTCTACTTCCTAGACTCTAAATCCTCACCCGAGTAGAACGCGGATAGACGTAACGGATTAACTCGAAGGGATTGTCAGCGGGGGGGAAGTGGCTTACACTTCAAGGACGCTAGTGGTAGGGTAGGACAGGTGTTGTTTTTTGTGAGAGCTAGGAGGGGGTGATTCACTGATAAAGAGGTACGAAAGGACCCGTGTTTCACGAGAAAAACGGTTAACTATCCAACAACTAGCGAAGGAGATAAACTATACTAGAAGAAAAATGTACAAAAATATTCTCTAACAGCGAACTGGGAGTAGAATTTGATGCTAAAAATAAGAGTTACTAAAGATCTCAGAACCTAACAGTCAAAAAAATAACTTCACAACAACGATGATAACAATAAGGATATTATAAGCTCTTTAAGAAAAAATATATAGTTAGTCCGTAAGTAAAAGCTAGGTGAGTTAGGATTTAATAACTATCAATGGGCAACAGAGACTTTAACGTGTAATATAATAAGTTAAAGTGTAACGGCAGGTGAAAAAAGAGGATTACTATCACCAAGTTATTAAAGTAATATAAAAAATACTATTTAATATAATTCTTAGACAACAATAATTCCAAAGCAGCTACGTAAAGAATCTATTCAACAATCCGATCACCAGATTAGTGTACGGCACAAAAACACGCAAAAAGATAACGTGCAACTAGCTACGCAATAAAAAAATTAACAGAAATACATATAGGTTTTCTACTTATCGCTACAAGCAGGCACTCTTGCAGAAACACTCGGCGCACGAACCGGGATCGAAGAAAATCTGGAGATTCACTCACCCGCACACACACTCACAAAAACCCACACTTAACTAACAGGAAACTTAACTAACGCGACTATATTAAGACAAGGTCTAATTTAAATATCCTACTCTAATAATAAATAAAATAAGCTACAAGTATATGACACTACACTGCAAGCAGAAAAGCTCCAAGCAAGCAGTAGCTGCAAGCGCAGGTAGTCAGAGAGGCAGAGAGGGCAGGTAGACCCGGGATTAGGGAGCGCCCGAAGGTCACGTCCGTTCCGTCCGAGAACTGGAGGGAGAATCGAATCGAGAATATAGTGGACACCCGAGCGATTTATAGGCACCCGACACGAATCCAGCACCGGCCTGAGGTCCAGGAACTCCGCTCCCTCGCTCCCACAGACTTCACTGAGTCTCTGGTTTATGCCTTCCACTCGGCTCCAAACCATCGAACCCCGATCCGTCCTAGGTACCAAGCTGCATATGGTAAGCCTCAAGTTGGTACCAGATTCTCCGCGAATACGGCGGAACTCGGAGCATAGGTCTCTCACAGAGCCTAAAATCTCCTCGGATCCCATAAAAACGGCATCATTGGTCCCAACATGGGCAACCACATGCAACTTGGAGCAGTTCGCGCCCCTGACCGCCGACTTCATCGCCTTCGTCACCTGTGGCACCTTTCCTCCCGGTATACACAAGGAGGTGACCCGTGGTTCTCCTCCTTCCCGTCGGGCCTTTCCACGCATCGGGGACACTATACGCCGGACATTGGAGCTACCTATCACTAAAATTCCCTCCCTTTCCTCTCCACTCCCACTCGGCAACCCACCTCCCAGCTCTAGCTCCGATGGCTCAGCCTCCGCCAGCACATCGAACCTTAGCACAGCCGCCGCCAGCACAACGAAGTTATGCGTGTCTAGGTGTTTCATTACTGAGCTGACAACAATGTGTTCAAGGATTTTGCAAGAAATGGACGTTAAAGATATCGGTCTGTAATTACATGGCGGTTCCTTGTCTCCACTTTTGAATATGGGCGTTACATTGGCAATTTTCCAGTCATTTGGTACTCCGTGTTGTTTTATGGATTTTGTGAATATTAGCTGCAAGTAGGGGGCAATTTCTGACGTTAGTTCTTTATACACGCGAGAAGGGATTTCGTCTGGACTAGGTGACTTATTTGGACTGAGCAATTTCAATAAAATTTCTATTCCGTGAGCACTAATATCAAGGGGAGGCGTCTTTCGTATGCAGTGATTATCAACCGCCACGGATGAATTCTCAGATGACTCGGTGAACACGCTCTTGAAGTAGGAATTTAATAAATTGGCTTTATCGGAACTGTTTGTTAACACATCCCCATTATCGTTTCTTAGCGAACAAACGGTAGATCTTTTACCTTGAACTTCCCTAACATAAGACCAAAATGCTTTTGGGTCATCCCGTAACTGCTCTATAAGTGTTTTCCTTTTCAAATTCGTGAATTCATTCCTGAACGCTTCCTTTGTAGCGGCTTTAGACAACTTATATTTATTAATTATTAACTCTCGATTACTAGGAGATACATCATGAATGATCTTTTTCATCTTAGCATGGCACGCTCTCTGTCGCTTTAACGATTTTCTGACTTCCGCGTCATACCATCTCGGTTCGCTACCTTATTTTTTTATTTTACTAGGGATATATCTTTTGATTCATGAATTTATGAGCGAAAGAAAAGCTTTCCAAGTCCCTTCTACATTTAACTCCATTACTGATTTTTGAAACACGGGGAAAGCATTTTTCAGATTACTCTTGAACCCATCAAAATCAGCTCTTTTAAATATGAAAACTTTTCGTTCTCGTTTAAAACTTTTCGCGATATTTAAAGAAAACTTAGCTGTTACTGCCCTATGATCACTGATTCCCTCGACGGTGCTCACATTTATTACCTGATGTGGTATATTTGTCGCTAACAAATCAAGAATATGATAAGCAAGCGCTAACTAAGGACCTCGAGGCAATACAGGAGTGGTGGTGATAAAGGATATATCCGAGACTCAAATCACCGATAGCGGCGCTGTGTTCGCTGACGTCATAATTCAACATGGCCCACAGAACGATGATAACCCATTGTTAATATTACCAGTTACGCGGCAGAATCTAGGAGGTAGAACACTGGGTTAGTGGTAGCTGAGCCGGGCCACATCTCAGGTACTCGAACTTTGGGTCACAGGTAGCCGGTGTGTGGGTCGACCCTTGCTCGCGAAAAACCCTCGCTCATGGTGGGACCTCGCTCGGCCCACTGCCCCGGCCCCCGCAGCGGGAGAGGAGCCGCACAAAACTGACCGTGTGAAGTACATTTAAATGTTTATAAATTTTAACAGTTTCCTTAAATTTATCTTTTTCATCGTGTCAATCGTCCGAAGACGTTTGCGAGCGTCTTTTGATCGACTTTCTACGGTGAAAATTAAGGTTTTCCATGCTGCCTTAGGAAATATGTAAGTCTACTGAATTTAAGTCTGCATCGGGAGGTCTATAATATGAGCAAATAAAAATTCTTTTTGTTGAGCATTTTATGGAACACCACACACTTTCTAAATCATTATCTGAAAATATTTCGGCCCTGCTGACGAACTCATCTTTGACTGCGATAAATACTCCTCCTGTTCTCCTTGTTCGGTCTTTTCTGTATATTGTATATGATTTTGGGAAGATCTCGATATCGGCAATTTCATTCGATAACCAACTTTCTGTTCCTATTACTACACCACCGTCCTTGCTCCAAATGAGATGGTGAAAATCCGTGACTTTTTTTTTATACTACGGCAGTTAACAACCACAATGGAAATGGAATCCCTGGGATACGACTTACAAGTCCTGTCTATCGAGTATTTTATATCATTAATGACACTTGTTTTTGATGTAACTACCTGAGGCGCGGTTTCTATTTCTTTCGGATATTAAGTCATTCTGAATTTGAAAAAAGCTCTCATTCCTACCAATATATACGGTGGTCCCTTTACTTAATAACCCACTACATGATCTACTCCCTGCCCCACTCTCTTCCCTAAAAAAGGCCTGCAGTGCTCTAAAATACTACCAGCTACACACTTAGCTGCCTCGGCCGTGTAATGGACACCAGACCGATTCAGAGGGTTCCGACACGATCGGATTGCCGGCCGAAGGTCAACGAAGGGGGCTCCGAAGTCCGTACAGAAACGACGCAGCCTCTGGTTTATGCCTTCCACTCGGCTCCAAACCAGGGGTCCACGATCGATCCTCGGGACCAGACTACAAATTGCGAGCGACGTGTCACCACTTACCCGCTTCACCTCGAAGTCCAATTCCCGGAAGGAACGCAGGATCTCCTCGGATCCACAATATTATTAGTATATTGTATATATCGGACCCACAATAGTATCGGATCCACAATATTATCATTATTATGGTATATGAATAGATAAGTAGTAATAACGTTGTCTATGTAAACGATGATGGCATCGGTATCGTCGAGTTTAACATAGACGGTAGGCTACAGGGCAGGTCAATTAGTGGGGTCAATAGTTATGTGTTGCCAGTTAGTAATTTAGCAAATAGTACTCCGAGTATAGGGCCTAGGAAAAGCTTAATTGAAGACAGCAATCTTGAAATGTCCCCGAAACGCATAAACAATATTCATGAAGCAGTAGTCATTGCAATAGTTAACTGCCGTAGTTTAAAAAATTAGATTCCAGAATTTCACCACCTTATTCATAGTACGGGGTGTAACGTCATTATTGGCACAGAAAGTTGGCTGACAGACGATATTTCTGATAGTGAATTTTTTCCTAAATCATTCAACGTTTACAGAAAAGATAGGTCCAACCGAACCGGAGACGGAGTATTTATAGCTGGAAAGAATACCATTGTCAGCCAAGCGGAAATCGTCCCTGATAAATCCCTAGAATCTGTATGGTGCTCTATTAGATGCCCATTATCAAAAACAATATTCGAGTGCGCATACTACAGGCCACCTAATACCGACGTCACCTCAATTTTAGAACTCGAAACACAAATAAAGAACATCATATGCAGGAACACCCAATGATATTTAATCATAGGTGGAGATTTCAATACGCCCTCAATAGATTGGAGGACCTACATTTACATATCAGTGGGAAGAGACAAAGATATATGCGAGTCCCTGCTGTACACGTTCTCATCAAATGCCCTAGATCAGATAGCTACGACGCCTAACAGAGGGGATAACATTCTTGATTTATTGGCAACAAATATACCGCAACAAGTAATTAAGGTAAACAATGTTGAGGGCATTAGTGACTATACAGTAGTTACTGCAAAGTTCTCTTTCAATATAACTAAAATTTTTAAACAAAGAAGAAAGTTCTACATTTTTAAAAGAGCTGATTTCAATACGTTCAAAAGTCATCTAAAAAATTCTCTTACTGACTTCCAAGAATCAAGCGTAAAGTTAGACACGGAGGGTAGTTGGAAAGCTTTTCTTTCGATCGTATATTCGGGGATCAGAAAATATATTCCAAGTAAAGTAAAAAAAGAGGGCAACGAATCAAGATGGTACAATGCAGAAGTGAGAAAATCGATAAGACGTCAGAGAGTATATGCCACACTAAGATGAAAAACTCCGTAGAGATTTGTCCACTGGTGATCAAAATTTAATAATTGAAAAATACAAATTGTCTAAAGCGAATATAAAGGAAGCATTTCAGAATGCATTATTGGATCTTACAAGAACAACATTAGTAGAACAGTTACAGGACAACCCAAAGTCATTTTGGTCTTACGTATGGGAAGTTCAAGGCAATAGATCAACAGTTATTCCACTACGAAACGAAAAGGGCGAATTATTAACAAGCAGCACGGACAAAGCCAACTTATTAAATTCCTACTTTCAATGTGAGTTCACCAAGTCATCAACGATTACATCCGTAAAGGTAAATGATCACTTCCAGCCAAAGACGCCGACTATCGATATTTGCACTCACGGAATAGAAAACTTACTTAAATCTTTAAGTCCAAATAAATCCCCAGGTCCTGAAGAAATTCCTGCCCGCGTGTATAGAGAATTAGCTTGTGAAATAGCACCCTACTTACAGAATATATTTAGTAAATCCATCAACGAACACAAAGTACTCATGGACTGGAAATTGCAAATGTGACTCCCATATTCAAAAGCGGTGATATGGAACAGCCATCGAACTACAGACCGATATCTCTCACATCTATCTCTTGCAAAGTTTTTGAACATATAATTGTAAGTTCAGTTATGAGACACCTCGATATGGAGAACTTGTTAACAAAAACGCAACACGGATTCAGAAATGGAATATATTGCTCAACTCAATTAGCACTTTTTGCCCACGATATTTTAGTCTCGGGTGAACATAACGTTTCAGTTGATGCAATTTTTCTTGACTATAAAAAGATATTTGATAAAGTTTCCCACAGTAAGCTATACTCATGAAATTAAAATCCTACGGTTTAGACGACGACGTAATACCCTGAATTAGATAATTCTTAAGCAATCGCGTGCAAAGGGTTAACCCTTGTAACAATTGTATTAGATGGCCCTATCTCTAATGAAGTAAAAGTCACATCAGGTGTCCCCAAGGGAAGTGTCATAGGCCCACTTCTGTTCCTTTTGTACATAAACGACATCGGTGAAACAGTTCACAGTAAGCTTAGATTATTTATAGACGACGCAGTGGTGAATAGAGAAATTCGTAGCCTTAATGATGAGCAAGCGCTAACTAAGAATTCTAGTGGTGCGATGAGTGGCAGCTAGAATGAAACCTGAAAAATGCCTTTCTATGAATTTTTGGAAACGGAAAAACGCTCCTTTTAACAGCAATTGCATTAAAAACAGCAAATTAGAGACTGTAGAATCGGTTAAATACCTCGGAGTTAAACTGACTAATGATCTCTCGTGGAGTAAAGATATTCGAGAAATTACCGGTCAAGCTAATCGTAAATTGGGATTTGTTATAAGAGTACTTGACAAGTGCGACGATAAAGTTAGTGAAATCAGCTACTTCATCTACATCTACAAAATACTCTGCAAGCCACCTCAGGGGCGTGTGGCACGGGGTGAGTATTCACCAACATGGATTACACTATACCCTAAATTTAGTGTAACTACGACTAATTATGCATTAGCATAAATCGCTAATGCTTGTCACGAGACGAAGCCTCACAAGCATGCACTACACTACAGATATTATCACAATGGAGAGGGATCGCTAATATATATGTATTTTGCTACTACACAAATGGACAGAGACTCAAGACTTATGAGAAAACATGTACGGCGTGCTGCTAGTACTAGGTAACGTTAAGAATTCAAGTATTAGGGAGTACTACTACTACTAAGAGCTACACTACATATCGACAAACCTAATTAAAAGTCTTATTGGCCGCTGTTGTGGTCCCTTAAGGGGTGAGTACTAGATTTGAGGTGAGTACTAGTCTTTCTATCGTTATACTTATTTTTTTAATTTTCGCCTTTATGAATCCGTGCTGTTTATTTTTACCAGTGTATACGACTCGAAATGAGTTTAATCGCTTTTAATTGTGATTTGAATTAATTCAATGGCAATCATATTGAACAAATACCTATTCATTTGATACTTCTTGGTACATAATGGCTTTAAGTTTCTCAAGCTGTGCACACACGATGCTCGTGCCCGTAATCGCGCGCAATGGTAGGTGGCTGTTTCGTGCACAAGCTGGAAATAGCGCGAACTAATGGTTCAAATTAGAACGGGAGTAAATTTTTTGTAATACACAATAGTGGGCGTTTCTTCAATGCAATTTTGATGATATAATCCTACATCTCACACGGGAACGGGTATCGCATGTAAACATGGCTATTCCCTGGCACTTGGCTATCAATTTATGTTTTTAGCTATGAATAGATATGTGAAGATTTTAGATTACAAATGTTGTCTTTAAGTTAGTATGGTGTTTAGTGTGCTTTAAGTTTTGCCTTAATTTGTAGATGGGGTTTCGAATGAAAGTTTCGTTTCTGCGGTATCATTGCATATTAAAATTGCAACGTTATCACCTCAAAATTAGCACTCAGCAACTTAGCCTCAACGAAAAACTTATCCCCTTTGTTTTGATTATAAATTTGGTTTTCTGTATGTTGTGTGAAATATGTATGTGAAATACCGGCATTGCATTAAACTAAACATATTAATTTCTCTTAATTCTTTTCTGTATTTGCAGAGGTGCTGAAAAGCAAGAAAGGACATTCTGGACCCCAAATAGATCTTGTAACCATTGGGAGAAGTATGGGGGATGGTTCCGCCTAGCTCGGTCGAGAGGAGGGGGGGGCAACTAAGTCTGCCGTAGAGGAAAAGGACGCGGAATAATTTTTTTAAATTATTTATATGAGACTAGTTTTAGAAAACCATTGTGTAATGTATTCTAGGTGTTTGATGAAAGTTGTGATGTATCAATCCTGTTAGTTGTTAATATTAATTTCACCTTTGTTTTGTTCTCTAGTGTTCTCAAGTTTTTTCTTATGATTCTTTGATTGGACAATTATATCAAAATGTTTTTTAATAAATTGGCTCTGCAAGTACTTGTATGTGTTAAACCTAAGTTCCTATCCTTGTTATACAACTGTAGTCGTAAAAGGCGCCCTTAGATGCTGAAAGAAGTACTATGTTTGGCCGCTAGGTGTGATTAAGTGCCATTTAGACCGATAGATGGCGTTGTTGTCAGGCACCACCATAAGCAAGCTCTTAGTTCACTTATAGTCCGCTAGGTGCGCTACAATCGTCCGAAGAGAAGGGATATCTGTTCGATTGCCGAAACTCATACATTCGCTTTCTGTCGCATTTCCCCTTGCTTTCCCAAGAATATACAGAAGTTATTTCCCGTAAGGGAAGTGATTTCTATTCGATATCTGAGTACTATCTAGAAAACTAAAGGAAATTCCTTACTATGTGCTACTTGGGTTATAGTTCGCGGGAAAAATGACATTTTAAATCTGTCCGTTCTGCAGTCTAGTAGTTCCCTAATTTTATTCTTATGATCTGATCTACCGTAGTATGTCGGATTTCGTAAAATATTATCAACGTGCTTTGATGTTACAGATAAATTTTAGATTGTTGCTGCGCCAACTGCTGGCTCTGTTGGATAGTTTAACATCACGCAATTAGTTAAGAAACTATATAGTTAGTACGAGGTTTAACTTATGCCATCGTAAAAATCCATAATGGGCGATTGACATGTGCATGTCTTTGGTTCTCGAAATTACGCTGCCGAGTAGAACATAATAAAAGCCTTGGATTACCTTGGTTTTATCCGCCCCCGGGCGAATGCCGGGCCATTCAAGTATTACAAATGGCGATTTTTCCCGCTTTTATAACACCTTCCCTCGCCCATGAAACCATATCCCTTCCCCATTTTGCGTAAGTTGCCATATATTTTTAGAACCATGCACATATATACTTTTGGGTGATTCCCTCTCCAAGTGAGCAAAAATTCAACTCACCCCCTACGGTGCTTTTATTTTTTACATAATAATAGATAAATTAAGAAATATGATTCTTTTTTTGCCGGATATCGATGCCGGTTTTCGAGATTTTGCGATTCACAGCCAATGCAATCGCAAAGAAATGATCATATGTTTTCCTGTAATTAAGCGTCAATTCAAGCGTACCGCTGCGGTGGTATTATTTCTTTGGCCGACAATAATGAAAAATATGATCGATCTCAGAAGTAGCTATATAACCTTACGTAAGATTGCCTCAGACCTCCTCACTCCCCTACGTAAGACAACGCAAGGAAACTCAACCCCCCTCTACCCCCAAAACATCTTACGTTTTACTTGAATGGCCGTATGCCTCTCGCGATGACCTGCCGTTTCATGTAATTGATAGCGATGCGACAATCCGTTCGGGGGGCATCTTGTAGTTTTCGGGTCGCGCGTCTTTCGAGGGGGGTCAGTCTTCCTCTGGCGTGGGTGTTGGGGTCGGTCGCCGGAGAGGGTCTCCCCGCGGATGAGGTCCGGGGGTGCGCTCGGCGCCTCCTCGTCGGGCCGGTTTTGTGGTTTCCGGTGTTGGCTGGAGACTCTACGGTGGGGCTGCTCCGGTCTTCCTCGGTCCTTCCCTGACCTCGGACGGTCATTGATCGGATGCTGTTAAGATTATGTCTCCGACGAGGCGTATAAGGGGGGCCATGTCTCAGGACATGGCGTCGAACACAACTACACAGCACGCTGACGGTGAGTCTGGCGAGGCGCAATTCTCCCCTGAAGAGCCGCAAGCGTATAACGGGGGCCATGTCCCAGGACTTGGTGTCGAACAAAACTGTCTGGCAGCCAGCGTGCGTTCAGATCACCGTGGTTGAGCGCCTTCCAGAATGGGCGCCGGCTTAAGTGGTAATCCCGCACAGTGGTTGTCTGATAAATCTCTTATGATAGCCATCTGACAGACGGAATATATTTTAAGCATATTTGTAAACGTACGTAGCATTCTCCTATGTTTATGTTTTACCCGTGCATTGTTCTCCAGACCACATATTGGTCTGCGCTTAGCAGCCAGGGAAGCGTGTGGGTTTCGACTTAAAACTGGGACGAGTATGCATGCCTGGTGAGGAATCACCCTGTGCCACACGCTCTAGAGGTGGCTCGCACATCAAAGTATCTCTGCTATACACAAGATATGAACCCCATGACCTCCGGTTAAATCATTAATCACCAGCTGGAAGAAATTTGATTCACTTAATTACTAATTGCGCTGGTTTGATCGATGAGGGTAGAGCACATACTGCACTGGCCGTAACTCTATTGGCAAACTCAAGTCACGCAATCAGAGTGGAGGAGCAATTACTTTGCCTCGGCCTCCCGTGATTTACTGCTAACAAGTTCTTTTCCGTATCTAGACAAACTAAGGTTTTTAGCGAGGGTGTCCTAAGTGATTGCATCTGGGTTAAGACCAGTGGTCCCCTCCCCCATCCTGTAGCCAAATGCTTCATTCACAGAGATCGCATTGCAGCCATGAAAAAATATGAAGCATGAAATAATAACCAAAATCCAACAGGAAAATGCAGAAAATAATTAACCACTGAAGTGACAAAAAATGTCTCGTAGTTGTCACACTAAATACCTACTTTCACCACTCTCGAGGCAGGCAGAAATGCAAACCATCAATGAAAAATGGTTGAGTTAATGTAGATTAGACAAGCCTACTTCACAGTGCTCCTAACTTTTGCAAAAACCTCTTGCAATGAAAGAAAACCTACTACAGCGAAATGAAATATAGGCCAGCACTAGTCAGAAAAAACATTTCTGAAGCGTGAGTGGGATGTGAATTAAATACATATATGTAGCTGGATATGGATGAAACCCCATATCATCATTATGTTTTAAATCTCTATTAAATTTTGAAATGCATTTCCTGCTCATTATGTTTAGTGTTTGGACTTTGTAATCACATCACCATCACCACAACTCAAATCACGTGGTACTCCCCTATACTTAAGCAGCTCTCAACTATTTATAAAAACTTTTACGAGATTCCATTGAATTTACAAAATAACTTTTGAGAAATTTTTTTTTCAGTTTTTTTCAGTTTCAGAAAAAGTTTTTCTCTTGGGAAATTTCTCAAGAGAAAAACTGAAATATTTTTAAATATAAAAAGGAGAGTCCACATTAAAAATTTAACTGAAGGACAAAGATTACCATTCCATTCTAGGGGTAGCTTTGGTGAAAATTCAGTTTTTATTTACACAGCATGAATTATATAAATTGATGAAAAATATACGGCTTTCATTTTACAAAATATCATATGCATTACTTTTTATTATAGCTATACGTACATACATATTCAATTTCACATTTTTATCATAAAGCAACAAGCAACTATTGTTCAGTTAATCAGCACTTTGATAAATTATTAAAGTTGCTAACATAGATAGGAATCTATGTTAGCAACTTTAATAATCCTTGGCTCTGTCACATAAATTTGAGTTCTAAAATCATAAGATCATTCCAAACCATTGGTAGTAACATAATTTACAAAAGCTTTTTCGAGGCAAAAAGTAAGAGTCAAAGTTTCCCATAGGCTGCAATTCATATACACCACCCTTACTAGTAGATATTATGGTAAAGAACTTTGCATTCTTACACTAACATCATTGAGCTGACAACTTCAATTATTATTTATGATTAATTACAAGCTTTTTGGGAACTGGACTCAATTTGCATCCACACACCACCCCTACAATCTTTTTCATTAAATCTGGAGTCCATATGTGCACGAGACAGTCACTTCAAGGTTATTCATTTGCTAACAAGGTTTTCACCTAGAGCTTCAATCACACTCTTCAGCCAACAGGCTATAACCTACAGGATTGAGCTCACCACAAAACAATTGTTGTTAAGGTCATCAATACAGAAATCAGATCCAAAGGAGAAAATAGAAGAATGTTCCCAATCCCCTATAGTTTCCCTATCCTCCATCATGTAACTAAGTCCTCAACCAATGTCACCATCTCTGATTTACACTTTGGAAAATACTGATTAGAAAGGGTATAATAGAAAGTTTCCAGGCAGTTCACATAAGATGCAGTATAGACTAGGGCAATAATACATATTGCATTCAATATTTGAACAGAACATCACTACACCATCATTGATGGTCATCCTTTTAAGGCTGATGTGAGAGTTGAGAGCTCAGGAGTTCAACAACCCCTAAATCCTCAGGGTGCAACTACTGCTAAATCTTTATGGTGCATAAAAAAATACATAGGAGAACAAATCTCCTATTTGCGTTTCATTCGCTGCATCTACAAGATAAGGCAGCACATTATTCCAAGGCATTGGGGCTGAAGAGGACAGGACTACAGAATACGCAAAGGCAGACTTTATATGGAAAAAATAGGCCTCAATCAGTAATCGAACCATGGACCTTTGGCTTGCCGGGCTAATGTGCAGACCACTACGTTACCCAGTCTTCCTAATTCCCATGGCAATTGAGGAGGATATAAAGGGAACTGGATGTTAAGCCCTTGCGGTCCATCAAAGATGGCAACACAAGGGCGCAAAGGACTTTAAAAAAGCCACAACCCATGTGGTTGCATCTTATACCAACACTTACGCTGTACTAGGCCATGAATGAAAAAATTCATGACTGCCGAAAATACTGTGATGACATTTTTGGCTTCTTTGAAGTTCTCTGCTCCCTTGTGTCACAGTCATGCATATCTTCATTCAAAAGGTATAGAGTTGTAGTAAATGCTAGACTTGCGGCATTCCATATAATATTATCTTTGCCTCTGAGAATAAAGTGAGGATAATAACCAAATATGAGATGCTTTGTGAGTTAATAGATAATAAAGAAGAGGGTTTGGCTAAACATATATGCTTTGTGAGTTAATAGATAATAAAGAAGAGGGTTTGGCTAAACATATATGGCTATCATGGCTATGCTCTAAGATGTTGACGTAAAATACTTTCAACATCACATACTTTCAAGGATACTTTCATCAAGCTTTTTATCAAGGAATTATGGCTTTAGCTGAGTGATCTTGATGCTTGAGGATTTTCAATATGTCTTCTCCATTGATCCCTTTTGTGGATCATAGTTAATCAAACATTCCAGCTCACTTCTTCAGGTCAGACGTGCTTTTTCTGTTCTCTCTGAGTGCATTAAATAGGCAGGCTCCACCGTCAGGTATGCTTTAATTGGGTGGTTTTTCTTTTGGATAGCATGTAGCTAGCTTCCCCGCTGACAGCATTTGTCAGTCAGAGTTTTTGTTATTTCTATATCCTCCCTAATTAGCTTTGGGAAATAGCAGGTTCCTTTTGCAATGAACTTCATCCTTTCCAGGTCCATGTTGTGGGGATGTCTACGCCACATATGCTAATCATGCTATATTGTCCAATCCTCTATAGCATGGCCACTTACACTAACTGAAGCAAAAACTAGCTTCAAGTTCCCAACTTTAGCCGTTTCAAGAGTCTTCAATCTCATCCTCAGCATTGATTGATTTAATTGAACCAAAATTTCAGAAACAAATCTATCACGTAGGACATACATTATTTATAAAACTGATGAAAGAGCTGTTTCCTAAGTATAAGCTCCAAATTACTGCAAAAAAATGGAAAAAATATGAGATGTAACCTGCTGTCGAGCAGCAGGTAGCACCGAGATTTATCCTCCTTTGTGCTTCCCTCACTCCAACCTTTCCTCCCGCAAGTCTTCTTAAGGACAGCTTCACCTTCCTGTCTCATGAGCCCTCCATTCCACAAATGACATTATTAGGCGATTTGTGAGTGAAACTAACAAAGCATTGGAGCCCAAGTTCAGGACTGGAAGGGTTTATTTTCTATAAACTAGTCACTGCTGGGGAATGGTTAGACAGTGTGCCTTTGCTTTCTTTTAACTAAGTTATGTACAGAAAAAGAGACTAAAATACTGTTCTGATTGCACAAATATAGAATTATTAAAGGGGCACAGATAAAAATAAATACATACATACTAGTGCACTTTGAGATAACAATCAATGTTTTCAAATAATAAAATGAAATTAAGAATAATGACAATTAAAAACATAAATATTTGGTACGTTTTAAAAGTAATAAAGAACTTGGAGGAAGTCTTCTAGAGTGTGGTACTAGGAGTAACTTACTTCATAAGCAACTAACGTAGTTATGTATTCTGGTTGGGACAGAATTCAATGGATACATTATCTAACAGCCGTTTTACACAAGCCACTTTATTGCAAAAGCTGATGTACACATTGATAATTGTGTCGTGTAAAGCGGTGAATTGCTAGAATGCATGCCCAAATGCATAAACGAGAGATAGGAAAATAGCCCCAGCTCTAATTCCGAGCCTGAATTCTTGCATTGCAAAAACAGATGCTACTTCAAATTGTGAAATAAAGTGACATGTGTAAAATGGCCTTAAAATTGTGCAAGAAAGATGACAAAAGCTAAGTCTCTCTCTTTTCTTCTATTGCATTAGATACTTTCTTCAGCAGTGGTCTTGAACCAGACACTGTAAGTATGAATTCCACGGGTTATTCAACCCTGCCAGTAATTTCGTCATTCCTTTCGATTAGTCAGTTTAAATCGAAGAGGATCCTTTGGTGTGTTCAAGAACCCACCACGAAATCTCATTTGACCATAATTGTATTCTATGGTAAAGTTGCGCACTATCTGTAAGAAAAAATACAGTAGAATCATCCTGTGATGAAACAAGAAATCTCAAGATTTTCTGCAAGGAGAATATGACAGAATATCATCATCAAATAAAATTTTGACGAGCAAAGGAAAACCCTTTCCTCTATTAATTCAATAAGTACTTTTCAACCTCCTCAATCACTGTTTATGATCAACTAAATAGAGCTACTACTAATATGATTGAAAGTTATCAATAAAAAGGTCAGAACTAATAAATAAAAACAAAATAGAGAATTTAGTCCAGTATGTTAGTGAGTAAGCTTACAATAAGAATTAAAATTTGATACATGTAGAATTAGGATGTTTTTCTGGTGTCTTCATATCAAAACTATATATGTATGTAAACAGCAACAGCTTCCATTCTTATAAATAATAATGAAATGTCAAAAATGTTTCTCAGAGGATAATATCTTCAAACACCCTTTCAAACAACATGAATTTTCAGAGGCATTTTTGTCATATATAATTGAATCACCACACCTTAATTATATATTTAGCTCAGTTTTAAATATTTGTCCCACATTTCAAATTAATATTTGCTTCAAGAGAATGGAATTGACGAGAAGTTTAGATCAGATCATAGAGTAATCATGATTCTGTGATTAGATATAAATACATTCATGCGGTCGGCCACAAATATGATGTCAACAGATTATTAAGCGCCATTTATTATGCAATCACAATATAAGCTACTTCAGAAGGGTGTGCATGTAGAAATCTCTTTTGCTGAAAAATCTACTTCCTTTCAACACACTGCAGTAGTACCAGGCAATTTTTATAAATTAGGTACCTTGGCAAGTAGTATTTCCATTTCAAGATCAGCAAATCTTTTGCCTAAGCAACTTCTTGGCCCAAAGCCAAAAGGCAAAAAAGCAAAAGGATGTTGCTTCTCTTTCTTAACTAAGTCAAAGTCTTCGGCACTTCCTGCAATGCCATTTCCAGGCTTTACTTTCAACCACCTTTCAGGAATGTATCTTCCAGGTTGGGGGAAGAATTCTTCAGACTCTGTGGTAATGGTGGACGGCATAAGAACAGCAACCTATTGAGTGAAGGAATGAGTATACACATGAAAAGCAGGAAACATAAATTTCAGATTTAAATGAAATATCCAATTATGACAGTCTTTCTAAAGTAATAGAAACTTAAGTCTCACAACATTCCTTCAAATTTTATGGTAATTTATAACTGATCCATCAAATAAAATCCCAGTAAAACTTTGATGTAACAGGTGTAATAGTACCAGAAAGGTGGATGTATTTTATTACAGATGGTTAAAACAAGATCAAAGGGGACTAACATCAATCTACGGGTACCACATACCATTATAATGAGTGATTTGTTTGAATGAGGTAGTACATAAAATGTATATAGGTTATTCCACATAAAAGCATACTAATAATACCCCCATGAAAAAAGAAATTGCTGAAATGAAATACACTCACCCCTTTTGGGATTCTGTAATTGGAAAGCAAAATCTCCTTTGTTGTAAATCTTATATTTCCGGTTATTATTGGAGATAACCTGTGAAATTTCAAAAGAAGTTTTGGTAAGTAAGACTATTAGTCCATTTCCTCAGACTGAATCAAAGTTTAGAGCATTTACAACAACAGACACCATTGCATGAGCTACCCTTACAAGGAGAGAAAAGCAAGGGGGAAGGAACCAAAGTTTTGGTCTCCGGTGAACTCAACCTCACAGCCATAATAATTATAATATTTTATTGGCCATAAGTATTTAGAAAATACATAGACCACATCTAGGTGACAATGTAAAAATCCAGTTTATATTATACCAGTTCTAAAATTATCATCCACAGAATACAATGCAACAGAGACTAACCAAGAGTGACTCATTGACTTGAATTTTGCCAAGATTTTGCCATTCTGGCAGACAGACATAAATCGTTAAATAGTCTTGATACCTAAATTAAGCAAAGAATGTTGAGTTTCCAATAGCTTGCATTGGTTGAGAGAGAATTTTCTTTTATATAAATAAATATTCCATATACTTTAAAGTTAAAATTTTCAATTGCATAAACATTAATCTACTGTGTTTCACAGATGAGGATTTTTTAAGCATCCTAATGGTCTCTTTTGCTAAATAATTAGAGAGTTCACATCTCGGGGCATTTCCCCATACCCACATTCCCAAACGTTCTTGCGGTTAGTTTCCATAACATTCCCTCGGTTTGAAACGAACGTCACATAACGTTCCGCGAACATTTGTGTGCTGCGTGGGTATGGGAACTACTCATAAATACTTAACCCTTTATCATATGGATTAAAATTCCCCTGATGGTCACTGGCAACTGGATTTAGTTCTGGGTATTCGTTACAAACTGTATAGGTAACTGTTAGGTACACTTTCAACGCGGTGGCATTTTTTTCGAGTTTTCCCAGTGACTGAAATTTTTTTTGCACTTTCGGATAGTCTTCGTCTCTGCAATATTTATTTGAGCAAAGGAAATTAAAAAAAAATTTTTTTTAATTTGAAATTTTAAAATTTACGATAATTGTCGTCCGCCGCCACCGGATAGGACCAAGGAGCTTGTCGTGCGTGGTTGCATACCCACAACCAAATTCGCGAATTTTTCTAAAATCCGTCTTTCTCTTTTTACGACCTATTTATTTCAAATATGATAAGTTGTTTGCTAAAATTCATTCTTAAGATAATTTTACACCACCTAACCTGCCAATGAAAATGAATATACATAAATTATCTTCTTTCATCATGAGTTGACTGAAGGTTATTTTGTATTAGAAATGAAAATTATGTATGAAAAAACAGTATTACACCCGTATCTTGAGTCACAAACAAACAAACAGAAACCTAAATCATAATGGAAAAAAACAAAAAAATTATTTTTCCAAAGAATATACACAATAAAAAATACACAATACACAATAATAACATATAAGGTACACAATACAAAATACACAATAGAAATATATATGGTCCACAATACAAAATATGAAATTTAAAATAGGTAAATATAAAATACATATATAATACAAAATATACTAAGTATATACAATCCATAATATGCAATATACAATAGGAAATACACAAACTTGTTATAAAATGCATCAAAATAAGTTCATTTTTATTGGCAGTATATATTTTTGTGGAATTCCACGAAATACGTCTTCAGGCAGAGATAAGGGCATCCCTCACAGGCAGGGCAGAAATATTTTGTATCCTTCCTAAACCCTCTAGATGTACAATACGTGCAGCGTCGTTGGAGGACACGTTTTCTCTTTTCGTCAACGTAATGTGTCTCAGGGAAGTGCCTAGACAATCCAAGGTTCCTTGAAGGCAGGCCGGGTGAGGAACGAGGGATGGGTTCAAAGAGGGAAGGATTGAGGAGGGCAAAGGCGGAAATCGTGAAGGGTTACTTTGGGATGGGTTTTACGGAAGAGGAAGTAGCTATTTACTAAAACAAGGTGAAGTATGTGAATTCCAAGTTTCTTGTACCATTTTAGAGACTGACGCTCAATGGGATAATATGACATCATTTGATCATAGTGATCGATGTCACTCATTGACTCGTTGTAGCGAGCAATGGCCTCCGGTTTGGAAGTGACACCACTACCTCGCCGTTGACGGACATCGACCATGTCACCCCCGAAATCGGAGCTGATCATCAGTATGTCCGGCTTGTCCTTCCACTTCATTATGCAGACTCCTTCGGTACTGAAAACACTACCTCACCCCGTTTTAGTTTGTTTGCAAGGACGTGCGGTGGATTTCCCTTCCAGTTAGCTCTAAGAGTTCCAGTACAATAGGTCCTTCGCTCAAGCAAGCGGTGGGCTAGGTTAACACTGTTGTAATAATTATCCTCGAAAAGAGATCGCCCAGAGTCTAATTTTCCTTCAATCAACTTCCACACAACATTGTTGACATGGCCAGCCCCACCTACATCAGAGTCGGAGGGCCCAGTGTAAACAAGAAATCTTTGAACTAATTCGGATGGTTTGGTGAGCATATATAATTTGATACCGTACCTGTGTCACTTACCTTTCATATACATACGAAAGATAAGAAGACCCCTCAAAAGAACCATGGAGTCATCAATACACAGTCGCTGTGTCGGTGTTACTATGTTGTCCATTGTCTGGTGGAATAAGTCAATAAGGGGCCTTATTTTATAAAGTCTGTCAGACGGTTGCAGCTCACCGTGACCAGGATTACTTGCAAAATGCAGAGCTTGCATGATCGCAGTGAACCTGTCCCGACTAATACATTTCCTAAAGCAAGGAAAGTTGAATAAAGGGTCTTTTGTCCAATATTCTGATATCCTGCTCAACGGGCATGAGCCCATATAGTACAGAATGCCCCAAAACGTCAAACATCCCGCCGATGAAAGCGGCTTCCATTTAGTTATCCTTGCTTTAGGAAATGCAATAGCCAAGGCTAAAAAGTCTGCTTGTTAATTCATCTCAGTCACAATCAAGTCGATCATGTCTTCTGTCAATATTAAATCCAAATATTTCCTAGCGTCATCTCCAGGGTCTTGTACTTTTAGTCCCAGCGAGTCAGTGAAGGGGAATGCAGGGTTTTCTGGTCTTTTGTCAGTCCAAGTGTATGTTTTGGTCACAGTCCTTGTCGTCAGGGGAGGGGATTTAGTTTTGTCTACAGGGCAAGGAGAAGCATTTTCCGCCCCAGCTGAGGTGAGGTCACCCACCTCTTGAGTTTCCTCCTCATCCTCCGAAGAAGAACCTCACTCAGTATCGCCGAACGATGAGCCGTCACTGTCCTCATCCTCCAGCGACTGAAGCTCCGCTAATAAGTCCGACTCTAAGGATAATATCCTTCGAGTAGCGTAACTTCTTTCTTCCACCCTTCTTTTCTTTTGTATCGGTGGAGAGAGTGGCCGGGAGCTCGACGGCGACGGCTGGGGACTTGGAGCCCTGACTTAAAGGCCCAGGGTCTAGTGGCAGCCACTCCGTGTTCTGCTTCCTTCCGAGGCATAGAGGGTAGGGTGGGAGGAGACTTGGGCCACCGGGGGTGTTGGGGCAAAAAAGGATGTTTTACCACCCCTACTGCCCTTTCTCGGAACAACCTTCCCTGGTAATAGGGTATAGTGTAATGCATGTTGGTGACTACTCACCCCCTGCAACACACCCCTGAGGTGGCTTGCAGGGTATTTTGTAGATGTAGATGTAATCCCTTCCTCTTTCCTTCCTTTTTCCCATTTCCTCCGCAAGTGTTAACCATTTTCTGTGAAAAAATGTGAAGTCACTACTATGAGTAATATATTTGAACAAATTTCCAGATAACTATTTGCATAAACAATAAGTAAAAAACTTAGGTAAATTTTAAAATTCACGTACCTTACTACTGATGGACGAGATATGAATTCACGTACGGGTACGAGATGAAATTTTCATCCTTCAATCCTCGGGTTTCTACATAAAAACAATAATTGGCCACATTAAAATATAATCATCAAAAAATTATAAAAACTGACCAGTCAAAGTTGAGCAATTTCCGTCAGTCAAAAATCGTGAATAATACAAACAAGAATGGCATCATGCGAAGGGTCTATGCAATAACTAGGATGAATTCGTTTTACAGTCAATTAGAAATTATAAAAAATATAACTATTTATTCACTAATACACTATCACAGATTTAATTATAATTGGCAAATATAAATATTCCATTAAAATAGTTTATTATTCAGAGAATTAGCCAATACCACATACAACATAACAATCGCCAATAAAATAAAATGCCATCAATTGCTAATGAAAATGACAGGCATAGTAACTGAAAATGAGGAAAACAATTATTCCTTCACGTGCAAACTTACATTTTTATGATTGCACGCTTATTAAAAGAAGACCTTGCGGTTGAAACAGTACTTATGTTTATAATAGAAACTAATACAGCATCAAAAAATAAGAAAAGAATTTTTAAGGCAAATGCAAGAAATAGTAAAAAATAAGAAAGTCGTCGCAGGGGAAAGGGGTGGGGGGGGGGGTTTAGAGGTGGTCAAATTATTGATAAAAGCTAAGAAAAGACATGCAAAGTATTTCCTGTTCATAAAAATGCTTAGTTGCTCATAATTGTTGGCTAAAACTCATAAAAATTAGAACTACACAGAGAATACACGTAAAAAAACAAACTTACCTTGCAAAATCAAACAGCTGCAGCGTCACTTCAGGGCACAGGCAATTCTGGCTAAGGACACTGTATATACTCCGATATTTATTGAGTGACTGACGAGAAAAACGGAAGCGCTGGGTAGCATCGCAGCTCCGAAATGGCCTTGAGAAGTCAAAGCAAGCTTGGACAAAAATTGTCGTCCAGTCACCGGATAGCACCCGGCTGATGACAATTGTCGTTACTCAGAGTTCAACGTGTTAAATACCAAATCCAGCATACATTTTTCTGTACGCACAGCCGGTGGACCCCTCATTCAAGTGTACAATTAAATGCATGCTAGTATTTTAAAGGCTAAGATGTTGTGGAAAGACACCTGAAGAAGACGTATTGATAATGATACAGAGCTGTTCAGTTAAAGATTCATTTAAGATCTTGTAAGGCTATTTAATAAGCCATAAATGTCTTTACTGTCGGAGTTCTTAAGAGATTATATTAATTTAAAAAATCTCATATGGCATAACCCATTTTCACTTAAAGTGGTTTTTGTTTATTGCTTTTTTTTGCATAAATTATGCTTTGGCTTGATCAGAAGTAGTTGAAGCCATGCTCTCAAATGATTCATTAAAAACATCTCAGGTCCTCTTGAGTGATAGATCAGGATAGTCTTCGTGATGCTTGCCTCTTTTTTAATAACAGTTCAATCTGCTTGAAGATGACAGAATTATAGATAGTATATTCACAGTTATCTACACCTATGACTAGGATTACTAGTGCATAGTATTCTTTCTGCACTTTTGTAAGTACATAGCTCTTTGTTGGATATACAATATATGTATTGGTAGAAATATAGGTAGAATACATGTGGAAATTTCAGCCAAACACAGCTTGTTCCTGTGTTATACTTAAGAGTAGCTTTCTTACTGCCAGAAAATGCAAATATTTGGTTCCTTACCACTTAAATCTAAAATATTTCTAGATAAGTATAGAATAGACATTTATGCATCTAATGGAGAAATTTGAATTGTTGTACAATTGACATCTATACACATGATAATACGTGAGTCAAAGAAGACATAACATAGAAGCATCCAAAACGAAGTCCCTTTGTCAGGGGCTCTTGAAAGCCCCCTTTTAATAGCCCTTCTCCATACTAATATTTTATAATAATTATTTCTAATAATATAATAAATAATAATTTCTTTATAGGTTACAGATTTTTGCTAATTATGTACTACTTATTTAATATACAGTGACAAACACAAACAACCATGCCCTGGATGGCCTGTAACCACCCAGGTGGGATTTGAACTCATGACCTTAGGGTTGGCAGGCTAGAACATTACCCAGTCACTGAGGCCGATTAGCTGGTCAACATCAATTGGCATCGCAAAGTGCCCTTCAAGTGCACATAATGTCATTTGGGCACAGCTTATGTATCTGTTAATGATTTAACATTAGACTAGGAGGGATATAACATAGGTGTTTACTAGTGATGAGGACAGGATTCAAAGATTCGATCAAATCTTATCAAATACATACATGGATTCGGGATTCAATCAAATCAGTTCAAAAAATATTCGAACTGTTTGTGCGGGTGGCATATATGCTATGTCCCAGTAAACTATATATCAAGGTAAAATCTCGCCATGGAATTTTAGCAACTCGACATTGTTTTACTGAAAAAATAGTGTTGATAATTTGTGTGAAAATTCATTATGTCACAGATATGTATGTGCAAGTGCAGAGATTTTATTGTTATTAATCCCAGCAATTTTCATCGAAACTTCAGCACATGAAACATGCACACACCACCCTCATAGCCTCCCAATGCATCATTTTCAAAGCCAATACACTCTCAACAAACCATTATGCCTGCCGTTTTTAACACAGATGCGTTTGACTACAAGGCCGAAAATTTATATTTTTGTCTTTGAAAAACGGAAGTTTTAAGCTGCAGAAAGATGTACATCTATCCTAGAACGCCTTGTAAAACATCGCGTTTTTAAATACCGTAGAAGTTGCGAAGTTTTAAGTAGTGCCTGGCATCATGACTGTCCAGTAAAATTAAGCCTGGGCCTATATAAGCATTAATAACACAGTTATTTGGTTCTAAACATCGATTAAATAAAAAAATTGGCAACATTAAACTGTGTTGAGACACTGAAATAGATGTTTATGTGACCAAATGTTAAAAGAGAAAAGAGGTTATAGTCTCCTTATCACATCATTAGATTCGAAATCCAGCCTTTAGATTGAAAGGTTTTAAAACACCTTGTACGAAAACACCTTTGCACAGCTCTGGCATCACTATTTTTCAAGTCTTCAGTATTCCCTAATATTTGGTCAACACTAAAAGAAACAGATTAGATACTGACAGGATAATAAATGCTACAAACCACCATACCTGGAACTTTCCTTAAGGCAGGCTCTTAAAAATTTCATTTCTTCCAAATGTTGCTCAGTGATTTCACTCTTCTTTTCAGGCAGTAGCTGCTTCACCTCTTGGAACAGAATATCCTGTTTGTCTTGATTTTTGGACAGATAATACATGGCCATGGCAATTGAATATGATGTCTAATATGAAATAAATATAAACAACTAGAATCATACGTTATGATGAATACTTATTAAAACTACTCAAGGTAGGATGTTACACAAAATTTGTCTCCAGAATAATATATACATGTAGTTTAGAAATACACAGTCAAGGAAAACCATTAATGCCCATAAATTAGCTAAAAATAGGCAATTAAGATGAGAGTTTGAAAAAAATCGAAATTACATTTAAAAAACAAAATATGTATATAAAGAATAAAACTATTAACCTTCCGGCGGGCGCGAACATGTACTGAGTACACAGCGGTTGGTTTTAGGTGTTTTAAATCATTTTACCGTAATTGGACCAACTTCGGACCCTTTGCTATTCCTCATTTGTACAAATAGCCTGCGTAGAGCACAGAAATTATTTTCTTAGAAGCAGTTTTAGGGGAAAAAGAAAGCGAAATGTGTTGTGAAGTCCGTACTTTCTGAGCTGCGAGGCCCGTTGAATCAATGAACAATCTAGGTCTGTTCGTATATTTTTTTGTTATGCTATAAGATATTGACTTTTGTATTGTTAACAATAGTTGGCGACAAATATTGCAAGTTGCTGATTATCTATTCATATTTTTATACGGCAGTAATTTTCGCCTGAAGCAAAATATTGCGTGTGTTGTGGAGACCTGCTGTGATTATGAAAACAATATCTTCATAAGTACATTTACATCAGAGAATGAGTCACTTTTTATTGCTTAATAATTATGTCAATATGCATCAATACAATTTACATAAGTGAAACTAATTTTGAAATTTGAAACCGAAATCTGAAGCCGAACAAAGCGAGGAAAGTACATATTTCATTGCTTGGATTCTAAAGAAACATGACCCTCGTGTTATACATACCAAGACTCAACTCCGTCATTCGAATGCCTACAGTGCATGGATCACATGACATCAATGCAGCTACCAACAGACCAAAATAATAACACATTACAATGAAACTAAAGGTGCAGTAAACACAGTTGATAAAATGTGCGTAGCCCGTGGTCCACCACTTGCATGATATTTTGTTTTCTTGAATATAGCTAGCATAAACTCAGATTCTGTCTTTTCAATAAACATGGTATAATAAAGAACAGCAACGAAGAAGAATATTTAGAAACGATCCAGCTGTGGGTCTCAAAAAGCGGCATTAGTGTCAAAATTGACGGTTTTGACTCCGTCGTCCGATTGGAAGCATACCTGAAGCGCTACCACTCTCAAGTAAAAATTACTCCTCCCGTGAATTTTGCAAAAATATGGAGATGTAAACTATGCATAAATAACACTTTACTGTGATATTGCATGTGGTAAATACGTTAGCAAAAAAACACTAACGAGTCTTTGTCGCTTGCCTTTTGTGCCTGCAAGAAGCAGAGGAACAAGTTTCTTCGGCAAGTTGGACAGCTATTAAAATATGTAATAATAAAAAATAAGCACGTGAAATGTGAACAGTTAGGTAAATAAATACATAATATAGCAAATCAATGAAAAATTAACCATTATATAACAAAACACCTAATTTATTCCTTATTAGCATCTTCCTGTACTGCATACACAACGTGTCCGCTCATGTGACTGAAAAATATGCACCTGCCGGAAGGATAAAAATAAGATAAACAATTATGATGCGTATGATTTACCTGATTGCAGATATTGACAATGTCTGCTAATATCACCAGCATTCTCTTATAATTTCCAAACAAGCAAAACTCCATGAGACAGAGTTGTAACACCATGATGCAGTTTGTAGCATCAATAGACTGATCTTAGTTTACAACATCGTTTACTATTATTGAAACAAAAAATAAACAGCAAAAATAGTTAATTTTTCCATCTGCATATTCTAGAGAGAAAGAAGTTTTAGGTATTTCGTTTCAAATAAAATATGGTATGTACAAGTTGTGACATACGAAAATTAAGCTTACAATATCAAAATTGATGTATTAACCTTATAGATCCATACTTATTAATTAGTTATTCATTTTAGGTTGTAAAATGACAATGGCATGTCTAATTTTCTTAAAATATTACAACATCCAGTCTTGATTCCCAATTAGCTCTTAAAACTTTCCAACCACCCCTTAAGAAAATGGCTAAGGTGGTGTGCACTGAAATTCAAAATTTCTTATACTTATAAAATTACATTACATTAACGTGACTGGTCAAGCTAATTCACTACAAAATATATTCACAATCACCCAACTAGCAATCAACACAACAAAAAATGAAGACATAAGCCTGTGTAAGCCTACCTAAGGATATCCGATCCCCCTTTTGTTTTGTTAAGAACCTCTTTTCTGAAGATCGCCACCATATGTCAGCCAATTTCATTCTAATCACAAAACAATAATTTAAATACGAAAAAAAATAAAAAATTAAACAACTATGCTTGTATTCAAGTATACTAACTGCCTTCGTCAAGGATTCAATGACAGGAAAAGGTCGCACTGAGTGCCAGCGGTCCCTAAACCTCGCTACCTAATTTGTGCTAGGGGTCACATTTTCACTCTACCAAAATGGAGCCATACGACGCAACCCGCAACACAAAATGTAAAAAACCTTTTAATTTTAGTATATTTACTAGGTAATTAGTGAATTTAATGACTGATTCAAGTATTATCATCGAGATTAAGAAATCGCGCCAAATTTCTGCTGGATTGTACATTGTTAAGTGGGTTAGATTTCGATTACAATATTCCATCCAGAAAAACAACAAACAGACAGGGCAAGTTTAAATAAGCATGGTAAAAAAAAGGCCCACATTAGTCATAAATCATAAAATAAAAGTTATTTACGTCAACCGAAGGATACTCACTGAACAAAGGAAGAGTGCATGTGAACTCTTCCTTCATTCTACATTTGATTGCAGCCAATTCAGGGATTGGTTCATTGCACTGTGTTGAAGCCTTGTGGCCTGGGGAGGATTTACCACTTTTTTTTCGTGCTAAGATTTCAGCCGTCAAAAGTTTGACTCATTTGACAGGGGTGGCTCAAGGAAATATTTTCATCAGGGCAAGTTTGATTTCCGGGACACTCCCAACGTTATCCGAACCCAAAGTTTCTGTAAGGCTACCATGTATACAAACATATACAGTGAAAGCCCGGTATAGTAGGTACGGCTTATTGCGAGAATCCCGTTTTAGCGAGTGATTGTCTTTGTACCGCCAAAAGGCCTATGTTTTACATGTAAAAAAAAGTGGATATAGCGAGGCCAAAAAGTTCCTTCCACGGTATACGCTCGGTATTACGACAGATATCTCTCGAGGGCGATGCACCACCTAGCAAAAATTAACTATTTTGTTTTGTATTATCTCTTAATTAAACTAAATACAGTAGATTCCGGTTAATTGGGACACATCGGGACCAGTGTACTTTGTCCCAATTAAGTGGCTGTCCCGTTTCTCCGAAGTATCCCGTAAATATGTTTAAATAAGCGTTGAAATGAAAGTCAGAAAGCTAAATGACAATTGAAACGCAAAATGTTTAATTGCATATAATTTAAACAATAAATTAATAAGAAAACATACATTATAAACATTTTTGGAAACCTTGTGTCATAAAAAAATCTCTTGGCATCGATCTACTTCGGATAAATTCCCTTTACGAAATCCAGCAAAAGAAAGATTTGTGATTAGATATAGAATTAACGATGGAATATTAGAAAAGAATAGTTGATGATCTAAAGCTTCATTTGCATAGAAACCAGGGAGTATTTATTTAATGTGTAGCTCCTAGTTGAAGGAATTAGTCCAGGGTGTTCTTCTTCATTTTCTTCACTCTCGTCGCGCATACAAGGTCGGCACAGGCATCTGAGGACGATATCGGACTTCCTTCGTTGCCCTCTTGTATGAAGTAGCGTCACAACCCATCAATAAATTTCCTGGCATCTGCAGAAGTAACTCGGCTACACTGAGATACGTCTTCATCTCCATCAGTCTCCTCGTCTTCAACCAAACCTTGTTGTCTCGCTAGTATAGTTTCCACTATATCATCTTTGCTGCTATCACTGTTGTCATAACAGTCCATATTGGAGTCGATCCTTTCAAACTCCTTAAAGTTCTTTACTTGACGCAGGTCGGAAGCAGATTCATTTTTACTTTCACATTCAAGTTCTTCCGATATTTCTGCACTTGAGTGCTTAAAACCTCAATGAATGAAACAATTTCTAATCGTTTTACTGGTGACTTCTCACCTGCTATCTGCCAAAAACGTTACTGCTTGCAGGATGTTCACCTTTGAGCTCACTTCCTTGGCAGTTGAAGACGATGTCAGAAGATTACCTTCCATTGATGCTAGAATTGATTGATCAATGAATTTTGGGCGGTATATTGTTTTCAAATTTTTGATGATCCCATGTCTATTGGTTGGATAAGAGATGGTGTGTTGGCTGGTAAAAATTCCAGACAGAAAAATTCCATGTTTTTTAAGTCGTTGGAGAAATTAGGGTGTGCCGTACAATTATCCAGAATAAGAATCACTTTCCTCGATTTCTGCGCTAGTTCCTTATCCCAACTGCTTAACTAATGATTGAAGAGGCCTGCAATCATCCACGCATTTTTATTGGCGTAATATTCCACCGGTAAGCTGTTCATTCAAAACCTCTTAAAGCAGCGAGGGTTAGTACTTTTTCCAATCACCAAAAGTTTCCTTTTATCACTTCCCGACATGTTTGAGCAGCACCAAACAGTAATCCGTTCCATCGCTTCTTTAGACCCACTTAGGGTAAAGGTGAGATTTTGGTTCCGATATGTCTGTTGAAAGTGGGTGAAAATCGTGTTAACGCTGGCGAGATGAAAGCTCACCTTTATCCCACTCAGTTCCACATAACTGTTGCAAAGAAAGCCATTAGGTGGCTCGGTAATACAGGCCGGTTTCATCGGCGTTGTAGACATCATCTGCACAGAATTCCTGAAGTAGGGTGTGTAGCCTCTAACATCTCCATTCCTCTGCACTTACAAAATCAGCCGTATGTTTTTCTCCATGAGCATTTTTTAATTTTATTTCGTTTCTACTCTTCCGTCTAGATAGCCAACCATCTCTTGACTTGAAACCAGTATGGCGAAGCTTCAAAGCTAATTCCTCCGACTTATTTTTTACATAGGTCCACTGAAACTAACTCCTCGTCCACTAACAATGGAAAACCATTGATTAAAAGCGTCCTCGACATCAGGATCCTTACCTTGGCGTTGGGATTTTTGGGTAGCACCTTGTTTCCTTTTACTGCTCCAATCTTCTCTAAGTTTATCCTGCTGCAGTATTAATCGGGCTATCGTTGATTTTGGAACTCTTGTTATCTCCGCCAAACAACGAAGACTGGTTTTAGGTAGATGGTCCTTAATTCGGTCCAGTATTGTAATTTTTGCAGCCAGTGAAAAATCCTTACGCTGTGTGTTAACCTGAATAAGGAACTTTTTCAGGAGAAATTTCGGGAAATTAGGAGGAATCACCTCCACCCTTCTTTCCTCAAAACATTTTATCTTATGACAGATCGCCTACAGCCTAACCTTCACCTTAATGGTATAATACGCTAATGAAGCCAAGTTGTCTACCTACACAGTATGCACCTCCGTGACCACAAAATCTAAATCCACTTCTAGCTGGACTACCTGAGAACGAAGGTGAGTGTACAAACAGTGAAGCATTAATTGAAAGCGCTTTCAAGACTGACTTCGTTTAGCGATGGTAAATGAGACAGTAAAGGTTGCAATAGATTCCCTCATTGGAGATTGGTTCAAATGCATAGGGAAAATGTACCAAATGATTTACAAGAGATAAAAATTTGTATTTCTTCAAGGGAGTAGGAGGCAAATACAGCCGATGCATGGCCCGATTAAGCGGCTTCCTGTCCCAATTAACCGGAGAAAACTCAGGGACTTCCTTCAATTGGGTTCTGTTCTTGATGATTTGTCCCGAATAAGCGGCTGTCCCAAATAACCGGTGTCCCGATTAACCGGAATCTACTATATTCAAGATGTGAGCCATATCTGCAACACCTAAAGCCAGTTATGTCCAAACATTAGTGATTTACGGCCTTGAGTACGCTGTGCGCGCTCCCATTTTACGTTCTTCTTTTGTTAGGCCCGGTCATCAGTGAGAGGGGAGTGGGCAGACTACAAGCAAGTTGAGAGTAGAAGAGGGAATTCAGCAGAATGAGAGCGATCTGTCGGAGCGATTGAAAAACTCAAACCATTCCGTCAACTCGATGCACCCAATCACACGGCAGCAGAGAGTTGTGATGTAGGTAAGGGGCAGAGTTCACTCGGTCGGAGGGGTGGTGTTTTCTCGGTCGGAGGGGCGGAGTTTACTCGGTCGGAGGGGCGGAGTTTACTCGGTCGGAGGGGCGGAGTTTACTCGGTCGGAGGGGCGGAGTTTACTCAGTCGGAGGGGCGGAGTTGTCTCATGTAGTTTGTGCGGCAGCATCATGTCCGCGAAACATAAATCTTTGGACCTTAAAACCAAAATTAAAATTATAGACGAGTGCGAAAGTATCAGGTCTTCAAAGACTGATATCGGGAGGCGGTTTGGTGTGTCGTCATCTACGTTGTTCACAATATTAAAGAACAAAGATAAAATTCGTGCAGCAGTGACAGAACTAGGATGACCTAGCAGCCAAAAACATTTGCGGCATGGGGAACATCCTCAAATGGAATCTGCACTATTCAAGTGGTTTTGTCAGCAAAGTTCTGCAGGACTGCCCATAAACAGGCCAATGTTAAAGGCGAAAGCTGACTAGACTTGCACGAAACATGATGTGCTAGCCAATCAACTGAGGTATTTTCTTTTCTAGTATAAATAAATACTCGATGACACTAATTTGCGGTAGGTAATTGAATTTGAATCATAGAAACTGCTAGGAATAGGTGACTATGCGAGAAATATCTTCGACCACCGGTACATGCCGTATTTCAGTGAACCTTCAGGCCAATTTTTCCCAACTGATGGACGTACTGGTTAACATTCGAAAACTCAACAAAGTTGATACATATTATCGTCATGACATATTCGCAAAAATATCCAAAAACTACAGTATACCAAAATTTTAATTCCGATTAGTTACGGTGTCTTTACAGCTTTCTACGGCAATCGAAAAATAGAAGAACTGGAAGAAAAACACCGAAACTGGAGGAATTAATATTTTATGTAATGGAAAATGTCCTGTTTCATTCTTAAAATTCGTTGATATTCCACCAGATTGTGCCTGAAACGACTTTTTTTGCTGTTTACCTTCGTCAAATACCATGGAAACAAAAGAAAAACGGTAAATATGAACGACTATGAGAATTAGGTGGCTTTATTCAACACTTTCGGATACAACGAGCGCTCGATTTAGTGAGTGATTTCCGAGGGATTATGAGCACTCGTTAAACCGGGCTTACACTGTATGTAGGTAGATATAAAATCCTTATAAATCATATACTTATCATTAATTAATAGTTTTTTATAATAAATATAATTAAAATCTAATTTTTTATAGCTATACCTTAATTTGGCTACTCTAACTAAGGTGGTATCCTAGAGGACATAGCCTGGGTTGCATGGGCCTTGAATCATCCCTGCTCAATGGAGTGCAAATACCTACATAGTTTGGAATCAACCAGTGTACATACTTTACAACTAGAATTTTAAGGAGGTGGACTTTTCCTCACAGTATCAACACCACCAAACAGCATGTCTTGCGCCATGATACTAGCAAACTGAGGGTCCCCACGAGCCAATAACCTTTCAAGAACACTGGGTTCGGCATCGGCACTTTCTTCAGGCCCTCGCTGTTTCAATCTTTCCACAGCTTCTTCAACATACCGGTTGGATATTCTGTAATGATAATGGGCTATAAAAGCTTTTAAATAAAGCAAATACATATTTTAGTAACAAATGTAACTCAGTTACCTTAGCCTTATGAATAAAATATATATTGGGTCCTACCTCTTTTAAGTGACATGTAAATTAGACACTGATTCTTAGATGAAGGGACAGAAAACCCACAGCGATGGAATATACACATAAAAAACATTTGATTGAATGATTTGCTATGTTTATGATATCTTTCATTTATCAATACATTTTCCTTTGAGATGAGTCAACCCAATTGCTGAGAGTTAAGCATTCATGGAGACAGTTATCTTTATAAATAAAAAATAGATGCATCTAGGTTTCATTTATAGAACAAAACCCTCCCTTAACGGAAACCTCCTAATGGCAGACACCTCCCAAAAACGGACAGTATTTCTTTCCCTGCCCACAGGACATGGAGACATGAATCTAAACCCTCCAAAATAGCAAACACTGAATAACGGATAGGGACACCGATGGAGGCTCATTTCCACTTTACTTTGTGGAAGAATACATCTCCTCATGGGCAACAAGGCTCACATCTGTAAAGTGAGACAAATTATTCTGTACAGGAATATGCTCTAGCCCCTTGCTGTGAAGAACAAGCATGCATTTATCCATGAAGAACTTCATGGAAAATGTTCTTTGAATGAATGAATGTCATCAATGAGTGTCTGTTTCCTTCCCCTTCCCCTATCCTTGACGCTGTGACGCAATTTTCCCTTTCAACTGCTTACTAACTTCAATCCTTAAGTTCCCCCCCTCCTCCCTTTTTTCCCCTCCATCCCCTCTTTTCTTCCCCTCCCTCTTATGCTTTTGTATAAAAAGGAGATTCTGATCACGACTCTTCACCTGAAGATTGTGCTCATGCACTGAAACCCGGGTTGTGCCAGTGTTATTTTATGTTGTGGTATTGTAAAAGTTATTAATTTTATTGAAAAGTGTTTGAGTGCTTGGGGAAAGATATGGAATGGAAAAGATGCCAATTAGTGAAATATTGAAGAATAAGGAGAAGATGTTGAAGGAGTGGTCCAGTAATGGAAGTGGAAATGTTAAGAAAGAGTTACCAAAAAGTGAAGGACTTGTAATAGATAATGTGATACACAAATTGTCTTCTAGGGCTCGTTCGTTCAATATTTCAATATCAGGAACATTAAACCCCTCAAGCGGGGATATAATGTTTGAGTATTTAACTCCTCAGGGGGTATTTAAATTGAAGTATAAGGAAAGTGAATGTACGCCGTACGTCGAGATGCTTCTGGGATAGGAAATAGGGTTCCGTACACGTGTACGTCGAAACGGCTTGAGAGGTTAATTCAAGAAAAGGCTCTTGGTATTGTGAAAGTAATGGGATTTGATGGTTTCAAAACCTCTAATGGGAGGCTTGAAAAGTTTAGATTTAGGCATAACATTTCTCACTAAATTGTTTACAGTGGAGCATTAATGAACAGTGAGGTACATAGTTTCCAACTGGATTGAAAAATTAAAGTATTCTTGAAGGGATTTCAATGAAAGGGATATTTATACTTGTGATGAGAGAGGACTATTCTTCAAGCCCTGCCTGAGAAGACAATGAGCTTGAAGAGTGATAATTGTTCCAAAGGAAAATCTTCCCGATAAAGGCTTATGCTATTTCTGAATCAATATGGTCGGAGATTTTGAACTGCCACTCATAACAGGGAAGTTGGTAAACCATGTTGATTTCAAAATGTTAACATAAAAAATCTTGGGGTGCATTGCTGAGCATATAAAAAAACTTGGATGACTCGAGATTTAACGACAAACTGATTGATATGCCTCAACCGAAAAATGGGGAAAGAGAGGCAAAATTTTATCTTTTTTTTTGAACAATTCCTCATCCCACCCAAACTTAAGCCTAAAAAAATGTGAAAATTGTGTTTTTTCTGCCAAACACAGCATCTTCCTGTAAATCTTTAGATTTAGGCAGTGGTTCTTAGCCGATGCACCACGGTGTACTGGTGCACCGCGGGCTTTTTTCAAGTACACCGTGAAAAAAATGTTAAAAGATGAGAAATCCAGGAAATGGTGAAAACCAAAAAAGTGTCATTTTCATGGGTTAAACAAACTAATTTTTGGTGAACTTCAGCTATTTCATTACATGCACAGTATTCTGGAACTATGGCATGGTACAAAACCTTCTTGGCTCGACTTCATTTCCAATGCATGACTCATCTAAAAACAAATGAATCTAAAAACTATGTCGTTACTGGGAATCTCTTTGATGAAATTGTTGAGGTATTAAATGAATAAATCTCGGTAATTTACAGACTTTTCTTCTCAATTCATTTTTCAACCAAGGAAACAGACGTTCAAACGATGCTTATAATTGAGCTAACATTTCGGCGATTGCTGATTTCATACGATGCACAACAACTAATTCGACATGCATATGCCTATCAATGGCTTTTCAAATGTTAACAGACAGTGAACTAAATGCTGAGAGCTTTTTTAAATTTCAACTTATTTTTAAATTATCGGCCATTTTGACTGAGGAAGCAAATAATCAATAATAACCATGAGAAAATTCCCTGGATATGATTCTAATTTACACCCCAGACCATACAGCGGAAGAAACTCAGACAATTTTCATCTGTTATTTCCCATGATTCTTAGCTGCTCCTTCTGCCACTATGGCTCCACCTCCACAGCAGGAGCAAAAGGTGCAGGTTCAAGCTTCACCTTTTGATCCTGAAGTTGCAACGCACACAACATCTATCACTTGCACCTTTTGCGACACAAATGCCAAAGGAGCAGAAAAGTGCAAAAGGAGCAGCAATGCAAACAAAGCTATTGTACATGTTTTTATTTGGATTGTGTGTTGTGTATAACATTATAATTTATAACATCTTTAATTCAGATATCTATATCAGGTGGTATATTTTTTTATAAATAAATATATCAACAGCAACGTATTTCCAACTTGGGAAGACATAGCAATATACTTAACAAGTCATCTGCCACCAGTAAAGCTAATTCCAACGAATATCACCTCGAAACTACATGAGGTCTACTTTTGCCACATTTTTATGCACTAAAGAAAAGAAAAATTATTTGCCGTTGAAGTTAGCTGGTCATTCCGCCAGAGTGGGCAATCGCTCAATCATGCTGTGAAACGCTGGAAATTTAAAATCACAGAGATATGAATTTAAAATATTCCCGTTTCAGTGGGTTTTATCTCTTTCAGAATCAACTTTGAAGGCTTTGATTCTTCTATTCACGAGTCTAAAGGGGCGATTACACACAGGAGTTGACTTCTATATGAGTCCACTTGGAATGTGAACTTGGACGTGTATCATACCCACTCCTGTAGGAGTTCCCCATTGATAGTGGTGGAATTCGATACTTGGACGGAGTAGCCGCCATCCTAGTTGTGGTTCCAAGTGGAGTCGAACATCATAGTCAACTTGATATTAATCGATCTGATAGGAGTCAACTCCTGTGTGTATCTGGGGCTTAAGAATCGGTAGAACTGAGAAAAAAGAATATTCTAAGAAATCGGTGGTACTGAGAAATGGAATCGACCCATCCTTATCAAATATGTATGCTCCACTCAAATGTTCGAGGCTACTTCGATCTGGCACTCCCATTTGAAATTAAATGGATGATAGGTACATATTAGGTACATTTTAATACATGAAAATATTTTTATAACAGAGATATCATCCATTCAGACAAGGCAATCAGATAAAAACCAAGTCAAATTATACAAATACTCACTCCACAAAAACATCAAGAGCTCGAACAAATTTTTTCCAAGTAGGAGTAGGAAATATCTTCCAAATCGGGGGGCCAATTTCTAAATAGAAAGAGCAATCAAAAAATGTTCCAACTGCATCAATCATCTTCTGTGGCTCTGATTCCTTTGGTAGGTTTGGAACCAAACAGCCAAGTCGAGTATCCAAGGCCACAAAAGCAATTGCTATGGATGGAAGGAGAGGCATTTCTTTATGTTAGTTGAAGATAACAATAACCTGGGTATTCTTTTTGATAAACAACTGTTTTAACAATCATGTAGAAAATAAAATAGTATCAAATTCATAGGATATGCTGGAGTTTATTAATAGAATGAGCAGAGACACAAAAATCATTCGTATGTTAAAGACTGAACTGCTTGTTTGCACATCCCACACTGGATTATAACTTCTTATATCAGGATAGCTGAGGAAACACTTGTAATGTGAAAGTAGCATCGTTGGACATCAATAATTTAATTGTATATACCCACATCGTAATGACGAGCAAATAGCCTGTGCATGATAATGGAAATTATTCAAGGTAAGTACTTGTCACCAAGTTGTGTTAATTTCTATGGTAAAATATTGCTATTTACAGTTGTTTGCGATGGATAGTAATATGTACCAGTAACACTCTTTCTCTTCCCGAACTCAGTTCTCGACAACATTATGACGAGTCCACTTTGTTGCTTGGAACTACCCGGGGATTTATACCTGTGTTACCACTGCTGTGAAGGACTACTTGGATATCAGCAACGTTTATGCCAATATATTTGAATATTTAATGTAATAAACTAACACCCTACCCAGTGAATTTGTGTGTTAAGTGATCGTTATTAATGCCATGTTGTGCTAAGTGGGATACTCAGTGATCTGTCATAATTCTATGCAAAAATTGCAGAGCAAGTTTGGATGTTTCCTCGTAGCTGTATGGCGCTCGTTAGTCTTTTGGATTTCCTCTTTTAAGGATCTTAACTATTTCAGAGTGTACCTGTGTTACTATTCCTAACAGCTGTTTTGTTTTACATGCTTCGAGGTATTGTGTTATAACTCATTTTGTTTTGTAATTTGTGTTGGCCGGAACTGTCTTTTAAGTTGATATTTTGTGAGTTTACCTGTGTTGTTAAGGATTCTCGGGTATGCTATTGCTGTGAGATGTGCTACACACGATTTTCTGCTCCTTTGCTGTGTACTAGTTTGTTTCCTCTGTGATCTTCTGAATGGTTTTGGTGGGCAGTGCACATTATCTGCGCATTGTTATTCTGACTTTAAGACTATATTTATTTTAGTCGCTTAGAAACTTCAAGAATTATCCGGACTTAAATGATTGAAATGGTTTTTAATTTGAATGCATTTATGTGGACAATGTGACTATAACCCATACTGTCGAAAGTAGTTGAATAATTAACATTAACATTATTAATAGTTAACATCTTCTCTATTAATTATCTGTACTTTCCCTGTGTTTCATATCCCTAGCCAATTTGCTCTTTGAGGTCAGTGGGAAGGGCTGGCTAGCCCAGCAGAACAGTGCATTTCGTTCTAAATATACCTTGTTTCAGCGTGAAATATTTGAATAGCTCGGCCGATGAAATTATGAATGACTGTAATTTACCACTTGAAGAGCAATGCACATTGGCATGACTGCCTCAATGCTTTAATTCTGCAGGTAGTTCACCATGGTTCACAGCAGTAAAGCATTTGAGAATCAGCTGTTTCGTGAATACTTAGTGAAACTGGAATGTCCTGTCTTTATATATTTCCTAGTCTTCGTGAAAATTACACAGAAATGGAAGGGATATTAACAGATGAACATGACGAAATGATTACCATGTAAGGGATGACTTTTTTCTTGTTTCATATACTCGAGTAAGAGATCCCATCCTTTCCCAACGGCTCCGAAGATAGCAGAGTTTGTATGCTTCATCATGATAATAACAATAACCTGAGTTTATTTATTAATTACTTATGATTTATATTTCCAAGATTTGTTATCACTCCTCTTTGAATAAATGTTTTATTAAACGTATTCCTCAATATAGGCAAACTTCGCGTATTACACAACAAAGCTTTCAAAATGTTATAGAGCAAAGTATTCCATCCACTTTCGTTATTTGATCTTTGTGTAGAAAATATTGCACCACCACGCTCATAATATAACCCCTATTAAATATTAAACTAGATTATTTTAAGTAAGATCTTAGTGCATAAAATGTCAGTAATGAACATCTCGCAGAATTCATCTGCTAGGTACGCTCCCCATTGGCTGCTACCATTTCCCCATGCAAAGAATGCGTAATTTTTCATAACACCATAACATCCACCACATCGGGTCTCACCGACCCTAAGACATGTTGCAACGACCTGCGGTGACTCTCCGACCACCCCAGTTCATAATCGCAGGGGTCAGAGTTACAACGTCGGCAGAGCGAAAACTCCGCCCTGCGGTGCGATACAGCCCCCTCGTTCGTAATAGCCCCCCAGGGGCTGGCATCATTTATGGCGCTTCGTGGTATGCTATTTTCTCAGTACAAAAACTTAAACCAACTGTTGATAGATGGCACTACTGGTCTACCATAGGTTGGAAATAATTCATAGTTTGGCTACCAGATCACTCTGTGACACGAGGCAGGGGTTGGGGTGATGGCGACTGGAGGGGAGGGGTGCGCCGTGGAGGTCAGAGGTGGTTGGTGCCATGGAGGGCGGTGAGCACGGCCGAGGAGGAAATCCAGGGGACCCTTTGCTTGTAATCATTTTCCGCTACACGATGCGAGGTTGAAGGGACAAAATCATTTTCATGGGCTCTGAAGTATAGGTATTTGCGATGTGTGTAATACTTTTTATTATGTTTGTTTCAATTATATAGTTATTTGACAGTATATAATTGAACAAATTATGTTTCATTTGGCAGTCCTATGAACGTGTTGATCAACCCCGTTGAGGGTGTCCTCATTTTGGGGTTTCAAAATAAGGTAACCCTATAGAGGATGATCCAAGAAAGATGAGAATAACAAGATGGAGAACGCTTGCAGGAGATCGTGATGTCTGGGCTAACATTGTTGGAGAGGCCAAGGCCCTACAAGGGCTGTAGTGCCGAGGAATACATAAATAAGTAATATTTTTAAACAAGTGGGTATTTGACAATAAAGAATAAATGAATGAAAAGTAAATGTGTACTTTCGTCCCACCAGCTCAAACATTTTTGAACCTACTTAGAACCAAACTTTTGCTACCAAATCACATCCACCTTTTCAGCATATTATGCACATTCCTACACAACTTTTATTATGGCTATTATGATAATATTAAGGGAACAGTAACCTGTCAAACGTGAATTGGATTTTTCACTCATCACCATCTTGAAAAGAGTGGCTTTTCTCTTTTCCCTCAACAGATGGAGTAGCTGTCAGGCAAATGCTTTTCTAAGTTATATCCAAGCAAAAAAAGTGGCACTGCCAGCCCCAAGGATACTAGAATTTAAGGATAGCAGACTCCCAACTTCGGAATGATACCTTATTTGAAGCTGCAAACCGCGGCACCACTATGCGCCACTGAGGGAATCAGACGACCCCAATGTAATGAAACGTAGTTTCTCTTTTTTTCATTTCAAACTAAGGGAAATTATGGCTAGTTAGGAAGAAACTAATGCTTTTATCCATCAAATATAACATGTAAACTAAATCTGATATCAATATAATCACAGAAGACCCCTTCAATAGCCCATCAAGGTAGCAATAGCCTGTCAGCCTAAAAGTTAACACTGTCTAATAAATAAGCTATAAACAACGAAATGTTAGAACAATCACAACTACAAAACAAAATCATTAGCGTTGGTATGGGTAATGAGCGTAATTCACTAGTACTTGAATTCGGTAGTACATACTTTCAATGATCACATCAAAGATATTTACATCACATAGAGAAGAAAAACCAACATCTGTCAAAATAATAAGAGGTCTGCAATGGATACTTAGGTAATTATCAACCATGCCTTGCTACATGGTAATGTGAATCATAAAACAGAGTACTTACATTAGCCTTAAACAAGCTTTCTGTTCTTCACACCCTAAATTTTGTTCTTTCTCATGGTTACAGAATACCCTATGGAGCATCCAGGAACAAAGTAAGATCTCTTACCCATTTTTAGTCGAGTAATACATCTTTTTCAATACCAACAATTGAAAATCCCCACAAGCCACCATCCCGCCATGCGTAAACAAAGTGACAATGATAGTGACTAAACGTAAACAAACTCCCTCATAAACCTCACTATTGCCACCTATTGAACGGCTTCAAAAAATATAACCAAAAAACAATGGACGCGCAATGAACTTGGCGGGGCTGGCCAGCTCGTCAGACTGGGTGGTAAGCATGAAGGTCATTTTACCTACAGCACCCACGAACACACAAACAAGGAAGAATGAAGATACAATTGCTTGAGCCCTAGAAATAACTGTATTTAAGCAATGGTGTTCATGGGTCAATTCTCACATGACGTACAAAACTGAATAAAAAAGTGTATTGTATTTCTGCAGTGCAGTAAAATCATGACTTAAAATTGGTGAGTTATTTTGTACTAGATGCTTGAAGGAAAAAATTGTGAAAATAGCCACAGAAGACAACCGGGTAAAATTAAATCGCAATCTGAAATTGGTGATGCTCGGTAAAAATTTGGGTACCAGGTACATATATTTGAATCTGCATAGCAGGCAGCTATGTTGGGCAACTCATAGACCGTGGTTGACGAAGGAAACCCCTGTGGTTGAGAAGACTAGAACTCAAAACACAAACCGTGGATATTCAAGGGCCCCAGTTGACAAAACCACGGTTGACTATAGGGATAACTGCACATCATGACTTGCTGTCTGTGTTTAAAAGAAATACACTTAATTATCTTATACAAACATTTTTTTTAAACCACACTTTTTACTTGTGTTAACTGCTTAAATTTATTATTTGTTTGATTTTGTTACATTGGTTATTTTGATTTTTGTGTTTATCCATCTTATGTATTTAAAACCAAATGTTGCAATTATGTAACCTTGTATTAAAAAGGGAAAATTCTCATGAAATAAATAAATAAATAATGCTTTTACCTCAATAATATCAAAATAACTCACAACCAAAAACTAATTGTAACCTAAGAATATTCTCACTACAGGAATTGGTTTACACTCAGATAAAAAATCATGGGACCACCGTTTTGGCAACATGGCATTTCCTATTTTCAATTCTGTACCCTATAAATGCCATTGTAATATAATGGATAAAATAAAATGAAAATGCCATAAAGAACAAACACAATATACAGTCATATACCTTGCTCAAGACCAATTTCAACATGTTCATGCATAAATGTTTTTTAGCTGAAATTTAGTGTAAAACCCTTCAATCCAGTGAGGCAATTTTGTAGCATACTGAAGCACTTTAGCGATGATTGATCCTATAACCATCTAGAAATTACTCTTTCTACAATGTAAAATACTTTACACTCATAATGATGAACATTTATAATAGGACGATCATCGGGCATATGAAAAGCCACTAAAAAGTGAGCCCAAAAATTCTGCATTTTCCGCACATGTTTCACACACCGATCTACACAAACCCTGCCACGCGGCAGAAAGTGGAACCACCCTGCTAGTAATATTTGCAAGTACGCCGAAAGAATAACGCATGTAAATAACAAGAGGGGACAAAATACATGACTAATATTATTATTATTAAATTATAACATCATTCTTTCGGCATACTTGTTGTGACTAAGCAAATGCTACTAGCAGGCCGTGTTTACAAATGTGGTTCAAATTTCTACGCGTGGAGGGGTATGTGTAGATCAAAGTGCTGAAAATGTGGAATGTTTGGGCTCACTTTTTAGTGGCTCAATGATTGCCCTATTATAAATGTTCATGCTCATCATAATCAACACAATCTGTAAACAGCTTAACTCACATTCAATGGACCACTTGAAGAGCTCATTTATGAAGTCAGAAGGCATTTCATCCTGGCTGTCCTTGAGTACATGAATCCTGAAATTAAGCATAGTAAGATAAGATTGTACATATTAATGGTATATTAACTCTATGCATTGAACTATAAAAGTTACTTATATATGTAACGGAAAGAAAATTGTAAGATGGTATCTTCTTAAACTCTAGTCATTGAGTAATAATAATTACTGGAGAAAAAGAGATATTACCAAACACTACAGAAATTACTACAAAAATAGGAAATGCATAGTTTACATTTCCATTAAGTCTAAGCAACAACTTACTAACTACTAATGCATTATGAAAGCTGTAATTAACAGCCTATGCACTATTAACAGCTGATTGTAGTATGATATCTATGACTTGTCTTACATTCCTGGAATAATTATTATGTATATGTACTTTTGTATTAGAAATATCACTTACTATACATAAATTAAAAATTTCATGGAGTGATTGATGGGAACCCCAGCACAGGTCAGCCTTTGGAGGGCCTCAAAGTTTATGTAATTATGTTTAGGTATTTATTATGTTACACTGTATTAATAAATTATCTAGCTATCAATGATGGAAATAAAAATGGAAGTCACAGTGGCAATCGAGTTGATGCCTATGTGCCTGACTCAACCAGCTGTTTGACTTACGATAGATTATTATCAGTTAATCAATCCTTCTTTCAATATATCCTTCAGCTCATGTATTTCAGATCAATAGCAGATGTAAAACTGCTATAAGAAAAAACAATAAACAAACAAATGAGAATAAACGACATGAACCAATGGCATAGAAAGGCATCTGATCCAATTAATTTGAGAAAAAAAATATGTACATACGTGTAATGTGCAAATGCAAAAGGATATTTCCCAAAGAATTTAAATTTGAAATACAAGCACTTTCTTACTGTTCAATAAAGTCCTGTGCCACATTCCCAATAGGCTGAATATATCTCTTTGATATCCTTGGCTGCAACATAGGCTGATTAGCCTTACTGCGGGCTGAAAGCCATTTTTCTCCATCTCTGAAAAAATAAATGTTACCCATCAGTCTCTGAGTAGAGAGCCTGTTCTTTCAAAAACTGAAAAGTTCACAATTCTCAAAAAGAACTCTTACTCTACTAAGACACCACCTCCATCCTTGTAGAAATCTTTTCTAGTAATTTTTCGATAATAGGTCATAGCTTGTAATCCTTTCCGCACAGGACATTGACCTTCATTTCGAAATGTGGTCTCAACATCATCTGGGAGAAAGATGAAAATAAGATCCACTGGCCCACTGAATCCTCGGAGGCGAGTTATATTTCCATATTTGCTATGGATCATTCGGTGCATTTCTCGGATATCCTTCCCATAATATTCTCCTAGTGGGCAATAATTATGACAAAAATGAGGTATTTTATGAACTAGAACAGTGCTCAGCAACTTATTTTGAATAGTTTACCCCTTGATCACCAATGCCCACAAATTGCAATCCTTGCTTCAGCGAAATATTCATTACATTAATTCTTACTGGCACTTCAAACTTACATCATCACTGAACTTTTTTCCTGCATCCCTTCAGCCTTTCACTGAAAAAGACTCACCTGTGTAAATCATGGATGCATTCTTTTCAGGGGCAGATGGCTCACAGCTTAAGTCAAGCAGGTGCATAATACATAGTTAATGATGCACCTAGATAGGCACCAACCATACCTCAGAGCTTCTTTTTCGGTCTGAGCTATTGGAGGGTTCACATTTTTTGCAGGTGAGTGCATTCAAATGTTTTTCAATTACATTTTTTCATGTGTATTTTTTTGCTCTATTTACCCTCAAAACACACTTGAAAATAATTTCACATTGAAAGGATTAACTCTGAGTAAGCACACCACGGATTGGAAACTTCTGAACTATAATGATGGATAAGATCCGGAAATGCTGAGATTAATGATGAATTACCACACAATGCAACAACTGCCGAACTTACACTTTAAGTTTCAGTTACAAATGTGGACCTTTACCTTTTGATGGTAAAGGAAAGTACCCTTGTGAATTGGCAAACTGATATGAGAGTGTAAATATGGTATTTTTAAATCCAGAGATAAAGAGTTTTTCTAAACAAATTGCTTATAAACTATATTTTGGAATAGAAATGGACACTTCTTCGTCCTACAGTAAAATGATTACTCCATTTATAATTAGTCTGGTATTTATTTTCAAGGAATTCTGAGAAGTAAAAAATTTGAACTTATAGTATAAATATACCTCCATAAATATTCATATGGAGAAATCTTATAACAAAGACTAATTCTATTGCAACGACTTTATCTCAGTTTTATTTTCATAGGAAATGCACTGGATTTGATACATACATAGTTATCTATACATTTCCACTGAAAGTAGAGTTTATAATCTGGAATTAGGCTGCAATTGACCTTCATAATTTAAATCTGGGTGCATATTATTTACGTACCAAGAAATTTATTGACTTTTTTTCCTGATTATGGAATGATAAGAAAATCAATGAATTATAACTCTTTCTCAAAGTCGTAGCTAGGGTCACCACCGCCCCTGGCAAGATTTGAATTTTGCGCCCCCCAATATATAATTTTGCGCCCCCCGCTATACTGACTATAACACTAGGTACCTAAAAATCAGAACGAATAAACTGTGGGGACTCCCCACACAGTGTTTTGCTACACTAGCTGGTCGTTCTCACGAAGTATGGCCTGCCGACACCGCCGGTTTGGTGCCAGCACACCAGCCGCTTTGTTCGGTGTGTGCGTGCTGGAGAGTGGAAAAACACTATGTATCTAATAATCAGAACAAACAAACTGTGGGCATTCCCCACACAGTGTTTTGCTACACTCGTTGGTCATTCTCACAAAGTATGGCCAGCCGACACGGCCAGTTTGGCGCCGGCAGGCCGTGCCGCCCGTCCGCTTTGGTTGGTGTGTACCAGAGAGAGGAAAAACGGCCAATGTTAATGTACATATGAGTGTAACAAAATATTAGTTTGTGTGTAGTTTTTTTCTTTTATTTAGGGTTCGGTACAAATTTTGTGTGCTAAGTTAGGGGCGCCGTTCCTAAATTGTGGGGGTACCTATCGTAATCAGGTGCGTTTTTTAAATGCCAGTTAGTATCATGTTTTAATTTTGTGTGCCTGTGTCCCAGCAGCCCGCAGGCTGTGGGTCTGCAAAGTGCGCCCCCCTGAGGTTTGCACCTCTGGCAGCTGCCCCCCTGGCCTGCCCCTAGCTACGGCCCTGCTCTTTCTTTCCCATGTAAAGATGAAGTATTCAAATTTGCATGGTTGCAACTATGGTTACCGTATATCTTTGAGTATAAGTCGAAGGCTTCTTTTCGGGCCGAAAATATTTCGTGACTCGAGTATAAGTTGAGGTGAAAAATAATTAATGAATCTCCTTGTTTTTTTATATTTGTACAATAAAATTTCCCTTGTGGAATTCATTAATATCGCAAAATAGTAGAGGAAACAGGTCATTTACCCCCTCCTCCACTGCCACATTTTTCCCCTCTCGCCCCCTTCCAACATTGTTTCTTTGCTGCACTCCTCCCATCCATGAACTTTGCCTCTCCCCTAGATAGCCAGGTGCGATGCGACATGCTCATTCCCAGTTTTCCCCCTCCCAACATTGTTACTTTATTTCACTCCTATTTGCGGACTCCCCTCCCCCTAGACTACCAGGCATGACACCACGTGCCCATCCCCCCAACCCTCCCCTCACTTCCCCACTGCCCCCCTTACCTAGTGGAGGAGTACCTTGCACGCTTCTGCTGAAGAAGGTCCTAAAAACCCAAAACATCCATGTAAGACATAACAGGCAGTCCCCGAGTTATGTAAGCCTTGTCTTACGTAAATCCGTACTTATGCAAGTGCAAACCTTACCCAAAAAAATACGAGAATTACGAAAGTTACGACATTGGAAGGATGGTTGCCTACTTTCAAGGAGCGCATGTGCCTTAATGTTAGTAAGAGCTGGCCTTCCCGGTATTTCTCCGAATCAACCGTAATCTTTAGAGGATGGACTCAGTTACGGAGTAATTTTCGACTCCTTTTTTCAACTTCCGTAAATTTTGACTTACACTGATAGTGTCAGAACGCATCTATTACGTAACTCGGGGACTGCCTGTATGTATTTATGAAGGCTGATCAAGAAATGCTAACAATGAGACTGATTTTGTTTTGCAAGTTTCCCCATACACTATATTGCTGCAATGGTCATATTTGAAAAGAGCATTCTCTAGAACATATTGCCTGTAGGCAGCAACCGTGTGCATGTATTCATTAAGCAGTGCTGCTCATTTGTTTGAGTGTTTTTTGTGTTTCACCTGACAAGAATGGAGGTGACGCGAGATGAGCAGTACCTGAACTGCAATTAGATTGTTTCCATTTGAAGCATACAGCTGCAGAAACTTACGAAAATCTACCGAAATCTTGAGAGCACGGACTCACTTACGGAGTAATTTTCAACTCCTTTTTTTTCGACTTCCGTAATTTCGACTTATGCCGCTAGTGTCGGAACGCATCTATTACGGAACTCGGGCATTGCCTGTACCTTTCTCTTTCCTTTCCCCACTCACTGTTAAGCATCTATAATTTTTCTGGCCATTGGGCAAACTTTTCTTTGTGTACCTATGGTTTTGATTACAGTGGAAGCCCGGTTTAACGAGTGCTCATAATCCCTCGGAAATCACTCGCTAAATCGAATGCTTGTTGTATCCGAAAGTGTTGAATAAAGCCACCTAATTCTCATAGTCGTTCGTATTTACCGTTTTTCTTTTGTTTCCATGGTATTTGACGAAGGTAAACAGCAAAAAAAGTCGTTTCAGGCACAATCTGGTGGAATATCAACTAATTTTAAGAATGAAACAGGACATTTTCCATTACATAAAATATTAATTCCTCCAGTTTCGGTGTTTTTCTTCCAGTTCTTCTATTTTTCGATTGCCGTAGAAAGCTGTAAAGACACCGTAACTAATCGGAATTAAAATTTTGGTATACTGTAGTTTTTGGATATTTTTGCGAATATGTCATGACGATAATATGTATCAACTTTGTTGAGTTTTCGAATGTTAACCAGTACGTCCATCAGTTGGGAAAATTGGCCTGAAGGTTCACTGAAATACGGCATGTACCGGTGGTCGAAGATATTTCTCGCATAGTCACCTATTCCTAGCAGTTTCTATGATTCAAATTCAATTACCTACCGCAAATTAGTGTCATCGAGTATTTATTTACACTAGAAAAGAAAATACCTCAGTCGATTGGCTAGCAAATCATGTTTCTTGCAAGTGTAGTCAGCTTTCGCCTTTAACATCGGACCATTTATGGGCAGTCCTGCAGAACTTTGCTGACAAAACCACTTGAATAGTGCAGATTCCATTTGAGGATGTTCCCCATGCCGCAAATGTTTTTGGCTGCTAGGTCGTCCTAGTTTGGTCACTGCTGCACGAATTTTATCTTTATTTTTTAATATTGTGAACAACGTAGATGACGACACACTAAACCGCCTCCCGATATCAGTCTTTGAAGACCTGTTACTTTTGCATTCGTCTATAATTTTAATTTTGGTTTTAAGGTCCAAAGATTTACGTTTCGCGGACATGATGCTGCCGCACAAACCACATGAGACAACTCTGCCCCTCCGACCGAGTAAACTCCGCCCCTCCGACCGAGTAAACTCCGCCCCTCCGACCGAGAAAACACCACCCCTCCGACCGAGTAAACTCCGCCCCTCCGACCAAGTAAACTCAGCCCCTTACCTACATCACAACTTTCTGCTGCCGTGTGATTGGGCGCATCGAGTTGACAGTCTCACTGATGACTGGGCCTAAAAAAAGAAGAACGTAAAATGGGAGCACTCACAGCGTACTCAAGGCCGTAAATCACTAATGTTTGGACATAACTGGCTTTAGGTGTTGCAGATATGGCTCACATCTTGAATATTTAGTTTAATTTACAGATAATACAAAACAAAATAGATAATTTTTGCTAGGTGGTGCATCGCCCTCGACAGATATCTGTCGTAATACCGAGCCTATACCGTGGAAGGAACTTTTTGGCCTCGCTATATCCACTTTATTTTACATGTAAAACATAGGCCTTTTGGCGGTACAAAGACAATCACTCGTTAAAACGGGATTCTCGCAATAAGCCGTACTCACTATACCGGGCTTCCACTGTATATATTTTTTTTACTAAGATTAGTTTGGACCTTCACTCAAGACACAACAAGTTAATGTTGTAATGATCTGTTGAGCGAGCCTTTACTTTTGTAGTGATTTCTTGGCAAATAACCATATCATCAGCCAACAATCTAACTATGCTCCTAACTCTGGAGGTAATATTTTTTTTTAATAAGTCTATCACCCTTCCCTGTAGGGTTACCCCTTTGGAATGCCAGGATATCCCCTTTGGAACCACTTCCATTAATTACTACTTTTTGTTTTCAGTTACTCTTGAGAGTTGAAATTTTGATTCAATATTTTGTAATTTATGTACATATTTCATATACCTCAAGTTTGAAAATTATGAAGCTATAGTTTGTAGTGCAGAAACTTGTCAAATGCTTTTTAGAAATCTAAGAATGTCACATCCACTTGCTTTTTTGATTCCCCTGATTTAAGGATACCTTGGAGTAATAGTCGAATCTGCATTTCAAATAATCTAATCACTATAGTAGCAGAACTTTCAACTCTTGAAGAACCTCCAATTATTGCCAAGAATCTTTCAGGAAAGTGATCTTCCAGGAAAGGGACATCAATGACATAGATTATTTCCTAGATCTTGTTTTCCCCAAATTAAAACAAATAGAGTGAAATGGACTACATATTACCAGTTTGAGGCACTTTACCTTCCATTAATGCTTAATTAATTAGTTTCTATTAACAGAGAGTTTAAAAGATAGATTTTTGATTTAACATTCATGAATATTCAACTTATAAAGTGCAATCACCAATTAAAGGAAGAAAGCGCCAAACGTTTCCAACTATGGGAAGTGGTTTTGGACCAGGAATCTTTTCAAATGGTTGGACTTCAGAGTTGACTTCATGAGGGCACCCCTGAGATGAATACTGTTGATAGAATTCAATTGAAGCACAGAGGTATTTCGGAAGCTTAACATTTGTTCCGTTATTTAGATGTTTTGCTATTCCAGTCATCATGATAAAATTTTCCCTGAAAGTAAAAGCTTTCATTAGTTTTCGGTTGTAGGTAATTCAGAAATTTTAATAAATTTTTAAAAGTTCCATTTTTTTAAATCCCACCAACATTCATGAAATATCATTATTAAATCATTTTTTGGTCCAGATTTTAAAAGCACATAGAGCACAAAATAACAGTTCTTCCATCTTGGGTGTCACTTTAGACAGTCAAGTCTCTTGGGAAGGTCATATTCAGAAACTCCACAGTAAACTGAGCTCTGTCTGTCCTTTTGCTTTACAATAAGCTTCCTCGCATAATTAAAAGTGCAAAGACTATGGTCCTCTTCAAATGTAAGCTTCGAGAACTCCTATTGAGTAATTTATTTTACTCTATTGATGAATTTCTTGATTTTTAACTTTTTGAAATTGTATTGTATAATGTGTATTATGTAGTGTATGTATTACCTTGACGTGTCCTATATTTGTAACAACAAATCGCTGGACAAATAAAATATATTATTATTATTGGCAAGCCAAGATAAACAGGTTGAACGGTTATACAGAGTGATTCAATAAGGACTTCACAAACTTTAAAGTATATAAAAATTTATTTGGATTGCATACTCATAGAGTCAGTTGAGGTCTCATTTTACAGCTAAACACATCAAGATCGGGTTTTTATATCACCTTTACCAACTGATCTTGTTGAGTTAAGACTTAGAATAAACACCACAGCTGCGGAAGTGACGCCCGACTTACTGGCTAAAGTGTGGAATGAAATCGACTTCAGGTGGGAAGTAGGTATGTTGTATTACAAATGGTAGCATGTCAAACCATGGATATGGACCATGGATGGTATTCATGGACTACATGAGTTAAAATTTGACGAGTTTAGCTGTAGAACGAGACCTCAACTGACTCTATGTGTAATCCGAGTAAATTTATGTACACTTCTAAAGTTATGAAATCCTTATTGCCTTATTACATACCCTATATAACACAGGCTGCAGGCTTAGAACATGCAAAATAATATAAAGCTGATATGAAATTAGTTTTTGAAATATCATTTAAAGAAACAGCATAAAATAAAGTACAAAAATAATTGGGTAACTTTACTCAAACAATGCCCCAGAATGTCATTCAGCCATTTTCAATACTAATTCAAAAGTTCAAAGAGTTTGGAACATGAAGCTGAAGAAAGGGTCAGCTAGTAAATAAATGAATAGCTAGATACAAAGAAACAATACAAAATGATATACAGAAATATGAAAAGAAAAAACCCCTCAATAAAAAAATTAAAAATAACTTGAAGGAACGCCTGAACTTTATGGATGATGTAAGAATACCAAAAATGACATAACTAACGCATACCCAGTTCAAAACTTTCCCGTGGTTAGAATATAAAAATTATTAAAAACATTTTATTCGCTGAAAATAAAAAAATTGTTAGATTCCCTCTTTCAGTACAGCTGCGTGCGTCAGTGTTGGAGCAACATCAGTTTCTCCTGCATTACATGTGTCTTCAGTCACTTCAATCTGAAGATGCCTCCTATATATATTAGGGATCATGATAAACTGCTGTCACTCTAATGCTGATACACAGCTGTACCAGAAGATGGGATCTGACCAGGGCCGTCCCAATTGGGATTGAGGGGCCCTGTGCAAGTTAAAGTCGGGGCTCCCCTAACCTTGCATTCCCTTCTTGATGTTGTAGCATTTTTTAAGCATATTTCATGTAAAGAAGGAAATATGGCTTACAAAATGGCTAATGATTTCAAGAAATTTACATATGTACTAAGTAGTACGCAATTTCGGGAAATGGGTGGGTTTCACTACACAGTCTGAAAAAGGCAAGCCTATGCGGGGCTCCCATAGATGTGGGCCCCAGTGCAGCGGCACCTGTTGCACTACCCTAGGGACAGCACTGGATCTAACACATCAAGCCACTGCTGAAGCCTTTGCTGCAAACATCTACACTCTTTGGTTTTTTGGGCAGTGAAGAACTGGTAACACACAGTCCTACTTATCACTCACCAGATTAACTCTCAGCTTAACCCCCTTAACTTTATGTAAATCTCATAAGGAGTAGATATCCACACTTAACCCTTTCGCTACGTGGTCAACCAGTGGAGACTTCCCAGACACTGTGCGGCAAAAAAGTGAATGGCGGGCAGGAATGACCTTGCCAACGGAATGTAGGAGCTACATTCACAGAAGTCCACCAGGCGAACGTAGCTCCTACATTCACAGCAGCAAAAGGGTTAAAGCACAATTCACTTTTCTTGGATTGTCAAGGAGTGGTAGTACACACATCCTATACTTTCTTGGCCAACGGTGGCTTATCTTCACTGTCATATTGAAATCAATCCTCTTTACTGATTTACTTTAAGGATTAAACCATTAGATCTTATCTTTAAGTTCTTTATTTATTCTTCGTAACGTATCAACAACATTCTGAGGCAACGGCCAAAAACAAACATCTTTGTCCCTATTGACAACTGACAAAATTAAGACAATTTAAAATATTACATTCACCTTCGTGCTATACCCCCAAAATGTGGAAATACTTATTACGGGTTGCTAGAGACTAGATATTATCAAGTCCCAAGACTTTTCCAGATTTTCCGAACTAAAATAAATGTGAAAGAAGAAAACTTAATAATGCTAGGATACTGAAATGCCACTGTCGCACTAGGCCAATATGGCAGACTTATGGGTAATATTGATTAGGAGAGTCTAGAATGAGGAGAACCATACTTGGAATTTTGTGGAGCGTGAGTCTAACAGCATATTCATCCAAGATATGAAAAAGAATCGTCAACAAAAAGATGGAACAAGGAAGAGAAATTCCTGGATGATCAATTTGTTTACCAGACACATTATTAAGTAGGGGCACAAGTGAAGATATTCTGACCCTCATTATCCTAACAGAGAATATCAAGGGAAAATTATCAGTTAACCGGTTAATGGCCATTACTGCTTTTGTGCAATGTAAATATTTTAGAAAATTTCAACCCTGAGAAGGCAATATAATGATTGGATTAGAGTACTCTATATATTCCGAAGGAAATAGGAGTAACTTACATTGGCAGTAGAAGCCCCTACAAAGAAGGTGGCAGTGATTAAATCAAGATCTATTATTGAGGAAGCAAGAGTAGGAAATGAGTGAAATAATAATGCACACTTACACCCTATTCTTATACCCTAATACTTAATGTCTACACCAATAAAGCGGTAAATGAAGTAAAATAAAAGGGTTCAAGCATGTGTATAAAGGAGAAACAAGTAGCATGCTGTGTTTTGCTGATGACGCACTTGAGGCAGCAGGGTCAGAAGAAAACCTTAAGAAGACACTTCATAACTTAAAAATTCCAATGAAGAGGTGTGCCCAAAATATAAACAAGGAAAAACTAAGGTTTTGGGCACAGACCTGGAAGTGGAGGAAGAATTCTGATATTTGAGAAGTAGAATCGCCAGTAATGGAAGAACTTAAAGGGTTATGTCTATCACTAGGCTTGTCAGTTTCCATGAAGGACACTCAACAAATTGACAAGCAAGAATTTTAACGTGGATGGACGAGGAGTTGACCAACGGGTATTATTGTGTCTATACCCAAGTGCCGGGGGATCTTCCTAATTTTTTTCGCACAACTGTTCACTCAGTGTCCCATGGTGTGAGCACACCACGATCGTAGAATAGGTGCACACACATTGTCCATCCATTGCGCATCCTTTTTTTACCCTTAATCTGGAAACCTCTATGGTACTTAATCTGTGAATTGGCTTTGACTACCAAAGACAACGATAATCATAAGTATTGTAAAATTGAAAATTTGTCATCCAGTCTCCAATGTACTTACTCATGTGTTGAAATTACCCGCAATTTTTTCTCTCGCTGACAGTGAGCCAATTGAAATACCGCTCTTCATGTTTCATTTTTGACAAATGAAGCTCTACATTCGCAATAGCTAGTTTCGAGTTGGGGTGGGAGGTGTTTTGGGTTTATTATTGGTCGGGATATTGCATGAGTAGTAAAATGATTGATCCTTCAGAGAGAAAATGTGAAATTGATAGTAAATTAGAAAAGGTACGTGGTCGTTTATATAGGGTTATATGTCTCGTGTAATTATTTGGTCGGATGAATTTTTGTCATTGTTTTGTTTATATAGGAAATAAACAATTTAAATTTGCTGAAAGAAAAAGTTGACAAGAGTAGTCAGCTGACGAAAGGAATGGTTGGAATATTGTCATCCTTTGAACACAGATTGGCCCGTCTGGAAGAGACAATTCTTCCTGTATACAATGAGACTGGGAACTTGCAAAGGAGACAGGAACGTATCCTTATGTGATTTATGTTTTTTCTCTTTACTACCTCGATTATTTACAAAAAAGCAAAACCCTTCCGCCATTCCATATATCATAGCTTTCTTCTATAGTTGTGTGACTTCTGGAATATATTTTAGAGTCAATGCCCGAAGTACATACTTTTTTATGATGCCATTGCGTTCATTTTATTATCCTTGACTTGAGGAACAGATATAGAAAGAACGCTTGCAGCGTTAGATCATGTTATTGGGTTTTATGGAGTTAGCCAGGAGGTAGAGGGAGTCATCAGACTTGGTCCTGGTCCCATATCCGGTGGTGGAGCAGGTCTTGATGTGTTTCTTAAGACCATGAGTAGGTTGCTTGCAGCCCAAGAATATTTTTCGAAAAATAATCCTGAAAGTGTGGAACTAGAAAATGTTGTAAGTATCGTCAAAGGGCTGATTACTTTTTGCTATATCTTTACTACTCTTTTTAGTCTTCTATAAGCGTAGCCTGTTGGGATTGGGAACCTTTGTTGGGATTCAGAGTAAGTCCCTTACTAGCATTTGCGTTGCTGTTGATTATAGCACCCTTCAGATGATTGCCAAACATGCCTTGTGCTTTAATAATGGTTGTCAACATCTAAGGCTTTCCCGGCGTGTAGCGATATTGGTGGTTCTTCGGGTTTCCGACTGGGTCAAACTCTGCTCCATTTCTGCCGACGTTTCAATGAACGAGTCGTTCATCATCCTCTGCCCTGAGAATGATGAACAACTCGTTCATCGAAACGTTGGCAGAAATGGAGCAGAGTTTGACCCAGTCGGAAACCCGAAGAACCACCAATATTGTTGTCAACATCATTTGCACCAACTTCATCCTCCAATCTCCTGTTTTGGAAGTCAATAGTGTAATGGTAAAAGGTCCTCACCCATCTCTTATACCTTATCCAATAGTCGTTATAATTAATGAAAATCAATTTATCCAGCTTGGCAAACAATTACCGTAGTTTCTGATTGATTCCTTATCTTAATTTATGGTCGGACAAGATTTTTCTTAGAAAAGACTGATTTTCATAATGTATTGTGGTGGTAATAGAGGAGAGTCAAAAAGTAATAAAATAAATAGCATAATACTCTCCATCAGCGAAATAGGAAATTGTGCATTTGCTTAGTAATACTATTTCATGAATTTTTGTTGTCACCTAATGGCATATTTAAAAAGCTCGCAGACTGTGCTCTTCAAAAGTATTACAGTGGGAAATATTGATTTTGTACAAAATATGTAATCGGAGCTATTTTATGTACTGTTTTCCTTTGTTGTGGCTCCAATTAGCATTTCTATTTTCAGAAATTATAGCTCTCACAAAAGCTAGTTGCTCAGCATAATTATGGAACCGAAGTGTATTCACAAAAACAGTGCCCTGCAGTAAAGAGCATTGTTGCAGTTTGCTATTCACAGAGAATCCTGTAATGTTGTATGGTGTAAAATATGCAGTATTCATTTGCTTATAAAACCTGTTTTTTCTGGGTATTGTGATGTATTGTGGTCTTTGATATTGTTGGAACTCAGTTTGGTTGCTTTTGCCTTCTTTTCACTTTCATACCACTTTTTCATTTTTGTCATTTACAAGTTCAAGTTCCTCAATCTCACACTCATTTTGTTTTAACTTATGGTTCACCTCTTTTGTTTTGCTAAAACCTTTAGCCCTTCCCATTTTTCAATATTCTCACTGCCATAATGATCTCATTCTTGTTAATCCCCTTTTCCACAGTGACATTCAGAGATACAAATAATTCATAATGCCAACCTTCATTTTCTGCAACACTAGTGTATAAACCTTCAAATTACTCCCTCCAACAGCCTCTGACATTGCTTTCATCCCCCTAGATCCCACTACTTTTGTTGTTTATTTATTGCTTTCAGTCCCCTGCTCTCTCAATTTCACTCTTTTTACCCAATTCCAAAATAACTTTTAACTATCTTCAAAATCACTCCTAATTTATTCAGCCAAATGTAGGTGAATTCTTTTCTTAAATTCTTTTTCCGTGTGGCACCCAAGTAGGGTGCCTCTGTTAGGATTACGTAATACTTGGGACCGTGGCATGGGACGCCAGTACACCAGCCACCACAACAGGAAAATCCCCTTTTTCTGTACGACCCCCCATTTCTTCCCTGGTGTCCTCTGAGTCTTTACTTTCTTGCGGATGTTGATGAATTTTAAAATTTAAATACTTGTATTGTCTAATGTTTTTCAAAATATTACATTGGATGATGCTTTGAATTATGTATCAGTAATATTTCATTGGACAATAGGGCAGAGGGGGCTTTTATGCACTGAGAAGCAAACCTCTCTAGGGGAGTAAACCCTGAACACAAATCCTCCAGGATGGGGGTAAGGTGTGGGGCTAGCAACTCTACCCTGTAAAAACTGTATATGCTATGAAACCTCTAATTATGCCTCGGGTAAATCATGATGGATCATTAAGATGTCGACCTGGCAAATGGACACGGACAATGAGTGTACGGAAAATAGTGAATTGGAATGTAAGAACCATGCTGAAACCAGGAAAGATGAATGAAATGTTTAAATACGGTTTGGATATAATAGCTCTCCAAGAAGTGAGATGGGTAGGATCTGGCAAAATTGACAAGAAAGATTTTACAGTGGTGTATAGTGGTCCCAGTCTTAGAACTGGGTTATATGGAACTGGCTTCATGATCAACTCTAGTATAAGGAATAGTGTGATAAAATTTGATTCATCAGGGGGGAGACTATGCAAGCTAGCATTAAAAGGAAAACTTAGAAATATTGACATCATATCAGCACTTGCCCCAACAGAGGACAGTTCAGAACAAGAGAAGCAAGCATTATATGGTAACTTGGTAAAGGATTGCGAGAAAATATCAAAATATCATGCCCTTCTCATTCTTGGAGACTTCAATGCAAAAATTGGTAAGGAAGATTTTTTTACACAATATAGCTGGAAAGTACTCTCTGCATGATGAAACAAGTGAAAACAGAAGACTACTCTGCCAATTAGCTTTGTCATGCAACCTAATTATTAAAAGCACATGTTTGGAACATAAACATATTCATAAAGGTACCTGGAAAATGCCAGGAACTGGAATTGTGAACCAAATAGATCATGTTCTTGTTTCTAGGAGACATTCAACCTCCATATTAGATGTAAGATCGGCACGGTGACCAAACTGTGATTCTAATCACTACTTAGTGAAAGTAAATTTTAGAGAACGACTGGCTGCCTTGGAGAAAGCCAATGGCCCTTGAAGACAGAAATGGAACTTCAAAATTTTAAGGGATCCTGTGCAAGCCGCTAAATACAAAGAAGATTTAAGTAGAAAGTTATCTGGGAATGTGGAGGGAGAGAAAGAGGAATATTCTGTTGAAAAGCAACGGATAAGAATTAAAAAAGGCTCTCTTATCTACAGCAAATGATACAACTGGCAAAGTTAAACTAGAAAGGAATGCAGAATGGTTTGATGGTGAATGTAAAACTGCAATTGACGAGAAAAATAAGAACAGTTACATTATGCTTGAAAGGGAGACTAGATTAACGGGAGAAAAATATCGACAGAGCAGGAAAAAAGCTGATAAACTACTGAAAAGATAGAAAAAGGAGCATTTGAAAAATATGGTAGAAACTGTAGAGCAGCTCTGCAATGAAAATGAAAGCAAGAAGTTCTATCAAGCAGTAAAACACATGAGCAAAGGATATTACCCAAAACAAAACTCATGTAAGAACAAAAATGGCGAAGTCATAGGGGAGGAGTATCAGATAATAGAAAGATGGGCAGAATACTTCAACGAACTGCTTAATAAGGAAGTATCCTCTGATATCAAAGAGCACCCACTAGTTCATAGTGCAGAGCAGGATGTACCCATTCCATCTATAGATGAGGTAACTGAAAGTGTGAAAAGATGAAGAAATGACAGGGCACCAGGTGAAGATGGTATATCAGCAGAATGGATAAAATATGGAGGCCCAGAACTAATGGGAGCTCTACACCAACTGGTCTGTAGTATTTGGAAATCAGAGGAGCTTCCAGAAGAGTGGGGAACTGGATTGATTTGCCCAATATTTAAGAAAGGTGATAAGTTGGATTGCAATAACTATAGAGGCGTTATGTTACTGAATGTAGCATATAAAATCTTCACTGGTATTCTCATGAAACAATAAGTATCTATGCCGAAGACATTCTAGAAGAATACCAGTGTGGCTGTAGATGTGGAAGAAGCACCATTGATCAGATATTCGCAGTGAGACAAACAATGGAGAAGTGCTACAAATACAACGTTGATTTGCATATACTCTTCATTGACTTTCGTCAAGCTTTTGACAGTGTGAATAGGAGAGAAATGATCCATGCTCTGAAAGGTTATGGTATTCCACAAAAGCTGTTTAATTTGGTTGAGATAACACTGAAGGAATCCCAATGTAAAGCCTTTGTTTTGGGTAGAACAAGCGGTGCTTATGAAGTTACCTCAGGGGTAAGACAAGGATATGCTCTCTCTCTCAGCTGTGCTATTTAATATTAGCAATGAAAAAACTTTGTGACTTCCACAGTTTATTTAATTTTGAACTACCGGTTTCGGCTGTCAAGCCATCATCAGGTACATTGAAGAAAAAAAACATTGAAAAACAGATTTATATATACTATCGGAAGTTACTATGGGGGGTTTTGCATATGCTGATGACATAGCTCTGATAGCAAGAAGTGTGAAGTATCTTTAAGAAATGTTTACTATCATTGAAGATATTGGGAAAAGAATGTAAATGTATGAATGAAGATAATGTAAATGAAGATAAGACCAAATACTTGAAAATGTCTTCTTCACAAGACAAACGAGAGCTACAAAACCTAATTATTGGGAATTACGATTTTGAGGGTGTCAGAAAAATTACCTACCTTGGAGTAATAGTAAATAATGAAAATAAGATCTCTGAGGAGATAAATCAAAGGGTAGTGCAAGGTAACAAGGCCTATTTTGCAAATTTACCCCTCCTCAAATCAACTCTTCTGTCCAGGAAAACTAAATTGAAAATTTATAAATCATTGATAAAACCAGTAATTACATATGGAGCGGAGACATGGGTCCTATCCAAACAAGATGAAAAAACATTAAGAAGATTTGAAAGGAAAATAATAAGGAGAATCTATGGCCCAGTAAAAGAAGGAGAAACGTGGAGAATAAGAATGAACTATGAAATATTGGAAGAGAAGGATATAGTTCGGTTCTCTAAGTCATTACGACTGTCATGGTTGGGCCATGTTGAAAGGATGGAAGAGTATAGAATGCCCAAATTGTTAATAAATAGCAAGATGAAAGGGAGTAGGAGGAGAGGAAGAACACACAAAAGATGGTTGCAAAATGTTGAAGAGGACCTGAAGACAATGGGGATTGGAAGATGGAGAGCCAAATGGAGGCATATAACTGGGGAAGCCAAGGCCCACACCGGGCTGTAGAGCTGTGGAAGAAGAAGAAGAATATTTTATTGGGCTACACATACAGGCATTCTCCTAGTTACGTGAGCCTCGACTTACGTTCATCTGTACTTACGTAAGTGGCAACCTTACCCAAAAAAATACGAGAATTAAGAAAGTTACGGATTTGGAAGGATGGTTGCCTACTTTTAAGGAGCGCATGTGCCTTAATGTTAGTAAGAGCTGGCCTTCCCAGTATTTCTCTGAATCAACTGTAATCTTTAGAGGGCGGACTCAGTTACGGAGTAATTTTCGACTCCTTTTTTCGACTTCCGTAAATTTCGACTTACGCCACTAGTGTCGAAACGCATATATTACGTAACTCGGGGACTGCCTGTATGTATTTATGAAGGCTGATCAAGAAATGCTGACAATGAGACTGATTTTGTTTTGCAAGTTTCCCCATACACTATATTGCTGCAATGGTCATATTTGAAAAGAGCATTCTCTAGAACATATTGCCTGTAGGCAGCAACCGTGTGCATGTATTCATTAAGCAGTGCTGCTCATTTGTTTGAGTGTTTTTTGTGTTTCACCTGACAAGAATGGAGGTGACGCGAGATGAGCAGTACCTGAACTGCAGTTAGATTATTTCCATTTGAAGCATACAGCTGCAGAAACTTGCGAAAAGCTTGATGCTAGCCCATAGTGAACATATTCTATGTTGTTCAGTCATCTTCAGATGTTTCAAGCATATAAAGAAGGTAGATTTTCAACTTTTAAGTGAGGTGGTCCCACCACTTCCTCAACTGCAGTGACAGAAGTCAACATCAATACAGCTGAAGCGAAAGTTCATGAATATTGGTGGATAATAGTACAGCGACAATAAGTCATGGGTATTTTCACGGGTTGCACACTCACATTTCTGGATGATTATCTGCATATGATTTGCATTTGTGCCCCATGAGTGCCACATCTTTTGATTCTAGGGCAGAATGCTGTTCGAATACAAACATGTTGTGAGATACTGCATCTGTTTGCTGATGGTGGAGATGTTTTCCTTGAATCAATTTTTAACCAGAGGGCTCATAGTGATGCACTCTCAAATTGATGAATTTCTTGAGCAGTATGCTTCAAACGGAAACAACTTTATCGCTGTATACTGCAAGTCTTTTCTCACCTCCATTCTTGTCAGGTAAAACACAAACAATGCTCAGTCAAATGAGCAGCATTGCTAAATAAATGCACATACATATGCTGCTGCTGCCTACCATTAATATGGGCTTAAGACTACACTTTTCAAATATGGCAATTGCAGTAATGTAACATATTAGGAAACTTGAGAAAAAAATCAGTCTCTCTTTCTTGATCAGCCCTCATACATTTGCATATTACCATGTAAACTGTCCTTCATTTTGTCATGTGCCATTATGGAGTGGTGATACAAGTTTATAATAAAACATGAAAATGAATTTTCTGTTTTAGTTAATGGTTCTTCATCTCCAAGACTAAATAGAAATACATACATATGTTACCGACAAAACCCAAAAACAATTATTTAATTCCTGAATCACCTAGTTACAGTTAGTTTTAACAGAGCCCCCTTGTTAATACTAGTGTTGACTAGGCAATACTAGAATTTACTTATAGATTTTAAAAAACTAGAATTTACTGAATTATTATTATGTTTTCAATCATTAACAGTTTTTATTATTTGAAACTAGTTTTGCCTAAAGTGAGTCAGTGGTATTATGGTTTTGATGGTTTTAAGGTGAGTTGAAGTGTGGATTTGAAGGTTTGGTTTCAAGGGGTCCAGACCTGCACGTTTTTCGAAGGACAAGGTTTTGCACGTTGTTTTTGTAAGAAAGCTTGCATTTCCAAAAAAATATGTATGCTACAGGAAAGGAATACTATGCAACTCTAAGACCCATGATAGTTAGTCCTGCAGTAACAGGTAAAAATTATTTGTATAAGTCGTTCTCAATAATAACACACTGCACGATGTCACTGTATAGTTTTGTCTCCCAAGAAGGAAAAAAATCATAAATGGGCCTTTTGTCGTTATTTTTTCCCCCTCTTGGTTAAATACAATTTTGTTTAATATTAGTTATCACTACCCATGTCTAGTTGTTACTAGAATACATGAGGTGAAAACTAGAATTATCCAGCAAAAATTGTGATTTCTAGTATTGACTAGATAGTACTAGTATTAATGAATGGGCTCTGTTAAAACTAGATCTTCTCATATAACGGATGATATCAGGCCTGACCTCATGGAAATTATGGATATCCATGTCGAGAAAACCACCTTTGTTATTTCTACATAACTTTATTTTGCTGGCACGATGCACGTTCACCACACTGTGGCATACTCCGTGGAGCCAGCGGAATAAAGTTTTGTGGAAATAACAAATGCAGTTTTCTCAACATGGGTAGATCTTCGAAGGTAATTTTGGGTATTAACTGATGTCGGGTAATAAATGTTAGTTATCACTAGTTGTAACTAGAAAATGTAGTGAAAACTAGATTTATCTAGATAACGAAAAATGTGAATTCTAGTATTGCCTAGTTACCACTAGTATTAATGAAGGGGCTCTGATGAAACTAGCTGTAACTAGGTAATTCAAGTATTAACTGTTTGGAGGTTTTGACGGTAACATATATACGATTTTGATGGCAGAGGAGCCGACAGTAACACAAAAAATGACTAAACATATATTGCAAATTTTCAAGACTTGATCAGGGTTTAAGACACCAGATTAAATGCAAAAATGGATGCCATATTATATAAATGCAAAAAACCTATACATATATGGAAGCCAAAATGACTGTTGAACTTGAAAATGTTGTTGTTGTTAAAGTTGAACTTGAAAATGTCCATGAAGTTTCACTGATTATTACATTATTGCAAAAACTCAGAAAATCTTCGAAGTTTTGTAAAAATTCAGATTTAATTTTACTTTTTTTTTGCAGACAGCCTTATATAATGCTGGTGGTGATGCCTTAAGCAGAGAGTTTAAGGAAATACTCTATCGCAACAGCAAACCTGTACCTGCCATTGTTTTGCTAGATCTTGTAGGAAATGATGATGGTGAGTAGAGGTGGCTCAGTCAATAAAAACGATGCATTTTAGCATGAATGTTAGTTTCCTCTGTATTTTCTAGCTTGTAAATATGTACCTGAATCGTGTGTGGTCAATTTCAAGGGTATATTTTGCATAAAAACCTCCAGCAATGGACTTTGTGTGAGGCAGTGCTAGTTAACATGGTTCTGAATACTAATTGCTGAAACTGGTGTCATTTTCACTTAAGATTTATTTTTTGAGAATTCTTTTTCATGAGTTTTAGTAGGTACAATATATAGCAGCAATTCATAACTAGTAATTTTTTTTTTTATTTTTAAAAATCTGTGTGATACAAATCTTATAATGAGATGTAAGTAAAAGAAAAAGATTGACATCCCGTATCACCCCATGTTGCAGTATTTGTTTCAAAAATCTGTGAAGGATCACTTCTCTGCTTCACCGTATACAGTATGGAAGATTAAAGGAAAGATTATTTTTTTAAGTTGTGGCCTAAATTAGGGTACTTATTACTTGCCATGGTGCATCTAATACTGGTAAAATACATATACATATGTATAGGATATGATTCCTACGTACAATGATGGTGAGCTTTGAGATGTGAAAATGAAAAATATGAATCCTGACTGATACCTTTGGTTACCGAGAATTCCATGTTCCTTAGTATAGAAAAATCTAGAGTTGGTCTAAATATATTTTTTTTTATTCACGAGACAGGAAATATACAACAAAATTAGAAATCAGACTATAAAAAACTGTATATGGTGTGCTTATTGAATATGGCAATTTGCTCATTATTTTGTTTATTGTTATGTAGTACCCTTGTGTCCCGTACTTTTAACCCTCATGCTACTTATCATTCCATTGATAAGTAGCATGTCATGCCTCACATCCACAGTGTCCAATACACGCATCATCATCTTCGAAAAAAACATGGCTCATGAACCTGCTTTAAAGTGAACAAAAACTCTTTCGTTGTCTCTACTTATTCATTTAATACATTCCTTTTCAGGCCACACATTTTCTGTAAATGATCTTTCACCATTGTGTGAACAGAGTTTTAAGTAATCCTCTGAAAATCCTCTTAATTTTAAGGAATTTTCAGGGAATACATCCATAATCTAAAATAGGCTTAATAGTTTGATGATCATTTACATACTTGATTTCATACTTTTTGAGGGATCTTACTCTGTCTTTAAGTAAGGTATGCCTGTATATGATTCAACCCCACTCCAACTATGTTTTTTTAAATCATCTTTTGTCACATCTCCTGCCAGAAGAAAAATAATTCCATGCTTTTTTTTTCCTCTTTTGAACATGTGATTTCAAGATGGAGCAGGGGAAGATGGTGGGGTTACATCTCCTTCTGCTGCTGCTGCTTCCTCTTTAAGTCGTTTTTCTGATGGTGTTGCTGAGGAATTGGTGCAACTAGCTGATTGGCTAATTATGAATGGGCGAGACGAATTTATGAATGTTTATGCTAAAGTAAGGTCTACTGTTCTCACTCGAAGTCTGCAAGCACTCAGGGAACAGCAGCGATCTTCAAGTGGTGGTAGCCTTCAAGGAGTAAATGCTCTTTCATCTGGCTCTACAGTGTCACCTCCTTCAGGAACTGGTGCCTCTAGTTCTCCCAGCACTGCTGCCACTCCTGGATCCCCTGTGGTGGTGAGGCTCATTCTTGTTACATATTATGTACCTAATTTATCAGAAGTAAGTAGTGGAAATAAATTGCTGTCGAGAACTATGATGCAAAAAAGCCATGCTGATGTAGAACTTCTGTTTTTTTCATGAAGAAATGGATTATTTTGAAACTGGCAAAAGTGCCAGTCTATATAGCATGGATTATGGCATTGGAGTTATAGCATAGAATAGAGCATAAATATATTTATTTCCGTAATTTATGGAACAGTGCAACACATCTACAAAGTGTACAAACACAAGTTCACAATATCCAGTTTACTCTTATGAAGGGCGGTGATAAGGTACTGTTATATAAATTAAAAGAAAAGTTTAATTACAAAAATCAAATAAAAAAGTACTGTTATTAAAAATTACCTATTAGAAAAGTGCCAGTCACCTTCGACTTCTAGCTTGGAGTAAAAAAAATTATTGATAGTGAAATATTTAAAGAGTTGAAAGATTGACTGTTTCAAAAAAGACTGCCTCAGCATACTTGGTACGAAAGTGTTTCTGTAGCATTAAAGAATGTTTGTGTGACTTATAACCTGTAATCAATGTATTCTTATGCAGTTATCGTATGCTTTTATCATAATGTACAGTGTTTACTGGGCAAATAAAGTACTATGATACATACTAAATATCAGGAGGAAACTTATAACTACCTTAATTTTCCCTCCTCTGTATGTCCTGTGTTAGTGTCAAATTTTATGGACAATACTCCTCTTAAATATTATCAAATTTTTGAGGTTCTTATCTGGGTCAGTAACTACATACATGGTTGCCTATATTTCAATGTGTGGCATGAACATTGTCAACGGGACTTCTAAGTGACCCAGGCAAGAATTCCGAAAGAGTTTATACATCTAGTATATGATGAAAGCTGGGAAAATAGTAAATTGTTTTTTTTTTTAATTTTTTAATATGCTTCTCTTGTTTTTCATGCTGTGCCTCCAAGCGGCCTAAGTTTCAAAGCCGTCATGAAACACCCAGCAGAAGAGCTTCTAGAAGACTGCAACATGTGTATGTACTCCTTATTTTCCATTATTCATAGTACAGTAAGTCCTCGACTTACGAACATCCGACTTATGAACTTTCAAAGATACGAACATACATATCCAATCGAAAAATTCAAACGTGTGAAGGAATTTCAAATTTGGCACCACCAGATAAGTTATTTGGCCGTTGCAGCTGGCGGTGCGGTGTGAAGCAACTCGCGGATTGGTACTACCCCTCTTTGCCGTGACGAATTTTAACAATATTATCTCGATATATCAATTTGCAATGTTTATGCTTGCGTCATAAATTTTTACAGATGATTCGGAAGTAAGACGAAAGCCAAAAGATGCCTTGCAAGTTGTGATATATTTGGAGATATTGCTGCTCTTGACATTTCAATGGAAATCGACTTCCGTGTCTCAAGCTACCTTCGCATAAAATAGAGGTATTATTCCATTCACTCATTCGTTTTGTGATGACAAATGATTATTACCGGCAATACGAGGCTCGATTCGGGTTACCGTGATGAATGGTAAAATATCCTTTCCAGGGTATTTGGAAATTGCCTGACGAGCAGTCCTTCCATCCAGCTATCCCTCTCAATCACTCAGCCGGAAACATTAAAGCTGTTAGATTTTAGGGTGATACCTCAGTCGGATCTGAACAATTGGCGCGTCTAAACTGGTTTTTCCCAGAAGACCCCTCAAGAAAAAAGTTCTTCATTCCTTATTCCTGGGCGCAACGACATTCATCAGCGAGGGACTCATTCAGCGAGAAAGAGAAGGGGGTAACCCGAGAGGATCACTCCTTCACCTTATCTGTTATTATCTACCCTCACCCAGTTTCGCTTTTACCCAGGTGGCTTTCACTAGTGGGGGAGGGGTTGGGCCTCCTTTCAGCGGCCTCAGCAGCCAACACTAGGCCGATGATCGAACGAGGGAGCCGTTATTTCAGTCGATTCAAATTGTAACCTTACCCCGGTGGTAGCTGTGAGGTTGACTTCTCAGTCCTTCATGATTTTTCCACAATCTGAAATTATGTTGCGTAGCGCCCAAGAGAGCTTTGAAATGCATCATCACATTAATGGGATAAATAACGTAGTGCATCATCGCATGCGAAGAGAGAATCGGAACTCTAATCTGTTTTTATTTCCTTTTATGGGAAGCATCATTCACTTATGGAAGTGGATACCACGCCAGGAAATCCATTTTCAGACCATTGACTTGTACATCGCCATGCTAATAGATAAAGAAATTCTGTTTTCACCGTTTGACGCAGGAAGGATGTTGCTAGAACTTATTTCATAGGGCTTGATACATACCTGTGCGTACTTGATATCAACCACATCGGAGAAAAAATTAGTTAACTTGCCTAAAATCGATCATTTCGTGGAAATGATACTCGGCTATGAGAAGTGATACGAAAATAAGCTTTGATATAAGTTCTAGCTGCATCGTATCTTTCAATGCGGATACATCTCAAGTTGGTACGCAAGTTTAATACAATTACTGTAATCGTGTAAAGCAAAGATGTCCAGCGCTTTTTTCCACAGGCCTTCATGTTGAGCGCTGGTGCTTCTGCAGCGAACAGCTACGCGTCCTTGGCCTGCCTCTTCCTCCCCCCTCCACCTCTATCTCTCTCTCCTCCCACCTTCGGCTCGGCGCTCATAGTTAGGGTGTCGGAGTAAAGTGATATTTTTTCTCGAGTCCGCATCACATTTCATCATAAGTATCACATTTCACTCATCGCTTTCCCACGCCCTAACTTCACAAGTGGTTTCCAAAAGTTGGGTGGGGGGGGGCGTTGCCCGTTGGGAGTCCCTTATCAGCTATGACCGCAAACCAAACGTATCACATTTCACTCATCGCATACCCACCTTAACATCTCAGGTGGTTTCAACTAGTTGGGACATCCTTTCGAGGACATCCTATAGACATCCTTTCGAGAGCATCAGCAGCCAACTTCCATGGTTCCAACTAGTTCCAACTAGTTCCAACATCGGCCACAACACGGGATAACCGTTAGTTAGGGCGATTTTAATTGTATCCACTCCCTAGAGTGAATTTTTTTATCTGATCCAGATCCGATTTTTTAAAATGAATTAGGATCCGATTTCAGTATCCGGAGAAACGCAAAACCCGCGGATCTTTAGATCCGATCTGACCATCCCTAAATAGTATTTCCCGGCGAATCAGCTTGCGTCTTAAGAGGAGTAACGAACAATATAAGTGCACATTTTGGAACAAAAAAAGTGCGTCTTATGGGCCAGTAAATACGGTAACTACAATTTTTGATGCCTGGCTAACGTTTTTCAACTTACGAACAAGTTCTCGGAATGCATCTCGTTCGTATGTCGAGGACTTACTGTATTGTATGAAGAATAAGCTATATTTTAATTGAAAATATTGGCATCAATGCTATGTATGATCTTGAAGATGTGGAGTGTGAAAATCTTGGGAATGGTTGAAAAGGGTCATCCGCCCCATGGACTACGTCTTCCCCTAAGTGATAGTGGCAATACAGATTTTTTCTATGCTAACTGGCCTTACAATTACTCACCGTTGCTTACGTGAAGGTTTATAATTTAGTAATCTACTGAGTAACATTGAGGGCATTCTAATGGCCTATGGGTGTTTGAAGTGAATCCACTGATAAAATGATACATTGTATTAGTATGTTATTCAATTTTCTTAAGGAGACTTTTATACTTACACTAGCACGGATATTTTCATGGAAATAGGCAAAAGATGACTCATCTAAATTTTTCCTTTGAAACTCTTGTTTCGGTGTTGATAATTCCTGTGTAGTGTTATACATTTGACACTTTCAATGTGATCATTTCAGGGAGTACACCTGATATATTTTTAAAAATATTTTGCAATGGTGGTGAGTGCATAGGCATATCCAGGGGGGGTTTTGGGGGTTGTAACCCCCCCCCTCCCCCATTGATAAAAAAGTTAACATGAGGGGTATGGAATACCCCCCATGCCCATACCCCCCATTTAAATCCCCCCCATCAGTGATTGTGACCCCCCCCCCCTTTCAGACGCTTCTAGATATGCCTATGGGTGAGTGCAAGGGGATATCCATAAAAGATGATGCAGATATATTAAATGCTGAGGGGCTTCATTGGGGTGGAATCGCCTCAACCACTGAATCTGTTGTTAGGCATATCCTTGTTGTAATGAGAATAGCTCTGTATTTGCTCGTGGATGCTGGCATTCAAGTCTAAATTAGTGCAAAGAATAGAGTAAAACCTCCAAATAACGAAGCCATCAAGACTGGAAAAATGGCCTGGTCATTGTACAGAGATTCGTAGTAGGGAGGTTATTTGCGGGATGCATCATCATAGGAGAATCTCTAGGTTACGTCATGTTCGGGACTTTATGTTGTGACACAGGTTGAAAAAATAAACGGCAAACAAGTCATGCTGAGGAAATGATTGATGCAATTATGACAACTTTCACTGTAGGAGTGGACGGGTCAGACTTTTTAGTTTTTTTGGTCGGGCCGGGTCGGGTATTTTTTTTGATCCTCGGGTTTCGGGTCGAGTCAGGTCGGGTCGCATTCTACAATTTAACCCTTATTTTTATCCAAAAAAATCATGCAGAAATCCATAAAAATATGATATTTATTAATGTCTATTATAGGAAACTTGTAACCAATCTGGGCCTATATGGCGTAATATTGCATAAGTGTAGAAACTCAACATAAAAATTGAAATGTGTACAAACAGTGGATTCAGTAATCAACTTACCACTTAATTAACACAACTTAATACAAGAGTAAGTTATAAATAATGGAACAAAATGAACGTTTTTACTGTTCTTTATTTCCAACTCAGTTCACTAACAGCCCCATGAAAGATGTATGTTAAGTATTATAATTTAATTTTCTGCAAACATTCTTATAAATTATCTGATATAAAAATCCTAACAATATTCTTCTTTTTAGCTCTTTTTACTTGGGCTTAATTTAACTGTAGGACTATGGTGAAAATGTTCAACAATGCTCTTGCATTTGTGGCACAAATTTTCAAAACCAATATACTCCTTCTTAGTGTCTTTAATCATTAACTTAAGGGCATGTGCAAAACAGAAGAGCTGGGTGACTTCTGGCATTAGATTTAATGCTGACTGCATATTTGTAGCATTGTCTGTAAAACAGTATACATACTAACTATAGTTTCAAATTTTCCAATAAACCCCATTGAGTCAACAATTTCTTCGGTTCCTGGGTGATAACTTCACCTGTGTGAGACTCTGTTAAAACCATACATCCCAAGCAGTGAGATACTAGTGTTACATCTTTATGGAGGAATTAGAATAACTTTGTCAACTCCACTAATTATGTATCATCACGACCCAGGTTTCAACACTTGGTGTTATCTTCAGATGACACTAAGTGTTGAAATCCGGGTCAGACCGGGGAAACAAATTAATTTTAGCAACTGTATTTGGAATAGTTCAGGAAAAAGTGTTCTAGAGCATTTTTTGACAGAAGGCAAACTGATTTTACTGTCAGCAATTTCCAACACCTTAAATAACCCTGGCTCCTCTACCAAACTAAAAGGATGAAGACTCTCTACCATCCATTTAGTACTAGCGTTTTTTATTGCTACTGATTTAGGGTGGTTTTGAGCATATTTTTCTTTTATGCTCACAAATTGATCAACACCCAATTGGGTGGAACTGCTAGTGACGTGCAGTGATTTGTGTAGGCCTGACCTTACCTTTGATTTTATTTTCCTCCTTTAATGCTCCTTCGCCATTAAGAAATTGAATAAATTTAACAATATGCTTTCTTTCTAAATGGCATCTTAGGCTGGTGATATTTCCATACTGGGTCTTTAATGTATTAAAACATAATTCGCACTTACATTCATCTTTTAAAAATTTCGTGAAATAATTCCATATTGGTCTTTTTCAAGTATAGCAGGCCTGACACTACAGCTCGTGCTCGCACTCATCACATCACTTTTATTCATTGTCATTTTTTATTCAAGATCACCTCAAAAATAATTTCAAAATGATAAATATCCGCAAATATCAGAGGTATGTAGAGAATAGCCAGGTTCACATGCACATAACGTGGATTTCGTGCACAGCCAATCAGGTGCTTCACCTCGTTCGCCAGGGATTCAAACTCTTATTCATTGTCACTTTTTATTTAAGATCACCTCAAAAATAATTTCAGAACAATAAATATCCACAAATATCTGAGGTATGTAGAGAATAGCCGGGTTCACAGGCACGTAACAAGGATTTTGTGCGCAGCCAATCAGGTGCTTTGCCTCGTTCGCCTGAGATTCACACGAGCGTCAACCCCCACAATGAACTTTTACATCCCAACTTTGTTAACCCTTTAGCAAAGCTTTATTTCTGGGGAAAAAGGTAGTGGAACTCAGTTGTCCATAGGAGTTACGAAAAAATCCAAATGACCTTTGATTGATTCATATGATTTTAGGGAATTAACTTTGACCAAAAAAGGTGCCGGAATGCAGTTCCGCCGTGTACCGCCAGAAAAAAGCCCTGCTCTTAAGTACGTATAGTGTTTTCACAATATGAACCATTTTTTAGTGAAAAATCATCTAAGGATTTTTTCTAGCTCAATTCTCGATCGTTAATTTCTATATAATCTTCGTGTCAGCGAGCTAACTAGAGGACATAGTAATGAGAGGTAAATACCAAGTTGACCGGTGAAATACAGTTATCTCGACCCAGGGTTAAAAATATAAATAAACGCAGTTGTCGCCAATCATTATGGAAGAAACACAAGGCTTACGCAAGTCTATGTCTCACAAGTCGTAGAAACGTATTATCGTATTATGACACAGATAGCAGCCGATGCTTATTTGCCGTGTCATTGAAACACGAGCGTAACGAAGTGCAACTTGTTAAATTAATACAGGATTTGGTATACTTATCTGGTTGAGTATATTTACCAGCAAAGCGCATTCCCATAGTAAGGTCTTACTCCATCTTGACGTTAAGAAAATCACAGCAGAGGTAGCCAAAGATGACTATTTGTCCTCAGTGAGATATATGACAGTGATCTAAAATTTTATAACAGCATGACGTATAACATTTTTTGTATTTGAAATATTTTCGGGTAATTTGGTTTCCTAAAATAAAAAATATTCATTTAGTCACATGCAAAATAAATGGCCATGTAAGAAAAATAATCTTTGCCTAATGTTAAAAATGACGTGAATTATCAATGTCATATTTTTAAAACAAAAAAATAGCATCAAAATTATTTGTCATATATTATAAATGAAAATCACATACATATTGATCATTATGAAGTGACGTTGGGTATTTGTCGTATAGACCTTAAAAATGAACTTCATCTTAGTTGTAGACATTCAGGAGAAACATAATTTTGAAGCGTTGAATGACGGAGTATTCAAGGCATGTTACACTGAAATACTACTCCGGTAATATAATTGGAGTCTGTTGTATATATCAGTATATGTGTAATCAGTAAAAATGCTGGATGGTCAGCATCTGCCGAGGTGCATCTTGTTTTGACCTGCTATTATTCTAGACATACCAAGTCAACACAGTCTTTCCCAGGTACTCACATTCGTATAACCCTCCCTGATATTCCAAGAAGGGATCCCATTCTCCTTCCCCCCTTCCTATTCCAGGAAAGGATCCCGTTTTCTATAGCCTCTTTCCTATTCAAGGAGGGGAGTGATTGATGGGATGCATGCTGGAAGGCCTGGGAGGGAGATAAGCTTGTTATTGCGAAGAAATCAGGTAGGGGTTTCTTTTGCTGGATAAACTTACAATATTAAATAAACTACGAGATGGAAGTTCCAACTCATCAATAAAACGACAGTATGGTGTCAACAAGTCGGTGGTAGAGACTATAAAGATGACTGAATATAAAATTCGTTTCAGTACTAGTTCTGATGCATCTCCTAGTACCTCCAATGCCAGCAGGTGAAACGTAGAAGTGGGGAAATTGGAAAAAGTTTGGAGCATTAGGATAGAAGATCATTCGTTAAAAATACTCCATTGAAAATTTCTTCAAAAAACATTGCCATTTCATCAAAAAAGTCCATGGAGGCAGAAGCAGAAGACAGTCATTCCTTATAGGCATATAAAGAGAAAAAAGATGTTTATTCTAATGGCATGCGTGATGCCCTGGCACATTCTCATGATGCCTAGAGGACTAGGATACCCATGACCCACCGGAGGGTCATGCCGCCACAATCGTGTAAATATATAAAGTAACAATTGCTTGAAGGTAATACGTGCTAAGTGGATGTTGGACATACAGTAATGATTTTATGTATTAAAAAAATTATTGTTAATAGTAGTGAGTCACTATTCTCTGTTTTATGTAGATTTCCTTGAATGAAAATGGATAACTCATGATAGAAAATCTATATAAAAATGTTGAGGGGGCTTATATTCATGTATGTATAATGTTATATTATATTCAGTGATCACCATATCTGAACAAATATGGTGATCACTGACTACCTCCCTTATCCTCCATGCAGTTTTTCCTTGAATTAAGAGTATCACTTGTGTCTTTAATATCAGTCTTTATTAGCAAATAGTTATTCTCAGTATAAAAAAATTTATTACAATTAAAACAGGAAATCACAGATGACTCACAATTATGTATCGCATTTATAGTATTACATTGGATTAATTTTTATTCACAATCCATCTTCTTTCCTGTAATAGAAATGTATTCATGCATTGAATAGTTTTTATATCATTATATCAGATACATCTGTCTGCCACTGTCTTGTGTTATCTTTTCATCCAGGGGATGCCAACCTATGTGATGCATTAACATCTTCCTTTCAATTTTTACTCCTGATTCATTTAGGCTCTGTTTAATAATATATATATATATATATATATATATATATATATATATATATATATATATATATATATATATAAGGTTAAATGGTATGACAACCATAATTGATAAACTCTTAAGTTGCTGATGTTTATGCAAGCTAGAGTCCTGCCGCGTTGAAATGGTCCTGCGCAAGAATTAATGCACACCCCCTCTCTGTCCTTGGCTACCCCCACTCCGTGCTTCTTCCTTCCCCTACCGTGCCTCTCCTACTAGCCTCACTTCATCGTAGTTACCAGCTCTTGTCGCTTTGGTTCTCTCTCGTTTTAGCGTGCTTCCGGGAGGCCGGTAGGTCCCCTCCGCTGGTGTGAGGAAAACTGGCAACACTCTTTGCCTCTCCTCCAGTGTGTGAATGAGAGAGTAAAGAAGGAGGGGTAAGGCCGGGAGGTGGGGTAGGGAGTCGTACCTCCACCCACCATTCAACGAGAAGGACCATTTAAAAGTGGCTGAATTCGAACCATAATTCTTGTGTGCTTTATAAAATTCAGAGTATTGGTTAGCTTAACAATAACTTAATACCCTCATCAACTGATGGTTAACATTAACCAGAAGTGACTGGGCCTTGGTGAATGGACTGGTAGATATCAGAACAGTGGTAGAACTCTGAAAAAGGGTGCATCTACAGTGCAGGTTGTAAGTGTTGAGAAATCAGGGCATTTACCTATATTGATCTTCTTCCTCTAATTAGTTCATATACAAGATACATACATTTGTTAAATATTTTGCGTATTGACTTCCATTATGAATATTTGTTACACACGCACATTTTCTTTTTTTTGTGATGACATGTCCTTGCTGCATGTCCATAACCCTATAAGGCAGGTTTCATTTAGTGTATACAAGGTGTGATCGAAAAAAGACTGGACTGATTTTATAACTTGTTTATTTCGACGGATACAGCTTAATCGAACTTGTCGCCCTTAAAGTACATGCCTTGGCTGACGACACACCTTTGCCAACATTTCTTCCAGCTCTCGAACCCTGCCTGGTAAGCCGCCTTAGGGATCCTCTTCAGGTCCACCGTACAATTAGTTTTCATGTTCGCAATAGAGTCGAATCGGCACCCTTTCAAGGTTGATATTAACTTTGAAAACAAAAAAAATTCTGATGGAGCCACGTCTGGAGAGTAGGATGGCTGCGGGATCACGGAAGTTCTGGTTTTGGCGAAAAACTGTCACGATCAGCGCCGTGTGAGCCGGCGTGTTATCGTGGTGGAAACGCCATGCATTGTTTCTCCACATGTCCGGCCTCTTTCGGCTCCCTGCTACCCTCAACCTCTTCATAACCTCTAAATAGAAATCTTTGTTGACGGTTTGACCTTGAGGGACGTATTCGTAATGAATCAGCCCTTGCCAATCGAAGAAACACACCAGCATGACCTTCACATTGGACTGGGACATGCGAGCTTTCTTTGGTCGCGGAGAATGATTACCCTTCCACTGAGAAGACTGGGCCTTTGTCTCAACATCATAACCGTAAACCCAGGTTTCGCCACCGGTTACGATGGTTTTAAGAAACTCTGTGTCGGCTTGTTGAATCATTCCAAATGTCTCCGCAGCACTTTTGCCAAGTTTGAAACAAAATTTCACGCACACACGCTGTTCCTCTAGCTCCTTCATTGCTGCCGTTGCACGGGGCGACGAACAGGTTAAGACACGTACCGCTGCTGCAGCGTAACAACTTGACGTAAACAAACGAAACATCTCTCGTTTTAGTCGTCAGATGTGTAGCTAGATGGCGCACTGTGTCTCGTTTCGATCGGTTGAACGGTTTGCGCGGAATAAAATCAGTCTGGTCTTTTTTTGATCACACCTAGTATTTGTGGAATAGGCAAAATCATTTACATCTGCCTCAATATTCATGGTATTTTTTGTGAATAGGTTCGAGAAGAAAGCCAATAAAATGCTCCTGAAGGCGTCACAAACACTAGAGCAGTCTACAGGGCTAACTCTTGGGTCTAGGAGGTCAGGAATGCTGTTAGGTAAGATGATTTTTTTCTATTTACTATGCTCAGAAACTCTAATGGTGGTGAATTTGTGAAATGTGTCGTATTTGCTCAAGGAATGCAGTATGAATGCAAGTGAAAATGCTCTTATGGATTTTAAACATTACTTAATATGTAACAGAAAGGGCAAAATACCCTGAGATCATGTGAGAATATGATACTTTTGAATTAAATGAATACCTGGGCTTTTGAGCTTTACCATCATCACTTTTTTATATTTTTAAAGGGAGAAAGGTATTTATCAAGAAATGGTTACAGGTACCTGTTGGTTAAGCTGTCATTTTCAAATTTTATTTCTGAAGGACTGTTATACCATTATTCTTGAATGTCTCTTGGATTGTATTAAAAACATTTATACATTATGTCTAGAAAAATGAGAGTGAATTCATGTAATATAGCTTGCATTTTTTTAAATATTGTCTTCATAGTACAAGCAAATACATATTTTGGTTATTCTTGCAAATCAATTGTATTCATACATCTCATGTAAAAATCATGAACAATGGAAACTCCTAAAACAGGCATCTGCAGTTATTTTGTAATCTCACCTTTTTAATGACTCTTTGCGGGAAGGCTGTTTCACCTTTGCGGTCTCATTAACCACCTTTACTTTCAATCAGAGTGATTTTATTGATTTATATTTTCTGCAATTTCAGAGGTTAAAGAAGATATAGTTGAAGATCAAGAAATGGAAAACTATTTACTTTTAGTGGTAGGCCTGCACAGGCTCATGCAAGTTGAACATTCCTTAATGGTTGGCATAATTCCACTGCAGCATCACCACAAAATATTCGAGATTATTACCCGTGATGCCCTGGATACAGTTGTTCAGGATGGGGAGGTATGAGAATTTTACATGGTGCTCAGTCCATAAATATTTAATTATTTGGTACATTAAGCTATTCTGAGTTACATTTTAATACAGTAGACCCTTGCTAATCAACACTATTTGGGCATAGGGGTTGCCCAGATGTAGCAAAATCCAGTTTTCTTAAAAGGAACATTATGGAGTTTTTTAGGGTACCCACTGCCAGCAACAACTTCTTATCACTTTCAATGAGGTAGGAAGCCCTCCTGAGAAAAAATGGTGGCTTTAATATGACATTCGTGCAATGTAATAAATTACATGATATTCTTGGTAAGTAAAAACAAATGTTATATTTTTTAAACAGAAAAATAACCCATCCTTTGTCTTTCTTTCTTGACCCATCCTTCATTCTTTTTTATCTGGATCAAAAAAAGCACCCTTTTCTTTGATCCAGAGTATATGTTGCAATTTACTCAATTTATTTTCATTTGCTTATGTGGAGAACATGACATAAAATGGATGTTTTCATCATAAAATGTTAAGATTTTGGTACTTAGTACCTACACTTCCCCATTGTTAGCATTCGTTTGCCAAAGTACAGGGCATAAATTATTTATATATTCAAAAGTAACACACTCTAATTTGTCCAAAAATCCATTAGAAACATTTTATATGGCTACATAATGCTTGTGTATGTCAAGTGCAGTCATGACTTAAGTATGGGTGGGTGGCTCAGGCAATTCCATCTTATGTATCTGCATCTGAATAAGATTAATAGCTTTGTATTTGGTTTCCTTCCTTGCAAAGAATAGAACAAATGGCGGCATCATTGTCTATCTCCAAATAGTTTGTAAAAGTTAACCCACCCTGGAAAAGCCATGGAGAAAATAAATTACATTTTTTTAAAAGACTTGGTTAAATGAATGTTCAAATGACACACTGATATGTGCACTTAACTCTTTTGGAATTAGTGTCTGCAAAAGCTCCCACTCATCTGAGGTCTCCTTTTTGCTGGCAACTCTTTCCCCCTCAGCAGAATGGAGCAATTCGAGGCCTTCATGAAGCAATTTTTAATATGATTCCCGGAAAGCGATTCCCAAGCTGCTCCAATGGCTCTTATGGCATCTGGAATGCTCCAACTAAGATTATCATTCCCTTTCATCTCACGGATTGCTGCACGTACCATTCTTTTTATTGATTTCAACCTACTCTGTAGAGGGCTGAAATTCAGACGGGACAGCATTAAATGTTACGAAACCGGAGTGCACAAGGAAAAGTGAACCCTGCTTAGGAAAATCACAGCGCACCACTTTTAGTTCTCTGCAAGAAGAGTTGCCACATCTCATGACTTAGGTCAAGTAGGTAATGGCACTGAATAATGTTGGCCAAGTAGTATTAAGTATTGAAAACTTATTAACGCTGATGAGCAGCATCCTTTGCTATTTGAATTGAGTACTAAGAAGTACGCTGTGCCGTGTTTTAATGGTGAACTTGCCAGCTATAATTTTCCCTTGTAATCACTACCAGTTTATGTAAAAGAGGATGCTTGCCTTCTATGTTAAAAATTTAGAATTTTCGTGCATGAACTACATTAATATGCACATAAGAATACTAATGTCATTCAGCTACCGCCATGATCATAAGCTCCCTGTACAGGTGTACGTAGATGTTAGAATTTGCTCCCTCAGCAATATCCTGCACGAATTTTGCTCCTGTGTATTTCATTCACTGTCCCTTGCTGGTGTTTGCCGACTTTTGCTGTAAATGAAATACATTTAAAGAAAAATCAATTGATAGGCTTTTTACTTTAGAGATAAGTTGATTTATTTTAGAGCAATTTGCTACCAAAAATTTTTTCAGGAGATTATTTTCGATAATGCTGTAGAATTGCCATCTGACGAGCCATTGATAAACCACCTAAATGATGGAGGCCTCTCTGGATAATGTTTAAGTCTGTATTATCTGGGTCTAAATATGCGAGGGTCTACTGTAATTTTATTATCCCTACCATTTCATGTCTTGCTAACTATGCCACATTAATTTTGCATTGTTACTCTTACTGCATGTTTGTATAAGTGATCAAATGTACATTGACTGAAAAAATAAAACACCCTCATGATGAAAATAGGTTATTTAGCTATTCAGCAATGCAGTCTTTAGCAAAGAGAATGTGTTCCAGCTAGTCCTATTGTTACTGCTATTCAAATTTGGGTACAAATGAACTTACATATTAGTATGACGAAGATAGGAATGCTTTGCATGCAGCACGAAAATTGAAAAGTTCCTACATGCTCTATTCCATTTAAGAGAATTGAAAGCATGTAGTTTTTTTCATAGTATTTATTGTTAAGATTGCATTGAAAGGCATTGTGCAAGGGAATTTCTTCGATCGACAGTAAAACTCTTACATCATAATCTTTAAATTTCCTGTCAGAAGTTATCATAATTATTGTCCAGTCTGGTGCTGTTAAAGGCCATAATCAAAGCTAATTCAGAGCTTTAGTCACTGTCAGTGACATCTCATAGAGCTGTCTGACCATGGCCTCTCATGGATTACTTGTTATTCTACATAATAAAATATTTTGAGTGGAAGTATACAAAGAAAAATTTGCATTATCTACTTGTACATGCTTTTTACAAGACAAAATTAAGGATTATCCTACTTTTTGCGGATGTATGGCATCCCTTTGTTTATTAAGTATGTATGTACAAAAATAATACTTAAAATTTCATGGAAATAAATTGTCAGTGACAATTTATAATGTTTTATCATAGTATCCCATTCAATTGCATGTAGTGGTCTTTACACAATGAGCACAGTCCAATCTCGTTAGCATGTGGTACCCTGAATCCAATTTTTTTAAAGCAATTATCATAATAATACCCACTACTATCACCTTAGGTATGATTTCTTTTCCTGTCTCTCCTTAGCACAGTTGCTTGTTTTATTGCTTTCAGCCAGAGCTGCCAATGCCTGGCATCAACTCATGCTGTCTCTTTTTATCGTAGTTGATTACTTTTGACTCTAGGCCAAAGATGCTGATGCCTTATGTTAATTGGCCGTCAAAACTAAAGAGTTGCCTGCTGAGAATCACAGCTTTTGCATTTATCTATTTTCTTTATTATTCTTCTTTTGTTTTTTAATGCAGTAATGCTCTCTGGATTTTCTGCTCCAATTGGTGTTGCACTTGAGTACTAGCTGGGCTCCTGATATTTTTTCTATAGTGAAGTTGCCACAGTAGAATTAGTACTAAATGAGACCTGACTGTATTTAGTGCATTCTCATTTTTCAGCACTATTCAGTTCATAATAATATGTATTTATCATGTTTTTTAAATCCTGAATTATACAGCTACACGAAATATGTTGAAGGGTAAGGCTTTGTTGTAGAATCGAAGACCAGAAACCACTTTGCCGGCTAAGTTAAGGTCTGAAATTTTGCCAATAGACTTATAAGCCTTAGTTGGAGTTACATGTTTGTGCATTAAAGCATGCTGCCACACATGATATTTGTCTTAAAGATGTTTTCCATTATTTTATTTTTATTCACATATGAAATGTGTATGTTTATTGTACAAATAATGAAGCAGCATTCTTAATTGATGTTCATGTGTGAAATATTAGTAAACTACAATTATGATAATTATATTTACTTAATTTTTTTTACAGAACATAGCAGCTCGAGCTAAGCGTTGCATTAACCGACATGATTTTGCTGCAGTGTTGGTTGTATTCCCAATTTTAAAGCATCTTTTGGCAATGAAACCAGAATTTGATCGCACTGTTGAAGGGTGTGACATTAATGTCCGTTCTAAATTTACATCGATTTTGAATACATTACATGGGACTGTAAGTAATGTTTTTCTGTCAATAAAAACTGCTAGTTGTATTTATTTAAGAATTATTGTTAGATGCTGTGTGTAAATACTTCTGTTTATTTAAAAGGGAGCTAAAGCCTTAGAAGATTTCATTGAAAGTGTGAGAGGAGATGCATCCACTGCTCTACCAAAGGATGGAACAGTTCATGAATTAACTAGTAACTCGTTAACATTTTTGGAGCAGCTCTTAGATTTTGTGGAAACAGTTGGAGGAATCTTATCTAGGGAGTCTCAATATATAAGTGCCTTACAACATCTGCAACAGCAACTGCATCCACCCCCCATGCATTCACAAGCAGATAAAAACCGAGCTTTATTAGGGATATATATAAGTAAGTTTTGTTTTTAATCAGTTTAATGTTGTAATTTTGTTATTAACAAAGAAAAGGACCTAATTTGTTATTACCAAAGTATTTGTCTTGAAAAATTTATGGAAATGTTAAAACACTTTGTAATACTTTTTTTGCTGATGAGCTTATTTGCTTTGTAGCCTTGCAATGAATTCCTCTGGGAGCTAATTATTCAAACCCTAAATCTTGCAGGAAAGGTTTTGGTTCAATTGAATCTTGCTCTTGTGGGAAAAAGTGAACTCTATGGAGCAGGAGAGACTTGCCTTAGGGCAATATTCCGGTTAAATAACAGTCACTATGTGATCACTGCCCTTTCACGGTCTGGTCTGTTGTCAATCGTGTCTCTTGCTCAACCTGATTGTCAACAATCATATGTGGATATGATCAAGGAGCACAAAAGATCCTACACCCAAAGGTTATTAATTTAAAAGTTGATATTGTTTTCATTTTTAAAGAGTATTAAGAAGAATACAATAATTATTCACTGTTATGTCTTCACAGCTGGCATCGTCTCATTAGTTACATATGTGGAGCAGATGATGTTCCTGCTGCTGTTGTTCAAGCAGGGAAATTAAGAGATAAAGATCGGAGTATAATCAAGGAGAAATTTGCTGTAAGTGTATTCTTTCCTCAATTCAATTATTTTATGTGGACATTACTTAGGATCTTTCTTCAGTTTAATTTTTGAATCCATGATGAGTTCGGGTATGCTAACCTACAGTATGTACACCAGTGAGCATAATTAATGATTGTGGATCCTTCTTGAGTTAAACACTGGGTCAGATCCTCCATTTCCAGCAACGTTTCAATGTGTAAGTTGAATATTGAAACATCGGTAGAGTATATTTGCAAAAGTGCACCAGAGATATGATACAGGATACCAGTGTGCTTTTTTCTATAAAATAGTCCTTAATGTGTTCAAGGATCTATCTAAAAGTTCCCGATTTGAACTCATTAATTTGTAACCAAGAGAAATTGGTGGGTGCAGAGCCTGAAGTAACTTTCTGCAGGTCAAATGCATCAGTCAGCCAAGTTTATTCCTGCTGATTTTATTCATGACAGCTTTGCTTGTGCTTTTCTGATCTTGTGGTAGAATTGTCCTGCGATCAGGTAATGGCTGAGATTGTGCACAATTTGTGTGAAGCCTATGAAATCGGCAGCCTAGACTATAGTAAAGCTTTGTCAGGTCTTCAGTGGTCATGTTAAGCTTTATATGAACAGTGTGTTGAGTGGTGCTCATTGTAATGAATCATTTGTAAAAACCATCATCTAAATATCCTCTTGAACAAATGGTGTTTTTTAGCAGCTCAGCAAGGAAATGTGGATTATTGACTAGAACTGGTGATCCCCAGCCTATTGCACTGCTGAACCAAAAAAAATTAACTGTCGAAACAATCATTTTATTGAATGTGTCACTGCAGGAAATTTATAAATTTTCATAGAAATGGGCAGATAAATGCATCATGTATTGCAATAAAAATGAATGTGATAAATTTTTATGTTGTTTAATATGTTGTAAATTCCATGTAATGATTTTACGTAAGGCCATTTTAGTCCCCAGTGGAGGTATCTATTCAATATTACTAAGCAAAACAAGAGAACTTAAAGAAACTTCAACAATATCGGACAGATCCTTGCCCACCAATAATGAAAATCTTTAATTTTATGCTGTAATACTGTGAAATTTAACTGTAAAAAATCAGTATGTAGCACTTTAATAGTACATATACATATATTATTATGCAATGTACTTTCCCATCTATCAGAATGAAAAGTTATGGGTTCAAGGTGTTAACTTGTTTAAGCTCTGACAGTTGCATCGGAATGCTCACTAATAGCTGGCTGTATGACATTGAGATAGGAACCCCGTCAGCTGTTCTGAGTGATGAGATTAAGCTAGCTTTTGGATTACTCACAAGCATGTGTGTTGTCACACCAGCGTGCATTGCTCAGCGAAAATTTAAACACGGTTTGGGTTAGCAAAAAATTAAATAAATTGAATTGAAGGACCTCGTAATAAAAAAATGATAGTGTACACAATGTAATTCAAGGCAAAGATTGAGGGTTTTCAATAAATTATAATTACCATTGATGTTATCGAATGGTATGTACCTGCACTGTTCTATGAGCATATCATTGTATATATGATTTTATTCTTTCTCGGTGAAGTTTATATATAAATTGTTCTTGGGTTTCCATCCAAAACATTGACAGCAGCCAAAATCCTTACTCAGATGGAAACCTGAGTATAATTTATATACATGTATCATTGTATCACTCTGTGCGGAACTCTCTCGTGGCAAGAAATCACACAGGTATGCTGCTTCTCATCTTTCTTGGAACACAAGTCAGCGGGCTGCCGGAACATTTCCTCGTTCCCTGGGCGGAGGTAATCACAATCCTCTTCTCAGTTCCATGCCCACTCAGAGCATGTGTCCATGGTCAATTATTCATTCACTCAGTGCATTTACTATAAAATATTTGCCGCATGCTATGAAAATATGGGCCCAGGAGTGCATTTCTTAAGTTTGGCTCTGCATTTACTAATTTTCATAGGAACATTACTGCTATTATTAACAAATTTCTAGTATAATGAACACTCCTGACAGTTCTGTTATTAACAATGGTTGAGTTTCATTGAAAATTTGGAAATGCACAGAAAAAACATAATGAACAGAAAAAACTAAATAAATACAATTCTGAGCTTATATTTTCCCATCATGCAGCAAATATTGCTTTATGAAATCTTCTATGTAAACAAATAGTTGACTACAGACACTCACCGTGAAGGCATCTATCAATGAGACGAACTGTTGAGACTACCTCTGCCCTCAGGCCAAGGAAGGGTCTGGCTTCCTGCGGGATAGGGTCCCTAATTACCCCTGAGATGTTTTTTGCTTGCTTGCATCTTGCTTAGCCACAGACCTGTGTTGACATGCCATTTTTTCTATTGGGTGGAAAGATCTACACCATTTATAAACAGCATTTGTGTGCCTGCTTTGAAAAATCTACTACATGTAAGCAAGGTTATGCTATCAACAGGAAATTTAAGGCGAGAATAACAAATATATTCCTCATCGAAATGGAAGAACTGACAATTTACTCACCATAATAGTGTGAAAAAGTGTTACATTTCATTGCATTCATGCTACCTGTTGCGATTTTGTGGCCAGAATTTCAGAGTGCACGAAGATTACTTTTTCAGCTATGGAAACATGATGCTGAAACATCAAAGAGATTTTGAGAAAAATTGAAAAAGTAATACACTCAAAATTGGAACAATTTTAATAGCTAAACGCCATCTGATATTATTTTAATTAAACTTAATTCTTTAAATTGAACGTCTGAGTGGAAGAACAGTATTATTCCAAAATCTCATTTTTCGGGAAATTAAAAAAAACTTGATAGCTAAGAAATTTGAAGTTTTACAAAAAAACCTACCATTGAAAATATGTAGATATTTGGACACTAAATACTGTCTGAAAATGGGAAAAAACACAAAATTTTAGTTTTATATATATTTACTATAATGTGCCATGGAATATTATCTTTCTTCCACTCAAAACAGTTTTTATCAAAAATAGGAATAAATAACAGCTTATTTAATTACTTTTTGAGACATAACTCTTTTATTTAGTATGAAAAAGGGAAAATAATAATGTTTAGGGAGAAGTAAACATATTTTTTTAAATATAGAAGAATGAGTTTCTTTTAAATGTGAGTCCATTTACTGTTTATGTAATCATAATAGTTTTGGTTCTTTCGTTTCCCGGCAATCTGTACCATAAAGAGTTTATTAGGACTTAAAATAATTCTTGAACTTAAACACAGCTTTCACCTCAATATAACCTCGCAACAACAAACTCAACGAAAATCACAATATTATTGTACTGTCAGTTGTGAGAGGACAGCGCCCTGGGTAGTAGAAACGGGTACTAGGCGAGCACAGCATGGCGCGGCGTCTGAGTGGAAGAAGAGTAACATTCCTGGAATGTTATTTTTCTTCCACTCATTGCAAACTTTTAAGCATTATTTCAACGACAGGTAAGACGGGAATATTACTGTTCTTCCGCTAAACGATAGCACTACATTCAAACTACAAAATGGCTATCTTAACTTTTTTTTGTATTTTTTGGAATATTACTGTTGTTCTACTCAGACGTTCAATTAAAGTTAACTTTCAGGGGGGTTTTCCTTAATTTTCATTATGTCCTGGCAGTTTTCTTTTTGCTATGCAATGCTATTTGACTTTCATTGAGTGGTACACTTAATTTCTATTTAATTACCTTCGATAACTTTTTATTACTGTCGTATTTTCCAATTTCATCTTTCTGTTCAATTCATACTCTCCTACTGGCTTGTTGTTTTAATTATGTGCATACTTGTTTTAGCCACGTGTTAAAATGCTATATCTTTTCTTATGCCCAAGCAGCCATAAAGCTGTGACCATGTTCTTAATTTCTATTGTACATTTTGATTTAAAATATAATTATGTATATCTCCACCACGATTGAAATAATTTTATTTTCTACTAGCAGAGGGACCCCGCTTCTTATGGGAAACTTAAAAATAAAGGTCCGATTCCATACATAAAGAAACCAGTTAAGCATTTTACATTTTCTCAGCTAAATAAATGTTTTTACAGGAATGAAATTTGATGCCTAATTACCATAATATTTTAAATGACATGTTCTAATGACATTCCAGAAACAGGAGAACTCCAAATTTACTGACTGGTAAGATATTTACCGTGGTCAGAAACAGAGTCGTAGCTAGGTTCATGAGCGACCCTGGCAAGATTTGAATTTTGCGCCTCCCAAGATATTTTCTAGGAAGAGAAACCACACAATAACTTTGAAAGTGTTTTTTTAAGTTATGTGAAAGCTTACCTTTACCCACAGCTTTATTTCATTTTTTCAGAAATACATAATTCAAAATAACATCCACAAGACCCCGCAAGTGTTTTGATGCAACCTCAATGGAAACTTTTTTCCTGTAAAATACAATTAACGTTGTTAATACTTCTAAGAAGATGATCCCATTGGACATAAATTAATAAATTCGAAATTAATCTTTTTTAAATTGATTTTAGCTGAAGATACAGAATCAGCTGTATGTGTCCTCCTTTCATCAGTTCCTTCTGCAATGTTATGTAATGTTTTCATTATTTATGGCAATTGAGTATGAAATGGGTGAATTGAATTTTTATTTTGATGACCATATCTCGCATCAGATTGACCCGTCAAAATCAATTTTAAGTTTCATAAAGCTTGCCAACGTTCAATCAATCCGGAAAAATAATTTAAAATATTTTGCACTGTGCCAAACAAGTTTTTTATGTGAGTTAGCATCATGTTTAATTTTGTTTGCTTGTGTCCCAGCGGCCCGCAGGCTGTGGGTCTGCAAGGTGCGCCCCCCTGAGTGTTGTGCCCCTGGCAGCTGCCCGCCTGGCCAGCCCCTAGCTACAATGCTGGTCAGAAATAATGCTAATAAGGGTTAGATAAGGGTGCCCATTGATTTTCATAGGGAGGGAGAAAACATGAAAACGGTTGCATATGGTTACAATAATCAATGATACATGCTAAATGCATATACTATGTAAAAGCCGTTAAGCATGCATGGAGAGGTTGGGGTAAAAAATATCCCGGCTATAATCTCATTGAAATTTGTTTATATTGATCATTTAATTTAATTTAAGCAATATAATGCCTGGGAGAAATTTCCTGTTCTTAGCCATTGCTCAGGTTTCCAAGGGAATATGCCATTGTTGAAATTGGAGAAAAATTTTTAGTTTTGGAATCAAAAACTTAATTTTTAAGCAAAAACTATGTGTACAGCAAAATCGATTGCAAGAATTAAATACTTCATTCCCATGTGATAGCAAAAATTTCAACCCTATAGCTAGAGTGCAAGTAATTTAAAAAAGCAAAAATAGAAACATCTGCGCTGATTACAATGCTATTCTTATGGGAATAATAAATATTGGCCCGTTTTAGGGCCCCTGGCACCCTGAGGCTTTTTAATATAGCTTATATCCGTCCCAGTGCACTCAATTACCCTCATGCAAAATTTCAAAGTAATCGATTCAGCCCTTTTCCCCTGAAAAGGTAACAAACAAACATATTTTCATTTTCATATGTATTTTTTATATTTTATGGTGAATTAATGCAGTAGTATAAGCAAATGTGTGTTAGTTCAGTGGAAATTGTGCTGCAGTCGGCATTTTTAGGTTGGAAAAGGTAGTTCTTTGAAAATATATTTGTCCCCTTATCTTTGTATTTTGTACCTTATTTTTGTGATCATAATAGGTAATGTAGGTATGTCATATGTGTAAACAGTATTTTTTATTAAGTATTTTGGATAATTTTGCATTTAGTAGTTACTTTACTTTTGTGTGGTAATTTAAAATTTTGGCTTACGACCATTTTTAGGCCTTATGGTTTTATTTTAATGGCAAGGTTTCTTAATATACCTATACAACCCCAAAAGAAAGAATATACCTACTGAGTTTCATGATTGGTAGAATGAAAAATACACTTTTTTAAACTTTAGGTCTAAGGCCATTTTTTAGGCCTTCGGAGGTGATGTCAAAAAGTTGCCTCAGTACTGCTATAGAACGTTAAAAGAAAGTACATATGTGTAAAATTTCATGGTTGTAGGTTTATGCAACAAATTTCCTATACAACTCCAAAAGAAAGAATGTATGTACCAAGTTTCATGGTTGGTAGAAGATAAAATACACTTTTTTAACTTTAGGTCTGAGCCATATTTTAGGACTGTGGAAGTGAGGTCAAGAAATGGCCTCAGTATTGCTATAGATTTTAGATGGCCATTTTTTAGGCTTTATGGGGTTAAGTTCTCAAAAAAAAATTTCTTATTCTGCCTATATTGCCTCTAAGATTATCATGTACCAAATTTTGTGCTTTTAGTTACAATGTAGTTTTTTTTAGTTACAATGAGTGAGTCAGTGAGTGATGGCTTATATATATTTGTATAGACTACAGAATACATATATGTATTAATGATCTCTTTGTAGTGAAAATATGCTGAAAAATCTTAGCACATTTATCTAAATCCACTAGTATCTTAATTTTACATAAATTGATTTTACAACACCCTGGCATTTTGGGTCCCAAGGGGTTATGTAAAATCAAGACTACTGGAACTCTAATTAAGACGTCTCCTCTTCTTTTAAGGGTTTCAACAAAGAAATTGAAGATATTGTGAAAGCCCAACGAGGATACTCAATCCCAGATGTTGAACTCCGAGAAGAACTTAAGAAAGAAAATAAAGAGCTAATAGTGCCTAAATATAAAGCATTTTTTGAAAAGTGAGTATTTTTCTTAATATTAGTTTTTACATAGAAATTAACTCATTAATAATTGACTAACCAAATAATGTTTAACTTGAACCATTTTGTTGCTGCTCTTTTCTGTAATACATACTTTTTCTGCTGATGTGGCTTGATGTGGCACGAGCGGTGCCACATGTTATACTCGCTGCCCAAGGTCCATAAAGGACAGGTCATGACACGCACTTGTCTAATGTAATCTGCCATCTTGAGTCTCCGTCGCGGTGGGAATTCAAATTTTGCGTGCAAATAAACGGAGAACATATGTACAAAGAACCACGATTTAATTTCTTATTTAGCAATTTAGAGCTATGAACGTTTAGGTATTCATAGGCAATACAATGGTAATTGATAACATGGTTGGACTTTTAAGTCTACGATCCTCGGTTCGACTCCAAAAAAATTGTCAATCCAGCTACGGCTCAAAACTTTGCACTTGAGCGCATCACGTACATAGACATAAAGGGCCACGATTTCACTTTCTTATTTAGCAATGTAAGGCTATGAAAGTTTAGGCATGCTTAAACAATACAATGGTGTTTGATAACATGGTTGGACTTTCTGCAATCCTCGGTTCGACTTCGGAAAAATTTTCAATCCAGCTATGGCTCAAAATTTTGTACTTGAGCGCATCGCGTGCATAGACACAAATAACCACAATTCACTTTCTTATTTAGCGATGTAGAGCTATGAAATTTTTGGTATACATAAACAATACAATGGTGATTGATGACATGGTTAGGGACCATGGTCCTATACAAACCTTATTGCTCCTGTGTGCTCGGATTGGCGGCAGTTCTAACTCTTATACTGCTCAGGGATGATAAAATGACGTGATAAAATATAGGAAATACGACAGGCATACCAATTGGAGCCACTGTCCCAAAAAAATAGTCACATCCCTTAAAGGTTGGTACCAGGTGTTCTCTTTGCATCATTAATAATTTCCACGGAGTCACGCCTGAACTCACCGAGTTGGTTATCCATATTGATTTTATTTTTTACAAATCACATTTTGTCATGTCGCGACAATTTCAGGTGAAGACTTAGGCCAACTTGAGTAAATCCTATAAAGCTACGCCTCAACACTTTAACGTTATTTTATTTTCGTGTGACATACTTCATCGTGTTGACAATTATACAAGACCACATTGGGGTAGAAAGAAGATTTTCATAGTTTTACCAGGAAGTTGTACCATCATCGGAAAATTAATTGTAAGTCGGAGCAGGGAAATAAAATGAGTCCTAGAATTATTGGTCAATGGCAGCACAACGGAAGCGAGCGTGTTATAGGAATCGCGGTCTCATACCCTTGATTATAATGAAGATAGAACTTTCAGGGAAACTTATGTATATAACAGACTAAAGCAAAATTGCCTGGTCACAGGTTACCTATGTCAATGTGGGACATCTGCTGTGGCTATATCTCAAGAAGATTATATTTCTATCCATGAACAGGCATCAAGTAGTATTTCAAAATTAAACATCCCAGGTGGACAAACAAAACATTTGACAGTCGGATAGGTATTCCTCTGCTCGATGTCACACATGGAACTCCATTCATCTCCGATCTTCATAGGAGGAGCAAGCTCACACAGCTTTTGTGTTTAAGTTTATGCTTTCATGAGAGCATTTACCTTAAAAATGTTTGAATCATTGGAAAAAAAATTTGCTTTATTATACAATTATATATCTCATTGAGCATAATCCAATAGGCCTTGGTATTGTTATTTGCTAATAGTGGCAAACTGGAGTATGTGTTATCATGTTGACCGACACTAAGAAGAACTGAGCAAATAATGCATTTGTTAGATCAGATAATGTGAATGGACTTAAATCGGCTGATTAGGTAAGAAATTAGAACATATTGGATAAATAAGGTCCAATCATCAAATTATGTATTGTATTTGTCACTGACGTGAGAAAGAGGCTGTGAGAATAGAGCTGAGTCCTCTTTGCCTTCTTAAATGCGAGTATAGGAGATGATGACCTTGATTTTTCAAGTGTTGTGACCTTGTGGGTATGCCGACCTTAAGTCAGCCGTATCCTTGGAATGGAAGAATGGTGCTCTGCGGGCAGAAGCCTTCTCGCCTATGTTAAGGTGGTTGGAGCTATTTTTATCCATGCACAGAGCTGGGTGAAACTTTGCATACATGTTCAAATTAGTGAAATTTATAGATCTAAGAGGGAAAAAATTAGAGGGAAATGCATTTTACTGATTTGGTTTTTGGGTAATTCAGCTCTATTTCAACACATACCCTAATGTCACATGAGATATAGGTATTTTGTTATAAATTGATTACTACATACGTACAAATTTCCTTCTAAACACAAAATAGTATATTTCGCTTTATTATAATGCCTGTGTTTTAGCAATCAGCATTAACTCTGATTTATTGCTAGGTACCTTTGTAGTGAAGTTCAACTATGAATAGTTTTTGCAGGGATTATACCTAAAATCAGTAAATCTCAAAAGCCAGTGAAAAGTATTGCATGACCAAGGAGACCTTTCTAAAATTGAATAATATACGTAATGTATGATCTGGTGCTTTCCCGGTGCAGCTCATGAGTGAATTCTTCTCGGGTTTCCAACCAGGTTAAAATCTCCATTGTGGCCGACGTTTCGATGCTCGACTCGTGCATCGTCATCAGGGCTTGTTTATGTGTTGGGGCTAGCTGACATATTCAATAGTTTTGCTCGCAACTGGTAAAGATTATCGCAGATATGTACTAGGTAAAAACGAGGAAGTTTGGGCCATGGGGACTGAAATATGAGTAGGTAAAAACAAGAAACTACCTAATGTTGAAAAAATATGTAAAATTAAAAAACCACGTTAAATCAAGAGGTTGTCGTTGAAATTCCCTGCCCTTTCTTGCCAAGCTAATGCAATGTCAAGAGTTATGTGAAACCAAGGTGCATACAATCGAGGTTTTACTGTACATGGATTTGTGTAAAGTAGATGTCTTCTTTTCTGCCGAAAATATCAGATTTAATCTATGACTCAAGAATAAGGCAAAATGAAAAAAATGTGCTTGTTCTACATATTAACTTTCCCTTTAAAACAGCAAACCACTCGAGATGCTGGCTTAAATACGAATATAAAGCATTGCTGTCATTGAAATACATATGTCAAGTTTACCATTTAACTCATTATATTATGTGTTTTCAGCTGCATAATAAGTCATGTTGAAATGTGTACAGCATCTTTTGATGCAATTGCCTGCATTTTTGTCTGGTGAGGAAGTTACATCATTTTGATTGAGGGTATTATATTCCACACTATGTGTAGCTTTGGTCATTGCACCAGTCCTGTCGTCATTGTGACAGTTGGTAGCACTGGAGGTGAAGCGATAGGCCATTGACGAGAGGACATGTGATGTATGTTTGCAGTTTAAGATGGTGCCTTCAAATAAAATATCAACCCAAAAATTTGCTTTGAATGCAATCAGCTATCCTTGAATTTAGAGAGGATAGTAAAGATAGTGGAATTAGATGTCCTCTCCTCCACTCCCTATCTATGGCTCTCCTAAAAGTAGATAAATAGGGGCAACAGCCTGCCATGATGGAAACATTGGTTCCCGATCAGTCACCAAAGTTAAGCATCGAACTTGGAGGGGTGATCCTCCAATTTGTCCTATTGCTGTTGCCCCTATCTGCACGTGTCAGACAGTATGCGCGAAATGACCTTAGCCGTCAAACCACAACAAAAATAGTACAAAGCTGATAAATAGACCTAAAGTTTATGGAATATGTCTGGTTGTGAATAAAATATACTTGCTGTCTGATTCATGTCTTGTTAAATTGAAAGGGTTAAATATGTTTCACCATGAGTGTTTCAACATGAATTAATGATATTTTGTTGAGTATCCCATGTTCAAGCTGTCATTTATCTTTGTTATTTAACTCTGCTTTATGCGATTTAATAAGAACCAATATAAAATAAAGAGGTGGAGCATAGTCTCAAAATCTTTTATCTATGCCCTAGCCCGGTGTGCCCCTTATACTCCTGTGCATTCCTTTGGCTAAATCTGGTGAAAGCCTCCTCCTTAAAGGATCTCCGCACCCCCAGAATCAGAAGTTATACTGAGCTCATTCCCTGAGGTATTTGGAAAAGACCATAAATGAGCATTACTTGGTATTTTGTCTCAAAAGGTTCTTGCTTTCCATGACAGGTTTTATGTATAAGTTATTATGATAAACTTTTTTATTATTTCTCAGGTACTGCAATGTGGCATTCACAAAAAATCCAGAGAAGTATGTAAAATACACTCCAGAACAAGTGGCAGACATGATAAATCAACTTTTTGATGCAGCTGCTTAAAAAATAATATTTAATATGCTTTTTGTTGAACTTGTTAATGGTTGTAATATTTTGCAGTTGTTATTTATTGTTAATATTGACATTTATATCACCCAGTCTAATTTTGTTTAACCATTTAATGTTTAGTTGAACCTTTAAATTATAATCACAGTTACAGTCATGCAGGCTGAGTGTTATCCTGTGGGACTCTAGTGTTCCATGAGCCCAGCACCCCTTAAGGTTTGAATGTTAGTATTTAAGAATTTCCAAAGCTGCATCATGACACATTATGGATCATAGGAAAAGAATGAGTGTGTAATAATCTTTAAGAAGTTCTTTCTGTATTATGATTTGGAATGACTGGAATCAATTATAACTAGTTATTGCATTTATTTTTATTTGTAACCATGAACTACTTCCATTGAGAAAATATTTGTTACCTATTGTTGTTTTATAAATAATACTTAAATAAACAGGTTCCATTTTTGCCATTTGTTTTCATAGTTGTTCCAAAACTTGAAATTTTCTAGGGTAATGAGCAATAACTTTTTAACTATCCCTGTGTGCATAATAGGCTGAAAAACTAAAATGCTTCACTCAGTGCAGAAGGTGAAACTTTGCATGAGTACTTTGCATTAATTGCTGCAAGTGACATTGCTTGTAATGGTCTCAAATTTGTACAAATTTTGCTGAGAACTTCCACCTGTGATTTTCTCTGAAAACCCTCAGATTCTAGCTGTTGCAGTACCTTTTTGAGTGAACTAAAAGAATAAAAACAAATTTTAACTTACATTAACATAATTTATGGCATTTTAGGGTAATATTTGCATTCATTGTGTTTCAAAATTGCGAATGCTTTTCAGTCAGCTGCAGAGTCGTAGCCAGGTCATGTCTTTAGGAGGGGTAACCAATTTCCTAGGAGGGTCAAACGTTTTATAGTTCTTGTGTCAAAAATTAACAACCTGGTACAAAATTAATATCCTTTAATTTATATACATTATAATAGGTTATTGTTCGACTCTTAAAGCTCGCCTCTGTAAAGCAGAGTACTAAAAGGAGGCGTTAAACTCTTTAAAAAAATAAAAAGACTTAAAGCTAGGGGGGGGGGGGGGGGGCAAAATAAATTCCAGTAGGGGCGGCGCCTCCGCTGGCTACGGCCGTGGTCAGTTGTTTTAATTAATGCAGTAGATTTTTAGTATTAGGCCAATAGAAGAGAAGTTATTCAAAATACAAGAGTAAATGAGACACAGCAAATGGAATTGAATGTTCAATAGCTGCCAAGTCCTTGTTTTCCCACCAGTAACTTAGCGTACATTGGCATAAATACCACACACAGTTATTTGGGAAGGCGACCAACAACATTTGTGCCATTGATAACAGGTAGGAGAGATGGTGAGGGAAGGGATGTATAGGAAGAGGTGGAGAGAAACCTGGTGTCGGCATTAGCTTGCTCTTTACTAAAGACGCCAGAGGAACCACGGTTTAACCTCTCATAAGACAGATGGAGTACTGTATTTGAGTTCTCTCCACATTGCATTTATTAGAGATCAGGATTCCACTTTATAATCTCCACCATCACAGAGATTCAAGCCCGGGCCCTCGGGATGGGAAGACAGTCCTATACCCTTACGGCATTGATGAACTTTGTACTCACTGGTAAAGAATAATTTTGAAATCGTATGATAATAATAAAAGTTTTCCAGATAAATTTCATTTTTATGCTCCTATGTATTCATACATTTTCATACTATATTTACTGTAGATGCGAAAATCTTACCATTTTTTTTACAAAGTATTCGAAAATTCTAAATCCATAAATGTTCCTTTTGGGAAATCTCTGGATTATCAGGACAACTGCTTGCCTCATAGAGTCTGGATTTGTGAGGTCTACAGTGAACTTGAATAAAAATTTAGGATAATATAATCATACCTCAATTTATTATTACACTATGCAGATAATCTCTCTTTCATCCTGTCAAAATCAAAGGAAATTTAAGAATATTTATAGTGAACTTTGCAATGGCTAATTTTTCCCATTTATTTGTCAACAACAAGTTATACTTATCTCTGAAATATCAACCTTGGCAGCCAGAATTACTGTGTCCATGGCCCACAATAGAGCATATTTTTTCTCTTTGCAGTTGGTTTGGGTCTCCTATGGGGTCACAGCTATAAGTGGTAAATTTGAAGGTAAAATTACCAAGTTGATATGGAGGCACAGATTTGACTTTTTGTGAAAACTTCTGAGTTAAGTCACAAAAAAGGATGAGAACCCATGGTAATATCAATGTACATGGACAAAAGTTAGCAGTAGAGGTTCTAAAATATTCATCCCTCTCCTATTTTGGGGAATGAATTTCAAAAATGCCTACTTAATACAAAGGGAGTAGCTCTTTATTTGACCTGAAGAAATCAAGTAGACTTTTAATGAAATATGTTTATCATAGCATATCTCTGTCAAATTTATCTAGCAGAATTGTATGTCTTGGTGATTCATCTTTAAAAATCCTTTCCCAACATACAAAATAGATTGGTAAGAGTAACCTCTGCTTATTGGTTGGTGGAATTACTTCAAAATGAAGGATTTAACCAATTCCATAGTCATTGGAACTTATCTGGCAGAGGCTGGCTAATGAGAATGGAGCAGGTTTTGCATCTTGCACAATTTCAAGGGGTAGGAGTGGATTGGGTGGGTTTCAGTGATTTGGAAAGGGATCTGGTGGTTTAAAGATGTCAGATATGTAAGGGGGCATCTGAAGGCTAGTGAGGGGAATTGAGGAAATTATTTTGGGGTGATTAGGTCAGATAGAATAGGGAAGAGGTTTTTGATCGTACACCTGAAGGAATCAATGCCAGAAAATTAGGTGGTGGAAAATTAGGTGGCGATTAGAAGTACATATTACTATATTATTGAGAAGTGGTATGGAGGAGTAAGGATTTTGTATAGAGGTGCTCTGGATCATAGGCATGCGCAGACATTTTTATTAGGTGGAGCCTCGAGTTGTTTTGATTATCAAAACTAGCTGTTAAAAATGGTATTAATGAAATTTGGAAGATGTTTTCAATTATTAATAATAAAAGTTGAACAAACAACATTGAGGTAATAAAAATTTGTTTATGTAGATACGTATGTATACATATTTTTCACAAAGAAATGTATTATTTGGAAATTTTTGTAAGTATGAAATAAAACACTCTATCAATCTTTACCTAATTGCTATAAAGTCAAACAATAAACTTATAATAATAATGCATAGCTTTATTGTTCTGTTGGTCGTTGTTGACATAGAGCATATTCAGAAATATTTATACATATTAACCTTTCATACTTACTTGAATACCATACCTTACTTTTATAACTTAAACTTTAGAGCAACATTCTCCTCTAAACAGGAATAAGAACTTTAAACTCTTCAATGGCATCCATATAGAAATGCTGTATGTAAAATTAACAGAAGAGGAGGCACTAAGAAAGGAGATGAAGGAATGTTGGTAATAGATGTCAAGTGGCCACAGACGGAAGTTGTCATCTGTTTAACAAAGCTGGAGAAGAGATTATAGAGTGTATGAAGATAGAAAGGATTGTTCAAAAAGACCAATGTTGGCCTAGGAAGGGCGAAAACGATTTCTCATGGTACAGCCTCTTGTTTGTAGATAGAAATTATCATTAAAGGAAAAGGCATTGTGGTTAAGGATGAAATTAGAAAGGTCTAGGAGGAATTCAGAGTTGGGAATGTGAGGATCAGGATGTTGATTAAGGAAATGATAAAGAGCAAAAAGTCCTTCAGGGTGCAGAATAGCGGTTTATAAATAAATGAAGTCAATAGTGGCCATTAATATGTCACTTTCTGTGAGGAAGTGGAGTGGAATGGAGGCATTCAAGGAAATGGTGACCATCTTCGATGTAGGAGGGCAGAGAGTGAACAATTGGTTGAAGGTAATGGTCTGCAAGAGCAGAGATGCCTTCAGTGGGTGAGTTGTGTGAAGAGACTCTTGGGTGGCCGGGGTTATTAGGTTCATAAATTTTAGGTAGTATTTTAGAAAAAGATTTGTGAAAGGGTGGGTAGGCGATAGAAAGGAAATATATTGCTTGGAAAGGCCTTCTTTTGGGCCTTTATCATGATTATTTATGATGATAGATGTCTTGGAATCCTCTGTAGTGAAATAAAAAATATTAATTGAAATACGTTGATTCCAGTATTCTACCAGCTGATTGGTAGGTTCTTAGACAGACTCATCCTGCATCCCAATTTCTGAAACATTGCCTTGCTTTCCCTACTAAGGATGTCCCGCTATTAGATAACTTTTAAATCCCTCATATCTTCTACCTCCTCTTATTTCATCCAGAACTCCTATCCTCTTCCTTTCTCTTCCATGCTTCCCCAGCGTTCTCCCCTATATCACCCTCTTCAACATGGCCTCCCCTTTCAAAACCTCCTCCGTCCATCTCCTCTGCCTTCTCTAAACCCCCGCTACAAGTTTCCTCTCCTCTCCAACCATATCCAATATACTTCCTCGCCTCCCAGCCCACCCTCTACCTCCCTCTCCAAACCTATATCTCAAATGCCTCAAGTCCATGCACATCCTCCCTTCGCAATGATCAATTGGTTATTGCAAATAGTGTGGCGCTGTATGGCTCGGAAAGTTTCCGAGTCATACAGTGCCATGCTCCCTATTAGATTTTTCACCAGCCTTTTATTAACGTCTCTTCTCAGACCCACCCTCATCAATTCCCTTCTCTTTGAAAATGCTTCTTTAGCCAGGGAAATTCTGCATCTGATGTCCCTACCACTAAACACATTTTCCTCCAAAATTTTACCCAAATACGTAAACTGCTCGACCTGCTCTATCTTCTGCCCTACCACCCTTATATTCAGCCCTGCCTACTTACTTCTAGCAAATCTCATCACTTTCGTTTTCTTGTGGTTTATCTTCATCCCATACCTTTTGCAGTACTGCACCTCTTTGGCATTCATCATTGAATGTGACCCCTTGGCAGACTGAAAAACCAATGCTTGATCATTGTAAATCTCACTGATTTTATCAGCTCCCCTCCTACCTCCTTATTCCCCATGCCTCCTTTACCATTTCTTCTGAATACATGTTAAAAAGCAACGGTGATAGTGGGCACCCCTGCTGCCCTCCCCATCCTATCATGCGGCCAATCCTGATTCTCCATCGGGTACCCTAACCTGCGCTGTCTGGTTCATATACAGATTTTGAATGAGGCGCCTGTCTCTCCAATCGGCCCCTAATTTCTTCAACACTCCCATATTAATTTCACCCAGTCCACCCTATCAAATGCTGTCTTGAAATCTACCAAGCAAGCAAAAACATATATTGGGGTAATTCATGATTTCCCATTTAGATACTTAGGGATCGAAGGTACTTATATACGGTTGAGAGTGAGAGATGAGACAGTACATACAAAATAATTCATAGTCTCAAAGCATTGCACCTGCATGTGAGTTACTCCTTATGAAGACACATGGCATGGTTCATCGAAATACGAATAATTTGGTAGTAATGCAGGAAATGAGTGGAAGACATAAATTCATGAAAATTGTACAGGTATAGGTACTTAACATTTGTTAATGTGCCCATGTTATTTATTCATCCTTAATTGGCATATAGTCATATACACTTACAAATCACTAAAAATTATTGATATTAAAGAGGTATTAAAATTTGTATAGATGTGACATATAAGGTAACATCTGTGTAAGGAGCTTACGAATTTGTCACTTGGGGCCTTATTCTATAACAATTGAAGAACCGGAGCTAAGAACTTCGGCTCCCAGAATTATCTCCGACTCGTATTCGAGCTGTTACACCTATACTATGCTAAATATCAAGATGATCGGGTCAGCAGTTTATCCTTGGTGAGGTGCCTACTGAATATAAGCATTTCCAAATTAGAATTCATTGTTACAAAAACACGGTACAAAATTCCACTAATTATTTTATTGCTATCGACCGGTTTCAACGACTAAAGCATCATTTACAAGACAAAACAGAAGGAAATATTGCAATTGCTAGCCTTATATAATAAAGAAGGGGGGCTGGGAAAATGGAATGGAGAAATGAGGGGAGGTCAGGAATTGACAGTTGGTTGGAAGGAGGACAGGTCGGGGGAAGACTAAGTTACGTGGGGGAGGGTGGGGGGCGGGAGTGAGGTCAGTGGTGGTAAAAGGCAAGGAAGGAGTGGGTTTGTAACAAAGCAATCACATTTATCAATGGTAGAACCACAGGATATTAACGGTCAGCAAAGAGGAGCATTAAAACGTTACAATCAAAGCATTTAAATACTTAAATAAAACTGCAGTAAGGACAATTACTGCAGTTTTATTTAAGTACTAAAATGCTGTTCCACCATATAACGCCAGAGACTGTCGAATTTAAAGCATTTAAAGTCGTACAGTTCAGACGAAAGAGGTAAGGGGAGGGGGGGGTTGGGAGAGAAAACTGAATTACATGAGGGAGGTGAGGGAGGGAGTAAGAACAGGTGAAGGTGAAAGACAAGGGAGAGGTGGGTTAGCAACAAAGAAGTCAGATTTTAAAATGGTAGACAAAAGTGTTCTTGCTCCTGCTACCTCCCTCACGTGAGGGAGGTAGTGGGAGCAAGTACCTACGTACGTAACTCAGTTTTCCCTCCCAAACATCAAAACCGACCCCCCCTTCCTCTTTCGTCTGAAGTGTACAACTTTAAATGCTTTGATTGTAACGTTTTAATGCTCCTCTTTGTTGACCGTTAATATCCTGTGGTTCTACCGTTGATAAATGTGATTGTTTTGTTACCAACCCACTCCTTCCTTGCATTTTACCACCACCGACCTCACTCCCGCCCCCCCCTCCCCCACGTAACTTACAGTTAGTCTTTCCCCCGACCCGTCCTCCTTCCAACCAACTGTCAATTCCTGACCGGATTCCCTCATTTCTCCATGTTCCCACCCCCCCTTCTTTATTATATAAGACAAGCAATAGCAATATTTCCTTCTGTTTTGTCTTGTAAATGACGCTTTAGTCGTCGAAACCGGTCGACGGCAATAAAATAATTAGTGAAATTTTGTACCGTGTTTTTGTAACAATGAATTATAATTCAATTTCCACAAAGTATCGCCACAATCGATTAATTTGATTTCCAAATTATTATCAGTAGAATAATTACCTGCTTAGCAATTTGGTCAAGTTCATGTTTGTTGCTCATATAAAATTTTCATTCCCCAAACATATTACCTACTCAATTCCCGTACCCAGCGCGGTTATTTGTCCACTATATTATCGCCAGAGTAGGGTGGTTTTTATTTGCTGTTATCTCTTTACATTCGAATGACCCGCGTTACGATCGGTATTCCACCTTCTGCTGTTTAGGTAAGTTCACTCCGGTGGTTCCAGCTGTGTATTATTTGATAATATTTGGTTTCAGTGAGTTGCGTTGAGGATGCATTTCATACCACAATTTTGCAACAGTATTTATTCGCGAATTTGAAGTAAAATTCAGCGCGTGTAATTTCGTGTTGTGATGCTCGTCGGCCTCGTCGGTGTTTACGTGTACTCGTAAAAACCTTATCATGCCCTCACTATGTAATCCAATTACATGCACTAGTATGTTTTCTAATGAATGAAACAACCAGTAGATCTTTTAAAGTTGATCCAGCAGTCTGATTGGGAATAAACAGCTTTGAATGAGTGATGTCTCTGACGGATGACGAGGAGCGAAATGAAGATAACATTGACGGCAAATCTAGCAATTCAGAGACTTCAGTGTCAACACCTAACAAAATGTACACGTACGGGAGAGAGTTTTGTTTTATATTGGCTCTGGCGATAACGTCATATGCTGCTCTTCAGAAAGTGTATGTGTGGCAAATTAGTCGTCAATTTATTGTGACATTTGTTATTAAAATTAAGCAAATTTCTGGGGGTTTAAGGAGGTCGATCTTACACCTTGAACTAAAGTGATGTGCCTTTTAATTTTTCTATGTGGGTTATGTTTATCACTGCTAATTCAATCTTTCAGCATTCCCAAAGTATCAATGAGCTCTCCGGCATCCCCGTTTTTTCATGAAACATCTTTAGTGGCTGACTTTTATAGAGGTCAGCTGGGACCAGCCTTGTCAAGGGTTGTGAGATCAGATGTATCTTTCGTCATGTTTTATGCACCTTGGGATGCTGAAAGCCAGTTAGTGCGGCAGGAATTTGATGCTGCAGCGAAGTACTATCATCGTGAGGTGTGTCCTTTATGTGTTATATAATTAAGCCTTCAATGGGTGTATGTAATCATAATATTTTTTATCCATTCCATATCCATGTTAATGCCAACAGCAAGGTTCATTAATGTTGACACCATAAATGAACAAGGCTGATAATGAGCCAATAATGCATTCAAAATACAACACTTCCATATGGTTAATATAAAAGTACTCGTTATAATTAGAATACAGGATTGACGCACAGCCATTTGTCAGTGACAGATGTATACCTTAAGATGGCAACAATATGCTGCACACTGTACAAGTGTATTATTCACGGTGCATGCACAGTGTGCTCCCTTTAAAGCACGATGGATGGTGTGACAACAGTGTGCTGCACACTGTACGAGGGTATTAGTCACAGTGTATGCACACTGCACACAATGTTCTCACACTGTGTACATGGTGTCCTTACACTATGCACACAGTGTATGGATGCTGTGCGCACAATGACCACATGCTGTACCGGCCGTCACTCTGTCTATCATGCTTTCTGCACACTTATGAGTTCCAATTTACACTTTTGGCACTCTGTGGTCACACTGTAATCACGCTCTTGCCACATTCTAAGCACACTATATTCACTCTTCTGTCACACTGTCTGTCACAAGTTTATTTTCACCAGGATAGCTGTGATAAGGTCACAGAATTGGAGTTGATTCGTTGATTCTAATAATTAATATTTATTATTAGAATCAACGAATCAACTCCAATTCTGTCCAAAATAATTTTATTTGTCACTTAAATGGCATTTACAATCCACAATGGACATTGTCATAAAGGTTAAAAAAATAAAATACATTTATATGTGTGTCATGCGAAAATATTTACAACATCCGATTCAAAATATTCCTCCACTGAGTAAAAGGCTTTATTAACCACTTACGCAATCTATTTTTAAACTTTTGCATGTCCACATTTCTGGCTGTCCCAGGCAACCTATTAAACAGCTTGTATCCCAAGTAGGTGAAGGAATTTTGAGATTTTGCCAGTCTATGAAAAGATACATCTATTTTTGAACTATTTCTAGTACCATATTGGTGTATAGATTTGATCTTACAGGTAAATTATTAACATTTTCTTTCACATGTATCAACACTTGAAATAAATATTCACTGTATATTGTCATAATACCACTTCTAACAAATAGTGGTCGACAGTGATCTCTAGCAGCAGCACTTGTGATTAATCTCACTGCCTTTTTTTTGTAGCACAAAAATACTTTATGCAATATTTGAGAATGCCATGCAATATTTGAGAATGGAAATACTTAGTATATCAAATTTATTACCACCATTTTTCATTTATTTAAAGTAAAATAGCATCATATTTACTCGACGAAGGTGAAGGAGTTGAAAACTATGGATTATAAGATTAGGGTTCCCATAAGTGTGAGGTAAAAGTTTTGGACATAACCAAATCACAATTTCGTAAAAGGGATCAAGTTTATTTTTTAATATTTATAATTTGTATATGCTAGTACAAAATAAAGTAAACTTGTCACTTGACTAAAAAAATAGAATTAGTGTAAATATATCCGTCAGAATGAATTTTTTGTGCGCCAAAATTCAGAATAGTCCTGCCTTTTCAGGACATAAGGCAACCCTAAACATGATACTAATTTTAAGCATATGCATGGTAAATTTTGCACTTATAATTCTTCATGTTTAACGTTGTAGAAGGTGCGATATTCCACAGAGGAAAAATCATTCGCATTGACCGGGATTCGAACCCGGATCCCTCAATTTCGCTCTGAATGCTTTAACCAGTTAAGCTACCGAGGCATCCTTCTCTCCTGTGGATTTTTGGTGGGAAGGATGCCTCGGTAGCTTAACTGGTTAAAGCAAGCCACCAAAAATCCACAGGAGAGAAGGATGCCTTGGCAGCTGGTTAACGCACTTAGTGCGAAATCGAGGGATCCGGGTTCGAATCCCGGTCAAGGCAAATGATTTTTCCTCAGTGGAATATTGCACTTTTGTGCACTCAGGTGATTCTGTAAAGGTAAATACCGTGGTTAGTCCTGGTATCCTCAAATTGGTTGTAAACCGTATTTAAAATAACACACACTAAAGCATAATTATGCCATATTAGTGTCCTTGACTGAGTCACTGTCTACAGAGTTCTATCACTGTACATTTTTGAATTGTTTTTCTACTGGAATGAAGGAAGATAATTAGTATTTGCAAAAACTTGCTCAGGGGTATCATGGTGTTATGTTGTGTATAAGTAGTTTATTAACACTAAATTCTGACTTATGCAAATTGCATACCTATATGTTATTAGGATAATTGGTTTCCATGTATATGAACAATTTTCCAATTTATTTAAGAGTATGGAATTTACTTGATTTCATAGCTCTTTCATATGGATGATTATTTGAAAATAAGTAAATTATAACACTATATAAATGGACAGGGGCTATTAACTCCCTACAACTATATTTATTCACACACATGATTTTACAATAAAAAATTCATATTAAGTACAAACTCATACAGAAATACAGTTGAGCACTCTTAATCTGGCACCGTCAGGACTTGAGCGATGGCGGATCAGGGATCTTGCCAGACTACGGGTGCCGTGTTAGTAACCAGTATACTTATGGGGTCTGCGATTTTTTTATGAGGGAATTTGATAAATTATACCAAATTCAGTGAAATTTGAATAAATTCTGAATAATTAAAAAAAAAAAATTGTTTCTAACTTCACAAACAGAAAATCAGTCAACCAGTATTATCGCAAAACGGCAGAGTGAAAAGAATGCGTAGAACATATAAACATATTGCTGCACATAAAACAGTACAATGTTTTTAGTTGATCAATAATATAAATAAATAACAATTTTTCATTGCTTCCAATGTTCCTTGCAATCCTTATGCCTCTGTGTTTAATACTATATCAGCTAATTCAATAAGCAGTCTACGCCACGCTGTCAACGCTCCCTGCTACCGATTCTTCCATCTGTGCGGCTATCCGTCAATACATAGGGAGCGATTGAGGAGGATAAGCCTCTGAGGTAAATTCTTGTCCATCCTTTGTTGCCTTTTTGAACATATCTACAATCTTATCAAATTCTATAAAATATTTTAGCCTGCTCCTTTAACATTTGGCCTGAAATACTGAGCCCTTCACTTCGACGCAGTCGAAACCACAGCATACGCGATCTAAAATGGCACTAGACCCTTCATTCATGGTTTTTCTTATCGCCATCCCTTTCTTAGTGTCACTGTCACAGAAATATTTTGAGGATCTTCTCTTTCTGCTTCTTATTGTTATAGATTGTCGAAGATCCAATGGAGTACATATCACACTTACAGGCGCTTCACTGATGTACCGAAAAAAGTTTCTTCAACACTTCCGCTTTTTCTGTGAGAGTAAATGTCCTGTGCTTTCGCTTCGCCATGTAAGACTGGCACTGCCAATCTCCGAGACGCCATCACACCCGGGTCTCGGCAATGACGCAATATGTCTATAATTTGCTGAATAAAGACCTTCATTGCGCACAATAATTAATGTAGACAACATTGTATGCAAAAAATCTTCCTATACTCTCTCTTTAACAGGAGAATATTTGTTAAGAGTGGGTTACAGTTTCAGTAAATACGAATCAATGATTCGGCAAAAAGTTTCTGTTTTCCGCAAAGTATCTACGCCTTTGAAATATTGCCGGATCACGGATGTTCCCAGATTAGGGATTTCCAGATTAGGGGTGCTCAACTGCACTTAGCAAAGTGTTATGCTACTATTCTTGAAAATATTACCATGATTTTACTCCAAATATTAACCTACAATTTGTCACTAGACCTTTCTCTGGGATCATTAAATGCATATGCTGAATGTTGGGCAAATTTACTGCCATTTAGTGATATTGGTTAAAACATGGGCACTTCGTAATAAGGGCTGATAATGCAGTATATTTCTTTACATATATTCAGGGCCAGATATTTTGGAAGTAACGACAATCTCCATACATCGAAAAACTGTTTTTTGTGTTAACAAGTCCTAATTAAGTACATCCCACAGATTCGAAAAATATCCTTAATTTAATCGTGACAAATCACGAAATCACTCATCCAATATGAAATTATATGTGAATTCCACCAAAATAGAGACGACACCATAAATTTTGGGTCGATTTTAAATGTTCAATCAAATTTTCATTTTCACCAAGATTTTCAAAGATTCTGAAACTGATATGATGTCATTTTACTCGCAGGTACGATTAGTCGATTGTAATCGTTCGATTAAAAAATTCTGAAGGTTGACCAACAGGTTTCTCTTATTGCAGCAAGCTACACAATTCCACGGTTTATGGCTTATATTTATTTCACAAAGAAAATAAGATGGCAATACTGATGGTGTGTAGTGTTCTACTCAAGCAATCAAGTCCAAGGCCATGTAATAGGAAAAAGGTGTCTAACACACCCGGATGACCCTGACCATGCGATTTCTGTCCGTTGCTTGAAATGGTTTTGAACTCGTACTAAAATACATGAACGGTCTTTGCTAATATAAGTAGGTCTAACCTAGCCTAGGCTACTAGGACTAGTGTTTTTATTTACATTATTTACATTTCCACAAAAAAAGAAATTTTCTCCTACAATCTCCGCCATACTTCCGTTACAAGCATTTTTGAAAACTAAATTTGATCTAAACAATCTCCGTAAATACCTGCATCTGCATATATTCTTCCCTAAAGATAAAGGTGTGAGGCTAACTGAATGCTAAAATAATGGCATTTTATGGGATGAAAAATGTGAGGCTGGTCATAAAATCAGGAGAGCACCAATTGGAGCAGGTAGATTATTTAATTACTTGGCTAGTACGCTGTTGGAAAATGGGCGTAGCGGTTTAGGCATTTGAAGAAGGATGGTATTAGTGGAAGAGGTGTTCAGCCCGAGGAGAGAGCTGATGACTGGGACCATGGGTATGAATGTAAAGTAAAGGCTAGGTACACGAGTTCATAATGGAGTGTAGCATTTTATAGCTAAAAAATATAGACTGAGGATGAGAGTATACTGCAGGCATTAGAGATGTGGATGAGAACGGATTAAGTGTGATGGATGGGAATGAAGACTGATGAGGAAGTGCTCGGCATCGTGGGTGAGCAAGCTGCTGAATGAGATTTGGAGGAGGCGGAGTAGGTGGTTGGAAGAGGAAATTAAGGGTTAGGGGATGCTGAAGGCCCATGATAGAGGGTAGGGTGTGGGAGGCCCTTACGAATGGGATCAATAGAGGTAGGATATATGCTGAGATGAAGCTAAAATTTTGTAACTTGGAGTTAGAGGCCTGCACCTGTGAAGTCTAGAAGGTGTTTTCTCTCTTTATCGAAACCAAAATTAACCAGTAGATCACCCTAATAATAATACATTGTGAAAAAGAGCTAAATAAGTAATATGTATAAACTATAGCAAGTTTGTTAGGGCTTTTCCTTTTTGATGAAATTTATATTTTGAAGAATTAAATGATACTCATGTTTTCCTAATGTGAAAAATGCCTGGAAATTGTTCAGCATATGCTTGGTAGTTGAATGGATGAATAAAGATTTTTAGGGTAATGTATTTATACCTAGCTACAGCTTTTTTGCTAGACTCTTCAATACATAATAGCCCTCATCCCATGTAGTTTTGAATATTGTGCTGATAGCCTCAAATCTCAAACTTGAAACACCATGTTTGTATGTATGTACCAATCCCTTAATTAGAACTTTGAATCTGCATTCCCAAACCTTGGTAATATCCAGATGCCACCTACATCTGATATGCAAGTTCAATCCGTGTGGTGAATTGAAAAAAATGGAAACAGCCGAGAAACTAACTTTAAATTTTCTCCATGATTAAAGAATATTTTAAAATGATAGAGCATGACTCATTTGATGCATCTCCATCACTGATTGCTGAAATATGCCCTGAACCTCCTTGCTCGAGAACTATACAAATCTCTTTTTGTGTTACGGTCTGGGGCAGCCCTACTCAAGTTTTTTTGCTTTGGAGATTATATCTACAGGGTCTGTCTGGTAAGTAAGGCAAATATATTTTTTTTAGATAAATTTATTCAAGATAATGTTACAAACTTTTAAAACTCTTCAAAGTAGTTCCCTTGGTATCTATACACTTTTTCCAATGACTCTGACATGCGCAGTACGCATCCTGGAAGGCGTCTTCAGGAACCTCTTTAAGGGCTTTCATTAGGGTGGTTTGGATTGCTTCTGTTGCCCCAAAAAGGGTTCCTTTCAGGGTGCTTTTGATCCTGGGGAACAAGAAAAAGTCAGCTGGGGCAAGGTCCAGACTGTACGGGGGCTGCGGCAGTGTTACCAAGTTGTTCTTGACCAGAAACTCCCGAACACACTGAGTGGTGTGGCTGGGAGCGTTGTCTTGGTGGAGCATCCACATGGCGGGGATCTCCCCTCTCATGCACACGTTTTGTACAAACTTTACGCATTTGCAATTTTACCAAAATTATCTCGTGCACAATTGTTTTTGGGAGGTTTAAAATATCCGCTATGATCCGGACACTCAATCGATGATCCGTATTCAACAAATTTCGCACATGGGCCACATTTTCCTCACTTTTAGTTGACGTAGGACGTCCAGAGTGGGGTTCATCAGCTACCTCTTCCCGGCCACCCTTAAACATATTCAACCATCTCGAAACTCGAGAATACGAAAGAGCTGAGTCCCCGTAAGCTTTCTTAATCATTGCGTAGGTGTTGGCAAGATTTTTGTTGAGTTTTGCACAAAATTTGATGGCGTACCATTGTTCGAGCGAGTCCTCCATCGCACGTCGTGACACATGCAGTAAAATGGGGTACACTAAAACAACGATGTTGACATTTCCAGAGCTCGAAGCACACTGAGATTGGCAGCATTGGATAGCTGAAGCCTTCCCCTATCAAACCCGACCAATCCTCACATGATACGACCAGTAGAAGCACAGGAAACAGAACATTTGCCTTACTCACCAGACAGACCCGCAGGTTGGGAGGTTTCTTCATTATCCCCTTGATTTCGAAGCAGAAAGTGCCCAATTTCTTACTTAATTATTTGCTAATTTTCATCATATTAATCTAAACAAAGCCAAGTTCTGTATTTGATCCTTAACTGATAAGAATTCTGATAGAATGATGAATTATTTTTAATCTGAAGAATCTGATTTATGGATATCTTACATCATAATAAATTGATTCAAATAATGAAAACCCTTTTAAAAGTAAAACGGAGAAGCAAGAATAAAATTAATTCTTTTAAGGAATTGAATAGCCAATGTGGCAACTCCTCTGCCTTACCACACCCTCTTATACTTGTAATTAACACTGAATCTACGTCCATCCTGGAGAAATGGAATCTTGGCATCAGAGATTCACAATGAAGTTGTTTTATCCACATAATGGTCAAGAATTAAAAATAATTTTCAGTATGAAATCCTTGAGCAGTGGCTGTATGTTTGCCAAATGTTAAGGAAGATTGAATGGCCTAAATGATGATTGACTTAATGATATTCAAATTAGAATGCTAATCCCCAAAAGATATGTACAAGACTTCAATAGTATATGCCTCAGAAATTGACAGCATGACTACTTGGAAATTTGATTTATATCAAAAAGTTGCTTCTATCAGATTATCCTTTTAATCATCGTGCATATTTTGCAAACTTATTGTAACTCCACATTTGCTCTTAAATCCTTAAGAAAGGCAAGGGAAAACAATCTGATAAACTCAAAGCTATATTCCAAAGGCAATGTGAATTCAACGTCTTTACTTATCCTGAGGGAAAAAGGTTTATGATGTAGGACCTATTGTTATTATTTTTAAAAAGATGTTTCCTGATTAATGAAACTCTTGAGGGCATATAATTCCTGTTGGTTCTCCTTAAATTGACTCTTGAACCAGGAATCATGTGTAGCATGATGTCTTGTACATTGGCATAAGTGCGAACTGAGGAAAAAATCATCCACCTTGACCAAACCCAAATCCCTTGACTTTATGCTGGCCTCGGTTGCGGTGGGGTAACATCCTCGGCTGCTAACATGAAGGTCATGGGTTCGAGTCCCGCCTGGGTGGGTTTTTCTCCACTCAGGGCATGGGTGTTAATGTATGTGTCACTGAGTTAAATGTAAGAAAGGACTGTCCTTATTTCGCTCAGAATAAAGTGGTCATTATTATTATGCCGAGTGCATTCTGTTCAAGGGCTTTCGGTCAAGGGATATAATCTTTCCTCCAGAATTTCAGCACATTTTATTACATTGAAATAATTAGTGGAGCTCTACAGCCTTACTGTGTACTAAGTGAGAAACAAGACTCTTTGTCTGGCTCCTAACCTTCTTGTCCTTTCCTCCTATTACAAAGGCCTTACTTGGCAATTTTTTTACTTTGCTCTATTCAGAGTCTGTGATATGAGTGATTTCCTGGAACTAGTTTTAATTCACCACCTCGTGAGAGATTGAGTGTATGCATTAGAGGGAGTGAGTGCCTGGAGTGATTGTGCGTTTCGTGTCGTTTTATTTCCAGAGTCCCCAACAGTTCCAAAAAGGAACCACTGGGAAGTATGCTTGCCGTCTGAGGGTGCCCCTGGTGCAGACATTGTTTCCCATAGACGCCCTCAGAAGGTGTGAATGGAACTCCCCATTATTACTGGTCTTCAACGTGGCCCCCAATTCTATGTGGAGTACCTAGTGTGTCTTCTGAGGTTGTCCATGACATGGAAGTAATTTCCTGTGGCCGGCCCTGGAGAGTGTGAATGAAAATACTCATTTATTGGTGATCTTGAATGTGGTCCCTACATACACATAAGGACCTAATATTGAGTTTTGTGTGCTTTAGAATGAGTGTGACTTGATCTTGTGTGTGATTAATGTTTTGATGCCCTACTCCCTCTTTACACCTTAGCATGTTTGGTACCAAAACCTTCTTATTCATTGTATTAATTATGGCATATATATTTAACACTTAACATCTCCACCTTGTCCTCACTCAACTGCAGATTACATTTGGTGGTAACTCCTCCAGCTACCAAATGATTAATGCGTTTCATGATTATTACTTGTGAGACAGAAGTCCTCAACATCAACTGCTATCTGTGAAAAAAAAATCTGATCAGTGGCCTGGTTGACCTTAGCAAGTTCTCATAAATGTGCTTGCATCTTTTTTCCCCCCTGCCATTTCTATGTGATACACTTAAACTGCACTGAAAACTTTACTGTCCATGGGAGCAAACATTCCTGACATTTTCAATGTATTTGATCTTCTCTGAGTGTTTTCAAAGATTAAGCAGCATGAAACTGAAATATTACTACTTCATCCTGTGCTTTTTAACCCTTGATTTCATTGTGCTTTTAACTTTTACAGGTTTACTTTGCTGCTGTGAATTGTTGGCAGCCAGAAAGTGAGTGCAGGCGGCAATTTCCTAAAGTGCGTCAGTTTCCAGTTTTTATAGTTTATGGCTTGATGAGGGGATTGAAAGGTTTGGAATATCGTGGACCAAGAACAATGCCATACATGGTTCATTTCCTGAAGTCTGTTCTGCATCCATTTACTCGAATTGAATATCCAGCTGAAGTCATAAAATTAATGACTAAATATGACGTAAGTATTTCCTATTATAGTATGTATTTTTATGCTATTCAACCATAATCTTAGGTGCTTATGTTGGCCTCAACATCTGTTATTGAAGAATCAGTGTGCAAATGATATAAAGAACATCATTTAATCTAATTTAGCTTGCTTATTTACCTTATATGAGGGATTTTCGGAAAGTAACCTCAGTTTCTGCGTAATGTGAGAAATAGTTGGGGTATTGCCACCATTCCCATCCCAACGTGTTCAGCAGCTCAGTGCCCATCCAGCTGTACTAGTGGGAAGGTTGCACTGTTGTTTGTTTGCCCACAATAACTTTAAAACTGAGTACTGCACTGAAAATTACCACCAAATGTGAAGTTTGCACGAAGATACGATTTCTGATGCCAAAAAAACCACTCAGTGGCTAACATTAATAATAATAATAATAATAATAATAATTTTATTGGACATTAAACAAAATGGATTTGCAATAGTCTTTGTCGGAAGAGTTCTTGAGTTCTCATTCTTGAGTTCTTCCCCTCTTGAGTTGTTGGCAATATTTCTTTTACATATTGCCTATTTTTTGGGCTGTCCAACCATGTAAAAATAAGGTTTATAGTATAAGAATTTCAAAAGGGTAGTAGGGATGTAGGATATGCTATCAGAACTGGTTAGTATGATAATAAAAAAAGCTATAACTGCAATTCAACTTACTAGTGAACTTAAGGACAACATTCCACAGAGGGAAAATCCTGGTCAAGGCAAGGTGGAGTTTTGCACTTATGTGCACTTGCGGGTGACTCCATAAAGGTAATAGTATCAAGGCTAGTTATGGTATCCCGAGAAAAAAATTAACTAGTAAACGTCTAGACTCTACCCTGTGAAATGCTGCGAGGGCATGTGGCAGGTGATGATAGGACTCTAGCCATGAAGAAGGTAGGGAATAGGAATCAGAAAATAAATAGAGATAGAATTGAGATGAGTTTTGACAGACTAGCATTTCAATCTGCTTTGTTGTCCATAGTTGTGTTGTATGAGGGATGATGGGGCTCCCTTCACACTCTCTGATTTCTATATGAGTTGTCAGTGGTTTCATAATTTTCTCTGTTTTATTCATTTCTCAAAATGTCCAATCAATCCATGTGAATTTATTTTAGATTTTTTAATTTTTCATTTATGCATTAATTTTAGGCTGTTGCTGTTGGATTTTTTGATTTACATGGGGCCTCAAGAAATTTGGGTTTCTCTGCCTTCCATAGTGCTTCTGTGAAGCATTTAGAGGAACATCCTTTTGGAAATGTTAGGTTTGCTGTCGTAACAAATCCTTCTGCCTTATCAAGATTTGATGCACCGGGTGCAAATAGAAGTGAAGCTAGTTATCCAATCGTCAGGTTGTACCTTTGGAATGAAACCTTGGTGAGTAGATCAATGAAATTCTTGTTTTAAATTTTAGCTCTGTATCAAGTTGGTTACATCAATACATGAGCTGTTAGTGTTAAATTATACATTTCTTGTTCCTGTTACATGATTTATTTTGATATATTGATTTATTGTAAAAAAAATCTAAATTATTTCCTTGACATAATATTAGGAGTATCCTGGATCATCATTCAATGAAGATTCTCTAATTGAATGGATTGATAAACGCATTCATGCTGTGGCTATATGGATTTCTCCTCCTGGTGTCAAGAGCAACACACTTTCTCACTTTGTGGACAAAGGACCTGTTTTATTTTTATTCACACCAAGAAATCCTTTTTGGGAAGACAATCCTCATTTTAATGTGGTAATGTTTTTTAAAAATATTTTTAGTAATTGTGTTTTTTGTTTTAATAACGATTCCGTGGGTATGTGCATGCGTGCATATGTGATTCTTATGTCATACATCTTATATATACTTTAACTAAACTAAGCCTGTATATTTTTACTATGCCAATTGGTGAATTATTGGACATTTTTAATTATGGGTTTGTTAACTCCTCTCTGCAAATTCTATCTTCGATCTGGTGATGGCTGTATTTGGTCGAGGGAATGCCTGAATGGAAACGAAGCAGCATTCAACAAATTACATGTCTGCCTATGCTTCTCTTTATTCTCTCATACCCGTCACCCACTTGTGCTCACGCCAATTACCAGGGTCAATACTCTCATAGCCTTCTTCGCCTGCGGGGCAAATGAATTGCTACTGGCTATGCTTCTTTTACATTTGTCCTCTGAAAATGTGGAAAAGTTACTCAACCTAGCGCACCCGAGTTCATGACCACTGATTCTATAGGGTCCAAAGTAGATATTACACAACCTTAAGGAAAAGTTAGATTTCATTATATGATGTAGTGAAAAATTTTGGAAATTGGATGTTCTATGAAAATCATGTTGTACTATTAAAATCCAAAAATTTTTGTCTCTCTCTATTTTGCTAGGAAAACCTATAACTTTTATTCTGGATGAGGAATGTTTTGAACTTCCAGGAAAAACAAGGTAAAACGCTTTCTGATGTAGCAGCAGTGGCGGATACAGAAAAAACTCAAGGGGGGGAGGAGGGGGGGCGCAAGTTATTGCGACAATTAATTGTAGCTTTCAAACTGACTGCCTGGCAGCGACTCTGCTTCCCTTATATATGTAGCTCGGTTGTTTCGAGAACATTCGGCGCCAGAATGTTCGCTTCCAGACTTTTAAGGAGTGTGAACAAATACAAACAGTAGAATATTCGCGACTTTTCTCAAACTAATGCCAGACAGAATAACGTATCGAGATCACTAGAATGGCCGCGACTTTTCTCGTAGGTTAGCTATCTATGTGCCAGACAGAAACGTATAAAATACGATGACGCGGACACGCGTGCCTGCTACATAAGAAAGTACAACTACTCGATAACTCGGCTCAGAGTCGACTGACGAAAGACATGAACGAATAGCATGCGGGCTGACTGGCGGGGGTGGCGCGGGCAGCAATGCAAGCGACCCCGCAAGGGGGGCGCGTGCGCCCCCCGCACCCCCCATATATATCCGCCACTGTGTAGCAGTGATCAAAATACGGGCTTTTTACAATAAAATTCAGTTGTTATTGGAGAAATATCCCGAGAAAGTTTTAAGTTTGTGGTGTTATGAAATAACTACCAAGTGAAAGAGATTAGCTTTACAAACTTACAAGAAATACATACCAACTTGAATGAGAGATATCCAAAGAAAAAGGTAGATCTCTCAAGCAGTGTGGTCGGTAGGGTAGTGCGACAGGTGCCGCTGCACTGGGCCCCGCGTCTATGAGGGCCCCCGCACGAGCTTGCCTTTTTCAAACGGTGCAGTGAAACCCGCCCATTTCCCGAAATTGCGTACTACTCAGTGCATATGTAAATTTCTCTTTTTCAATTTGAAAAGGACTTCGATCGGCCCTACTAGAGCGTGGATGTGAGCTCCTTCAGTGCTTTTCTTCCGCTATGGCATTTGCCCCTGGAGTTTGACTCCAGTTTTGCTATCCCTCTTGCTCCGCATCCTTCTTCATCGACTGTGGACGATGTGAAGCTATTCTAGCAATGACCTCAGCCAGCCTTGTGTGCCAACTGTCCAAGCTTTGTACAACCCAGCTCCATTCAATCATATCAGTAAAATGGGGCACAGAGGGTGTCTACATATTTGTGGAAGTAGTAGTACTTATTTCATCTTGGGTCTCGCTGGATCAATGATTAATTTTGGATGTTAGTTCAATCTACATTCATGTTATGATGAGTACAACTTAAATCTCATTAATTTAATAGTTTTTGTTTTAAATATTGCTTTTAAGGTACTTTGAGCGAGATATCGCTTCACCTAAAATTTGATGAATTTTTTAGAAACCTCATTTGAAAGAAAAAACTTGCATCTTTCCTATGATATCAAAATACTGACCCCTTGCCAAACTACTTTTCAAGCAATTTGCCTAAAAATGTAAGCTGTTATGAATGGGATAGATTACGGCTGTGTTCTCCATAGGGAAAATATTGAAAAAATTATGAATTTCTAACACCTACATTTCGTGAAAAAACTAACAGTGTGTACATTGTTTGTTTTCTCAATTATTAATAAAATATAATCAATTACCACAGTAATTATGTATTACAGAATCACAAAAAACCATCTGTTGTGATGGGATTTTCACTATATGTTGTGGAAAAATGTGTCAAGTAAGAGACTTTGTGGAAAATTTATTTGATTACTGACAATTTTTGACATATATAACTATATTTTTGTTTCATTAATATTGCAATATTTACTTCATACTTCTTACGGATGGAGAAATAAAAATTTAATTGAATATGGCCTCCATTATAACTAGGGAAATATCCCGCTCAAACTACCTAAATGTTTTAATTACCTATTGTACGCATTTGTGTTGTGTTCTATTCATTTGCTTAGCAAATATGTACTTGGTATCTTCTGAATATCAGGACCTTTATTATAAGATAAAAACTAATCATAAATATGACTTTTTTGGCTAGACTTTCAATATCTCCCTCACACTCTTTTGTATTCAAGTTAGAGGTCATGATTAATAGTCTAGTCTAATAATTAACTAGGATATCATAACTTGTATTTGTGTTATGGATAAGATGGAAGAACGTGTAATCCTAGAAATCATGCAGTTGCTTTTGTTATAAGTTTTTCCTTTTCCTGTGGTCTTATGGTATCTGCTCATATTTGAAATTAAGTTATTTGTGTAAAAATATCCATTGCGTATTAGAAGCATATTTGTTGAGTACAGTGATATACTATTATCCGTTTCAAATATCTTTGCGACTGGCCCTTCGTGCGGGCTCGGAACGTTTCGAGGGACTTCGCAGCAGGAAGGTGGGCCCTCCGGAACCAGGGAAGTGGAGTGGGGAGGGAGAGAGGAAACTCGGACTCGACGTTGCCATGTACGCGATTTAGAATTTATGGAAACGAAAGGCTGCCTGTCGTAGGCATTGTTTGTGACAGACACGGGGGATTCACCACGTGGCCCAGTTGGAGGGGCAGAAGAGTTCCACGCTGGTGCCGCGGCGGGGGGATTACTCCTTTTCATCCCTTTCCCTCACCACAGGGACTTCTTATCTTGACCAGTCTCAACTCTCAAGGGTCTTTGAAGGAATGGGTCATGTGGAAGAGCTTGGTTAATGACTCAGAAGTGGACTTTAGAAAACAGAAGTTGTACCATTTATATGATGAATAATAATAACAAACAGACATTAATCTCAGTTCCTTTCAAATCAGCCGATTAAAATGAATCCAAACGGCATGTCATTTCGTTGATTTCTGACCATTGTCGTGATCGCGCGAAGATTTTTCTCCCTAAGTTTATGTCATGCTCTTTCGCTAAAATACGACGAAATTGTTTATTGTTTGGTCTCAAATCAATCAGGAAATAATAAACATAATGGTTAGCACATTTAAAATTATGCAAAATGAAGGTTAAGAAAAAAGATAATTGCTAAAAAATCAGCTTGTGAGTCACCCAGCTTATCCCCCTGGGGAAAAACCTAATGGGACACGCGAGGACAGAATTGGGTGGGGGAGTGCGAAGGGGTCTTTTACCCGCGAAGGGGTCTTCTCCTTTGGCAACATAGCTAGCAGATTCATGAAGTTCACACAACGGAGGACTGAGAGTGACTGCATTTCGGAGAAACTAGGGTCCGCCTACTGCATTCTAGTTGGTTTTCGCGAAGTCACGTGCCGGGAGACTTTCTGTTCCCTCACCCCCAAAAAACTTAAGCCTGCCTCTCAGTCGCAAAGATATTTGAAACGGATAATAGTTTTATCTTTGTTAATTTTACATTTTTTATCTTTGCAGTTGCGAGAAGTCGCCCTGGAGTATTATAATTGTTACAATAATTCTCAAGTGCATGATATAATTCAGGAATTATCATCTTCACGAAAAGGTAGGTGATTATATTATGATATTCTCAAAGTTCAGGTTCTTAAGTCAACCAAAAATTTGAGTAATTAAGTATGGAAAAAAGTTCACGCGGACTGAAAGTTGAACGAGAGGCTTGCCTTTGTGCAGGCCACCATGCCATGAAGTATTCATGATATTCATGGTATTTATTTGGAAGATTTAAAGGAGATGGATATTTGTTCCTTACGGTACACCAAAAATGGCAGTTGTGAGGGAAAGAAGGGCTTCCTAAAGTCACTGTTCATCAGGGCAGTGCTTATTATTTTTTTTAATTCAAGACAAATTGGAATTCATGCATGAAAATTGACTGATTTGGTGAGAAAACACTCAATTTAGACTAATAGCTCTGTGACCTCCCTTAGCCTTGTGTTTGTGTGCTGGTTCAATATGCACAATTTGATAAGTAAAATAAATGTCCATTACATAATAATGTTTCTGTGGAATTCACTGGGGTAAAACTTTTCCTCCATTTTGGTGTATTTTGATGGTTTCACATAGTTACTGGCACACGCTTGGCTTCACATGGCCTGCAGTATCATATGTAGAGCGGGTTTCATCCCAGAGCCTATTCACCTGCCTCACTACTAGACCCTGCACACTGCAGAGAACTCTCTGTTGATGCTACAAGTATGTACATGAGAAGGCACTGGCCTACTATGAGCGACATCCTACAAAAACATGTGTTGACTACTAGTAGTAATAGTTAAAATTGAAGGTGCGATCTAAGGCCATTTTCTACCACACAGCATTTTTTCTGCTAAAACCCCAGAAGTGAAACGGACACTAAATGTATCATGTCACAATTTTTTTACATTTTTTTCAACATTTCTCCAGCGATTGATGTAACCTCTTCATAGGACTTCAGCACATTTTTATTTCATTTCACCTGCCTCAAAAACCATACTCCAGTTTGGAAACCTGGATTGCAGGTTGCTTCACTTGAAAGTTGATGGACTATGTACTTATTTCATAGTCTGTTCATCCTAACTCACTAATCTAACATACACCAAAACCTGTTGCTTCTTCTACCTACATTTTCATAATACATACTGAAGAGATGAAGGCGGCGAACAATGACATTGGGAAATCTAAGTGTATACTAGTAACTTGTAAATCTTTTCTTATGAAATGGAGTATTTATAAACTGTCAGGATATGATCTGTTTCTTGTATTATTAACAAAATTACTGGGAGTGCTGAAGACTCTCTTTAAAAATACTCATGCTAGAACTGTCCAAAGGAATTTTTGTGGAAGGCATTTCAACATTTTTCTGTGATCATTTTTGGTTCAAATTTCAGGCTTTGCTGCTTCAGCGACTGGAACTGATAGATTTTTATGTGCTTCTGTATTACATTAGTGGCTTCAGAGATGCCATTGTGGGAAATATAATATTGCCGCACGATATGCTATTCATGACTTCATCAACCGCATTTTTCTGTGAAAAGTAATACCTACGAGTAATTTCACCATTGGGTGATTCCACACAAATGGCCCTACATGATTGCTCGTCCCCCAACTGGTTTCGATTTTCATAAAATTTGGCAAACACTAAGATTAAAATATTAGCTCTCAAGGGCTCATGGCACAAAGCTGTTTTTAAGACCTATTTTTCTTAAAAGATTACTCTGACCAGAATCAAGATATTGGAACACAGTTTTATGCATTTATGTAAACATGGATAACATTAGAGTTCTATAACATTTAAAGTTCAATAATAAGCATAGGTTAAAATATATTCCATTGCAAAAATAGACCTTTTTGTATCACTTCTTCAGGAACAGAGTGAATAAGAAAAGCAAAAAATTTTTCTTTTCTCATTTAAGCTTTGTCTGTTAGATTCTCAAAAATTATTGGTGAAACCTAAACGACATCCTCTTCAGGAATCGACAAAGTAATTGAAGTTACTCGTGGACTTCTGCCCAGGGATATGTCTGAAGAACTATGTAAATCACCAAACAGTTAAACATTCTCCATCTGTAGTGATGCTCAAAATGCAGCACAGTCCTTCTACCCTATAACATATACATTTTGTCATCGTTTAACGTTGTTGACTCGTTCCTGAAAAACTCGATGTTAAGCAAAACAACGTTAAACGATGCAATATTTCCCATAAGAAACAATGTAAAAAATAAAAATTGGTTTCAAACTTGCCAATTATTCATTTCAGCACAATAACGATTTCCTCACAGTACAACGATAATGATAATAATACATAGATTTATTGTTTTGTTGGTCGTTGTTGACATAGAACATATTCAGAAACATTTATACATAATAACCTTGCTCAATAGATTTACAATATTGTCCGAAAAAAACTCATCAGTACTATAATAACATTTATTAAGCAGTAGTTTTTTGAGTTTTAATTTAAAAGAAGATACAGAGGACATACATTTAAAGTTTGTAGGTAACTTATTGTACAAAAGTGATGCCGAGTGAATAGGGCCATTCTTACATACAGCACGTGATTGTACTTGCAGGTGAACATTCTCCCTTCTACGAGTCAAGTGACTATGAACCATCGAGTTAGGAATGAACATAGATGGATTCTTTTTTACAAATAAACATGAGTGAAAAATATATATGCTGGGTAAAGTCATGATATTCAGTTGCCTAAACAAATGCTTTCCAGGGGTCCTGATGGGTACACTCATCATGGCCTTTATAGACCTCTTTTGCATAGAAAATGCCTTCCTTGCTGCACTCGAGTTACCCCATAAGACAACTGCATAGGTCAAGTGAGTGTGAACTTTAGCATAGTATACTAGTTTCAAAATTTCCACAGAAGTAGTAGGGACAAGTTTCCTGATCATAAATGTCCCAGTGGCCATTTGTTTAATTATATCATTAATGTGAGGATACCAATCAAGGTTTTTAGTCAAAGATATTCCCAAAAATTTTACGGAGCTAGACTTCTTTATAGATTTACTTGTATCCACTCTAAGAAGAGGGGTCAATATTGGTGGATTAATTTTATTGTGAAACTGTAGAAAATTGATTTTGTTCTCATTCATTTTCAAATTATTCAACCTACACCAATTAAACGTTTTGATTAAAGTTTGATGAACAGAATTACAAGCATCTGCAAAATTGTGATGCACACTTAGTGTAGATGTGTCATCGGCATACAAAATCACTTCACAATTGGGTAAGTGGGTGGGAAGGTCATTAATGTATATGACGAACAGAAGTGGGCCCAATATAGAACCCTGTGGGACTCCGCAATTGGTTTCAACCAAATTGGACTTGAATGTTTTAGTGCCCGATGTATCCTGGATGTACCAATCAGAATGTTACGCTACATTGGTTTGTGTTTTAAATCACCCAATGCATAGCCCCCCAATAACAGCATAATAAATAATAAGCAAATATAACTGATATAAAACAAATAACGCAATAATTATTCTCTCAACCTTTTTCACACGCTAAGGAAAGTAACGCCAAACTTTTCCACCGAATGGAAATTACGCATCAGACGTGCCAAAGACCTATTTGTTATTAATTTTTTTTGGTCCCGCATAATTTGAACAATGTTATCGTGAAGCACTGAGGACGTTGAATGATTAAGGGTTTTAATTGTTGGACAACGTTATCGCAAAACAACGTTAAACGGGACAACGTAAAACGAGGACATACTGTAATGACCTTGAGCATGATGATGAGCAGCTAGGGGAAGAAGGGTTGATGGAGGTGGTAGGGAAGGGATACAATGGACCGACAAGGAATGTGATTTGCTGGGGGACTCTCTTCTGTCTGTGCTTTGGTTAACATGCTCGAGGTCTCGCATAAAGTCCCGACATGTCATGGAAAGCGTACCGATATAGGAAAGGAAAACAAGGCAATAAGCTAATGCTATCCACCTCAAGAAAAAAAATGAATTTCACAAGCATATATGTGTGTTTTGAAATATAGGCAACTAAAAAAGATGCGTCAATGAAGTCAGTTGTCAATCACTGAATTGAGATTGCTGCCGAATAAAATGTGTGTATGTACTCTCATAATTATCAGGAGTACTACGAACACATTGATTTGTTGCAATTTGCCATAGTTGTTAAAGTTTAAATTATACTGAGTATGGTAATTTCTAGAAGGGGAGGACCATACTAAAAGTGTTGAGGTGAGAGGGCCTTGGAACTCAAGGAAGGATTGGGGATTAGAATGCTCGTGAGTTCCGTCCCTCCCAATTACCAAATACCTGGTCAATGGCCCCAGATAACTTACTCTATCCCTTTTTTAGTTAAAAGACATCCAGATGCAAAAATTCCTAGGTGAAATTTTACCGCCATTAACAGTTGACCGTGACGTAGCATATATGCCACCCGCACAACCAGGGTTCAAATCTTTTTTGGAAGGATTCAGTCAAAACTTGAATCCATGGATTTGATAGGATTCTATAGGATTTGATCAATTCCTGACCGCATAACTACAAATTTTTGTAGTCTACTGATGATCAAACTTCCAAAAAAAAAATTAAAGAGAATAGTTTCTACGGTATACCAACAGAGAGGACACATTAGGTATAAGACTCAAAGTGATCAGAGTATTTAACCCCTTCCCTGACAGGTTTTTTTTACAAAAATGGTCAAAAAAAGTCATATTCTTTTATTTCAGATTCAGAAGCATTGAAGGGAGGCAAATCCGAAAATGTTTTCATTAATTTTTTATTCCAAATAACTAATGATTTATTCAATAATTTCTGATTGTTGCCCCTTAACTTAAGAGAATTAGGCCACCCGCATTACGTTATAACTTTCCTTCCCGTAATCCCTTGTTAGACATCTAAGGAGGAATGCATTTAGTTTATATGACAAATGTATATACTTTTCCGACAACGTTAATGTAAGCTACCTATTAATTTTAGTCCGTAGTACATCAAGAAACAATGTACAAACATTCATGGGAGTTAGGCAACCCGCATGACGACGACTTTCGCTCTGAAAATGTTATAACAAAATTCATTTTATGGCAAAAATCAAGAAACTTTAATTATTTTACTTGATTCTCATTGAAGAGAGCTGGAATCCCTTTCCTCAGTGTTCCCTGCGAGTCAGAGGAGTGTGAAGCGAGCAAGTCGGCTAGATCTGGAGATGTATAAAAATTATCCGTCGTCAGACAATATCATAGGCCAAATCATCACTTTTGAGGACATGGGTAAATGGGCAAAGTCTTTATCCTACACAGTCCCCATTCCCGTGTAAATCGTCGTTGACCACACGTATACAGTTCTCGATTCACTAAGGACAAATATTTGCCAAATGAAGCACTTTTCATAGGGATGAACTGACGCCACCCCAATCTTCCCTTGTACAAGAGCAGACTCTCGTCGATGGTAACGTCCATCTCTGGTGTATGGATTGCCTTGAAATTTTTCTCCAGCTTCTGGCAAATCGACCATATGTTATTTAGTTCGGCGTTGGGGTGTTTGGGGATCAAAATCGTTATTATTGGCAAAATGTAAATATTGCCTTATTTTTACGAATCATCGGTAAGACATTGTTTGTCCAAAAAAGGGAGATGAGAGTTTAGGTCTCATCGACCAATAAAACTCAGTATCTGGCTTCCTCACCATGCTTTGTAGCATTACAAGGGCAAAAAACACGAATTTCTAAGCTTGTCACAACTCGCCACTGATTTACGCTAGCACTGCTTGGCCCCGCTTTTTCACGCAAAGTGTTCCTGACGCAGCGATTAGTTTCCCAAATTATAAAGTCAACAATTTGATCGTTGAAAAAATTATTTTAGGGAACCTCATTCGGGAACCAGGTCAAAGCTCATCGAAGAATTACCTTCAAAAAGAAACCTAGGTGGCGCCGGAGGAGGAATCGTTGAAAGCATTTCCTCCCACTCCGCTTCCTGTGAATGTTCCGCTGTGCCTTCCGATTCGGAGCTTGTTTCTCCGGAGAGAGTCGAATCACTGCTGGTCTAACACTGATTCCTTTCCGGAATCCATTGCTGATTACCTAATGTTACCAAGCGAAAACAAAGAATTTGCCGTGGAATTCACTCATACTACACCGCTTGTATTATAACCTAAATGTTCGAACTAAAAATAGAATATTAGCATCGGTGGAATTTCAGCGAAAAAGTGCGTGCGCATGAAACCGGTCGCCAGGCCATCGGTCCTCGAGCGGGTGTTTGTTTTCTGACCTCAGGAAAGCGTCAAACATGACAATAGAAGGCATTACACGTTTGGGATTTATCTCTATCTCTCCTTTTTTCTTGTACTCATGTGGGCTAGGGTAGAACATATACAGGGCACTTGTGTTGGTTTGCATTGAGAACATACGCCTTTTAGATGCCTTCATCGTATAGCTGTTTTCGTAAATATGTATCACTACTTCCACCAGTATTCGAAATAGAAAAATGAAAGGGGCTGATGAAATAACATTCGCAACATATCTAAACATTTCGCTGTCGTCGCGTTGCATCACATTTTCATCCTCACTAACATCCGAATCAATGTTCTTATGCTCAGAGAGGCTTCACTCAGAGCCAGAGAGTTCAACATCCTCCAATTCCTCATCAGAAACATCAACGGTCGAATCACTTTCGGATCCACTCTACATAACGGTAAGATTCGTATACCAAAGAGAAACAAACTTCTGAAGCAACGAAATGATATCACCAGTTCAAGGGAAACTTCGAGATGTGCAAACTACAGCGTACATACGATGAATAACTAACGCATCCTAAAATTTTGCGACAGCTAGAAAGAGGCCGATGGCAGGAGAAACAAAACATATTCGCCGAAAGCGAAGTATCAGTAAATGAAAGAAAAATCTTCACCCCTTTTCCCTACTGTAATCCGTTTTCCTAGAGGTAGCGTCATAAAATCCCATTTTCACAAGTGAAGAGAATAGTATGGGGGAAAAGGGCATGAGGGGAGGGAAAGGAGAATAACCCGGGGAAAGAGGAAAAATAGACTTGAGTAACAGAAGATTAGCAGAAAATTGTAGAGGTTGTTCAATGAGAGACCTGCAGACGGTTGGAAAATCCAAAAGACTTCCGACCGCCTGTTTATTGCCCTTGCGCGTGATCTTTCTCGTCCGTGCCCGACCGTGTCTTGCTGGCTGACCACCCAGTACGGTGACACACGCCAGACGTCAGGGTTGGGGAGGGGAATTTTGGGAAATACCAAAGGACCCCTCGGAGAACCAAAGACAAGGAGCATCAGAAAGGGTACGTGAATGAAGCCGCGGCGAACGTCCGGCAGGGGTCGGTCGGTGAAGCATATACGGATACCAAAACTACAGCGTAAATACGTAAATAATACACAACTTATAGGTAAATATGTATTACAAAATGAACAATAAAAAAATCGGGAATGCATTGTTTTTCATATTATAACAGATAAGGATTTACTGAGTAACAATTGTTATTTGAGTCTTCTTGATCGAATGCAATTTAGCGATAATGCAGAAAAGAACTTATGATCCCATATGAAGATTTCGCTTCCAGGGAGCGTAGTTCCACTAGTATTCCGGTAGGATAGACAAATAAAATAGATGAGTTTTGTGAGAACTGATAAAATATAATTCTCATAAGTAGATAGGAAATAGTAAGTAATCGTGAATAATAATAATTCAAATCTAAAATCAATCCTTCAATCATTATATAAATTACGTAAACAATTGCATAAGCAAGATTCCAACTGTTGTACTTCGGGATATCAAGTAGCTAAACTTACAATAATCCTAGTAGTAGGCAGAGCGCTTGATAAAATTGAATTTTCATGACCATAAAACTTTTCCTAACATTTATATTGGATGAAAAAATAGTGCGTAAATTTTGATATACGGAGAGTAATTTTGGTGCGTGAAGTTTTTTTTTGAAACCATAATATAAGTAAAAAGCCTTCAAAAAAGCGAGAATACAGAGATAGGCGTCCATACATGACATCTAGCGGCGAAGCATCGAATTACTACGAAGGGGGCGAAATATCTCGTCCAAAACAGCTAAAGAAGGGAAAAAGTAGAGTAGGACGAGATATCTCGTTCACGTCAGAATTTGCTAGACCATTCAGGACGAGATATCTCGCCCGCGTCAGGGAAGGGGTTAAGGCAGTGGAAAGTTGCCTAAAACTAAACATATTTTTGTACCTCTCACACTCTTGCAAATACCTAACAAGGCTTATGTAAATAATTTCCCTGTGTTAATTATGTTTTACAGATAGTAGAAGAAAATATGAGAAAACAGCCAAAAAGTGTACACCTTGGATTAAGAAAAAGTTGGAGACATTGAGTATTTATCACAATTTTAAGGAAAATGGAAACATCCTTCATCATGTTTGCTCTTTAAGAAATGAGTCGTGTTTTTGTGATAAAGATGGTGTTAAAAGAAGTTGCAAATATTCAACTGCCCATTCTTGGGAAGAAACTTTTCCAAATATTTTATATGGGGCTTGCTGTGAAGATAGTGAAAACCCCTGTGTGAAACCCAAAGGAAGAGAAATAAGTGACTCAAAATTGCTCGATGATGAGCAGATATTTTTATGGCCATTTTTTCAATCTAGTTCAGAAGCCTTGTGGTTTGATGAGCGTGTGTCTTTCATACAGCATTATGATAAAGAGGAAATGTGTAAGAGACTGCTGCATGGTGAAATTTTACATCCAGCTGTATTTCCTGATTATGATGTTCTTAGAAACTTTAACAAAACATCTGAGAATCTTTTACCAGCAATCAAAGGTCTGGCTTGTCGAACCAATAGAACTCTCTCAATATTGGCCTTAGACTCTTTAAAGTATCATCATTTTGCCATGGGATTGGGTGTTGATGTTCTGTCAAAGAAAGATGCCACTGCTGTTGTTATTTTACATGCTAGCGTAAGTATGCATTGAATTTTTTTATTGAATTTTGATTCAGTAATTGAACCATTGCTGCATGTGGTAGCCAAGATAGTTATTAATGTACTGACCTTTTAACCCAAAGGCTTTAAACCTGACTCCAGCATGGATGTTGTATTTTCCGTAGGATTAAGTGACGGATTCCGTAGGATGTTAGAGAGCGTGACATAACCTTAGCAGTTGGAGAACATGAAATCCATCTGCATGCATATTACTTACAAGCTGTTTATAAGAAAACGGTGTCGTGAATGAAACATATGTGGTAGCATTATGGGTTCAACATTTCAAATGGTTAAGTTGTGACTTCATCAATAATGATCAATTATTTCACTGTTTAAAACTTCTTACACCTTCATGTAGTTCGTTTATTAAATCTCATAACTGGCACATACCTCTTAAAAAGAATATGGCATACGTGCATGAAGTCTAATGGGAATTTCCACGTGGCAAGGTAGTTGTTCATATCAAATTTTTGGTGGGTTATATTGCCATCATTCTTCCAAGTGATGATCAAAGCAGGCAATCAGCAGAAACTTGACTGGTGTAAGATCCTATATGAGGAGACCAAAATCTGATGCTAAATCAATGCACTAAAGGTAGTATATAGTTGACTCAGTCAGAAATTGTGTTAGGAGCTTGAATTCCTGAAAAGGCTTCCTCTGTATTATGTACTTGGAAGGAAAGCATGAGTTCCTTTATCAATATATATAACATATTATTTTCCTCTGCCCAGGTTTTCAACATTGAAATTTCATTGTTGTTGTCACTTGAGTAAGTAAGAGTATAAGAGCAGAACTCAGGTGAATAATGCCATCATCCTCCTTGTTATTATGTAAATAGCTTGTTAGTGCTTGAATTTAAACTTGTGGAGCTGGATATAATATTAGGGGTTCCGGTCTCAGTGTAGCCAGCTCATTTGTCACACCTGTTAAACTTGAGCTTGAGTATGTTCAAGTTTGAGATTTTCTCTGGGAGCCACTTCTAGCTCAGAGAAAGGAAATAGCTCATCTTTCCTGATGAGTGATTTTTCATATGCCATTGGTAGAGATCTGTGAAAGTGGTTGTATTTTTTGCTAAATCTCGTTTTAAAACTATCAGACTTTGGTGTTATAGAATATCTTGGCAGTGTTATTATAATTTAACAATTTTTTGCACATTTCTAGGTGTTTTATTATTTTTTGTAACATGTTTTGTGAATGGATATACTTTTATTGAGCATTTTACATAGCATATTTAATAAAATTTTGATTGCACTAAATTTCTAATAAAATCATATGTAAGAAATGGTTCAAGTTGTTAGTATTATAGAATGGGCCAGAAAAGGTGCCATGGGGAAAGTAGGTAGCAAGTAGATGCAACAAAATCGTTTGGTATTGATTACTGCTGTTGCCAATCTAAATCGGTCAAGAAAGGCAGTGAAAGAAGCACGCATAACTAAACACAATTGGAAACAACGAAACTTGAGTTAGGGGTGTGTGGAATTAATTATTTTTTTTGCATTGAAGTACAGTGGAGCGCCGAATATACGACGATCCGTCCGCTAATAAGTAGCACCCCCTCTCCTCCTATCCTTTCTGTTGCTTCCCTCCCTCCCCCAACTTCTAGCGCTTCCGTTCCCAGCCAGCAGCCGTGTTTAAGCAAGCCGTGTTTACAAAATTGCTACATTAGGTAGGCCCGTTTCACTCTCTCAACAAACTACAACCTGCTTCGTCCACACAAGCCGTCCAATTTGCCGTCCAAGCCGTATTTGTATGCACCAACCTGTCTCTGTGGCCCGTACGCGTGCGGATGGACCTCGGCGCGGAGGGGCCGCGCGGATGGCTCCACCGCGTGCGGACGGTCCGCGTTCATGTGAAAGCTTCCATCACTGCCAATGGAACTTACTATCGGCGCAAAAAAGGTTTAACGCTAAACTTAAAGCATTTGTATGAAATTCCGCCGGAGTTCCATAGAGTCGTGTAATATATTATTTTACTCTTTGTTAATTTGATTACAAAATTCATTCATTGAAAAGTGTTTAAATGTAAACGTTTAGCTACTACGGTCGTAAGAATGAAGAAAAACACGCTAAAAACTATGAGAATGGCGAAACGGCTGTCTTCTTCATCTCGTCACAGCCAAAACATTTTATTGGTGCACTTTATTGTTTTTTATGAAGAGAACGACATCTCCGTATTACAAATATTCTTTTAAAATTAAACCACTTTAGCCTAGTAATTTAATTTTTAGTACTCCGCGCACGTAATGCGGAGCGTGGATCGTCCGCGTCCATGTGAAACGGGCCGGTTTTTCTGCAACAAGTTATTCAATGATGCTGTCTACTGCATTCCTGTGAGTCATCGGAAACCGCTCAGCAACGACGCGTTCCGGGCGCGTGAGCTTATATTTCCGCTGTTCCGTGGCCGTGTTATTTTTGTTAAATTTCTTTCAGCACATTATGGATTCAGAATATCTAATTCTCCAGGAGAGAAATCGCGTCATTCTAGATATTTACGAGAATGTGAGGATTGATAAAAGGAAACCGAAGAGAGAGTCCGTGATTAATTTAACGGCGAATTCTGGCGGAGACATCACATCGAGGGGGGAATAGCAGCGCCGAAGGTGCGAAGATACGGCACCGTTCCGGTAAGCGGAGCTCACCACAACCGGTTTTTTAAATTATTCACGAAGTAGTGCATCGTGGGAGATTATAACATTAGTGTGTGAGGGGCTGTTTGTGTGGAACTGAATTATTAAAATTTGAGTACATTTTTATTTTGCTAAACCTAAGGAAAAGATGGGGATTATAATATAGTTCAGTGCGCGATATATATTACGCGAATGCGATATGTGCGCGAAAAAGCAAGCTATCGGAATTTGGATCATAATGAGGTAGTGCGAATGAACTTCAGCAGCGTTAAACAATGAAGGCCTAGGCTTTAATCGATTTTGACTCACAAAATTTGCGATTATTTCGCTAATTCACGTAAAATTGGGGAAAAGGCGCAATTTCGTTTTATTTACCGATTTCGCATTATTTCGCGGATTTCACGGATCTCTAGCTATTGATCTTAGTTTCCCTTATCTTCAACTGTGAAACCAACCTTCAGTATTAAGACTGATTTAGGCCTTGTTTTGTAATGTCTGATCAACTTTAACCATAAGATGACACAGCCTTTTCATTAACTTGATGTCAACTGAGAGTTGAGTGTTGTATAGTATGTCAAACTGTCAGTTGATATGAGAATGTATTAACTTCGATTTTCATGTCAAGAAAATAACTAAACAGAGATTATAAAATCAGGACTTAGTGTGCACTTTGGCAGGGAAATGATAAATTGGCATTATCATGGCAATGGTTAAGTTTATACGCATAGTACTACGCAAGACGTTATTCTACCATGTTTAATTATTATTACATTTATAATTAGATGTACATATGAGGAGTAAATATGATCATAGGGTATGGTTCGTTAATAATGTTTTTTTTTATTTTCAGGGTGAAACTCAGCATGTGATGAATGGCTCTTTTAATAAAAAATCTCTTATTGAACTCATAAGTAATTACTCATCTGGGGCCCTGAGAAGATCCTTACGATCTGAGTCAGTCCCTGCAAATGAGGATACATCAAATCATAGTGGCCAAAAAGGCAGTGCTTGCCCTCCAAATTCAATATGTGTATTGGACCTTTCTTCCAAAACTTTCAAAGAAGTTGTACTGGATGAAAATAAGGTGTGTTTGTTTGTACTATTTGGCATTATAATATTAATTGCAAAACTTTTAGCAGTTCTGGGCCAAATATTGTTACTCAGATTTCCTTATTTATTTCCCATCATCCCTAGAATGACTGTTGATTTTGAGTTAATATGTATCAGCAATGCTTACAGAATATCACTCAAACAATTTTTGAAACCACTTCATATGATTAGGTAGGTATGTACGTATGTGCATACATTGTGATTCTATACAGACCAAGCATAGTTTCTTATATTTTATCTTCGCTGTATTAGATACTTTTGGTTTTTTGTTTCATGTGTTGTTGAATACATATATGTATATGATTGTCAGCAAGCTTGAAAGGTTTTACTGAAATATTTTAGGCTTTTCTGAAGGAAGTAAGTGAAGTTTATGAAAGTTATTGCTTTTTGTAATGGGCATTCTTGGGGATGTTTAAAATTATGGCCTACTCGGCACTTAAATTTTTTTCCCTTGAGGTGGAAGTAACTTAGGTAGTGGAAAATTAAACTGGTGATTTGAAATGAATTATTTAAGTAGGTAGGTACCTGTTAGATCAAAATCAAAATTTTGTTTCTTAACCTGGCTATGGTCGTACCACTTCGTGTCACATGCACTTTTTCACATGAGTTGTTGCGCAGGTCTTACAGACCCAAAAATAAAAATTCTACCAATAAATATAAACAATCCTTATTTTCTGATGGTTTTCATGCTTTTGTTTCATCATTGATATTATTTTATTTGGAATAAAACCACTGGAAAAATATTAATAAGTAGGGACAAAAATCAATGAAATAAATAGGCCTGCCTAAAATCTGGAAATAATGATATGTAGTTTTATTTACCAACAAGGGAGAGGTAGACCGAGAAAGTGTGTGATATGATTATGAAACTATTTTTGAATGAAGAAAACACAGAAATATGAAAAGAACCAAACTCGATATCTTATCACGTGAATGAGATGCATAAGTTCTAAAATCTTCCTCCTTTCTTGTGGAGCAGGTTTCGCACACAAGTTTAGCGTGCTCCAAGCCAAGAAAAATAGAGCATTTTTTACAAAACATGATATTGACTTTCTCTGTCATATTCCATACACTTTCAAATCTCCTTCTCTAACCAGGTGTTGAAGGAGTTACATTTGGATATTGATCTGTCACTTTCACGAGTTTTGCATCAAGTTCCTTCAGTAGATTAGTAGTTGATCACTATGCCATATTGTCTTTGACTATCTCCTAAGCAAGTATGCTCAACAACTTCCTTTTCACAATGCATAACACTGTTTTTGATTCCCAAGTACACTATGAAGGAATTGATTGCTGTGATATTCAGAATGGAGTAAAATGTGGCCATTGACAATCAGCGGCTACTCTGGTGGCAATTTTCTTAGAAAGCAAACCAGCTAGAATGCATTTCTCTTCCTTTTCTAAATACTATTGATGCTGGAAGCTATTTTTTGTTTTTTCGAATCATTCCAATAGTAGTGAGTTCGTTTTTTCTAATCCCTCCACTAGTGGACAACTGGTGAACTAGTTCTCAGTTGTCACATTTCTCCGGGAACCTGCAATGGGGGAGCGTGAACGTTCAACAATATCCTCCAGGGAATTACTCAATCCATATAATGTGGGTGGTTGCTGGCCGACATAGACTTCTGGATTTGAAGTTAAAAAAGGGCAAGCATCAACTAATTGTCAACCAGTAACTCTATAGCAGTTGAAAACCATCAGTCTCTATCGACTACAAGTAAACATTATAAATAAAGAAAATAATAAACCATAATTTGCAAAACCCAAAAATGGAGGGTGCTAATGGACAACCCCATGAAAACCTCCACAAGAATTTTAACAAACCATAATTTGCAAAAATTAACCTCCACAAACCTTATAAGTTTTGCCTGGAAAAATGAAAATTTTGGCCTGGACAAGTCGCGGAATGTCATAATATAGCTGGACTGGTCAGTAGCAATCCTGATTATAGAACAAGTTTGGTGAAGCATTGAATTCGGTAGAGAGGTTTCTGTTTAGGCTTATCATGTTATGGTCAATAACAGTGACAGCAAATTTTAGGCTTTAAGGTGTCGATTTTCACCTTACTGATCAATGTGTATCAGGATTAGAATACATTTGCACAATTTACAATGATAAAATTCAATCGCCATGACTGGGATTTCAGTGACCTAAATGAATCTCAATAATGCAGACACTCGGGGTTTACTGGTGCTCTTTCTCCTGGGATCTCTGTCTTGCTAAACAAAATGATAAGGTTTGACAATGTATACATAATGTGGAACACAACGGGGAGGGAAATTATTGTATTGCCAAAAGCACCCATCTAGAAACAAAATAATTCCAAGCTCACTTGAGACAAATGAGGAAATCAGTGCAAAAGAAGTATTTTCGATCAACAACTAATATAAACAGGACAGGGAAATGTTATTATGTATTAATGTTTCTGAACATGTTCTATGTCAACAATGACCAACAGAACAATAAAGCTATGTATTATTATTATTATTTAAAAAATCTTAAGTTTCTGGTTCTACTTCGTGGTAATCCATCTTAAAAAAGAAAAGAAACACTTGGTATTTTGACACGATTTTAATAGGTCGACTGTGGTTTCAACGCATGATCATCATTATCTAGACAAAATATATACTTGGAGTCACAAGTCTCTAATGTACCCATTTGGTTGTTGAGAAGAAGGAGAGGGGAGGTAGAGTAAGTGATTTTGGGAACAGATGACGCAGTGGCATTTTTAAGGGGCCTATAGGGAGTAGTGGTGGCAAGTAATGACAAGAACGGTGATGGTTGCACATAGATTAAATCATTTAGGAGGGTAACACCATCGGAATGAAGTTAAGCGGAGATTGCTAATTGTTCTAAAAATCCAGCTTATTACCTTTGCCATTTACATGTGAAATAAGTGGTTTAAAATCACTCCTATGTCCAGTTTCAATTAAATGCTTGTCAAAAAAAGATTCAGTCTGTTTGCCATGCTTCTCTTGTGTTCTTCACCAGTGGTGTATGCAGGATTGACTTCTGGGGGGTTTGACACCTAGGTGGGTTTTTCTACACCCAGGGCATGGATGTTAATGTATGTTGTATTAATGAGTACATTGGAAGGAAGGCCTATGTAGACATAAATTCCCTCGAGATGGAAGATGGCATTATTATTATTATTACTCCCTCCCCTTCTTCTCAATAACCAATTGGCTACGTAAGAGACTTGTGACTATGAGTATATGTGGCCTCGTTAATGACACTCATGAGTTGAGACCACGGTCGACCCATTAAAATCATGTGAAAATACCATTTTCTTTCTTTTTTGATAGAAACAGGTTTACTTCATTAAACCAACTGAATTATAAAACAACAATTCAAGGACCAGCCAACCGTTTTCAAGACTTTGACTCCGGAATGAAGGAAAAAATTTGTACTAATACGACAGGTCAGGCTCTCTAAGTAAAAAATGACAGTGCTGGAAGCGATGTGAACTCCTAGCTATCTAGTCCCGAACAGAGAGTACCGCTAGCTGGAATCAGCTGCAGGAGGGGGTTTTTGACAAGGGCGAGGTGGAGTAGGTGAGCTATAGGATATAGACGATTGGTAGCCTTGGAGGGTAGGAGTGGGATGGGTACATAGTTGGGGTGGGAGCCTTCAATTGGAGCATCATGAACTGATTTCTGTCTGTGTCCGAGGAATATGGTTTTTTTGTTGCCGTTGTAAGCTTTGCCATGATGCTCGAATTCTCCTTGCCCTGACAGCTATACAAGCGATAGCTGAGCGGGCGAGGGAAAGGCACAGATGAATGTCATGGACCAAAGGGGGATGAAAGTGCAGATGGAAGCACGGGCAGAAGTTGCTGGCAAGAAGTAGTTGCTGACTAGAAGTAATCTATGCAATTTTCGGTCGTAGCTATTGTTGGCACGATGTCGTTAGTGCACATGTTGGATGCACCTAGGGCAAGTATGCAGGATAAAGGGCCAAGGGGAAACATGTCCAGAGAGGGTAAAATGTGGCAAAAAAAGGGTAGTGCGTAAGAATTGCCCAAACAACACACTCCTTCACTCAAGTTCCTGAGTGTAATTCACTATGGTCATTTTTCCCAATAACCCAAGTGAATGCATGAGTATAAACATTTAGTTTACATTTTCTGTTTTACCTATTTTTGTGTTTTTGATGAGTCCTTGGGGTAGGAGATATTCTTGTTACCCCCAAGTGTGTGAGTGAATATGATTCACAAGGATTACTTACAACAAACCCGTGAAGAAGTTTGTGTTTGGTTCCCATTTCCGTTATGCTGCGTTACTCCAATCAAATTGTTGTCTAATGGATGTGTATCTTGTTTTTACTTTTATTAGTTTTCCATTTCCTTCTTCCCTTAAACAATCACAGCCTTGCGGATTTAGCCTCTTTCATTGCAGATATGACTGTTGAGACGTTGCTCTCACCCTCAATTATGTACTTTGTCAAAAATTTCATTTCCCCTGAAATCTCTGAGGAAGTATTTTTATTCCTTATTACAAGGCCCTAATATATGATTGAAGTAAATTAGTAGTCTTTCAGACATACATATTTATTCTGGTACCACACTCATTGTCAGTGGTGTAGCTTTAGTTTGGGCCACCCAGGGCAGTCTGTCAGTTTCCACCTTCCCTTTGGGAAATATATACATATGTATACCCAGGGCTATTTTTCTGGAAAAAAGGTGGTGGAACTCAGTTGTGTCACTACTCAGAACTCGTTAATGAAAAAATCCAAATGACCTTAGCTTGATTTATATTAGTTCAGGCAATTTATTTCGATCAAAAGAGGTGCCAGAATGCAGTTCTGCTACGTACCACCAGAAAAAAACCTGTTTATACCTACTCATCACATTAGTCATAATTAGAAAATTGAGAAAAGAAAAAAAATCTATATCTTTAACTTGCTAATTGAAGTACAAAATGAAAATTTTTTTTCACTTTTTCATATCAAAATCATGTATGATACTCTCAAACTCTTATTTAATTTTTATGTAGTTGATTTTCTATACGTAGTGTACAAGGATTCCTTTAACATTACATATTTGTAATAGCGAACCCTGGAGATTTTACTCTTTTACATAACCCTGGTTTTACTCTTCTTGCTAGTGTAAAATTGTCGGAAATAGTTTTCTAATGCCAAAAATGCTGCCCTGAAAAAAATGCCACCCAGGGCAGACTGCCCCCTCTGCCCAAGAGCATAAATGAGCATGCTCCTAAAATATGATTAGCTTAATAAATCTTCTTGCTAATCTAGTCTCATTTCTCTTATTTTTCAGAATGTTGTGGTACTCTACCACTCACCGTCATGTGCATTCTGTTCTTCTGTGTGGCATATTTTTCTTACTGTCGCACGAATATTTACTACAAATACAAATGGAATTGAAGTTGACAATTCTAGCATCATATTTGCACGCATTGATGGTGATGCCAATGATCTACCTTGGGAATACACCATGGACTCCTATCCTTCAATTCTTTTCTTTCCAGCTCTAAGGTGATTTGAAATTACGTGTGGTTAAATAATCTTTGATACTTGATTTGGATGAAATTTGATGTTAATGACCTTTGTTTTTCTGCAGGAAATCGGACAGTCGCATATTCCCTCCTAACTTACCAATGACTGTGAGCAATATTGCCCAATTTGTAGCTGCCAATTTAAGTCCTGAAGCTCGTATTGAGACCCTTTTGGGAGGCTGCAATGACATGTGTATTCGCAGAGCAAAGGTGAAATGCCTGGGGACGATTTCTTCATTAATGTCAAAGAGGGAAATCACTGAAGCTAGGATTAAGCATTTACTTAATAATGAGGAAAAGGTAGGACTATCAAAAGAAGACTTAAAAGATTTTAAGCGTGTACTATTTTTGCAGCATAGGCGAGTTTCTCTAAGGCTGCGACATTTGCGAGAGACTTATTTAGCGTTGAACAGTAGAATGAAGAGTCAACTCAGCAGCACTGCGAGAAATATGCCAGATATTGCAGTAATTGTGACCAGCCTTCATAAGTATCGTCGTGCACTCAACGTTGTGAGTGCTGATGTCATCGAAAAACGTGATGGACGGGTAGGTGTGAAAGGATTAGTGAACTCGGGAAAGACAATGGATATGAGCCATGGTGTGAAGTTTCCGGACGAATTACAGAAGTCAGAAGAAAGTGCAAAAGATGCTACGGTCGCCTTTAAGGAGGAGCTGTGAATCCTCAACCTTACGTGAACGCTGTGATGTAGATTTTAAGAATGGTGATATGTGAATGTTGAGATTTGGATAACTTTTTGCGTATATATCTGGAATTGTTAAACATATGTACTGAGTACTTCTATTTAAATAAATGTTGTGCAATACTCGTGCAGTATTAATTAAGACGTATTTTTGGTATTCTCCACGCTCTTTAAGACGACAAGTTTCTTCCCCTTCGCTGATGACTTCGACGAGGCAGATACCTTCAAGGAGAAGAACGGTCGTTTTTATGCAAAACTACGCGGATGATCCCATTGTCACAAACCTCAATAGTTCTGAAAAGCCCAGTACCTTACCCTTGTTTGCATCCGTGATATCTCGCTCATATAACATCTGAAAAAAATTAAGAACTGTAGTAAAAACATTCCTGAAAGTAGACCCATCACGTAAGATTTCTGAGAAATCGAAATAGAACGTGATCCATTAGTCAACTTCTTTCAATTCCACGGAAATCATTCATGTTCTTCAATGGAAACTAGGTTACCAATTTGTTACGATAGAGGCGCTAAAATCGATCTTGATGATACATTTATTTTTGCTATTAGCAAATTATGGGTAATGTTTCAACAATTTATCGATCAAATTGCGATTCTTGGCAATAATTTATAAAGTCTGATAATTTTTCAACACTTCACCACCAATTACGGCCACTAGCGTAGAAGACGCATTGAGTAGCGTTTTTCTTTACGGCCAATCGGATGTTGTATATAGTACTTTAGTCACCGTACTGTACAATGAACGGTGTTGATGACAAAAAAAGTCTGCCGAACTTGTCAACGTAGTGGCGGTAGCTTCCGTGGTTGTGAATGATTCCTTAACTGATTGAAAGTGTAATATTTGATGAAAATTTTCGCCGTCACCTCTGAAAATGTGCAGTGTTCCCTCCAAATTCTACGAACTCTGTCGACTTTGTTTATCGTGCGATGGTGTGAAATTGTCTATATTTGATGACGGAGCTCAGCGTAACTTTCCACTGAAAATCATGACGTGTCTCTCTATATTGGTAAGTAATCTATACAATTTAAAAACAATGTTGTCATGTACTGGATCATATTTTGAAGCAACCTAGGAGGTTAGCGTTACTGGTGACACGTCAGTGTGGTTTGTGTGATAGGTTTAAATTATTATGAAATGAGTGCATTGTTGTTATTGCATGTGGTATTTTTATTTCGCCTTAAATACCTACTAAAATAAGCCTTATGTTCTTGTATTTTTAAATTCATTTTACTTGTCCTTCCAGGTATCGGAGCGAGATCTTCTGCCAAGGTTGATTTGTCATAGGTGTGTTTATAAACTGGACGTCCTATATGATTTCAGAGAAGTATCAAGAAAGTCAGATATGATTTTGAAACAGTACTTGAGTTACACCGAACAGTTTCCTCAACCGTCTCAGGTAAGCATTTTGATTGAAGATAACAGGTAATTGTATTTGGACGGTACCAACGGCACGAATCTTTTCAGTTTGATTCAAGACTGGAGAATGACCCAACCACAAGTGACTGCAGCAATTCAATAAAGGAAGAGGAAGCTACCACAGCAGCTGAAATCAGTGAGGCTCATCCCTCCAGTGTTGATGAGTACGGTGAAGATAGTGAATTACCCTCCGGTCGGCCTGTGCGGACTGACAGTGTAAACAGTGAACAAGAAAGAAGCAATAGTGGTGCATATGATGACTCTAACCTTGAACAAGAGACTGCCAGAGACTATTCTTCGGATGGTGCTGATGATCACGTTGAGAGAGATGTAGTGGAGGAGTCGTCCTCGCATAATGAAGGATTTGACGCAGTGAAGTTGGAAATGACTGAAAGATATGATGGAGAAGAAGAAAATGAGGATGATGACCAACCAAGGAGTGAGGGGTCTGTTTCATGTTTTCAATTTGCTTTATTTCAATTTAATTTTTTGCGGAGGATTTACGTATAACGATATATAAACCACACTCAACGGTTGTAAGTTGGTAGAAGACATCGTTTCTTGCCTTGAATGTGTAGATTTGCTAGTGAAGCTTAGCAAACTTGCTTCTGGTTACGGTTGACTGTATTCATTGCCATATTCGGTTTTAGTCTTGAAGGGTATTGCTTATGGAGGTAGATATGTCTTTATTTCCTTATTCTATCGTGGAATTAGACTAATTGTAAGTTAGTGACAATATCTTAAAGAATAGGATTACAGAAAGTTGAGTTTTAGAAGATCATCTCTTTAAAATGTGATCTGGTAGTCCATGTAAAGTAAATTTTGGTAGCGGCTATAGTTTTTAATTACAAAATATCTTACAAATAGCCTTTGAATGGCTTTGTATATTCTCCTGCTTTTTTAATTATAAATTTGGTGCTGAAATACTTCAATTCATCCTAATTTCTCTTTTAGACAAAAATGTACAGGTTTATCTTCAATAATTTAAAGTTCAATTCTGCTTATGTCACTTATGGTATGATTCTTGTACTCTCTAGGCCTTCTCCAGACATATCTGCTTCAAGTCCAGTGGAGGAAACAGAGGAAGACTTCCCTCGAGAACCTTGTGATCTTCGAACATTCATTGCATGCCGTCAACTGGGTGCTTTGGCAGCTGCTGGAGCTAATGTGTCCCGAGGTCAAGTCTCTTTGCAGCACTCGCTTATATCACGGCGTCTCGGAGCTTCAGGAGCTGCATCAGCAGTGTCACATGGAGCGAGTACCCCTCAGCCTCTTTCAATGGCGACAGCAATGGCAGAAATGATGGCCACTCGAAACACACTTTTGGCAGCAGCTGCTGTAGCTGCAGCTAACAGGCAAGAAGGAATGTTTGCTGCAGATGTTGGCCAGCCATATGCACGAGATGCAGCTCATCCCCTGGAATTGGGGAAAAGAGCCAACTGGGAGCATAATCATGAGTCACCCAGGGAAGGAAGCACTGAGGGTGCTTCAGAAACTGAAACCAATCCAGGATTAAGGGTAGCTACACAAATCGCTTGCCATGTTCCTGTGGGAGCTTACCTCACCAAACTAAATCGAAGGGGAGCACCATGGTGTGGGGTGATGGCTGTCAAACAGCAAAGACAGGTTTGTTTTTTATTTGATCTTATGCTTTAGAGCATCATGTGAGGGTAATTTCTCTTTTGTAGCTTGTCTGAACTAATGGATTTGAGAGACATCTTTGGGAGAATTCTCGATTTGGATTTTAAAATTACCTTAGAAAATATTGTTCAATCTTTTAGCTTTAGAAATAAGGATTGCCTTCTGATTGGTCATTTTTATCGGCTATACTCTTTAGCAGAACGTTATTTACTCTCAGGAGTGAATTTTAGGTGTAAGTGGAACTTCTTTTTTCTCTATATTTTATATTAATAGCATTTCAGAGGTTTTTTGTGAATTATAAAATTCTTTGGATTCTGAGTCTAACACTCAATATGAACAAATTTTTGGAGATAGAGGTCAGTTTAAATAATTTAAGTGTTTGCCAAGAAATGGGCCTTGACCATTTGTAAATCTAGAACATTAATCATATCTTGGCATTTTAATAGTGAAGGAACTACAGATTTTTCTCCTTACTAAATTTTGAAAAATCGCTCCAAAAACAATTTATATCAATTTTGTCTTTGGTGAGAATAACCCATGTTGCATATAAAATTGGTTATTTCATCAGTTGCAAATACAATCCTGGTAAGGATCTCTAAACTATTGAAATAAATTTTAATACTGCACTATATTTCCTTTTTATTGGCCCAGCTAATCCTTCAGTCCACTGGGATAGTTAATACATATCTTTGAGGAGAAAACTGACTGATGAAACAAATACTGAGCAATTATTTGCTCTCAGGGATTGCCCATTCTCAACATGCTAGATTTGTCCTGAAAGAAAAAAAATTGCTGTAATATCAGTATTTTCTGAATGCATAACTTCTGAATAGCAATGAGCTATGCTGCCTCTAAACTAGTTAGTTGCCCTCCAGTTTTAGTGTTGTAGTGTACAGTGTTTTCCAATTTCAAGTTGCGTTGTTATCCTTTAACCTTTAAAGGACGGCTTTAAATCCCAGATGTATCACTGCATGACCGGGCATTTAAATGGCCTAGGTTTAAAATATAAGCAGCTCTCCAGTTAATTATAAATAACAAAACTCATTATACAGGCAGTCCTCGACTTTCGTACACAATGCGTTCCTGAAAACTTGAACGAAAGTCGAACAATAGAATCCCATACTAATTAGGGGTTACGTTCCCGGAGAGTTAAATATACATAGTACAACCTCATATCAATTGTAAGGAAATTTTATTTTTAATACAAAAGTTTAAAAATACATTAATTAATATTCAAACAATACGTAATTACTTTTAAAACTACGTAGTCTTGATAAACGGTTCTAAAAGAATATCGTTGTGTACTGAGTAAACATCCGCATTTCTAATTTTTCCCAATCAGAAATAACATTTCACTGATAACGTCCACTATGAAGACGCAAAACAATAAGCATCACGACATTTAATTTTTGGACCCTTAAACTCAATGTAATTTAGTTTATTACAACTAAAGAAGCAACAAAATTTCGCAATTTCCTAAACCGGACAAAAGACAAACGAAAATAGAATGACGTTTCGTAGGTACAGGCCATAAAAAAATCGTGAATTTCGCATCCACTTCCCAGCATTTCGTACATGGTCTATAATTTAATAGTTCCCCTTTACTATTGAACATACAGTAGAACAGCTTCAGTTCAATGATAGTCCGATCGCAGCAAAAGATCCTCCCAGTTCAGCACGTCTAATAATTCCCAACTCGCTTTTCAGGAACATCATATTTAAGTTTTCCACTCTTTCTACTGATACGATATTAATTGAATTCAGTAAATAAACAAGTTATACCTTGCTCTAAGTCAACACTGCCCACAGTCGCGTATAATAGCGAGCGAGAACGCCAGATATAACAATTGAATGCCCGGATGTGCCATGCACCATCGCGGGAAATTCAAAAATTTGCAAGAAATTCAAAAATTCTGTTCGACAAATGTCCGAAAGTTTGAATTTAGTGTCCGAAAGTCAAATAAAAGGTATCAATTAGGAGCATACGAAAGTGCGAATTGTACGAAAGTCGAGTGTACGAAAGTCGAGGACCGCCTGTAAGCCGATTTTAAACGAAGTGTGTCTCAGTGGTCCCTAAAGGGACTGCAAGGCCATAAACGAAAACATTAGGTGGTCCGTTTTGGGACCGCACGGACACTAAAGGTTAAAGAGCTGTGTTGAAAAGCCAAGCTGTATAATTAAAACTCTTGGTTAACTTAGGGAATTCAGGGTGTGTGAGAGGAGAGTTATTTCATTGCACATCCTATTTAAGAATTGCCCAAATTTTTTAAAGGATATATTTTACATAAAAAAACTGGGGATGTGATTCGACAGTTGCCTATACATCAACCCCTTAAGGTAGTTTGAGCGAGATTTTTCCCTAGTCGTAATAGAAACTATATTAATATTTTTTTTTAATTAAAGCAACTTTAACCCTTGGAGTGCCAACCAATTTCCTAGGTATTATGCAAAAATTGCCGTGGAATTGTTTGTGATTTTGCAGTAGTTTTCGAAAAAAATTATGCATCATACATAAATAAAATTACATTTTCAAAAAATTTAGGAAACGTTTATTATATTTGGTTTAACGTTTGACATATTATATTTGTATAATTTTATCATATATTAATATTCAAAAAAATATTAATAAACGAAATAGTGACATTGCAGATGGAGCACGATCGCGCTCCCCTGCACTCAAAGGGTTAATAATAATATGTAATATTTTTTATTACACCGTTAGCAATTACATGCATGGTTTCGTCAAGAATTTTGGACAGGACATATACACACAGAAATTACAATGTTAAATGAGCATATACATGTATACAAAGTTGTTCAAATACAATCACTTTCAAATTCTCTTACATCATAGTAGCATTTCTTCATTAGGAATTCTTTGACTCTCCTTTTGAAAATCACTGGAGAGGTAATGGTTTTAAAGTAGTTTGGCAATTTATTGTACAGTATTGAGGCTGAGTGGTAGGTGCCTTTTGCAAAAAGGGAGAATGAAAACTGACTGGCATGTATGCTATTGTTAGAACGGGTGGAGTAGTCATGATATACAGAGTTTATTGGGACTTTATCAGGATTTTCTTTAACAAAGCAAACACATGACAAGATGTAAATAGAGGGCAATGTTAGTATATTTACTTCAGTGAAAACTGGTTTTCCAGGAGTAAGGATACGGACTTGGAACATGGCTTTAACCGCTTGTAAGGAGCATAAAGTAAACATTGTAACATTAATTATACAATAACTTTCTTTTTAATTGCTGAATTTCTCAATAATTTACTGAGTACACATGTGTAAAGTTTTAACTCAACTAATTTTTTCCTTGCCATTCGACGAAAACGCTTTTAACAACCAAAGATTTTTTTTGCGATTCTATAAAAATAAAGGCAGTGAGTAATTTATATATTTTAAAAATAGTTGGGAAAGCATACAAACTACACTGCTCAATTTCTGATGATCTATGCATTAGAGATATTTCATTTTTAAAAATCAAGTCCCTCTGGTGTGAATACCCTTACCATTTCCCATGGATAATGGCTGGTGTTTTTTGGCCAATTTCTCAAAGTAGTGTGTACAGTAAGTGGCTGATATTTTGGTATAATTAGTAAAATGAGATCTTTTTCTTTACAATGAGGCCAAAATCATTGAATGTTATGTGGAGTGTTATCTTGGTCGAATTACCTTAATACGTGATAACATTGTATGTATCTCATTTGAACATAAGTTTGTGATCCTGATATACATATTAAGATTTCTGTTCATTGTGTTTGAAGTAATATTCCAAAATACAGTGGACCTCTGCTTTACGATGGATTCACTTTACGATCTGCATGCTAGGAATTTCAAAGCGCGCTGATTTTGTGCTCGCCCTTTAAAATTTCTCATTTCGAAGATTGTTTGCACCCATAATTTATTCATTCAGTATTCTAAGCCTTATTTGTTAACGGACTGCTTTTTTATCATAGCAACCGTTGCATATTTAATGATATATGTTATTAAAAGTAAGCTGTTTGCGCAAATTGAGCAAATGTTTCGGTGATTAGTGCTGCTACCAATCAATGTCATTGAGATAACGCAACATTCCTTTCGTTTTCAGAATCCCATCTATGATAATTCGAATTAAGGCTTTCATAAGCCATTATAGCTAGATATCATTTTGTTTACCAACTTGTAAAAATATGACAACTTCGGCTGAAGATTAACTTATTGCCAGAGCGCATTACCATCAACGAATTGATATGATTCCTTAATGGATACAGCTGGCGCGAGATAATAAATCACATCAATGAAACGAGCTAAATTATATCATAACATTTCTCGGTGAATGATTGTGAAAAATTGGAAAGGCTTACCTATCTAAATTTGTATCAAAATTCATGCACCTTATGACTTTGCACATTGATACCGAGAACATCTGCATCGCACTGCCATCTAGGTCGCTAATGCACTTAACTGTTATGTGAATATCAGTCTTCCATGCCAAGTGATATTGCCAACGAAGGGCGTAGTTTGCACTGAGTCCTTTTCCAACCGCATTAACTATTGGATAACAAAACTTGGCATAAGTAGATGGTTTATTGTGGGTATTTTCTGTAGTGACCATGCCCCCTAAAGAGCTGCTCAAGCAGAAAATAACGCATGAAATCAAGCAGGAGATAGTGAAGAAACACAATGAGGGTGCTCGAGTTAGCACTGTATATCCTCAGTGTTCTTCTTTCATGTTTCGTATTCTCTTTTTCGATGTTCAGGATGCCTCTAAGAAGGTTGTGGGTCCATAATGTAAACAACCAACCCCCAATAACTCTCTCAGCCTGGAAGAGTCAGGTCAGCTGTTCCGAGAAAAGGGCTTTGAGTAAAGGTCCTCTGCTGCTATCTCTTTTTTTATTCAGCTATTCAATCTCCAAGGGATGACCTTGACTGGGAGAACTATATCAATGTTGCTGGTTTGGCATAAGGAGAAGTAATATCTGCGGTAGTGGATGACAGGCATGCCACAACAGCGATACACACGTAAATTGTTATTCGTGGAAAGGTTACGAACAGATCCATCTGTCATCTATGCATTACTATTAGCTACTTCTCATTCTACGGATGCCTTTCTACAGGTATCGTTAAGGTAATTGCGATGTAGAGATGATGGTATGAGACCAAAAGAAAGTGGTCTAATTGCCAACGCCAAGTAGTAAGCAGAGGTTTAATGAGAGTTGAATAATTTCTATTTCATGTTTTCTTCCCATTGCTTGAAAATGCTGTTAAATATTAAGTCACTGTGATTGGCTCGCAGTGCAGAGCGACGGCGAGTACAGAGGCGAGGTGCATCTTGCGTATTCATGCAATGATATTCAATGTGTTGACAATTTACAACACCTTATTAAAGTTTAAATATTGGTTAAATAACATTTTAATCATTTCATTGTAGCATATTTAGTGCCTATACAGAATTGTGTATCAATGAATGCACTGGCGATGATGTAGTTAAATCGATCCATCGTCCGGTAATATACTGATTCACTTATCAATGGAATTCACATTACGATTGGTCCTATTGAACGGATTACATACCATCATAAAGCAGGGGTCTACTGTACTAAAATAAGTTGTTTTAAGTCATTGCTCCAGTATCAATTAATGGTACTGAGCATGAGTCAATGGTGAATGGTCAAATTTTGGGTGAACTTTAACCATGTAATATTTTTAATAGCTCAGAACCTAGTATGGAGAAAGGAGGGAAAATTTCGAAATTGAGGATTAAGTTCAATTACACTGCCATTTAATTGAGCACTCTCTCACTCAGTGATTCAACCCGAAGGTTGGTTTGGGTAGTTGAGGGTAGAGCTCATCCCGGACTAAGCCACAGGCGTGTGAATATCACACATTCAGGATAGGGGGGCCAGTTCCTTTCCCTGGGCCACCTCGCACTCCGAGGATTTTTTGCTCAGGGGCATCCAAAGGCTTCACCCGGATTTGAACCTGGGACCCTTTGATCAGTAGCCTAGCACTCTACCCACTAGGCCACCACGCTCCCTGTATTTTACTTAATAAAAGGAAAATGAGTGTGACGAAGTCAAATAGTAATACAATACTGACCCTGAGAAGAATATTATTCATTGATTGAAATGAGACGAAAGTAAGCAGAAGATTTTGGGCAACGATTCATGATCATTCATTATGTTCAAAAGAACATTTAAGAGGATGATTAATTGATCAATGGATCAGATAATTTTATGGGATTAATGGAAGCAGCATATGATACATTGTAACATAACTCTATGACATCAACTTCATACTAGTTCAGCATGTGTTAATCAACCTTCACAGACTCCTCATTGGTTTTTAAAATTGGAAATATCATGGGAACCAGGCAGAAAGTGCCAACTTGGCTGATGAGTGTAATGCACAAACATATAAAATTCATATATAATTATCAACAAAAATATTGCCCACTCTTTTTGCATGGGCTTAATTCTCACCATTACTGGTATATTTTAGCCAATTTTCATCATTTTTTAAGATGGGTTTTTTGAAATATGGCCTCTTTTGTTTATGCAAAAAAAAGGCAGTTTTTCATACTTTGAAGGCATATTTCATGGAAGTGCAACATTATCGGAGCTATTAAAAAATATGTTGTCACTAATATTCCTAAATAATACATGTAAAACTGATTTTTACTCTTTTAGCACATTTCATAGCTGTAAAAAAATTGTTGAAGTTGGAACAATTTTCTGATTTTTAAACAATTGTGAAATTTATACTCCATTTCATTCAACTTCCAACTTTTTTCGAAGAATGTATTACAAATACAAAGAAAGCACTGCAAAGCAAAAAATCTTCAACGTCCTAGCTTCATTATTGGCCAAATTAGAGACATTTGAAAATTCATTTTTTTCCCCTTGCATGTTGAAACTTCCATTTTAGGTGTTTTTTTTAAATGGCTGTAAGTTCATAAAAAAATCAACTTATAAAAATGAAAACAGCAGATTTTTTAATGTCTCTTATTGGTCTATAACTTATTTTTTTGTTGAGAAAAATCCATGATGTTCTACCCCGCACATTTCATAGTGCTCTGCATGATTTGAGCTGGAAAGGGCCTGCTAGACTTGAAAATTTTGCCTTCAAAATACATGTGTAAGCCTACCATTGTTACAATTCAAGTGCTTTTGCATTTTCATTGAATTTCTTTTAGTAGTGGGATAAAAACTGATGAGTAGGCACACCGAAAAATGGAAAATAAAAATCATCAAAAGCGGTGTTTAAAAATGACAAATACGGCAAATAAAATCGTTTTAAAAAGGTAAAAGCGGTGTTTAATGTCGGGAAAAAGGAGTCTTAAAGGAAGTTTTTTTATATTTTTAATAAAGATTTCATACCAATGTGAACAAACAGTATAATAGTACATTTGAGATCCAATACAGAAGCTAGGGCTACCCTACGCAACATCTAAAACACAGTAATTGAATTTCAAGTTCCTATGAATCGCCTAGAACATACATTTTTAGGCTAGTCATTATATAAACATTAGGCCTACAATGGGTAAACTTCAATGGTCTACACCTGGACCTAGTTTGTAAAGTATGAGGAGAGCATAATTTCAATATTTTCAGGTTTTATTTTTTCCCGCAAGTCCGTTAAATTATGCCCATAGGAGGAAAAAGCATGTTTGCTATCTACGTTTGATGCTGGAATCCAAATTGCTTGAACACTATTGTTAACAAAATCAATGTGATCATCTTGCAATGCCAGTGGAACTTTTAGTACATCCACCTTATCATTGCCACTGGAGAGTGTAGACACCTTCTTCTGGAATGCCATGTATCCATCCTTTCAGGAAGTCGTTTTGTTTCAATGTAGCTAGGAGGGGAATCCTGACAGCAATGGAATACAGGTTGACGTCAATGACATTCGACAGACAGACAATGTTCTGTCTGTTGAATAACATACCAATGCTCTACATGAAAATCCTTGCAGAATTCTCTAAAATCAGGCCAGCAAGTTTTACGTGACATTTCACGCCTAGAGCCTTCGGGTCTTGTTGCAAAGTGGACTGCGTAATTGACGACGTTATAGCCGCAAGCATTGTTCTTGTTTTTTTGTCGAAGTTAACACAGCTTACTAATAAGAATGCATTTTCAATGTTGGACAAATTGGCCACCACTTAGTGCGAATACGTAGACGCCTCCAAAAGCAATATTGTGCCTATCACTTGTTGATAGTGTTCTGACAGAAATACTGCAGAGCACTTGATAATGGCAATGTCATCAGGAGTCAACTGCTTGAAATACTGAATGGCACTTGAAGATTTGATGGAATTCCTGCAAGTCAGAAAACTTGGTGGAATTTCTGCAAGGAGTGGATGTATTCTGCTATATATTGATTTGAATGAAACCAGGAGCTCCATCTGGTCATTACTGGAAATGGGAACGATACATGTTTTCTTTCTTCATTTGTATACTTTGTCTTTAGGTGGGATATGTAACGATGTTTGTGCTTGCCCGTGTTGAGAAATGCAGATTTTGTGTTTTGTACACGTGTTGAGTACTGGCAGCTCTGCTGACCATAGACTGGCAACAATATTGAGCTTGTGCGCCCAGCACTAAACGTGGACAAGATGCTATGAGAAAACAATTTTAATAGCATTAACACACGTCGTCATATAACGAGCCAAGTCTGTGGTGATGCTGACGTTAACGCTTTCGTTCTTTATTTAAAACTGATTCACTGCATCCAAAATTGCCCTTGAGCATTCCGCACCAGTGGCATTCAATAATTCCTTCACTTCCCCTACAGTCACCTTTTGCTCATCACTGTACAAAAGTACACCAATTAATATTACAACCATGCAACGTCCCTTTTGGTCAGTCGTTTCATCACACATTATCACGATGGGCTTATCTTTCACAGCCTCTTTCTGCATCTGCATTCACTGCTCACCAATCTTGGGAACATAGGTTTCCCGAAGTGTTCTGGCACAAGTTAAATCTCCTGCTCCTAGAACAAGACAAACCCACTTCAGAACTTGACCATCTTGTTCACTAATGTTGGGCTTGGTCAAAGTCTCATACACGTAGGCTAGGCCTAATAGTATTAATCCCATCAAATGATTTAGATGTAGACATAGGCTTTCATATGGACAGTCTTAGCCATACCTGGACCAGTCCTAGCTAGGCACAACGTCTGGAATTTAACTAGGTCTTGGAGGTTGGCTAAGGCTAGAGCAGTTAAGGCCCTAGATATCAATTAAATAAAAAGTGCTTTTATTCATCACTGGGTTAGGCGTAGGTAGGCTGTGACTCGATTTAGGCCTAGACCCTAGGTACTACTAGGCCGCCTAGCGATGAATTCTAGGCCCATTTAGCCTGCTAAGCTGAGGCTACGTTTTGTTACTTAATATTTAAGTCTATTGTATTAATGTGGTTATACATACCATGTTTACACCTACCTTCCATGTATTTGTTCAGGAATTGCTTGAGGTTTGGGTCATCAGCTTTCTCCAAGGGAGTGTTTGCTAGCAATAGTGCATTTGCAAAATCACAAGCATACTGTTCCTTTTCGATTCATGTTTTACTTCCTTTGGCGACGGATTCCGCAATAGAAATTTGCCTCATAGCAGGCCCATTCTGTTGCTCTTGGAAATTTTCTTTCTTGCGTCTGTGTGTTTCATTATCCATGTGTTTTTTTCAAGTATCTCTCGGAATTTAGTCTATACATGTGTTGCAATGCTTACACATGATAATTTTTTTGCATAAAAAATATAAAAACCTTTTAACATAAATTCTCGTTCTTGATCAAAAATAGTAAGAATCTTGGGCATTTTGTGAGCGGCATTCAAAGCGACTTCTACCATTAAAAAAATAGTGTCTATAGTCATTAGTTTTCACTGCTAAAATGGCATCTCGTCATCGCACAATATATCGATTTTTAAGATTTTCTCAATTAGTCAATCGTAGACGCAGTGAAGGCATGGCAAGTGGCAAATTTGAAATCTTGACGGCGATTTTTGAAATTTGATGAGTGATACATCGATTTTTGACGATTTTGCTTATTTTTAGTAATTTTTTTCACGGGGAATATGATGAATTTCACCTAATAACAGAAAATGTCTTAAATTTCGCGAACATAATTTAACAATCCAAACTGCCGCCTTACACTCATCCTATGAAAAAATGAAAATCTTGCAGACTTTCGTGAAAACATGCTTCGTGAAAATATCATGTCCCTACTGATGAGTATTGCCTCAATCGCTTTGAATGTCGCGTATTTTGACCAATTTTGAGGGTGTCTTTTGTGAGTTTACATTGAACAATTCAGCCAGTCAATTCAGGTGTGACTGGTTTAGGATATTGTGTATAACATGATGATGATGATGATTACTTCTTCTTAGGTTTTATATTTTTGTCAAAAGAATGAAAAATTGTTGACAAGAAAAAGTTCTTATTGTTGGGCTAGACCATAAATAATGGCAGATTTTGACCGATTTAGCGAGAATGATCCAAACTTTGATTACCAAATTGTCATTACTAAAAGTCGGACACTTTTAGATGTTTTACTTTTTACAAAATCAAACCATTGGTATTGACTATTAAAAGTGAATATAATCATATCCGACAGAAACATTGACAAAATTTTACCCCTTTGGAGTTAATTGAATTAAGAGAATGTAAGTAATGAATTATTCTTTCTTTTTTTGATAGAAGTTGTATTTAGTTCACACTTAGTGTCTGCGTTAGAGCTTCCTCATTTTTACTTATGAAATATGCTATTTGTGTTCATAGTTAGAGGCAAAAATATTTGTATTTTATTTTTTGTAGTTTTCGTCCTTCATTTGCAAATATGTACTATGTAGTGAAAACGATTTTCATATGTGAAAACTCAAGCAAGAAGTAAAAAAAAACTCCCATATATGGCATTCAATATTTGTGATCAAACCCAAAAGAGCCCTTGAGTAAAATTAAGTCCAAGGTCACAGATTGCCTTCATCTACAGTTTTTTGTATGATGAATGAAAACTGGACCTGTGAGATGCACATTGCTGCAATTATTCAATTCTGCATGGGATACATGAAATCATGACTTAATGGCCACGTTATACTTATTGTACTTTTTGAAGCAGCATGAAGATGTCCACAATAGAATTTGAAGGCTTTATTAATTTTTCTAACCCCTCAAAAGTACTTTTATTTAGTTCTGCCCAAATTCAGTCTTAAAACTTTTATCTGGAAAACTTGAAATGTTGCAATATTTACTTGGAGTTGCATTGCCCTATTAGTTGAAAATGGTACTTTTCCTTAATTGTTTGCCTTTATTCCTAGTTCTGTTTTTTTTTGTATAAATAGTATTCTCATTACTAAGGGCAAATTTTGACAAACGCTAAGTGGTTCTCTTCTGTATAATGATTGGTGTTTATAATTGGCTTATCTTTTAACTCTATTTTCCAGAACTATGCCTCAAAGAGAATGGATTCTTGCTGTAGCAACTGTGGTACTAGGACTACCACAATATGGAGACGCAATAATGGTGGAGAAACTGTTTGTAATGCATGTGGCTTATATTTTAAGCTTCATGGTGTAAACCGTCCAGTTACCATGCGCCGTGATACAATTCATACTAGACGCAGAAGGCCTAAACCTGGAGATGGAAGTGTTGGAGGTAGTCATACCTCGGAAGATGGAGATGGGCCACCTCCAAAGAAAAAGCGTCCTCATCGAGCAATCAATATGGAGTCGAAATCTGCCAAAGTAGATGGAGCTAATTCCAACAATCTATCAGAAGATGATAGGACGAGAGAGCTTCAGACTTTGGCTTCATCTGACTATAGGTTGCTGCCGCAAGAACCAATGCCCAAGTCTCCCGGTGGTATATCTTCTATGGAAAGTGAGTATGCATCTTTTATTTTCGACTCTTTGGCCTTTCTTTTGAGTGTGATTATGCTTAATTTTATTGGCCCCTATATAATTCAAATACATAAATGGGGCAAAATCATCATTTATCATTAGCAAAATTTTGTGCTGTTTATGGTTTTATAACTCCTTTTTATGTGATAGACATTTCATGTAAATAATTCAATAATGGTTGCATGGTATTGCAATAACTGCAGCTTAATTATTGTCACTTCGTCTTTCGTCATTGGGTATTGATTGTCAAACTGTAAAAGCTTCTTAATATGTAGGAGCTCGGGCAAATGGCTTGAGGTTTTGAATTCATGACTCAACATTCAGAAAAGACATTTATATGCATTACTCTGCTAGCAATTTGCAATGTTCATCGTTTACTTGCATCATAATTTTTACGGATGATATGGAAGTAATCCGGTAATCCCCAGGATTTTTACTTGCCTTGAATACATGTGTGGCGTTTGGCACAAAACCTTCAGATGTCCCCGCATCAAGAAGAATTAATCTGGAGTCCTTGCCCACAGGAGCTGGCATCGATCCTTACGCGGTTTCATCCATCCAAATCACACTCTTCGAATGTCCTGCATTCACCCATGTCTCATCCAGCCAAACTATGGCGTTTAAATCCACTTCGCTTATCTCTCTCAAGAACTTCCCCCTCCAAGCCACAATATCTCCTTTCTCCATTATAATTTTTCTGTTGCCAGAAAACTTTTTCCATTTAAATCCAATTTTCCTCAAGAATATTCAAAGGCTTGTCCGTCCACCCTGAAAAAGATCTACCTCTTTCATCGACACCAACAGTTTTCCAACAGTAGGATATTCCCTCCTCTCGTAATAACTGTGGATATGCCTGCAAATTGCTTCCTTGTCGAAATCGTCAATGGCAGATTTCTGAATTCTCCTGGGCCTTTTCTGACCGGGTGTGCTTAAAACAGCAGCTTGTGTATTCTCACCATTGCGCTCACCATATTTTTCTTTCAGGATTCTCCCAACTGATTTAGAACTAATTCTGCAAGCTTCAGCAGTTCTTTCCATCACGCTCATCAATGGAATTAGGGGACTGCTGTGGAGCTTTTCCTTCTCAAAGTATTCGTAGATATGATCAATTCATGAGTTTGTGAATGCAATGTCACGCCGTGACCACGTTTCTTCCCACTCATCCTAACAGACAAAGCAAACAGAGAAAAATACTTCGATAAATGAATAAACACCACCAGAACAGCACAAAACACTCTCGGAAGCCTTGTGTAAGCACTTCAGTAAAATACTCCCGCTGAAAGCATCCTGAAGTTTTACTGAAAACGTTGGAAAAGGCACCAGAAAGTTTCAAAACACCACTGCAGCTGAACGAACGGGCGCAAGAGAATTCAAGAACAAGAGATAATAAACGAAAAGGGTTGTTTTGGTGATTCACATGCATGTGTCAACGTTGTTTGACCAGGCGAGGGTGTGGGGTGCGTTTGGGGGACAGCGATTGGCTGCGAACCAGGGACTTCCGCCCCTCCCAACTTTCTCTTTCTCACTGTCATCGGACAACTCTCGCCGACTGGACTGTGGTGTTGGGTTTTTTAACAAATTGAGGTTTTATGAGTAACAGGGAGTTAGCCTGATGCCTCAACCCCCAACCTGGAGGGCCAGGGTTTGATTTTGGAGTTTCCTTCTCCTAGACAGGTAGCTTTCGTAGGACAGCTATAGAACCCCATCTGTCATGCCTGTTTGGTCCACGGGTGGTATTTTATTTCCCACCTATCCACTGGTTTCTTCCGAAGACCAGTGGGGGCATTCCCCTATCTGCCACCTGGGGACACATCCTCTTGGGGTTACAAGCTCCCCCAAGGATAAAGATATAATTTAATATTACTTTATTAATCATGCAATATTTATACATCTAATATACCTATATCATTCAACTTATTTGTGACAGCAAACAACATAAGTTGAAGTTTCTTAATAGGATTTATCACATTACCAATGAGAATATTGATCTTTAAATTTTCATACTCATACAGGTTTTTATTTTAAAACAAGAATTTTTACACAATCAGGGTCCAAACTGTTTCTTTTGCCATCAAAAGTTATTCCAGCTCTGCTGAATAATCCCTCTGAAAACACTGGCTGTGGTGGTGATTTTAAATATTTTTTCACAAGCTTTTGAATGTGTGGAATGTTTGTAGCACATTTTCAGTCCAGCACATTTGAATCTGATGGAATAAGTGATTCACTCAAATAATGGTCCACTTCTTCCTCTGAAGATGATTTGATAGGTTTCTGTTTGGTTGTATGATTATGTATCAGCTGTGAGTGTTCTGCCCACATTCCATGCATTCTAGTGTCAGAATTCTCTTTTTCTGTGCACCTATAATCCTTAAACAAAGAATGAGTTATTAGTAAATAAGCTGACAACATTACAATATAGGGATGTGCGAGTAATCGAAAATTTGAGTAGAGTCAAGTAGTTGGTACTCTACTCAAGTACTTCCAGTATTTTTACGAAAGTTGAGTCAAGTCGAAAACGTTCAGAAATCTGCTGACAGGAAGCACTATCATAGTAAACTTGCCTAAAATCGATCATTTCGCGGAAATGTTCTTCGGCTATGAGAAGTGTAACGAAAATAAGCTTTGATGTAAGTTCTAGCTGCATCATTTATCTTTCAATACAAATAATTCTCAAGTACGTCAGTTTAATATAAGTACTGTAATAGTGTATAGCAAAGAGGATGTCCAGTGCTTTTTTTGTCAGGCCTTCACGCAGAGCGCTTTCGGTAGTCCAGAAAACGTCTACGCGTCCTTGGCCTACCTCTCACTCACCCCTCCACCACCCCAGGTCTCTCTCTCCCCCCACCCTCGCCTCGGTGCTCATCGGAGGGTGGGAGTAAAGCGATATTTTTTCTCGAATCAGCATCACATTTCATCAAAAGTATCACATTTCACTCATTGCTTTCCCACGCCCAAACATCTCAGGTGGCTTCCACTTCTTGGGGGGGGGAGAGGGGCATCCTTTCGGGAGCCTCAGCAGTCAACTTCCATGGTTCCAACTAGTTCCAAAATCGGCCGCAACACAGGATGACCATTATTTAGGACGATTTGAATGGTATCCACACCCCTCAAGGCGTGAAACATGTCACACTTCTTCATTGGCGGTTTGCTGCAATGGTAGCGCCAAGACCAACCTGGGCCTCCAATTCAGATGACTTCTTCATCTTTGCTCTCTCCCCCCACCCCTTCCGACGCCAGATACTTTTTTCAGGTTCGCATCCAGAGGACGGTGATAAATCATTCCATGATGAGCACAGGCTGACAGTGTCTTCCCCCTTTCAGCTCGTATTTTGGCTTGGGTGATTCTTTGACACCACCCGGGATCATCTGGGGGTCGCATTCTGCTGCTCCAAGGCTCACTGACTCAAAAAACATTGACAATTAATTTCCCCGCGTGCCCCTCTCACACCTCCCTAGGCCACCCTCTCGCTTAGGATGAGAAAACATCACCGCTAATTTTTGGACAAGAAGGAATTTGAGCATGGGACATATTCTGCTAGAACAATATGGGATTCATGCGAGAAGATCGCTCCTTCGTCTTACGTAAACAATGGATGTTGCCATTATCAGTGAAATCTGCGAGCTGTGACAGGACATGCACGTGCATGCCGCCGCCCCGTACTGCGACGCCCGTCTCATTAATAAGTCAGTCATTTGTATGTAAATCATGCAATTTTTTTATTTTGTCATTCATTGAAGATTTTTTTGGGCCATATTGAAAAAATAAATGCTTTAAATTCCATAGACAGTTATAAATTCTTTCAAAGTTTGATTTTTTTCAGGTTTTGATATTGTATCTACGCCTTATCATTCGTTTTTTATGCGGCTGATGCTTGGGTATTTTGCATTTAACGTGTTGGCATTCCCGCTCGTCATCATTTACAGCTAAGTAAAATTTGTAAAAGTTAACCACATTTAAAAGGAGACTCACAGCGACTACGACTTGTGCATTAGGAAAACGGTGGGGGAATTCGGATTTAATAATCAGAGCTCGGTGCGACTGTCTGCACTTACCAACTAAACACGAATTGTAGCGAGGTCAGATTTGTTTTGTTTTAATGAATATCAATTACTCCACTCATTCCAAAGGGCAATAAACAATGTAAGCATTGTAGGGCTAAGGCTACAGGTGAATACTTACCTCCGAGGTCCAAAATTGCCTATGAAAAATGCCGCGTAAATTATAAGAGAATATCGCAAGCGCAAGCTTTGCGCTTGCAATATTCTCTGCTGTATTGCGCTTACAATTCCAAGAATAGTGCAAGCCTTTGATAATGGCCGAAAGTTCAAAGTTAGGCCCGCAAAACCTCGCAATAGGAGGGAAAAAAGCCCCAAAATTGTTTCTTCAACTTTGACGCATAAAAAGAGGGATGCGCCTCTTACACGCGTTTATACGGTATATGCGTAATACAATAAACAGTAGAGAACCGATTATCGGTGCTCTATTGTATAAATATACATGAAAATCTGCAAGCTCAATACTTACTCAAAGTTTCTCTCACCATTCTAGCAATCACGCTATGGTTGTTGTTTTCAATTTCCCTGTACAGTACTAAATTAGGTGGCATCACTTCATTTGGACACATCTTACTAACCACCACATATACAATCATTCTACCGCGGCTATCTGTGATCTCGTCTATGGACAACCAGAAGAAAGAATCAGCAATTTCTTCTCTTATGCGCTTGATTGTCTGGAAGAGTCATGCAATTAAAAAAATGAATTACTGTAAATAAAGTTACAAACAATTGTAACATCACCCTTAAACACAATAATGTTGTTAACCTTTTCTTTCACTGGATCTGCTCCACTACGGGAAATTTTAGGTAGCCCTACTAAATATAATTATAACAATCGTGCTTGCTATTAAAAGATGTATTAATTTTTTTGTTGCCCTGACTGCTCATGTGAATGCACTGTATTGTACCCCACAAACAAATTAATAAACAATTCACTCAAATAACACATATAAATCATTCCTCACCAACATAGATTAACTTCCTTGCGTATGCTTTTCCTTCATGAATCAATCACTTGCCGAAAACATAAAAACACTCAATACTGGCATAATACAACATAAATCAAATCCTTTACAATATCGGGATAATTGCTCCCTTCAAAATACCTCGCTTCAGGTGTCGTAAGTTGTATGGTCTCGTCTATATCCCCGGCACCACATCCAACGCTTTGTTCCTTCCTTTACCGCATCTCTCCAGCGGTAATAACCTCGACTACTCCCGGCTCGCCCCAATGCTTGGTTTCTTCCACTCCCTTGTCTCTCTAGCGGTAATTACCTCAGCTTCTCTGGCTGACTCGGCTGCTCCCGAATGGCTCCTGGTTGACATCAAGGCTCGAACTTCTGGGTCTCACTTCTCATGTTTCACAAGATTATTAACTCCCTCCGTCTTTATTTTGCACCAATTACGTAAGGTAAACTTCTTCTTTAACCATATGGGCTTAGTTGGGACTGCGTTCGGTCGTGAAATCGTACAGTATCAATGTGAGTTCGCTCTCCAGCATTAGGACCTGCAGCACGTGGATTTTTGAGATAGCCTCGACTGTTAACGTGCGTCGGCTTTTATACCTGTATGCTGATGCATTGTCGTCCTTCTAGAAGCTTCGCTACCAACGTACTTCCGTTTATCTGGAATGTTCTAAAAACTAGCGTGGTTCCGGTTCTTACCTATTGTTTCAATTTTCTCGTGGTCGTTAAATCCCGCCACGTGGTGTTCAATATGGAGGAATGCGCAATATTGTAACTCTTTGAATATGAATAAATAGGTCTGAAATTGAACAAATTGGCATTCTAATTATGCAAAATTAATATAATAGAATAATCTGCGTCACCTTCTGTACAATTTGGCTGCCGGGGTTTCAAAAATATACATGAATGTTTTCTACGTGCGAATTTGCTTATATGTGAGTATGAGTACATTACACAACATTGTATTTTTCATGAACTTACTGAATTATAGAGGGGATCCATGTAGTACTTCCTTAGTGTAGGCTGATCCGTGTTGAGCGTTTTGTGAATTTCTTTAAAAAATCTCTGAAAGTTAGGTTGTCAAGCATTCATGCATCTTTGAACATTTTTTCCTTGGGTCATATAATTCGGATTAAATTGCGATTTGGATGATCAGTCACTGGGATTTTCAACTAGAGTTTAAGCACGTCAAAAAGCACTATGCTCACATCCGATTTCTCCACTTTTTCCCATTTAAAATACATGGTCCGAGGGGCTTTCTAACATGGCCGATCTGGCTTCAGCTGTTCCTATGCGCGTTATACAGTGATCATCATTCCATTGTATTGAGTTCAGTGGGGCTGAGACGTCTCAGCGAAATCGAGCCCATTTGATATATATTGGATGAGTACGGCAGTGACTTCCGACTGCTGGACGCGAATGTTGGACGCGGCCGCGAGACGCCCCAGCGAAACCATGCCTTTACTATTGTAGCATTGAAAAATGAGTTGTCGTTCAGGTAATTCACATTCAGTGCATGATGTATTCGGCGACGATGATTAATTAGATGTTTAACTCTGACAAGGAGTGCCTAAAAATGTTGCTCTGATCCGTCACTATTCGTATAAACGAGTAACTTCTTCACGTCGGGACCAAGACCCGAAGTTCGTAATTTCAAAACTTCGTTATTTTGTAATATCGCATACTGTTACATACTCTCTAAATTAGATACCCTTTTGGTTGGGACCGAAGATTATGCTTCGTAAAATCAAAATTTTGTAATTTCGAGTTTCTACTGTAGTTGTTTTTCTACTCTATATATAATAATACTTTGGATGATTTTTCTTTATGCATGTTTAATGACATTATTTCAACTTTTATACATTAAAAAAGAGACTGAAATAGCAAACTAGCTCCACATTAAAAGGAAGTTTGGTGACGTTCAGAAGAATATTGCTTTTTTAGGCCCTGAAATGGGCGATAGCAGCAGAAAAAGGTATAAACAGGTCAAATATGCATTTTTAGGCCGTAACAAATTGCCTTAATTTTGCCATAAATGATCCTAAATGAACTTATAACTAAATATAAATTTTCTGAGTAAAAAAATTGGCATTTAAGGCAATATCCTCAGCTTAGTTATTACCATGAGACCAACCGTTGGTAAAAAATCACTCACTACTGCCAGATTTCTCGCCATATACCTCACTCGTAATGATGGACTTTTACTGTATTAGGTATTGATAGTCGGCTTGTTGTCTACTTTAATTGCTACGACTACTCTGGGCTCTTCCTAGAAATTTTGGATAGGCACACAAGTTTTCAACCCAATGCAGTCATCAAATAAAACTGTCAACAAATTACAAGAGGTTAGTTCATTTCAATTGTCCTCTTGGAACTGTTCATGACACACACATTTTTTTAAATTCATCTCCTAATTCTGTCTCGATTACAATAAAAATTCCTTATCACCTTTTCCCCTCTAAATCAGGCCATATGTTCAGAAGAGAAAATGCACTTGGGGATTGGGAAAATGAGAATATGTTAGTGCATGTATTATTATATTGTCTAGTTGGGAAATTGCCATAGTTCGTACAACTCGACTCGATACTTGCGAGTAACTACAACTTGACTCGATACTCGACTCAAGATCAAAAAGTACTACTCGCACATCCCTATTACAATATCTTAGTGAAATTTCGTCATTAGTGTGCCTTCCGCAATGACTGACGCAAAATAAATATGACTGACACACAATAAATATAATTTATTTTGTGTCAGTTTATATTGCAGCTTGTTATGTCACAATAACAAAAGTTCTTTGAATATTTTAAAGGGAGAACTTGAACGAGAAGATGCCAGTGACTTACGACAATGATAAAATGCATTTCTTAGAAGAAAATTTTAAAGCTATTTACTGCAGTTTCCTTTGATATTGACCCATTCCTACTGCTCCCCTCGTAGAAGTTGGACCTCCTTTATGGAATATCTTCTTTCAAGGTCTAGGTTTTGTGGGTTTTTGAACACTACCTTTCAAACGAGGATCAAGTGTTTTCAAGGTATACATCACACTATCTTCTACATTTTTCCATAGGCCAATGACAAAGTCGTTCTATACACTCTACAGTGGTAATCCATTTGGCAGAGAAGCTACTGCAATTCTTTTTAAGGTGGTTTGAGCAAGATAGTTCCCTAGTCAAAATGGAGACCATAATTAAAGTTTATTTTTTGATTTCAGCATCTGTAAGAAGAATGAAATAAATATTTTAGTATTCATGGTGCAAAGGTATAGTTAATTATTACCAACATTTTCGGTAATTAAAAAAATAGAGCTACATAAGTCTCTAACTTCTAACTCTAACAAAATCTAGGTGCTAGAAATTAATACGTTTTTTAATATTCTCCCTCTGGAGTGCACAGCCGTAGTGTATCCAATGTAAAACAGCTTATATTCTTAGGCAAATTGCTCGAAAAGTAGTTTGGCAAGGGGTTGATATTTTGATATCAATGGAAAGATGGGAGTTTTTCTTTAAAATGAGGCCAAATTCATCAAATTCTAAGTGAAGTGATTTTTCGCTCAAACTACCCTGACAGGTTTTTTTTTACAAAAATGGTCAAAAAAAGTCATATTTTATTATTTCAGATTCAGAAGCATTAAAGGGAGGCAAATCCGAAAATGTTTACCTTAATTTTTTATTCCAAATAACTTGATTTATTCAATAATTTCTGATTGTTGCCCCTTGACTTAAGATAATTAGGCCACCTGCATATCAGTATAACTTTCTTTCCCGTTAACCTTAGTTAGACATCTTTTGAGGAATACGTTTAGTTTATATTACAATAGTATATACTTTGCCGACAACGTTCATGTTAACTATTAATTTTAGTCCATAGTAAATCAAGAAACATCGTACAAACATTCATGGGAGCTATGCAACCCGCATGACGACGACTTTCGCCCTGAAAATGTAATAGCGAAATTCATTTCATGGCGAAAATCAAGAAACTTTCTTTTACTTGATTCTCTTTGAAGAGAACTGGATTCCCTTGCCTCAGTGTTCCATACGAGTCAGTGGAGTGTGATGCAAGCAAGTCAGCTAGATCTGGAGACGTATAAAAGCTATCCGTCGTCAGGAAATATCATAGGCCAAATAATGGCTTCATTAGTCATCATCACTTTTGAGGACATGGGTAACAGGGCAAAGTCTTTATCCAACACAGTCCCCTTTCCCGTGTAAATTGTCGTTGACCACACGCATCCAGTTCTCGATTCACAAAGAACAAATATTTGCCAAATAAAGCTCTTTTCATAGGCTTGAACTGCCGCCACCCCAATCTTCCCTTGTACAAGAGCAGGCTCTCGTCGATGGTAACGTCCGTCTCTGGTGTATGGAGTGCCTTGAACTTTTCCTCCAGCTTCTGGTAAATCGGCCATATTTTATTTAGTTTGGCTTTGGGGTGTGTTTGGGGATCAAAATCGTTATTATAGGCAAAATGTAAATGTTGCCTTATTTTTACGAATCATCGGTAAGACATTGTTTGTCCAAAAAAGGGAGAGGAGTATAGGTCTCGTCTACCAATAAAACTCAGTATCTGGCTTCCGCACTCTGCTCTGTAGCATTACGAGGTCAAAAAATACGAATTTCTGAGCTTGTCACAGCTCGCCACTGATTTACGCTAGTACTGCTCGGCCCCGCTTTTTCGCGCAAAGTGTTACTGGCGCAGTGATTAGTTTCCCAAGTTATAAAGTCAACAATTTCATCGTTGAAAAAAATATTTTAGGGAACCACAGTCGGGAACCAGGTCGAAGTTCATTGAAGAATTTCCTTCAAAAAGAAACCTAGGTGGTGTCGGAGGAAGATTCGTTGAAAGCATTTCCTCCCACTCCGCTTCTCACGAATGGTCCCTGCGCCTTCTGATTCGGAGCTTGTTTCTCCGGAGAGAATCGACTAGGAGCCTGGAACTTCAATGTCCGTAACCTAGGAATCACTGCTGGTCAACACTGATTCCTCTCCAGAATCCATTGCTGATTGCCAAATGTTACCGAGCGTAAACAAAGAATTTGCCGTAGAATTCACTCCTAGTACACCGCTCGTATTAGAACGAAAATGTTCGAACTAAAAATGGAATGTTTGCATTGGTAAAATTTCAGCGAAAAAGTGCATGCCCTCTGAAAATCAAGGATGCGTATTCTCTGAAACTCAACTAAAGACTGTCACCATCGTCCTTCCGACAAATTACTCGTGGAAACAATCATGCAATATGCAAAGGACCTCGCCCCTAAGTGTGAAAAGCCCATCCCATGCTCATCATAAAATTTTTCTTTTCCGTTCCTACCATTTCTTGGGAAATACACACGTCTGCGTACCGCAACAGCATGGATTTTTCAACTTACGGTAAATTGATATCGGGAAAAGCCCATTAGTAAAGGGTTGGCTGGTGGGAAAGTAGCCCGGGGAGCAAAGGGTGGCATATTCGCATGTCATGAAACTGGGCACCTGGTTGCTTAGTGGGCCATCGGCTCTCAAGCGGGTGTTTTCTGACCTCAGGAAAGTGTCAAACATGACAATAGAAGGCATTACACATGTTTGGGATTTATCTCTATCTCTCCTTTTTTCTCGTACTCATGTGAGCTAGGGTAGCACATACACAGGGCACTTGTGTTTGTTTCTATTGAGAACGTACGACCTTTAGACGTCTTCATCATAGAGCTGTTTCCGTATATATGTTTCGCCACTTCCGCCAGTATTCGAAGTAGAAAAATGAAAGGGGCTGATGAAATAACATTCGCAACATGTCTTAACATTTACGCTTACGCCATTTTATCTAAAGAGAACGGTTCAATAGGCATTTCCTACATATATAAAAATTACCGGAAGAAAAATGTGTGGACGAATAATATAGAATCAGATTATATATAGTAACAGATATATATTGTAACAAATATATATATATAGTAACAAATATATGTAGTAACAAATATGTATAGTAAAAAACATATAAGGTAACAAATATATATCTATAGTAACAAATAAGGCAAGGAAAGATTCATGTTCTGTTGCTATAGAAATATTTTATTCCAATTACTGTGGAACTCATCGTAGCAGTGAAAATTAGCGCAAAATTGAAATTGCAATTTTTATAATGACCGCTAAAATGTTGAAGAAAAATGTAATTGAATGCTCATGAAGAGTGAATGACGAAATATGAATGAAAATAACTAATTTAAAAATTATTTACTCATTTATAAAGTTTTTTGTCATGTGAATTGGAAGTTTTACATCATAAATTAGCAATAATTGTCTATAAATGACAAAAATTGAAGTTTTAAATTTCGTAAAAAGTTAGCAAAAGAAACTCCATGCATGAATTAAATAGACGGATAGTTACGAATGACAATGAAGGTGATTGAGACTTCGTAAGGGGATAAATTTTCAGTGCATAAAAAATTATAACCCTCGAATTGCTAGAAATATTACCAAAAAATGACCATTGTTTTAACATTAGAAATTAGTATTTGAAAAGAGCGCCACTTGCCGCATCGCTGGCTCTGGACCTTCAACTGTGCAGGAGGCGGCAGGAACACAAACTACTAGCATCGGCCGACTATATGCGGGCGTAAAGAAAAATATACGGACATCGCGGACTTCCCCGAATATATGTGGGCTTGTCAGGGAAGTGGTTAAGTGCTATTTACAATTGGCGTACCTCTGAAGTGGTGATCGAACTTGTACTGACAGCTAGTGTTGCACGTTTTAAAATATTCCAAATATCTATCACTGTCTCAAGAAAGTTCCACTGATCACTGGTTAACTCTACTGGTAAATTAATCTCGTTACCAGCAAGAAGTATAGCCTGCTGTTGCTCCTTCAAACAAGCCATCATGTGTAAAGTCGAATTCCACCAGGTAGAATTGTCTTGCACAAGGCGGTGTGGTGAAATATTAACCATATGATGGGCAGATATTAAAACTTTAGAAGCCTGTGTAGAATGCTTGAAATGTTCAATGATCTGACGACAATTACTGGCGAGGATAGATAATTCCATATTAAAGAAAAGCCCATTGTGAATCACCAACTGTTGTTTGTGTGCCAAGTATGAAAGATGGGTATCCAGAAGTTTAAAGTGCAGCTAAATACTATGTTTCTTGCATTGTCCCTGGCAATTTTGAAGATCTTTTTGGAAATTCCCCAATTTTCTGCTGCTTTGTCAATGAATTTGCACAAGTAATCTCCTGAATGATTCAGCTCTAAAAACTGTGCTACTTCAAGGTATACATGTTTCTGTTCAAAGTCAATAGTAATGAATGGGTCTGTTAAGCCCATCTAGTTGTCGTCTCCTGCAGTGGACATCCAAAGTTCGGTGCTGAGGGACATATATTCAGCATCATGTATTGCATTTTTCACTTTGGAATAGGATTCATTGAATATATCCAGGATAAGTTTTTTTTCATATACATATGTTTCCTAGGACTCATCAAATATCCTGGCTCCAAATGAGCAATAAGAGCTTTAAAACCACGATTCTCTATGATCTGAAATGGCTGGCTATCAACTCATATCATCCCTGCAGTCAGCCTTGTTATAACATTTTGCCTTTTGTCCTGAGGCTTTAATATTTTGTTTCTTTCTAAGAAATTTGCTAAGAACAAAGGAAATGGTTGTAGGCTTGACCTTGTGGAATTGATCCATTACGGAATAATTATAATAACTTTGTTAACTCCACTAATTATTTATTACTTCAACCTGGGTTTCAACACTTGGTATCATCTTCAGGTGTCTTCCTTCATTCTTCCTGAAGATGACACCAAGTGTTGAAACCCAGGTCGTGGTAATACATAATTAGTGGAGTTAACTAAGTTATTATAATTATTCCATAAACTTGCTAAGGATAACTGATGGTGATCAGTGGGCCCATTTCTTCTTTTCCTTGGAGTTGATGTTGAAGAGCTCGTAGGCAGAGGGGAAGGCCCTGAGTGTATTGGCTATAAAGATTGAGCCTCAGAATCACATTCCGACTGGCTTTATGGGATTTTCCTACCTGAGGTTGGATTGCTGCTTTGGATTAGATTAGATGTTTTACCAGCGTTCAGATTTCAGGGCCAAAGTTATACTAGGCAAATCCCTAAAAAAAACAATCCCGTTTCATCTGAGTTGAAAATATCCTCGGAGGTGTAACGTTCCAGAATTCCAAGAAGACTGTCTGCCCAGGCAGTAACATCTTCTGGAACCACAACAGCTGCATCCCCACACACTGCTTTCAGCTCAATGTTTGTGTCTTCTTCTAAACTTTTCAAGCCACCCGTTTGAGGCTTTGAAATCCTCAATTTTAAGTTTTTCAGCAATAATTTCCAGGGGTTTTTGTAGTATTAGCAATCCCAATACGGGAAAATTGTTGGTTCTCACTTTCTGAAACCATTCAAAAAGAGGAGAATCAATTTATTTGTTAGGAACCCCTTTCTTCACACTTTCATTGTGGTTCGATATCCATAGTTTCATTATCGAATCTTTTTGCTTCAATATGTTTGCAATTTGTGTCTTGCTCACATTAAAGTCCACAGCCAATTTCCATTCACCACTTTTCTCATTAGTTGCTTTCTTGATCACCTGAACCTTTCCCTGGAGCATAAGGCTTGTACCCTTCAGCATCATGGAATAAATTCTAGAACACAAAAAAGGCTCGAAGTTCATTGCTCGAATGACACCGTGAAATTGATAATGCGCATTTTCTCTGCAATGTTGTGCGCTATTCATAGCCCTACTTGTTAAATAAATATCCACCCATCTAGAGAAGATGACCAACAGAAAGACCATGCATGTATGATTCCCCTTTTTCCCCTTGTTCATGGACAAAGTCCCACTAGGTTGTGCAAAGCGGTAACATTAGCCTGGATTTTGGCATTAACAATCCCGAGAATTCATCCACTGGTCCCTACCCTCCCTTTCACTTGCCACTGACCAGCATACTTGTATCTTCTATCTAGGTTTTCCATTCTTAAAGGATAAACCTTTTCTAAGTAGCCTCCTAAAATTTACCTCGGGAGACCCTCGACCCTCAGGGAATGGAATTACCCTCCTAAAGGATGTCCATCTGGGAAAAGAATCATTCAAGAAGGTGTCTATATACTTTAAGTCAGATTCTCTGTGCCCTTAAGTAGGAGTGTCCGTGTGTGAGAGGGTCTCTCGCAGTGAAGTTGCATACATTTCAGTCCGGGATGTGAATACTGTCATAAGTTGGTGTCCGTATGTGACAGGTGTCAGTATTAGAGGTGGGCCAAATGATTCTTTTTATTGACTCGAGTCATTTGGATCACATCACTTCACTCGTTCACTTGAGTGAGTCTTTAGAATCACTTTGGAGTACTGCGGGGTACATAAATGACGAGGCTTACATATAACAGTAAAGCTGAATTGTGAATGAGTAATGATGGCTTGAAAGATTTTTAGAATAAACGGGCAAACTAATTATCTTTGGTTAATGTGACCAAGGCCACTCTACCCAGAATCAGATCTTTAAATCACCTTTATGCATGATGACAGAGGAAAAAAACAATAATCTCGTTGATATCTCTAAATGTGCGGTTATGTTATTCCTTCTTAGGAAAGACACACTCTACGTCAAGCATTGTACAAATAGTGCAGTCAAATCAAAATAATAAAGCCGAGAGTTTAAATGCCAAAATCATATAATGTACAAAATTACTTACTTCTTTAACACTAATTAACTTCTTGTCATTATTCACTGATCGTAAGTTTTTGCCTTTTAAATTAACGGTGGCTTCTATAATACCAACTCTATATGTCCACTTTTCTGAATCTAAGGGCCTATAACACTATTTAAAACAGCCATCCCATATGATTTACTAGTAACAGTACCTTTAAATAACAGTAATTACATATAATATACTATATTGCTCGCTCTTTCAAAGAGCCTGTGATAGTGGGTGGTCGGCGGGGTGGGAAGAGTAACCCACCAGAAATCCTTCTCTCACACAAGGCATTACACGCAAATATATACTCCCCGAAACACCATAGTGAGAGCATTAAAGTATGTATAAATTAAAAACTAGAAAGACCAGAAGGAAGTTCTCGAACAGTCTGCGTGCACAAGGTAGAGTATAGAACGCCGGGATGGACTTCGGTGTAAATTGGCCAGACTAGTGGAACACTTTAAACAAGAGCGCTCTTGTTTTAAGCGCTCTACCAGTCTGGCGCCAGGGAGCATGAAAGATGCCTCCTCCAGAGCCCGGGCGTGGGCAATGCACTTGATATTTAAACCTTACCCCTCTCTCTCCCGCCACCTGGGTTCTCACATAACCCTTGCATCCGTCACCACCCTGTCCCTAACCCCTGCAACCGCCGTTTCTTAAGTCTATCCCTCCTCTGCCCACTCAAAATCCTTGCTCCCCCCCTTATTTGAATGATGAGTCACGTGAAGTAAATGTAATGGCTGAGAAAATGCTGGAGAGACACCAGAAGAGATTTAAAGATGTTGAATTCCATACTGAGAGAAGCATGTTTACTGGATCCATGATTCAAAGAATACGCTTTCTCCGAAGATACAAGTTATAAGGCAATCTACCATGCCTTATGCAATAAATCCCATTACCCCAGAAGAAAGGAACTCCAACATCTGCAGCAATTGTGGAGGTGGACAAGTACTTACAGGAGGAATACTTGGAGAGGACCTCTGACTCACTTGTTTGGTGGAGGAGCAAGAAACAGGTCTTCCCTAGGCTCTATACACTAATGAAAAGAAGGTCGTGTGTGATAGCCACTTCAGTGCCTTGTGAGCGTGTTTTTTCGAAGGGAAGACAGTTTCTTACTGAAAAAAGAAGTAGACTGGGCCCAAACAAACTATCAATGATGATTTTCTTAAATCATAATTGGGAAGGTTAAATGTATTTTTTGTTATAAAGTAGTTATGCTTAGAGTTTCTGCATTTTAAAATAATTAGCTACAAGTTTTATCGATGTAAAATAATTGTTTCAATCAATTGGTCATCTACCTCCAATTAACTGATCATGATTCCAATATGTGTTAACTCTTTGTAAACTGTGTTAATTTTGTAAAATGTGTTAGTAAATGCAAAAGACATTTACCGGATACCACCTATATCAGCATCGTTAATTGTAAAAATAATAACTGCCTACAATATTCATCTGAGGGTAAAATTAGAGTTTCCAAACTGCTAATACAGTGTCTAAAATGGTGGATTTCCATCTATAACTAAGAGCTTTTTAATGAACCAACGATTTAAGTTGAAAGACATCATATCATTTACGTGATGTTGAAATAAGGACTTAATTTACTCCTCAAATCTAGCAAAGTTGCTGACCTTACGGTAAGACTCTTCTTTTGACAGTCATTAATGAATAGTCAGTCTTCCCACTCAACGAGTCGCTGGGATTCAATGAATGGGGAAGAGTCTTTTGAGTCAGCAATTCAGTCAGTCACGTCCTCACGTCTCCGAGTCAGTGTGTCCTTTGTGGTCCTTTGAGTGTGTGAGTCTTTCGAGTCAGCGAAGTTTTTCAAGTCAGCAAGTCTTTCGAGTCAGTTCGTCTTTTGAGTCAGCTCGTCTTTCGAGTCAGCTCGTCTTTCGAGTCAGCTAGTCCTTTGAATCTTTGAGAATCACGGGAATCATGGGGACTCTGCGACTCTCTCCTTTATGAGTCAGCGCTGCACTCAGCGGCTCAGCCGGCACAAACGTTCACTAAAGAGTTGTTTCTCCCAGACCTATTGACTCGAGTCATCACACTCACCTCAGTGACTAGTTCCTTTGAACGACTCGTGAATGATCGACCCAACTCTAGTCAGTATGGAGAGGTTTCACTGAATCTGACTTTAACTTAACGATGCTTATGGCAGATTATAATATGCCGTAAGCATAGTTACTACTTTGGCTGATAATTATCAGCCAAAGCATTAATTTTATTCTGCTTTAATAAAAGGTGGAATTTCTCATTTGTTTTCACTTTTGCAGTTGTGGTGCAACTTTATTATTGTTATGTTTTCATCTTGCCTATCTGTTGGCCCATAAGACATTTTCCTCTGAACTCAGAGGATCCAACTTCTTTAATCATTGATTTGGAATGTTTTAATGTTTGGCTATAACTCACAAACCATTACTTTTTCAGGAATCCTTGCTGAGGGTGTGAATTCAAGATCAATAGTGGTAACTACCCATTCTTCTCAACCTAGTGCCTCATCAGATAAATTTGGAAAATCCCTTGAAGCTGTACCAAAGCTTGTTAATTGCTTAAACCACAAGCCAGTGGTTGATTATAGTCTTTCACGTGCATCGTCGTCACCTACTTCACCATCTTCTTGTCCCAAGTCTTCCTCGAGCTCTACTTTGGCTTCTTTAGAGTCCAAGGCTTTAATTGTTAAAGTAGAGCGAGAAGATGATTCAGTGAATCCCATGACACCTGATGAAGATGACATATTGGATGAAAGTGAGATCAAAGAAGAACAGAATGAGTTTGTAGAAGCTCCTTTGAATTTGGCTTCCGGGTCACAGTGACAAGTGAATTTAAATTGGTAATTGAAAAATGGATAGATTTAAGCATTTTCCCAGGAAAGAAGTGAAGTGATGGAAAATGATATGCTGGAGTTTGTTGTTGGGGTCTTTAGAGTACAACCAGTGTAGGCTCTTGCCATTGGGATTGGGAGTGTACAGTATTTTATTTTTTTAATATGTAGTTATTGAGTGATTTTCATTTTGCCTGTGTTACTCATTTTATTACTCATAGTTATTTTAATACTCAAGGTCTTTTTGGCCGTGAAAATCTCTCATTCTTTTAAGTAAAGAGTTATGGTCTCATATTTTTGGTCATATGATATTTTGACTGTCCTGTTTATATTTATGAATCATTTGCGTTAACTTCACTTCTGTGAAATGGAGGTCACTAAATGTACTCTCTTTTTGTTTTGTTACTATTGCTGACTAGATTATTCTAGTTAATAATTAACTAAATTATTTTTTAAATTCTTAATGCACTGGACCAGATATATGGTTGGTGGGTGAATAAGTGTAACTTTTATATATGTGCCCAATTGAGATATTTTTTGAGAGAATAGATTCTTGAAAGAACTGAGATTATTTATGATTTTTTAAAAAACATTTTGTAGTAATATATACATACACTGAGTGCACTTAACTAAAACTATGTATGCTTGTTGGGCTTAATTTGGTGGGATGAAAAATGAATTTTTTAATGAATTTGCAAATACCTATGGAAATTCAGGGGTTCAAGGGAAGCAAATAAAAGAATCAATGGCGGTACCAACTTTGTAATTGCATCGTATAATGTGATTTATGTTTAAACATAGTGATATGTTGCCTTATTACTTGTGAACACACTTGCCTTATATGCCATTTTTTAAAACTATGTACACATAAATGTGTAGCTGTCTCTTTAATTTATTTATGTAAAACTGTTATTTATTCTCGAATTATGATTCTTATTAGTCCATGACGGACACGTGTCGTGAAAAGAATTCATTGGAAGCATTGTCAGAAATTGTTGGTGAAATGCATTTTTGCTATCATTAACTTCTTGGGCCCCATGTGTGCTTCTTTTTGAAGCTACTAATAGCTTTATCCTTGTACCTCTGTCCTCTATCCTGCCTAAAAATTGTGATGGACTTGCCCTATTATTTTACATGGGTGTTGTTAATCATGTAAGTACCATTGCACCTCATGTGGCTTACAAAATTTTTACTCTAGGGTGTCTGATGACAATGTAAAACGGTGATAAAGCTGACTGCCATTTCTGCTCTAATACTAGATAGTGAGTGTGTTTGTATGCATGTGTGTGCGTCATGCCTTTAATTCTAGGAGCCTTAAGCAGTATTGGTTTATTTAAGAGGGTGTGAAAATATTTTTATCTCACAGTATTTTTTGCTGTGAAACTAATAATTATAATATTATCATGTAAATGATTTTACACGAAATATAAATGGCTTTTCTACTTTTAAACCAGGATCTATTGTATTGATGACTAGTTACCAAATATTCTGGGGTTTCCAACAGTCATTTCATGTAAGCATAATGTTGATTGAGAAAATGCTGAGAATTTTGTGCAAATAAATTATATGAAAGTTTTAGTGTAGTAATTAAAACATTTTAGATTTTTAATATCTTGAAATTGTTGGTTTTGGCTACAAAAATGCATTTCAATAAATTTTTTAAATATTTTTCTGGAAGGATAAGTTTTACATGTTATTGAAAATTTGTGCTTTATCATCCCCCGTTAAAATTGTTCTAAGACATTTAAATTGGTAGGTGAAGACATGGAGGATTTTATTCACTTTTTGCTGATGAATTTTATATGTTGTCCTGAATTTTTACCTATTTACTATAGCATATTATTTGATAACCAAGCTTATGTGGAGTAAAATTTTTAAATGTTGAGAGAAACAATGGTGATGATTCAGAAATTTTTGTTACATTTTCATTGTTTATTAAGGAAAGTATAAGCATACTCTCCCCTTCTGCAATTCCTTGCCACTAATCCTTTTGCAGTGGCAATTATAGCAAAATTCACCTCGAAAACTTATTATACTTAAATTAAAAAATAATTATGCTACATATATAAGATTGATCATCAAAGTAAGTTCTTCCTACCTGGTGTTTAACCCTACTGCCACCAAAATTTTATTTTTGTGCTAATCACTCGCTTTTATGTATGCTTGTCGGGTATTATGAATTAAATTTGTGACAAAATATTCTCTCTACCTCCCACACTTATTTAGGAATAACCCTAGCCTTATGTAGTTATCAGGACCAAATTGTTGCCACTTACCGTATACCTTTGAGTATAAGTCCATTCGAATATAAGTCGATGTCTTCTTTTCTGCTGGAAAATATTGACTGTCATCTGTGACTTGAGCATAAATCCAGGTGAAAAAAATGCCTTATCTCCTGGTTTTGCGATTAAAAGTGCGAGCCATTTAAGGTGCATAAATGAATATTGAAGCAATGAGTGACATACATTTAAAGAAAGACAAACCCTCAATAAATGTGCCTTATAATACATATATTTAGCAGATAAAAAATCGGGCTTGTAAATGTTAACAGCATTCTTCAACGAAATCGTCAGCATTGTTGCTTGATGAGGCAGTTCTGTAACCGTCGTCGTCTGAATGAGTTTATCATCATCTCTGCTCCATCTACCTTCGATGTCGTATTTGTAGTGTTGAGAGATGGTAGAGCTGGAGGAAAAACTATTTTGTCGGTGATGAGAGGTTTATGCTTGCAATACAGAATGTTGTCTTCAATGAAGTAATAACCTCGGAGAGTGATTTTGTGCACCATCAAATATCCCTAGCATCTGCCAAAGATGATTAAGAAAGCAAAGTTAGATGAGAATTAGAATATAATATTATTGATTCTTTAGAATTTTTCGCAACACAGACTCATATAAGCTGCCTGTTTCACTTTGATGATGATCCACGAATGGCAAGGTACCCTATCTAGGAGCAGATAATTTTGTAAATTATTAATAAATATAAAGACTATTTACTGGAAGAGAATGACATGTCCAAATATTCCGGCCACCAAGAGTAGAGTGGAATTCATGAAGATAGTGGAGAATATTTACTGTCTCGGTTTTCTTTCCAAGTGTGTGGTGCATCAGGAAGCATAGAAGCTGGGCAATTCCCAGATTTACAATGTTTGTGACATTTCAGAATACAGTAGACTCAACTATCCTGGATGAAAGGTATATAAATTTCCTGGATAATTGGATATCCTGGTTAATCCACTTAACAAAGGTATGTACTAGGCATTATGCGTTCAATTCTGTTGATTACTTTTTCCATTTTAGGCCTTTAGAATGTAATCTTTTCGTCATAATTCAAGGACTATCACCCGACCTTACTGAGGAACTTACGGCGACTAGAGTGTTTATTATGGGTTACGATCATTGTCGGCTCCAAAGGGGACAAAAACCTGGTGTATTTCTTTGTCATAGACCTTAAATTAAAAGCCTAAATTATTTTATTGCTTTTTTTGTTATTGAAGTTTTGGCTAATTTAATTATAGTTAAATCCAGTTAAATTTTATATCAACTATAAAACGGTTTTTAAAACCACTAGCTAAGTGCGAATGTAAATCAAAATAATTTTGGAATTTGTCGAAACTTGGTGGTTTTCTAAAAGGGAAATATGCATATAGTAAAAACTTGCTCTACGAATTTCCGGAATGAGACATACGAACACCCCTTTTCCTAGGGGAGGGTATTCCAAACCCCAAGGGCCGCTTTGCACCCTCCCCCCACCCCCCCCCCCCCCCCTTCCTCAGAACCTGGTCTGGAGCCGCCCCGGTTACGATATGAATCGAACGAAATAACGACTACCCTCGTTTCGTTATAGCTTTGGCCGCATCCCCCAGTGTTGGCTGCGGAGGCCCCCAAAAGGAGCCAAGACCGTCTCGGTATACAGATCCTATATAGAGACGGCCTTGCCGTAATCTACCACATGGGATCCGCTAGCAATAGATTCGACTGGCGACCGGTTGTCTCTACTAAAAGCCAAATATTAGTCCCCAATAAAGTCCCACCTAATGCATTAATGATCATTTTTAAACTTCCTTGCAATGGTGGTATTTTGAAAAATAGGAAAAATAATTGACCTGAATTTTTTTCCGATCGGATATCTGCGAGATTGATGTCGAAATTTAATTGCTTGCAATATTTTCATTCACTGATACGAATATTTTTACTTACAGTGATATTTTTTACATATATAGAATCGTATTGATATTTATGTCAGAAGTGAACGGCAACCTCAGTTTTGACGATTGATTTATTTGAATCACTGGCCATCTCGCTTAAGATGAAAAAAAACATCGCCGTTAATTCTTGAACATGAGGAAATTCATGGACACAGTCAGCGATAACGATATGGGAGTCATCCGAGAAGAGCGTTCCTTCGCCTTGTAAACAATTTTAACAACTTTAAAGGACCTTGCAATTATCAATTTGCGATGTTCATTGTTTACTTGCGTAATTAGGATATTAGAAAATGATTTTCTACATTATACATTCCTACAGGAACTTAAGTTTAAGTAACAAATTAACTTGTTCAAGGGTAACTTATTGGTATATTTCGTTGCTCCGCTCGGGTCTAGCCACGGTAGACTTCCAGTGAGCCAGGTTCATTGTTTATCTCGTTTATACTTGAGTCATCCGGATATTAGACAATTATTTCGGGACGCTATATATTATCCCTGACACGGGTTCTGATAGGGACATGGTATTACTAATTGATAGGGACGCCTTAACGATTGCGTGAAAGCGTTAACTTCATGAACAGCAACAGTTGCAACAGTTCAGTCTTTCAGCAATGCCAGTAATAAGCTTCATACATTAACACAGGGATTTTGTATAGAAATTGCGTTTAAGTATTTCATAGCTCCGATACTCGGGCCGAGCTACGGTGGATTTGGCCATGGATTTGATGGACTTCACAGTGATCAGGCGGATCAGGCCATGATCAGGCGTAGCGTCTGCTACAAGGACAGCATGGCTGCCACCTTAATGAATTTGATATAAAAACAGCTAGTTACCACTCTACTACAGTTATCAAAGCAATTAAGAGCTGATAATTCTCGTACTCGTCCACATTCTCGCTCTTTCGTAGGTAGTAAACAAGTCCACGGATGGTGGTACTCGGATGGATGTAGAAATCGGCATCCAGCCAAAGATTAAGGTCACCAACCATTACCGACGTCGTGAACGTGAAACACAAATAACGTTGGTTGACGTTGACTCCGTAAACCGGGCTTGAAACGCCCTACATTAGTACATTTTAGTGTGGTACGGCTCGTTTCCAAATTCGTTAAAAATTTCAGCTGTTGGTAAAACTCGATGTGTGGGAGTGCTTTGGTAATTTGTGCTGTGGCTTGTTTGGTATGGTGTAGGAGGGGTTGTAAAATAATTTCGAAATGGCAGCTGAGGACAGGCTACGTGTGATAGCTCGACATATTTCTGCTAGTAGAAGCAGTAACCAACTCGCCGGAATTTCTTCCAGCCTCCAAAATTGTTCTCTCGATAAAAGATTATGTTCGTCAACTAAAGATCCTCGTCCCGATTCTAATCAGTCTAAAGTGCCCGAAGAAAATAATAGGGTTGAAAATGGTGATTGTTATTTCCCTCCTGCCAAAAGTAAACCTGTGAATAGTGTAATACCAAAGAGTAGGTAAGATTGTGGAGTTGTACTTAAGTTGTAACTAAGGTAGCATTACTTGGTTTTATGGACGTCTCATTGCCGGCACAATGTAATCGAACATGTAGTTTTATATTATTTGGGAAATTAATACAGAGGAGCTCTGAAGTTTGATATGATAACGCTGGTCTCCTTTCCTCAGACAAGAAGTATTAAAATGGAATGGCTGGGGATACAAGGATTCGCAGTTCGTCGTGAAAGACGGTGTCATTGAATTTACAGGCAATAGGTGATGAATTGGGTTATTGGGAATTGTTCACTCAGGTATATTACTATTTACTTAGAGGAATAATTGTTAACATAATCATATTTCCAGGTACCCTATTGGAAAATTGACGTTACCTTATTTCACTGAGTGGGTGAAAGGCGTGTTCAATGCTGATCTCAATAAAAGAAATCCTCCTCAGCCTTTTCCCAAGGCTGATGATTTCCCCCCTCCTCTTATTAACAAAGGTAGGTGTGCAGTGTTTGGAACCTGGAACAATGAGCTCTTGGGACAATCTCATTCAATTCGCGGATAAACGTCGAAAGTAAATAAATGACTTATTTCCTTATGTAGACTTCTTTTCTTTTCACAGGCTTCCTGGATGCCATTCAAGATACTGAAATATCGCATTCTATGGACGGCATCGACAGACTTGTAAGGTCCCATGGGCACACACTTCATGACATATTTGTTCTCCGAAAGAGTCACTTTGCCCGGATTGTTGACATGGTGGTTTGGCCAGGTTTGTTTATCATGAAGTTCATTTGCATTTTTGATTTTCCAATTTTTCACATCTGAAATAGTTTGTGAGTGTATTAATGGTAGCGTTGAGCTGGTGAAAGGGTGATACTCGATGTTGTTACCGCGATTGATCATTGTGTTGTGATCAACTATATTTTCTCTACCAAGTTTATGCTAATTATTCCTGAAATGCTTAAATAAGCATCGAAAAGCTGTGTAACCTTATTTTTGAACAGGTCTTTTAACGTTAATTCGAAAAAATGTTATACCTTCTAGTTATATTATTGCATTAAGAAAATATCGTGTGATGATATAGTGGGTTCTCTTAAGCATTGTTTATTTCTCTAATGAAATGAGTTAAATTTATCTAGCGCATGTCTTCGTTGTGATTTATATATTTAAATCCAACGGTGTAGAGTTGATGATGGTTCAGTATGAAGTAGTATGAGAATACTTGAAACAGATGTTACATGTAAAGCATGCCATTCTGTTAATGTTTGGAAAGAGCTGTGGTCCAAGATACAGCTATTTCAATGACATAAAGATGTATAGCTCCAGGATAGACAAAATATTTCTCTTGTCTTGTACTGACTGGTTAATGTTAATTTAATAGGAGTCTGTATGGTTTAAGAATCCTGTATGGACACAAAGCTGGACAATTTGGAAATCTAGGAATATATGAAAACTAAGAATATACACTTGAAGAGATTTGGTAAAATTCTTGCAAACTTAGCATTTTCAGTGGAATGGGCACGACTATCCATTACAAGATATGGTAAGGTTATGTAGGGTCTGGTCTTGATCAATATTTGCTCGTACCCCATCCATATTCATTTTGAATAGCTAATGGTTTTTCATGCAAATGATAATAATAATAATAATAATAATCCGGACCACCAGCCTCCACGTGGCGTACCTGGCAACGGCTCTTGCCGGCTAATGGTGGACGTCTGCGTGTGGGGCTAACCACCCTACACGCAGTAAAACTGGTTCCCAATAGGAAAACAGAGAAAGCCAACCACAACCGGCCCCTCTCGGATGGGGGCCCTAGTACAGTTGGGTGTGGCAATACAAATACCACCGTAACGGGAGCCCGGATGCAGTGGACGGAAGCCCTAAGGGGCGACCTCCTCGCATGCCATGCTGCCAGCGAGCCCGAACGCAGGGGGTATATGGCAAGGATGCACACTTTGTGGTGTGAGATGCATCCAGAACACGACCACCTATCGCAGCAGAATCTGCGCGATTATGCCAACCACCTGCGAAAAAAGGAAACTCTCCACCAACCGCCAGTTCAGAGGAACACACCACCGGCCAGACCACTCTCCCCGACACAGGCAGCCTCTGCACCACCTGAGGCTAGAACGGCACTCGTGCCGCAGTCTATGCCAAATGGAGATGAAGCTGGTCAGGCCGTCGCTGAACTACGAACGCGGTTGTTAAGCACAATATCTTATGATGATGGACAACGTAGGCCGAGAGATATCCACCAAAAAATCTCTCTGCGGGGTAATCACCTTTCCCGTTTGAATGGCCTCATCGACGAAATCCTGACAGAGACGTCGGACCTATGGACGGTCAATTGCGTGGTCTACGCTGCTGCCAAAATCATGGCTCACTCCCAAAAGAACACCTCTTGGGAGGAAAAAGCAGAAAAAAGGCTGGAACAGTTGGAGGCCAAGATCACGCAGGCGAGACAACAGGCGTTGAGAATTCAGTGTGTGATGGAATACATCGCATCTGGGCGAGCTATCACTCCTAAAGTTCAGCGCATAGCGCGCAGTCTCAGGTACAACCATCACACGCTGAATAAAAGCGTGCTGCTTACCATTAAGCAGCACGCGGTCGATAGAGTACGGGCACTCACCACGGCCCGGAAAAAACTCCTGAAGAGGAGTAGGGGCGTGAGAGAAAATGCCACCTTTCTCCTTCAGCCATCCCGTCTCTTTCGACCACCTCCGCCTGTTGTTGAATCTCCGCCACCCGTCCAAGAGGTTGAACGTTTCTGGAAGGAAATATACGAAACGTCGAAGCCATTCAACGGAGACACTCCGGCCATAGGCCTCTTTAAAGAGGTTTGTGACCGCCACCTACAACATGTGGATGGACCTCTTTCAGTCGCCGAAAGTGACGTGAAGAAGGCCTTCTCTGGCAAGAAGAATTTCTCGGCTCCAGGAATGGATGCCTTGAATAACTTCTGGTGGAAGAAATTTACTTCCACCCACCAACACCTTGCCAGAATCTTCACGTCCTTTCTAAATGGTGGAAAACCAATTCCACCTTGGCTGACTGAGGGACGCACGGTTTTAATACCTAAGAAGGGAGACTTGTCCAATCCAAAGAACTACCGCCCTATAACCTGCCTCAACACTGTATATAAGGCGTTCACCTCGATCTTGAGCGACCTTATCCTACACCAAGTCCAGCCGGTTTGGGAGGAGGTGTACGAGCAGAGGGGCTCAAAGCGGGGAATCGCGGGATGCAAGGACAACCTGCTCATTGATAGGTGCATATGCCAGGATGCCATCCGGCATAAGCGAAACCTATCAATGGCCTGGGTGGACTACAAGAAGGCTTTTGACACCACTTCGCATGAGCTATTGATCGCCATGCTGAAGTTGATGAAAGTCCACCCTGAGGTTGTGTCCTGCATCCAACGCCTGTTACCACTGTGGAAAACGCGCTTTGTTCTGACCTCAGGCAAGCGGTCAGTTTCCACAGAGTTGGTAACATACCACCGTGGCGTTTTTCAAGGCGACAGCTTGAGCCCCCTACTGTTCTGTATTTCCCTCCTACCCCTGTCCCTTAGGCTGCGACGAGGTAAAGGATACATGTGTGGTGTTCCAGGTGACAGGAAGCATAAGGTCACCCATTTGTTTTATATGGATGACCTGAAGCTGTACGCTTCTAATGCGAAAGACCTTCGCACTGCCCTGGACACCGTACTGGAATACAGTGAGGCTATAGGAATGGAGTTCGGATTGGACAAGTGTGCATCCATCCACTTGGCGAGAGGAAGATTTTCGGAGATCAAGGAAGACGTGCAACTTGTTGACGGGAGCGTCATTCGTCACCTCGAGGACGATGACAGCTATGAATATCTTGGCGTCCCCCAGCGCCGAATGCAGGAGGTTACAGCAGTGAAGGAAAGGCTCACCGCCAAATACAGACAGACTCTCAGGAACATCTGGAGTTCTGAGCTGTCAGGCAAGAACAAGGTTCTTGCCACGAACATGTTCGCGGTTCCTACAATGCTGTATACCTTCGGATGCATGAAGTGGAACGTCAACGAGTTGCAGAACCTCGATAGGGGAACGAGGAAGATGATGACCATCTATAGAAGTCTTCATCCGAAATCTTCCGTCGCCAGATTGTATCTCCCTCGCAATGTAGGTGGTAGAGGACTATTGAGTCTGGAATGTCTCCACAACAGAGTTGTCCTGGGTACAGCTTGCCGAGTTTTGAAAAGCAAGGACCCCCTGCTCAATCTCGTGAGTGATCACGAGAGTGCGGGAGCAGGGGCGTTTCTCTTCCAGGCGGCAAAGAGGGCAGCGGATGAAACCGGTCTCGACTTCGACCCGTCATCCGACAGAAGCGACAATGACACGACCATCTTGTCATTGAAGGCAGACGTCCTCAAGCTCGAAATAAAAAAAGCCGAGCAGAAGGCCTTGCTCAAGGTGCATACCGATAAGCCCATGCATGGAGGTTTCTATCGAAACATCGAAAAGCATGGGCTATCGAAGGAGCTAACGTTTGCCTTCCTACGCTCCGCCGGTCTGAAGTCCGAGACCGAGGGTTTTGTCCTCGCGTGCCAGGATGGTGTCATAAACACACTCGTGTACCGCCGCATTATATTCAAGGCGGAGGTTGCGGACACGAGATGTAGGGCGTGCCGAGCCCAGCCGGAGACTTTGAGTCACCTTCTCTCCGGCTGTAGTTATTATGCTAAGTCAGCATATTTAGCTCGGCACAACGCGGCCCTACGGGTGTTATACTTTCATCTTCGACACCATTATGGCATCGACGAAACACCTGTGCTGCCCTATGCCCCTGGAGATATTGAGTTCGTCGTGGAGAACGATAAATGCACGATCTGGTGGAATTACTCCTTTTCCACCACCAGGCAGTTGGAGGTGATCAAGCCTGATATCGTTCTCCTCGACCACCTCACACGCTCCATGTTCGTGATCGAGTTTTCGGCTCCGGCTGAAACTAACATGGATGCGAAGGAGGTGGAAAAACGGACGAAATATCAAGACCTGCTTTTCGAACTTCGACAGATGTACCCCGGACACTCTGTGAAACTGGTGGTCCTCATCATAGGTGTGCTCGGTGGAGTGAAGGGCTCGCTGCTAAATAACATCAAGTGTATTCCGTCCTGCGTGGCACAGGCGGAATTACTAGTTGCACGCATGCAGAAGGCCGTCATCCTGGGGTCACTCCGTCTACTGCGGACGCATGACCCTACCGCAGCGTAGCCACACATCCGATGGGCGTCAGACGTGGCTGCGATTACTGCCCAACCCCTCTCGAGTCTTCGGCCATTATGACGGCAATGAAACCTGATGCTTGCCGGGGACTCGGAGGGTCATGTTACAACTGTAACAATTAAAATAATAATAATAATAATAATACATTTTTGGACGTGGCTGCAAAAACCGTCCCATCCCTCCCGAGTCTGCCCATTGTGACGGCAATGAAACCTGATGCTAGCCGGGGACTAGGAGGGGCCTGTTAAAACAGTAAAAACATAATAATTATAAATAAATAATTGGGGGCTCCAGTGGAGTTGGGTGTAGTAACACAGATAGGACCTCTTAAGGGAGCTCGTGTGCAGTAGATGGAAACCCTAAAGGGCAACCTTATTGGATGTAATGCTGCCTGCAAGCCTGAATGCGGGGGGTGTAGAGCAAGGATGTACTCTTTGTGGTGTGAGGTGCATCTATAGTCCATTTCAAATGACTTGCCGGCTGAGAATTCGGCCGTTCTCGTCAGCTCTCGCTTACTCTCGCACGGCAGGGGAAATTTGTGGAATGGGCAAGGTAGGGGAGGGATAGACGCAAGGTAGAGGAGGGATAGACGCAAGGTAGAGGAGGGATAGACGCAAGGTAGAGGAGGGACAAACGCCAGCAAGGCGTTGCCACAGAAATCGCGCAGCCATACTTCAAATATTGCTGATGTAAACGCAGGACAAGTGGCAACACGGCAAGGAGAGAGCAGATCTTCGCACGACCGAAGGCAGAGCAAGACTGAGGTCCTGGGAGAAGGAATTTCCCCACCCACACTCCTATTGGCTACCCCAAGACCACATGACTGGGCTCAAGCTCCTCCCCCTGGCTGGCTCCGCCTTCCCAGCCGCCAAGTCATTTGAAATGGACTATAGAACACCACCACCAAGCAGAATCTGTGTGATTATGCCAACCACCTGTGAAATAATTAATTTTTATAAAAACAATTTTTTTATATACCACGTTTTTAAAACGGACTACAAAGTATAAAATAATTTTCACTGGGCTCTTCTAAATTTTTGAGGGTGAATGTTTAGAGGCTATGGAGATATTTGTAAGATTTGAAGAGAAAACGTGGGGTGCAGGCAGTAGATAATACATAGTAGATAATCTGGATGAATTCACAACCAATTTCAGTGCATTGCAAATGGTATTAATTGTGGGAGTTTTCTCAACGACACCTGGTCCCTTTACTCCTCCTTAATTATCATGGGTTGGCTGCCCCCCAAGTTTTTCTCTTCAAGTCTTACAAATATCTCTGCAGCCACTAAAAATTCACCCTCGAAAATTTAGAAGGGCCCAGAGAAAATTATTTTATACTTTTTACTCAGTTTTAAAAATGTGGTATATTAAAAATATTGTTTTTATTTCATTAATTATTTTCTGCTTTTTAGTCTTATGTGAAAGTTTGGGAAGAAAGAAAAGTGAAAGAAAGGTGAAAGTTTCCAATCGATTTTATACATCTTGATGAGACTCTGACTGGGACAAGAAATTCCTGATGCATTTCAGATTCTGTTCAGCTGACAGTGTGTGGAATTGAAAAATATTACCTCTCCCTATCTATAATATTTCAAATTTTGTAACTCTTATTACCCTGAAAGTAAAATCAAAGGAGCTGGTGAGGCGCGTCACACTCAGCTAGGTATAGGTATTTATTAGTTAACCATGTGACATACACGACCAAGTTCAAATAGAATATTTTACCATGAGTCATGCGCATGAGGAACTATCAACTGTTAGATCTCTATACGTTCTAGTGAAAGCGTGGCGTATACAGCTCTATACGCCGTCCTTATTATGTCCAGAAGTACTTCTTTATCGGCTGAGTATGATTATCTGTCGAGCGAGAGACTAGCACATATTCCGACCTTATACCATATGACTGTGGTGAAATAGTTATTTATGCACTTTGGCCATTATGGCACATGATTTCGTTCGAGACGAATGCATTCAGCAAGGGTCGTCCGAGAGCACGGAGCTATGGTTAAAGTTTAAAGGCTCTACTAGAGAGTCAGGAAATTTGTTAATTAATTGATCATTAATTAATTAATCTATTAATTATTGTAAGATATAGCAAATGATTCATTGGCATCCAGTTTCGAGCCTCTCCAAGCACATCAGGAAATTTGTTAATTAATAAATCGTTAATTAATTAATTGTTATAACATGTAGCAAACATTGCATTATCATTCACTTCTAAGCTATGGTTGAAATTACCAGCCTCTACTAGTTCATCAGGAAATATGTTAATTAATTAATCAATTAATTGTTAATCAATCAATCAATTGTTAATTAATCAATTAATTGTTATTTGATAAATTAATTTTTATAATAGCTGATATTGCATTGTCATCCACTTCTGAGCCTTGGTTACAATTTGAAGTCTCTTGCTGATCGGGAAGTTAGTTTAAACTCGGTTGCAATATTCCACCCAGACAGACGTGACGGAAACCGAGCCAATAAAAGACGTGACGTTGTTAATTAATTATGTATTGGTAGAAAACTGAACAAAGCAGAGCAAGTGTTAAATTCAGAACCATAACTGAGAAACGGAACCAAGAACCAAAGCTTAGGAAAAAAGTGGAACCAACCCATCACTTGAAACATTATAAGGTTTAACAGCTCAAGATTTATCAAGTTCTGGCATCTTCATGTTTCCTAGTGTGTAAATTTAACTAGTGTATTTTTTAAATTTTTTTAAAAATTGATAATATGATCAAAGAGATGGGTATGAAGGTCTTGTGAATATATGTATCTAGTGTTATTCTCACAAAATTCACTTTGAAATGTGATTGGTATCTAACCATGAAGGATTGACATTTGTGTGTCATGAATAGAAGGCGATTGCAGTTTTGCAACATTGATAATGATACTGTGTGGTAACATTAAAAAATTGTTTTTTTTCAACGTCATACATCATCATATCTTGTGAATTCTGTTCTCTGAGGTGTCTTTTACAGGTCTTCAACTCTGTTGTTTCTACCACTGTAAATAGTAAAAATTGTCTCTCTTTATTGCAACTAACAGTTTCTCATGGTGATGTGGTGAAGGTGGTTGATCTGGCCAGTCGTTACAACGTGGTGGTGATACCTTTTGGTGGTGGTACCAGTGTTACTGGAGCGGTGTCATGTCCTGAGAATGAGAGTCGCACCATTGTCTCTCTTGATACTTCCCAAATGGTTGGTACTGCAAAGTACAAATTGGCCCCAATTATAGAGTCGAAATGAATGTCTTTTTATGTGATTTCAGTTTCTTTAGTATGTATCTAGAAATTTCTATGGAGTTGCTTAAAGGAAAGGAGTTATGCACTGAAATGCTATCTATGGTGTATAATTCAGTGTGTGATGTAGATGAGGCATTCCTTCTCAATTTGAGCGGTGACCTCTCAAATTTTTATGCATGTTTTCACTGTTAGACCTATTACATATGTAAATAAAACATAATATAAAACTGTGGTGAGGGTTGTTAAGCATGCAATGAGATTTTCTTAGACAAAGAAAGCAACATTGATCATAAAAGTTGGAGAGGACAAACTGGAATAGGTAGATCTTAAATTTAATTGTTTGGGTTGTATGTTGGAGGAAAATGAGCGTAATGTTAAAAACATTTGAAGGAGCATTGCATTTGCAAATGTGGAGTTCACCAATAGGAGAGAGCTAATTACAAGGACCTTGTGTAAGAATAAAAAAGACTTAAAAATCTAATATGGAGGGTGACATTTTGTGGTGCAAAATTGTGGACTCTGAGGAAAGTGAACGAGAACTGGGTTCATTAATTTGAGTTGTGGTCATGGATATAAGGGGGAGTTCTATGGATGAAAGGGAGATGAATAAAGAAGTTCTTTGCATGGTGTATGTGGAAACTGCTGGAGGAGATTAGTGGGACGCAGAGTATGTGGTTGGAATGGCTAATGAAGGGCGGAGGGGATGCAGAAGGCTGTGATAGGAGAGGGGTGTTGGGAAAATGTGGAGGGGAAGGATTGGAGTTGGTTTTATGTTTCGGATGGAGAGATGAAGGACATATACCAAGCTGAAGAATGAAATGGGATAGGGGCCTACTCCCAATGAAGTTTAGAAGATTTTTCCTCTTTTCTATCTAGACATACCTTAACTTGTAAATCACCAATAATAATAACACAATATATAATGTGCCCTCTCATAGTTAAAGTGTAATACATACATAGGCTTTGCAAAATGAGTATATGTAGTTCAAGCAGTAAAGAGATTTACATACATTGATACAATTTATATCACTTCAGTCATTGACCCAATAAATTAATTTTCATATTAAATGCAGATGGATTAATTTTAATGTTTGTTTGGACAATTTGAAATCAATCATGTGAAAATTTAGATCTTAGAGGGCTGTTCTACTTAAGGGAGGACCTATTCTTGACACTTCTGACATTCCTAGTAAAATGGGCTTTCATTTCAAATTTCATGTCACAATTTCTTCATTAACTTTTGACTCTCCTTGTAGGCTCTTCCTTTGAGACAAGGGAAATACTCTTACTACTATCTTTCTCATTTTTCATCTGGCTGTGGCTTCAGTTGTTCATGACATTTTTTCATACTTAATTTCCTTTTTCATTCTGTCATTCCATGGTAATCCCTAACACCCTTTATAGTTTTTTCTATTCCTCTAGGTGTTCACAAATGCTCACTGTGGATCATTCAATTTCTCTCATGTTTTTTGTGCCTTGTAGGAGGAACTGTTGCTGCTACCAAAAACTACCAAAGAACAAAATTATGTTTATAGTATTCATTATTTGAAATTTTATTGGAGCATTGGTTCCCATTATGTTATAATCTATGAGATGCAGCCTTAATCCATGGAAATGTGACAATGAGTTGAAATGAAATGAATGTAGCTGCAAAGCTTGAGATAGTGATATCTGCTTAATTTTAGGAATATCTGAAGAAAAAGGGATTTGGCAGTAGCTATGTGTAATGAGGGCTCCGAAGTTTCCTGCAATTGTGGTGAAATTGCAAGAAATTGTGGTTAATTTGGAAACCTATGTATGCGTATCGTCAAAAATTTGAAGTCATTTTACTTACATTTTGGTAAGTCAAACAATGCCCCACTGGAAGATGCCTTGTAAGCTTTGATGTATATTAACTTCACCCACTTTACGTATGTTGCAATTGAAGGCCAGAGAAAGTGTATTAAAAGTGTGGAGCTCCAATGCTTGGGCTTGATAGATATGTGCATTATAAATGTCCCATTTTTGGACTGACTGAACAAATGCAGTGGCGTCACTAGGGGGGTGCGGACCACACTGAGTGACACCAACATGCAAAATATTACTGTCTGTGATTCTATGTCACTCTATGAAATTGTTGCTACGCATTGTTTCAGCCAGTGAGATATTTATTATTGAAATATAAAAATATCAGCATTTGACGATGATGATGGATTTATTTAAGTTCCAAGGAGCTTGGAGCTCATAAAGAAACAAAACTAAACCAAATTAACATATTTATTGTAAAGATTAATGGGAAGTGACACCAAATAATAGATCATGGTACAATACAATCCCACAAATATTTTTTAAAGTTTATTTAACATTTTCAGAGAAGAAACACTTTTTATATAATGAGGTAGATCATTGTATCTTTTTATTGCTTGATACCAAATGGACCGGGTGCAATACCTTACAGAAAGTAACCTGTCAACATGAATATCATCGGCAAATCCTGTGCAGTGGGCATGCATTTGAGAATTGAGAAATAGTTTGCTATTTGAACGTATTAGTTCATGTTTTAATTAAAAAATATGGGATACTGAGGAAAGTTGAACAATTGATTGTAATGGTAAAACCTCAGTCATTTGATGCACCTTGTTATTAGGTGTAAGGAAGTCAATGCTATATAAGATTTTCAGGGCTGTTATATCTCTGTGTGTTAGTTTTAAGCTCAAATACATGTTTTAATTTTGTGTGCATAATAACTCCTCCAGAAGATAACATTGTAGATATTTAGCTACAGTAATAGATAAAAAACTAAATGGCAACTATTATATAATCTGGTTATGCTGTTGGCTTCTGGCCAAACTTTCTCTATCAATGGCTCGCTTTAAATCACTACGTAAATCAGGAACCCAGCCAAGATTATTGTCCAATTAGCTACAATTACATTTCGATACACATCACTCATGTACCTCCGGCACGTCACTCATGGTTACAGCCTTATCTCTTGTAACAGTAAAATTTAAAGTTTAATGTTAAAATAAAAATAATAAAGTAACATATTTTATATGTAGTTCTTAACTTCTTGCAATCTTTTATCTCTGACCTTGAATTCAATTTTTCTTCTATGGCCTTTGTAATTATAGGATCTACTAAGGATTCTGTATGGTCCCGTTGTTTGGCCCTGGCGGATTCGGGGGAGGTCCATGGGTTAAGTCGTGAGTGGGTGACACCATGAGTATTTACACTGGATGACACCAGCCCTAGTGACGCCACTGTATAAATGTATTCCGTTACCATTTTTCAAAAGGTTCAATATCAGTCATTAGGATTCTATGTGAGATAAGCATTGGTGACCTTATGACAACATCTTAATTAGGTGTGGTTCTGTCAGTTTTTACCAATTATTTGGTTTGGAATCTGTGACTTCATTTTTATCGTGAGCTGTGAACTAATCTTTATGTATTAATCCTATATTTTTTCTTTGGAATATTGATTTACAGAATCGAATTCTTTGGCTAGACAGAGATAATTTAATTGCATGCTGTGAAGCTGGTATAATAGGCCAGGATTTGGAGAGAGAATTGAAATCTCAAGGATTCACTACTGGGCATGAGCCTGATTCATATGAATTTTCAAGGTAATTGGTTGCTAACTCACGTCAGCTTTTAATATCCTCTTAACTTTTTCTATCATTAGTATTTTATTCTCCTACTGTGATATTTAGTTTAAAATAACTTTACCTCCTAATTACTACTATACAGAAGTTAGGGCCTATAGTTTATTGATGGTTGAAGTACTGGAAATACTTTTAATACAGTACTGAAAATACTTTTAATACAGAACTGGAAAGTCTGTTAATCATGGGAAGATCTTGGAATGGAAAACAAGTTTAGAAAACTAGGAAATACATCAAAGTAAAAAGGTAGCCCGGAAATATTCTTTTCTATACAAATATTGTAGGTACCAAGTCTACGTCTGAAGGCAACAATATTCATATATTTTCGAGGAAAACACCTCATGAGTATTTAAAATAAGAAGTCGATATCCATGATTGACTGAGTTTTGTCTCTGAGCTTCTAATAATTTCAAATGCCTCTTAACTACGGCGATTGAATAAGGCCCCGTATCGTATAAGGTTTGTCTCCCTTTTGCTTCACCGCCATTACTGAATTTCTTAATTCCCCTTAAGCCAGATTTTATCACGCACCATGTACGATTAATTGAAAGAAAAACATTCGTAAAAGCAACTCCTACAATGTGCATTGTGGATTTTCTCCAAACTTAATTCCAGAAACAGTAAATGATTGCAAGGAAAAAACTAAACCAATATATGCTAAAATTACAAGAATGGCATCTTGGAAATTATATGGACTCGTTTTTATTTCTAGATTTACTATTTAAATTTGTAAGCGTATTCATTAATGTTAAGAATTATCGCAAGTTCGACTTATTTTTGCTATCTCGAATTTTTATGATAGTACAATCCCTTTTATATTTGAACTCCCACGAATTGTTTTTAGTCATTTACTTCGTTTCGGACTTTCGTTTAATTTCTGCTTATGGCTGCTACTTCTTTCCAAAAGTAAGCCAGGAAAAACATCTTTCAGAAGTGCGCTTACAACTTTTTCTTTGATCTAATTACAGTGAAAGCCCGGTATAGTGAGTACGGCGTATTGTGAGAATCCCGTTTTAGCGAGTGATTGTCTTTGTACCGCCAAAAGGCCTATGTTTTACTTGTAAAATAAAGTGGATATAGCGAGGCCAAAAAGTTCCTTCCACGGTATACGCTCGGTATTACGACAGATATCTCTTAAGGGCGATGCACCACCTAGCAAAAATTAACTATTTTGTTTTGTATAATCTGTTAATTAAACTAAATATTCAAGATGTGAGCCATATCTGCAACACCAGTTAACCAGTTATGTCCAAAAATTAGTGATTTACGGCCTTGAGTACGCTGTGTGCGCTCCCATTTTACGTTCTTCTTTTGTTAGGCCCAGTCATCAGTGAGAGGGGAGTGGGCGGACGACAAGCAAGTTGAGAGTAGAAGAGGGAACATTCAGCAGAATGAGAGCGATCTGTCGGAGCGATTGAAAAACTCAAACCATTCCGTCAACTCGATGCGCCCAATCACACGGCAGCAGAGAGTTGTGATGTAGGTAAGGGGCGGAGTTTACTTGGTTGGAGGGGTGGATTTTACTCGGTCGGAGGGGCGGAGTTTACTCGGTCGGAGGGGCGGAGTTTACTCGGTCGGAGGGGCGGAGTTTACTCGGTCGGAGGGGCGGTGTTTTCTCGGTCGGAGGGGCGGAGTTTACTCGGTCGGAGGGGCGGAGTTTACTCGGTCGGAGGGGTGGAGTTTTCTCGGTCGCAGGGGCGGAGTTGTCTCATGTGGTTTGTGCGGCAGCATCATGTCCGCGAAACGTAAATCTTTGGACCTTAAAACCAAAATTAATATTATAGACGAGTGCGAAGGTAACAGGTCTTCAAAGACTGATATCGGGAGGCGGTTTGGTGTGTCGTCATCTACGTTGTTCACAATATTAAAGAACAAAGATAAAATTCGTGCAGCATGGACCGAACTAGGATGACCTAGCAGCCAAAAACATTTGCGGCATGGGGAACATCCTCAAATGGAATCTGCACTATTCAAGTGGTTTTGTCAGCAAAGGTCTGCAGGACTGCCCATAAACGGTCCAATGTTTAAGGCAAAAGCTGACTACACTTGCACGAAACATGATGTGCTAGCTAATCGACTGAGATATTTTCTTTTCTAGCGTAAATAAATACTCGATGACACTAATTTGCGGTAGGTAATTGAATTTGAATCATAGAAACTGCTAGGAATAGGTGACTATGCGAGAAATATCTTCGACCACCGGTACATGCTGTATTCAGTGAACCTTCAGGCCAATTTTCCCAACTGATGGACGTACTGGTTAATATTCGAAAACTCGACAAAGTTGATATTATCGTCATGACAAATTCGCAAAATTATCCAAAAACTACAGTATACATAATATTTTAATTCCGATTAGTTACGGTGTCTTTACAGCTTTCTTCGGCGATCGAAAAATAGACAAACTGGAAGAAAAACACAGAAACTGGAGGAATTAATATTTTATGTAATGGAAAATGTCCTGTTTCTTTCTTAAAATTAGTTGATTATCCACCAGATTGTGCCTGAAACGACTTTTTTGCTGTTTACCTTTGTCAAATACCATGGAAACAAAAGAAAAACGGTAAATACGAACGACTATGAGAATTAGGTGGCTTTATTCAACACTTACGGATACAACGAGCGCTCGATTTAGCGAGTGATTTCTGAGGGATTATGAGCACTCGTTAAATTGGGCTTCCACTGTAGGTGCGTAGATAAATCTGGTGTGGGTGGAATTACAATACTAAGTTTGCTACAAGAATGTGCGATGTTCACAATAAAAGAACAATAGTTTGGATAAGGGATTTAAAACTGGATCACTCTGTTTTGCTCTATAGTAACTCATAATGTCAGGCTCAAATTTTAGCGCACACCTATCATCGCAAAGTATTCAGGGAAAGAAAATTTCAGGGGCGGGCGATGTATTTATGCGCAAACTATTACTAATTAATGTTTTCATTTTAAAGTAGTGAGCTTTCTAGAGTATCCAATATCATATCAAGTTCTTTCGCTATGCTTGGAACTATATGACTGTGCTTCTTTGATTTTCCATTTTTTTCAAGGGAATTCACTTCAAATATCTTCGGATTAAAGGAGCTCGATGCTATTTTATTCTAATATTGGAATGCCTAGGAAAAAAACGTTTTGATCCACTCAATCATGAACTTAAGCTAGTACTCAAATATTGTTTCATGGTGGAAATTGGATTAAATTTCTTTGTTTCCATAAAAGTAACCTTATGCCAATAATTTCACTTTTCTAGTCTCTCAAATGCCTCGTTCAATCTACTCAGTTAGTGAGTTAACTCTATTAGCGAGGATCTTTGCATAGAGGCACCACCCCTTTGGTCCTTCCAATCTTTCCTGAGAGAGCAATAAACATTCGGAACCAAAGGGATATAAAGACCCAAAGCAATAAACATTACTTCCATCACCCTCGCTCGAGGAAAGGCCCTAATCTGCCAAAAAGTGACAATGGAAGGAGGCAGCGGCTTCTTATTCGACTGGGTGTGAAGAAGCAGAGGTGTGGTCCGTCGCTGTTTTTGCTCATTATGTGGATGTGTGGAAGCATGGGAATATATCATTTCTCCTTCACAGATGCTAGAAAGCGTGGAAACTCAATGCCCACTTCTTTGGTTTACATCCACCTTGCTCATTTATTTTTTTATTATTTTCCTACTCATATTAATTAGCGTTATAAGCTTACAATAGGTTGATCCTTAATATATAGCATTTAGATTTTCTTTGTCTGGGAGTCCTTACGGTATCAAAATTCATATTACTTTCAAGATGTCATAATTAATTCTGCACTTTTTACAGGACATTGGTTCATATTTCTTCACTTCACCATCAAATATTTGCTGCTTAGGTAATTAAGTTAGGAAAAAAGCCACAAAACACATTGTAGAAAGTTCTATTACAAATGTTTTTTCTATAGACCTCGCATGAGAAAAATCTGAAGCAAGAGGGTGACCACTTGAACCTGATACAACCACTAATCTAAGATCAGCCAGCTCAAGTCATTCATATACAGTATAATGTCATTAGTGAACACATAATATACAACTATCTGAAGTTCTGCATTGGATAATAAATGACCGAATTCACAAGAAGGATGAGATGAGTGCGAAAGGTGCATTTTTCAATCTACACGTCCTTCTTTCTGAGCCTCGAATTATCACGAAATTATTTACTAAAAGAATGTGAAATTCAAAGCTCATCATTTTAAAATTAAACAATTGTTTGTGCAGAAATAAATTGCCCATAGAAAATGTTTTCCTAGAATGCTTTGCAAGGACAGTTGTGCGCTCAAATTCGAGCCTGACATTATCGGTTTCTTCAGAGTGAAATTGAGTGGTCCAGTTTCAATCCAGAATATATTACACCATTTCAAATATAATATAGATTGTGGTATCACAAGGATTTCCAGATAACGAAAATGCGTCAAACATTTGAAAAAAATTTACGTTAATGAATACGCGTAAAAATTAAAATACTCATAAGAAACGAAAGGAACTCCAGGGATTGAGACCTAAGATAGGCTTTTGTTTTCCGTGGCTGCTTGCATCTGTTGTGTGCGAGGGACCTTGGAACGTCTGAACTTTGCAGATCTCCCTTTTCTTCTTACTCACACATCACAAGAAAAGAAACCCTACCCTTCCCCTCGGATATAATCCATTTCGCAGGTCAAAATTTTCCTTCTGTGGGTGGTTCAACTCGCCCAGCTACGGGGAGATAGAGCTCTCGTTCCGCTTGGAGAGGTTATTGCTCTTTCGCTCAGGGGGGCGTGGTTCGGCCACATTGTCACATCGTCGTAAACTCGGGACTTAAAAATTTTCGGCAGTACGATTTTTTTTAACAGAACTGTACATAGGCCCAAAAAAAGTTTTGTTGATGCTGATGGTCAACCTCAGCAAGTCAATCTTTTTATGGATGATTAGTATTTGCTGATAATGTCACCAGTTAAGTTGTGTTCTGTTGCTTTTTCCTATGTTAAATTGCTTTAAATTTGTGGGGTGGAATCAAGTAATAAACTGTTATTATGGCAATCTCCAGTTCAGCAATTGCATTGGAAACTATATGGCTGAAAAATAATTATATTTTTTTTAAACCAAAGTTTTGTTTAAGGATGATATCAGTCGTATTATTTCAACTGAATTTAAATATTAATAGAATTTCCTAATGAACCTTCATTACCTGTTACAGGCTTAGGATACTTACTAAAGTGGGGTTTCACTAACTTATGAGAATAATTTTGGAGTATGTACCTACTCTTAACTAAACAATGTTCAACGTAGAATGTCTGAATGTAGCAGTATAAATCTATACCGTCAGGGTTTGAAACATTTCTTAAAAATATTGAACCTTATTGTATTTATTTGTGCTTACTTTTTTTTAGCTCATTATGATTCTGAGGAACTGAGTTTCTAGGGCAAGTTTCTAGATGTGTGTATATTATTGTGTAATACATATTTTTTATGCATTAATATAGCCTAATATTGGTATGTTTTATGTCATACTTATGGTGTAATAGATTTCATTACTAACTCATTTGCTGGATTTGCATTGGCTAAACAGTATCACTGCTTAATGGCTCAGAAAATGAACTACAGTTTATTCAATCAATTCTAACTTATACTCCAATTAGCTCATTAAACTAGTAATTTTGTTGTCTAAAATTTAAATAATCTTAGGGAAAAGAAGTTAATTGTTGGAATCAAACTCATGTTTCTTTCAGTCTTGGTGGCTGGGTGGCAACCCGTGCCTCCGGAATGAAAAAAAATGTTTACGGCAACATTGAAGATCTTGTTGTGCATGTGAAGATGGTCACACCAACTGGTGTTCTTGAGAAACAAGGACGTGCTCCCAGACTATCTTGTGGCCCAGATCTTCACCATGTTGTTCTGGGTTCAGAAGGTAGGTTAATGCAGTTGCGTGAATACATATTTTTATGTGGCCAAATCCAATGACTAATGTGGTTTACTGTTTTTCCTGGCCCATAAGACACAGTGTGATTTTTGGGGATACATTTTAGAAGAATAATCTGTTGATGCTAACAATTTGTGAAAAGGAAATGGAATTGTTAACTTTAAAAAATAGTTAAAATTCAACGGGAAGTTGAAAAAATTATAACTGTGTCATAAGGCAAAAAGAATCCCCTTGATGTGATGTGCAAATTGCAAATACTATGTATTAAGTATACCATCAACAATTCATTAACCACCCATGGAGAGGATGAGGTGAAATACACACCGGCTAAAATCTCACTCTAAATCTCTTATTGATCAACCAGATAAAAAATTCTCCAATGGCCGTAAAATATATGCACCACTCGTCAAAAATCAAACACTTACTGTGTTGGTTTGCGGGAATGGGGACTCTGCAACAGGGACCAACCACAGTTTTTCCACCAGAATACCCTCCTGTGGTAGTTTACGGGAAAGTTATTTCCTCGCCAGGGACCACCACAGACACACACAACCCAAATGGAATCCTTTGCAAGGCTAATGGGACCCCACTAAGGATTCCTGGGTTTTAACCTGGGATCCTTCGCAGAGCTGAAGTGACTCTACTAAGGATGCCAAGTTATTAACACAACCACAAACTTAATCACACAAAACAATCACTCACACACACAGTAGGGCCCCAAATTTCTGGGAGAACAGCTCAAAAAGAGCTTGGTCAAATAGAACAGAAACAACAAACAGGGAACGAGGGTGGACTTCGTACATGCGTATTTCGACCACAAAGTGGTCCTCTTCAGCGAGCTGAAGGGAAAAAACACTTGCAACACGAGGTTGAAAGTGAATGAAGAGGAGGGTACTATAATAAATTGGGAAGGGAACAAAGGGGGGTTGGGAAGCGGGGGGGAATGACCAAAGGAATTGGTAAAGGGCATTGGTGGGTAGTGGGAATGGGGGTGAAGTGGAAAACCCTTGACTTGCTCACCACCACATTGCACAACAATTATTGTATTTCGTCGTGGGAACAAGTCTGGGTGGTCTTTTATGATCGTTATACTATGTGCTGTTTCTAACCATTTTATTCTGCTGCTTACCGCTTTTGTTCATATTTCCTTGCTGGATACTTGAAATTATTCTCTGCTTTTGGATCTCTGTTGAGCATATCGAAAAGGTATAAGATGCATATCAACAAGTTTTCAGTAAGTGTCTCATGAATTATATTCATTCGATCACTTTTTGTGAGATAGATAATGAAAATTACTTTAAAAACGTAAACTTCAAATTTTTATTAAAATAACGGTGCCTTTTATTGACTTGATAGAATGATATTATCCACCGCATATTTCCATTGAATTATTCATTATGATGCTTTACAAAAAATATTATTTTGAATGATTTTGCATTCATCTCCAACAAAACCATGAAAACTGTGATTTTTGACCTTAAAAAACCATGAATAGCCATGAATTTCACTCACATGAACTAATGGCCAACCTGATAATCTAATACATTACTTGGTATATATTCTCAATGGCTTAATAGTAATAGAGATGCCTATGGTTTTATGCAGCTAATATACGGAAATTTTGACCCCGAAAAAGTCACCTTATTTAGTCACTCGAGTATTAGTCGAAGGTAGGTTTTCACAGGCCAAATTAAGGAATAAATATCTTGATTTATACTCGAGTATAGACTGTATGTATATTAAAATAATTTTTAGTCAGTGATGATGTGCCATTTCCTCGATTTTAGGTTGTACATGTAATGATGGCTAAGGGGATGCAGCAATAAAATTGGCCTTCAATCTTATTTCTCTCTTTACTACCCTTTGTAGGAGTTTCTGATAAATATTACAATCACTCTCATACTTCATATAATGTAAATTCTGGTAAACCTAAGTATGTTTTCAAAACAGCAGTAATATTCCACTGCTATTTCTTCCATTGTGGTTGAAATTTCTTGAGGATGTGGATACAATGATGTGTGAGTATATCATTTGTCTACAGGTACTTTGGGAGTCATTACAGAAGTTGTGTTGAAGATTCGACCATTACCCAAGTGCAAGAAATATGGATCCATTGTGTTTCCCGACTTTGAATATGGTGTACAATGTATGAGGGAGGTGGCTAAAAAGGTATGTTCATCAGCTTGCAACAATCGGTTGTTTCCTCCAATGCTCTCTCAATCCTACCTTTTTCTGCCCTCTTGAGTTGTAATCAATGCGATTCGCAGAGTGAACACAAATTCCTTACAAAGTTTATGGGGAGCTCTAATGGCTTCTCTATTAGCTCACAACGGGCATTCTTGATTTCAAGTAAGTGGTCATGTATTCTTCCATTTGGCAGAGGGAAAATTTATTCATAAGTTATAAAGTATGTATATTCATAGTTTTTTCTTCGCTACCATCTAAAAGCTTGAGTTTCAGGAACACCCTTCGTGAGCACTACTGTGTGATTAACTTTCAAAATTATGGGATGCCTTTTATTACAACTCATTATTTAATGTCTTTTAGTGCAATATATTGTTTGATTCATTGTACATACTAACCACTTGTGTTTGACTGAACACCATGAGATATACCATATTTGTCGGTGTATAAGATGCACTTTTTTCCCCTTCCAAATACACCAGAAATAACAATGAGATGCCAGTAATCAAGATTATGAGTAGAAATTTCAATCAGTCTAAAACTAAATTTATATGAAACAGGTGTATATTTATGTAGAACTAGCTAAAGGTACCCGTTGAACTTCAACGGATGTGAAAAATATTGAACTTATTTTATAAGAAAACCACAAAACATAAAGAATACTGTCAGCGTGATCATTTGAGGTGTTCGTATCCTATCTTGTTTGTTGTGATTCGATCGTTTTCCCTTTCGTGCATGGAGAGTTGAGTGATTGTTTGTCCTCATTAAAGCACGGGAAACCCAATAATGGGCCACGAAGACTCATTACTACTTAATAAATAGCACCTAGGTTGATAGATGGTGACCTCGTCCCTCAAGTTCTCTTGAGCCGTCTTCTGAGTGAATAACAGCTTGATCACTTCCCTTGTGTACATAAATATATTTGCATTCAATGACTTTATTGAGTTCCGCCATTCACCTTTGATATGTGCGTTGAGTATCTTAATCAGGATAGGAGAGTAGAGTCTAATCCAGCGGTTGACAACGTCAAAAGGAGCATTTTCAATAGCAGCGATGTTTATTTGTCCTATGAATCCTTCAATACCCGGACTATGCCTTTGGCATAAAGGGTGACTATATTCATTTTTTCCTAAATCATAATCATTGGTTACAAAATTAAAAATCTATGGTGATCAGTCTTAGTGCACTTGCCAATTTTAATGCACCAATGACGTCCATTACGCAGAATATCCGTTCTTCTTATGGGTAAGAAACATATAGTGACGCAATTATAATTTCCGCCATATTAAAACAGATTGAAGTTTCGAAACAAATGGCTCAATATTTGAACCAGATTTTTAGCTGGTTACCCGTCAGTAGGTTTGGTTAGGATGAAATTTGTGCGGTTCTTAGCGTAATCCGAGAAACACTACGGGGAGATTATCATGAGATTGATCGTAGGCATGTCTTTGAGCATCCAAGGCTAACCTTTGTCGTTTTTCATGCAAAGAAGATATTCCTCATGCTTTAAAAATATTTTCAAAAGGTTACCCTTGATTCTATAAGGCATGTTTATGGATATATTTTTAATTCCATGGAGGGGAAACACAGAGGCAAGTGAGAGACTCAAATAGGCAACTCGATGATTGAGTCAATGTAAGTAAACTGCATTTTAACCCGTTTATGTATATATAAATAACTCGTAAAGTTTATGTGGGAATTGGTCTAAAAACAGTTCGCAATCGTAATGAGAGGCAGACGGTTCCACTACGTGTAATTCATCTGAGTATTAAATTATAATAAACGACGCCGTATTTGTTGTAGCAACGGAGGCATTATTAACATTATTATTCGCTGCACGTAAATATTCTTCCACGTTTAATTCCTTTATGTGTATCGTTTTATACATAAGTGTTCTCTCGTATGCAGTTCCCTTATGAGAGCTACTTTGAGAATAGACATTCAAGAGTATACCTGTAAATATGCATTGAACTTATCGATTACCCCCCGAAGCAATTTATCATGGGGCCCTTGGGACTCTGGGCCCTTCTTATGCAAATTTTCTTTTTACGTGCTATCATGGGCCGTCAGGAAACTTAAATGCCAGATGCGTGAATATCCTTTGAAATTCAAATATCTGGTTGTCAAGGAAATATGCTATTGTTGTATAAAGAGAAAAATGTCAGATTTTTCAGAAAAAAATATGATATTCAGACAATTACGAAGCGTAAAAGAAAATCGATTGAAAGAATTAAAAACTTCATTTATTCATCCATCCGATAAAAAAAACTTCAGCCCTCTATCTTGAGTGAAAGTAATTTTTAAAAGCAAAAAATAAAACCACTGCACCAAACCCAATGCTTAGCATGGACCACAGGGGACCCCCAGGGGGGGCCTTTGGGGGCCCTGACAGATTTTTAATATAGCCTATGTTTCATCCTGGTACATTTTCTAACTACATACAAAATTTCAGCTCAATGGGTTCTGTAGTGTTTGCGTGATTGAGCAACAGACAGACAGACAGACAGACACCATTCAATTTTTATATATTAGTATGATGTATATCAGTTTACTATTGCACTTTGGTTAACGAAATTTCCCGGCCTCTAAGAAACATTTGAAATCGGCCGGCACGTAATGTGGCGAAGGCAAAGCTATGTTTGCATGTATTCGATTGTGTTGCCATCGAAGGTTTCCATCTCTCTATTTTCGCTGCATACTATGTAATGGCAGGGAGCTAATGGTGCACTCATTTGTCTCAATGCATTTGTTTCTGGGTTTCAACGACTAGTTACTTAAATACAGTGGCTATTAAAAAAAAGCTATCCCATTTTTCCCAGAAATTGTTAATGTATACATGTGTGGATTATATTTTATTCTTCTCAAATATAACGAAAAAAATCTCAGTGCATGTTTTGTGTTCGTACATATTTCCCATCCTACAGGCCGGGAAACACAGTAATGGTCATCCTCTGTGGGTTGCAATTATCTTGTGCATACATTTAATGTGTGAAGAACTTCTATATTTGTCATTTACAGTTTTGGAATAGTAACAAAAGTAAAACTGTATCATAGATTTTTTGATGGGATATTTTCTAAAAATTTGGATGCAAACCACATCACTAGTCCTATAACTTAATGAACATTGTTCTGAAAATCATTCACAGCGCTGTCAGCCTGCATCAATTCGCTTGATGGACAATGAGCAATTTCACTTTGGCCAAGTGCTGAGGTCAGCTCCAGGCGCATTATCACGTTTCCTTGAGGGAGTCAAGCATGCTTATGCCAAGTACTTGCTTGGGCTCCATCCAGATAAGATGTGCGTAGCAACTCTAGTTTTTGAAGGAGAACCTGAAGATGTAGCCTTGCAGGAGAAGAAGATATATGCTATCGCAAAAGAATATGGTGGAGTTCCTGCTGGCCAGACCAATGGTGAACGGGGCTATATGCTCACATTCGTCATTGCGTATATCCGGGTAAACTCTTCATTTTTTAATTAAATTTAATTTTACTAAAATTACTTTATTTTTCCACAGATTTTTATTAATGTGTTGCCAAAGTTTCACTGTGTTGCAACATCATGTACAGAATTTTACTGTAGGTATATAAGGTGATTGCATTGTGGGAAAGTGGGGAAGGGTTGAGGATGGGAAAGGGATGTGGTAAGAAGAGGGCAAAGAGTTAAAGGAAAGATTTGGATGGGGGAGGGTCTGGGGTGACTGGGATGAGGTGTTGGTGCGGTTTGTACGTGGGGTAAGGGAGGGTCAGAGGAGGCCAGGACTGGTGACCAATGTGGAGAAGGGGGCAGTGAAATGGGGTGAATAGAATCTATGTGGAAAAACTAAGTCATACTTTTCATTTACAATACAAAGCAACCCCTCTATGTTACACTGGATGCCATCATATATTGAATGATGAATTTGGATCACTTCCTCCTCAGCAAATAGAAATCTTTGACAAACCAGGGGAATTGCTTTTGAGTTCTGGAAAACTTGGAAAGTCATGGTAACTCTCAGAATACCTTGAGATGGATTGTTGAAGTGATAAATAAAAAATGGACATCATGAAAATGATTCGTACAAACAAAGTGAGAATATTTTTGTAAATTGAATGTATCATCTATTCATAATCGTTTAAAATTTGCCTTACTTCTTGTCTCTGAACTTGTTTGATTCCATTGGGTGTAAAAATATAATCCTAAGTCTTAGGTTCCAAATTTCTTTGCAAATAAGATGATATGTAGTGATGTTAGGGAAATGTTTCTTCAGTTTCATTAGAGCCCAGTTTATCTAACTTTCAGTCATCCAGCAATTAGATTCTTGCTGTTGTACATACATAACAAGGGAGTTATATCCCACAGGGCCTTTGCATTTTAACTCTTCACCTTCCACAGTATTTGCATTATTCATTTATGGAAAGCTCATCTTGATTTTTGAAAATTTCAACTATTTGTTCTAATACTTTTGGGACTTCACTGTTTCATGTATCATGTCATTATTTTATTGGGATGTTTATAATAAAATGCAGTTTAATTTAAAATGTTTTAAAATACGAGGTAATGTTAATTTTTTTATGCAAAACTATTAACAACTATTTAACTATTAATGAGCTTTCACCTGAGCCTAAATATAGGCTCAATGAGTGTTTTTAAATGACCCGAAGAAGGTAAATATCAGCACCTTGAGCATCTAAAAATACTTCTATGTTTCGGGTGATTAAAACTCTGTGATGATATTCTGAAGCTTTGGAACAAATTAAAAAAAAAAACTCAAATTTGATGAATTTTGAGTGAATCCCTCATTTCTTAATCCCCAAAACTTGATTTATTGTAATTTGTTGTCCCATTCAGCATCATGGTACATTATACTTTTTTCCTTAAGCAAATTTTCCTTCTGCACTTCAGTATGTATGATTGTAATAATTAAAAAATATGCCAATCAAGTCTTGTTTTCATATTTTAATGTTTATTATAATGTGTAACTCTTTTACATACCCCAAGTTTGAATTCAGTAAATTTTGCTCTTCAGTTAATACATAGCTATTATGTGAATTTCTTTTTACTATTAATTAACCGAGTGAATTTTGCCTTGTTGTTGTTTCATATTTATGCACCTTGAGATAGTAATTTTCGTTATATAAAAATGTTGATGAAAACGTATCGTGCATTTGATGTGAAATGTTAAAAACAAGGGTCAATCAGTAAGTTTCTTCAAATGAATACGAGGAAAGAGATCAATATCTGAAATGTAACATCATTGGTGTTACCTCATTGACTTCTTAGAATTGTTCAGTGTTTAATTTCCAGACAAGTTTTTCATGCAATCACATGCGAAGATCATGTAAAAACTTTTTTTGGTTCTTTTATTTATATCATAATTTTAACAATATAGTATAACAGTAATTTTAACAGCATAGTCTCACAATGCTTTATTGCTTTTTCTCCAGGATTTGGGATTAGAGTACAATGTCGTATCAGAATCATTTGAGACATCTGTACCTTGGGATCGTACCATTGCCCTCTGCCGAAATGTCAAATATCGAGTTGCTCAAGAGTGCAAAGGTAATTTAGCTACTTGAATGATTACAATACTTTTAGAATGTCTTATTCATGTAGCCCATGTTATGTTGCCCATTATTTTTTATCATATATTGTTTATAAAGCCCATGTATAATTTTTTTAACATATACTGTTTATGTTGCCCATATATAATTTTTTATCATATACTGTGCAACCTTGATTAGCTCCTTCCCTGACGAATTATTTCGTGAATTCTCTTCCAAAAATGTCACATTTTTTTAACCTTCAATATAATTGAAAAAAGGGAATATATGTAATCGATTTTGCTGAAATTTTTTGTTTTAATATTTATTTTCAAGGTTAAAGATTGCTAAAATTGGTGACAGATGTTTTGCATCTGAAGTGTTTTTCAACACCAATTTTTGAATTTTTTAATAAATTTTACCCAAATTTTACTTTTAATGTATTCAATAAGCATATTTTTGGAATCATCTTAGTATTTTCTTTCTTAGACATAATTTTTTGCATCTCTTACGTAAAAACAATAAATTGTGTTGATTAGTTCCATAAAATCCGAAAAATAATACTTCTGGTCTTCTTTCCGCTCGCCACTTTTTTCATGGCCTTGCACTAGGGAATACCTCCCTGCTTTCATTCCCACTGCGTTAGGAAAGCTATATCTACCTCTGCCTTCCCCTCTGCTCGTCTTATCTCTCCGAAGAGCAATGGCCTTCACATGTTGCGGGTTGCATACCACCGTTATTATTATTTTTTTGGCACTGACTTTACCCTGGAAAAAATGTAATACCTATCCCATTGTGTTGGCTTTTACATACTTAGGCTTATAGAATTTTTCTTATATTATCCTTGCGATGAATCATGAATGATCTCAATTGCATATCTGGTACTTAGATCAAAACCACAGCTAGTAACTATTTCTAAGTTAGTAGAACTTCGTACATTTTGATCCAAAAGTCCGTCCATGAAACCATCCAAAATATGACACTATTAATGATAAAAAGACCCAAAAATATGCGGAAATGGGAAGAAAAAAAATAAAAAAATCTCACTGAAAACTGAAAGGAATAATTTTATTCTTTGCAAAATGAATTTTATATTAGAAAAAGGTCCCTTTCACAAACCTATTCGCAAACTTTTGAAGTAAAAACTAATATAAAACTAAAATGCTAAAAATAAAACTTAATATACAAGTACAGTAAACCCCCGTTAGTTTGAACCCTCTTCATTCGAAATATCGATTAATTCGAAGTTGTGCGCAGTCCCCGGCAAACGGAATAGGAAATTGCGTACTTAATGGTACAGATAATTCGAAATACGCTTAATATGTAACTCGAAGTCGAATTTCGTCCTGTGACGCCCCAACGTATCGTTTATTTCGAAACGATTCACCGGGGCAGCGCACTTCGACGGTTAGTTACTATCGGTGCCAAAAAAAGGTAGAACACTGAACTAAGCATTTTTATGAAATTCCGCCAGAGCTCCATAGAGTCCTGTAATATATCGTTTTACTCCTTGTATATTTGACTACAAAATGCATTCATTGAAAAGTATTTAAATGTAGACGTTTAGCTTCTACGTTTGAAAGGGTGAAGAAAAAAACATAAAAAACTAGGAGAATGGCAAAATGGTCGTCTTATTCATCTCGTCACGGCCAAAATATTTGATTCTTGCTCTTCATTATTTTTTTATGAAGAGAATGACATCTCCGTATTATAAATATTGTTTTAAAATTAAGTTTTACCCATTCTTTGATTTTTATAATGACCGAAAGCTACCTTTCAATTTCCGAGATGTGGAAAAGTATATTAATATCGAATATACGTATTTTTTATGGAGAGAATATTGCAAAACTTTACATGTGGAAATGTTGATATTCTTTCTCTTACTTAAAATAAACCACGAAGATGAAAATCGCCTCACAGAAAAGTACACTGCCATTTTGCGCAGTTGGTAATGGTGAAACTCCTGGCTGCATGCACCTCATATCAAGTTCAGCATCCTACCTTTTTTGTGCCGATAGTAGTACAGTAAAACCCCCATACAACGAATTTGTTGGGACCGGAAAAATGACTTCGATGTAGGGGGTTTTCGATGTATGGAGGTGGTGTGCGAGTTGCGTCTCCACAGGGGCATCCAAGTGTTCCGCGTGCTTTACGATGCAAGTCGAGTATATATCTCAATCTTGCTTTATTCACCGTTAAAACCTTTCATAGAGTGATGATAAACAATTTTTATTGTTTACCATCAAATACCGTGGCTATCACCGCGTTATTTTCAATCTGCGTATTTATAATTGAAATTATCGTTTTTCTCGTCGATTCTGCTCTACGCCTCATTGCTTACTTTAGTTACGGTCTGAAAGTAAAGGAGCGCCAAAATTAATGCCTAAGGATTACGTATTTTAAAGTGCTCCATAATTCTAGTATCTAATCGATATTATTCTTAGAGTGCAATAATTTAAGTCAATATCAATTGGCAGTTTTATGCAGCAATTTTGCTTGAAAGAGCACATATTGCCATTTAGACTTCCGAAATAAAACGCACTGTTGGAATCCCATTGAAATACCGGTAAATATCTATGTTCGTGACCAGAATATACTAGATATCGATAAACGACGATGGAAGTTAGGTGGGGCGAGTTAGTTACCACGAGGAAAAATGTGGCAGTCGGCAATGCACTGAGGTCACAATGGCAATCTCAGATGATAATGCATTGACGATGCCGTTAACGCGTGTTGGAGGCGCACCCTTCTTTTTATGCGTCGAAGTTGAAGAAAAAATTTTGGGGCTTTTTTTTCTCCTATTGCGAGGTGTTGCGGGCCTAACTTCGAATTTTCGGCCATTATCAAAGCCGCTTGCGATATTCTATTATAATTTACGCGGCATTTTTCATAGGCATGTATGGACCTGGGAGGCAAGTATTCACTTGTGGCCATAGCCCTACAATGCTTACATTGTTTATTGTCCTTTGGAATGAGTGGAGTAATTGATATTCATTAAAACAAAACAAATCCGACCTCGCTACAATTCGTGTTTAGTTGGTAAGTGCGGACAGTCGCACCGAGCTCTGATTTATAAATCCGAATCCCCCCACCGTTTTCCTAATGCACAAGTCATAGTCGCTGTAGGTCACCTTTTTAAACGTGGTAAACTTTTACAAATTATATTTTGCTGTAAATGATGATGAGTGGGAATGCAAACACGTTAAATGCTAAATTTCCAAGCATCAGCCGCATAAAAAACGAATGATAAGGCGTAGATACGACATCAAAACTTGAAAAAAATCAAGCTTTGAAAGAAATCATAACTGTCTATGGAATTTAAAGCATTTATTATTTCAATATTGTACAACAAAAATCTTCAATGAATGACAAAATAAAAAAATTTCATGATTTACATAAAAACGGCTGATTTACATAAAAACGGCTGATTTACTAGTGAGACGGGCGTCGCAGTACGGCGGCACGCGCGTGCATGTCCTGTCACAGCTCGTAGATTTTCCCCGAAAAGACCTTCTGTCCCTATTGGTATGGAATAGTGCAACCTTATCCTTCCTCCATCTTCTAATGCACGATTCTGGCACATCATGCCTTAGTCCGGCAGCGCGGTTTCCTACATCCTCAGCGTCTTTGATGACTTAAAGCACTTTAATTTTGTCAAATACCGTGAAAGACCACAACTTTTTGCCCTTGTTCATTTTGGAACAAAACTGACCTATGTTGACACATGCACAACTGTTAATATTCACAGAATTCTCTCAGTTGAGCTAAAGGCAGGTGCATACAGTTGAGTCACTCAAAGTTGTCCGGTGACAGAAAATGAGAAAGTTAGGGGGGTGGAAATTTCCAGTGCTTGCACTTGTCGCGGGGCCCCCAATTGCACCCCACACCCTTGCCTTGTCATACAACAAGTTTTTAGGCAACTGCATCCCCCGTAAACAAGCGAGCGAATGATACCCTCCCCTTGATGACTCACGATAAGCACCAAGGTCACTCAGCTCTCCAGGGACTTGCCTCGGCCTTGCGGCGGTAGGCGAGCGATAGAGTGGCAACGCTGTTTCATGTTCCTAATGTTTGACATGGAACACACTCGAACCCAGCCATGATAGACGTGAGCAGCATAGGTGCCGCTCGCCACCAATCCCAGATATTAAATTTTTCTTGTGCCGTTCTACTCATTCTGTGGCAAAATGTCGGCTGAGAACGTTCTGTCTTCTGACAGTATATACTGCCATTTCTGATTCTGAACGTCATCTACATCTACGATGTACCGTGCAAGCCACCACTAGGGTATGTGGCACGGGGTGATTCCACACCAGGCATGCAGCACTTGTCCCAGAACAAATCAGGACCTCGCACGCTCCCCCTGGCGCTAGGCGCAGGCCAAAAGCAGTCAGGAGAACAGTGCGCAGTCCAACCGGAAACTGGGAGAGTGATACATAAATGAACATACAAACATATCTTAGGTTGAATATAATAAACTTATCTTAGGTCGAATATAATAAACTTATCTTAGGTCGAATCACTGCTCGTTTCGTGGCCACTACTGCCCTGCCGCGATACTGCTTATAAAAAATTCGTGTAAGAGGCGCACCCTCATTTTCGGCTGCGATTTCTGGGAAAAAAGGTATCCTCAAGCAATCGAGCTAATATTAGGGCGATCTCGAGGAAACGCACCACTTGCCGGTTAACAGACCACACCCATCAAGGTTAAGGGCAATAGCAATATTTGGATAGAGTAGAGAGGTTACTCCAGATTTTCCTTTGGGATGGGGACAGAGTAGATAAAAATTCGCAATTCATTCGCTCGCTTCATTGATTGAACACCAACCAATGAAGTTTTGAATACTTCGCCCTCCTAACAAGGGGAGTGTCCGATAAACGGGTCGCAGATCTTGATGAAAATTCATATGCATATAGAGCTCCGAATGCATTTCACGAATCACCCCACATATGGGCGTATAAATCCAATAGTTTAAACAAAAAAGGCGTTTAAACATTTATAGATGTTATAAAAACCCTATTTATCAGCCTCCGGCATCAAGGGTGGTGTGGTCCATTGATCAGCGTACTGGTCTGCGGTGTGGAGGGACCGTGTTCGATTCCCGTCGGCGATAAATTTTTTCATGTTTATTTTCTTTGTTTTTCCTTCGTGGAATTCTATGATAACATCTAATTTTTACTTTTCTATTCAAAGTTTATTTTTAACGAGTGGAAATATTTTTTTCCCGAATACCATAGGTATTATTTTTTTTCTTTCCTGCGAAATTTCTTTGTTTCCCCATTCTTTCACCATGAAAACTTGATTTGTTCCTTCATTTGCAAGACCTCCTGTTGATATCATAATTATACAATAATGAAAATTTTCTGCAAGAGGTCACTCTCGCCATTTATAACACAAGCCTTATTACAATGTATTTATTTGTATATCTTTAGATCGTTAAATGGTGATTCGATTACGGAAATTAGTAGATAAGCCGATCACATTTTCCCCTCCTTTTTTCAATGAACGACAAAACAAGGAAACGGGGATCTTTGATCGTGGGTCTTATAAATAATGATGTAACAATTATTTAGGCTATTGCATAATTATGATATCAACAGGTGGTCATGCAAATGAAGGAACAAATGAAGTTTGCGTGGTGAAAGAATGGGGAAACAAAGAAATTACGTTGACTTTGCGGGAAAGAAAAAAAATAAGCCCTATGGTATTCGGGAAAAAATATTTCCACTCGTTAAAAATAATCTTTGAATAGAAAAGTAAAAATTAGATGTTAACATAGAACTCCACGAAGGAAAAACAAAGAAAATAAACATGAAAAAATTTATCGCCAACGGGAATGAACATGGTCGGCAGGCAGGTGGACAGTCTTACAATAACCCAAATAACACCTGCCTCTCCCAAAATAAAATCCGATACCGAAAGGTAATTTGAAACCATTTCAGAGGAAAACATGGAGCTCCTCCCATCCAGGGATCCCGGGAATGTAACCCAATATGGAAAAGTAATCTGATACGATTTAAAAAGGGAAAATTGAGCTCCATCCTCACAACCTGCACCTTCGCAAATGAGGTGGGGTGGATCAGTGAGTGGGGTGGAGTGAGTAATGCACCAAGAAGGGTGGGGAGGGATACCAGTCAGTGCCAGAGTCTTATGGTGGGAACCGTAAGAGTTGAAGGTTCCCACCATAAGAAACGTGTAAACGAGCCTTCTCGGAGCCAGAGCGTCAAGTTTCCTTCATGCCCTCTGCTCTGTAGGTCTCCGATGGGAACATTTCCGAAGCCCTGAGCGGAAGGGTTAAGACGCGGTACTCTCCGCTGCGGTTCTACTTCCTGCTTATTACGTGAATGTCTATGGAAAAATTACCTGTAAATGAAGAATGCTACGTTTTTTTTCTCAATAATTCGTTCTAGAGGAGCACTTTTCATGTTTTGGGCCCAAGCGCAGACTTCGATGTACGGAGTTTTCGTAGTTAGAGAGGTTCGTTACGGGAGGTTTTTTTGCGTTCATTGTCCATTGGAAGGGCCCGGGACCGGGCCAATGACTTCGAAATAGGGAGTTTTCCTTAAAATTTTGCTATATGGGTGTTCGTTGTATGGGGGTTTTACTGTACTTATTTCAAAGTCATTGTGATTTTGGCATCGCTTTCTTGAGCATAAGTTACTTTTAAGTGTTGCCAGGTTATTTTGAACTTTTGCTTATGCTTATGGTGCGCCGCACATCAGTAGCTGTTTACCCCCCATCAAATATCCCTCTTGCATTGTAACAGAAAACACTTTGTAAATATTTCCACACCAATTTTTTTTATTCAACCGACCTAGGTTTCGGCAAACATTGCCATTATCAAGGTGAAGTCACAAATACACGAGCGATATATATATAGGTATGGGATGGAGGAGGGGAGTGGTGGGAGAGTAAAGGCGACTGAATTGGGGACGGAGGGGGGGGGGAAGTCGTGACGCAACGGGAGTAAGAGGGGGGGGGGGTTTGTTTACAGGGAGGTTGACGGTTAGGATTTTAGTGGTAGTGACGCAATCGTCAGGAAGGTGACGGATTCAAATTTCGTTCAAGGAGAATGGAGAGTAATGGGGAGGAGTGGGATGGGTACAATTGGTCATTTACAACAGAGACATTTTTGTTTTTACATGACAAGCTTATTTGAAATTGTTCCAAAAAGTCAAGTTTTTTCCCTTTACATTGGGTATGGAGAACCAGAGTTTTAAAATCACTATGATGGTTGTGGTCAAGTAAATGTTTAGCAAAATTCGACTTAGGATCATCATTGTGCCAGCATTTTACATGCTCTCTTACGCGAGTGTTTATTGAACGCCCACTTTGCCCAATATATACGGCATTACTCTCTTACTCGAGTGTTTATTGCACGCCCACTTTGCCCAATATATACGGCATTACTAATTGTAATGGCGACGTCCCTCTATACACATCTCAGCCTCATCTCAGTGTTTGGGTTTTTTTCGGGGCTTTCGCGCCATGACTACAATGCCTGTAATTGTAATGCTTTCCCCACTCTTCCTTCCGAGCCTTCCCTCCTCGAGTGATAACTGTAGGATCACCAGGCATAGTGGAGTAGAATTTTCTGGATGGTGTGATATCATTTACCCATTCTCCCTGCGTTAGCACTTTCATTGTTTGGTAGCCGCTCCTCCCATCTCGCTTCGTATGCTTCCCCAGATTCTTTTGTTTGCCCTGAATTTGCTGACGAGTCATGTTTCTCAGCTTTGTTTATGCTTTTCCCATCTACTCTTGTCCCATCTCCCCAAACTTGAATGTGAATCATGAGGTAAGGAGGGCAGAAGATATAGGGACTATCCATTTTGAATAAGGAACTTTTCCACACTGTGTGTGGAATAGTACAAAGTTTTTAAAATTCAAAATGGATATCTATAACGTCCACGAAGTCAAGCCTGAAATTTATATAGGGACTACTTCTGTGTGGTGTATGTCCAACATTGCATCAGCGATTTTTTTTCTTGGGTTCCCTTGAGCTACTTTTGGAGGGCTAAGGGATTCTGGGGTCGTCGCCAACCTTGACGTAATACTCCACCCCTACCCTTCTCTTTTCTCTTCCAAGCCCCTTCCCTATTGGAAGCCACCTGACAATGAGATGAGAAGGGCATGGGGAAGCTATGAGTGAAATGTGATACTTTTGGTTCACGGTCGTAACTGATAAGGGACTTCCGGTGGGCAAGGATAATGATGCAGCAGTTCTTCATTGTAGAAAAGTCTTGGGGGAAAGGTGCTGAAAGCAGGCCGGTAAATTTATAGGACTACGGTGAAAATTTTTGTAACAAAAATACACCTCATGTGATATCACTGGACATATGCCTGAAATCATTCAATTTGTTTTTATTTCCCGCGTGATCGCTTCTGATAGTGCATACCAGCATACTTCTCCAACGTAAGAAGAATTTTGTCCATTAACTCCTCATTTTAGTGCATATTCTTTGCCTTTTGATAAAAAAATATGGCAGTACGGTGATTATCTCAGAAAATACGGGACCTTTTCCATTAATTTTCAGAAAGTACGTTTAGTTCGAACCCGGATAATTCAAAGTCCAATTTTTTTGGTCCCTTGAACTTCGAATTAACAAGATTTTACTGTATTTAAAAGTTCACCTTTGTATGATATGTTTGAAAACAAGGAGTTACGCACAAAGGTGCATCACAAGTTTTACAAATATATCTTGTTTCTTTTCTCACTGGTTTTCCCCTAGAGTCTCTTTTTCTTGTGCACACAACACACTTCCTCGTCGGGTTCTGCTTTTTTTCAGTACCCGGAATCACATCCGGGAAATGTCTCTCTGTCAAGGGGCAGGGGTGCGGTCCTGAGGGTGGTCGACCGGTCTTAGGGGAAATCACCTGAGGGTGGTACTTGTCTATCAATTTTTCAATCAATTCTAACCTATAGTCCAAGTGAGCTCTTCTCCCTCCTTTTTTTGTGAACAGCACAAAAGAGTTCCACACACAGCACCATAAAATGAAAAAAAAGCTTTTTGTAATACTTCTTCCCCCGTTTCCGGGGTATCGGGTAAGCAGCGAGTTGCTGATCCACCCTGTCAACACCGCCTATTGTCTCAATATAGTCGACAACGAGCTTAAGATTCAATAACATCTGTCCCCTATTTTCCACCTCCTGCATATCGCTGCTGTGGACTGTCGACAACAGCGTCACCTCTTTCTTGTCCTTCCAATGAATCACCATCATTTTTCCTTTTTGGTACGAAACCACTTCACCCCTCTTCATTTTTTTATTTTTTAGTCCATCAGGCATCCCTTTTCGTGTTGGACGCACAGCCCTGTACAAGTCCGTCCGCCGAGAAATCAAAGTCTCGGCCAATTCAGGCGAGGTATAAAAATTGTCTGTCGTTACACAGTACCCTTTATTAAAAAGTGGTTTCACGAGCGAGAGCACCACCTGCGAGGACATTGACATGCTCTCAAAATCCTTGTCCAAAATAGTCCCTTTTCCTGTATAAACAATAGTCGACCAAACATAGCCACTAATTGATTCACTCAGCATGAAAGTTTTTATTCTGAACCAGGCTCTTTTTTGGGAGATGAACTGATGCCAACCAAGTCTTCCTTTATACAGGAGAAGACTTTCGTCCACTGTTACGTCCCTTTCCGGAGTGTATAAATTCTTGAATTTTTCTTCTAACATGATGCAAATAGGCAAAATTTTATTTAGCTTTGGATTTAGGTGCCTTTCAGGTTCGTATACATCATTTTCACAAAAATGCAAATATTTTTGGATCAGAATAAAACACCTAAGTGACATGGCTTCTCCAAAAAAGGGTGTTGCCAAAATTTTCCTCCGAGACCAATAATGTTCTAGCTCCGGTTTTCGAACAATACTCTGAAGTATTGTCAAGGCTAAAAACACTCACAATTTTGAGCTGCTGATGTCCTGCCATTGGTTTCTTGAACCTGATGGTTTATCACGGAGACACTGGGTCGCATAGCGGTTCGTTTCATTGGTGATGTACTCTATCACAGGATCATCAAAAAAAAGTTAAAAAAAGTACAGAATTTCACCAACTCCAGCACACTCAAAATTTAGGGATGGCTCTCCTTCAAAAGGGAACCTAGAGGGTGTAGGCGGCCGAGTATTGTCCACTTCACACCACTGTCCTTCCTGCGCGGGTTCCTCTTCATCCTGGGTGTCGGAGAATGAATGCTCGGAGTAGCTGGATTCGGATTCCGAATCTTCAATGTCTTCGTCTTGCAGTTCGTCCTCTGTGAAGTCTCTTTCATTTTCACTCACCGTAGCTAATGTGGTAAAATAATTTGCTATGAAACACCAAGAAAGTAACGTCCGGACAGCAAATTAAAATAATCTCTGATGGTAGTGCTGCTTGCTCAGTGAATGATGCTTGAGGAAAGGTTGATGTGTTTGCTCGAGAGTACAACAAATAACTTAGCTACTTTTGAAATTTTTTGACGCTTCATTTTTGAAATGATCGCCCGAAACAAAGAACAACGGCTGGCTGGGGAAAACCTTAGGTGCAGCCGCGGAAAACCTTCGGTGAATTGACCAGGGAAAACCCTTGGTACATTGACCATAGAAATAAAGAAAGCATTGGGTTTAGGGGGCACCCAAGCAGTATTTTATGACAGATGTTCCAGCTGCTACCTGCGTACATACTTTTCCATGCATATTCTAAGAAATTACTACCCTTTGCCAATTCTGAAAATTGTCCTCGAGCGTGATAGAAACAATCCAGGATAGCTATTGGGGGAGTACGAGGGTATTTTATATATATTGTACGAGGGTATGCTTGGCCCCAAAAAGGGTAGTGTCCCCTCTGGGTTGCCAAAATCACTTAGTCTACGTCCCGGAAGTCAGTGGGATCCCCAGTCGAAGACAATTGGGCGGAAGTTTCTGTTTGTTGTCCTGCGGAGGATTCGGGAGAATATACCCCTCTGGTATTATGAAAAGGAAGTGCCGGAATTCTGCAGATGAGAGTAGAAGAATGATTCTCTGTTATCCGCAGACATGTCAGAAAATGAGTTTTTATTCTCCCTCATTCACACAGAAAGCTGCCCCAAAGATTGCCCTTCATTGAAGAGTGACTCTTATGTTACAATAAACTTCCTTAACCTGAGAGGTAATAAACAATAATAAACCAAAGGAAAACAAGCTGAACAATAATGAGCCAATGGAATATAATTTCACCTTTATTGCACATACAATTAGTCGGAAGAAGTGGGACCTTTTTTCAGATTAAATTTTATGATCTAAAGCTTTCATAGTGATGAGGACAATATAAAAATTTCATGAAGAAGTAGCTATCTGATCTTAGAATTTGCACATTTTGTATAACTTAGCAGAAAAATGTAGATTTTCATCTTTCCTTAGGAAAAAATCACGGATGGCACAATGTATTGTCAAACTTGACGCCGGCTCTACCGAGATAACAGGAAGAAAAAAAATGAAAAATACTAAATCGAGAAAAAAAATGTAATAAAGCAGCAATACACAAATCAAATGTCTAAAATGCGGTCCAAGTCTATGTAGAAGATTCATTATGGGGAATTAACGAAATGAATACTCCTAAAGGTTTTTATGCATCGCGCGCGTAAGAAAAAGTGGAAAAATCGGTTTCTGCTACCTCTGCCAGTCATGGGATAACTTCTAAAAATATCCGCTAGATGAGTTAAAAATCGTACTGTTCATGACATCTAGCGATGAAATATGGAACTACGAGTAAAAGCAGTTGATGCGTTGAGTAAATTCGGTCGGAACTGGAAAGGAAGAGCGATTCCATGGCAGGACGAGTTAACTCGGCCACATCCAAAGAGGAACCACCACTTTGGATGAGTAAACTCAGCCGCGTCAGGGAAGGGGTTAAACTAGGGTTCTCAGAAAATCACTTGTTCTATCAAATTTTCATCTGGGCAGGTGAGGAGTAATTGAATGCCATTCAGAAAATTCTGTTACTTTCCTTGAACTTGCATTAGAGAAAACAATATTTTTATAATAAAATTTGGCTGCTAACAAGCAAAAGGCCTGTTTATACAGCGAGTTGATGTGTGAAAAGAGTGCGTGTGGAAGACAAATAATTTTTACAAAGAAGGATTAAAGAATTTGGCGCCCTGAAAATGGTCATCTCCTTGTTGCTTCTGTCTGGTTCTCTTTATGAGGGTTGGGGTGACGAAGAGGCCCGCGGAATCCTTTCTTCTGGTACTCTGGGTGAGGTCAGAGGAGGTGGAGAGGGAAGGGTAGGAGTGGGCAGAGCAGGGGAGGCAGAGGGTTTGTTTCGGGTGATTTGGGGGCATACCATCAGAAGAAGGAAGGAATATGTCGACACTTGCTTCAGGGTGTCAGTGTTGAAGGTATGATTCGAATGTCTGGTAGGAAGGGGGGGGGGTGAGCGGGGGGAGGGGAGGAGGGATTTTGCCATGAGAAAATAGGCATTGGGAAAATCCATATATCAGGCTGTTGAGATGAAGTAATTCGAGGGAAACCGTGAGGACCTTAGGAATCTGCTGGATGTCGAGTGAAATGGTCTAACGTCCCACAGAATTTGGTTGCCATGGGTAGATACTTATACATACCTGTAAGTTTTGCTTTCACTCTTGCTTCTCCCTCAAGCACGATGGTATACACACGAAATTTAACCCAGCGAAGAAATATCCATGCTGAACAAATATAACAATAAATTGATGGTCAGTGAAGATAATTAGCATCATGTACGACCAGCATGCCACGCGAGATGGCTATAGATTCATTCCCTAAATAGAGAACAAATTCCGGGCTCAATGTTTATTTTATTCTAGAGTAAATAGTAAAAGACCCAAACAATGTTTTTGATGCTGAAATACCTACACATCATTTCACTTAAACATGTCTGACGAACAAAAAAAATTGGTGAAACTAAATTTATCTCCCATGTGTATGGCGGGGTGCATAACTATATTTCTTCCGTTAGATTTAACCCTTTCGCTACGAACAATGTTTTATCACGGCGTAAATTTTTCTACGTAAGCAAACGAACAACTTTTTAAAACAACATAAATTTTTCTACGCAAGCGAACGAACGATTTTTTAAAACAGTGTAAATTTTTCTACGCAAACTAACGATGTGTTAAAACTAGCTAGTTAAACTTAAAACTAGCCCTAAGCAAGCCTAAAAGGTGTGTGTTATAAAGGACTTCTTCTCGGGATGCCGCAGGTGTCCTTTCTCGGTTTGCGGGAGAGGATTACCTTGACCCTTCCTCGCAGTGCATGCCCCACTCACAACAGGGGTCCGTGTTCAGTTGCTTGTTGGTGCAGTGGAATAACAAATGTAAAAGTTTTTGTGCAATTGGCAAATTGAGCATTATAAGTGCATTCCTTATGTTTAGCTCTACAACTGCAAATTTTAAATGGAGTTCTACTGTTATTTTTAACTAAGTTCGTGTGTAAAGGAATCTCCAAACTAATTTTTGTTCGTTATTTAGTTGGTTAGTGAGTGATTTATTTCATGGTTTTATTTAGTAAGGGAGTTATTATGATTTTAGGTTCAACAACTGAATGTTATTTTTTTCATTTGAGTTGATGGCCATATTATTTGTGAGCTTCAATGTTTGTTTTTCCCTGTAATTACTCATTCTAATTTAATGATGACGGCTGACTATTTCTGTTCTGTTTTTGTTGGTCAATGGTTTCCGCCTAAAGAATACAGTGATTCCTGGCAGTCCTTCGAAACCTGAGATACACAAATGTTGGAAGGTATAACATCCGCTTCGAAGAATTTCTTATTCCTAAAATCAGGTGTTTTGTAATTGAAAGAAACAATTTTGGCTTGCAGGGTACTATATTAACGTATATCTAGATAAAAATTTTTACAAAACCTGATATATCGTGCTGTGGTAGATTAGAGCATGAACACAAACTTAGGATAATAGACTGTACAATGGACAGATAACAATAATTGAGCATATTAGCAGAAATGAAGCATGTATATTTCGGCTTTTTTTTACAAATTATTAAGTGCTTTCGATAGCTAGTGTAGCTACTTTTTATTTATTCACTAATTCATTAGTTTTAACTGCTAATTAGTACTAACATCACGTCTAGAATACTTCCTGTTTAACTGAATTATTTGTGTACACTTGCGCGGATGCGAAACACTTATCCAATCCAGTTTCCTAAAAATTTGGAATTCATCATAAAACTAACATATTTCTCTTGGGCCTTCGCCTTGAAATAGAAAATTGTCAAATAATTTTTGAGAGATAATTTTCCATTCCAAACACAATTCCGTTAATATTCACAGTACAATTGCGTTAAAAAATTGTATATGCTTAGCAAGACGTAATAAGAAATGGACTTCTGAGCATGTATATCCCGAGTATGCAACAAATATTTATTTAGCAAATGCATTGAAGCAAAAAAGTATTTGACAGCGGACACATGCCGGGAGAGCAGCTGCCAATGCGAGGAAGGGTTGAGGTTCCCTCCGCCCGTCAGCCGAGAAATGGGGTCAGCTCAATTATTTTGGTATTTTCTTGCTATTATAACCTAATCTTAGGAATAAAGAGAACCTTTCTCGAGGGTAAGTTGCACAGTAGAGCTCCCTGTGGGGGTAATGTTATCTATGCCCCTCCCAAGTTTCTCTTGAGACTCCCTGGTAACTTTGTCCGCGAGAGGATACACTACCACAGAAGTGCCTTGGATAGGAATGCCAAATGTCTCACGAAGCTCCATCTTTACGTAGCAGCCCGATTTTCTCCCTTAGATTGGGATTTTGTTGACGGAGCCACTATGGTGCTTGAGGATACTCTACTGAGGGTTAACTCTAAGAGGCAGAAACAAAAACTTAGCTGACTGATTAGGGACCAGAAACTGCCCCAGCCCCGAGTTCAACAACAACGAGTCATCATTAACCTCACCAGCGAGGACCTGGACCAAAACTCGACTTCAGTTCTTTCGAAAGGGTTGAATTTTGCAACAACTCCGAAAACCATCCCCTACTTGGACATTGTGGGAGGCGTGGAGCAAGCCATTGGGAAACTCCCACACAAAGAAGTGGAGGATAACAGGAATGAAGTTGCCATGGTCCTGAAAAGTGCCGTTTTACCGAAACCGAACATCAGCGGACAAGAAAGACGTGTGCTCTCATTGCTGTGCAAGAATACCAATGTCATGGTGCTTCCAGCAGACAAAGGAAATGCCACCGTGCTGTTGGAAACCACTGATTACCATAGGAAAGTACAGCAACTACTTGAAGACCCTGCACATCGCTCTATTAACCGGGATTCCATGGATGCTATAGTCAGAAAAACATCCGCCTTGATCAAGAAATCCATACCAACGTCCGAGAATAACCTACGTCTCGTACTGCAAGCTCCAGTCCACCTGAGGTTGTACGGATTACCTAAGATCCACAAGGAGGGCATCCCACTGAGACCTATCGTGAGCACAATTGGGTCACCTATGGCACCTGCTAGAAAAACATCTGACCAACTTACTGGCTCCTCATGTAGGCCTAGGCCTGCACCATGTCAATAACTCCGCTAGCTTTGTGAAAACTCTGCAAACCATCCACCTTAACACGGGGGGATATCATGGAGAGTTTCGATGTCATGTCTCTCTTCACCAGAGTTCCAATCGCAGAATCGCTTCAACTCCTGAAGGTGATCTTTGACCAGATGGCAGTTGACCTCTTTCAACATGTTCTGCACTCAGCGTACTTTCTTTACAACGAGCAATTGTACAAACAATTGGAAAGAGTTCCGATGGGGTCCCCGCTATCTCCGGAAGTGGCAAATCTTTTTATGGAAGACTTCGAGAAACGTGCACATTGGACACAGCCCCTCTCCAGCCTAAGCATTTCTTCAAGTGTGTGAATGACACTTTCATAGTGTCGTCACATGGACCTGAAACATTGGGAGAGCTCCTGGCGCATATGAACAGCATCAACCCTAAGATCCAGTTCACCATGAAATCTGAAGTCAACAATCCCCTGCCTTTTCTGGACATCCTCATCGAGCAGAAAATGGACGGAAGCCTTAGACACAGCGTGTACCGAAAACATACGCACACAGACTTATACCTCAATGGGGGATTAGGGATGTTTGTAGGGGGGGCCTTCGACAGGAGCCCGGGCACTTAGGCCTTCTTGGCCCATTGTGCCAACCCCATGCCTGTCTACCACGTGCGGACAGGGAACAAGAGCACCACGGTGAAGGTATGTATGGTCACCCATCCAACCTCTCTCCGGGCCCAACATTGCTTAACTTCGGTGATCTTACGGGAACCAGTGTGTCAATGAGGCTGGGCCCTTGCCCCCTCAATGGGGGAAGTAACCACCATCCTTCCCAAAAGAGAGGTGTGATGACGACGTTTCTCCACTGGACCAAGGCAGTGTCAGATGAAGAAAACTTTGCAGCCGAAGTGAAGCATTCGAGGAAGACGTTTCACACAAACGGTTTTGGAGAACGGGAGATTCAAATGGCCCTTGAAAGGTCCTTCAAGAAGAGGAACGGGGATGAAATGGGGAAGAAATATGAGAAGAAATTGAAAGGCAGAGCTTCCATTCCCTTCATCCCAACCATCTCAAACGGGATAGCAAGAATACTGGCCAAGCGCAAAATCGGAACGATCCACAAAGCAATAGGAAAGCTCAAAGACATCCTTGGAACCGCCAAAGACGACTTGGGACTGAAAGCACCAGGCGTTTACCGTATTCCGTGTGAATGTGGTACATGTGTACATTGGGAAAATGGGATGCACCATAGAAACACGTATGTAAGAGCATAAGAGGTGTATTAGGCTCTTCCATCCCGACAAATCTGAGGTGGCCGCACATAGTCTCAAGAATGGTCACAGAATCGATTTTGCCGAAATCGAACCTTCTTCACCGTACAGGAAACTACTGGGACCGTATCGTAAAAGAGGCTGTGGAGATCCACTTAGAAAAGAACAATATGAATTGAGACAGAGGTTTCCAGCTTATTGTTAGTAGTGCCTGGAAACCAGCCCTAAACCAATTTAAGAAAAGGGCAGGAAAATTATCCCGCTGTCTTCCCTAATAAATATATTACACCCTTCTGGCCATTGTCAGATGTCGTAAACATTTTTTTCGTTTTATGATATTTTCAACAATGATATTTAATTATTATCATTAAAAGACACTGCAGACAAAATTGTGAGCAGGTATTGTAAAAAAATGGACTCCGCACCACGGAGAACAAGAAAAATAATGGCCGCATTGAAAGTGTGATTTTATAAATGTTGAAAATGACTTGCTTCTATGTTATGAGACAACGGGGAAGAAATGCTTTGCAATGATGAAGATGAAGGAAATGTCTTATGCAGAAGCAAAATGGTAAAAAGTATAGGATTCATTATTTTAAATCAATGATAAAAATATTTGAAACGGCACTTCCTGAAAAGCTAGTAAATTATAACACAAAAAACTTGTAGATGTTGTACAGTGAGTGCTTTGTAGAGAAAGAAAATAGGCATTTAAAAGATCACATTTTTTTATTCTTGATTACATGCTATTTATTGTATTTTTATTTTACATATTACCAGCTGGTGTCATTACACCCCCTGCTGTACGCCTTTATGATGGGTCAAAGTGTGCAATATAGGCAAATTAAAGTGAAATTAATTGTACAATCTGATTAAGGTGCTTCAATGGCTAAAATTATGTACAACCACGTAACATAAGTTAAGCACTAACAATAAGACAAACTCGACATTGATACCCACATTGGAATTCGAACCCAAGAACCTGTGGGGTTCCAGGCCAATTTTTTATCGACGTAACCCCCAAAGCTGACAAATAGGCAATGGAAACTAACGTAGAATTAGTAAATGCCAAAGGTAAATGATTTAAACTGTGTAAATGTGTTTCTAATTAAGTGATTTGCTATGGGGGTGTCTCTAAAGTCACTCACTTGTTGTGGAAGCATGCAAGAAAACATTTAATTTCAGCATGTGAAGTAGCACATGCCTGCAAATTAACCCAAAAGAGTACACATAAAGAGTTTGAAAGGTTTTGCTGGAAAGCACCTTTGCACTGTTCTAAAAATGGTTTTTTAAGGAGAGTCATAGTTAGAATGCCCAGTTTTATGAGTTAAATTTAATAACTTACTTATATACCTAGAACACATAGAACCTTCATTTAAGAATTAATAAATTTTATCTTGAAGCTGAAATTGATGCTTGTTTTTATTTATATTTTAAAGCTAATTACAGTGGAACCTGGTAAGGACGTTTTTGAAGGGGTCACCAAAAATGAACATGCAAACCAGGAAAACTTGCTAACCAGGAAAGTAAATATTGTAGTTCAGGAAATTCCAATCGGAGTATAAGTCAAAATATTTACCATTACTTGCGTAAGTTCTCACATTCACGTGTTCCTCAACTATTTTTAAGCATAAAGTTAACAATTCCGCTAATTTTTCAAGCGAATGCAGACTGAATCATAACTATGTTTCATAGCTTTCCCAGAAATATACCTAAATACATGGAAACGACATCGCTTCGCCTTGGTTCATTGATAAAAAGAGATGTTTTGCCAATTCGTATAGCCTTTCTGAGGTCAAATGGCTCTAAATATAATATTAATTAGTTGTTTCAAAACTGATCAAAAAACTCTGAAACATTGTATCATGGTTGTATGTACCTAAATTTCTGTAACATCCATTCTTCGCATGATACCATTAGATCGATTGTTAGATCGATTGATATATCGATTTTTAACAGTTAAATTGACATGTTTTATTGCGTACAGATTTTTATAATTGAATGGTTTATATTCACTTTAAAAAATTGTCCAAGGTACTCCGCTTTTTATTTTTTGTACCGAGCTCTAATATTCTCGCATCAAGCTTTACGTGGAGAGTCAAAGCGTCGTCTGCTCCCACAACACTCGTCAAATAATGGCGCATGTACTCCATAGCCTCGAGTGTTTTGGTCAGAGTTGGAGACGTAGGAGATGAATCAGACTCAGTTTCCTGCTCGGCATCATCGTCATCATCTATTTCCACCAACTCCTGCTCGTGAATCTCATCAATCGACATGGTCTGACAAACATCAAGATCATTGTTGCACTTACAGTACTCGTCGCAATTCACCTCTCCAGCAATCTGACGCCACTCCTCTAGAGGAAAATGAGTCGGTTCTGCCTCTTGTGTCGTGTCAACCGTAATGCCAGGCTCCATATGACTAAATACTGCTGCCTAGAAGCAACTGGTGATGTTTTTTCTGTTCACGGAATCCCATGCGTATTTGACGAAGTGCATCGCATGCATAACGTCTATCTTCCGCTCAGCCGTTTGTAAGGTGGCCAGCCTCTTTTGTACCAGCAGTCTTCTATATTTGTGCTTGAAATATCAGATGATGCCTTGGTCAAGGGGCTGAAGGTGACTCGTTGTGTTTTCTGGGAAGACTTCAACCCGGATGTTTCTAAGGTAGCTTGTATCGACGGGATGAGCAGCACAGTGGTCGACAAAAAGTAAAGTTTTTCTGTTATTGCCTCCCAGTTCGATATTTAACCCACGCAGAGAAGTTTCAAAAATTGATGTTGTCATCCATGCTGCAGGGTTGGCTGTGTATTGACAGGGCAAGGTTTTAATGTTCTTGAAACACCTTGTCTGTTTTGATTTCCCTATCACAAGTGGCAGTGGCGTAGCGAGGGGGGGGGTCCGGACCCCCCCCCCCGAAATATTCATCGACATCTACATACTACCCCGCAAGCCGCCTCAATAGGCGTGTGGCGGGGGGTGTTAGGACACCAGCCGTTTACATATAAAAAGGAAACGCTCTAATGAAATTACGCCTAGCATTTATTGAAGTCCCTTATTGTTCGGGGAAAAAACGAATTCCCATACCTATCTGTTCGGCAAAATATCTCTCTTAATTTATCGTTTCTGTCGGACCTGGAAATATAGTGGGGTTCTAATATGATGTTCTCCGTGTCACTCTAAAAGATATCTATTCTCAATTGTTCAAGCAATCTAAGCCTAGCGCGCAGCCTCCGAGTCTCTAGTGGCCCCCAGCCTAATTCGTTTAACATCTGTGCAATGCTGTCTGTACGCCCGTAGCAGTTTTTGACGAATCGCGCTGCTTTCCTTTGTATTTTATTAAGTTCCCGGATTAAGTCTTTCTGCACCGGATCCCATATGCTCGCTGCATATGGGATCTCTCTTTTACTTTTTCATCCGAAAATCTTCCCACAATACGCTTGATGAATCCTAGCTTCTTCAGGGCTCTGCCACAAATATTTCTTATATGTGTTCCCCACGATAGGTCCGAAGTTATCGTAACTCCCTACTTCACTTCATCTGTCGCCTTTAAGTTAACACCATCCACAGCATATACATGGGGATAGTTGGACGACCTCCGCAAGAAATGTACCGCCGTGCATTTGCTCAGATTAAGTTCGAGTCCCCACTCTCGGCTCCACACATGAACGTTGTTTAAATCCGATGATAGAGTTTCAAAGTCAGAGTGATCACTAATTTCACAATAGCTGACAGCGTCGTCGGCAAATAAACGTATTTTACTGCTAATTCGAGAGCATAGATCATTTATGTATATAATGAACAAAAGGGGGCTGATTACGTTTCCTTGTGGGACACCTAATGTCACTTTAAGTACATCAGAGCTAATTCCGTCACTTTTGCTTATGATCACTCAGAAAGTTGCGTATCCAGTTTACTACTGTTTCGTTTAGCCCGCATGACTGTAATTTGTATAAAAGTTTGTTGTGAGGTACTGTATCGAAAGCTTTCTTAAAATCTAGAAATAATGCGTCCACTTGTGTTTTCGATTCACCAGATTTGAGAACGTCATGAAGAAAGAGCGCGAGTTGTGTTTCACATGATCCACCTTTCCGGAAGCCGTGCTGAGAGCCATGGAGGACGTTACGACTGTCCAGGAACGTCATGATATTGCTAACGACGATATGTTCGAGTATCTTGCCTATAATCGACGTTAATGAAATTGGTCGATAGTTCCCTGGGTCGTGTCTGTTTCCCTTTTCGAATATCGGTGTAACGTTTGCAATTTTCCAGTCTAATGGTATCTTTCGTTCAGACAATGACTTCTTGAATATTATGTCTAAGAACGGTGTGATCTGTGGCGCTAACTCCTTGAGGACACGCGCGGGTATTCCCTCCGGACCCGGAGATTTACTATTTTTTATCGACTGTAGCTGTTTAGTAATCCCATCGCGTTGAATAGTGATTTCTTTCATTGGTTCCTCAGTGAATTGTATTTCAAAATTACATGCAGTATCGTCTGTAGTGTATACACTTCCGAAGTGGTAATTTAACGTGTTAGCTTTGTCAATATTTTCGGTGACAAGTTGGCCATCTTTATCAAATAACGAATCTAGGGTTGAAGATTTTCCCTGAAGCTCTCTCGCATATGACCAAAAAGATTTCGGATTTTCTTCGAGTAATTCACCGAGTCCTTTTACTTGAAATTTCGCAATGCAGTACGCATTGATTTCTTGGTTTTTGAGTGTTGCGCAGCGTAACTTTCTTTTGCTTCAAGTTCCTTCGATTTGTCACCTAACGTAGTGGACTTTTTGAATATATTCGTTGATTCCCTGTCGTAGAATTTCTAAGAAATATTTCCATGATTCATCAGTGCTTTTATCCTCTGTTTTAGCTACGAAGTCCGTGTACGAATCATTAAGCATCTCACCAAATTTTATGAAGTTGCAATTATTAAATAAATAAATATTGCGTTTTGGTTTTACAGCTGACTTTACTTCAATTTTTAAGGTTGCAAAAATTACTCTGTGATCACTTATGCCGTCAATAATATTGAGTTGTTTTATCAACTTAGGGTGGCTTACTGCAAAAAGGTCTAATATTTTATTTCCTCTCGTAGGCTTGTCAACTACTTGGGAAAGTGAGTGATTAGCAAGTGTGTTGAGTAAGATCTTGCTGATTTCCCTATTCCTAGAATTCGGTTTTACAGAGTAAAATCCCAATTTATAGATGGCAGATTAAAATCTCCCCCAATAATTATTAAACCTTTACTGTCTCTCACAGTAAATGCGGATATTTGATTTTCTAATTGGTAAATAACATCAACTTTGGAGTTTGGAGGTCTATAAAATGAACAAACATGTATACTCCTTTTGTTTCGTTGTTTAATTGTACACCACACGCTTTCTATTTCATTGTCAGTTATTTCGTGGGCAGTGCTGTGTAAATGTGATTTAATTGCTAGAAAAACTCTGCCACCTGTCCTATCGCTTCGATCGCTTCTGTAGATTTTATATCCTGTAGGAAAAACTTAGCTGTCGCTTGCATCCTCTGTAAGTCAGCTCTCCGTTCCTATGACCACGTCTGCGTCCTGAAATATATGCTCGATTTCAGCACGCTTGTTTTTAACACTACGGCAATTAACTACTATAAAGTTAATGTCATATTTTGTAGATTGAGTGTCGGTTGGTTCTTTTCCACACTTATGGGTATTAGGTGGGCGAATTTCACTGGAAGTGCTTATTACATTTGATATAATTTCTTTCACTGGAGTACGCATTTTGGGGAAATTGTCACTATTTACCGGCTTTAGCGCTCCTAAGTTTACTTGGATGTGAAAATTTTCGCAATGCGGATTTCCTCGGAGGCTACTTTTGGTTAAATAAAGACAAAATATTAAGACATATAAACAAATAAATTAAGCTTGGAGCAGGGGAAAGTCTACAAATAATAAATTATAATACCGTTGTTAAAAAAGGTTGGTCCTTTTGTGTAAATAATAAATTCTCAAACGATACGTTTGGGCTCGGTCGCTCGGGTAGTGTAATGGCAGTGTTTGTATAGCTGGCCGAGTTTTGACTGTGGACTGTTTACTGTCTAGTTCGCCCTGTTTTGCAAAAATTTTCCCCTGGTTTTGGACCCCCCCGAACGAAATTCCTGGCTACGCCACTGACAAGTGGCTTTAGCTTGTCAGTTCCACTCAAGTTGCAACACAACAAAACTGTTAGTCTTTCCTTGCTTAATTTTCCTCCATGACATTTTCCCCCTTTAAATGCATACGTTTGATCTGGTAATAAGTTAAAAAATAAACCACTCTCATCAGCATTGTAAATATCATCTGGGATGTGCCCTTCAATCAACTTGGGCAGGGTCGTTTTCTTCCAAGTTTCAACCACATCAAGGTTAACACTGGCTGCCTCACCACGCACACACCTATAAACTAATCCATGTCTGTTTTTGAATCCATCGATCCAACCATTGGAGGCATGGAAATTTTCAATGCCCATTTTTACAGCCAAATGCAATGCCTTTTCTTTGATGATGGAACCATAAAACAACACGTTTGAACTTCGTGCCTGTTTGCACTATTTAAGGAGAATTGATTCTAATTCTGGATATTTCCCTTCACGAATGCACTTTTGTTTTTATCACAATGACCACCTTTTTTTAAATTGGATTTTATTGCGATTACTGACAATATTGTTGAAAGTGGATGCAGGAATGTTTGTTCAACCTTCGCACCAATTCTACTCGCTTGATGCATGGATTTCTGTCTACTTCTTCCAAAATTTTAATTTTTTCTGCAGTTGTATTCTGCTTCGCAACTCGCTTGTTTTCCATTTTGACTGTCCTTATGATCACAAGACGTGCAATATGAACAACTGCCCGCTCAAGAACTACACTCCCGCTAATCGGCCACGTATTACATCACGGTACGTAAAAATCGGCCATGTTTTACGTCACGCCGTGAAAATAGGAATGCATATGGATAAACATGAAAATGCTAAGGGTTAATATTTAGTATATTAACTCAGGAGTTTTGGTTGTTTACATGACTAAATAATACTAGAAAAATGGCAATTGGGTTGCTCAACGGCAAGTTATTGAACGTACTAACCAGGGGAGTGCCAGTATTTAGAACATAGTAACCAAATAATTTTACCTGTATTTTGTCCCTATGATTACGGGACCGTGATAAATCAACGTGATAAGGAGGAAAACGTGCTAAGGAGGAACATCCTAACCAGGTTCCACTGTAATCAGATTTGAGTTTGAAGGAAAATCAGGAATACCTTTAAGGAACATTATTTTATTGCATTCTTCATTGCATTATTAATTAACATTGACGTAAAGAAAAATGTAAAAATGGATTAGGATTTGTTTTATGCCTGGGTTGGTTATGAAAAGGAACAATTTCAATTTATTGAAAATGTGGTTCAGATTAGAGTTTCAGAAATTGAGATTTGGTTAAAAAGAGAGATTTGGATTTAGTAAGTTTCATAATTACCCAAATATGGCATGCATTAATTTTGATTTATGCAATAATAACTGTTGAATAAATTAAAAAGTTGAATACAGTATGTCTTGGTTTGTTTGTTGTTATAATGAGAATCACTTCATTTTCACAGTGCATGGTGTTAAGCATTTCTTCATAACATGCCGAGTTACTCAAACATATGATGCTGGGGCATGTGTCTACTTTTACTTTGCCTTCAATTATTCCGAGCTTGCTGGGAAAGACCCTGTGGAGGTGTATGAGCAGATAGAGGCATCAGCACGCAATGAGATATTAGCTTCTGGTGGAAGTGTCTCTCATCATCATGGCGTGGGAAAAATTAGGCGACGATGGGTGTCCGATGCTGTATCTCCTTTGGGTGTGGAAGTTCTGAAAGCGGTGAAGCAGCGAGTGGACCCCTTAAATATATTTGCCTGTGGAAATCTAGTCAAGGAAGGTGATTTAGCCGATGACCGGGACGCGCTTTTGGAAAGTAGCTTGTCAGAAGAGCCAATTTCTCCTCTTGATCGTAAGGGCACTGGTATTGGTAGGTGTGAGTGAATTCTTTTTATACCAGAAAGATGTTTTAGCATGTGGAAGTGTATGTAAAATGTAAATGTAATTTATAATGATTCATCTATGAAATATTTCTAATGAAAACCTTTAGGATGAGAGTATGTTTGTGTGAAGAAATGAGTTGTAAAATAGTTGGGAGATGTATTTCTCATTAATGGCTGCCTGTGTCCAATTATTATTCCCTAAGTGGGTGATAATTGTTCCATTAATGTCTCCTAGGTATGTCATGGAAAGTTGATAGAGATTTAAACATTGAAAATGCTTTGACATTTACATTTTTGATGCATTGAGGAACAAATTATCATCTGAGGACACATGGATAATAATTACATTCAGGAATAAGAATTATTTGTGACACTTATTATGCCTATGGATAAGCATGATGAACTATTAATTCATGAAATATCAACAATGTAATGAAATCAAATGTTTCTACGTAAGAGATCGATTTTGGATTTCATGTGTAGAAATTAATGATCTGTGTAATTTTTTTCAATTATTGCATTTTTCATAGCATAGACAGGTAAATCTGTATTAATAGTTTATATTAATTTGAAGGATTAGAAAAAGTGAATAGATGCCGTGATTTTTTTCATTGGCATCAAGTTCTCATTTCTCACTTTTCCTGTGTGTCATTTGAGTTCATTATGAATTTTTCTTCAACCAAGGAGAAATGAATCATTGTTCATTTTTTACCTTTTGAGTGATGTTTTGATGTTGAATCTTAGTTTCTTATGAATGTTGTTAATTGTTCATCGTATTTAGCTGAGAGCACTTATGGTGAATCATTATTTTGTTTCAGTATTTCATTATAACTTAGTTTCAGTACAGGTTCAGTATTTGTTTTTGAGAAAGTGTGGTTTGGACCACTTATTCATCATCTATGAATAATTTAAGTTAATAATACTATTCTACTAAGGACCTGAGAGCTACCATAGAAGTTTATTTGCCCTGTATGCATCTGTTAACACTTAACAGAAGTTTTGCCTAACCATCAGCCTGGACAAAGTGGTCAGTATAAATGGGCAACAGGGCCATTTTTGTGCATAAGTGATGGTGTATTTGTATTAAAATGTGATAAATTCCATGATAGTTCAATAGATTCTATTCATAGTTATTTTATTTATAATGTATTACAGTATGATCATATCATATTCATGCTTTAGTTTTACCAGTGTAATGCGCAGGAATGATGTGAAACACTGAATGGTCCTGATAGGCTTTTTATGGCCAAAAATAACCAAATATAATTGAACTTTATATTCGCATTATACTTGATGTATCGTTGCTGATAGAAACAATTATTACATAGTATTTCCAATCTCCTTCCATTCACTGTTTAGAAGAATGTTAATTTAATCTAAACTATGTGCACTTTTGGTATTATGAGCTTATTGAGAAATGTTGTTATTTTATTTTGTTTAAGACCCTTAGTCTTCATTGAATTCATGCATCACAGCAATGATGAAAATCTCACATGTTTAAAAGTATTACATACTATTATTGTGTAAATTTTACCTCAGTTTTATCTTGCAAAACAGCTTGCAAACTTTACCAATGTATTATTTATTTATTATCTTGCTTATTGGCACAGTTTTTTCCCTCAGAGGAAGTGCCTGCACTACCATATTACCACCCAGCTATGCAGCTGCCTGAACAGCTGTGTAATTATTAGGCACACATTTTGCAGGCACATCCCCTTGAGTCTGGTTAATATTGTATGTAGCTGAAATAAATTCTTACCACCGTTTTTGTGGTATCGTCTAGTCCCTGAAGGGAGCATAAGGACTGATAAATTGTTTTCCTTATCAGTTGTATTTACTGATAGTCGTCATCTCTAGTATGTAATAATGAATCATGCTCTTCCAGCTAGCTACCACAAGAAAGTATTGCCTTAATTTTATACTTAAATATATAATGCTTTCTATTGCTTTAATATTGCTAATTGAATGTAATGCTTAAGCTGATAGTATCAAATGAAAAAGATGCTTTGATTATTTGATCCTGAGAAGTGGTGAAATGAATGTGCTTCAATTGATACTTCCATTTGATTGCTTGAAACTTTCTGGGAATTGCAAATAATTGCATGGTTGTCCCAGGCGAAGAGCCAACGCAAGTGTGCATAGTAACCAATGCAGTCTGTGAAGATCTATGTGCACCCAGCTTACGTAGCTGCATACACTGATTGTCATTGGGCACAACTTTTGTTGGATCTTCCTCTAGGGGGAAAAGTTAAATATGAGGGAATTTTTATATGCTATTTATATTTTTAGTGTAAAATTTTGCTGGCATGCTTGTAATTAAGACATGAAAGCATTGGTATCAAAGGGAAGTTATTATTTTGCTATGTAATACAGGATCCAGGATCTATGTTACCATATTAGATGTTAAAAACTTGTCTGAAGATTGATTGGGTTCCTTCATCTCATCAAATCTTTGGGACACTACTCCCAAAGTGTTTCCCTGGAAGAGGAAATCATTATTGTAATTGTACGAGGTCAAATTTAAGTTAGTGCTTTTCATTTCCCGTTGACAAAATAATGAAGAAGTTTTATGTCACATTGTGCTCAGTTCTTAGAATGCCACTTTTTAAACTAAAAATGCATGCTTCCAGTCCAGAAGTGTGCGAGTTTTATAAAATTTACTTTGATAGTATGAGGACTCGCATGGGAGTGTGACTTCTATGTAGTTACTAGATATTGCCAAATTCCTCAATATTGATATTATAGCATGCACTGCCTCGGATGGATTTGTGAGAAACTATTTCAATATTTTTGGTACATTAAAATATGATGCCCTAATGTACTATTTTTGTGAAGGAAAAACAGTTATTGTCATTTTATTAGTTTTAAATATGTAGACAAACTCAATCCTTTTTCTTAACTAATAATTGATACTACGTTAAATGTTGATGTTGTAGATGCCAAATCTTCTTGTCCAGGTATGAGCGTTGCTATTTCTGCTTTTATGTGAAGAATGTTACCAGAGATAACCATTCAACATTTAATCCCCTTAATGTAATCTCAAAGGTTTTCATAGTAATGAGGTTACTCTTCCATTTTTTCATGAGTCTGAAAACATTAGCCCCAGAGGCCAGTTAATAGAACTTAACTATCTCATTATTAGTACTGGATAAATAATTTCAAGTAATGGATTATATTGAATGCATTTTAAGTCTCAGAGCTTGAAAATTTGAGCTGAGTTATCTGTAAAATATGCTATATGCATCTAGATAAAGTTTCCATAATAATCTCTCTTCCTGCATCCATGATCTACTGTGTATTTAGGTTGTATAACCAATCATCAGTTAATAATTGCCACACAGTAATTGTTAATTAGTTGAGCAGTGCAAGTGGTGTAGATAAAATGAAATTTGCTTTTGACAATTGATGAGTAAACTTGATTTGGTATGTATTTCAGTTGGTGTGAAAATGGTATGATTTTTCTGGGGTCTTAATGTATTAAAATGGTTACATTATGAATACCTGTGAACCATAGTTCTGTGCATGTCTTTCTTTTAGTGATAGCAATTAAAATATTTTGTTTCTTGTAAATAGTTGTAATGGTTACACTTTGTGTGGATGGTATGCAAAGCTTTTTTTGGCTTTTAAACCAATAAAGCTTACTTATTCTTTGCCCATTGTTCATGGTTTTGTAATTTTATATCCTCAATTCTATTTGAAACTCTCTGTGAAAGTACATAATAGAGTTGCAGAAAATATGTTATAGTTGATTTCCTGGTTGCAATTCAAAACTGTCCAAGCTTTGAGCTGCCTGACTGTGGGTCCATGGTATTTATATGAGGTAATTAGGTAGAAGTTGTATTCATCAAGCTTTTCCTTTTCACTGACATTCATTGAGTATAAGTTTGTTGTTTATCAAGCCACTTATATGGCTAGTGCCTGAAGGACAAAGTAACCAGTTAACAGTGCTAACATGCCTGCTAACTCTCACCAAATGACAAGCTTCCACTTTGGAACAAGTGTGCCAAAAACTAATTTTTGGTGAATTATGTGTTGCAGAAGATGGGGTGAATGTATAAAATGATAATACAGATAACTCTTTATTGACTCAATTTCAAGCATACGTAAAAGCAGCTGATGCCATTTTCTTATTTCTCACAAAATCGAATTTGATTATGGTTTTGTTAAGGTGTAAATGATTTTATAGTTTGTGAAGATCCGATAACTCGAGCACAAGTCGGGAAATTTCTTTCTTTTTTCAGTCTATTAAACCTAACTACAAGTTACACTCGAGTCACTAATTATGGTGACTTTTTCGGGTATTCTTTGGGTTTTATGGGGAAATTTTCTGTGTATCTGCTGGGCAAAAAAAATTTATTTCTATCACTGATTCGCCACAGAGAATGTTTGCCAATAAACGGGTTAGATTTACCTAAGTTTCGTGTTAGGACCTACCACGTGCAGATAAACTTGATACTTCCACTTTCTGATATATACTATTTAATGGGTTACTATTTCTGCTGAATACGTAATTCGGGAACAGTTATGTTTAATGCCATTGGTGCAATGTACGTTATATGAAAATGGAACTTAATTGAAGGCTAAAGTGGTATTTAGTCACATCTGAGTGATGGTTTATCGATCATATGCAATACGAATTACGGTAAAAGTTGTGTCGTAAACTGTAAGGAAACCATTTACCAAGAATTAGGAATGGGAAAGGAAGTCTCAAATTATTTTATTGTTATTGCTAAATGGAATGCTAAAATGGCACTTTCATGCACGGTGAAAATAAAATTGTTCATAATTTTACAGCCATTAATGAGAATTCTGGATTCCATTGGAAATTGCTTAAAAATGAAACTTTTTTTATTATTAAATGCAATTTAGTTGTTGCATTTATGCTTTGTCTGCAAATATTCTGCCTCCTAAGTCATTGAGGAAAATTATTTATCCTATGTATAATATTCCACTAGGCCAATCGTGCTGCACAAATATTCCATAACCAACCCTAAACACAAGGATTTTCCGATTAGCTACAGGTGATGCTGCGGGGCTGATAATATACTGTCGATACGATGAGCATTTTTTGCATCCCATTGGTGAATATAACTTTGAGAAAAATGATAAATTATTCTGAATATTGAGCTAAATACTCAGATGAAACGGAAGCATATGTTGACCTGTCGTCACGACTTTTTTCATTGAAGCTTTTGCAGCGCATGATGAGATAAATAACTGATCGAGGGAATGCCGCATGTTGTTCGGTGTTAGCCCGACGTTTCGTGACCCCTGCTGGTCACTTTTTGAAGGGAAAATAATTGCTCCCTGTTGGATTTGTCTTTATATAAGTAATTATTTGTAAGTGATTGAAGTGGGGGGGAGGAAATAGGACAAAGAGGGGAAGTCAAGAATTTTTACAGATGGCTACATTCCACATATGGTTGATTTTGAGACCCTGTCTTATTTGATATTGTGTTTATTTTTATTTATCTCTATGGCATAGCGATTTAGTCAGGGTTTCAATTTTTCCACCTTGGTGATGATTTAAGCATATCCGAATTCGATCGTGTGTCCAAGGGCTTCATGTTCCGCAACTGCCGACTTAGTTATTTTACCCAGTCGAATATCGTTTAACAGGGAATTTCATTAACTCCTTCGACCAAGGCCTGAATGGACATGGCGAGTAAGAAAAAATCATTCCGAAAACATGGCGGCCACCGCTGTCCTCACCTCACAGTTTTACAACTTATTTGCGCAGTGAGTATTGACATTTAAAATTTTCTTACTGTGGAAATGTGTACCTTGTGTGAGAGATTGATCGTATAATATTTCGAGAACCTCGAGTTTAACCAAACGGTCAGTAGAGCAAGAAGTCTCTTTGCACTTTTAGGAACGTACTCTAATTTTTATCGACGGTCGACAATTTTACGACCAGAGTAAGCGCTTCTACGTAAAATTGGCGTTCAAAGCAGTGGTGGATTAAGGTCGTTGTTTTGAGGGGGAGGGGGGTGGATTGATACTGGTGGGTATGGAATATCTTATGACCACCATTTTTCCTATTTTACCAGGAATTACGGGGGTAGGGGGCGGCCGTCTTCCGCACTCCCCTTAATCCGTCACTGTGTAACGTACTGGGGTTCCCCTGTTAAAAGCGTCCGCCTCGTTGCGTTTTCGAGTGGGATTGCCACTCGTGTCCGGCCTATACATCCGGTCAGCCGGCCATGGAGGAGGAGGGTCGTTTTGTCGGCAGTGCCGAGGAGTTCGGCCGTGAGTGCAAGTCGTTAGTGGGTTAGCAGTGAGAGTCGGAGTGCCAGCAAGTAGGGTGAGGAGGTCCCTAGTCCCTAAGCATCCATTTTCCGTGTTCTTTCCCTGTTCTTTCCCATCCCCAATTTCCTATTCCCTTACTCCCTAATCCTATCCCATCTCCCGATTTCCAATGATGGCAGTGTGACCAGCAGTTGAGCACCCGGTAACAGTCTGAGGAAATCAAAAAGCTTCGATTTACGCCATGTCCCCTTTCTCCTCCCCGTTACCCTCTCTCCTCCCGAGTGCAGGTGGAGATTGTCCTATCCCTTATTTCCCTTATCTGCTCTGGCGCCCAGTTACTAATCGCCTGGAGGAACCCGCGACCGAGCTAAGTCGGGGGCACCGTCTCATTTTGGCGCCCAACGTGGGGCCCATTTAACCAGGACGAGCCTTTTATGAGTGCGTTCCGGTCCACGGCGTGGTCATAGATCAGTTCGCTCTACTTTCGTTTCTCTCAATCCCTCGATTAACCTTTCCATGGTCCAACCTATATACCTGTAGTTAATTCCCCGGTGGACCTCGGGGAGAGAAGACTTAGAACCTTTAATCCTTCCTTTCGGTGGACTCGTGTAGTTGGTGTTTGCTTGACTCGAGATGATTACTAAGAAAGGGACGTCGTGGATCTATGAATTGTCTCAAACCAAAGCCGAGACCCATTGCCAGTAATTGGGACTGGCTTCGGAAGGTACGTTAGATCAGCTGAGAGCTATGTTTCGCGAACATTATCATAACTGTACTGAGGACGGTATTACCGGAGCGAACCCTGGAGTCCTAGATGGACTTCGGCAGAAATTAGTGAATTTTACTGTGTCGAATGCGAATAAAGATCCAAATAGTTGGCAGCTTGCCAAGCGCGCGAATCAGGAAAACCTCTGCTTTTCAGGTGAGAAGACAAAGTGTCATTTTCTTTCTAGAGCGTTGCGATGACTTCCGATACTCGAACCTGTTAACCGACGGGGTCTTGTGGCGTTTGATTCTGTAACTCTTGAAGGGCAAAGCTTAGCAATTGTATCGTGTTAATCGGCCCTCCTCTAAATCCTACCTAAAAGTAATGGGAGGGTATTCGTTTGACTTGCCAACCATATAATTGCGATATTAAGCTGAAGAAGGATTTATTTGCCAGGACAAAAGCCTCGGGAGAGCGAATCACGGAGTACATCACTTGTCTCCTCATGATAAACAAACTTATGAAACGGGCGTTGCAGGAAGACGTTGGTAGAACTTGGATGTTGCAATCTACACCCTAACCAGTCCTCTTACCTACTTACTTAGTTTACCTACTTACTTACCTACTTAGGAAGAACGTTTCGTTAGTGGAACGAATTAATGTTGGCCGGTCGGAGCGTAGAAGAAATGTAGGAGAGGAATCATGCTTGTAGACTGCCACCTCCAGTATCCGAGATGTTAGATAAAGAGTTCGCTTTTCCCGTGGAAGATTCAAAAGGGAGTGCCTCTGCTCTGGTTACGATCGTAAGGGAGAACAGGAAATGAGTGTGTTGGAATTGCGGAAATGAAGGTAATTTCTTTAGGCTGGGCAATGGACCACTCGGTAAATTTTTTAAGCGATGCGGTTGCAAAGGTAAAGTGGTACGAAGTTGCGACTGCGGGGGAAACGCAGCTGAAACCCCTTAGATCAGAGCCCTAGGCGTCTCGGTAGAAAGCCCCCGGGCCTGGAAAACCTTTGGGAGGACTGGCTCCATAGCATAGTTGGGATTAACGATTAAAGTTAATAGTTAATCCAGTTAAGCTACCCAGGCATCATCTGTCACTGTGAATTTCCTCAATTGTGTGACCACTAGCGGGTGACTCCATTAAAGTTACTGCGCGGCCAGTTCCACAGTTCTTTGAACTTGTAACGTAGAAAATAAGCACGCCAAATTGTAGATATTGGGGAGGCATTTGCAAATGTCATTCTTCACAAAGTAACCTAAAAAAATCTTGAAGTTTTTTACAGTTTTGCTGTAGGTCATGGCTGCTGTGAAACACTATTAGTTCATTTTTCAGGCTCACTGTCAAATCGTTCAGGGAAGTAGTTCAGTAGTTATGGAAATAAACTAGTTGGGAAGTTATTAGAGAAATATTCATATTTGGCAGCAGAGTAATTTGAGAAAACAACTTCTTTAGATCTCCGAATCTCACTTCCATTTGTAACGTCAGTGTATCAATGATGCTAAAGTACAACTGAAAGAAAGGAGTCTGGATCGTCAGCTGAAACGCGTCTTCTCTTGATGATAGGAAGTGAGACTCCAGATTCATTAGTTGCTGATTTAAAATGTTGCTCAAATGCTGCATCACTTCTTGATTTTTTCAGGAATTCAATCATCTCGCTTACACGATTGGCGCAGAAATGAGTATCAGTAGCTTTCGCCTGGAGGATATAGAAAATAATGCTATTTTTTAAAAAACGTCACTGAAAACCGAAAGCAAGAAATTGAATTCAAAGTCTCCTAATGAACAAATATATCCATCAGCTTCCTTGATTTTAGTGTCATCCCACTTCCTGTAGTCATCCTCTAAAATTCTTGTAAACATTTCTAGAAGACTTTCCTTAAGCACTTTTATGGATTCAACCAAACGAGATTTGAAGTTCCATCGAGTTTGGGCATCTTTTGGTAACCTGAGTTTGGCCACATTGGTAAGTGTCTCCATGCACTTCGAAGACTGGTAAAAAAATAGGGATACTGCCGGTATTGGCAAAGAAAGCTCTACATTTTGCTAAGCTGGTGCAGCTCTTAGAAATAACAAGGTTTAGTCTGTGAGCATGGCAGTGCACAAATAATGCCTGTTTGGCTTTTTGCTTGATCTTCGCCTGTAGACCTTTCAACTTTCCCGCCATGACTGCAGCACCATCGTAAGACTGCACAAAGTTTGTCCTCGTAATTCAATCGCTGCAGTTGTTGGTCCAGTAAATTCTTAAGGCCATTGGCTGTTCTGTCTCCAGTGACATTGAGGAAACATAAAAAAACGTTCTTGAATATAACCACATGGATCTACATACCTCAAAATCATGAAGCATTGCTCAGTGAGAGACGCGTCTGAAGTTTTATCAGCTTCTACAGCAAAGAAGTTAGATTTCTGAATGTCGTCCACTATTTCTCCTCTTAAAAGGCAAGCAACCGATTCAATTAAATCATTTTGTATTGTTTTTGATAGACCAGGAAACGCTTTCGAATTGTCTAAATGCATCTGGAGTACTTCATCGCGCTTCATTAGCAGTTTGAATAGCTCGCGATAATTGTCTTGGTTTGACGATGTTTCACTTTCGTCATGTCCTCTGAAAGAGAGTTCTTGTCTTCCTAACAGGCACACAATGCCCACTAAACTGGATAAAAAATGTCTATTTTGTAAAACCTGTTCATAATGCTTCGCTCGAGAAACCCTGGCAGCTTCACTTTACGCTAGATCAATGTGATATTCCTTTTTCCCAAAGATTGTGAATTTACTGATCAATCGAGATGATGCCGTGATTTTTCATGCCCCTGAATCCCGCTGCCGAGATTTTTTGTCACTAAGTCCACTGAAGGACCAAACATCCTTAGAATTTGAAAATAAAATACACGGAAAACGTAAGATACATTCTTTGTTCACAACCTGTTAGCCACAAAGCTTTATGGTACCATGTAGTGGAAAACTGCAGCTTCCCGCCTTTGCTGGTTCCACATGTCAGACCAGGGAGTAGAGGAGTAGGCCCTGTATGGCTATAATCTGCTCCTGTATGTTAAAAAATAGACTTCCAGCCGCGTTAATTTTACCTCACTAAACTATTGCGTATGGATCGGACTGCAAGGATATAAGTTAAATAACAAACCACACTGTTTGAATGCTGAAACGAGACTAAATTTTTATTGCATTCATTCGTCACCTTTTCCAACGGCCAGAAAACAAAAGAGAAACAATGAATGTGAAATTCAAATCATCCCAGTACAAAAGTTCATTATTTATGAAACTTAATGCCTTATAACACATCCACTCGTTATTTTACTTAAATAATGCATCGCAATTTTACACACATTTATGAACAAATGAACATTGCAAAAACAAAGTAAATGAGAACTACAATTAGCATTCAAACAGAAGACAAACAAACTTAACATATAGATCATGCATCAACATTTTCTTTAAACCCAACATATCAGAAAATAATCTGGTTTTAGGTCCAGGTAAAGATTTTGTCAGTATATCTGCAATATTTTCTGCAGATGAAACATACTTAAAAACTAACCCTCCGCATGCTATCTGCTCTATGACGAAGTGACACTTGACATTGATATGTTTACTTCTATCAGACACTGAATTGTTCTCGGCAATACACATTGCCCCTTGATTGTCTACATTGACGGCACAAGGGGGAGAAACAAATGCACCTAAATTAATCTCCTGCAGGAATGCTTTCAACCACACTACCTCAGTTACAGCCTCATACATAGAAATATACTCTGCGTGTGTTGTCAAGATTGCAACACATCATTGATTTTTACTTCTCCAAATGACAGCTGCCCCAGCTAGCTCAACCATATAGCCAGTGATGGACTTAGCATCAGCTTTATTATTGGCCCAATCTACATCTGCATACACGTCTATAGGTCTACCAGTCCTGGAGTAGTCCAGAGCATACTCCCTTGTCCCCTTTAAGTATCGGAACACATGCTTGACACGCTTCCAGTTTCCATCGGTTGGCTTCTCACAGTGCTGACTCAATTTGCACACAGCATTAGCAATATCTGGCCTAGTTCCTCCTGAAAGAAACAAAAGACAACCAATCGCCTTGCGATAAAGACGAGTGTCAAAAATAGCTTCAACATTTTCATTCATATCCCTTGTAACATTCCCCATCTCTAGTGGAGTAGTAACAGTCTCACACTAAGACATATTAAACATGCTTAAAACACTGTCAACATATGCCTCTTGGCTAACAATCAAAACATCATTCGTCCTTGTCACACTGAGTGATAACAAACTTTTTATCTCTCCAAGGTCCTTGACTTTAACTTGTCTGGCCAACTCACATTTAAAGTCTTCAATACTTCTTTTCTCTCCAACCATCAACATATCATCCACATACACTCCCACAATAATACCACTTCCCTTGTAAACGCAGGGGTCAGACACACAGTATTAAATCCATCTTCAACAAGCATTCATTCAAAAAATTGTTCCAGTTCCTCCCAGACTGTTTCAGTCCATAAACACTTTCAAACAAATAATACACAAAATATTGAGGGCTTCTACCTAGTTCAGGAAAACATGGTGCTTGTTCCATGTACACAGTTTCAAGAGGACAATTAAGATACGGCTTAACTACACCCAATTGCTGAATATCCCTACCCTTTTCAATTGCTGCAGCCATCAGGACTCTAATTGTTTTCCTCTGGATAACAGGATTGAAGGTCTCAAAATAATCCACTCCTTCCACTTGACGATAACCTTGGGCAACCAACCTTGCCTTGAATCTTGTATTCCTATATTCATCCCTTTTGGTAGTAAACACCCACTTACTACTAACAACATTACCTCCCAAGGGCCTCTTTACTACTTCCCATGTCCCTTGTTCCCTCATGAGGTTGAGTTCTTCTTCCATCAAAGCCCTCCACTGGAATGCATGGGATCCTTGAAGAGCCTCCTCAGCAGTCTCAGGGATCTAGACATCAGTGCACGTGGTGTGTCCACTGGAACGCATGGGGTCCTTGAAGAGCCTCCTCAGCAGTCTCAAGGATCTGGACATCAGTGCACGTAGTGTATACAAGGTTGGAGCATTGGCATGTCCTTGGGATTCTTTCTCTGATGGACCTCCTTAGTCCAGCCTCTTCTTCCCTCGCTGGAACATGGTGTTCCTCCTCCCCGGGAATTGGATGCACCTCCTCCCCTTGAACTGGAAGCTCCTCCCCTGGGACAGGCTCATCCTCTACCATAAGCCATTCAATAGGCCGAGCTGCACCTGACTCCTCAAGGTGAAGCGGCTGCCTAGGACTACCTCTCATCTTTCCTGGGAAGACATTCTCCCTAAAGACTAAATCGCTGCTCACTATCACCTTTTGTTCTCTCAGGTTCCATAAACGGTACCCTTTAATTCCTTCCTGGCAACCCAACATCACACATTCCACTGCACGAGGGCCAAGATTACTCTTTTTCAATGGAACCCACGCCCAAGCCTGACAACCAAAAAGCCTTAATTGTGCTTCATCAGAATCATTCACTTTCCTAACATTCCAAAGTTCAAATGGAATGCCATCCCCAATGGCTGATGTCGGGCTTAAATTTCTGGTATAGCAGGCAGTTGACAATGCCTCTCCCCAGAAGTGATGAGACAAGCCGGATCTTAACAGAAGATATCTGGTTACATTCAGAAGGGTTTGGTTGAGACGCTCAGCTGTACCATTCTGTTGAAGTGTGTATGGCACTGAGAGCCTATGAAGAGTTCCACTCGCTTCCAGATGCTTTTTGAAGGAAGCACCAGTATATTCACTTCCATTGTCGGATTGAAATTCTTTAATTTTCCTTTTCTTGTTCTATTCTGCACTGGAATTCTTGAAGGTTTCAAATACATCACCTTTCTTGTGAATTGAGATGGCTCATGCGAAGTGTGAATACTCGTCAATGAAGGTGCAGAAGTACCTGTTTCCCCCAATCGTTTCTGGTTTGATTGGTCCCACAACATCAGAATGTACTCGATCAAGTACTTCCCCTGCCTTCTCTTTCGAGCACTTGGGAAATTTCATTCTCCTCATTTTTCCCTGGATGCACACATTGCACTCTCCTGGCAGCCCCCCTTCAACATTTACATGTGGCAACTTTTTCATCGTAGCTTCATTAAGATGACCCGGGCGATCGTGCAAGGTTGTGAAAGTCACACGGGATGCCTTCTGATACCCTCTTAATTCAGGTTTCAAACTTTTCACGGTTACTCCACCTACAGTTTTTACATAATAAAGTCGACCTACCCTCTGTTCCTTGAAAATTAAATTATTACTTTCAAATATCTTAGCCTCTCCACCTTAGGCCACAATCTTCAATACTTTTTCTTCAAGCATGTCTTGGGAAATAAGGTTGTCCTGCAAACTGGGGACGTACAATACCTCACTAAATTCTATATCCCAACCACCACATTCTTGGGAAATATGGAGCAATACCGCCCCTTTCCCTTTGATCTTCAAGGGTGCACCATCCCCAACAGTCACTTCTCCACTACAAGGCACAGCTTTAAGTTCCTTATCGAATCTCTCCTGTAAGTCATATGGTCAGATGCTCCCCAGTCCAACAGCCACACACTTTGATCTTGGGCATTCTCAGCCCTTTGGGTACACAGTGCCTTGTACTGTTGCGTAACAACCGACGCCTTCACCATCACCTCACGGTTTTGTCCCTCTTCTGCGACCACCTTCGGACACTGGCGAGAAATGTGGTCTTTCTCCCCACAGGCGTAGCACCAAAAATTCTTTTTACCTTTTACTTGTTCATTTCTCCCTTTAGCTTGAGTCCCATTCTGCCTAGAGTTCTCACTCGGTCTCCGTGACGCCTTCAATGCTTGGTGATCCCTCTGTTCCTCGGAAGACCGCAAACGTTTTTCCTCCAAAAGTAACTCCGCTTTCACCTTTTGCGTTGAGAGGCCGCCTTCGATTTCCCGTTCCAAGCTACGTATGAGACCCTCATACTTGTCCATTGGGAGGCCCATTAAGTAGAAGGCAGCTAAAGCAGTGTCTGAAAATTCAAGGCCGCACTTCTCTATCTTTCTATTGAGGTCTTGGATTTGGGATACATATTGTTGCACAGTAATGTTTACCATCTCTCTGAGGAACAACGTCTGTTGTAAAAGCCCGAAGTCTGTGCACACGTTTTCTAAAGCGTCCCATATCTCCTTGGCAGTTTCCAAGTCACAAATATCATCCAAAAATGAGTTGCTCATGTAGGAAATTAAAATGCCTTTGGTTACGTCTTTTGGTTTTGCACGCCGGCGTAACTCGTTTACGTCTGTCTCCTTCGTGCTCCACCCAACGATAGACTCCCAGCAGCCACTCCTTAAACATACATCTTTAACTCTAATGACCCACTTATAATAATTATCGCCATTTAGCATGGGACACTTGGCAAGGGACACTTGGCAATTTCCTCCCGTTGCTCGTTATCCCATGTTCCCGCCATTTATCTCCTCGTGAGTTCACATTCCAGAAACAACACTTCCCGGTTTTTAATCTACTTATACTCTTTCGCTAAACCGATTGCGTACACTGGACCCATAACCTGTTAAAAAATAGGCTTCCAGCCGCGATAACTTGACCTCCCTAAACTATTGCGGATGGATCGGATTTCGAGGATATAAGTTGAATGACAAACCACGCTGCTTGAATGCTGAAACGGGACTAACTTTTTATTGCATCCGTTCGTCACCTTTTCCAACGGCCAAAAAACAAAAGAGAAACATAATGCATGTGAAATTCAAATCATCCCATTACAAAAGTTCATTATTTTTGAAACTTAACGCCTTATAACACCGTAAAATTGTTTCCTAAATTTCTCAGAAAATAAAATATTTTTACTGCCATTCAACGATGGATGGTTGTAAAAATAAATAGCTATCAATAGCAAGAAAACTCAAAAACACTGCAGTACTTGTTGCGCTCACCACATGTATTAATACTGAGGTCAAGAATTGCTCTGCGCAAGTTGGTATTCATCTGTTAGAAAGCAAGAATACAGCAAGAGCAAGGTGAGTAGAGAGATCTACTCACCTTGGCTCATAGCATCCACCCAGGTCCTCCTTAGATGGTATTCGTAGCGAGTTTGCCACACTAAAAGCCCGAAGCCCGCTCCACCAGCACCATCTGGCTGTTGCAGGTTTATCAATAATAACACGGGAGGTCGATGCACAAATTTTATTTCAGAGCACATGGTGAAAGTACAACGTGGTTAAGTTAACTAGAGCCGCCATGACAGTGCGGGTAGAGACAATTGAATGTCGAAATATGAGACATGTTACCAACCTAAAATACAAAACAATTATAGAGTTGCTCTTTAAAAACATTAGCACAGAGTAATACTCTGTGACATTAGATTGCAACTCTAACACCCTCACTTAATCTCATGAACATACATCATTCACTTAGGCAATCCCATAATAAAATTTGTACAATATTTGTGCTTTGGTTTTGGAACAGCTTTTGTTAATAAATCTGCAGGCATTTTCTGCGTAGGTATGTGCTTAACTTCTATTTCCTTCCTTTGAGCCATTTCCCTCACATAGTGATACTTGATTTCTATGTGCTTTGTCCTGCCATGGAAAATGGGATTTTTCACAAGTTTGTCAGCACTCTGACTGTCATTATACAATGTCACTGTACCCAAATCAAGTCCAATCTCCTTCAAGAGTCCCTTAACATACATTATTTCTTTTGTACCCTCACAAATACTTAAATATTCAGCCTTAGTAGAACTCAAAGCAACTGAACTTTGCTTTCTTGAGAACCAACTGATGCTTCCACCATTCAACATCAAAACACAACCAGTATAAGACCTTTTATCTACAACACACCCTCCCCAATCAGCATCTACATACCCGGTCAGTCTGGTATGTGGTGCAAAACGTTCATTACCAGATTTGAAAGACGGAGAGTAATCAGTTGTTCCTTATAGGTACTTAAGGACACGTTCAGCAGCTTTCATATACTCTGCATTACTGCACGAATTGAATTGACTCAAGTAGCTCACGGCAAATGCTGTCTGGCCTTGTGCAGACAGAAAGGTACATTAATGCACCAATTAATCTTTGGTAAGAATCAATTTTTCCTTGATTAGGATCTCCTTTAGCCAACTAAACATTTACTTCTACTGGGGTCCCAATTGGAACACAATCTTCCTTGCCAAAGCGTGCAAGGATCTTATTGCAATAATTACTTTGATCTAGCTTGATTGTCCCATTCTTGCGATCTCGGGTTACTTTTATGCCAAGACATTCTTTAATTGATCCCAGATCTTTCATTTCGAATTGACTTGAAATTTCCTGCTTTACTCTCTTGAGTTTAATTTTTACAATTTGAAAATATAAATAAATCATCAACATGCAAAGCAATAATGACAATTTTACCATATTTCCTAAATACCTACACATAGGTATCACACTGACTTTGAACAAAACCATAGTTAATCAGAACAGCATGAAGTTTTAGATTCCAAGACCTCGCAGCCTCCTTTAGATCATAAATTGCCTTGTTGGGCTTGCATACCTTTCCCTCACTGCCTTTCTCAACAAAGCACTCTGGCTGCTCCATGAATACCACTTCTTCTAGTTCCCCATTGAGAAAAGCTATAGCAATATCTACATGATCAATCTTCAAATCAAATTGTGCAGCTAGTGCGAACAAAATTCCAATTGATGTTAACCTAACAACTGGAGCAAAAGTCTCATTTAAGTCCAGCCCATATTGTTGTGAGAAGCCCCTAGCTACAAGTCTAGCTTTATATCTCTTTGACCCATCAATTCCCTCTTTAAGTTTGAAGATCCATTTACATTTAACTACATTGACTCCAGCTGGCCTGTTAATTAGCTCCCACGTACTATTCTTTTGAAGAGAAACAAATTCACCTTTCATTGCCTTCCTCCAAAGATCATGATCAGACCTATCAAGAGTATCTTCCACACTTTCAGGATCATCAAAATTTTTACAGTAAAAAGAGTAGAACATGTCATCAGCCCTTTTAGGTTTCCTGTCTCGAAATGGATAATGCCTGCCCTGCTCCTCAGGCTCACATGATTCATCACAATCAGTCTGTGTGTCAGAGTTGGAACTGCCACTTCTGACATTCACACTGGGATCATTAGTGGAATCTGAAACAGGCTTTATGGATTGATGATCAGGGAAATTTACAGGAAAATTTGGTTCAATATAACTATTCGAGTCCTTTACATCATCCTTCAACGCATTACCACAGACCATCGATTCAAAGAACACAACGTCTCTAGCAATGACAAGTTTACGATGATTATTAATGGGTACAAGTCTGTAGGCTTTAGATTCTTCTGAGTATCCTACCATGATGTACTCAGGGGATCTTTTGTCAAGTTTCCGCCTATCATGATTAGGTACATGAACCTGTGCCCTACATCCAAAGACTGAGGTGTGAAATATCAACCCTTTCCCCACTCCAGATTTCCGGCACGGCTCCCTGAACTGTACAAGTTGGGCTTCTATTCTTTAAATAAATGGCTGTATTCATGGCTTCTGCCCAAAATTCCTTGCCTAACCCAGCCCCGAACAGCATGCACCTCATTTTATCTACCAATGTTCGATTGGTACGCTCGGCAACACCATTCTGCTGAGGGGTACCAGGAACACTAGTCTGATGTAAAATGCCATGATCTCTCAAGAAAGTTTTGAATGCATTACTAGTGTATTCCCCACCATTGTCGGACCTGAATACCTTTATCTTTCTGCCTGTTTGGTTCTCTGCCATGCTTTTAAATTCGACAAACTTTTGGAATATCTGATCTTTACTGGTAATCTCGAAACCAAACACTTTTCTCGAAAAATTATCAATAAATGTGACACAGTAACGTGCACCACTAAAAGATGCTGTCTCAAAAGGACCACTTACATCACTGTGGACAATTCCTAGAATACCTTTCACCCTTTTACCACCTCGCTTTGGGAACTCAAGTCTAGCTTGTTTTCCTTCCAGACATGTTATGCATACACTTGGTTTAACATCACCAAAATTCATACCCGAGACCAAGCCTCTTCTCAGTTCCATCATCCCCTTATAAAACAAGTGGCCAAGTCGTTTGTGCCAAAGGTCAATGTAGGATCGATTAAGGGGGATTTTAAATAAATAGAACCGCCTACACTGATTAATACTGACGGGAGTTTATTGCGACTCCAAACAGGGGATACACAAAAATCAATCAAGTAACACAACCAAGATGGCGGAGCGCGCCCACAGAAGATCAACCACACCAAGTCAGTCTGTGTTGGGAACTACTGATTTCCGGCGCGCTGCGATAGGTGGCGCTCATCTCCCTCTGCTGCCCTCTAACGGCGAGCCCGAAAACTCCATCCAAATGAATGTCGGTGCTCGCACAGGGGCGCCACACCACCCCCTCACCAGGGACAGAGGCAATCTGGCATGATAGAGAAAAAAAACAGATAAGAGAAACAAATTAAATCCAGGGGGAGAGGGAGGGAACGTTGTTGGAAAAAAATATCAAAGGGAACAAAAAGAAGAGGCACAATTATGGTAAAAAATCCCGGAGGTGTTCAGGAAAGCGCACTCTTCGTCCCGATCGGGTCGTACGTGCTTCCGTCTCGGGTGTTGTGGACACTGCGGGATTCCCTGTGGTTCCTCTGGCGTTATGCCATCCTGTGGAGGCACCAACGGCGGCCCAGGCCGTGGTGGCCTCAGGATGGTACTCGTTGGTGCGACTGGTGTGACCGCTGGCGGATCATCGGAGGCGATGAAGGCTGGCTTAAGGCGGTCAATTGAAACCTTGACCTCTCGCCCACGGATCCTCAGATTGAAAAATTTTTCGTGCCTCCGAAGGACTTCGAAGGGTCCCTCATACGGCTGCTGTAGGGCCCCGCGAGTGACGTCACACCTAACGAATACAAAAGGAGAAGAGGACAAAGATTTAAAAATAAATGTTGATCGCGCACCATGGCGCGCAGCAGGCTGGGGGCGAAGGCTTCGCATCTGCTGCCGCAACTGGACCTCGTAGTTGGTCTGGTCTTCCGCGGTGTGGCTCTCGGGGGGAGAAAGGAAATCTCCCGGTAGGCGAAGCGGCTCTCCATACACCAGCTCCGCTGATGTGGTCTGCAGGTCCTCCTTCCAGGCGGAGCGGAGGCCGAGGAGAATGGCCGGAAGAACATCCATCCAACCCTCTGTCTCATGGCAGCGGATGGCGGCTTTCAGCTGCCGGTGAAGTCGTTCCACTAAGCCATTCGCGGCCGGATGGTAAGCCGTCGTCCGCAGGTGAACTGCTCCGGAGAGATCTGCCAGTTGCTGGAAGAGCTGGCTCTCGAATTGGCGACCTTGGTCGGTGGTGATGCGCTGTGGGACGCCAAAACGCAAGATCCACTCGCGGAAAAAAAGCTCGGGCCACCGTCTCCGCCGTGATGTCCGCTATGGGGATGGCTTCTGGCCAACGGGTGTAACGTTCGATGACCGTCAGGCAGAACCTGTAGCCCTTGGAGTGCGGTAATGGCCCCACAATGTCCATGTGGACATGCTCGAAGCGGTGGGAGGGTGTGGGGAATGCACCAATAGGGGACTGCACATGGCGTGTTATCTTCGCGCGCTGACACGGGATGCACTCTCTCGCCCAAGAAATGCAATCCTTCCTCATGAAGGGCCACACGTAACGGGACCCGACCAGGCGCGCGGACGCCTTTCCACCTGGGTGGGACAGGCCGTGAAGGGAGTGAAACACTCGTCGGCGTAATAGGGAGGGCACAAAGGGACGGGCTGTCGAAGTAGACAAATCACAGTACAGGGCCACTTCGCTGTGCGGGAGGGCCACTTGCCGCTGGACGAGCGAGGAGGAATCCGAGCGGAGCAGCTCGGCGAGTTCGCTGTCACTTTCCTGAGCCCCCGCGAGTTCGTCATGACTGACGGCGGAAGTGATTTCCTCAATCCGCGAGAGGGTGTCGGCCACTAAATTGTCCTTTCCCAATAGGTGACGTATGTCCACGGTGAACTGCGCGATGTACGTCAAATGACGGCACTGTCTCGGCGAGGTCTTGTCGTTCTTCTGCCGAAAGGCAAAAATGAGGGGCTTGTGGTCTGTGAACACACTGAATTCGCGTCCCTCGACCATATGCCGGAAATGACGCACAGATTCGTAAATGGCCAAGAGCTCCCGGTCATAAGGCCTATACTTCTGTTGCGGCTTGGTCAGCTTACGCGAAAATAAGGCTAGAGGTTGCCAACCTAAAGTGGTTTCCTGTTGGAGGGCTGCACCGATTGCAAAATCCGACGCATCAGTGAAGAGGGCCAATGTTAAAGTCATGTCCGGGTGTGCGAGAAGGGCTGCGTTCGCTAAACTGTCTTTGCAGGCGTCAAACACTTGCCGTAGCTCCGGGGTCCACGAAATGCGGTCCTTCCCCTTAGCCCCCCCCGAGAAGCACTTCACTTAAAGGCGCCTGAAGTGTTGCGGCGTCGGGTATGAAACGGCGGTAAAAGTTCACCATGCCCAGAAATTTTCTCAAACGTTCCACCGTTTCTGGAAAGACAAAACCTATAATTGCGTCCACCTTTTCCGGTAAAGGCGTGGAACCACTGCCAGACACGATAGCCGAGAAAATCTACCTCCGGTTACCCAAAAACACACTCAGAGGGATTGATAACTATCCCGTACTTACTCAATCGGGCGCACAGCAGACGGAGGTGATCTTCGTGCTCCTCGGATTCCGACGCCACCAGGATGTCGTCGATGTACACGAAGCAAAATTCCAACCCCCGGAGAACCTTGTCCATGTTGGAACGTCTGGGCGGCGTTTTGCAGGCCAAACATCATGAACGGGAACTCGAACAGACCAAAAGGTGTTGTGATGGCTGTTTTCGGGATGTCCTCCGGGTTGATGGGGATCTGGTTGTATGCGCGCACTAAGTCAACGGTGGAAAACACGCGCTTTCGGAGGAGGTTGTGGGCAAAGTCAGCAATGTGCGGAGAGTCAGGCACCGTCCGGGCGTTGAGCGCCCGATAATCACCACAGGGCCTCCACTCCTCCTCCTTTTTCGGCACTAGGTGAAGGGGGGATGACCAACAGCTCTCGGACTCGGAGTCACCTCATGGACCTTATCAGCCAAGGCGGGGAGCGAGTCTAGGTCCGCGCCGCTCTGGACGGACAAAATGGCGTGCATACAAAATGGGCGGGAAGGCGGTTAAACCAAAGGGTCCGTAGAAAAGCTTCCGGAACGGCGGCGCCTGCTAGGTCACGGAGGTGGCGCAAAAATTGAGATGGCTTGCGGTCTCCCATCTATTCGTGTTCTAGGAGCTGGCGGATGCGTTGCTCCTGTGACGCCGTCAAGCGCCTAATGAGTTCCTCCTTCAGGCGGGCGTATTTGTCTTGGTCGGGTGGGGCAGTAATAATATCACTCACTTCCGCGGCGTACTTATGGTCCAATTGAAACATCACGTATTAAAACTTGGTGGCATCCTGGGTGATACCGTTTTGGTGGAATTGACCTTCCACCTGCGCGAACCATACCGCGGGGTCTTCGGGCCAGAATGGGGGTACACGAATACTAATTCGGTCAACGGACGCGCCTGAACCTCCCTCCATCTTGGCGAAGGAAAAAACAAATAATCGGGCGAATCAAAGGTCACAAAAAAACTACGCACACGGTTACAAGGAGAAGGCGGCCCACGTGGTCGCTGACTATCCTGATAATCACGTCGGAGTCACCAGTGTAGGATCGATTGCGGGGGATTTTAAATAAATAGAACCGCTAACACCGATTAATACTGACGGGAGTTTATTGCGACTCCAAACAGGGGATACACAAAAATCAATCAAGTAACACAACCAAGATGGCGGCGCGCGCCCACAGAAGATCAACCACACCAAGTCAGTCTGTGTCGTGAACTACTGATTTCCGGCGCGCTGCGATAGGTGGCGCTCATCTCCCTCTGCTCCCCTCTAACGGCGAGCCCGACAACTCCATCCAAATGAATGCCGGTGCTCGCACAGGGGCGCCACAGTAAACATTAGAAATATCAGCATACATTGCTTTTTCTGGTCTAGTGACATCCACATTTGCAACATACAGACCCTTACTTTTGCGACCTGTGAACAACATTTCCTTTGACCAAAAAATCACTATTGTGATACACTTTACATTGTTTATCGTCAAATATTACAACATAGCCCTTTTCAGTCATCTTATCGACAGACAATAAATTCATTGCAAGATTTGGAATATACATACAATTGGTCACGGTTTTAACATTATCCCCATCAAACTTAATCTTCACATCACCGGTACCATGGGACAACATCCTGCTGTTATCAGCAACAATAATTTCCCCACTATTATTTGCATTATAATTGATCATTGAACCTTTTCCATTACTCATGTGAGACGTTGCACCCGAGTCAATGACCCATTCGTGAGGAGAGGTGTCACTCACCAATGCAGCAGCCAAAAGTGTTGAGGACGGCTTGAATCCGGGTTTTTTAGTTTCTGACCTGTTTTCCATCTTACATGCTGGACTCTTGTGACCGGGCTCTCCACAGTTGTAGCAGATGATCAGCTTCATCCCTCTTCGCCTTCGTTGTTCCGTCATCAACGCCGTGGCCCCTTCATCCGCGCATTTCAACCTGCGCCTTTCAGCTTCGGAAAGGAGAAGAATTTTCACCTCCTCGGAAAATGGCCGCTTATTTTTATCCCTTCCGTGAAACACAGAACTAATAAGAGTTTCGAATTCGTCACATACGCCGTTCATCATCACGAAGGACACCCACTTGTCCTCAATTGGTTCACCAATGTCCGCTAGCTTTTGGGTCGTTTGCAAAATGTCTGCAATGTTGACGAATTGACGAATACTTACACTGTTTTATCGCGAAAAATCTTTGAAGAAGGGTGAATTGTCTGATTTCACTATCTCCTTCATATGCATCGCGCAATTTCGCCCATGCTTCCTTAGCAGACTTCGCTTGTTGGACGTGAATATAACAATTAGGCTTGACTGTTAAGCATATCTTGGCTAAAGCTCTATTGTCCCTCTCGCTGCCTATAACGGTCTCGGAACTCACTGATGGCTCGACACACGACCAGAGTCCTTCCAACATGAGGCTCATTTTGATTGCAAATTTCCATGCCCCATAGTTCGACTGTCCTAGCTTTTCTATATTAGGCACAGAAGTGGAAATAGTAATGGGAGGCGAAGCCATTTTGGAATTAGCAATGGGAGGTGAAGCCATTTTGGAATTAACACTTAAAACATTAAATCATCTCGAGTTCGACACGTTCTCCAAGTATTCACCGATATCGCACACCACAAACGTGAAATACTTGTTTCTTCAACGTCTAGCGATCGCGCCTGGGCCCATAGCCTGTTGCAGGTTGATCAATAATAACACGGGAGGTCGATGCTCAGAGATTTTATTTCAGAGCACATAGTGAAAAGTACAACGTGGTTTAGTTAACTAGAGCCGCCATGACAGTGCGGGCAGAGACAATTGAATGTCGAAATATGAGACATGTTACCAACCTAAAATACAAAACAATTATAGAGTTGCTCTTTAAAAACATTAGATTACAACTCTTAACACTGGCTCCACCCACTGTTTTTTCATGAGTGACTCGACTCGCCGAAAATTTTCGCGCATGCGCAGAAGCAGGGGGGGACGTCGTCCTCAGCCGCTCATCTACTTGCACTATTTCTCTAGTTCTTTCTCTGGCCGCTAGAGTCATTTTTTCTGTGTGTATTCCTGCAGTGGAGGAGGAAAATATGAGCTTTCCTCCTCACTTAGCTGGTACCGAAGTCGAACACATTTCGCGAAGCACCAGAGCGTGCGTATTTTATAAGACGCTCAATTCCGGCATTCCTTCCCCGGTGGACTTGAAAATACAGGTCTTCTTCTAATTTAAAGACAAATTTGGCATTTTTCTGAAAAGGGGAAATATACGATGACGTTCGTCCGTTCCCTCCCCCGAGGAACCGCTACTGGTTGCTACCTATATATTAAAAATATACGTCATTCGACGGGTTTGACGGGTTCATTTCAAGTAACGTATCTGTAAAGTGCGCCAGTTAACGCATAACTTACTCGTCAGCGGAGTTGAGTGGAGTGACCGCAAAAATTTGTCGACGGATATCTGATGTAAATTTTGAAAAATGCGAGACGGATATCCGATGCAAATTTTGAAATGAGAATTTTACTAAACTTAAATGACTTTTTAAGTAAAACTTAAATAACTTTTTCATTTGAAGTTTGTATTCATTTAATCCCAAGTGCGAAAAATAGCTTTTAAAAGATAATTTTTAAAATTTTCTTAAAAGTAACTGAGAAAGTAACTTTTAATGTAAAAGTTCATGGATGGAGAACGATATATTTAGCACCAACAATAGGTTACAATTTTGGTCCACCACGTCCACTTAGCCCGTAAACTTAGATGAGACTCCTGACCACCGCTTCTCACGCCACCCTTGCGGTAACAAGTGCGCATCGAAACAATGCGCACTAGGGGGGAAGCGAGTTCAAATCACATATATGACAGTAATGATAAAACCTTAAATGCGAATAGCGATATTTAGCCGCTCAATTCATTATAACAGTAATTAAAGGGCCTAGTAATGGCATTTTTTAGGGCAATGGTAATGGCCCGTGGGCATTAGTACCCTTTTGATCATTTCCGTATTTTTTTTCAAAAAGGAGAAAGAAAGACAAGCATAAAGACTTATGTTTGTCCGACAATTACTGCTTAATCTCCGCGCGGAATGAGGTAGTCGCTATTTACATAACAAGTGTTGTCTGTTTTATTTGTTTGTTCCTTCTTTCTTCTGTAATTTTTTTGCTTACTTGCGTGTTTATTTTCACATGATTATCCTGTTAATATACGTTTGTATTGTCTTCTTTGTTTAGAAATAAATAGAAAAAGACCTGAACCTAAAGGTGCCGACATCCCGGGTTTAAAAATAAAAATGTGAGCAGTCTCGTAAGGAGGCTGCTCAATTTAGTGAAAGGAGGGAGTAATGTAGTGACAGCATTTGCGTTAACTATACGGAAACAGTTGCGATGGTTTGGCTGAGCGGTGGAGAAGGTGGATAGAGGCAATCCGTACGAACTCTCACCTTAAAGAGGACGTGACCATTAGGGAATTTTCACCGGAAAAACAAAATGTTTATAAAGACGTCGCGACCGGGTGAGTCGTGGTATGGATTCTCAATTTTCCATTGTTTTTCCGATTATAAATCCGAGTATCCATGGGCTCCTCTAGTCCACAGGAGGAGGGGAATGTTGTGTGGGAAGATTATGTAAGCTTTATATAAACCAGGGGTGATCAGTGTTGCTTCATCCCCGAAAAGAACGATGGCGCAATTGAATAAATGACTTACTTGGTAAAAAGTGGACTGTATTAAATAAATAAAAAATAACAATGAGGTCACTAGTTCACGTCGCTGGACCCCTCTTCTTCGGTGGTGTACCCCTTCCCGTTCGCTCTTCTGGCCCTCGCACCGCACACGCGCCCGTCCCTCACGACGTCTAGGCACACTCCCCCGGTCCATACCCCCCGAAGAGTCACCAGGGCCATCAAGCGGCGCGAGGTCAAACATACCGCCTGCCAAAAAGTATAACAATGCTTGTTCACTATCTGGAGAAGGTAGGGGAAACAACTTATGAATGGGCCTTTGGAATGATCCATGGGTAGTACGAACACTGGCTACACGAACGAGTCCATCCCCCCCTGGGTGGACCCTTTCAACGACTACTACCTTCCAAGTCATTGGTGGTGTGTTGTCCTCCTTGCAGCGGCGCAACAACCCCCCGAATCGTGGGGGGTGGGCAAACTCCTTGACAAATCTGTATTAGCTAGCTAAGGGGGGGGGGGGATTTTGCAAATCGGGCAGTGTCCATTAAAAAGTGAGCCACAACCTCTGATTTCTGGGGGGGCTAGCCCCCCCACAATCGTGCTTGGGGGGGTGGGGGCAACCCCCCCCTTTGATGCGCCCCTGCCTCCTTGAGAATCACAATCACTCCCGGTGGTATGCTATCACTGGTTCTGGACCACTTGACTCGTTGCTGAAGGTGAGTTAAGTAGTCGTATGACCAGGTTTTCCAAAACTACTGTACTCCTTGCTGTAGCTGCTGCCACCTGGAAAGTAAACAAAGACGCATATCGTTCAGGTCTGGGTCGGGCAGAGAGGTTAGGGGAGCTCCAATTAGGAAATATCCAGGAGTCAAAGGTAGGGGTCATTGCGGTCGTTTGATAATGGCATCAACGGTCTAGAGTTAAGGCATGCTTCTATTTGAGTTAGGATGGTAGTCAGTTCTTCAAATGTCAGGGAACTATTTCCCATAACTCTTCTTAAATGATACTTGAATACTTAACTCCTGCCTCCCTTATGCCTCCAAAGTGTGGAGCTCTTGGTGGTACAAAATACCACTGCATTCCTAGTTGCGTGACGTAATTCTTGACACTGCTTGATTGATGTACTGGATTAAAATGGTTGCCTAAGTCCCGAAGTTCTTTGGCGGCCCCAACCAAATTGGTTGCGTTGTCACTGTTGAGATGAGCACATTTGCCACATCATGATATGAATCTCTTCAAGGCTGCAATGAACGCTTGGCTCGTTAACTCGCTGACAGCTTCTAAATGTATGCCCTTTGTTGCCAAGCACACAAATATGGAGACGTAGCATTGGCTCTTTGCCTTAGTGCGCCGTGAACCAGATTGGATGATGAAAGGTCCGGCATAGTCGACACCGGTATTCAAGAATGATTTTGCTGGCTGCACTCTATAGTGAGGAAGTTGTCCCATTAGCTGAATTGCGGTGTTCGCCTTCAATTTGTGACAAATAAGACAACCGTGAATAGTTGTATTTGATTGTGTTCTCGCCATTAAAGATCCAATATCTCTGCCGTAAAGAGGTATGTACCAGCTGACATCCTGCATGTAAGAGTCGCTTGTGTTCCGCTTCTATGATCAACTTGTTAAGATGATGCCTGGGATACAGTACTACCTGATGCATCATATCAAAACGTGATTTGGAAGCTTGTAATCTCCCTCCTTCTCTGAGAATTTCATATTGACATAAAAATGGATGCAAAGGCTTCAAATCGCTTTTGTTGCTGACAGAGGACCTTGTTCTAAGATCAGCTATGTCAACTGAATATGCAAATGATTGAAAAATTTTCAATCAAACAATTAAGGCATGTTAAATTTCCGAAACTATTAGACATTCGCTTCTTTTCTGCGCGGTCAGAGGTCTCGAATTGAATGCAAATCGCAAAACATACGCAATCATCCTTTGAAGTTTGTTGAGACTTGAAAATCTAAGTGTGATATCTTCCGGGATGATAGCCAAGAAGAATGCCTTGTCCCTTCATGTCCATAAGTGTTATGTGTGGAAATAATTATAATCCAACACTTTTATGATGGACACGGATTTATTGACCAATACTAACAACACACACGGATACAGCCAGGGCACGACTTGCACGCCCGGAATCACTACCTCTACTGCCCAACATGGCCGCCCCTCCCATAGGGCAAAACAAAATACTCCCAAAATTCCCTGTCAACAAGATGGCTTCCACAAAACAAACATATCCAAAACAATTACATACATTATACATAACTCCTCCCAACTTTAATTACAGTCATACCCTAAAAATACACAAGACCTTCTCTATTGCCAAAACAAATTCATACATAATACAGAGCAACTCCTCCCAACTTTAAATACAGCCCTACTCTATTATTAAAACAAAACCTTCTCTATTAACTCACTCGCCATTTATCCCAAGAAAATAACAAAAAAAATAATTACAAATCTAACATCACTCAAACAGGTATGACAAATTGTAATCCTCCAGATAACTTGGTGGTCTCTTGGTTCGGGCTGACACACGCACTCTATTTGTCACTGCTGCCCCTGGCTCACCCATTTGTACATTTGCGTCATCTGTCCCGACACACAAAGGTTCATGTTCTGGAGCAGCCAGATTTTCATCATTGTGGAAGAAATATCTCCCTACCGCATCTGAAACACAACCTGGACCAGGTGGGTCTTTCCTCTGGTGCCCAAGATTCTTCCTGTGGATTATTTGGTCCACATGACGTCTTTCAATTCTGCCATTAGCCCCTTCGATTTCCGAGTAGCGAGGCCCCATAACTGCTGTTACTCTCCCTGGGAACCACCGTTGAGGACAAGCATACATCCTGTAAAAGACTAAGTCACCAACATTAAAATTGCGTCTAGATTTAGGACATTTACAATTGTTAGCAGCTACATTGTCCCTTTTTGCAGGAGGCGGGAGAGATGCAGGGTGTAATTTGTGTAACAGTGTTTGTATCTGGCGACCCATGAGCATCTCTGCGGGGCTGCGGTTGGTGGCCATACTTGGTGTTGTCCGTAATGTGAGAAGCACATTTGACAGTTCACTCCTCCATGTAGTCGGTGGCCGTCTCTTTAAGCACCTCTCTAGGGTCTGGACCACTCTCCCAGCTTGCCCATTGGAAGCAGGGTTGTATGGAGCTATGCGTACATGAGATATAACATTTTGCTGAAGAAATTGTGAGAACTCCTGCGATCTAAAAGCAGGACCATCTTCAGAGACAACTTGGTCGGGGATCCCATGCAAAGCAAACCACTTCCTCAAACACTCAATTACAATTGATGAGGACATGGATCCCATAGCCTCCTCTACCTCAAGCCATTTTGAATAGGCATCCACAGCAACAAAAATTGTGTAACCACTAAGCGGTCCAGTAAAATGAAGGTGGAGCCTTGACCAGGGTTTCTGCGGTGCAGTCCGTGGGATCACTGAGGAACTTGGAGGAATGGAACGATTCTCACAACAAGCAGTACAAGATGAAACCATGTTTTCAATTTCAGTATTTATACCTGGCCACCATACATAGCTTCTAGCTAGGGGCTTTGACCGTACAATACCTTAGTGCACCTTGTGAAGCAGTTTCATGACCTCAACTCTCAAGGCCTGAGGTATGGCCACCTGATTTACCTGCATTACACATCCATTCAGTACTGTTAGGGTGCCAGGTGGATCCCTGAAGTATCCCTGGGCAGCTGGAGATAACCGCATAGGATTCCTACCCCACTGGAGCCCTTCTCGTACCTCTGCCAAAGTGGAGTCCTTCGATGTGGCGGCAGGCACTGAATCTGCCGATAGTGGAGACATCTTAGAGGCCTGATCTAGGAGAAGAATTCCAGCAAGTTCAGACACAATGGTCGTTACATCCTCTGTTGACTGCATAGGTAGACGACTGAAAAAAATTAGCATTTACATGCTACTTGTCAGGGCGATATGTTAGTTTATAATCATACTTGCTCATTAGGAGCACCCAACGCAGCATCCGAGGACTCAACACCTCAGACATTTGTTTGCCTTGCCTGAAAATGCCCAGAAGGGGTTGGTGATCCGTTACTATTTTAAAGTGTAGCCCCGCGAGGAGCATTCTGAATTTTTTAACACCAAAAATAATCGCCAGTACCTCTCTGTCAATCTGCGCATAGTTTTTCTCACTCCCTCTGAGCACCCTTGAGGCATAAGCAATGGGATGCTCTAACTTATCAGAACCAATGTGTGACAGCACAGCCTCCACTCCATAAGATGAGGCATCACAATGTAACACAAGAGGCAATTTGGGATTAAAACATTTCAACACAGCTCCTGAGGACAAATTATTTTGATGTTGGAGATGCATGCCATTGCCAGGGAACCTTTTCACACAGTAATACATACAGGGGTGCAAGCACAGCGGCCTTGTTGGGGAAAAACCTGTCGTAATAATTTACACAGCCAAGGTAACCCTGCTACTTGGAGACCTTAGTGGGAGAGGGAGCACTTAGCAGTGACTAAACCCTCTCATTGGTCGTGTAACGTTCTTCCCGGGAGGGCTCATGGGCGGTCGACGATATACTGGGCGCCAGTGTGTGTAACTTAGATTCTTCCGCCCACACTCGGAAGAGGGATAGGGTAGAGGGTAGGAAAAATATAACTGTAGCTATGTGATTCTCTCAGAGTAGGTGGCGTCGGGCAACTACTCGTTGGCTCGAGCACCTGTTCAACACCGAAAATCAGGGGAGGTTAGGAAACAGGACAGGGTGATGATAGGGATAATGGAGGAAAGGAAAAAGAACGGGAAAATACTCAGGCTATCGCCGATCCTAAATGTCAAAAACCCAAACGACGAAGTCCCAACCGGCCTAACCGGACGCCAAGAGTAACTCGAGAAAAACCGCTCAAGCACGCGGCTCCCGACCAACTGACCTCTCTCCCGTCACTCCCCCACCTTCGCACGTGAGGGCCTGGAGGTAGCTACCTCCCCACTCCTCAAACAACAGCGGCCTCCGCGTCTATCCACGGAAACCACACAAAAAAAGAAAAGAAGCAGTGGGCGTACACGAGCGCCAGCATAAAAACGTTACATCACCCCCCTCCCCAAAATAAACGCATCTTGTTTTAAACCAAAGGATTCAACAATAAATCAAACTCGCCCACTGCATGTCTTCAATACACCGGCTTTAATTCCGGAACGTGCCATTGGCCCGAGGCCTTACCGCCAGTCGTAACTAAATCATAAATAGAATCAGCGACCTTTCGCTTAATTAAAAAGGGGCCTAAGAACTTGGGCTCTAACTTAGCCGCGGAAAACTCTTCTGCATCCGACCTGGGGAAATTCCGCCGCCACACCAAACCGCCCTCCGGAAAATGTACCTCACGGCGACGCAAATTATAATAACGAGCTTGACGAGCTGAGGCCTCACTTTGTGCCGCCGCGGCTGCTATAGTCATTTTCTGAATGGACTGTCGCAGCTCTTCTGCATAACCGCGTGGCTCAAACTCAGCTACCTCTCCGAACTCTGACACCCGATATAAATCGTCGGGTTTCCTTAATTGCCTCCCGAAATTTAACTCCGCTGGGGAGAAATCAGTTGTCTCCGAAACAGAACTCCTCAGTGCGAACATTAAATCAGAAAGAGATTCGTCCCATTTACGTTGATTCTTTTCGCAATAAATCGATATCAACGTTTTGATGGATTTGTTCGTCCTCTCACAGGGGTTGGCTTGTGGAACATATGGAGCTGTGACAACCTTTGATTCCGAACATCTGACAAACTTTCTTTATAATTCGGCTTACATATTGGGGACCGTTATCGGTCAACATAATTTCAGGGCAACCCCAGTGGTTAATTACTTTTGTACACAAATAATGAGCAACATGAGTAGTTTTCACGCTACGCAAAGGTATAGCAACTGGCCAACGAGTGCTCGTATCCAAAAAGACTAGCACGTAGCGGATCCCCTTCAATGAACGAGGCAACGGGCCAATGATATCTGAAGCAATGACCGTCCAAGGACGCACCATTTGATGTGGCTTCATAAGCCCTGAGGGTTTTACTTGCGCCACTTTGAACCGCTGACAAGTTCGGCATCGCCGAAAGAAATCGCTTACGTCTTTCCTCAACCCCGGCCAAGAATAGAAGTTACGAATCCTCCGAAAGGCTTTAAAGAAACCGAGGTGATCGCCACTCGAAGAGCAATGATTCTCCTCCAAAATCCGGGGTCTCAGCGTAACCGGAACTAACATTTTCCACGTACCGCTCGAGTCTCTAGAATACAATTGGTCCGCAGAAATCCGAAGCTCAGGATGGTCGTCAGGATTTTCCCCCACTTTACGCCGGAGGCTTAAGTACCAAGAACCCTCACCGGTGGAAGATTCCAAACCCGTACCACTGTGTAACGCCCCGATCCTCGACAACGCGACAGGAACCACATGATATCCGCCTTTACGATGAATTATCTCAGTCATATTGTTGCAACTGAGATATCCATCTCGCAAGCCGTCCTTGTGGATTTGAAAAGTTTGCCAACCACTTAAGTGAGGCGTGGTCGGTGATGACCTTAAAACGATAGCCTTCCACATAAGGCTTGAGTTTATTTACCGCGAACAATACTGCTAAGCACTCACGCTCAGTTGCGCTATAATTCCTTTCAGCAGCGGAAAGGGTTCGAGAACAATAAGCGATAACGCGCTCCTCTCCGTCGATCTTCTGCGTTTAAACACCCCCTATTCCTATGCCGGATGCGTCGCATTCGATAACGAATGGTAAATCGAAGTGCGGGCAAGCCAGAATTGGGGCTGACACGAGGCATGTTTTCAACCTATTAAATGAAGCCTCTTGTTCCGCCAACCAACAAAATTTCGAATTCTTTAGCTTTAAGAGATCGGTTAGAGCTACTGAAGCGAAAGAAGGAACAAACCTCCGATACCAACCCACAAAACCCAAAAACCTACGCAGCTCCGTTTCGTTGGTAGGGGTCGGATAATTAACCACCGCAGAAATCTTTTCTGGGTCGGTCTCCAATTCCCCATTGCCCACGATATAACCTAAAACTTTCAGGCGGGATTTGGCATATTGGCATTTATCTACGTTTATCTTCAAACCCGCTTTTCTCAGGCGCTTAAAAACCTCTCTTAAATGGCTTAAATGTTCTCGAAACGAAGAGCTCACTATGACAATATCATCCAAGTAAGCAAACGTGTGAGGTTCTAACTCGGCTCCTATAATCTTGTCCATAAGTCGTTGGAAAGTCGCGCCGGCGCTATGCAATCCGAAGGGCATCACCCTAAATTGGAACAAACCACTGCCGGGGAAGGTGAAAGCCGTTACTTCGAGGCTCCCCTCTTCTAATTCAACTTTCCAATACCCTTTTTCCAGGTCTAAAGTAGAGACATATTTGCCTGCCCTAAGTTTATCGAGTATGCTGGAAATATATGGCAGGGGGTATGCGTCTTTTTTACTAACGCTATTAACTTTTCGGAAGTCAACAACAAACCTCGAACCATCCTTTTTGGGGACTAATAGGACTGGTGAAGACCACGAACTATTAGATGGCTCAATAATACCCTTATCCAGCATTTCATCCACCTGAACGTTAATCATATTTTGTACGATAGGAGAGACGGGGTAGTATCTTTGTTTGACAGGGGTGGCGTTGTCTAACACGATTCTATGCCTCACGACGCTAGTGCGTCCCAGGATAAGGTCAAATTGTTGAAGCTCTGAGTCTAGAAATCGCATAAGGGCGACATCTTCTACGGGCTTGAGATGAGAGTCGGAACGTAGTGCCTGCCAGCTCTCATCGTCCCGCATGGGGGAGTCAAAAGATCGTAAGACGGAAATCTCTGCGGTGCCTATTTTAATGGTGTTTTCCGAAAAATCTAGTTTCGCCCCGACTCTCGTCAAATAGCCGTTCCCAACACGATGCAGTAGGGCATACCCGGGAGGATGTCCACCAGCACCCGGACTACCCTACCGCCCGCGTGTATGGGAAGAATCTCGGATTTCAGGCTAGATGTCCTACGCCCGTCTGCCATTTCGAGCTGGGTGTTTCGCTTTCGCGTGGGGATATTTAACTTGCGTAACCAGCTCTCCACGGAGGCATTAATGACAGATTGGGATGCCCCCGTATCGACCAACGCGGGCCACGCCCTACCATATATCTCAACTTCCACGAAGATTCGGTTGGTGACAGAACATACGGGGGAGGGTGGCTTAACCATAAATTCCCTAACGGTCTCTAACCAATCGTTCCATTTGTTGTCCAGGCCCACCGGCTTGAGCCGAAACACACGACGCCTGCTGCCTGGATTTAAGACGTCGCACCGGCGTTTCCCGCACAACCACAACTTTGAACAGTTTGCCCCTTTCTCCCGCAACTTTGACAAAATTTGGAGAGAGATTTCTTGCATTGACGAAAGAAATGATCGGCGGCGTCACAATTCCAGCAGTTCATACTGGGGGATTGCCATTTCCTGAAATTGAATATACCAAGAAATCTAGTTTCTTCACCGCAAACATACACTTTTCAAGCTTCAACTTAAATCCTGCATCTTGTTATCTCTCCAACACCCCCTGCACCCGCTGGTACAGCAACTTTTCAGTGGGTCCTTGACACAAAATGTCATCAATGTAGACTAGAAAATTATCCAACCTAGCTAAAATTTTTCCATTTACCCCTGAAGAATGGCCGGAGCAGAGCACAACCCAGGAGGCAAACGAATCATACGCAAAAGTCCCTTGTGAGTGTTCAACGTTACTATCTGTGATGCTTCATCATCACCACAAACTTGGAGGAATGCATCAGACAGGTCAATTTTGGCAAAAAAGCAACCACCCGAGAGTCGACTCAATATTTCATCTATCATTGGCAATGAAAAAATATGCCGCATGCAGACGGGATTTACCGTTTCACTATAGTCACCACATATTCTAATTGAGCCATCCCTTTTTATTACATTGGCTGTGGGGGTTTCCCACTGAGAATACTTCACTGGCTCTAGTATTCCTTGCTCAACCATTTTATCAAGCTCGTCACTTACCCGCTGGGCTAAAGCAATAGGGACAGGGCGGCTCTTCCTGAAGACAGGCTTGGTATCAGGCTTCAGAACAGCTTGGGCTGGGGGACTGGCATAATTACCCAACCCGGGGTGGAAAACCTCTATAAAACATTCCAGTTCACAAGGGAGCTGCACCATACCAACAGCATGCACGACATGAACTGAAATTCCCAAGTGTGGGAACCAGTTCCGTCCCAACAGACTGGGTACATCTCCTGCCATCACCAGCAATGGTAATTTCCCTCTGTAGGGTGGATAACAGACATCAACAAAAATATTCCCTTTCACAGGCAACTGCACCTTCGACCATGTATTCAGGATCACTGCAGGACGTTCGAGTTTACATTGAGGAAATAGCATCATGCAAGTTCCATGGCCAATGATGGAAAACCCAGCCCCAGAGTCAACTTCCATCGTCAGCTGTTTGCCCTCCGCTGACACCGTTATCTTCATGGGAGGCGGTGCAGCGGCGGCAGGAACGTGGAACAAAGTGCCGTACTCCTCAGAGTAATCACCTTCTGATAAATAAAGACTGGGGATAGGTACCTGCATAGCTGGGAACGTCTCATCATCCGTGGCCTCCATGATGTGGGCTGCAGATCTCCTTGGTGGATCGCTTCGATAGCTGGAACGCCTAGAGCTTTCGCTAACCCCTCGTTGTGATCCACCGGTCAAAGGCAATGGCGTAATCTTCTTTTTGAAGCAAGCGCGTTCAATGTGTCCCCGCTTCCGGCAATATCGGCAGGTGGAACTCCAGTGACTGCAATCCGCTGGGTGATGCCAACTCGTGCAACAAAAACAAGGGTGTTGTTGATGTGGTATGTCCTCCTAGAACATAATAGGAACAGAACGGCAGCGACTGGAGGCGCATTCTTGACGCATTGGACCACCTTTTTTGAACTGTGGACCGCCATTTTGGAACTGAGGAACACCCCGCTGTGAATATTCATGACAGGCACCTTCCAGACAAATTCCGGCGGCATGGTTATCCGAAAAATACTGGTTCCCCGTGCAATGACCTGCAGCACCAGATGTTGATTGCAACTGGGCGACATGTTCTTGGGCAGCTTTAGCAGCTTGGGCCCTATCTACTACCCTCTTAAAATCTAAATATTCTGAGGCGAAAAGGGATTCCTTCAATCTCATATCGGATAGGCCTAACAACACTTGCCCTAATAATGATTCGTCCGAATTGGAGAACTCACAACCCTCCGCGAGCGTCCGGAGGTCCGAGAGAAAATTCTTAAAAGACTCCCGGGTTCTGCATCCGCTTATGGAAAACTTCGCGTTGCACCCACTTGCTCGGTTTCGGATTTATGTCGTCCAAAAGTTTGGTAGCTTCACTGAATGATATTTCCGTGGTGGAACGCGATTTACACAAACTAATAACGTTTTTCAAAATGAAATCGCCTGGCACCGTGAACAAAATGGCCTTCTTCCTATCGTCATCCGTGATTTTGTTCGCCACGAAGTAGTAATATAATTGTTCTTTAAATACGCACCAGTCCTCTGAGTTACCCGATGAAAAAGTGGGAAGATTTCCAAGGGTTCCCACAAAACTCGAACCTAATGAATTCACCGTATCCATTTTCATTTACGTGGTTATAAGTATGTTTAAAAAAAATTAACTGCGGGAGATCAGTATCCCATCCTCGTTGCCAGTGTTATGTGCCCAACATGGCCGCCCCTCCCAATTGGGCAACAACGAAACACTAACGAAATTCCTTGGATACAAGATGGCGTCCACAAAACAAACATATCCAAAACAATTGCATGCATAATACATAACACTTAGACGGTGGTTAGATTGCTAACACGGGATTTAAAAATTCACTTGTGACACCGTCTGACTCCGTCCATGTGCACTATGGTGGTTCGAAAAAGGGCTTTTGTTGAAAATAGTTTCTCGAGGGGTGCCACACCCAATCTTTTGTTCTGACTAGAAAGTACGCGCGAGAGTTTTGGGCTGGATTAAGGCATTACACTCTTACCGGACAAAAAAAAAGTTTTTTCGCACATTTTCAGGAATTCTCGACTTTTTAAGGGTTTTACCTCCATCTTGCGTGAAATAATAATAAAAATTTTTTCTCTCACTCGGAGTAATAACAATAGTCCATTTTACACATTTTAGTTGATATTTAGGGAATATATGATGTAAAGTTGTTATTTCAGAGCATTTTAGGTCGATTGTTCACTCATTTTAAAGCATTTTTCATGAGTTTTCGAAATTCTGCCAAAATTTTGTTTCTTTTATCAAAAGACAGTCCACCACCTCTCCATCGTTTTGTTTTAAAATCAGCTTTCATAAGAAATTTAGACCATTAAGATCCATAGATTGAAAAAAATTGTCAATAGAAAATGTAAGGCAACTTTTTCTTATTTGGTTAAATTCATTAAATGCGCACGCATACTTGTATGTTTATATACTGAAACGTAGCAATCGATCAGCAAACAAACCTTACTTACCGACAACAATCAGCTGTTTAAATTAAAAGCAAAATTCAAGTAAAACGTTTCATAAATGTATAAAAAATCATTAATTGCGATTAATGCGATTGCGTGAAACTACGTACTTACGGTGCGCAGCTATGTTTAACATTTAAGAGCTCAATTTCGACCGTTTAACACCTCAAAACGGTGGATGACATGGGGATGAATTTCCGTAGAAGCTAAACATAACCACATGCGATTTCAGTTGATGAACGTTTTCAGGGGTAGGACAACTCATTATTACGTTCAGCTTCCCCTCCGTTGGCCTGATGCCCGAATCATCAATAGTAAGCCCCAGGTAGTCTATTCTAGACCTGAAAATATTACATTTATCTCCGTTTACCCGGATTCCATACTTAGGCGTGACAACACTGCATCATTCTTATTGTAACAATCCTGCCAATTCGCTCCTGCTTTCACCTCATGATTGATGTAGCACTATAACCCTTTGAGACCCTGCAACATTGAGTCCATTACTGACTGAAAGATGCCTGTAGCACTCGATCCACTATATGGCAATCTATGGACCCTATGCAGTTCTAATATAGTGTTTTTTACCAAGGCCTCCTTGGACTCATCTGACAGTAGGAGTTGCATAAATACTGACGTCAAGAGTGACAAACACTTTCCCTCCAGACAACCCACTCGGTATATCATCCAGTCGTGAAAGTAGATACTCGTCCCTCTCAATCACAGTATTTACGGTACCCTTGTAATCAATGCATAGTCGGAATTCCCCATTTTTCTTAGGAACAACAGCTAAGGGGCTTCCCCATTGCGATTGCCTTATGGGCTCAAAAATGCCACATTCCACCAGTTTACCAAGTTCCTTCTTTACCTGATCCCTAATTTTGAAAAACACATCATATGCTTTACGAAAAATTGGAGTCGCATTGAGCTTCAAAACTATGTGTGCCTTAAAATAATTAATCTTCGCCTTCCTGTTGCCATCAAACACGTCAGAATAGCAGAAGGCCTAATTGGAAGCCGAAGCGTCCAATAGATTGATTTGTCCCTCCAATTTGGTTTTAATACACCCAGCCATGCCCTGCCTAAAAGTAGAGACCTTAGATCTGAATCGACGACTTTTAACCTTACCTGGAGCCGGTTTTCAATCACCGTACTGTTTGACGGAAACATGTGTCTGGCCTTTGATTCCCTGTTCGGATCCCGAATCTGAATTAAGTCTCAATGGCCACTTCTTCAACATAACCCCTGGGAGAAGCAGTTCTAATTGCTTAACCTCCATGACTGTTACAGACGCTCCGCTACCAGTTTCCAAAACTATTTCTGTGTTCTCCACATCAAGAGAGCATTTACAAACAGCCGGGCCCAAAAACTCACCCACTTCGCCTGCAAAATGGATTCCATGGCACCCTTCACACTCAGGGTGCGCGCCGGCGGCTGCTGCTTCTTTGTCCGGGTTGGCGACGTCATCGACTTCATGGCTTTGTCCGTGTCCTAGTGTTCTCCACTGTTTGGCAATAAGGCCCCTCCTCCCGCAACGGTGGTATTCCCTCGTCCGCACCCAGCAAGTATCAGGGCCGCAGTACTCGGAGCAGCGAGGCAGGTTCTGTGGTCCGCTTGATATTGGTGGTCGATTCCTCCTCGAATGTGGTCCATGATCCAGCTTACAATTACCCTCAGTAGGCACAGAGGCGCCAATAACTAAAGGGTGCAACAATGCTGCTTGGCTTTTCGCTTTCACCAACTTCCTGCCCTAAGCTGCAAGCCCTGTAGAAGGTGAGCTGCGGCTCCATGATAAGTCTCCGTTATGCCAGCTCGGACGACAGGCCGCATATGGGCCTGTCTCTTAGAGCCTCGACCAGAAAACGTTTAAACTGGCACGTTGATGCCATCCTCCTAAGCTCCACGATGTACAACGAAAGAGGCTCACTTGGCAACTGTTTTCTCTTGTGGAGCCTTACGCGCTCTACAATCACCAGTCTTTTCGAGCTTAAGTGTCCCTAGAGCGTTGATACTAGTTCTGAGAAAGATTTACTAACAGGTTTGACCGGGCCGAGAAGACTTCAACAGTGCGTATGTATCTGACCCAATCAGCGTAGTGAAAAGTTGAATTTGATTTCCTCACCGACATCGTTCGCAATAAAAAATGTTAGTCTTTCGACATTGGCGCCAAACTCCTCCTTTGCGGGGTCGAATTCCATGACGTGACCGATGATTTCTGTGGAGCACCAAAACACGAAAAACACTTATTACTGATCTTCCAATGTTTTCCTCGTCGCCAGATTTGGAGTGGTGACGTTGCGGTACAATAAAACAACAGCGAACGGGACAGGGGTATTTATTGCTCAGACGGTGATTACATTGATAACACTGGGTTTAAACATTCACATGCGACACCGTCTGATTCTGTCCATGTGCTCACCAGTACAGCCATCCGAGTACCACCAAGGTTGCCGATCCATCGATATTCCGTTGTTAGATATAATCGATAACGGTGGATCATGGCGGCTATTCAAATTCTGATCCTGAGCTCGCGGGTAGAAAATAAATTGGACTGTATAAATGAATAGTTTATAGTTCAATTATCAGGATATGTATTTTTAATCAACAATCACAATTACACGGAAAAGGAATCACTGCTAGATACTGACGAAGTCCGGTCTCACAGACAGTCGTGCCAGCCCGACTGCTCTACACACAACCTCTTCACCCCACTTCACTCGTCCGTCTCGTCACTTTCGTCCGCCCACTTTCACTCCTCCCCACGTGTGGTGAGGCCGCCACCAACCAAAATCCGACACCCAAGCCATCTGCTGGTCACCTGTCATACCATTTGTCCCAACATACCGGCCGCCGAAAAAGAATCAAGCTTTTCCTATGTAATGGAGAGAAAAAAAAAGAAAATAAGTTATTGAAATTATCGTATCATGCATTAGGAGATGGTAGAAGGCAAATTTTGGAAACGGGCCGTTTAAATTGTCCAGACGGGGTGCGGATGGCAACCACTCGAACCAAGCCTTCTGGTCCTGGGTGGAGTTCCAGTATGACTGCAATCTTCCAGTCGAGTGGTGGAACGTTTTCCTCCTTGACAATACATAGTGCACCAGGTTGTACATTGGTGCTGGATGTGGTCTACTTGTTCCTTTGCTGGACCAAGGACCATCTCCTCCAAAACTGCTGCAACAGCCGCTGTATTAATTGCCATCTAGAGAGCTATCTGAGTTTAACATCAGCCAAGCCAGGTTCAGGAATACAAGTGAGAGGGGAGCCAATCAAAAAATGACCTAGGGTGAGAACAGAAGGATCGGTAGGGTCATTTGAAAGAGGGATCAATGGTCTTGAGTTGAGACAAGCTTCAATCTGTGAGGTTAGTGTGGTCATCTCCTCGAACGTTAAACACTCATTTCCCATGACTCTACGAAGGTGGTACTTCACTCCGGCTTTCCAAATTCCTCCGAAGTTTGGTGCTCTTGGCGGAATGAAATGCTACTTGATGCTCTCTTGTTGAGCAAATCTTGTCACCATTAGTTTGTGATCCTTTGTTTGAATGAGCTCTTGTAGTTTTTTATGTTCCCCCTTTGCTCCAACAAAATTTGTCCCATTATCACTATAAATGTTAGTACATCAACCTCCTCGCGATGTGAATATCTTTAGGGCAGCCAAAAATGCTTGTGTAGACATACCACTTACAACTTCGAGATGGATAGCTCTCGTTGACAGACACACAAAGATTGCAATGTAACATTTAATTCTAATTTTACTTCTACGAGTGCCTGATTTAACATATATTGGGCCAGCATAATCAATGCCACAGTTTATAAATGGCCTTGCTGGATTAACCCTTAAGCTTGGCAATTGTCCCATGAGTTGACAAGATGTTTCTCCCTTCCATTTGCGGCATATTAAGCAGTGATGCAGAATTTTTCGAATGGCAGTCTTACCATTGATAATCCAGAATCGTTGCCGCAATGGGGATAACAATAGCTGACTATTAGCATGCAGCATTCGTAAATATTCATTTTCGACTATCAATCTAGTTAGATGATGGGAGGGAGGTAAAATAATCTGATTCTTATGATCGTAGGGAAGCTCGGAATTCTGCAGACGGCCTCCAACTCTAATAAAATTGTTGTTGTACAGGAAAGTATTCAAATTATGGAGCTTGCTCTTGCTCTCTAGGGGTTGAGATCTCTTGAGCTGTTGAATCTCTGTTTGATAAGCTACCTCTTGAGCAATGCGTACCCATGTGTATAGTGAATTCTGCAATTCCCTTTCAGAAAGTAGACCCGTTAGTTGGCTTCGAGATGATTTGCAGTTGGATGCAAAAGGAAGATAATATGACACAACTCTTTATAATCTGGTCAGGCTAGAAAATCTAGTAATAATCTCATCCTGAGGAATTGTCAATGACATGTTAATCACAGTGTTGCGTTGTTCTGGCAAGTCATGGGATGCTGGAGGAATTCTAGTGATAGGCCATGAGGTTGGTGAATCCAGGAGCCATGCTGGTCCATACTACCACAGTGAGTTGGGCAATAAGTCACTTGGATTAACTCCTCTTGATATCAAGTCACCTGGGCTATCCTGGTATGCTGCATGTCGCCATTGAACTGCTGGACTGAGATCTTGTATTTCAGATACGCGGTTGGCGATAAGTGTCTTCCATTTAGTAGGTGCTGTGGAGAGCCATGCCAAAACTATTTTGGAATCAGTCCACATAAAAGTGTGCGTTGATTTATTATTGAATAGGCTAATGATTTTCCTGAATAGTCGAGCAAGCAAGAGTGCGCCGTATAATTGAAGGCGAGGAATGGATAATTTTTTCAATGGTGATACCTTCGATTTAGAACATAAAAGTTTGCTTGTGACCTCCCCAAATTGGTTGGTAGATCGTATATAAATGCAGGCTCCATATGCATACTCTTAAGCATCCGAAAATCCACGAATTTGTGTGTCAGCTGGTATGCCTCTTGCAAGAACCAATCTATCAACTCTAATGTCATTTACTAATGATAACTGCTCAAACAAGAGCTTCCAGCATTTGGTGAGTTCTGCAGTCAGCACTTCATCCCAACTGACCCTTTCCTGCCACAACTGCAGCAGAAATATCTTGCATCGAATCACCTCTGAGGAAATTAACCCTAAAAGATCAAATATGGATGCTATGGTAGCTAGAACTCTTTTTTTGTGAAGGTTTTGTTGCTTTCATTCAATTCTCTTGAATTAATTCCATTCACTATGTGAAACTGATCTGAAGCAGAATGCCATAAGAGACCCAGTGTTTTGATGCGATCATTGTTAAGCAGTAGTATCAATTGAGCCTCTCGATGTTCCTCTGGAATATTCTCAAGCAAGACCGAGTGGTGGGAACACCACTTTTGCAACTGAAATCCTCCCTTATTAAGTAGTTCTATGAGTTCCCTCTGTGCGAGTAAAGCTTCTTCAATACTATCTGCTACGGACATGCAATCATCCACATAGAAGTCTTGCAATAAGATTTCTGCTGCCTTCGGATAAATCTGAGCTTCTTCAACAGCAAGTTGGTTAAGGCATCTGGTCGCTAGAAAGGGTGCACTAGCGGTACCATAAGTTACTGTGTTCAGCTGGTAGATACCGATAGGAGACGAAGATTCTCTTCTTCACAGGATTCTCTGCAGATTGCAGTCTCGAGGATCCACATTAATTTGTCGATACATTTTGGCAATGTTGGCTGTAAAGCATACTGGATATGTACGAAAGCGAATGACGATCGTAAATAAGTCTGGCTGAATTGTAGGTCCAACCATTAGCAAATAATTTAAGGACGTGTCATTGCTTGACTCTGCCGAGGCATCAAAAACTACCCTAACCTTAGTTTTTGTGCTAGACTCCTTGAAGACAGTGTGATGAGGTATATAGTAACTTACAGCATCAGTATTTGTTACAGAATTTACCAATTGCATGTGACCCAAGCCCTCGTATTCCTCCATGAATTGTACGTAATCTCTTTGTAGTTGGGGTTGTCTGTTGAGTTTTCTTTCCAGTTGACACAACCGCCTTCTCGCCATCTGGTAGGAATCCCCAAGTTGCGGGGGAACCGGACGCAATGGAAGGCCTACAAAAAATCGTCCTGACTGGTCTCTAGTGGTGTGCTGCTTGAAATGTCTTTCATATTCCTTCTCCTCTCGGGTTTGAGGCATGTGGTTGATTTCCTAAATCTCCCAAAATATTTGAAGTTGCTGATGCAAGTTGTCATCATTTCTGAGAAGAAACGACGTGGATGTCCGTATCTGAGTTGGACTCGCAGGTGATTCTGAGCAATCGTACCGCCCTGTAACTATCCATCCAAGAGAAGTATCTCGAAGAATTGGGTGATCAATGTCCCTTACCAATTTTCCTGGTTGAAGAAGGTGAAAAAACATTTCGGATCCGATCATAAAGCCAATTTTCCCAGGTTGGTTAAACATTGTATCTGCAAGCTGAAACCCATGTGGAATGTTCCAGTTATGATGACTGATGTAGTTTGTAGGTAAATTCCCAGGAATTTTAGGTAGGACTGAGCAATTGATGTGAAACTTGTAGTCGCGTACAATTGAATGTACCTCTAAGAAAACACTGTATTTACTTTCATGGGTTACTTGGCCAATACCTTGTAATGACGTTGTATTTCGCCTTCTTGTCAAATTCAGACGCTGTGCACAAGCTTCAAATATGAAATGAGACTGGGAGCATGAGTCCAACAGAGCTCGACAAGTCTGAAGTTGACCATTACCATCTCTTATCTTGACTAAGGCAGTAGAAAGCAATACATGTCTGTGAGGTCTGATTTTAAGAGAACAACAAGTTTTTGTGCCTAACTGAGCTAGCTCCTCATTGTTGCTGTCTGTTGCTCTTGAAATTTCGTCCCTATCAGAATTTTTCGTTGGTTCTGCTGTGTTGTACTAAGTGAATCCAAATGTAAGAGGCTATGATGCTTCCTGTTGCAGATTCGGCAATTGCGAGAACGGCACTCCCTTACATGATGGTTCTGAAGACAATTATAGCATAAATTGTTGTTCTTTACAAAGCCTATACGTTGTGATACACTAGCTTCAGCAAAGGCATTACATTTGTACAGAAAATGTGGCTGCTTACAGAAAGTACAATGATCCCTTGTTGAGACATATGATTGCCGCGGATGACGAGTTTGCTTATCATTGCTGTCCTTAGTCTTCTGCATGGTTGTTATTATGTCCTTGACTGGAAAGCATGGCATCCATTGCCTTATACCTCGTTTCTAAAAATTCGCATAAATCATCTAATGGCAAAGTTTGTTCTGATGCTGATGACTGCAGCTCCCAGTCCTGGTTGCATGGTCTATTCTTTCAAGGATCTGTTGAGGTCCGTAGTTTTAGCGAAAGAAAAGGAATGTCCGGTTAACTTTAACGAGGTTTTATTCACGTGACCAGGTCATTTTGGTACAACACTTCTAACTGTCACAAATTAAAATTACAATCCAGTTAATAAAAAAAATGAAAATAATTTTTTTTATTAACTGGATTGCTGACTGGACTGAGACTGGAACTGCGGCTCCATGATAAGTCTCCGTTATGCCAGCTCGGACGATAGGCCGCATATGGGCCTGTCTCTTAGAGCCTCGACCAGAAAACGTTTAAACTGGCACGTTGATGCCATCCTCCTAAGCTCCACGATGTACAACGAAAGAGGCTCACTTGGCAACTGTTTTCTCTTGTGGAGCCTTACGCGCTCTACAATCACCAGTCTTTTCGAGCTTAAGTGTCCCTAGAGCGTTGATACTAGTTCTGAGAAAGATTTACTTACAGGTTTGACCGGGCCGAGAAGACTTCAACAGTGCGTATGTATCTGACCCAATCAGCGTAATGAAAAGTTGAATTTGATTTCCTCACCGACATCGTTCGCAATAAAAAATGTTAGTCTTTCGACATTGGCGCCAAACTCCTCCTTTGCGGGGTCGAATTCCATGACGTGACCGATGATTTCTGTGGAGCACCAAAACACGAAAAACACTTATTACTGATCTTCCAATGTTTTCCTCGTCGCCAGATTTGGAGTGGTGACGTTGCGGTACAATAAAACAACAGCGAACGGGACAGGGGTATTTATTGCTCAGACGGTGATTACATTGATAACACTGGGTTTAAACATTCACATGCGACACCGTCTGATTCTGTCCATGTGCTCACCAGTACAGCCATCCGAGTACCACCAAGGTTGCCGATCCATCGATACTCCGCTGTTCGATACCGGTGGATTGGGGGAGCCATTCAAAATCCCTCACGTCACAGATCCGAGTGGCTAAATAACTGGTTCTGGCAATGGTTGAGGTAGTTACGTGCAATTCCAGTCTCTACATGGGTGCCAGTCACCAGCTGCCTCCCGCGCCATGCTTATGTCAGTGTTGCAGTCAAATACTGTACCAATGAGTACTGGAAAAAAGTAAATAGGAAATAAAAATATTACTGCCTTTTCTAGGGTGGTTTCAAGTAAAGTCAATGGGTCAACTAATGAAACCTTCCATTATGAAAGAAGACTAAAATATAAATAGGAAATAGATAGTAATTACAGTAGCGATAGACATGGATGTGTTCTGATTTCAACATTTCTCGGGTTGCCTCCGCGTCAGTTGTCATTCAGCACAACAGTTTCGCCAGCTATCCTGCTGGCGTCCTCAGGTGAAGGATGGCGAGATGGTTTTAGTCCGTTCTTATATAGGCCAAGTTAGGCGCCAAAAAGCGATCAATGCTCCGGCCAATCATGGAGCAACGTCGCGATTGCGCGGGAAGCTTACTACTCTCTTCCAAGCGCTTTGCAATGGGTATCCATCTTCTCTGTAAAAATTCTTAGGTGTTTTTATGATTTCTATAGCCTCTCTTATTATTCTCGGGAAGTACCTGTTTTCCTTGGCTATTATTTTTGCATCTTCGAATTGTACGGTGTGTCCTGGTTCACTCCATGCGTGCTCTGAGTTGGCAGATGTTTGAAATTGTCTATTTTTTGTCGCTCTCTGGTGTTCCTTTAGTCGATTGCCCAAGGCTCTGCAGGTTTCGCCTATGTATGACTTCCCACAGGAGCACGGCACTTGGTAAACGCCTTCGGAGAGGGTTGATGGAAGTCTGTCCTTTGGGCCGGGAAGAATGTCGGCTATCTTGGTGAACAGTTAAACCTCGTGACCACGTCATGCTTCCGTAAGACCCTAGCGATTTTTTCTGAGGTCCCCGCGATGAAAGGGATGGTTACATAGGCCTTTGGGTCCAGTCTGTGATGTTCCTTTCCTTCAGGTGCGGTCGTCGATAGGCCTCGCCTTTCTTCTCTCTCGGTCCTTTTCAGGACCATTTCCTGCTGAATGACAACTGACGAGGAGGCAACCCGAGAATTGTTGAAATCATTTGATCAACGCCGCGGAAACCTGCGAACTAACATGGATGTGTTCTTTTAATGCATGACATCTTACCGACAGTTTTTGTTAATGCTATCGACAAACTTCAATAAAAATTGGTTTGAGAAAACCAATTATCGTTAGTTTGGATTTTCGGTAAGTTATCGACGTAGCAACGCCGATAATACTCACTATCGAGTTACAGAAAACCCATGCTTGCCTCATAACTGCACATTTAAGAAAGAAAATACTTACACTCCATTACTTTATAGGTAGATGTGTCAGCAAAACAGACTTTATTGGTTCTGCCCATTAGGCTATAATGGACAGCCACGTCGTCAGTCATGACTTTTCTGAGGTAGTTCTGTACACATGACTTGGAAGTTTTTCCTCCCATGCTTAGGAGAATTTGACGCTGCAATAATACCATTTATATTTAAATGATGATGATGATGAACTTGATGAATATTTAAATAAATTTGATGATGATATTTAAATTATATTAATTAAATACATATGCTTTTCAGAACTTACCACTCTCTGTCTTAGTCTTTTTGAATCTTTCAGCTTTTTATTAAAGTTAATAAAATCAGCCTTTGTTGCTAACGGCAAGGAATTGATGAGGTCTCCCTCCAAGCCGTCATCATTTGATGCTAGTGGTTGGCAATCTGCCTTTGCCAGCAGCAAGTCTACCTTTTTTTTCAGCCTTTTATTAGCCTCAATGAGGGCCTCAATACAATTCTGCTGGGAATTTACTGTCGCCATCAGCTTCTACAACATATTTACTGCAGATGAACTAATTAGCATATTAAGCAAAGGAAATTTTGAGGCAGGCACAAGAAAGACATAAGAAGGAAAACAAGAAATTGTTCCAAAATGCACCATGAATAAATTAATCAATATGTACTAACTGCATTCTCTATCCCAGGCTTACGCATGCTAGAAACTACATGAAAACATACGTGAAGGTTAAATTGATTAAACCTTCCAATTCCTCTGTGACAGCCTTAATTTTATGACTAGAGTATTATGTATAAGTATAGAGGCATTTCTGATGCTCGTGTGCTTCCAATTTCCAACTACAAAATTGCCAAGTGGTGCAAGGTTCTGATCTGAATCCCACCACCCACCTCCAAAAATATTTAAGATGACGTTATAGATTAGCAAAACTGGAAAGAAAAAAGTCAAGGATTTATAGATTACCTGTACTACGAGGGTTATGAGACTTCAAGGGAAGTGGAGTCGAAGGATTAGGAGGAAATGGAGACAAGGAATCATCAGAAGTATTATATGGCTCAGGAGAAGTGGGGCGACGGAAAACTGTTAGAGGGGGATAGGCTGGTGGACTGGGTGGTTGGTGGACTGGATCTTTGTAGGGCATTTCTGATCCTGGCCTTTCAGTTTCTAGCTGGATTCTTCAGCCTCCTCTTCCCCTGGCAGAAGAAGACTCCTGGCCTTTCTTTTTCTTGTTTCTTCCTCTTCTGGACCGGAATCTAAGTTCGAGGAGTCTTCAGCCTTCCGTAGCTTGAGCCTTGCTGCTCCGTAAGTTGCTGAGATAAAATCAAAAAGCAAATTAATATAATGAAATAACTTACATATTTTAACAGAAGCCATTACTATGCTTCAATACATACGAAATGTATGAAGGACTCTATTTCTGCATCTACTCCATTTCGATGTTGGCTCTGCTGCTGACTTGAGCATCTTGTCTTTGGCCTCATCTGTCTTCACAGGTGGAAAGAAGCAGGACATTCTATCTCCTGCAAGCCAGCTGGCATGAACGATTCCAGGTGCATCACCCTCATCAATGAATCGTACAATTGCATAATCCAAGTCAAAAACCTCAAATGAATAGCATATAAATATTCTAAAAAGGCAGCATACTACTTAATAATTCAGTAAACACATTTCACAAGGTAAAATGGGTACCTTTCAGTCAACAAAGACCCACATACAGCAGTATGCAGCAAAACAGCAGTCCACTGCTTGGTATTACTTTACAAGACTCACCTACTCTAGGAGTAGGAGTGGTAGGAGGTAGGGAGTGGTAGGTCTACCGTCACCAACCTATTATCTTTTCAGCACTTTGTCACTACCTCAGCATATGATCACCGTCAAGTAGACACTATTTACTGTGATTAATGCCTTGCATTTTAATGTTAGTAAATGTAATGTACTGACCTTCTGTAAATCTAAGATTCCGGTACTTATTGATTACTCTTTGTCTGGGCAAAACCTTGTAAGAGTGAACCAGAAACTTGACTCGGGTATATTTTTTTATTCTGACTTAACTTTCAACATGAATATTGAAGCTACAATTACGAATGCTTACAAAACTCTCGGCTTCATTTATCGAAATTCCAGAGACTTTAACTATGTCTTCTTATAGACTCCTATACATCACCCTAGTGAGACCTATTCTGGAATATTGCCCTATCGTTTGGTTTCCTTTCTATCATAAATATGAGTTAGGCCTAGAGAGGGTTCAAAATAAATTTCTAAGATTTGTTGCCTTTACGGCTTGAATTGTAAGGGAAAGTGGTGAATACGAAAATATTTTGAATCTACTCAATATTCACACTCTCTCTCGCTCTCTGCACGTAAGAAACAAATAGGATTAATATTCTTACACTCATTGGTAAATAATCACATTAAGTGTTCTTATCTATTAACTTAAATTAATCTAAGGATTCCATCAGTTCTCTCCAGATCTCACTACCTTTTTCGTATTCCACATGTAAGAACTAATTACATTTATCACCTACCAATTTTTCGAATAATGAGGGATTTTAACAGACATTGTACATCAACAGATATTTTTCATTTATCTCAAAATGTATTCAGAAAATTTGTGCATCAGAATGTCTAATATTTTTATTTTTTCTAAGGTAACTATTCTGTCTATTGTAATGTTTTGTAAAAGGACATTTGTCCATATAATATTATTATTACTCACAATGAAGCAGAGGGAGAGCAACGAAGCCTTTCTTGAATGGGAGTAGCATCATCTTATGAGTGATGTTGCTTGCTGATTGGAATTGCAAATCTGAAAGGTCACTGACCTTCCAAATACCCAAGAAAGAACTATCAGGGTGGGGGTCACCACAAAATGCACTTTTTTAAAGAAATTTCTTGAAGATGATTGCCATACACTTCAATGAAGAGGAGTATACCACATTCTTAACCAAGACTACACTTCCATCCAAAAGGTAACAGTAAGAGTTTGGCAGGGATGTTGACAAAAGAAATTAAGAGAAGACAATGGAGCTATACTGTGGATTAGTACAACCAGGGCAAAGAGGACCATTGCAGTGCGGTTTTGTGAACTGAAATTCACCTTTTAAGATATTGGAGGGACCCCCAGGTACAAAGGAGCTGCAATTACTTCTTTCACTTAAACGCTTGGCTATTTGTTCGAGAGGTTTATCTGCTTTCCTAACTAATTTCTTCAATGAAAAGAGGACATTTTCAAACTTAAAAGCACTGCAGTTATCCAGAGCACCGAAATGGGGAACATCATCAGGTAAATGGACTTAGCCATGCATATTGTGGCCAATGTATTCCTGTCCATAAATAGATTGGAACGTAATGATAAAATGTTCAAGCAGTTCTTTGGCATATGAGTTGTATTTGAAGCAATACTTGCTGTTCAATATAATAGTCAAAGCTATGTGCAAGCTAATGAAGTTCTGATATATGGGAGAAAAATCACGAGATAACACCTCTGCCAAAACAACAGGTCCTGTGTACAGAAGAAATTGTCGGAATTCAGTGGCTTTCCAACGCTTAATATGATCTACTGAGCGTGGTCGCCGGCAGCATTCGACGGGAATGAAAGAAGACATAGATAATAGACCAGCAGAAATGGATTGCAACATTTTAGACGAAAATTTCAGTGGAGGAGGGGCAAAATTCCAAATATAAAACATTGTTCGGACAACACCAAGGCAGACTAAATGCATATAGTCGAGTGGAAAGGCATGTACGAAATGAACACCAGGCAGAGCAGTCAAAGAGCAATCACCTTTATGGAACCAAGGATCTACCTGTTGCACGAAGTCTTCATGAGTTCGCAACGTATCTTTCGTCCCAGGAAATGTCATACGGCCTTTAAAGAAAGTACCTTCTTGGACACATTTGGTACAGGAGTTATAGCCTCTATGACCTTTGATGTTTAAAATGAATGCTTTTGCGGGAGCATCCAGAATAAACCCTCTCAGTTTTACAGATATGTGACGACCGTTTAACTCAAGTCCCTCGGCAATGAGTGATTTCATTTCATCCACAAATTCTGCAAGATAATTCCCACAATCGATCGGTTTTTTTTGGCCATAGTAAAGCCCAATAGGGAAAACTAAGGACTTCAAAGAGGGAACATTGAGCACAGACCCGAGTATAGGCCACAATTCACCTGGAGAACTTTTGAACAAGGGCAATCCATCAATTCCAATCAGGAATTCTAACGTTGAAACAACTTCCACAACTTTTCCCCACACTTTTTCAAGGCTCGAACGAGCTCCTACATGATAATACGACCCTGGGTTCACTTGCCTCACATGCAAGTTACATGGAGTTCTAAGGACAGTTCGAGCATCCTGGGGTAAATTTTGGAAGCATAGATGAAGCCTCAAAATAAACAAAAGAGCTGAAAGGGCGACATGGGATTTCCCGAAAGATATCGACCAGTCCTTCAGTTTCTCCAACAAGTTATTTTCATGAGAAACATCTTCATCCTCACTTTCATCACCTGGCAAGTTATTCAAGAGCTCCAAGACACACTTAGCTCCATTTTCATAGGGAGATGAGGAAACTGGTTCATTCTCAAAGCGAGATACACCTTCAGTCATAGGAGACGCTACCGTATTGTCATGAGTACCACTTTCCTCACCGACTGCACGATCTTCCGCGAAAGAATCATCTAATGCTATATTCTCGCCTTCCGACTTATGGATACGAAAGGACGGTTCGAGGGCTCTTTTACAGCGATGTAACCTACTACGCTGCGAAATATCTAAAATGCACTTACGAGAAGACATCTCCGAAAGTATGAACCTACTTCATAAAATATACGGATGCCTCGTTAAAGATTATCTGGCAAGCACCTGAAAGAACAAAAACAAATACTGATAGGATGACAACGCCCTTTCAAACCTATTAACAACAGAAAGGTTTAGAAACAAAAAATGTTGTTTTTGCTAACTTTTGAAGGTAGGTACCTATTTAATCACACAATGGAGCTATTCAGGAGGGATTAAGAAGTAAATGAAATTTTAAATTTATTGGAAATCCCATTAAATAAAATATAGTTTAAGGTTCTAGGGTTATTTGACCAAATTAGACTGAGTTGAAAAATTGATAATTTTCCTGCCGCCAGTAGAATCGCCAAACAGCCCTCATGTTACTAACCGGAAGTAAGCCCACGGAATTACAACCCGCGTCCCTCTGTAAACCATCCATGGCAAATCCGTATTCATCCTATTTATCTCAGCGCTCCTTGATTACCCGATATCGACGGCCAAACTCGAATCCAAATCTTTCAAAATCAGGGAAAAATATTCTGGGCTGGAATTCCGTGGACCCACTTCCGATAAGCACATCAATCACCTGCTCACTTCTATCCCCAAAAGATTGTGAGGAAATAGTTTTTTCCGTGCTTAAACCCGTATTTAAGGGATACATGTAGCCTCGCAAGTAGATGCTAGAACACATATTCACCATCAAAGTTGCATCGCATAAACACAACTAACTGCTTGAACACGTGTGCAGAAAATAGCCTCATTTCTAATTCTGAGAATTCGTTCACGCTTCTGTCCGGCCACATGCATCGTGCAAACACGAATTTAGCATCCCCATTCCTTTTTCATTTCCCGTTTCAATCTAGCCAGTAACGCATTTCCATACCAAGTCCGCTAATGCACATACATTTATCACTAAAGTGAACCAATAAACTACTAATGGGCAAACTAAGGATTTTCGGTAAAGCCTTAATGGTAAATATGATAATTACTCCATTGGAAATACCACGAAACGATATCACAAAATGAAATAAAAATCTTACCTAGGGGTCACACAGAACTCTCAAACTTGTCCGCAGTTTCGGCAGCTTGTATAATGGTGTCGAAAGGCTCGTACTACTGAAGTAACCGTTTCCAGGGTTTCCACTGAAGTGACTGAGCAAGCTTGGATTCCCCCTACGCCTGCTACCATCTCAACTCAGTGCTGCCCTCCCTCGCCAGTTGTACTGAAGTATTACGAAGTTGCGGGAGTCTTGCAGCAAAGTCGGCAAGGTTGGCACACTTCATGCAGGTCGAGTGCAACTTGCACGGAACGTGTCAATATTGGCAAACTTGCAACAGACTTGCATCCAGATTGCCAATATTGGCAAGCCGTACGCTAGCCTCAAGCAATCTTGCATGCTATGTGGGTGGACTGTAAGTATCAAAATAATCCATATCAGGTATCTGACTATATCCCTTTGCAACAATTCTCGCTCTAAATCTATCCACTTCACCTGGCTCATTTTGTTTTACTTTAAAGACCCATTTTGTGCCTACAACATTTGTATATTTAGGCCTTCGCACAATTTCAAACACATTATTTTCCATCATACTTTGCATTTCTTCCATCATTGCCCTTTTCCACTTCCCAGCAAATTTACACTTCATAGCCTCACTTACTGTCTTAGGATCACTTAGTTCACCATAATTTGCATTCATACAGCAAGGACAAGTACATATAACTCTAGGTTTGGGTTGTCTTTCTGAACGTTTCAAGGGTTGTCTGTTTTCATTTTCTCCTCCAATTGCATCTTCATTCCTTAATCCTTCCCCTGAACCATTATTTTCCTCCTCGTCAATCTCATCCTCTAAAACAACATTTTCCTCAACTAGATCATTTTCACAAAAAGACATTCATTCATCACTTTCTATGCATATATTTCCTTTAAACTTAAAATCCTTAAAGGGAAAAAATGTTTCATCAAAAACTGCGTCTCTACTTATTTCTATTTTCCTTTCCTTTACATTCCACAATCTGTAAGCTTTTGCATTTGGTTGAATTCCTAAATAAACACACAAAATTGTTCTAGGTTCTAACTTTTTATTTCCATCCAAAACAGTCATAAGAGCTTTACACCCAAAAAATTTAAAATGTTCCATCTCATCCTGTCTAAGTTTCTTTCTGTGCCGAAGTTCAACAGGAATCTTTCGACCTGTTGTCATTGAAGGGCAAACATTTCTGATCAAGCAAGTATAACTGAGGACTTCAGCCCAAAAAACCTTTGGGAATCCAATGTCTTCTAGCATGTACCTAACTAGATTAAACAAGGTACCATTTATTCTTTCTGCCTTCCCATTTTGCTGCGGTGAATAGGGAGCTGACAATTTTCTTTGTATGCCATTTTCTTCCAACAAAGCAGTCATTTTTCTACTCACATATTCACCTGCATTATCTGACATTAATGCCTTAATTTTTTTAGAATTAAAAACCTCTACAAATTCCTTGTACATTTTAAATTTATCATAAACCTCAGCCTTTGATTTCAAAATGTACACAGTAAAATAATTGCGATAATAATCTAAGAAAATAACAAAATTTACCACCCCCTAAAGACAGTACTTATTTTACCTCCAACATCTGAGTGTATTAAGTTCAAAACTTGTCTGGATTCACTTTCAGTCTTTCTGAAAAACTTCTTCCTTTTACCTTTGCCTAGTACACAAGTATCGCAAACCTTGACATTTTCTTTGCCAAAGTTTTTCTCTTTATCTTTAAGACATGAAATTTTTTCCAACACTGGGTAACATGTATGACCAAACCTACGACGCCATAATTCTGCAACTGCTCTATTTGCATAACCTTTTACCTCATCTTCACTGTTCTTATCACATTCTTTGAAATCACAAAGTATGTCATTTAAGACTGTTACTACAAAAATATTTCCTGATATTACTCCTCGCAACAATATTTCACCAGTAAATTTATTTGTGACAATGGCACTTTCTTTATCATAAATCGTCTGGTAGCCTTTATCTGCCAATTTACTTACTGAAATAAGATTCACATCAAAACTCGGAGCATATTAAGTATCTGTTAAACTTAACATTATATTTCCACACTTATGACTTACGTCTAATGTGACCATTCCAGTTCCACATACCTCTTTATCCTTTATACCAGCAAGGCTAACTTAACCTTTTATTTTACATATTTTTTCAAAATACTTTGCATGGGGTGTCATGTGATCAGTTACGCCCCCGTCCAGGATCCACTCATTCGTGGTACAAATTGCTCCTTCTCTATCCTTTGAATACAACACTGTATGATCTTTAGAATGCGACACTGCTGCGCTAGTACTTGCAGTAGGATTAGATTTATCACTTTCACCTCTGGCTGCAAATTTCTCTTCTTTTCTCCAATTTTCTTCTTTCTTGCCTTTGCCTCTCTTCCTTTTCCAGCAATCCTTTGCCTTGTGGCTATACACACCACAGTAAAAGCAATTTCTATCTTTCGAATTAATCTCACTCTGATTGCCTGCAGATTCCTTCTTCTGGAACGGCTGCTTACCTTTCACCGCTAATGCCTTTGAATTATCAGTTATCTCCATTCCTAATCTTGTCTCCTCAGCTCGCAGCACAGAACGTAAGAGATTCACTGATAGTTTGGGGTCTCGGGTAAGCCAATTTGACACATCACTGTATTCTGGAGGTAGGCCCGTCAAAATAATCTGCGACACTATCTTATTCGAGAATTCTACTAAGTTAGTTTCACTAACCTCTCTGTGGGCTGCCACGACTCGATTTATATACTGAACACATGTTTCATCGGCACTCTTTTCCATTCTCATTAGATTTTTCATCATCATTAGCTGTTGCGTCTCATCCTTTGCTCAAAAGGTGTTCTTAAGAGCCGTCCACGCCTCCTTTGCACTCTTGAGATAACCGACGGTCTCAATGTGATTCTCGTCGACAGTTGACTTTATGAGGGACACTGCTTCCTCCGTCGGACACTGCTTCCCATAAATCTCTCCAGTCTTAAATTGACTCGGTCTGAACAGACCATGCGTAGTAATTTTTATCCTTTAACTTTGGGATGTTGTAGATTTCTCTTTCGCCGCCATCCGCCATGATGTACAAAGTCCTCTTTACTTTTAACCTTTCTCTACTTTTAACTGTCAACTTTATTCTTAACGCACACCTTTATACTCTAAACGTCCCTGGGCCCGGAACCTGTGAAAAGGTTTAACTCTCAGTGGTCAAAGATGGGATGAATATTGATAGATATGCGTGCGTTGAGGCACAACTTTAATCTCATTCACTCTCTGTCCGTCTTACACGAGATCCATGGCGGAAAAATATATATGTGCATAAAACAAAAGAAGTACAAAAAACAACAAGGCCCGCCAGCCTCTGAATACCAAAATTAATTCAAATTCACTCGATAATCATTTAAAGTAAAAGTTACCAACTTTTCACATTCTCACAATAATTACCTTCTTCACGTTGAAAATGAACGTTCCGCTGGTGCAGTTTTAACAGGGATCGTTCTAAAAACTTGAAGGAGAAAACTGATCATTGGGAAAAAATCAATGTCCAATTCTTTGATTGTATCAACTGCTGTTTCAGGCGGATTGCATATGTTGCTCCATTTGTTTCTCCACATCTTGATTTCTCCCATAATCAAGGTGGTACTTATAAACTCTTCAGTGTAGGTTTGATATTTCTCCGCAGCAGCTAGAATTTCCTTGTCCGTGAATCTTGATAGCTTGGAAGTAATGAGTCCTTCAAGAGGTAGGACTCCACGGAAACCTCTTTTGAATTTTGCATCTATCTCTGAAATAAAATGATCCAAAAGAGGCAGGATGACTGATCTCCTGAAATATTCTTCATGATTTTCTGCAGGCGAGTTACTTCTGTTTCTTTAACGTCTGCATGTTCTCGGTGTTGATATTTGAAACCCCAGCTCAGCAGCAACTTGAAGGGAGTTTTCGTACAGACTGTCGAATTCAAGTTCGCCTTCGCGCCGAATATATTTGAAGTTCTCCAAAATGTCAGTTACGTTAACTAAAGCAGATGAGAGATCCTGCTTGAGGCTTTGCAACAGTTGACTTTAGTCTTAAAGTAAAACCAAGGCTGTAGGCTGCAACTTCAAACCAACAACAAATTCACTTTTTTTGGTGGCCCAGGATAACATGTACGCTTCAGACGACACTTCTGGCGTTTTGTTGTCGCTAAAATCTTCCAGTACTGTGGCAACAGGAACAATTAACTCTTTAAAGGTGATGAGGCTATCATGTTTCTCGACCCTTCGAGTAGGGTAAAGTGCCTTCAGTCTCTGTTTCTTTGATTCGGAGTAATTCATCTAAATACAATACTAAACTAAAACTTGTATATAACTTGAAATATAACTAAATACTTGTACAAAGTGGTTCCCTCCAAAAATTTAGATTTTATGTAGTGTAAGTTTCGATACAATATCCGCCTTAGCTCTCCATAGATCCGCCACTGTAGGCAGGTCAACATTGTTCAAATCTACGTGACCAACCGCTTCATAAAAAAGATTGCATTTTGTATACCGATCTGGATGATATTTGTTCCATACATATCTTGTGGCTGGCTTCCTTTTCGTTGTTTGTAGTGGTACGTCATCGTCACTATCCCAGGAAGATTCATCTACATAAGGTGTTCCAGAAGCTGTTTGAGGTTTATTTTTGTTTACATCCTGAATATTTCATTCCAGTCAATCTTCTTTTTCTTCTGAAGAACTTCCCGAGTCTGATAACTCAGACTCTGAACCACTTGGAATTTCATCCAAAATAGCGATAATATCATTGGCCTTTATTTTTGCTGTTATGTCCGTGCCCTAAAAAGTGAGATTATGTTATGTATGTACCTTAAATTATCAATAGAACAGAAAATTGTATTGAAATTCCAGTATTATCTGAATTTATACCAAAATAATACCGATGGCATGGAGTTTCCTCTACAGAGATTGTGGTTTCACCATAATACATACCATAAATAAGGAAGTAAATGCTGAAATGGAGATTCTACTGATGGTTGCAATAAGCATGGTATATTATATTTTCAATTTTATAAGCATTAACACACCATGCAGAGAATTAGTACGTGAAGGTGCTTTCGTAGTGCAACACGACCTTCGTCTGATGATGTTATTCAGCTTCTTCACAGCAGGGTACAAAAAATTTCTATTTTGCTCAAGGTGGCAGCAGCATACGATAGAGAAACTGTGGTATCGTGATAAAACCAAGGATGTTAAAATAAAATGGAGAGGGCACACCCCGTAAGGTCTCTGAGGGACAGTTGAAGGTGGAATGGGGGTGCATGGGAAGGATTAGGCCACGCCCACTCGGCACAAAACACGGCTGTGCCCAAGGTGAGTAGAGAGACTTTCTCTTTACTCACCTTGGGCTGTGCCCATAAGCTTATGCATAGATTTCGTTGAAAGTAAAACATATATTGACCGGGATTTATGATGAAAAGCCATCGCAGAAACTCTGAGAATAATAACTATACCAATTGCTATTATAGGTATGAGTTTTTATAACTTTTTTCTAGTTTTAGTGAGTGCCTTGTGAATTAATCTCAGCCTAAAAAAGTCGCCCAGCAAATAACGATAAATAAGCAGTTATGTCCAACTTAGCAATAATTGCGTCTTTGGCTGGCAAAAATATTAAATTTTCGTTGTGGACGTAAATAATGTTTTTGTTTTCCTCAGCATTTGGTAACCATGGGCACTGACGTTGCTGACGTTGTTACTCCATTAGAGTATTTGCGTGCGTGAGGTATTTCCATAAAAGTTATTGCAGTGGGTGGTATGTGGTTCAAAGAAGTCTTCATGAAAATATCCAGGTCATTTTTAGTTTAATTAATTTTTATTTAAGCTTTTTATTTGCGTTGTTTTAGCACCGTTAATATTGATGCGTAAACACTCAGTCATTGGTTCTTCGCATCGTGACGTCAGCAAGCACACCGCTGCTCTCGCCCGCTCTTCGTCAGACTACTTCGGGCATAAACGAAGAACATACGACTGATAGCATACTTTCGCGCGTGCAGTTGGTGTCTAATTGGTCTAGTTCGTCACGAAATAAAGAAGAAGCCATGATATTTTATTCGCAATGGAAGCTGGATTTATGAAAGCAAGCTCGAATAACCTTCGGGCTGTGGATGCAATCATGATTGGGCGTCTTTACATCTTTGAAGGCTCTCTCAGGCAACTAATCGTCTATGCCAAAACAAGGTGATTTTTAATGGCTTGAAGTAAAAATGGTCCATTAAGTCACAAGGGAAAAGTCTGTGGTTTCAAAGGTTGATATTTTTTTTCTGATTTTATATTTTCCAGCAAATTCATCAATTAAATAATTTACTTTGTAACTGACATAAAGTTTTCAATGATGAACTGAAATATTATTCTTTGATTTTCATATAAAACTACACAATGCTCAAAATCATTTGGTAAAATGTATAAAACCTGAAACAAGGAGCCGTTTCCACTTGTGGTTATTGAGTATAAATCACAGCTGGGTGCAGAGTGCAACTATCACTTATCCACTGATACCCTTGCGCTTAATCTAGCATAACATATGAATAGTTTTCACTGAAGTCAAGGAGAACAATTGCTTCAAGGGGTCTAAGATATTCTTTCATTTGATTAAGATAGTTTGCCTATGCTTTTGTAATAAATGAATGTGGCATCAATTTGTCGTCTTTCAATTGAAGCTGTTATGTACTCATCAAATGTAACAGGAGTTCACCAGGTGTTATCAGTCAGTGTTAACCCACACTTCATCTACAGGGTTATATTCTTCATACATTTAAAATTAGATGAAATCATTTACATACCTCATTCAAAATAGTTTTCAGAAAGTCAATGAGTAATATGTCTGCAATCTACTGGCATGATTTGCTGAAAGTAATGTGATTATTAGCAACGTGTCTCTGAACAGTGTCATTTTGATGACCTATTTGCTATAACAACAGTGGTGATCTAAATGCAATGATAAGACCAGTTACTTATATGATAATGAACCGGAGTAATTTATTTCCCAAAGCTGATTCAAATTTTAATAACTGCGGTATTTAAGTTAGTAAATCCACATGCAATCACAATCATGTGATCTGATAGGGTCACTAGGTTGTGGTCCATTTCCATTGATGGCTTCAGAATGGCAGTCTCTGATACGCCCAATCACTCGTTCCACATGAATTCGTAGGCTAGCCACTTGTTTGGTGGAACGTACATCGCTCTTGGACATCTGCTGGGCGGATGAGACAGATGGAGGTCGGACTAGTTTACATTTCCTCCTAGCAAGGGCCACTTCTAAATGTTTAAAGCCCCTATCAGCCATCACTGTGCTTCCAGGATGTAAAAAAATCAAGAAAGCCACAGTCCAGTGAAATGGCTTCATCAGAGGCTCTACCAAGATGTCCTTCAGATATGAAATTAATAAAGCCATTAGGCGAACAAGAAATTAGATACTTAATAGTATTGGTCTTTTATATTGGGACCATGATCGTGCTTGATGCACAGCATTAGATGGTTTTTCAATTGCTATCTCCAAACAATCTATTATACAGGACACTGCTGAAAAATTTGCTATAAAGGCATTTGGGAGAGTTCTCAGCCTGCTTTCCTCCTTGGGCCAGAATATGAGGCCACTCATATATTTTGCTATCAAGGGAATAACTTCACGAAGCACTCTACTTACTCTTGAGTAATGTAAACCAAATTCATTTCCCAGAATTTTCATGTTATACTTGAGCTTAATTTTTTTCAAGCAAAACAATGTTCTTAGAGGACGTCTCCACTTTTTCGGACAGAATACTTAATAACAAAAATGTTTTCGGTGGAATTCCTAGATAAAGTTTTGGATCTTTCTCAATGAAATATGAAATAAACTTAAAACTGTCTTCTTTAATCCTCTTCATATCCTCTTCAGAGTCACAAAACTCGTCACTCGGTGACTCGGCACAACTCCAAATGTCATCATCTGAAGAACTTTCACTTTCACTCTCATCTTTTTGGCGCATGCAATGCAACTGTTTCATTGGAGATGTCGATGTTGAACATACACTCACTTTAAGAGGAGATGTAGCTATACGTATCATAATTTGTTTCATTGTTTGAATCATTTTGTTTCGATGAGGGGAACGAAATTGGATTGATTTATCTGAAGCGATATCAAATGGGTGGATATTTTCGGAGTCACGGTCCTCATTCAGCCCGAATAATGCAACTTCACCATCGTTGCAATGACTTTCCATCGGCTCTTATGTCATTTCTGTGGATGTGGAACTGGTTTGGAGTAGCTCAAAAACTAACCTCTTCTTCAAGACAGACCTTTCCGAGATAGGTTCTTTTGAGGGTCTAGCTTGGCATTTAAAAATGTGAGGCACCACACCTTTCTTAATAAAGAGTGGGCCACCCATCATCCTCCACCGCATGTAATTCTCAGCATCCTTTTCAAGCGGAAAATATGTGAAAAAAGATAAGTCAAGTTTTTAGAAACCTGTGCGGCGGGCAAATTTATCCATGACTAAAACGCCCACGAATAATCATTTCTTCTTGGTCATAGTTCAACATAGTGGCCGTTTACACAAGAATCTCAATTGGTAATTATATTTTTTTACTTATTCCAATTTAGTAAACATTTGTACCGATGCAGTTACTAAGATATACATAACTTATATAATAATTTAAATTACTTCACTTAAATTAAAATGATCTTCACAGCAACGCAAATGCGATGATGGAGATGGCATCGTCTTCAAATCCCTTCGAGCGGCAATCATCCACTTTCTTCTCAATACGGGATTGATTGGCACAGTTACGAATACCTTTCCCGGCATAGAAATACTCGTGCTAGAGCACCGGGAACAAAACAGTACTCTCTCCACGTCTTCTTGCGTGGAATTTCCTTAGGCCTCTATTAGCCGAGGAAACCTGGACACTCCACCGGACGTTCCACCGGTGGAGTGTCTGGTTGCTCGGGTTTACTCCGCCCAGGTCACCGGTGGCGCCACCAGTATTGGTTCAAAAATTACCCAGCACACAGCAGTAGTTAAAATGGTGTTGTGTTGTGAGGACTTATCATAAAGAAGAGAAGGCGAAGGGTTAGGAGGTTTCGGAAGCATCCTATGTTGATGTCTAGACTTACCAAAGAGCTTTATTACACACTATACGATGATCTTTGTGCTAGTGGAAGTAAGTTGAATTTTGATCATTCTTTCGATAAATCTCTAGATTTACTCGGTTGCCCTTTATTACTGTTCTTTAGTAAGTTTTCCTTTCTTTGCGTTACGTCACTTGGACAAGCGACACCTTCACCTTCTTGCAAATTGCGATCACCATCTTCATTCACCACCGCCCCCGGCGAAAACATATTAACAGACAAATTCAATTCACAAGAGCGAACAACTCACCACTAGTTTGGACTGTGAACTGAGATTGTGTCTTTCTGGAGCGTCGTGGTCAGGGCAGTATGATGCGCGCGCATGCAATATTCAGTCACAGGTGGCGCGTCTGGTCGCCTCGGCTAATAGGCTACATATACTCCATTGCCCCGTAACGTTGCAGAGCAACCCAAAGTGGAAGGCGCGGTTGCGGGGCTCAGACGACTGGTTTCGGTGGAAAGTCTGGTGGCGCGTCAGGTTGCCACGGATAATAGGACTCATTTGATTCTATGCCCCACGACTGACAAGTTCCACCGGTGGAACGTCCGGTGGAGTGTCTGGTTGCCTCGGCCAATAGAGGCCTAGATGAAGTCCTTTCCTCCATCGTTAACAATTTTTCGTATCAAATATCCCTTTACCCCAAGAAGGATTAATTGAATGGTGCAAATTAACACACAAAACACTTAGGTACGCACGTCAAGTTAGAATTCCGAAGAGAACTGAGACAATGTGAGATTTGCTTGCTACCTTCGCTACTTAACAACAAAAACAAACAAACAAATGCCAAACGCCGTGCTCTGTGCATAGACCTTGAATATAGGCTGGGCTATATTCAAGGTCTATGACTCTGTGTGCTCGCTGACGTCACGTATCGAAAAAACATGGAGGTCGTGTGTTTCAGCGCAATTGCAATTTTGAAGATTTTAATAATAACAATTTAACCATATCTCCAATGGTCGTGAGATTTGAAATTTAGCTTTTTCGGCTATGATGCAGTGCAGATTTTTTTTCGCAGTTCCTAAAAAGTGGGCAAATACTCTATTGTACTAAGCAATGGATTTTTACATTAGATTTTCTTCGAAATATAATTCACTGTGCAAAGTAACTGGGTGATTTCGTCTCGCGATGGAAAAAGTTTTAACTGCGAATTGTTGTACATTGCTCTCGGTCGTATTATTAAAAAAAAACAATTTTATATAATTATCACGATCCCGCGTCATTCCAAATCACATTCAGTTGCAACCTTACTTCTCACCAAAGACATGACATCCTATGCATGCAACATTCACATAAATCTGAAGTTAATACAGGCAGTCAACCAAATGAGAACCCTCAAGATTGTTCTTGTTATTAAGATAAATTGACCTAATTATTTTAATTCATGATTTTCAATTCCCTAAAATGCACCCTAGGTCAATGAGCGAGGAAAAAATCAAGTATAAGACAACATAACCTCTCCTTTTGCAACAGAAAAGTTAAAACTCATTTCATTTTACTTGTAATGGTCCACAGCATTGACAGCAGATGGAATGTGCTCAAACTAGGATGATATCAAATGGTCAATGAAGGTTGAAATAAGCCACTCAATAACAATGGGTTGTCTCAAAGGAGTTGATTATTTTTTCCCAAAAAGATGAAAACAATTGAAATAATCCACATCACTGCTCTTGAAACAGTATTAGTTTGGTTAATTTGTGTCTTATGACCCTGGAATGAATTCTTTGATTGGCAATTTTGGCTACATGGTGAAACCTCAATTAAAAAATAAAGTTGACAAATTAATTTTAGCAGTAAAATGACCATCACGCCCTGGACCCGCTCTTGTCGATCCCGGCCGATCTCGTCTTCCTGGAGAAGAATGGCTTTCACTTTCTGCGACTTCAACTCGCGATCAGCACCGATAACAGCAATTGTCACTTTATACTTGTCGTCTCTCAGGCCGACCAAGAACTGCCCCGCCAACTGTTTGTCTATCAGCTCTAGTCAGTAATTAGCACTCTTGACCACTCTATTGAGGCTCTGGATTTCGGCCATGTATTGGTGCATTGTCTTGTCCGGAGTCTTGACGATGTTCATCAGACGTCTCTTCATTTCTAGACAGTTCATCAGCGTAAAGGTCGTGTGAATGCTTTGAAGGATTTCCCACGCCTGTTTCGCCGTCACACACTCTCCAATATCTTCCACATACTCTTTGGCTACATGTTTGATGAGGTAGCCCAGAGCACGTCGATTGATACGCTGCTCATCCCGGTCCAATGTTGCGTCCGGATCACCAAATCCTGGGTCTATAGCTTGCCAACAATTTTTCTCGATGAGTTCTGCTTTTACCACTCTAGTCCGACATAGTCCTTTCTCTCGATCTCACCGTCCGCCATTTTGTGCGCCCACCGGGACTATATTGCGCGGTCACTTGTTGCAATTCGCTACAAATCTCACTTTACTGTTCACTGCTATTCTCCTTGCAAGGCGTTCCTGGGCCCGTAACCTTTAGAAGGGTTATTCATTGAAGAAAAGTCCAACGGTGGGCTTTACTTAGACATTTATTCACTTTCAGCTATCTCATTACACGTCTTCACGACCATAACCTCTTACACACACATGGCGTCATGCACCAGAGTCCTCTGGATTGCTGATAATACACTACATACTAACCCTATGAGGGAGTAGTGTTGAGAACGGCCATCCAGAGGACTCTGTCATGCACAGCACACGCCTGCCACCTGACGGGCGTCTTCACACTTACATTTTAGTTCCATCATAGAATTCTTATAGACTTCTAATAAGACATCTTATAAGAAATCTGAAGACTGATAGAATTCTCATATAACGTCTGTGAGCTCTTATAAGAAATTTCAACCTTTGTGTAGGTAGATACATATTATTCTGTAATAAGAAGCCTTATAGTCTATTATGAACTCCCATGAGAGGTTAGTGAAAATTCTAATGAGTATTTAATATCTTATCTTAAAACAATGTTGTTATGAATTTTAAGGTCTTTGAGCTTAAAATTATTTAGGTACCATAATACTTTTATTAATAATTGTAATAAGAAGTTTTTAAGCAGTTTATAAGTTCCTAAGAAAATGTATTTAACTTTCGTGAATTCTCCACTGAAATAATGACTCATAAGGTGAAGGATTGAAACAAAATAGCACTATAGTTGAAGATTGATTGTACTATAATTCATCACATGTTTAATAAGTAATGCTTTTCTGAAATACTATATACAAACTCTTTACCATTTGCTCTTACATACACAGCACAACAATTAATTAATGAAGACTTCAATGCCACAAGTTCACCCATACCAGTAATTTTATTCATATGCCACAGCCCAAGGACTTTCTCTGTCAAGAGTCTCTGGATCACAAAGTAACAATCTTTTGCCACATTTTCACATGCCAAAATGTGTTTGCAAATCCCAAAGGTCCCATCACTGACTTAAACATAAGAATTATTAGTTTTTTTCTTTTTTTAAGTGTGTATTTTTCATATTTAACCCCAGACTTAATACATTACACGTATTCACTCAATGAATAGTAGTTTGGCAATCCATGAATGTCTTCATGGAAAGGAGTAGCCTTCCCTAATAGTACCAATGTTCCATGATGTAGTGCATTGTTATTAGTGTAACTACTCTTCAATACCCTTTCACAATAATGCAAAGCATCTTTTCCACAACTGATGGAATTCAAAATCAGTGATTTTGATACACCTAACTCCAAGTATCTTATTTATTAGCTGTGGTTACTCCTTTTGTTACCTTCAAGATACTTTTGGTTTTACCCAAAAAGGATTCAAAAGGATAGGCAGTATGCGCTCACAAAGATCCCCATCTCCTCACACTCTCAGGTATATACAATAATTTATGCATGTTGTAAGTCACCTCATAGTCCCCATAGAGTTTGCTAGTCTGAGTAACAAACTTGGTTAGAGTCTCCTCAGCCATGTCAAGTTCATTAAAGGTTATAACACTTTTTAGGAGAGTCATCATGCCATTAACCAACAATGACCAATGTCTTGCAAATTGCTCAGGCAAGATGCCACTTAAATCTGGTATTCTGTAAAATAGAAACCAGTTTTCCGATTCCCTGGCCTTCGTAACCTTCCTATTCTTTGAAGGAATAGGCAGTCGCCTCAAGATACAGGGTGGTGTAATATCTAAAATTTGTTTATCTATTGAAAGAAGCATCTTCGGTGAACATATGTAGCCGGAGAAGTCCGGCTTTAGCCAAGTCTCCAAAAAATCTTTTTACAACACCCAACAAGACACAATGCATATAGTCCGGAACGTAACCCCAAACCATAGAAAAACCATCAAGATGAAAAAGTGGATTGTAGCCTTGGATTCCAAAAATCTTTTCTTCAGGCTGGCAAAAAAATTCCTGAAGTGCTTTAGTGACCGTTCAGGCAGTGGCAAGACTGAGCATGGATACTTGACAGTACCATTCACATATATCCCCTTATTTAAACACCATGAGCAACATTAATAGCCACCAACACTTGTTATTCCTTGCATTGGGGCCCGAGCAATACTGTCAACACAGCAGCATATTGTAGCTACCTTAAAATTTCTCATAACCCCTGAAATTTCCACATTTATTCCAAATTTTTAGGAAGGCGTTCATATCCTCAACAAATGGCGTCAAGAAAACATCCAATCGTTCCTTTTCTCGCCCATACCATATGCCAGCTAAAATTAAATTATTCCTTCTTACCTCTACCTTGAGTTCATTAATCAATAAGAATATTGGGGCAATACACATTTTTGAGTCCTTTGAAATGGGAGAACTGTCACAATTAAATGTGCATGTAATTAATGACCCATTTACACATTTTGAATCCATACTGCATAACACCTTTTGGTACATACGTCCATCAAATACATCAGAATACTTTCCTGATTCCGTTCACATATCTAATGAAAGACTGTCTTTTAAAATCCTCTCAATTTGAGGGTGAACATCAAAAGTTACGAATGCATTGTCATACATATAACCCTTCACCTTATACTCCTTAGCACAATTTTTACAAGCAAAATTTGTACTTTTTCTATCTTTTACCCCAAGGTAATGCCCATAAAACTCACAAAAAATGTGGCATTTCATTCCCGCGCCGGGGTTTAACAACTTTTTCAGTAAATATTTTTTCGAAGGAAACAAGGACAATGAAAAAAATTTCATTAAATAAGTCCATCAAATCTTCTAGAGCAGTTAGTGACAGATTATTAGCCATTGAAAATGTCAACACCATCAATAAAATTTCCCCAAAATTCTTCGTCACCTGAAAGTTGCGAAACTTCCCTCACTGACGAAACAAGGATGTTAAATTTTGATGACCTCCGGCTTCAGGTATTTCATCACAGCAGATGTTGTCAACTGAATCATCTTCCTCATCTTCGCTAGCACCACTAACACTCTCAGTATCGCTTCTGCTAGTGTGATAATTCAAATCGGTTCCCTCCAACGAACGGAAGTCTTCATTTTGATCCACCTCGCAATGCGATCCATCTCTTTCCGCAGACGCACTGGGCTTATCATGTGCCAATGTTTTTGCCTCAGATTTCCCATCCTTGGTCAACGAAAGAAATTTTTGTCATTATATTTACTGCATACTACTTATCAAGTTTTATAACTAAATCCAACGATAAGAGGTGCGATTGATAGAATGCTAATAGATACTCACTTTTGGTAGAATATTTCCATGCCCTCCCTGCGGGTAGGGGGATTGAGAATACTCCCGCAGTATCCCTGCTTGTCGTAAGAGGCGACTAAAAGGGCGGGGAGACAACCCCGAAAACAAACCCCCGTTTCGCTAGGGTAGCGTCCTGACAGTCTTGTGGGCTTGACTGTCTGTGCGAGGCAATATTATCTTGCCTTAGCCCACCCGCGTGTTTGCCGTGCGCGGCGACCCGTGTCGAAGGGAACGGGGATCCTGGTGGCTGAGGGGACCTCCCCTGTGGGAGGGGAGACGCCCCCAACACTCCACTTCGGCCCCTGCCTCTCCTAGACGGGCGACCGGGAACTAGCCTATTCCCGGTCAATCGGCTCCTGGCGGCTGGGGAGCTTGGCGGCTCCTTTCGAGCGTACGCCAGGATGGGATAGCCGTGAGCCAAAGGGACACTGCAAAGAGCATTCTCGGAGGGCACGACTATATCTCCAGGTAGTCCTGACGCTCTGCATCGGCTGGCGGTGCATCGTCCCCATGTTGGGCTCCATGGTGGGTGGGAAGCCTGGAGATGAAAATAATAATTTCCCATGGGTACACCAAACAAAATCCCTGCTGCTTCTCTTGAGGTGGCTCAACCTTGTAAAAGGCTGTGTGTCGACAACAGCATCTTTGAAACGGAGGATTATCCATCTTTTCTTGTGGTGAGCAGTATTGAAGAAGGAGCTATGAAAAAATTATCTCCCTTCGTGGTCGCCAAAGTAATTCAGGGTTTAGTGGGTGACGTGAAAACGGAGTGTGTCCATTTTCACAGGATAAGGGGATTACACGCTCCACCGGCCCTGTATCTCGGCCATCGGGAACTTCCCTATGTAGAATCTATCCGATTCCTCGGGGTGACTATTGACCAACGTTTGACCTGGCGTGAACATTTTAAAATTTTAAAAGACAGATGTGTGAATGTTTTAAACATTTTACGGTTTTTAACGCATTCGTCATGGGGTGCGGATCGCACTACAATGCTTTTATTGTACCGAGCTTTAGTGCGCTCTCGGTTGCACTATGGATGCGTAGCGTATTCTTCTGCACGTGACTCGTATATAAAACCATTGTCTGCCGTGCACAATACCGGACTACGGTTAGCCACTGGCGCCTTTAGGACTTCACCAGTCCTGAGTATTTATGCGGAAGCGGGGGAGCCCCCGCTCGCTACTCGTCGAGAAATGTTGACATGCAACTATGTTGCCAAGATTTTATCAGCAAAGAATCACTTGTGCTATAATATTATTTTTAACCCACGGTTTTTAAACGTTTTTAATAGGAGGATAAGAGCAACGAAGCCTCTAAGTTTACGTTTTAAAAATTTCATTGACGAGCGAAGTTTTAACCTACCAGACGTGTACCCGACCGGGTACATGAGAGAACCGCCGTGGTCGATCCCACGGGCAAATGTTATTTTGCGGCTACTTCGTTGCCCAAAATCCTGCACCACATCTACGGAGTACCAGCAGCTTTATAAAGAAATTATCAGTTATCACCACGAGTTCATCCCCATCTTTACAGATGGTTCAAAGTCTGGAACCTCTTGTGGATGTGCAGTGGTGTCTACGTACCACGGAATCATCAAAGCAAGGCTCAATCCGATGTGTTCAGTATTCACGGCAGAATTGGTTGCCATTAAATTGGCCCTGGCTAATATCAAGTGCAGCAATACCTCGTTCTTAATCTGTTCAGATTCTGCGAGTGCATTGCAGTCAATCTCTGTGTTTTCACCATCTAACCCAGTTGTACAAGACATCCACTCTTCCATATTATCCCTCAATAGGGAGGGAGTGAAAATATCCTTCTTGTGGATTCCAGGGCACATGGGAATTGACGGCAATGAAAAGGCCGACGCAGCTGCTAAAGAAGCACTAAGCGCCCCAGACCTGACAACATCGCTGGTACCCGTAGATGATCTCAAGAACGACCTCCGGCGCGTGGCCTTGGAAAAATGGAAGGAGCTATGGACTGACCAACATAGCAATAAGCTCCGCGGAATAAAATCCGAAACATCAGCGTGGCCCACTTCCGTCGGGAGAAATCGCAGGGAGGAGGTCGTCATTACTCGGCTGAGAATAGGGCATTGTGCCCTGACCCACTCGTATCTTTTTACCGAAGAGAAAATTCCGCCACGATGTGAAGAATTCGACTCTCTATTAACAGTGCGGCATCTCCTGACGGAGTGTGATGTGTATCGGGTAGCGCGGGAACGGCTAGACATCCGGGGAGGAATAGCACAAGTCCTAGGAGATAACACAGAAAACATAACCAAGGTTTTAACGTTTTTAAATAATTATGGATTTTACAAAAAAGTATAAAGTTACTTTACCAATGTGATATTTACCTTAGTATATATCCCTTTTTATAATATCAAATTATCAGCAAGAAATAGTTTTTAGTGGTGCAAAATGACCTCAGCCGTCGACGCACCCAAATTTAAACACTACTACTAGTACCCAACGCCAATGAACCTGGCAGCCTTTCGCCGACTACGAGCAAAAACTAGGCGGATAATAAGTGAAGCCAAAAAGGCTTCATGGATCTCATATGCATCTCAAATTAACTGCCGAACTCCTATATCGAATGTATGGGAAAAGGTGAATAAGATCGCGGGAACCCGAACGTCTACTGCTGTCGCTGCCCTAAAGGTAGGTCCCAAAATAATAACATCCAGGCAAGAAGTTGCTGAAACATTTGTGGAGCACTTCGCTGACATCAGCTCTTCCAAAAATTATGACCAGGCGTTCATGTATGTGAGACGGATAGCTGAGGCAGTCCCACTTAATTTCGGTAGTAGGGCAGTATCTCCGTACAATGAGCCCTTCAATCTATGGGAACTTCAATCTGCAATTGCATGCTCTAAGAACACAGCCCCTGGAAGCGATGACATTCACTATTCCTTCCTTCGTAATCTTCCCGTTACAGCTTTAGCCGATGTGCTGAAAACATTCAATCAGATCTGGTGCGAGGGATCGTTCCCGGATGCATGGCGGGAATCCATAGCCATCCCCGTCCCTAAGTATGGTAAGGATCGCAGCGATCCTGGGAGCTACCGCCCCATATCCCTCACAAGTAGCCTATGCAAAATAATGGAGAGAATGGTTAACCGACGACTGGTTTGGTATCTGGAAAGACGAGACCTTCTATCCGAAATCCAATGTGGATTCCGCCACAACCGATCGACAACGGATCATCTCGTTAGAAGTTCCAACTTTATACAGGAGGCATTCTTGCTCCGGCAGCACGTTATAGGTATATTTTTCGATATAGAAAAGGCGTATGACCGATTGTGGCGACATAAGGTCTTAAAAGCACTTCATGAATGGGGTTTTAGGGGCAACTTATCAAATTTTGTAAAATATTTCTTGGAGAAACGAGTCTTTAGAGTTAGGGTCCACAACTTCCTGTCAAGCTCTCGTACTCAAGAAAACGGCGTTCCACAAGGTTGTATTTTAAGATTTACACTCTTCGCTATTGCAATTAACAGTATTGAGGAATGTATAAAACCTCCGGTAATCGGGTCTCTATTCGTCGATGACTTGGCAGTATTCTGCCGGTCATCCACCCTCCATTCCGCGACGAGGCAGATGCAGTTGACCCTTAATCGAATCGAGAAATGGTCCAAAAGCAATGGTCTCCGCTTCTCGGCGGAAAAGACAAAATGTATGCATTTTTACCGGGTACGTGGACTTTTCCCTCTACCGTACTTGTTCCTCGGTAGTAAGAAGCTTCCATTTGTTCAGACTACTCGCTTTTTAGGACTCACCTTTGACTACCGGTTGAATTGGCGCGAACACATTTCTATTCTCCGGGATAAATGTTTTAAAATTTTAAACATAATGAGAGTTTTAGCAAACACGACTTGGGGTGCTGACCGCACCACGATGCTCTTGTTGTATAGAGCTTTGGTAAGGTCTAAACTTGACTATGGGTCGTTGGCCTACTCTTCGACCCGAGAGTCGTATTTAAGGCCTTTGACGACAGTGCACAATGCTGGCCTCCGGCTGGCCACTGGCGCATTCAGAACCAGCCCGATTACAAGTATTTACGCCGACTCGGGAGAACCACCTCTGTCCACCCGCAGGAACATTTTAATGTGCAACTATGCCGCCAAGATTTTATCGATGAAAGAGCACCCGTGTTTCAACGCTATTTTTAAACCTCAACTTATAGATGTTTTTAACCGAAGGACAAGATCTACGAAGCCTTTTGGGGTGAGGCTCAGCAATTTTATCAAGGAGTTAGGATTTCGACTACCCGAGGTTATCGGTCAAGGGTGCTCAACTAATCCGCCATGGGTCATTCCTCGGCCGGAAGTTAGTTTTTATTTAGCGGGGAATCCAAAGTCATCAACCTCGGACTCGGAGTACAGGCTCCTTTTTAATGAATTTCTCGATCGCCATCCTGGGCTTATCCCTATTTATACTGACGGCTCAAAATCCGAGTCAGCTTGTGCCTGTGCAGCCATTTCCCAACATGACAGGCAATAAACTCAGAGGCATAAAAGTGGAAACATCTGCATGGGCCACTTCAGTGAGGAACAGTCGTAGGGAAGAGGTCGCCCTCACTCGGCTTAGAATAGGCCATACCGCTCCACACACGCATATCTTTTCACCGAAGAGAAACAGGTCCCCCGCTGTGATAGCTGCGACTGCCATCTTACTGTGAGACACATTCTGCTAGAATGCGTGAAATACTCATACCAACGTAGGAGACTAATTGAAAACAAGGAAATTCAAACCGTCCTGGGTAATAATATAGATGCCATCAACAATGTTATCCTCTATATCATAAATACGGGTATAATGAAACTCTTGTAATGTCAAACGACCGGAGACCTTTCTACACTAAATACTTGTAACAGAAGAAAATTAGCTTCTTTTTACGTTAGGAACTATGAGCGGTGCAAATGACCCTGTAGTCGACGCACCCCTAAAAAACTTATTTCTACTATATTTCCATGCACGAAGTTGTTTTTGATCCAGGTCCTCCTCGATCCCTTGTATTTTCCTTGTCGTCCTAGGAACAGGTGTTATTTGTTGTATTATTGGTAATTGAAACAGTATTTATGCCACGGTTATTGTCTTAAAAGGTAGGGCAATTGACACAACACAGTTTGATATAGAACAACAGTCACATGTCTATTTTATTAGCCCGAAACACTCACATGAATAGTACAACCAACCTTACAATACAAAATTATCCCACCGAGGTTATTGCCAACCTAAAATAATATTCCAACACTTCCCCGTAAACGAAGGTCGGATAATTTAGTTTATGCAGCACAGAGTATAAACTTACAAATATAAGGTAGCATCAAAACATTAAAAAATAATAGAATTAGAACAGTTATAACTTTAACATGAAATGGTTATATATGATTTATCAAAGTCAATGAAAAAAATGCAATGAAATTTAACAATGGTATCAATATCTTAAAATCACACAGTCGCATTAATGATCAATAATTCAATCAAATTTAACAAAGGTATCAAGTTTTAAGATTGTACAAAGTTTCATTAGCAATCAATAATTCAATGAAATTTAACAAATGTATCAAGTTTTAAGATTGTACAAAGTTTCATTAGGAATCAATAATTCAATGAAATTTAACAAAGGTATCAAGTTTTAAGATTGTACAAAGTTTCATTAGCAATCAATGATTCAATGAAATTGAACAAAGGTATCAAAGTCTTTGTATTATACGGTCTTATTAATGGTCAATAATTCAAAAACATTTTGCATTGATATCAAAATCTTAAGATTATACAAGTCATTAATGGTCAGTAGTTCAATGACATTTAGAAATGACATCATGATCAGTCTTTAACTAAATCAACAACTCCTTAGAAAATATGTCAAACTTTATATGGGGTAAAGGTTTGGTAAGTATGTCACTAATATTATGTTCTGATGGAACATACATCATCTTGAAAAGACCTTTATAGTACTCATACTTAATTCAGCTTTAGTTACAAACCCTGAGAGCACAAAGTTAGCAGTATACCTAATTAAAACCCAATATAGACGTCTATATCTGGTATACAGCAAACCTAATGATTTCCTGTATACCAAATGTAGACGTCTATCATGAGTCCGCATTAGTCTACATTTGGTCTACGCTAGGGGCAAATGTCGCTCTTTTTTGGTCTACTGGTAACGTATAATTTAGGTCCTCGGTATACCAAATATAAACTTAAAATATTTTTTACATTAATATCTATATTATACTGTAAATGTATTGGTAATATGCAGCTTTTCAACCTAAAATGAATTTATGGCAATTATGATGACTACCTTCGAAGAATTATCAATTATCTCTACTAATAACATTGGATAGCATTTTCAGCAGCAGCATAGCAGTAGGATAACATTTTCAAACTCTTGGCAATGACATTTAAGCTGTGTACAGTTCATCTGACTGGCCAGAGAAGGCAAGATACCATAGAGGTCCTTCAGGTCATGGGTTCGGCATAAGGTTAACGTCCCCACATGCTAAAAGAAACTAAAACGCAATGGAACCAACACAAGCCTAAAATGATGGACTGATAGCAGAATACAACTTTGACAATCTCTACACAATGATAGATCAAGGAATTGCAATATGGAATGTTTAAACCTTGAACAATGAAGTAGCAAATGAAATAAAATTCAAGTTTGACTTGGGACACTTCAAGAAATTAGATGGCAAGGAAAGGGAAGAATTGATAAATCAAATATACCTATGAAATTTTTACTTAAGATACCAGAGGGAATGACCAGTACATGCAGATAGATAATGAAAGAAATACACAAAGTAAATTGGAATTTGAAGCCATTGGAGAAAGGATGAGTAGAATGTGGCAAACAATAAGAGCAAGATTTAGGGAACTTAAAAGGAATTATAAAAACACTAATCAAGAATAATAGTTTATGTATTTTTCATAAAATAATAACTGTAAATAATTCATTCTCATTCTCTTCAGAGACTAATAACTCACTCACTTCGTCCATTCACTATATTCATTAAAACTTTCACAGGTTTTTCGCCTCTTAAGTTTTGCTTCTTCTGTTCTCTGGTAGATTCGCCTCCTCTTGTGGTAGTATGCCATGTAGATAGGACTGTCTCACAGCTGAGTTAACATTGTGAAGCTTTAACGCAATGTTATTAACTTTCTTTTCAAGAGATTCAAGTCTGCTACTTAATTCACTGTAGCTTGCCTTTATTGCTTTTAGAATAGTGGACAGGATATCTGCAAGAAAAATTCAGTACATACTGGATGAGAGAACAGTCACACTTGAATAACCATTTTTCTGTTTTCTCACTATCATAAATAAGTAAGATGAATTAAATTTCATTGGGAATATTGTTATAAATGCTGTAAAATACTAATTTTTAAAATTTCAAATTCAATCTTTAATGAAGAAAAATAATTCCAGTAGTACTTACTATTTGTTGACGAGTCTGCTTCATTATTAGTTTGCAAAGTGAAGTCAACACCATCTTTTGGAGTTGGATTCACTTTATCAGCTGTATTTAATGCAGCTGGGTTGCTTGGTCCAGTAGTAGTTCGCTGTCTTCTGGGCTGTTGATGCTGTTTCTGTGTAATGGGCTGTTGATGCTGTGTCTGTGTAGTGGGCAGTAGTTGTTGTTTCTCTGTAGTGGGCTGTTGGTGTTGTTTCTGTGATTTGGGATGCTGCTGTTTTTTTAGATTGTTGCTGGTTGGCTCTTGGTTGGAAGTGAGTTGGCTTTTGTATGACCAAGGCCTGCTGTTGCACTTTTGATGGTGGTGGTAGACACCCAACCATCACTTGTGGTTCTCTTAAAAAATCCTCATCTTGGTCAGCAGGCACCTCTGAGTCACTGGGCACCTCACCAGGAAGGACAAGGGATTTTGGGATAGGGATTCTTTTCTCAGAAACAAGTCTTTCAAGACAATGAGACATAAAAATCCCCATGTCTATATCAGAGCAGTTTTCTGCTGCTATCTCCAAATTTTTGGCCAATTCATAATCATCTAGAAAAAATGATAGTAACTTGAGATGATTGATAGGAAAAAAATCTTAGGTGCTAAGTTTGGAATTGAAACTAAAAACTTATAAATATTGAGACAATTATTAAATTTTGAATAATTTTGCTTTAAAGATGGCTTTGGGTGGAATTATACCTCACAGTAAAAGTGTATGCTAGAGTAACAACAAATTGCCATCATTGACTTTTCATATTCTTTGATTTTAGTGCCAATCATGAAAAAGTAAGAAAATAGTAACAATGTAAACATCAAATTTAGTTTGAGAGGAAGAGAAATGAGATCTTTACCTTGCCGTGGTGTACGTCTGTGCTTTTGGGGACTTGTACAGGCTGCGACTGGTTTATAATTTTTATTAGGCATATTTCGGAAAGTCGTATATAAGCAGTATATAGAGAAAATAAAGAAACAAAGCTCTAACGTGCCTCACAGGCGAGCTGAAATGTTACACAACACTTACTAACTCACTACTACACAACGAAATTATAATTTATCAAGTTTAATGCTATAGTTACCAGATATCTTCTGTGTTAATGTTCTCACTTCCACTTATATTAGAAATGCCGCAATCTGAAAAAAATATCTATCTAAATTAACGACGAAAAGTTTAACATTCCACGAAAATGTCTATTTAAGGCAACGTGATTTTAGGAAGGTCAGTTTTGTGATACTTACCGAATGTGGTCAATGCCTTTCCTGTTAGAAGCACACGACTTATTTCAAACAAGTGCTATCACAAAAAACAGAACGAATGATGAACATACGATAGTCCTCGAAAATATTGTAATATATGTATATAATATATTATACTCTCTGCGAACACGTTTACTCACTCCAACTCGATTATCACAGGATAGCAATCCCTTACAACGCAAACAAGGGTTCTAACCTGACAAATCGCTTGATAATATCCGCCACACGATAAATTATTAAACACAGTTGTGGAGTAATATTGACACAATAACTTTTTCCGATTCTCCAACGATTTCCTTTTCTTTCTAAATATGTAAACATGCATTATGCTGACAATTATTATAAATACATCAAACATTTTAGGTTGGTTATTCAACAGGAACACAACTACTGGTAACCAGTATCCATTATGTGAACCATGTGAACCTTATCCTGGAACGTATGCAATTGATTCAATCGTAGTATCGTCGTGTATATTCATGGCCTACATCGAACTTCCATCGGATAAGTTACCCGTAGACTCGAAACAGACATATTTTCTACGTCTACCATTTTTCGTGTGCTCTCAGGGGAGTTCACTGAAAGCAGGTTTCTAGTTAGATCTGGCACATAATACACTTCTTTCAGAATAGTTTTCGAATTCAACAGACCCACATCCTTTTATTGGCATGCATGTATTTTCTTTAGCAGTCTTCACACTGTCAGAGTATTCTCTCATGTCAGAGATAACATTTTCTTCTTTAAACATCATCTTGTTACATCCGCTATCTACTACCATCTCTATGTCCTGGCTTTGATCATCGATATTCATCTGCTCGGCACTATGCATAAGGAATGAGACATTCGATTTAGGTTGAGTTTTGTTTTGGATTCTGATCCTCTCTTCATGTTCTTCCTTGTATTTGCATTGATCTGCTGTATGATTCATCCTTATACAATATTTACAAGCTTTGTCTCTGTCCCCCCTGCGGGTAGGGGGATTGAGAATACTCCCGCAGTATCCCTGCTTGTCGTAAGAGGCGACTAAAAGGGCGGGGAGAGAACCCCGAAAACAAACCCCGAGCCAGCTAGGGTTGAGCCCCGACAGTCTTGTGGGTCAACTGTCTGTGTGCGGCCACACCACCTGGCCTGCGATCCACCCGCATGTTTGCCGTGTGCGGTGACCCGTAAGGAGGAGAAGGGGATCCTGGAGGGTGAGGTCTATGGTTTCCAGCCGGGTGTCGGATGTCCGGCATGGACTATGGGCCAATACCCCTCTTTGGCCCCGGATTCTGTGTAAACGGGCGGCCGGGATCTAGCCACTCCCGATCAATCGGCTTCCGCGGCGTTAAGCTCAACGGTGGCGAGTGCCAGTGGGTGGTGGTCTTCGTAGGGCGGTCGGAGATGTACGGGTTTGGTGGAATCGCGCTTCGAAGACCCAACCCGAAACAGACAACCACTTCTAGGGTGCTATATCCCCTCGGGTAGCCCTGGTGACCGCACCGGTTTGCGGTGCGGCGTCCCAATTGTGTGGCTCCATGGTGGGTGGGGAGCCCGGGGTACGACCTTCTTTTTAGTATGGCGGATAAATTCCTTCCACCAAATGAAAGATCCCGCCCGGATACGGGCGGGGGAGTTAATGCTCTCGGCGCTAGTCTGCGCTACTTGGTGATGAGGTGCCAGAAGGAAGGAGAGAGCCTGAAGAAGGTGTCTCCCTTCCTTATTCGTAAGTTATTGTCTGGTTCAGTTCCTGGTGAACTAAAATCGGCAAAGAAACTTTGCGATGGCACACTGCTCATCGAAACGGCTACGAGGGCTCAAAGCTAGAAGCTATTACTTTTTGAAAAGCTTGGCGACATTCCAGTTACGGTCTAGGTGCACCGCACCTTGAAAACCTGTCGGGGAGTGATTAGTCACTACGACCTTTTGTACTTTGAGATCGACGAGATCAAGCAGGAAATGGCCTCTCAGGGGGTCACCGATGCTCTTCGACTCAATACAAAGCGCAACGGAGAAAGGGTAAATCCAACGTCTGTTGTACTCACGTTCACGCTTGACCATCTCCCCGAAAAAGGTGTTTGTCGGTTATGAATCGGTGCCAGTGCGGCCATTCATACCGGCACCCGTGCGATGTTTCCAGTGCCAGCAATTCGGCCACATGGTGCGAGGGCAAGGTCACCTGCCCCCGCTGCAGCCTGGAAAAGCATGAGGGTGCGGAATGCAAGGGTGACCCACTTTGCGTCAATTGCGAGGGTGCACATCCGGTGTACTCACGTAATTGCCCAAAGATGATCGAGGAGCGAAAAGTAATGGAGATCAAGACGGTTAAAAAAATCCCATACTTTGAGGCTCGGAAAAAGTACAGAGCACAAGTTGCTCCTACTTTCTCCAAGTCGTTCGCCCATCTCGCTTCCCAACCTATTGCCAAGGTCACCATCTCGACTCAGACAGAAGATAATGCGAGCCAAAAAACGAAAGTCTCTGTGCAGAAATCGGCCATGCCGGCTAAGGCTACAAATCCGGTAAATAAAACTCAAGCCACCGGTCCGGGTTCTCCTAGGAAGAACCGCATCATAACCATCGCCGGGGCCACGCAATCGAAGCGTGGCCCCCCTGCGGGTAGGGGGATGGAGAATACTCCCTCAGTATCCCTGCTTGTCGTAAGAGGCGACTAAAAGGGCGGGGTAGGAAACCCCGAAAACAAACCCCGAGCCAGTAAGGGTTGAGCTTGGACAGTCTTGTGGGTCAACTGTCTGTGTGCGGCCACACCACCTGGCCTGCGATCCACCCGCATGTTTGCCGTGTGCGGTGACCCGTAAGGAGGAGAAGGGGATCCTGGAGGGTGAGGTCTATGGATTACAGCCGGGTGTCGGATGCCCGGTATGGACTATGGGCCATTACTCCTCTTTGGCCCCGGATTCTGTCTAAACGGGCGGCCGGGAGCTAGCCACTCCCGGTCAATCGGCTTCCGATACGTTCGGTGGCGAGTGCCAGGGTGGTGGGGGTCTGCGTAGGGCGGTCGGTGATGCACGTGTTTGGTGGGCTCGTGCGTCGAAGATCCAACCTGTAACAGACAACAACCTCTAGGGTGCCATATCCCTCGGGTAACCCTGGCGACCGCACCGGTTTACGATGCGGCGTCCCAAATGTGCGGCTTCATGGAGGCTGGGGAGCTCGAGGGAAGAATCTATCATTGGTATGGAGGTTAAAATTCAACCAGCATCAAAGCGATCCCGCCCGGATACGGGTGGGGGAGAAACAGACTCGTCCGCCTGTAGGAGGTTTCTAATCATGAAGTGCGTGAAAGAAGGGGAGACACTTAAGCGACGGTCCCCCTTTCTCATTAGAAAAGTTCTATCGGCTGCAGTTCCCGGAGATTTAAGGTCTGCAAAGAAGCTGCGTGACGGATGCCTCTTAATTGAAACGGCCACTCCGCAACAAAGCGACAAGCTGCTATTAATGCAAAATCTCCATGATATACCAGTTCACGTAGAGGTACATCGCACCTCCAACACCAGTCGGGGAGTAATATCACATTACGACCTGCTGTACGTTGAAGTCGATGAGATCAAGAGAGAGATGGCTTCTCAGGGAGTAGTTGATGCTTGTCGACTAACAACGAAGCGCGACGGCGAAGTAGTAAAGACTACCTCAGTCGTTTTAATATTTGCGCGTGAGAGTCTCCCCGACAAGGTTTTCGTCGGATATGAATCGGTACCAGTACGACCATTCATGCCGGCGCCCATGCGCTGCTTCCAGTGCCAACGCTTCGGCCACATCGCCACGCGATGTGACGGCATGGCCACCTGCCCGCGCTGCAGCCTGGAGGAGCATGAGGGTGAGGGAGGAATGGGTGTTGAATGTACCAAAGATCCACGTTGCGTGAACTGCGAGGGAACGCATCCCGCGTATTCTCGCAAGTGTCCGAAGATGATCGAAGAACAAAAGGTCATGGAGATTAAGACAATTGATAATGTCCCTTATTTAGAGGCAAGGCAGAATTTCAGGGCCCTTGTAGCACCGACCTTTTCTAAATCCTTTGCTTCCATAGCAACTGTAAAGAAAACCACCCAAGGAAGACATACCGACAAGAATGAGAATACGAAGACAGCCGATCCGAAGGAAGACAAGCCGGCTAAGGCAACAAATCCGGCAAATAAAACACAAGCCACCGTTCCGGGTTCTCCTTAGAAGAACCCCACTATAACCACCGCCGGGGCCACGCAAACGAAGCGTGGCAACTCAGTATCCCCCGGACCATCTGGTTTAGCCCGACTCCAACCGGAGTCAATGGAAGAGGACGAATGTCTCTTGGAGACAGAGATCCTCCGGGCTAGAACCAAAGGTAGGAGGAGAAATAGCATCAAGCGTTGATCCTCCAACTGTGTTTTACATTTTAAAATTAATTAATTAATTTATTTATTTTTAAGTTTTATATTATTAATGGCTTTTATATTACAGTGGAACTGTAATGGTTTTTATAGGCATAAGGAGGAGCTGGCTATTTTAATACGGGATCTTAACCCATCTTGCATATGCTTGCAAGAAACCCATTTTAAAACTACCGACAATGGTCTTTTAAAAGGTTTTAAAGTTTTTAGATTTGACGATACCAGTGGTCAACCTCCCCAGGGTGGAGTGGCAGTTGCTACTAGGGAGGCCCTTTACACCTCCCGAGTGCAGCTGACAACGCCTTTTCAGGCAGTCGCAGTGACGGTACATGCCCCAGAGGCTGTGACATTATGTAATGTTTACTTGCCAGAGGGGGCACCGGTTACCCGATTCAATCTTGACGCCCTTATTCGTTAGCTATCGAGACCTTTTGTTTTATTAGGGGATTTTAACGCTCACGATACCATTTGGAGTAGTTCTTGAGAGCAGTGCAACCATAGGGGCCAGGTTTTATCTAATTTTACTAAAGATTTTAATTTAGTTTTAATGAACAATGGGGAACACACCCGTTTTAACTCTTTTAATGGTCAGTGTTCTACAATCGATCTTTGCATCACGTCGAGTATCTTGACGAACAAGCTTCACCTGACTGTTCATAATGATCTGTGTGGGAGCGATCATTTTCCCCTTTTAATAAATAGAGAAAATAATTTTAACCCAAATTTTATCATGCCGGGCAACTGGATTGTCCGGAAAGCCAACTGGCCGGTTTTTAAGGACAAGTTTTATTACGAGTATGACGAAAACCAAAACGGTGTTTTAAACGTAGATAAATTAACGTGCAGCATCATTGATGCAGCCAACAGCAGCGTTCCAAAGTCAATGCGAAACATTCTTAGGCCTGCAGTCCCGTGGTGGAACGAGGAATGCGCAAGAGCCATTCGTCAGCGCAAGGAGGCGCTAAGGATTTTTAATCAATTTCCCACGGAGACGTACCTTGCTTCCTTTAGGCACCTCCGAGCCAAAGCTCGAAGGATCGTGAAGGAAGCGAAAAAAGCCTCCTGGATGGAATATGTATCCAGCATTAATTACAGAACACCCCTGGCACAGATCTGTAACAAAGTAAAACGTATTTCAGGAAATCATTATCAGCTCAGCGTCCCTTTCCTCAACGTCGGCGGCAATGTATTGACATCTCCGTCTGCTATTGGTGAGGTCTTCGGTCAGTTACTCGCCAAAACATGCAGCGACGCCACGTATGAGGAAGCCTTCCTCTCCATCAAGAGACGCACAGAATCCTCCCCACTCATCTTTACTGAGATGCGTACAGTGGCAGAGTATAATATCCCTTTCTCCCCCTGTGAACTACGTTCTGCCTTTGAAGACTCCCGAGACACAGCCACAGGAAATGACGAAATCCTCAATGCGTTTCTCCGGAAAATTCCGGAGAGGGCACTGTTGGAGGTCCTACGCTCCCTCAACCAACTTTGGGCTGAGGGTAGCTTCCCTACCTCCTGGCGGGAGTCCATAGTTGTACCCATACTCAAACAGGGTAAAGATAGAGCTGACCCGAACAATTACAGGCCTATTTCTCTTACCAGTTGCCTGTGTAAGGTAATGGAGAGAATGGTGAATCGGCGCCTCGTTTGGTGGTTGGAGCGTCGAAATCTTCTCTCCACTATCCAATGCGGTTTTAGACGTGGCCGCTCGACCGTTGACCACCTAGTCAGGGTCGACAATTATATCCAGGAGGCTTTTCTTCTTCGCCAGCACGTCGTGGGTGTCTTCTTCGACATGGAGAAGGCATACGACAGGGTTTGGCGGCGGAAGATCTTAACGACGCTGCACGAGTGGGGCATGAGGGGACATTTACCTGTTTTTATAAATAACTTTTTAAGTGATCGTTTTTTTAAAGTTAAGATAGGCAAGCACCTATCTGAACTCTATTCCCTAGAGAACGGTGTACCCCAAGGGTCCGTTCTAAGTGCGACACTTTTTGCCATTGTTATCAATGATAAAGCAAAGTGTATCAAACCTCCTCTCTTGGGATCACTATTTGTGGACGACCTAGCAATATTTTGCAGGTCGTCAAAACTTATTAGCGCGGCCAGAGTAACCCAGCTGGCTCTGAACAGATTTGGGAATTGTCCCAGAGTAATGGATTCAAGTTTTCTACGGAAAAGTGCAAGTGCGTCCATTTTTATCGTGTGAGGGGAGCCTACATTCCACCAGCACTTTTACTTGGTGGTAGAAATCTACCCTATGTAGAATCAGTTCGGTTCCTCGGTATGACCTTGAACTACCGACTCAACTACCGTGATGACATACGGGGTTTAAGGGACAAAAGTCTACGGACACTTGACATTTTAAAGTTTTTAAATCACTTATCTTGGGGTGCCGACCGCAGGTCATTGCTTTTATTATACCGCGCACTCGTGCGTTCCAAGCTGGACAATGGGTCGTTCGTTTACACCTCCAGCCGCGATTCTTATTTGAGACCTCTGACATCAGTGCACAACGCAGGGCTTCGGATATCCCCTGGTGCTTTCCGGACCAGTCCGGTCCTCAGCATCTATGCTGATGCCGGTGAACCGCCGTTGTCGCACCGTAGAAACATTTTAATGTGCTCCTATGCGGCCAAGATTTTAGCGACAAAGAACCGTCCGTGTTTTAACGTGATTTTTAGCCCTCGATCTTTAGAACATTTTAGCAGACGGACATGGGCCACCAAACCGCTTGGTGTTCGCTTTAATTTATTTATTCAAGCAACCGGGTTAAGGCTCCCAAATTTATATCCGATTGGGTACTCAAGTTACCCACCTTGGATAATTCCGTCCCCTTAAATCCACATGGGTCTCAGTAGACGCCCGAAAGCTTACACCACTGATCTAGAATACCAGCGTCTTTTTAACGAATTTCTCTTACGTTACTCCGACTTCATTCCCATATTCACTGATGGTTCTAAGTCGGATGCAGCTTGCTCATGCGCGGTTACCTCCTCTCACCACGGGGTCATCGAGGCCAGACTCAGCCCGCTGTGTAGCATATACACAGCCGAGCTGCTAGCCAATAAGATGGCTCTCGATGAGATCGGGAAGAGTGCTAAAGCGATTGTCATTTGCACGGACTCGATGAGTGCTCTTCAGTCCATTTCTGGCTTTTCATCCGATCACCCCATTGTCCAGAGCATACACTCCAGCCTCCTATGCCTTAATAGAAGAGGAATTGCTATAACTTTTCTCTGGGTCCCTGGACATGTGGGAATTGCCGGGAATGAGAAGGCGGATGCAACTGCAAAAGAAGCTCTAAATATCCCTAAGCCGACGACGACACTGGTACCCTACCAGGACCTGCAAACTACTTTACGTAAAATAGTCCTAGATAAGTGGAGTGAACTGTGGAGTGATGTCCCTAACAATAACTTACGGAAAATTAAACCGGCAACGTCAGGGTGGCCCACGTCCATCAGGGGTAATCGCAGAGAGGAAGTCGTCATCACACGTTTAAGAATCGGGCATTGCGCCCTGACCCAATCGTTCCTCTTTACAGAAGAGAAAATTCCTCCTCGATGTGATAACTGTGACTGTCCTCTCAGTGTGCGACATATCCTGATGGAGTGTGACAAATATCGGGACACACGTAACAGGCTAGGCATCAGTGGCGACCTAGAACAAGTTCTAGGCAGCGATGCCGATCGACTAAACAATGTCATTAACTTTTTAAAGGAAACTAATTTAATAAGCAAAATCTAATATATTTTTATATTTATTATTTTTATATTTATATTTTTATATATTTGGGCATTTAATGCTACCTTTTGTGTAGATTTATATTCATTCATATTTTTTTATATAAACTAGATTGTGCGTGGTGCAAAATGACCATAGCTGTCGACGCACCCTATAAATCTAAATCTACCTACCTACCTACCTTTGTCTCTGTGCCAACAGTTTTGCTCGTTGTGATGTCTCAGCTGACCCAGATTTTTACAGATGGGGCATGGCTTTGATGTCGGATTTTCATTCTTGTTGACATTTTTGCATTGTGTTTTAATATGACCTGTTATGCCACAACCATGGTAAACAATATCCTTGTTTGATTTCCATCTGGTTTCTGCTTTAAATGTTACTGGAGATTCCTCAATTTTTAATTTGCATTTATCCTCTTCTTGAGTTAGTCTTGCGGTTAAATTTTCGATTGTTTTGTCTCCAATGGGCGTTTAGTCCCATGCACTGCTGAAATGTTTGAATTTTTCAGGCAATATTGAAAGTATTTTTGACATAAGCATGTTTTCCGAGATATCTTCATTCAGCACTTTAAGTTTAAAAACAAGATTCTGAAGTTCACTTATATTAAGTTAAGTGTCTTTAGTTTTATCAAATTTATAGGTATAGACCTCCTGAAGTAGTAAACATTTTTCTTGATTTGTGTCTCTCTTGTATATACGCAAAAGTTTGTCGTACGTGTCTTTGGCAGAATCACATGTCATCAAATCTGGCTTCACCGTTTTATCCACAGTCCTCAGGATAACGTGTTGGGTGGTGGCGTCTTTTGTATTCCACATGGCTATTTTACCTTCATCGGTTCCACAGTCAGCAAGCAATGTGGTTCCATCGACTATGTCCATCAGTTGTTTGGCTCTAAATAGTATTTTCACTTCGAAATGCCACATAGGAAATGTCCCACTGTCCTTCAGTTTCGTAATACTGGCAATATCGTCATTGTCCACTTTACTTGATGACGCCATGATAATACGCACTTTTTACTATCACTTCTCACGTATGAAATAGTTCGTTTTTACACTTTTATAGTTTCACAGATCCAGCATGATCTGGGTCCATAACCTGTCGTAGTATTGGTAATTGAAACAGTATTTATGCCACGGTTATTGTCTTAAAAGGTAGGGCAATTGACACAACACAGTTTGATATAGAACAACAGTCACATGTCTATTTTATTAGCCCGAAACACTCACATGAATAGTGCTACCAACCTTACAATACAAAAATTATCCCACTGAGGTTATTGCCAACCTAAAATAGTATTCCAACATTATTGACTGAGGATTTAAATATTGCTTGTATGGGCCGCGCTTCATGGTTTCTAATGCACAGAAACATAAGATTTCTCTCGATCGAAATACGATACAGAACTAATAATTATCATAAATCACGGGCTGAATAGTGCTTGAAAGTCTGTAAACCACTACTTAACTTCTACGCACTTGGAACGTAAGCTCTATAGTACACTGTACCAAGCATGGAGATTATGTAAATAATTATTATTATATATTTGTTTAATAACTGAAAAGGTGAAAAGTGGACTGTATAGGAAACTGAATGCCGCCGAATGGTACTCACAAAAATTCGGCGGCGTCAATGCCATGGCGAGCTGGCGCGATGTCCATGGTGCAGGTTCTCTCTGGATGTCCGAAGCACACACGTTCTTTTCAACTACTGTCTCCTCGTCTCGAGAATCAAAAAAAGAGAACCTCCTTGCCCTCTTACAGCGAACACACACACAAAAACAAAAGTAATACGGAATGCACCACTCGGCGGCAAATACGATTAAGAATTTCACCGAACATAAACCCACCCACCAAAATTGAGTGCCAATTTTATTATTAATAATAATAATAATAAACAAGTAACATCGTGAGTACTTAGGAAAATATGAAGAAACCAAACAAAGAGCGTGCAAACTGAACCTGGGAAGATAATGAACAAAGGTGAGGTTATAAATTAGGTTCTTCACTCTGAAGGGGGCCATCATCTACATCTACATCTACGATGTACCGTGCAAGCCGCCACTAGGGTGTGTGGCACGGGGTGATTCCACACCAGGTATGCAGCACTCGTCCCAGAACAAATCAGAAACTCGCACGCTCCCCCTGGCGCTAGGCGCAGGCCAAAAGCTGTCAGGAGAACAGTGCGCAGTCCAACTGGAAACTGGGAGAGTGATACGTAAAAGAACATACAAACATGCAGAGAAATGCTACAGACACATCAACTGGTTAATATTACTGATACTGTTAATTTATGAATACTACGAGATGCTAGTTCATACAAAGAACAAAATAAAATAATGCCGAACTAATCGACCGGTGTGAAGAGTTAGTGATGACGTGGTGTTATTAAGCACAAGTGAAAATTTTACTCTACCTATTGAGGGTGGGAGTTTCGTGTGATTGATCTATCGCAACTATAATGATCCCTTATTGTGCGTGAATGACATTTTGAATCTATCGGTTCGGCAGTCAATTTCCTTTATTTTATTCCTGTGATCACTTCTACCGTAGTACGTTGGCTCTAGTAGTATATGTTGAACGTCCGGTAAGAAACTGTCTGCTCCGAGTTTGCGCAAAAGATTTAACCTGTATTTCTCCCTTCGATCAGTTAGAGATTCCCACCCTAATTCCTTCAACAATTCGGTAACACTGCTAGCTTTATCGTAACAACTTTTCACAAATCTTGCTGCTCTCCGTTGTATTCTATCATCAGAGACTTTGTACAAATGGCTATCCCACGGATGGGAATGGTTCAGCCCGAATGCTCCCTAAGCAAGCGATATGTACAAGAAAATGAACAATTTCCCTGGTAGACAAAAAAAAGACAAACAAAAACAAACAAATGAACGAGAAAAAAAATAGATTATTGAACAGGCAGTTTTGCCAGTTTTGAGACTGGGCGTTTAAAATTACCAAACGCTGTTCGAACAGTGCAAACCCGCACTCGTCCATCAGTTTCTTGATGAACATCAATAATTCTAGTCAACGGCCATTACAAAGGAGGACTATTCTCCCTTTTAAGGATCACTAAATCTCCTCGTTCTGAATTTGGATTTTCCAATATCCATTTTGACCTAGATTGTAATGTGGATAGATATTCGTTCGTCCATCGATTCCAGAAATGTTGGGAGATTCGTTTAACAAGTTCCCATCGAGTTACTCGGTTGATTTTATCATCTAAAAGGCTTGGTTCGGGGATAGCCACTAATGGTGTGCCAATCAAAAAATGTCCAGGTGTTAAAACTTCCAATTCGTTGGGATCCGATGGCAAAGAGACCAATGGTCTGGAGTTTAATACCGCTTCAATTCTGGCAAATACGGTTGATAGTTTTTAAAAAGTTAAAATTTGGCCACCCACTGTCCTTTTTAACAGACCTTTCGCCGACTTGATATTTGCTTCCCACAGACCCCCAAAGTGGGGTCTCTCCGGGGGAATCATATGCCAAGTGATATTTGTGGTGCCCCCCTGCGGGTAGGGGGATTGAGAATACTCCCGCAGTATCCCTGCTTGTCGTAAGAGGCGACTAAAAGGGCGGGGAGACAACCCCGAAAACAAGCCCCCGTTTCGCTAGGGTAGCGTCCGGACAGTCTTGTGGGCTTGACTGTCTGTGCGAGGCAATATTATCTTGCCTTAGCCCACCCGCGTGTTTGCCGTGCGCGGCGACCCGTGTCGAAGGGAACGGGGATCCTGGTGGCTGAGGGGACCTCCCCTGTGGGAGGGGAGACGCCCCCAACACTCCACTTCGGCCCCTGCCTCTCCTAGACGGGCGGCCGGGAACTAGCCTATTCCCGGTCAATCGGCTCCTGGCGGCTGGGGAGCTTGGCGGCTCCTTTCGAGCGTACGCCAGGATGGGATAGCCGTGAGCCAAAGGGACACTGCAAAGAGCATTCTCGGAGGGCACGACTATATCTCCAGGTAGTCCTGACGCTCTGCATCGGCTGGCGGTGCATCGTCCCCATGTTGGGCTCCATGGTGGGTGGGAAGCCTAGAGATGAAAATAATAATTTCCCATGGGTACACCAAACAAAATCCCTGCTGCTTCTCTTGAGGTGGCTCAACCTTGTAAAAGGCTGTGTGTCGACAACAGCATCTTTGAAACGGAGGATTATCCATCTTTTCTTGTGGTGAGCAGTATTGAAGAAGGAGCTATGAAAAAATTATCTCCCTTCGTGGTCGCCAAAGTAATTCAGGGTTTAGTGTGGGTGACGTGAAAACGGCGAAAAGACTTCGATCAGGTTCTTTCCTCATCGAGGTTAAGCAAAGTAGACAGGCAAAGAAACTTCTGGAGACAAAGGAATTCTTCCAAGTACCGGTGAAAGTGGAACCCCATAGGTCACTTAACACATGTGACGGTGTTATAACATCATGGGAACTTTCAGATTGTACCGAGGATGAAATAAAAGAAGGCCTCAAAGATCAGAAGGTGGTATCGGTCCGTCGCTTGAAAACGAGGCGAAGTGGTACCTTGAAGGACACGAACAGCCTTGTCCTAACCTTCGCCCTACCGAAACTTCCCGCGTCTGTCTATGTCTGCTACAACTCAATCCCAGTGCGACCTTTCATTCCTAAGCCAATGCGATGCTTTCGTTGCCAAAGGTATGGCCATACATCTTCAAATTGCAAAGGAGAGGAACTCTGTGGAAGATGCTCTCTACAAAAGCATGAAGGAGATTGTAAGGAAAAAGAGAAATGTGTCAACTGCGAGAAAGATCATCCAGCCTGGTCCACATCGTGTCCCGTATTTGTGGAAGAAAAAAAAATACAGGAAATAAAAACCACAAAGAAAGTTAGCTACGGCGAGGCCAAGAAGGAATTCAGAGCTCTTCACCCAGTGTTCTCCGGACAGTCCTATAGTCAGGTGACCGCCAAAAAATATCAGGACGCTGCCGTGCAAACACATACGCCATCTGTGTGCGGCCCCTGTAAAAGCGTATTCCTGCCCGCTAAACCCAAAAATCCTACTCAGGTAACCAACCTAAAAATTAAAAAAAATATGGCTAAGGCTACAGCGGAGAGCGATTCTTCTGGTGAAAGCTCGCCTTCATCCAGCAAGGCCAAATCGCTCCACCGCAAAGCTCATTCAAAAAGACCTGACCTTGAGGAGGACGCCATATCGGACGATATGATGGATGCCGATCCCTCCGAAGTAGCCATGCACTTCAAATGCCCGAGTAAACCCCAAGAAAAGGGGAAGGTGAGACTGCGGCGATCATAGTCGACCACCCTTGGATTTGATAAATATTTTTATATATTATTTATTTATTTAATGTTTAAAACCTTACAGTGGAACTGTAACGGTTTATACCGACATAAGGAGGAGCTGGATGCTCTAATTAGAGATTTTAATCCATCCTGCGTATGTCTGCAGGAAACTCATCTAAAACCATCTGACAGAATTTCATTAAAAGGCTATAACATATATCGGTTTGATGATGTTAGTGGCAATAGAGCCCAGGGAGGAGTTGCAATAGCTGTCCGGGAGAACCTTTACTCTTCTCAGGTTACCTTAAGAACCCCTCTACAGGCTATTGCCGTCTCGATGGCTACCCCCGAGATTATGACCTTCTGTAACGTTTACCTGCCCCAGTGGGCACCAGTGAACAGGCATGCCCTTGAGTCACTAGCCGCCCAGCTTCCAAAACCACATGCTTTCCTAGGGGATTTTAACGCTCATGACTCCCTCTGGGGAAGCAGCAGAGCACAAGGTAATATGAGGGGAAGACTAATAGCCAAATTCATCAATGATTTTAACTTTATTTTACTCAACAATGGCGAACACACTCGTTTTAATAGTTATAACGGAGAGTTCTCGGTTATAGACCTGTGTTTTTACAGTTGTAATTTAGGAGCCAGATTGCAACTGCCAGTTCATAATGACCTTTGTGGGAGTGACCACTTCCCGATTTTTATTTCGAAACCAAGTAGACAAATTCGTGATTTTAACATGCCCCGTACTTGGGCGATTAAAAAGGGTGACTGGCCTCATTTTAGAAACAATTTTAATTTTACATTTGACGACAATCGCAATGGCCCTGAAAATGTTTTAACACTTACCAAAGCTATAATAGGTGCTGCCGAAGCTAGCGTTCCAAGGGTATCGATAGCCTCAAGGCGACCACCAGTCCCCTGGTGGAATAAAGATTGTGCAGCTGCCATTTGTAAAAGGAAAAGGGCGCTTAAGAACTTTCAAAAGTACCCAACGCCAATGAACCTGGCAGCCTTTCGCCGACTACGAGCAAAAACTAGGCGGATAATAAGTGAAGCCAAAAAGGCTTCATGGATCTCATATGCATCTCAAATTAACTGCCGAACTCCTATATCGAATGTATGGGAAAAGGTGAATAAGATCGCGGGAACCCGAACGTCTACTGCTGTCGCTGCCCTAAAGGTAGGTCCCAAAATAATAACATCCAGGCAAGAAGTTGCTGAAACATTTGTGGAGCACTTCGCTGACATCAGCTCTTCCAAAAATTATGACCAGGCCTTCATGTATGTGAGACGGATAGCTGAGGCAGTCCCACTTAATTTCGGTAGTAGGGCAGTATCTCCGTACAATGAGCCCTTCAATCTATAGGAACTTCAATCTGCAATTGCATGCTCTAAGAACACAACCCCTGGAAGCGATGACATTCACTATGCCTTCCTTCGTAATCTTCCCGTTACAGCTTTAGCCGATGTGCTGAAAACATTCAATCAGATCTGGTGCGAGGGATCGTTCCCGGATGCATGGCGGGAATCCATAGTCATCCCCGTCCCTAAATATGGTAAGGATCGCAGCGATCCTGGGAGCTACCGCCCCATATCCCTCACAAGTAGCCTATGCAAAATAATGGAGAGAATGGTTAACCGACGACTGGTTTGGTATCTGGAAAGACGAGACCTTCTATCCAAAATCCAATGTGGATTCCGCCACAACCGATCGACAACGGATCATCTCGTTAGAAGTTCCAACTTTATACAGGAGGCATTCTTGCTCCGGCAGCACGTTATAGGTATATTTTTCGATATAGAAAAGGCGTATGACCGATTGTGGCGACATAAGGTCTTAAAAGCACTTCATGAATGGGGTTTTAGGGGCAACTTATCAAATTTTGTAAAAAATTTCTTAGAGGAACGAGTCTTTAGAGTTAGGGTCCACAACTTCTTGTCAAGCTCTCGTACTCAAGAAAACGGCGTTCCACAAGGTTGTATTTTAAGTGTTACACTCTTCGCTATTGCAATTAACAGTATTGAGGAATGTATAAAACCTCCGGTAATCGGGTCTCTATTCGTCGATGACTTGGCAGTATTCTGCCGGTCATCCACCCTCCATTCCGCGACGAGGCAGATGCAGTTGACCCTTAATCGAATCGAGAAATGGTCCAAAAGCAATGGTCTCCGCTTCTCGGCGGAAAAGACAAAATGTATGCACTTTTACCGGGTACGTGGACTTTTCCCTCAACCGTCCTTGTTCCTCGGTAGTAAGAAGCTGCCATTTGTTCAGACTACTCGCTTTTTAGGACTCACCTTTGACTACCGGTTGAATTGGCGCGAACACATTTCTATTCTCCGGGATAAATGTTTTAAAATTTTAAACATAATGAGAGTTTTAGCAAACACGACTTGGGGTGCTGACCGCACCACGATGCTCTTGTTGTATAGAGCTTTGGTAAGGTCTAAACTTGACTATGGGTCGTTGGCCTACTCTTCGACCCGAGAGTCGTATTTAAGGCCTTTGACGACAGTGCACAATGCTGGCATCCGGCTGGCCACTGGCGCATTCAGAACCAGCCCGATTACAAGTATTTACGCCGACTCGGGAGAACCACCTCTGTCCACCCGCAGGAACATTTTAATGTGCAACTATGCCGCCAAGATTTTATCGATGAAAGAGCACCCGTGTTTCAACGCTATTTTTAAACCTCAACTTATAGATGTTTTTAACCGAAGGACAAGATCTACGAAGCCTTTTGGGGTGAGGCTCAGCAATTTTATCAAGGAGTTAGGATTTCGACTACCCGAGGTTATCGGTCAAGGGTGCTCAATTAATCCGCCATGGGTCATTCCTCGGCCGGAAGTTAGTTTTTATTTAGCGGGGAATCCAAAGTCATCAACCTCGGACTCGGAGTACAGGCTCCTTTTTAATGAATTTCTCGATCGCCATCCTGGGCTTATCCCTATTTTTACTGACGGCTCAAAATCCGAGTCAGCTTGTGCCTGTGCAGCCATTTCCCAACATGACGGCACGGTCCAAGCTAAACTCAACCCTCTATGTAGTATATACAGTGCAGAACTCCTTGCCTTAAAATTCGCTCTGGCAAATATAACTCGACACGAGTCTTACCTTATCTGCTCAGACTCTTTAAGTGCACTCCATGCCATTTCAGATTACTTTCCTTTCCATCCCCTGGTGCAGACCATACAGGATACCCTCTACTCCTTGAGTAGGAAGGGTATTAAAGTTTCTTTTATGTGGATCCCGGGGCATGTTGGAATTCGAGGGAATGAGATGGTGGATACAGCAGCGAAGGAGGCACTAAATAAACTCACCACCGATTTCGAGAAAATTTCCTCCGACGATCTAAGAGCCGAACTGAAGAGAGTATTCATGAAGCAATGGCAAGGGCTGTGGAGTAACGTCGTTGGCAATAAACTCAGAGGCATAAACGTGGAAACATCTGCATGGGCCACTTCAGTGAGGAACAGTCGTAGGGAAGAGGTCGCCCTCACTCGGCTTAGAATAGGCCATACCGCTCTCACACACGCATATCTTTTCACCGAAGAGAAACAGGTCCCCCGCTGTGATAGCTGCGACTGCCATCTTACTGTGAGACACATTCTGCTAGAATGCGTGAAATACTCATACCAACGTAGGAGACTAATTGAAAACAAGGAAATTCAAACCGTCCTGGGTAATAATATAGATGCCATCAACAATGTTATCCTCTATATCATAAATACGGGTATAATGAAACTCTTGTAATGTCAAACGACCGGAGACCTTTCTATACTAAATACTTGTAACAGAAGAAAATTAGCTTCTTTTTACGTTAGGAACTATGAGCGGTGCAAATGACCCTGTAGTCGACGCACCCCTAAAAAACTTATTTCTACTACTCCCCATATTTGTGGTGGAGTATTTCTCCGACGTTTCATTACCCTTTAATAAGGCTTGAAACTGTTTGTTTAATCCGGTCAAATACCTATTTGCGCCCACAAAATTGGTGCCACAGTCAGTGTAAACATCTGAGCATAGACCTCTTCGAGATACAAATCTCTCAAAGGCCGCAATATATGACTCTGTTGAGAGACTAGATACAACTTATAAATGGCATGTCTTGGTTGCTAAACAAATGAACAAACACATATACACCTTCTGTTGTTTTGCATTCCTTCTCAAGGATTCCTTCACTAAAAACGGTCCTGCAAAGTCAATTCCTGTGTGTAAAAATGCACGCGCAGGTTGCACACGAGGAGAAGGCAAGTCTCCCATTTATGGCACTTTTGGAGCACAACGCAATTTGAAGCAAGGAATGGATTGATAAATCCTATGCCTAATTACACTTCGGGCAGAGATAATCTAAAATTTAAAACTTAACAAATATTTTAAAGTAGCTGGCCCTACGTGCAAATACACCCTGTGATAATAGTCTATGATCAAGTGAGTCAAATGACTATTTTTGGGTAGCAACAATGGATGCTTCCGTTGATAAGACAAATTCGAGTTTTGAAGACGCCCACCCACCCTGAGACAACTATCAGAATCAAGGAAGGGATTTAAGCGTTGAATTCGAACTGAACAAGGAAGACCTCGATTTAGCCGATAAATGTCCTCTTTAAAGTGACATTGCTGAGTCATTCGAGTGCAAATTAACAATGCCGAATTGATTTAATTCAATTTCAGATATCCACTGATACGATTATTTGATTTAACCCTAGTGTTGTTAATAAATCTCCGACAGTATGCCACAGTTCTCAACAAATTGGACCACGAAGAGTGACGCTTGATAAATTCCAAATCGGGTTCCAGAAATACTGTGTAGATGGAATCTACAAGATGTTTGCTTTCCGATTGTTGATTAAATTCAATTGGTTGGAAAGAGCTGATTTTCCAATTAACAAAGGGTTCCGATAGCCAAGCGGGCCCATGCCACCACTAATGTTGATAAACTAGTTCACTGGGAAAACAGCCCCGACTTCCTATATCTGCTGCATTATCTTGAGTTTTAATGTGATTCCAAGTAATACCGATCGCATTTTCCTTGATTTGCATGATACGATGTGCCACATAGGTTTTCAAACGATGAGGTGGGGTGTCTAACCATGTTAGAACAGTGCTAGAGTCTGTCCAAGCAAACACGCGAGTTATTTTTACCATTCCCGAGATACTATCAAATACAAATTTGGACAACAGGACGGCTCCTAAAAGTTCCAAACGAGGGATTGATTGAGTCTTAATTGGTGCAACTCGTGTCTTAGATAAAACTTAGCGAACACTTCCTTTTCCGCTAAATCAGCCATTCGCACATACACAGAAGCACAGTATCGTTCAGAAGAATCACAAAATCCAAGTATTTGGGAAGCGTAACATTCCATATTCAAAGGTGTCCTTTCCTATCCATCTTGGGGTTTTGACAGCAACCAATGATGGCAATTGTTTCACAAACTCTTCCCAAAGTTTCAAAATAGAAGGCGGAAGTTCATCGTCCCAACCCAGTTTTAGTTTCCACAAACTCTGCATGAGATATTTTGCCCAGAAAACGATAGGGCAATCCACCCTAATGGATCGAATATCCGTGCGATTGTGGACAAAAAGCCTCGTTTGGTATTGGGTATTTCCCATTGTCGTACATGATAACAAAATGTGTCCGACTTGACTTCCCAATAAATACCCAACAATTGGATTGAGGGAAGTTGTTCATAGTTAAAGTTCACTTCAATTTGGCAAAGGTCAGACGGAAGCTCTTGCAGCACCTCTACTAAATTGGATGCCCATTTACGGACTTGAAATCGTCCCGCATTCATTAGATTATTTATTTTAATGATTAAACTCACTGCTTTTTGGGGAGAGGCGGTGCCAGTAACCAAATCATCTACAAATAAATCCCGTGAAACAACAGCTGCTGCACAAGGATACCGAAGAGCTTCATCTAGGCACAATTGTTTAATAGTGCGCACAGCTAAGTAATGTGAAGAGGTGAGGCCAAAAGTTATCGTATTAAGTTCGTATTCTTGCAAATCAGAATCTAAATTGGGACGCCATATGATGTGTTGATACGCTCTCTCCTCAGGCTGAAGTTCAATCATTCTGTACATTTTACATATGTCACCTATTAAGGCCACATTATGCAAACGAAAACGAATAATCAAGGCTGAGATGTCTTGGTGAAGTTTGGGTCCCACCAGAAGCATATCATTAAGTGAGGTTCCTGTAGTGGTCTTGGTAGATGCATCGAAAACTACTCTTACTCGAGAAGTCGTACTACATTCTTTGTATACAGCATGGTGCGGTATATAGTATTTGCCGGTACCCCATCCGATCTGAGACATATGGCCTAATGAAATGTATTCGGACAAAATAGAGTGAAATTCATCTCTGCCTTGCGGATTCTCATTCCATTTCCTCTCCAGCAACTTGTATATCCTAATCGCTGTTGTCTGAGAATCTCCCAAGGTCGCCAGATAATCTATTTCCTTAAGCAGTAAAGGAACAACATATCTACCGCTAAGCTTTCGATAATGGCAATTAACAAACAGTTCCTCTACTAACTCATCCTGCGGTGATACAATATGAACCATAGGTGCTTCATCCATCTCCAAATATTTTGTAGAGTTAAATCGAGATCAGATTCAGCCGATACAAGACAAGTAGAAATGTTAGATGAGTCACGAGTTGCAGAAGACACCGAGTTTAATGGCCCAATAGGCACATACCCAAAAATCGAAGGCCAGGCTGTGGGAAGTCCACTTGAACGAACCACTGGCTTATCCAAAATAATATCGGAAAACATATCTGCGCCAAGTAAAAAATCAACTGACCCTGGTTTATAATACTCTGGATCGGCCAATTCTAAGAATTCAAAATGATCTTCATGATGATTACTCTATCTGGGACTTGCTCCGTGGGTTGTGTTGAGCTTATCTTTGGTATAACAATGGCATTTACTTGAAGCTCAGGACCCCCTCGACGCGGTCGAATAACTACAGAGGCAGTGCCTTTGGTGGACGTAATCGGAGTAGCGGCTAAACCAAAACAATTGACCAGCGATGATCTGCGAGGAATACCTAGTCGATCCTGACAGTCCGTTGTAATGAAGCTTGCTTGAGAAGCAGGATCAATTAGAACACCAATAGGAATCAATGTTCCTGACTTGCTCCTTGCAAGTCCAAGACATGTCCCCAACAAAACCATTGAATAATGCAAAATCATCTGGCAAGCAGAACATGAAATTGAATTTGACGAGCCATCCACCTCGACTGCAACTGATTCAGAGTTTACCCTTTCAGTATTCTTAAGAAGTTCTGCAGCCGGTCGATCATTTAAAGACTGTACCTTATAATTTGTGGCTTGAGATTTGTTAACTACATTATCGTAGCGCGAGTTTCGATTGCATACTAAAGTATGATGTTTATTATTCATACTTTACAAAGAGGTTGGAAAGACATTGCTTCGAGGAATGTTTTTCTCCTAAACAATTATAGCACAGCCGTTCTGTTTTCGCCAATTCTCTTCTCTTCGTCATCGGTAGAGAAATGAATCTCTCGCATTGATATATCTTATGATCACGCGAACAAACAGGACATGATAACTTCTCTACCTTAGCTACATGAAAATGAGAGTTTTCTTTGCAAAATATTTGGTTAATGAATTAACCTCTTTCAATGATATAGACTGTGCGCTCTCCTTTACTCCCGATGATCGGAGAACGTTAACGTAGTCGCGACCTAATTTTAAAAGCATGTGAACCGATGGAAAGTCCACCCGGTTATTCCCAAGTTCAAAATGTTTTCTAGTGTCTTGATCCATAACTCGAGATGCTAAATAGAACAAGACAAATTCGCCCAAATTAGGTATGTTCATCGTCTGCAATGCATTCACATTTTCCGAGAATGTTTCGATGAACTTTTGCAAAGAATCCAGAGAATTATTTTTCAAAGATGGATAATTAAACAACTTATCTAAGTAATGAAACTCTAACTGGCGTTTACTTTCGTACTGTTGGATCAAAGTTTTCCACGCTATTTGATAATTTTCAGCGATCAGCGGCAAAGTAGTTACAAGCCTGTGGGCATTACCTCGTACTCTCGACACTAGATAATAGAATTTTTCAATGTCAGTTAATTTAGAGTTTAGGTGAACGAGACTATTGAACACATCCACATTTGCAAAGAATCCAGAGAATTATTTTTCAAAGATGGATAATTAAACAACTTATCTAAGTAATGAAACTCTAACTGGCGTTTACTTTCGTACTGTTGGATCAAAGTTTTCCACGCTATTTGATAATTTTCAGCGATCAGCGGCAAAGTAGTTACAAGCCTGTGGGCATTACCTCGTACGCTCGACACTAGATAATAGAATTTTTCAATGTCAGTTAATTTAGAGTTTAGGTGAACGAGACTATTGAACACATAAAAAAACGGCTTGAAATTCTCAAGTTTCCCATCGAAGGAAGGCAGCGTAATTTTAGGTAAATGCACCGTTCTTTCGTCGGATTCATTCGAAGAGGCGCTATTTGACGCAGCAGGTACCCACCGAAACAGAATACGTCTTGCCACGGCTCGTATTTCGTGGTAGTAGTCTTCTACCGTATTGAATACTTTTAACTGTGGTGCCTCTTCCTTTTCCAACTCTAATTCAATAATCATTTCCCGCAATCGATCCGATAATTCAACGAAGGACTTTTATTGATCATCGAGTAGCAAAGACCTACTCTCAAAAATGTCTATCTTCTGCGTTGCCTTCGACCGTCATGGATATTTCGTGACACTTTTCAATAATACGCATATTCTCTTCAAATTTGAATTTAGTTAATAGAAATCTCCTCATTAGCTTATTATTCTTCTCTTTATCGGACATGATGAATCAACTTCACTCAAATGTATTTGAATCAATGTTACCAGAAGAAAATGATCAAAGAAAAGCTTAAGATTCAAATGAAATAACAAGGAACAAATATTTCCCCAAGCACTCGCCACGACAGATAATGAATTCAAATATGATAATCAACAAAATTATTACGATGTGGATTCATCAAATGGATCCAATCAAGTTAATGTGCGATCCGGTTAGCCTTATCCGGCCCGAAGGACCAAAAATGTTAAATAACTCAAAAGGTGAAAAGTGGACTGCATAGGAAACTGAATGCCGCCGAATGGTACTCACAAAAATTCGGAGGCGTCAATGCCATGGCGAGCTGGCGCGATGTCCGTGTTGCAGGTTCTCCCTGGATGTCCGAAGCACACACGTTATTTTCAACTACTGTCTCCTCGTCTCGAGGATCAAAAAAAGAGAACCTGATCCTTGCCCTCTTACGGCGAACACACACAAAGTAAAACGGAATGCGCCACTCGGCGGCAAATACGATTAAAGAGTTTATCGAACAATATGATTCTAATATCCAAGGTACCCATATTAAATGTGTATTTGTTTTCCCATGCCAAACCGCTGTGCGTTTCTCACTAGACAAAAGAAATTCGATGGTGGCGAAAATGTTTCGTTGCTCAACTGTCTGAACGTTGCAAGAATTAACGAGTGCAACTGTCTTCCGGGGAATACACGTGCAAGGTGATATAATAAATATTTCCTTTTTGAAAATTGTTATTGTTTGCTTTCGTATTTATATTTCTTTGTTATGTAACTAAATCATTTCATGCCTAGAAAACCTATATTTGGTATTAAGCCACACAATTTCGTCTCTAACGTGTTACGTTCAAGAAGATTGTTGTACGATATCGTTTTTAATTCCTTCTTGCCTTTGCGTCAAGACTTTATGAATGATTTTTACGTAGTTATAATTGGGTATAATTTTATGACCATTTACTTTCTTAGAGTTTCTATCTGTATGGATTATAATTACTTCTTTTTCATTTCATTAGCTAAATCCGCCCAGCTAGCACAGGGCGAACCACCTCCCTCGGATTCGCAGAGACTGTCCGCAGAAACGAAGGACATCGTCTCCGGGAAATGGTCAGCATCTCCCCAAAGAAAAGAAGATGGCAGGGTGACACGATGACGACCCCGGGGACATACGGTGAAGAAATGTCCGTAATACCAAGGAGACCGTCTCCAATTATGAAAAGACGGACCACATTGGCTAGCCAGGAACCAATGAGAAGGGTCTGTGGAAATAAATACGAAGGCACACCACTACGCGGCAACCCCGCGAACTACGTGAACTGGGGAACTTTAGCGCCATCTACTGGCCTTTAAACGTACTAGGAGCGGCAAGCTACGTACAACCGCTTAAATTAGTTTATTAAAGCAAAGCGTAACCCGACCACTTATAAAACCGTGGCTCATGCGAACTAGACCGTACCAAACATGACATTTAAGCATATTACTTACGAACTTGGTAACACGGGACAGCTACAAACATTGTCGACAATTGATTAACTAAAAATCACACCATGCAACTAGCAGAGGGAAAGGCGAAAAAAATTTAGTTATTTTCAAATATTGGTTTATTTAACCAGAAATTAGAACAAGCCATATCAGATAATCAAGTCAGTGAAGCTACAAATATCTCCTCCCTTAGCGTAGAAACTGCATTTCCCCGATACACTGAACATCAAGGAACTGCATCAAAGCCTGAAAAGTAAAAGAATAATACTTGGAGCAAGAAAACTCATAAACGACTGCATTAACACAATGTTAATAAAGGTTCGCGACATTATAACATGCATTCACTCATGTCAGTAAAAGAAAATTATGCAATGCTCATTTAATGTAGCTAATACATTTTGAAAAAAACCATGTTTGATAGAAGATGACCAGCCTGGGAGTATTGGAGATAAGAGGAATAAAATGGAAAGGAAATTTAATAACCCTCCTCCACTGCTCATATTCAGCAATAACCTTCAACAATTACATACGCTTTCCCACACTCACCTTGTACTCTAAATGGAATCATGTTGGCTGCTATAAATCATTTGACACAAAGCCTCTTAACCCTCCCAAGAAAGAAAATACAATTGGGTATCCCGTAAAAAAATAATGAACCACTAGCCATGTACAACAGACAAACAAGAAACTTTGACAACTCTGTTAAATTGCTGAAGAACTCCTCCTGCACCATTAAATAGGAGAATTTCAATTGCATTATGAACTACAAATTTTACTAAGTACAATCTTCAACCACCTAGCAATAGCTAACATCCTCAAGTCTGACAACCTGCTGAGAAACTTTGAATAAAAAGATTTTAAATTGGAATGTCCAACAACACCCATTGCCTAACATAACAAGCTTCTTCAGGTCACAGAATAGCATAACTAGTACAGTGTAAGATACCCACAGAGAAAACTTGATAAATTAGTCGAGAGACTACCAATATGCACACCAGAGACCGTAATATACCATAGAACAACCAGTAATTAACACTATACACACTCCTGAACAAAGTGCGTGGACGAAAAATATCTTACAAACTAAAGAATATGAAAGAACTCTAGAAAGGTTTAAACAGCAAAAATACTACTCACTGACAATTGCTACAAGTCAATTCGACCAAAAATCCTGGTCACGGAACCAATTTGTGATGGAACTCAATCTGAGTTTGGGAAAAGAAATAGTGTTTTCATTATGTGATATTTTTTTGTGCTGGAATATCTTCCTCTTCCCTACGTCACAGGCTTCGCTTCAATATAATTTGTTGCTCCGTAAAAAGGTAATAACAAATTTTTTTTTACATAACCTCGGAAACAGTTACCATCACTTTTTTTACCTATATCATGTTCACTATTGAACAAGAAATAGAGTTACAGAAGTCATTACTCGAACGCGGCTCCTGAGAAATTTTAAGTGAGTACATCGTTGCTAATTAAAAAGTAATAATCCGTTCATTGTTTACGGCCTTGAGAAAGACCTACGATCAATCAAAACCCATCCTACTCACGGTAGTATCCTTGTATTTTCAAAATCTAAACGTACTAAGTCTGTCAGCAGGTGAAACCTCTTTCCGGCTGCACAAGAATCCCGAAATTAGCTTCGAAAGTCTCCCAAGGAGACTTTCGAAGCTAATTTCGATTTCGATTAAAAATTCAGCAAATAGGCTGAAAATTTAAAAAAAATTATTTTTTGCTATTGCCGTAAATGTGTGGGAGTGGGCAAATCACAGTAATTCCGTAAAATATTCGAAAGAAAAAAAAATGCCTCAACCTGGCATCGAAACCCAGCCATCAAATGAGGATGACCGGCTCAGCGCCTCAACCCAGTATGATTCGACCTCCGTTGAGAGGGGTGTGAGCTGTAAAGGATTTATACGGAGGAAGATTCTTTAATAGCGTTTTTTTCTCGAACCGGAGCCTATGTGGAAGAATAACCGTGACACTTTTCCCGCATTCTCTCTATAGTTTCAGAAAATAATTGCCTTGTTTGGATCCCGAACATAAGGCACGCGATGTCTCCTTTTAAGATGGATGCATTTCTTTCAAAATTTAAACACCAACCGACTTCTATCAGTCAGGAGGCACTTTCCATCGCCGATGCGGAGGCAGTGAGATATTTTCACGAGTGTAGAAGTGTTAATGAACTCTCAAGCTCAATGAGAAATCTTTTTATCGAGTACAACACTGGCATTCCATCGTCAGTGAAATATGAAAGGATGTTTAGTGCTGCAGGGAATCTTTTTTCATACAGGAGAGGAGGGATGTCCTATACAAATTTTGAAATGAGAATGTTATTAAAGTTTAATGACTCTATAAGTAAAAGTTAAATAATTTTTTTTTGAATTTGAAGTTTGTATTTACTTTATTCCAATTGCGAAAAATAGCTTTTAAAAATTTTTATTTAGAGGAACTGAAAAAGTAACTTATAACGTAAAATTTACTTTTTTAAAAATTTAATCCGTTACTTTTTCAGAAAAGTAACTTTTAACTTTAACCAGTTGCTTTTTACAGAGATTAACTTTAACTTTAATCAGTTAATTTTTTTTGTAATATTCCCAACTATGGTTCTTCATCACGGTTGATAACGCGTCGACTCTCTTCCTTCTTGGCCCTTTTAAGGACCACGTCTCTTCGATATTCGTTCCGTTGCATGGCTGTCCTCAGATGTTCAATTTCGTTTTTCAGCGAGTCCTGGTCTGATATTTTGTATGCACGGTTGACCAGTGTGGCGACGAGGGAGATCTTTTGGCTAGAATGGTGGTTCGATGCATTCTGCGACTTTCAAATATCGATCTGTATGTGTTGGTTTCCTGAACACAGCCATTTTTTGAGGGATAGTCTCTCAAAATTACGTCAAAGGATATTCCAATTATTTTAAAAGATATTTTATTTAAAAAACCTGAAGGTGTAGGTAAGCCATTCACTTTAAAATCATTGCATTATGACTGTCTAGCTAGCTATTTTTGCTCTCCCCTAGGCGTTGAAAATCAGATAGTCATTTGCATCCTGTTAAAGTGAAATAACTTAAACGTATAAGCGAGGAGCTTGAGAAAATGACGTGCCAGGTACGTAATTCGTATTACTTGCGCCAAACTACGCGCCATATGTTTACACTTACTATTAGGCAACCAAATAGATTGGTGTAAAGTGAATAGTTCAATTAGGTGAACTATAGTTCAGTATATTATTCTCTAAAATGAACTGCATTGCCCATCACTAATACATAATGGACAAGTGGATGCAATATTTCATAATGAGTGTAAAAAAGTCTGCAAATCGTTTATAAAGAGATATAACTCGATAATGTTCCTATATCTTCCTCACCCCTGCGGGTAGGGGGATGGAGAATACTCCCGCAGTATCCCTGCTTGTCGTAAGAGGCGACTAAAAGGGCGGGGAAGGAAACCCCGGAAAAAACCCCAGTGTCAGCAAGGGTTGAGTCCGGACAGTCTTGTGGGTCAACTGTCTGTGTGCGGCCATACCACCTGGCCTGCGATCCACCCGCATGTTTGCCGTGTGCGGAGACCCGTAAAGGGGAGAAGGGGATCCTGGTGGGTGAGTTCTCCGGCACCCAGCCGGGCGTCGGATACCCGGTATGGGCCGGGATTCAATACCCCACTTCGGCCCTGGATCCCCTGTAAACGGGCGGTCAAGATCTAGCCAGTCTTGATCAATCGGCTTATCGACACGTTTCGATGGCGAGTGCTGGAGTGATGGGGGTCTGTGTAGGGCGGCCGAAGGTGTATGGGTTTGGAGGGCCCATTCACTGGAGACCTAACCTGAAGCAAATCCCCTACACGATAGTGCTATATCCCTTGGGTAGCCCTGGCGACCACACCGGCTGGCGGTGTGGCGTCCCAAATATGTGGCTCCGTGGTGGGTGGGGAGGCCAGGGGATGAACCTCTTATATTAATGGAACCAGATACCCTTCCTCCATTAAAAAGATCCCGTCCGGAAACGGGCGGGGGAGTTAACCCGGTGTCCGCTTGTAGGCGGTACTTGATAATGAGATGTGCAAAGGAAGATGAGACCCTCACTAAGGTATCTCCCTTCCTAATCCGTAGAGTCCTTTCAGCAGCAGTTACTGGCGACTTAATATCTGCCAAGAAGCTACGTGACGGAACTTTATTAATAGAAACGGCCAATGATACCCAAAGTGCAAAGTTGCTTAATTTTACCCGTTTAAATGATATACCAGTGAAGGTCGAGGTGCACCGCACCTTGAACACCAGTCGGGGAGTGATAAGCAGTTACGACCTGCTGTATGTCGACGACGACGAAATAAAGAGGGAAATGGCCCCTCAGGGCATTATAGACTGTCGTCGATTAAAAATAAAGCGGAACGGTGAGCTGATCAACAGCACGTCTGTTATCCTCACCTTCTCGCGCGACACGCTCCCCGACAAGGTTTTTGTTGGGTATGAATCGGTTCCTGTCCGCCCATTCATCCCTAACCCCATGCGATGTTTTCAATGCCAACACTTTGGCCATATCGCCACTAGATGCAAGGGCAAGGCCACCTGCCCGCGCTGTGGTAATGAAAAGCATGAGGATGATGGTTGCACCTCCGAACCTTTTTGTGTCAATTGCGAGGGTGCACACCCAGTGTACTCCCGCGATTGTCCGAGAATGAAAGAGGAAAAGAAGATAATGGAGATAAAAACAGTTGAAAAGTTGCCATACATATAAGCCAGAAAAAAGTACAGCACCCTAATAGCCCCTACTTTCTCCAGATCTTTCGCTGCTGTCGCTGAAACCCCAACCAATAAAAATGGATCTGACAATACTCAGAAAAATGATGCAGATAAGACAACGGACACAAGAAAGTCTAGAAAAGATGAAGAAGCCAAGCCGGATAAGGCTACAAAGCCGGCAAAACCAAAGAATGTCACCTGTGCGGGTTCTCCTAAGAAGAACCCGCCGAAACCCACTGGGACCCCGCCCTCGGGGCGTGAGAAAACGCCATCCCCCGGCCCCTCCGGGGTACGCGCTCCATGCCCAGAGGAGGCTATGGAGGAGGATGACCCGTCTGAGACCGACGTCCTCTTAGCCAGGCAAAAGGGGAAAAAGAGCCGCATTAGGCGCTGATCCTCCTAACGGATGGACAGACTGCTGTTTTTAACTTGTTTCTCGCCTTTTATTTTTTTCCCTTTTTAAATGAATTCTATTTTACAGTGGAACTTTAATGGGTTTTATCGTCACAAGGAGGAGTTAACCATTTTAATTCGTGATTTTAATCCGTCTTGTATTTGTCTCCAAGAGACGCATTTTAAAGCCACGGACAAGGGTAACTTAAGGAATTTTAATGTTTTTAGATACGACGATGCCAGCGGCCAACGAGCCCAGGGTGGAGTGGCGGTTGCTGTCTGGGAGACCCTTTACACCTCTCGGGTACAACTGAACACACTTTTTCAGGCGGTTGCTGTGACTGTGCACGCACCAGAGACCATAACGCTGTGCAACGTTTACTTACCGGAGTGCGCTCCAGTCACTGAAAACAACCTCGAGAATCTTATCCTTCAATTACCCAAGCCCTTTATTCTTTTAGGAGACTTAAATGCACATGACCCTTTGTGGGGTAGCTCTAGAAGCCAGTGCAATAGAAGAGGGCGGATTTTATCACATTTTATCCAGGATTTTAACCTTGTTCTACTGAATAGTAGTGAGAAAACTCGTTTTAATAGTTTTAATGGAGAATTTTCTTCCATTGACCTCGCCATCTGCTCGAGCAGTCTTTCCACGAAACTCAACTTATCCGTTCATACAGATCTATGTGGCAGTGATCATTTACCCCTTTTTATACGTAAGAATATCTTTTTTAATCCATTTTTTATAACTCCTGGAAATTGGATTATTCAGAAAGCTGACTGGTCAATTTTCAGAGAGAATTTTACATATAAACATGACGGCAACCGTGACGTAATGCAAAACGTCGAAGTCCTTACATCTGCAATCATCGAGGCGGCAAATACCAGCGTCCCACGATCCAAGGGTATCGTCCGTCGACCTCCAGTGCCATGGTGAACAGAGGAATGCGCGAAGGCAATAAAATTGCGGAAGCGAGCACTTCGCATTTTTCAGAAGTACCCCACGAAAACCAATCTTGCCTCCTTCCGACGTCTTCGAGCGAAAGCCCGACAAATCGTAAAGGAGGCGAAGAAGGCCTCCTGGATAGAATTCATCCCAGGCGTCAACCACAGGACGCCTCTTGCACAGGTCTGGAGGAAGGTACGAAGCATCTCGGGCTCCCGTCAGCAATGCGGCGTTTCCGGACTAAAAGTCGATGACCGGGTGGTAACATCTCCCTCGGAATTATGTGAGATCTTTGGCCATACGTTCAGCAACATCTGCAGTAACGACTATTATGATGCCGACTTCAGAGAAATAAAGCAACGCTGCGAAGCAAAATCCCTAACGTTCCGTGAAACGCAGGGTATTGCTGACTATAACGAATGCTTCTCGCTATGGGAGCTGGCCTCTGCAATTGCGGAATCCAGGAATTCGTCCCCAGGAACAGACAGTGTCCACAACGCTTTTCTCCGGAACATACCGAAGAAAGCGCTGCTGGACGTCCTTCATACCCTCAACCATATTTGGTTGGAGGGTAGTTTTCCACTATCCTGGCGGGAATCTATCGTGGTTCCAATAGCGAAGCAGGGAAAAGACAACAGTAGCCCTAGCAACTATAGGCCCATCTCTCTTACCAGTTGCCTGTGCAAGGTTATGGAAAGAATGGTCAATCGCCGGCTTGTTTGGTGGTTGGAGCGGCGAAACCTTCTTTCCAACATACAATGTGGCTTTCGTAGGGGAAGATCTACTATCGACCATCTCATTCGGACTGATAATTTTATCCAGGAGGCCTTTCTTCTGCGTCAACATGTCATTGGTGTCTTCTTTGACTTGGAGAAGGCCTATGACATGCTATGGCGCCGGAAGATCTTGCAAACAATGCACAGTTGGGGTTTCAGGGGTAACCTACCCATTTTTATCCGAAACTTTTTAACAAACCGTGGTTTTAGAGTGAGAGTGGGAAAAAACCTCTCCCAGTTTTACTCTCAGGATAACGGCGTACCCCAGGGCTCTGTTTTAAGCGTTACATTATTTGCAATCGCCATTAATGATATTGCGGACTGTATAAAGACACCGGTGATGGGATCCCTATTCGTAGACGACCTTTCAATCTTCTGCAGGTCGTCTACATTGGCCAGCGTTGCAAGACTGACACAGTTGACTGTCATCAAACTGAAAAACTGGGCAAAGAGAAACGGGCTTCGTTTCTCCAAGGAGAAAACTGTATGCATGCATTTTCACCGATTGCGAGGTATCCACATAGCTCCGCCGTTACGCTTGGGACGAAATAACCTTCCTTACGTGGAATCGGTTCGATTTCTCGGTATGATTTTAGACCGTAGGTTGACATGGCAGGAGCACGTCCGCAAACTAGCCGATAAGTGCCGCCGTAGCCTAAACATTTTACGAATTTTAAACAACACAACATGGGGTGCTGATCGCACGACCTCGATCTTACTATACCGTGCGCTGATTCGGTCGAAAATAGACTACGGGTGTTTAGTCTACTCATCTGGACGAGAGTCTTATCTGCGACCGTTAACAACGGTCCACAACGCAGGATTACGGTTAGCAATTGGCGCTTTTAGGACCTCTCCTGTCCTAAGCCTCTATGCAGACGCCGGGGAGCCGCCGCTGGCTACTCGTAGGCTAATGTTGACATGCAACTATGTGTCAAAAATTTTATCAATGTCGAGACACCCATGCTTTGACATAGTTTTTAAACCAAGGTTTTTAGATATTTTTAACAGAAGGACGAGGGCTACTAGGCCACTAAGTATTCGTTTTAAAGATTTTATTGATGAATTTGACATCTCACTACCGGATGTGTATGCGGTCGGGTACTCAAAATACCCGCCTTGGTCTTTACCGCGACCAGAGTGCTATACTGTTGTGGATGGACGCCAGAAATCCTCTGTCACACCGCAGGAGTACCAGAGCCTGTTTTTAGAATTCCTGGGTAACCACCCGGACTCAACTCCCGTGTATACGGATGGATCGAAGACTGATTCAGCATGCGCATGTGCCGTGTCCTCCACACACCACAAGGTCATCAAGGCGAGACTCAATCCACTGTGTAGCGTATACACTGCGGAATTATTCGCAATTAAGATGGCCCTAAGGAATATCAATTGCAATTCTGGCTCTTTCCTTATCTGCACCGACTCTTTAAGCGCCGTGAAGTCCATTTCGGCCTATTACCCACACCATCCTCTTGTCCAGGATATACAATGCACCCTCCAATCCCTTCTTAACAAGGGAATTAAAACATCATTTGTCTGGATCCCTGGACACGTGGGAATAGCTGGTAACGAACGAGCGGACAAAGCAGCAAAGGAAGCACTGCACATGCCACAAATTGTATCGAACAAGGTAACTGCAGAAGACCTAAAATCTATGTTTCGAAACGTAGCAATGGGCAGATGGCAAGAATCGTGGCAGGAGATACATAATAGCAAACTTCGGTCTGTGAAACCGGTAGTAACAGTGTGGCCCTCTTCTGTCAGGAGTACCCGGAGGGAAGAAGTCGCAATCACTCGTCTGAGGATAGGGCATACTGCCCTGACCCACTCATACCTCTTCACAGAAGAGAAGACTCCACCTCGGTGTGATGATTGCGACTCCTCTCTGAGTGTGCGACACATCCTGACGGAGTGTGAAAAATACCGGTCTTCTCGAGAAAGACATAAGGTTAACGGGACCTTAGAAACTATCCTAGGCGACTCCCCTGATAGTCTCACCCGAGTAATTGCTTTTTTAAAAGATATTAATGTTTTAAATAAATTATAAATTCACTGTTTTAGGCTTAATTGCACATTTTATCACATGTAGGCAAGCGAAATTTTAATTTTTTATTCGTAATTTATATTTTGTACTTATAAGGATGAGAGTGGTGCAAAATGACCATAGTAGTCGACGCACCCAAAAATAATAATACTACTACTACTACTATATCTTCCTGCTGTACTGCCTTCTTACTCGGAAACAGAATGCGGAATTAGTACTATAGTTCCACTATAGAATTGTTTGAAAATTAATGTTTTCAAACAATTTGAATTGCATGCATTTTTATTTTACTTTGGATATCCATTGCTTTCAAGATGTCAAGTCTGGATCCGTCAGTTAAACGGATACGGAATTCATGCTTAAGGTTTAGACTTTCTGAAACAGTTCGAACCCTAAAGTATCTTCATCTAATGCATATCGATGATGATGGAGAACAATCTGTATCAGTGCCTTGGAAGTCACCTTCCATGTTGCATTGGCCTCTCAGTGAAAAAGTACTTATGATCTGATGTCCGTGGCGCATTTAAAATACTCTGAGAAATTGGAAATGTGTCAAAATGCTGTCCTGAAGGACCTTGATTTCGTCAAAGTTAAGGCTTGAGAATACGCGGTGAAAACCTAGAATGAGGTCGTGCATTGATTAGGCGTGAAGCTGTGATCACTCCTCTGAAAAAAAAGATGAGTGGGATGAATGAAGAATGAGAAAATTCTTGGAAATTGTGTTGGGATCGTAAAAAACTGTAAAGCAACTGGCGCCAGAAAACTATAAAAAGTATGCCTGGGGATCTCTTGTTTTCTCATGTCATTGCGATCGCCCTGGGTAAGAAAATTATTTTGGTCGAACATCCCCATACTTGAAGAAAAATATGAAAAAAGTTTTGCGTCTAATTAGTTAAGAAAACGCTGTGAACTTCCATAAAGTATTGAGTTCATTTTGAAATCAAATGTGTGAATTTAAATTGAGAAACATCTTCAGAATTCAAAAGCCAACAGTGCTAGAAGAACGAATTTCATGCGATCCTCATTTCTAGTTTTGGTCCTTATTTTTGAAGTTTAAGCATCAATACATTATTCTTTTGCTAGCGTTATTATTTACAGTCAGATTTTCTTGTAAATCCTGTCATGATTCCAAAAATGGATATGATAGTTGGCTCTTATTATTAGGTCTTGGCAGAAGTCCCGTCTAGGTTGTGGATGATATGTAGATGATTTTGCTTTCGGGATTAAAAATTAGGTAACTTCTATATGAGCTGCTTCTCAAAATATGGTTTAGCCTATCCACTTACACCCACGTGAATCATTCTATGACGGTGTTCAGTTCTGTAATTATATAGTGCATTTTTGCTTTTCTCTCCTAGTTAATTTTATCAAAGGAAAAAACTCCACATACATATGATTTTCCTGCATAGTTATTTGTCGTCGATTAGAATTTCATCACTTTTCTCTAGTTTTTCACATCTCACTTCTTATTAAGTTTTTTATTGCATGGATTTTTCATTTGTCTTTACGCAGTCATATAAATCATGTATTACTTTTGTATGCGAAGCGTTAAGTAGGTCATGGGAAAGTGATGCTTGAAGATGGTAGAAATCTATAATTTAATTAGAACACGAACTGAGGAAGAAAAATAATGTTTCATGCTTATGTCATCTTTTAACTAACTTCGCTATTTTGGTAATAGCGTATATCGCCGAGTAACATTTTCATGAATGCGTGTTGAACTAAGAATAGTTTCCTAAAAATTGAATTCTGAATAAGTTTTAGCTAATTCTATTTTGGGATCGTATCGCTTTTCTGGTCAATGCTTCCAAGAATAACATCTCTATTTAATGGCAGCATCGGCTACTAAGAAAATTTGGTTCACGGATTAGATGTATTAACCTTTGATAATGGATTGATACAGAAACTCTACAATTATCATTGAGGGTGAGTTATATTTTATAACCACCGTTATAAATTGCGTGCAAAACTGAATCATATAAATTTCGAAAGGGGCTCATCTCGAATTTTCGAAAATTTTTGGGAGAAAAAAAAATTAATTTATGTCAAACCATTTGAAGTAAGAGCGCAGTTTTTTTGGAACTCCTACGGAAAGCTTCAAGGAAAGCAGATATGAACTCTTCTCGCTCATGAAACGTCTATCTATACGTGTAGATGAAAAATGAGGAAAAATGTCAATTTTAAAATATTTCCGTGATGAGCCCTTTTAGTAATTCATGATTCAACTATTTGCCACGTGTCATTGTTGTAAAGATTTTGCGTTTTTGCGGAGATTCACTGTTAGTTTTAGAATCTTGATTTCATCAATGCAACTTTTTCTTTTGTTTTGGAAAATGTACGAACTTTAGTTTTTGCTAAATATGAAATTCTATTTTGAAAGGCCCATACTAGCAGGCCCTCAAATCACCCATGCCGTGAAAGCAAATTTACTTGGAAAAGGCATATTGAATTAATATTGTCTTGTATCAGTCATATTGGTAGTCGGAAAATACTTTGACAAATGTAAAATTATGATAAAAACATGCGTGCTAAGATATGGGCATATTCTTAGGGCTTTTTCGTTAGCCGTCAAATATTAGCAAAGAAATCACAAACACATGTAAACTTTAGGAGAATATAAATCCATGGAAACCTCGATGTATAAGCTTTGACTTTGTAGTGTTTGCAATGAATTGGTGGAAAGTGAATATTTCATAATCGAAGCCGCTTCGAATAGAATTAACCGCCGAATGGGTCTCGTCTCCCACCGTCCTCTCATGTTCCGTCCTGTTGGATACGGCGGCTCTCTTCTCGCGGGACCGGACGTAATGTGCAAACAACGCCCTGTTGTCTCATCTCTCTTCTGTTTCTCTTTCGTGGTCTCCCGTCTCCAAGCCTCGCCGCCCTCCGCGTTTGTCGCAATGCCCGTCGTTGCCTCACCGGCCGTTGCGGGAGCGCGAAGTGTTTACGCGCCATCTCGCGACCCAGTGTGGACCGACTAAGACGCCGGGTCGCCAACGTTTCGCGTCCGGCGGCCGTCTTCCCACCGCCACTCTCCCATAACCATTCCACCCATCTCGAATGTTTGATCGTCTTTTTACCGCGGCGATGGTAATTGACGGTTAAATCCCCTCGAGGCACATAAATTTGTGCCTCGAGGAGTGGTTGCGGACGGAGGAACATTTTCCTCGGGGAAAGAAATCATCTTCCCGAGGCAAAGAGATAGGGAAAGGGTCAGAGGATATGATGGGTGGTGGGGGGAGGGGTTTTTGAGGGTGGAAAGGGGGAAGAGGGTGTGAACGAGCATATTTGTAGAAACTCCCAAGAGGAGGAAGAAGGCAAACATTGAAGGATTCATTTTTTTTCTCCTCCTCCTCCTCCCAGTCCCTTTGGATTATCGCCGGAGGTATGCACTTTCCAAACAAATGGCCCCTTCCCACCACAACTGCGTTTTGCGCAGTCCCGTGATTTTGGAAAGCTCGGGCACTCGATTTGTCGTCCTTGCCGTTTGCTTTTGCTTCCTTCGGTCTCCTCCAATTTCTCCGGTTCCGTAGCGGTGCAGGTGCGGGCCCCCAGTTTGCGCGGAGTGGTGTTTTCGGTTCGACGGCGAGGAGAGACGACGTTGGGAACAGCTGAGCACGATGACCAGCGACGAGGGCCGATCGAGTCGGCGCATCGAGGTTCTCGCTGGGCACTTGTCTCCGTCCCGTCTGCATTTGAGACCGTGTTCGGCTCGCCCGAGGTCCCAATGCTCCAAGGATTGCCCTGGTGCGACGCACAGCGTCATTCCCAAGAGAAGGTGCGTGCTTCGCCGTGTGTGTGTATCGTTGTGAATCGTCCGTCACCATAATCTCTCTCATCAATGAAAGAAGCACTTTTTGTCCATTTCAACTTTGTTATAGTTTTGAATTGTCAATTTTGTTATTGAGATTGAAGACCTGGTGGTGTAACGTTATGTAGTTGAACTACCCTTGCCCCCGGTTTCACATGGAGATGTTATAGTTCGTGATTGCAAAGAGAATCTCCGAAATAAGTGTGTTAATGGCATATAATGGTAATTACATCGAATGGTCCAGCTCTCTCTCACTCTTTCACATGCTCAAAATCTCTTTTGAAATCGTCCGCCTTCATAAAATGATTTAGTAATTCAGCATAAGAGACCGATCCGAAGAGATTTTTTTCCCGGATCTCTCCTGCATATCGTCTAACTTTGAGAGATGACGAATCTTAGGGACGGGACGTCGAATTTAGTGGTGGTCGCCACGTGCCCCAGAATTGGGCGTTGTGTGATTGCTTAATGCAGTCTTTGTATTCGTTTTTCGCGTTCGCGGTAGTTTGGTTCCAAAGCCAGTGAACATTTTGGCTTTGTTGTAATAGAAATATGTTGACTAGACTTGAACTTTCATGTTCTATCGCCGTCTTTCGCTATCGTGCCATCCTTTTTCATATGTGTTTGTACCTATTTCTTAATGACCGTGGCTGTCGCCTGCATCCCGTACCTAGGTGCATTTGAGCAGCCCGTTCTGGCCTATTAATATACCGAAACAATCGTTATACATCTAATGTTATCATGGTACAACGATTGAAAAGGATATGTGTTAAGTATAGTAGTTTCCCTAATCCTCAAGCTATTAATCCTTTGATGTTCCGTTGAGCATTCAATGCAAGGTGGCTTCAATATCAGGAGAAATTGGTAACGAATCGAAGAAACTTTCGACCCTGTAACACTAAATTTACTTTCTAGAGAGTTTTTGAGTTAAGGGAAGAGCTGTCATTCCAGTGTTTTCTTTCGCTATTCCTCTGTTTTACAATCTGGAGAGAAAATTTTAACGTTGAGATTACAATATCTGTCGTTAGTGGTTTGCGGTGTACAATGAGGAACTCTAAAGAGATTTGATAGAAGTTCACGTAGTGCACGTACTAAAAACACCGAATGGTAAATATGATAGCCTAATATAATGGGACATGGGACAGAAGAGTTGTGATGGAGAAATTAGATAGGGAAGCATGTAACAATTAGATAGTTACTACGAAGGTTTAAGGGCAAAAGTCCACCATTCTTCGAATTGCATGAATTACAATGAAGTTTATGAGGAATGGCTCGTGATTTTGTTGCCATTTTCAGAAACCATGATCTCTATTTTTTGCGTGACCCTCGTTAGAAAACGATAGAATGAAAAAATGCTCATGTAATCTGCCAGTGGAATCGACAGTGGTTGGAAGGTTAAAAACCACAAGGTTGAAAATTAATTTTCATTATTTTTTAAGTTCTGGAAACAGGGAGGAAAATAAACTAGGGAATCAACAGGTAGTGTAGTATGGAGTGCATATTCATGTAAAAATTTATTTCCAAAGTAGAGTTTTTCATCTGGGATTAGTTTAGCTTGTAAACAACTACTTGATTACTTTAACAAAACCCCAACGATCTTCTCCCTCGAAAGTCCTTTTCTGGCTGCGCCGCCGGCTTTTCCAGGAGAATTCAATCTCGCAGAAGTATTGCAGGCGTCGCGTCACGGAGAAATGAATGCATTTTGATAATTTGTGGAATGTAAATGAGATGTTGCAGATATATTTACTACTATGTAAACGTATTTATCGGTGATTTGGAGGAAGTCAATTATTTGTTATTTATATGTTATATTAAGAATGAATATGCAGTGACGAAGCGATAACAACCTCAGGATCACACTAGGCACATTCATCTAATGGAGAAAGAATATTCAGATGCCGAGAGGGGCAGAGACTATTGGATTATAGAACCAATCTGGTCTTCAGATGGTATAATCTCTTGGATTTTGATTGTTATCTGAATATCATACTTTTTATATTTTAAGAATCCGGGGATAATATGAGTTGCATTATTACTGATCTGAAGGCAACCTCAGATTAACGTCCTGTATTTGTAAGCCTTGGGTTTAAAATTATGGTTACTCATTTCATATCGATTTGACTCTTATATTTTAACTTAATTAATGCTGAGATTAATTCTCTTTCGTTTAAGGCAAGAGCTCCTTAAGTGGAATGGATGGGGTTACGAAGGGACGGAACTTGCGATAGAAAATGGAAATTTGAACTTTCATGGTGGTGAAAGGTATGTTACGAATTAAAAAAATATTTTAATAATATATTCCTAGTTTTTCCTGATTACGGAAAAATAAATATGTGTACATAGATCTCAGAGTATGCTTATTAATTTAGGTACTCAGTCAGAGAAATTGATATGTCTGATCAGTTCAAGGAGTGGGTTCTTAAAGTTTTTAATCTGACAATGGATGATGCTGCTTTTAAATATCAAGCGAATAAAATGCCATCAAAGTATCCACCAAGTATTGTTAATCAAGGTAAGTAGAATGGGATTTATATACACAATTGTAAATATTTATTTTTAAATGAACAGTAAAATTTCATACACCACCGTAAATGTCCGTAATCCTGATTTCAATTCGGAGTTTCTTCTTTCTGAAATTCTTTTTAAAGCAATGCCATTAGCTCGAGGAATCAAGTATTTTACGTTTCCTAAACAGTAGTATAGCCGATTAGGATAGTAATAGCACGGAACTTGTTTCATGTTAGGTGAAAATTGAGTCAATACGATAAAATAGATATATTCCATCAATTTGATCGTAGCTTGAGGCTTGGAAACTGTATAAGAATGGTGTTCTGATTCTGTGTTTCTTTGGCCGTGCTACTGCAATTGTGACAGTGGATTTGCCGTAGTTTATCTTGGATTATTAATTAATAATCCAAAGTATACTACAAATAATTAATTAATAATCAAACTTGAATTAACAACGAGAAAAATGCATGCGTTGAGTGACTCTGCAGTCCAGATCCCTGGACATCTGGCCAAGTGCTTTTTGCACTCGTCAGAATTTAACTACCGTTGGCATCATGTAGTCACCATGCGTGTTATTGACGTATGTATCCTTTGATATCCTTGACCAGGGACTCCCAGGCCTGCTGCTCTGTTACTCTATTTGGAGGTGTCAAAAAATAAGGGAAAGGAGCTTTGGAGAAATGCTTTAAATATTCTAAGTCAATTATGAAATTTGAACTGCAATTTACAAATCTATAGCTTCAGTTGCTTTCCTTGGACTACATTTTAAATCAGTTTATTCCACCTTGCCCTTTCAAGTATTCAAAATATCCGAAACAGAGAAATTTCTAAAATGACCTATTTTTAGAATCCCCATTTAGTTGCAATTGGCTTTTTGCTTTCCAAAACAGGTTTGGGTAAAATAAACATTTACTGAGGGTGGACGGGAAGTGTCATCGAAAAAGATTGAGATGTACGTAATCAAAACCTTCTCAAACTCACTTATTTTTATTTGTATTTTGTGCTTCTTGTTCTTATTTAGCTTCCATATTGCATGTTGGGCCTACCTCAGATTCAAAGAAGTAAATTCCTGAAGATATGAACACTTAAATACAATGATTTGCAAGTAACCAGCGATATTGTCGTAACCTTACATCGTTTGCGTAATTATTTGATGAAACTTTGTTTTATTTATGTCAATTTTCTAGAATTCTGCCAGTGGATCGCGGAGTGTTGCATCCAGCATTCCTTTGACGGTGAGGACAGACTTTTCAGAGCGCACGGACAAACGCTCGAGGAAATTGCTTTACTCAGGGGAATATGGAACTATAATGAAAGTCATGTGGACCGGAATGTTGCCGGTGAATCTGTCGTTCCGTTTGATCGAATTCCCGACCTCGTCGTTTGGCCGGAGAAGCATGAGGACGTGGCGAAGATAGTGACGGCGGCTCACGAGATGAACGTTGTTCTCATTCCGTACGGAGGCGGCACGAATGTGACGAAAGCTGTCATCTGCCCTCCCGATGAGCATCGCATGATTGTTTCGGTCGACACTTCACAAATGGTGAGTTTATTTATTTATTTATTTAAAAAGTCCCCAAAAACGGCACAAAGGCTTATTACATTGGTCGACAAGCAAACAAATAAATAGAAATTTTAACAAAATATGCCCTTAAAATGTAAAAGATAACAGAGAAATACATTGGAAAGAAAGATTGGTATTGGGATTTATGCACAAGGAGGTGGGATAGAAGGAGTCAACTCGGCAATATGTTTTCTGAGGAATGATTTGAAAACGGAGGGTGTGGAGAAGAGGTCAAGGGAGGGTAACTGCGAGGCTAGGGAGTTGAAAGTTTTTGGGATACGGTAGAATAGGGAGCGTTGGGATATTGAGAGTCTGAATTTTGGAATAATGTCCAGAAGGGAGTTATTGCGTAGGGAACGTTAAATGTAGAATTGAATTGCGTTATTATAAATTTGAATTGAATTTGAATTGAATATAGAATTGCGTTAAATATACATTTGAGGAGATAGAAAAATGAAATAGATGACAAGAACTATATTTGCGGGTAAGTCGTATGCTAATTGTGCTAATACTAGTGATTAAAAGTTTTTGTGCTGCATAAAGTGTATGCTGTAAGAATGTATTTCAGCTGTTGCTGAATTAAAAGTGAAAAATGTTCTTGTTGCAAAAGGGCGTGCTCACTGCTTCAGGAATGGCTTAAGTCTCTTTTGACAACGGTCTTCTAATCAAGAGCGTGTGGTATTAGGGGGTGATTTTTGGAAGTGTTTGACAGACTGCCTTTTAATCAATACCGATATGATAATGAATTTTCCATCCGTTTAATGAACCAGTTATGCGGTAGAATTCGTAATATTCTCACTTTTACCGCAATGAAGTTCAAGAGCATATTCCACTTGAAATGAACTGTCTCTTTTGTAACACTTTGTTTGTATCTTCCATTTGCGTAGTTATTGAAAACCATGGCACTAAAACCTCTACAATTATCTCCTGTAGCTATCGCACTTAGTTGCTGCTCTCAATTTAAGTACCAATTAGTTTAAAACTTCCTTCTCCTGTGAAGATAGCGTAGGTGGTACTGCTTCATTTCATTACACCTTATTATGTGGGACCTTTAGTATGTTTTTAATCGTGAAAATATTTTTGCATTGATGCTGGTGACGTTATAAATTACACCAAAGCGAATCCTTTTAAGATAAAACTGTAATTCATCCAATAATCATAAAAAATGCTTGTCGTGCAAATCTTCAAATATCGCCATGTCTGATGTAACTTTTGGCTGATGGCCACTAAGTGTCAATCACGGGGATCTTTTCTGCTCTATATTTAAGTAAATATCTCTCTGAAGTAAACTGAATTTTCTCCCACTGTATATTTGAATGAATATCTCCTGGCGAATGAAAAGCAAGGGTGAGATTACTTGTTGAATTTAATAAAAACAATTTGAAACTGAAAAGCTCGATGACGCGATATTAGGTAATGTTTGATCACGCAGCAAAAAAATACAATTAAAATATAATTTCAATAAAATTATTTCAATGAATTGTGTTTTTGGGCTTCTTAAAGTAGCATAATGTCAACGTACGTGGTTTTTGTTGCATTTTGAAGGAGAACGGTACGTCATTTTTGTGAGCTACTTTCAGGAACACAACCATTCCATATCCTACATGAGTACGTTGTTCTAGTAGGAGAAGTGCAAGGAAGGGATATTTAAGGAACGAGGGAATCCAAAGAAACGAAAAAAAATAAATTGGTGGTTCGATGAAACATTCCTGGAAGCATTGGAATGATTGAACTTCAATTGATTTTTTTCCTAAAGAGAATTTGACTCTTAAATTAGGGTTTTTAGGAGTTGGTGAAGTCCAAGCGACGAACGAAATTATGCTGTCATTGTCGTACAAGCATTCTGTTTGAAATTTTTTGGTCTGCTTATGTTCGAGGCTTTGACATAAACGATGTTTGTGATTCGATGGAATGATTTTCAGGGTGCATTCCATTATATAACGCTCTATTGGAATGAAGTATTGTATTATCGACCTCTTCACGGAATGTCAGATTTGAATTTCGAGGATAGGTCACAACATTAAAAATAAATAACTATGACTCCTTGCCGACGTTTCGGTGTGTAATTGACACCATATTCAGGGCTACAATCGCAGGTACAACAACATTATTAATAAAGTATCATCAAAGAATATCACCAGTTTCACCTTAAAAATCAAAGTATCGTTACACGTCATTGCAATATAGAAATAAGAATGACCTCGGATATAGCCAGGAACATCATGTTTCAACAATCCACATCTCCTGATAAAACTATATAATATTTTTCCGGATAAGGAGCTATCAGAACCGTTTTATGGAATGGTACATTACTATATTGTGACCATATATCATTATGGGTACCAATTCCATAACCACAATGATCTTTTAAAACAAATGGCAAACAAAATTTTAAGAAGTGACATCTATGTACACAACCAAAAATATTCCAACAAACTCAAATCATTAATACTACTACGTATCTCATAAAACACTTTTTTTAAATTTTGAAAAACAAACACCTTAGTGTACTTTTACAATATATCTTAATGAGAGGTAATTCACAACAACAATGATCTTTTTAAATCATCTATCGAACAGTATATGAGAACAGTGACATCTATGGATGCATAATGGAAAACATTACACAAAACTCAAATCATGAATAAAACTACAGAGCATATGTAAACACCATAAAAATTTGAAAAATATAATGTACACGAATCATAGAACAACATATTGCACAACAATATACACATAAAAATTATGCCTTTGTATGCATATTTAGATGGTGTTGGAAAACCTGAAACGTTTTCAGTATTTTCAGTTGTAGATTGATGCACTTACATGCGCAGTCGCCAGTGATGATTATCAGCATGCATATGATGCAATCAATTACATATTGTTTTTTTTTTAATAATTACATTCGATGGCCGCTGCGATATGAATTTCAAGCGATTGATTACCATCTCTGCAATTAATTTTTGGTGAGATAGAAATTCCCTTCTAGTATTTGAGACATCCCCCAATCAGTCTTGGTGATAAAAATATGATTATGAATTTTCGCAGTTGGAACAATGCGGAACAATTTACTTTGGATTTCAAAATCTCTTTATTTGTACTTGGGCTCTCCGAAGAAACAAATCATACCTCAGTTTGCACGCCGTGATAATTACTAGAATACGCAGTCAATAACGGAATTTCGCTGACTCTGGGAATTAGAGACTGCGGATTGATAAATTATTAGATAAATCCGTACACGTATTGCGCCAATTATCTGGTAATTTTCCTTCTTGTAGGGTAGGTACACTCGCCTTAAATTATTTTAGAAAATTATATATCACGTATAAATATTTTCTCGGCCAGAAAAAAGCAAAGCATGGCAAAGTCTCAGGGTGATAATACAATCTTAAAAGAGAGGGAGTATATGCATCTCTTGGATACTGGATTCTATGTAAAACAATTATTTTTTCATAACATATGCATAGGTATCGGCTCATAAAATGTGGGTTTAGATTTTACATAGAGTCAAAATACAATTGTGGTCGGTGATGTTTCGACAGGCGGTGGTGTGGGTCAAAGACATGGTGGAAGTGGTCAGTCAGTGCCTTTCTCATCGCATTGCTGAACGCGCTCGTGCCGCACTCAACCCATTTAAAATCTCGCAAAGCTATTTGAAGTCAAGCATTCACGTTCCGCTAAGCCTCTCTTGAGGCCTTCGCTCGTTGATGCCCGGACTCTTTGAGTGGGGCGTGAAGAGGCCCTCATGTGCCAACATGAAGCCTATGGATGCTCATTCCACCGCTCGATACATGCGATTGCCTGAATAATCTAAAGAATGTTTCGCCCTAGTACTTTTATCGGGAATAATTTCGAGGCGATGGTATCATAGGGAATTTTTAAAAGGTCTTTTTGGAGTATAACACAACATTTAGACCTACTGGAGGACTTCCAATAAGAATGTATTCTCTTTCCGAACAGTCTACGTCAGCTTCGCATACATTCTGCCCCCTCAACGAGCGCGAACTTTTTCGATCTTTCCTGCACAAAGACATAAATGATAATTCCCGCTTGACGTTATTCCTTTAATTACGGCCTTCAACGTTCTACTGTTTCTGAATATTCTAATCTGCCTACTCGGTGTCCTCCAATTTTCCTAATATGAATGCTTCTCTTATTTTTTTAAATGCTAATAGCTTTTTCATTTTCTCTGTTCCTCACGAATATTCCCCATCGTCTATGCTCTTGTCAGAAAGGACCCTTCTCGTCTTCTTCCCTTTCAGATCAAGTTTCTCAACCTTTCGATAATCATTTGTCTATAGGCATGTCTTCTCTGATATTTATTGCATGCCTTCACTCACAGCTTCGGTTAACCGTTCTTTACTTTATAAACGCTTGATTTACTTGAGCAGTTCTTACTAACAGAAAAAATTGTTTTGCTATTGCTGAATCCGTTATACCACGTTCATGAATGTTGATAAAAAAGACTCTAGCATATATGTATTATGGGTGTCGATTATTCATAATCGTTAAAAATTTATTTAATCGAGACCAAACAATAATTAATCCTGTGAAGTTCACTTATTCTATAGGCAGAATTCAGTTCTAATTTAACTGTGAAGTATGTAACTCATACGTAAAAGATTTTGATCATCATTGGACGTTTAATCCTAAGATTGGTTGACTGCAGCCCTCCATCCCTCCCTATCTAATGCTAGTTCCCTTACTCCCTAGTAGTTCTCTTTTTGATTTGAAAAGATTTTGAATGAGGTACTAATCACGGCATATTTGTTGACCTTTCCCACGCAGAACGTTTTATGTATCGTTTTACAGTGTACTCGTATCTTTCTAGCGTTGCAATGCAAGTAGGATTTCGGCACCTTCAACAAATCCCCAATATTGCAGTTTTCTCTCATTCACTGTAGAGGAATCGTATATGTATACATGTTGAAATCTATTGATGTTTGTTTGAGAGTAGGAAAATTGCCAAAGTAACTTATCGCGAAACCATTTTTAATGCTCTGCGCGCTAAGCCTACGGGGGTATTATCTGAGAGCTGAAGTTATTTAATGAAATAGTGTCGACTATTTTATGAAGAACAACATTAATACATTATATAGATCCATACATAGTTCATTATTTATTTAAGATAAATAATAGAAATGATTTTCATCAGTTTGTATCTTCTTCAAAAATATTCCTGGAAAATATTTTGTGGCAATATCTATCTACCCTCAACAGTTGTCCGAGAATTGCCACTAATCGACCTGCGTTTACCTTTTGAACAGCAATAAAGACTGGAAGCATTTTGTTTATTCTGAAATATCAATTTTAAATGGCAAACTCATTGAGCTAATATCAAAATTATAAAATCGTATTTCATGGAGAATATTAAAACACTATCTACTTATTAATTGACCCATTTTGTCATAGAGCTGCCCTATTTCTCTCCACGATGACATTTCTTTCAGCGACCTTTCATCTTATCTATGTATTAATACTTAAAGTAATAGATTTATGAAGGTTAAAGCAATAAAAGTGGCCATGCGTAATAACGTGTTCTATCATTGGTTATATCATCTGCATACCTTTCGCGAAAATTGAAACCTATTGTTTTATAAAATGCGAAATAATTCATTTAACTTCTGGTCCTTCGTTCAGGTCAGGGTTTCTATGTATTTTTTCTGCCTTTGGCTATTTCATTGTGCTCTTTTAGAATATTTCCTTGTTTATTTTAGCTCCTTTTTTATATTTATTTAAATAAAAATTCATAGCCTTTAAAAAGTCAGAAGCTGTCTTTCCGTTCCCTGTTTTATTTCTGTTACTTGTGGATAAATGCAGTGTCCCTCTCTTGAAATTCTGGCTTCCTAACAGATAGAAGTACATAATATTTTCTACTAATTTTAGTTTCATGGTTTTTGTGATATATTTAGTGAATATGCAATATACTTTTCTGTCCTCTTCTATACCCATAAATTTCCTTGTGATATATAATTTTCTTGGAACGACTTTTGAATTCCCTAAGATTTTATCCATAGCTTTTTTCAAATCTTACTTAATGAAATTCCACGCTTCTTCTTTACATGCTCCTGTTTCTTCGTAATTCATTTTATTCCTTTGTCTCTGATACTCTATTTAGTCGTCTCATCCCTTGTTTCTTAAACATTCCTATTCTCCGTTACGTGTCTAATTAGAATTATAAACTTTGATGCCCCCTTTAGTCATTGCCACATTATGGTTCGATCTTATATCAGCTACTGAGAATCTCCTTCTATTTCTTCCTTCATTCATAAATCTCATTTTTGTGGCATATGCCAGCGTTAAGTTTTATTTAAATGGTGAAATGGAAGTATGATACCCTCGTAATTACTTATAGTGCTCTTCGTAGCTGAAAGTAGGACAGCAACGAGTAAGGAAAATGAAGGATATTTCCTTTTGATGAACTCCTAGTCACTAGTCATGCTGCTTAACTTAAGCCGACGTAGCAGATGACTTTTCATAATGTGTGAGCAAATTCTTAGACAACCGCGATATAGCTTCGTTAAAAGTGGCAATTTGCAGTTGGAAATCGTCAATATACGCCAAGTTGTAAGCAACTCCCTCGCTTCCTTCTCTCAGAAAAAAGTACTTTATGACTAGTGTGTTTAACCTATTCCCCCATATTATGACGTTTACCCGCACACAAAGTGGCCGTGTTCGCTAGCTTTCTCAGTAGCTCTTTAAATCTCTCTCTTCAGTAGTGAAGCTTTCGCTCCTCGTTGCGTTGCATCGGTATGCTAAGAAGCTTCGTTTTATGTAACTAGTCATTTGATGGGCTTCATGAGGGAAGCAAGAAAAAAAGCAAGGCTAGGAACGAGATGAGGGCGGCAAAGCTGATCCACGGACTATATTTCCAATCTCCCAGGTAATCTGAGAGCCACCATCATCGGCATTCTCAGCTGCAGCAATATCTCGCGAACATAGATGATAAAAATGAAAAAAATCTGCATTTTTGGTCGTTGTATGTGATGAATTTTTAGAGTCAGTAACATACGAATCTTGGTAATTAGTCAACAACACAAGAATTATTAAACTGAACTCCTCTGTATTCAATTGTTTGATAATGTTTCATGCTGTAATTATTATGAAGCACGATAAGCTTTAAATTTTTAATTACCGAAAATAGAAACAATGTGACAGTGTACTAGCGTATGCGAACTTTTTTTTATTTCTGGACAATTCTGGTATTAAAAATGTCCCTGCGATTCCGAATAGCCACTCTTGACTTTTTATTAGGTTTCCCCGGGGACGAACCTACAGAACTTGTCAGAAACACGTCCTGGGTGGAAAAAACAAATCAAATGGAATTCGAACCAGCGACCCTAGGATTAGATGGCGAGGATTTTACAACAACGCGACCGAGACCGATAATTTTATGAAATTGATCATCCCGCCGATTAAATATGTAGTTTAAGAAGAAAAATAATGGTTAGGTATATAAGATAACATGGAAGCCCAGTTGTTAGGTCACTGACTGGAGGATTCGTGTTCATATCCGTATCGTTACACATAGGCCAGTCCAGATAAACCCAGGCTGTGTTGTTTTCTTGGTGCTAAACGTTTCTCGGTATCTATTGATGGCGCGGTATCTACCTCCCCTGCTATTAATTATGAATTTCACACTCCGTTGGACCTGATGCTTAGACCTTCCAGTTAAATAGGCTTTTTAAAGTAGATTTTTAGCCAAATCACGTACATTTTCTTGCTAACATGACAACTTTGTGAAAATTTATGAGCACGAATTACCTAAGAACATTATTTTTTCTTTGGTTATTATTTTCCTAGTATCGTCGGAACTGCAGTTTTAATGCGTATTCCACATCTTCCTAGGTTCGATATTAGATTTTTCTGATGTGCGACTGTAACGAGTATGTGTAAGGGGTGACACAATAGTGGATGGTGCTCTGATATTGGGATATAGATATTCCATGGCAGCAAACTGATCGCTATCACATTCATTACGTCGCACTTAGCCATTTCACTTTGGTGACTTGAAGTTTGAGGTGAAATGTAAAAAATAGTGATCGCGTTGCCACTGCCTTCAATAGCTGTCACTCGCGGTAAAATATTTTCCCATATCATTTTACCAAATGAGTCGTAAAACTGCTATTTTTATAAGACCGTGGTGTTTTTTCAAAGTGTGCCTGTGTGTGATTTAATGTTTTCGTAAATCTTGGTATGATTAAATATTCTAAAGAGCAGTGCTAGTTATATTAATAAATGTTTAATAAGCTTAAGCAATTTTTATGCATTTTAAGGAAACTAATGCTGTGAGTGACTGGCATAACTTATAAATAAATATTGGTAGCTTTGACTCCCCTTATCATTTGACAGCCTCGGTGGCGGCGGGGCAACGTCCCCTCCGGCCAACCCAAAGGTCGCGGGTTCGAGTTTCGCCCGGGGAGGATTTTTCTCCTCCCAGGACATGGTTGTGTGTATTGTCCTTTGTTACTGTTACAACGCCTGATGTAAAATGGTCCTTTAGGCTGTATTCAGGTTAATGAAAAAAAGAAAACTATATCGTCAAAATAATTCGCAAGTCAAGAAGTAATTCTAAAAAAAGGTTTTACATGTATGTTATATTTTGTCATTGCAAGCAGTAAAGATCTTCATGGCATTTATGGACTGTTTAGTGATGACGTTTTGTCAGTGTACAGCCACTTGATAAATTATGGTGGAAAACCACATTGACGATGCAGTGGCTGGAGCGGTAATCGTGGGTCATTGAGGGCATATTTAATAACTTTTTATGCAAATCGAAAAAAAAATTCCCGTGCCACATTTCATTTAATTACATCTGTTTATGCGTTGAAACTCACCAAACATACAGTAATGGAAATTACAAAAGAATTATATTTTTTAAAATTTCACCTTTATTAAAGCATGCTATGATAAGAGTTTTCGGCGCGGTATTCGAAATTTAAGCAAAATTATATTGAAATGTGTTGTTTTCTAATATTTGACTCAGCGAGACACCTTGATATTTGCTATCAACCGTGATAATAGCAAGAAATGTGTTATTTCACGTTTAGAAGAAAATCTGTGCATATCTAGTCGAATGATTAAGAAATGTGAGTCATGCGCCGTAAGGCTACGTGTTAAAATAGCATTGAATTGCCAAAAAATGTAATCGGTATGATGCATTTTTTCACTTTCATCTATATATATATATCACAGATGAGAATACGTATGCAGAGTTTCACATAAATCTGTACATAAACAAAATTCGCTCCACATAAATTGCTGTACTTAAAACACAAAATACGCTGGCTACCACATGCCGTCTCTGATGACTATGAGAAAGTCCGCGTAGGCTTCTCTATTCAGTCGGCACTGCGTACGGTTGAGGGGGAACACAATATAAGATAGGCCACCTTACTTTAAGAGCTGGCTCGGGATTATAGATGAAGCCTAGAGCCATGTTTAGGCGAGGAGAGGAGCAGGGAAAGTCAGTTGCAGAGGAGGGAACATATGCTACTAGAGTGGGGTGAAGAAGCGCGTGACTATTCGGGTGTTTTTGTAGTTAGTTGCTCGCTTCGAATGTCGAGAAAAGACCACATGTGGTAAACAAACGGCAGAACTTCCGTCACTGCAATGGAAGTAAAAAAAGAAGAACAGCCAAATCAACAGGTAAATGCCCTTAATACCTTTTTAAGAATAAGTCACTTGAATTTCATATGTTATATTATTTAAACCTTGGCGCCAGTATATTTGATAGGTTGGTGTTATTTCCTGTCATGCCCTAATGCAAATTCTGAGATAAGGTATTGCCTATTGGATAATGTAGGGAGTCGTGCCCGGCAGCGGTGGGAGCAAGGCCCCCGCGGTCCTCATCATACAAAATCCTTGCTCAGTAAACAGCAACAGAGGAAAATAAGATAAAGAAGAGGGACGAAACAATCAGAATAGGCACGTGGAATGTTAGGACTATGCTGAGGGCGGGGAAGCTAGAGAATATAAAGCAAAAAATGGAGAGGGAAATAAGAAACCACCTCCCACACCTCTTTCCCATCTGAAGGTTTGGGATGCCACCGACTATCCACGAAGAATTTATTACCAAGGCCATCCTTGTCTCTTTTTGTACTACAGCCTTTCTGATTAAGAGCGACTAATCACATCCTCACTTTTTGCCCCATTTAACCACCAATGGAGAATACTGAAATTCTTCGCCACTTTTGTCGCGGAGCGCCCGCCCTTCACCGAGTCCACCCTTAACAGCATTTGAGGCTGCACTTTTCCTGCTAAGGGAAGCTCTCTCAATTTTCGACTTGCTACGGGACTTACCGTTTAAGATACGATTGGACTGCTGAATTACGTTGCCTCCCGCAGTGAATTCGCTTTAGTGCTTGCGACCTAACGTGAACGAAGCCGAGAGCAAGGCCAGAATTCGGTCCTGCTTGAGAATATATTGAAGTGTAGCTGACAATTCTCATAGTCACCAGAGACGTCCTAGGATAGCCAGCACATTTCGAGCTTGAAGCGGAGATTGTCGCGGTACTTGATCAAATGACTGTTCGCATGCATTGTACTTACATCGTACAATCTTAGCGAGGTACAGGATAGGTTCTTATGCAAGGTTGCATCCGCCTTCCTTTGTCGCAATCGCCCCCGATTAGTGATGGGTCGGTCGTGAGTGATCGAATCCCGAGATCAAGCTCTCTTAAAAGATAGATAGATGAGCTGGTTCTCTCCAATGACCGAGGAGCTCATCTTTACGACTCACGATATGCTCTACGGCTCACGATTGTATGACATCAAGTATCGATCACGAGGTCTGAGACCGGCCAAATAAATCTTGAGTGAGTTGTCTAACGAGAGATGCGTGAGTTACTTGCCATTTCGTGAGATTTAGGCAGTTAAGTCGTCTGAAGCAACTCATGATTTATTTTTATATTCGTGATTTCTCATCGATGCTCCGCTCAGTTGCCTCCCGCAGTATCCCTGCTTGTCGTAAGAGGCGACTAAAAGGGCGGGGAGAAAACCCCGAAAACAAACCCAAAGCCAGCAAGGGTTGAGCCCGGACAGTCTTGTGGGTCAACTGTCTGTGTGCGGCCATACCACCTGGCCTGCGATCCACCCGCATGTTTGCCGTGTGCGGAGACCCGTAAGGAGGAGAAGGGGATCCTGGAGGGTGAGGTCCGTGGTTCCCAGCCGGGGGTCGGATGCCCGGTATGGATCTGGCGCCAATACCCCTCTTTGGCCCCGGATTCTGTGTAAACGGGCGGCCGGGAGCTAGCCACTCCCGGTCAATCGGCTTCCGTGGCGTTCAGTTCAATGGTGGCGAGTGCCAGGGAGGTGGGGGTCTGCGTAGGGCGGTCGGAGATGTACGGGTTTGGTGGGCTCGTGCATCGAAGATCCAACCCGAAACAGGCAACCACCTCTAGGGTTCTATATCCCTTCGGGTAGCCCTGGCGACCGCACCGGTTTGCGGTGCGGCGTCCCGAATGTGTGGCTCCATGGTGGGTGGGGAGCCCGGGGGACGAAGATTCATTTGGAATGGCGGAAACAATTCTTCCACCTCCGAAAAGATCCCGCCCGGATACGGGCGGGGGAGTTAATGATCCCGGCGCTAGTCAGCGCTATTTAGTGATGAGGTGTCAGAAGGAAGGTGAGGGCCTGAAAAAGGTGTCTCCCTTCCTTATACGAAGAGTATTGTCTGTTTCCGTTCCTGGGTAATTAAAATCAGCCAAGAAACTTCGCGATGGCACACTGCTCATCGAAACGGCTACAACGGCTCAAAGTGCGAAATTATTGAAAATGGACAAGCTGCATGACATTCCCGTCAAGGTCGAGGTGCACCGCACCTTGAACACCTGTCGGGGAGTGATTAGTCATTATGACCTTTTGTATGTTGAGATCGACGAGATCAAGCAGGAATGGCCTCTCAGGGGGTCACCGATGCTCGTCGACTCACTACAAAGCGCAACGGAGAAAGAGTAAACACGACATCTGTTGTACTCACCTTCGCGCGTGACCAGCTCCCCGACAAGGTATTTGTCGGTTATGAATCGGTGCCAGTGCGGCCATTCATACCGGCACCCATGCGATGCTACCAGTGTCAGCGATTCGGCCACATGGCCACACGGTGCGAGGGCAAGGCCACCTGCCCCCGCTGCGGCCTGGAGAAGCATGAGGGTGCGGAATGCAAGGGTGACCCACTTTGCGTCAATTGTGAGGGTGCATATCCCGTGTACTCTCGTGATTGTCCTAAGATGATCGAGGAGCGCAAAGTAATGGAGATAAAGACGGTTGACAAAATACCTTATTTCGAGGCACGGAAAAAGTACAGAGCACAAGTTGCTCCTGCTTTCTCCAAGTCGTTTGCCCATGTCGCTTCCCATCCTATCGCCAAGGTCACCATCTCGACTCACACGGAAGATAATGCGAACCCAAAAACCAAAGTCCCTGCGCAGAAATTGGCCATGCCGGCTAAGGCTACAAATCCGGCAAATAAAACACAAGCCACCGGTCCCAGGAAGAACCCCACCATAACCACCGCCGGGGCCACGCAAACGAAGCGTGGCAACTCTTTATCCCCTGGACCATCTGGTTTAGCCCGACTCAATCAACCAGAGTCAATGGAAGAGGATGAATGTCTCTCGGAGACAGAAATCCTCCGGGCTAGAACCAAGGGTAGGAGGAGAAATCGCATTAAGCGTTGATCCTCCAACTGTGTTTGACATTTTTAAATTAATTATTTAATTTATTTATTTATTTATTTTTTAAATTTTTATATTATTAATGGCTTTTATATTGTAATGGATTTTATCGGCATAAGGAGGAACTGGACTTATTAATCCGAGATTTTAACCCTTCCTGCGTTTGTCTTCAAGAAACGCATTTTAAAGACACGGACAAAGGTATTTTAAAATATTTTAACGTTCTGAGATATGACGACACCAGCAGCCAACGAGCCCAGGGTGGAGTGGCAGTTGCTATTCGAGAGGCCCTATACACCTCCCGAGTTCAACTGAATACACCGTTTCAAGCGGTGGCGGTGACGGTGCACGCACCGGAGGCGGTTACGTTATGCAACGTTTATCTGCCGGAGGGTGCACCGGTCACCCGTTTTAATTTAGAATCCCTTGTCCACCAGCTGCCTCGGCCTTTTATCTTACTCGGTGATTTTAACGCTCATGATCCTCTCTGGGGAAGCACTGCGGGACAGTGTAACCGCAGGGGACGCATTTTATCAAGTTTTATTTTAGATTTTAATCTAGTTTTACTGAACAACGGGGAGAAAACCCGTTTTAACTCTTTTAATGGTGATTTCTCCTCCATTGATTTATGCATTTTATCGAGCAGTTTAACAAATAAGGTGTCTTTGTCTGTGCACGAAGATCTTTGTGGGAGCGATCACTTTCCTCTTTTAATTTTTAAGGAGCGGCGTTTTAACTCTGATTTTATTCGTCCGGGCAACTGGATTGTGCGGAAAGCCGATTGGCCTTGTTTTAAAAGAAATTTTAATTTTACGTGCGATAAAAATCGCGATAGCGATTTTAATGTAAAATTATTGACTAACAGCATCATCACCGCCGCCGACATGAGCGTACCGCGGTCTCGGCGCATCATGTCGAGAGCTGCTGTGCCTTGGTGGAATGATGAATGTGCCAAAGCCATTCGGAAACGCAAGAAGGCGTTGCAAATTTTTAACAAATATCCGACAGGAAACAATGTCTTCTTTTCGGCGTCGGAGAGCTAAAGCCCGTCAGGTCGTAAAGGAAGCAAAGAGGGCCTCTTGGATGAATTTTGTCTCTGGTGTCAATATCAGCACACCACTTGCACAGGTGTTGCGTAAGGTGAAGAGCATTTCTGGAAACAACAAGCAGCTCGGCGTCTCCTTCTTAAAAGTCAGAGGAAATGTGGTTACTTCTCCAGCTGCCATTGGCGAGATAATCGGCCAGTCAATCGCCAAGGTGAGCAGCGATGAAAATCTGGATCCTGCCTTCCGAACGTTTAAGCAACGTCTCGAGAAAATTCCTATAAGCTTCAAGGAGACGCGTACAATAGCAGATTACAACCTCCCCTTTTCCTTGTGGGAGCTGAAATCTGCCATCGATGACTCCCACGACACCTCTCCAGGACCAGACGGGGTCCACAATGCTTTTCTCCGCAACCTTCCGGAGACAGCGCTGCAGGAAGTCCTGCAGACGTATAATCATCAGCTGTGGGCTGAAGGTCACTTTCCTTCGTCCTGGCGGGAGTCTGTCATTGTCCCCATTCCCAAACATGGGAAAGATAGAGCTGATCCGAATTCTTACCGGCCAATATCTCTCACCAGTTGCCTGTGCAAGTTAATGGAGAGAATGGTGAACCGGCGGCTTGTTTGGTGGTTAGAGCGCCGAAACATTCTCTCCAACATCCAATGTGGATTTAGACGCGGTCGTTCCACCATGGACCATTTAGTGAGGATCGACAATTTCATCCAAGAAGGCTTTCTCCTCCGCCAACACGTGATCGGTGTCTTCTTCGATTTGGAGAAGGCTTACGACCGGGTCTGGCGGCGGAAGATTTTAATGACTTTGCACGAGTGGGGTTTTAGAGGCAATCTGCCGAATTTTATTCAAAAATTTTTAACGCATCGAGTTTTAAAAATTAGAATAGGGCAGTTTTTATCTGATTTTTACCGTCTTGACAACGGAGTTCCCCAGGGCTCCGTCTTGAGCGTGACGCTTTTCGCCATTGCGATAAATGACGTCGTGAATTGTATCATGGCTCAGGGAATAGGCACACTGTTCGTGGATGACCTGGCAATTTTCTGCAGATCATCCAAGGTGGCAACTGCATCCAGAATGGTTCAGATGACATTGAAAAAATTGAACCAGTGGACCCAAAGGAACGGCTTTCGGTTCTCCCATGAGAAGACCAGATGTGTCCATTTCCACAGGAAAATAAGAATCCAAATGCAGCCCACATTACACCTCGGGGGAAGAAATCTCCCTTTTGTACAGTCAGCCAGCTTTCTTGGTATGACACTCGACCACAGGCTCAATTGGCGAGAACATATCAATATTTTAAAGACAAAATGTATTAAATCTCTAAATGTTTTAAAGTTTCTAAGCCACACATCATGGGGAGCAGATCACACAACTTTGCTTTTATTGTATCGCACACTGGTGCGCTCTAAATTAGACTACGGTTGTTTTATTTATGCGTCCGCCCGCGAGTCGTACCTACGAGTATTGCACCCCGTACACAACGCGGGGTTACGACTCTGTACGGGGGCATTTCGGACAAGCCCAGTCGTAAGCATCTATTCTGATGCAGGGGAGCCTCCTCTATGCCACCGGAGGAACGCGCTTATGTGCAATTATGTCTCCAAAGTTTTATCCATGACGGCACACCCTTGTTTTAACGTACTTTTTAAACCTCGTTTTTTAGAAATTTTTAACCGACGGACGAAGGCCACTAGGCCTGTTTGTACGTTTTAATGATTTCATTCGCGGGTGTGATTTCAGGGTACCTAAAGTGTACCCTGTCTCTTACTCAGCACACCCTCCCTGGTTAACACCCACCCCCGTGGTTAAAGCGGTCTTGTGTGGTCGACAAAAATCCTTCACCACTCCCTCGGAATACCAGCGTCAGTTTTTAATGTTTAAAGGGAACCACTCCGATTTTGTGCCAGTGTACACAGACGGATCTAAGTCAGAGTTGGCCTGTGCCTGCGCAGCGTTCTCGCCTAGCCAAGGAACAGTCAAAGCAAAATTAAATCCGATGTGTAGTGTATACACAGCAGAACTATTTGCCATTAAGATGGCACTTGAAAACCTACGTGACGAAGGTAACTCCTTCGTTATATGCACCGACTCCCTCAGCTCAATACAATCAATCTCCGGCTTTTCGCCCATGCACCCGATCATTCAGGACATTCATTCTTCCCTACTGTCTCTCAGCAGAAAGGGAGTACGCGTTTGGTTCCTTTGGGTCCCGGGGCATGCGGGAATAGCCGGAAATGAAAAGGCGGACGCTTTGGCCAAAGAGGCTCTGAACGAGACCGAGACTAAGTCGACGCTGGTACCTCACGAGGACCTAAAATCTTCCCTGAAACAAATAATCCTAGGGCAGTTGAAGGAGTCTTGGCGTACTACACAGGATAATAAACTTCGTGACATCAAGCCGGTAACGTCAGTGTGGCCCTCTTCCGTCAGGAACAGCCGAAGAGAGGAAGTCGTCATCACACGTTTGAGGATAGGGCACTGCCCTCGAACTCACGCATTTCTCTTCACGGAAGAGAAAGTACGACCGCAGTGTGATAATTGCGACTGTCCTCTCAACATTCGGCACATCCTGACGGAGTGTGACAAATACCGTGACGCGCGAAGGCGGCTCAATTTAGGGGGAGACGACCCTAATGCTTTAAGCCGAGTCATTTTATTTCTGAAAGGGACAGGACTATTCCAAAAAATATAAGTTTTTATTTTTTATTTGTAATCACATTATATTGTTTTTACTAAATAAGTGACATGAGTGCAAGTGACTAATATTTAATACTTTTACTACGAAGACTGTGTAGTGGTGCAAAATGACCTAGCCGTCGACGCACCCTACATCCTTAAACCTACTACTACTCCGCTCAGTTGCGCAAACAAAGACGCAGCGTTACTAACAGTCAACAATTTACATCACGACACAAATATCTTGCATTGAGAGAGTTTTGCCAGTTTTGCTGGCTCGCTTTTTAATTTAGAATAACAACATAATTAAAAATGAGGACCGAATCCGTTACACTGTCGGCAAAGAGACTGCTGGGTTAAGATACAAGAGGAATGCATTGGAAACTAAACATGATCCAGGGAATTATCCGTTTGTTAATTCGCTGAGCGATGCATAATTTGTGCATAATGCACACCTCTCCTACACAGTTTCTTCCCGCCTTCCACTCAAACTCGCCCCGCAACAGCCATTTACTACAATGTAATTCCATTCAGTCCACCGCAGTAAACATTGCACATTTTACTTCAAATGAAGGATTTGCACTTCCTTATCACTCGTATTCATTTCACCGCACTAATAACATATCACAATTCACTTTAAATGGAGGATTTACACTTCCTAATTGTGCATACTACTTGATAAACCATTTCATTATTTATTGAGGGGAAGGATAACTTTGATTAAGCAAATAGCGTGTGCGTTCACGATTGGCAACTCATGGCGACCATACACCATACAGTAGTGATGGGTAACAATAATCGATTCTTCGTCATAATAAATTATTTGATTCCGATTCTTTCGATTATTGGATCGATTATGTACTATCGTTTTCAAAAGTCTGAGTGCATCCACTTTGCCCTATTCTACAAACCGTAGAATGGGGCATGTCCTGAAAAGTTTTGAATATTGGCACTACCTGCGGACTGCGTCATTTGCTGGGCTAGCTTCACTTGTCGTGAGACGACGGTGAGGTAGGAGTTACTGAACGAAAGAATCGACGGGGACGGAGTAAAACACGGGAGACGAAAACCCCATCAGAATGCACCGAAGGTTATTCGCGCTCATGCGGTTACGACGCGACGATGAGGCCTCCGACTTGGGTGATTTTCGTTCTCGAAATTCACATTTGTGCTCACGAGTGACCCACTGTAAAAGCGGCGCGGTAGCCGTGTGGTTAAGACTGCCTCGAAAGGCGTATTTAAAACATTCCCAGGTTCGATGCTTAGTGGCTGTCTATTTTTGCTCTCAAGTAATTTCAATATGACTGTGATAATGAACCTCGAGTACAGCCTCTTTATATCAACGGACCCGGTACTGTTTATTATATTACAGGCATTCAATAATGATGGAGGACTACTTAATACCAAATTAGAATCCTTGAATCCTTATTTCTCCTTTAGCCAATCTATTCACAGTGAATAAATACTTACACGTCTCACTAGCTGAATATTTTTGGTCTAACACTGTGTATGGCAAAATCTCCCGAGAGGTAAAATCCCTATGCTCGAAACCAATCTCTCGTTTTACCACCAGGATATCAAGTCACATTCTAGGTATGATATTTTGGTGATCAGCGAGTGATACGTATCATCAAAATGTCTTAGAAAGGCCTTTTATTCAAACTCCTAGGGCTCAAAGAAATAATATGCTGTGAAAAACAGTATTGATGCTATAGAAAGAGGGTTTCTCAGCAAGTGGGTGTACGAGCGAAAGTAAATCATACGGTTCGGGCCGAAAAAAGTATCCAGTTATTTATTTACCGTAGTCTTCTGACGATTATTGTGTTCTGGACATATACTGGGAAGCGTAGCCAGGGGGTAGCAGTGAGGGCGAATGCCCCCCCTGTTCCCTATGTTCTGGCTACCCTGTGTATGTGAATGTTTCCGCCCTTAAGTCCCAAATACGTGCGTGAATCAATTTCATAACTTCATTATCAACAATAAATTCTACGAGGTCTACAAGTTTGGATAGTAAATTACGAGAAAAACAAGTATGTAACAGTTTGTTCAATAAACTGCTGAATATATGAGTCGGAGCCCCCTAAACCCCCCCCCCCTCTCTCCCCGGTGCACCCTAGACCCAAAACCTGGCTACACCACTGTATATTATATTTTAAAATGTCATTGGATGCGGCATAGTTTTTCGAAAACCGAAGTCACCTTTCTCTGTTAACCCTTTCTCGGGTAATTTCAGCGAGGTATGCATTTCTGGGATGGGAAAGGATAAGAGAATTTAAAAAGGGACTTGTTAATCCTTGCTTCTTTCCTGTCTTTTACACTATTTTTTCAATAGTCAGACCACCAGACTAGCTTCTAAATTTCATATTTTCTTCATTTCTTCGGAAATGATTGGATGTTATTAGTGAAATTAATACGATCTGCAGAATATGACAGTGATAATATTTGCGCTGACATAATTCTACCAATTGTTTATTAGCTGCAACGGACTGTGATTCGTCATTGTCTCTGTATGCAGCCGCGAGGAACGGGGTGAAAAAATAAACACATGAAATTCTTTACATTTTTTATGTTTTGTTTCGTCAACCCTCTGAATCCACCACTTCCCGTAACCGGCGATCTCTGATGCAACTAAGTTTACGCATATTTTAGGCCGTCTGCGGAAGGAATCCCATAACTCCCGCACATGGGCTTCTAATGCCTTCACAGATTTTGTTTCAACCAATTTCCACTCCTGAAGCATAAGTCTCAGCGTTGTATTTAGGGGCAGGCCAGGCGGGCGGCTGCCAGGGGCGCAACCCTCAAGGGGGCGCACTTTGCAGGCCCACAGCCTGCAGGCCGCTGGGGCACACGCACAAAAAATTAGTACATGATTTTACCTCACATAAAAAAAAACTTTTACTTGATTACAACAGGCCGTTTCTAATCGACTCCGGGGGAAAAACACAGATTAGAAACGGCGTGGCGCCCCTCACTTAACTCACAAAATTTGTACCAGACCCTAAATATAAGGGGTAAAACATGGCGGGTAAATATCAAGGTGTTCAAGCGCGAATCTTACAACTGAATGAACTTGCCAGATTTTAAACTAAGTAGTAGAGCTTACTAACTAAATTTAGTTGAAGTGCATACATCTTGTGTAACACTAGAAATGACTAATTTTTTCGACACAGTGCAAAATATTTTTAATTATTTTTCCGGATCGATTGAACGTTGGCAAGCTTTATCAAATTTAAAATTTACTTTGAATGGTCATTCTGATACGAGATGGTCATCAAATTATAATTCAATTCACGCATTGCATACTCAACTACCGCATATAATGAAAACATTAAATACCATTGCAGAAGTAACTGATGAAAGGATACAGCTGTTTCTGTATCTTTAGCTAAAATTATTTTTTAAATGATAAAATTCGTATTTATTTGTATTGTGGTCGTATGGGAATATCCTCATAGAAGTATTGAGAACGTTAATATCATTTTACAGGAAAAAACTGTTTCCATCGAGGCAGCATCAAAACACTTGCAGGGCCTTGTGGATTTTTGAATTATTTCAGAAAAAGCCAAATAGATAGCTGTGTATTGATTCAGAAAATAATCTACCAAAAGACCTGTCGATAGACCCATAACTTTCTAAATAGAGTAAACGAAAGGTTAATACAATGTTTGATGAAAGGGCCAAGAATGCGGCTATAAAGAATCCTCTTCAAAAGTATAAAATTCAGCTTTACTGTGCACTAGACCCACTTATTCAGCAAATGGGATGGAGATTTCCAAGTTTAGCTGCCGTAGCTTCTGATTTTGGTCACCTAACAGGACTTTGGCTGCATGAAACCTCCACTGAAGAACTAAATAAATCCGTAGCGGATCTCGCATTAAAATTCAAAGATAATTTAAATGCCAACGAGTTGTGTTAAGAAATTGAAAGGTACAAATACCAAACAAAATTGCCTGTTTGCATTTTTACCTGATTTAAAAAATGCAGATTACATTGCACGTCTTAATTGCCATGAAGAATATGGCTTAGTGACAAGTTATCCCAATATAGGGATTGCACTTTGCCTAGCATTGACGTTACCTGTGACTTCTGCCAGCTCTGAAAGATCTTTCAGCAAATAAAAATTAATAAAAAAATATTTACGATCGCAGATTGTTCAAGATCGTTTGAATAATCTCGCTATACTATCGATTGAGTATGCCATTGCAAAAAACCATTAGAATAGACGATATTATTGTCAAATTGGCCACAGAAAAAGCAAGAAAAGTAAACTTTTAAGAGATTTTATGTCTAAATGAATGAACTCGTATGTTATTATTTCCCTTCCTACATAATAGTAAGAACTAATCTATGCTTAAATGTATACAAAACTAAAATTACACTTTCAAAGTTATAGTGTTGTTTCTCTTCCTAGAAAATGTCTTGGGGGGCGCAAAATACAAATCTTCCCAGGGACGATCATGACCCCTAGCCCTATGACGCTGATAAGTCCCCACAGGTTTTCGATGGGATTTAAATCTGGTGATCATGCCGGCCAAGGTTACACCACTAATTGTTTATTTAGAAAAAAAAGTCCTCCACAGTTCTGGCCGTATGTATAGGACAGTTTTCTTGTCCAAAATTCGATTCCCCGTCCGGGGCAACTTCTTTTGAGAACGGTATCAGATTATCTTCTAATACGTTAAGGTACTCCAGCGCGTTCATTCGAGTCGAGTCCTCACTAATAGTACAGGACCAGAAGCGGTAATTTCCCCCCAAAAGATTGCATTAACACGCCCAGATGTTTTTGTCATCAAAACATGGCTGGATTCGTATCTATAAAGACAAAATTATTCGATGATACATTAAGAAACATCATATTTTACATTTTAATTAGGTGTGTAAAATGTAACTCATTTCTTAAATTTGGCAATTATAAACTAAGCTATTTTCCTCTGCTGCGTTACATTAGTCTAATTGTAAATGAGATCGGATAATTTTTAACGTCAATGATTGGATTTAAATATCAATAATCAGTTTGACCTCTCTTCGTGGCAGTTTACCGACGCACTTCTATGTGCTAAAAATCTATGCATTTATCACTAATAACTAACTTTATTCGTCGAACACTTAAGCACTTTGTGACTGTGGGAAATATCAACATAAACAGAGGAAGGCGTTGATTAAAAGGTAATTCAGATTAAGGCCTGAATAAATTCAAGATGAAGCATATGCAAACGGAAAACTTATCGTGTATTTCGCGGACGCCATAAGTGTATTCGGCCGCTGCAATAACTCCTGAATGTTTTCTGGTCAGAAAATATGGTGAGGTCCCAGAAAGCTTAAGGCAAATTCATGTAAGCGTTAGCAAAATGCAGCCTTGCAGGACATAGGGGTCGGGGGGGGGGGAGGGCGGGGGGGGCATTCGCCCCCACTGCTCCACCCTGGCTATGCTTCTCAATATATGTCCAGAACACAATAATCGTCAGAAGACTACGGTAAATAAATAACTGGATACTTTTTTCGGCCCGAACCGTATGATTTACTTTCGCTCGTACACCCACTTGCTGAGAAACCCTCTTTCTATAGCATCAATACTGTTTTTCACAGCATATTATTTCTTTGAGCCCTAGGAGTTTGAATAAAAGGCCTTTCTAAGACATTTTGATGATACGTATCACTCGCTGATCACCAAAATATCATACCTAGAATGTGACTTGATATCCTGGTGGTAAAACGAGAGATTGGTTTCGAGCATAGGGATTTTACCTCTCGGGAGATTTTGCCATACACAGTGTTAGACCAAAAATATTCAGCTAGTGAGACGTGTAAGTATTTATTCACTGTGAATAGATTGGCTAAAGGAGAAATAAGGATTCAAGGATTCTAATTTGGTATTAAGTAGTCCTCCATCATTATTGAATGCCTGTAATATAATAAACAGTACCGGGTCCGTTGATATAAAGAGGCTGTACTCGAGGTTCATTATCACAGTCATATTGAAATTACTTGAGAGCAAAAATAGACAGCCACTAAGCATCGAACCTGGGAATGTTTTAAATACGCCTTTCGAGGCAGTCTTAACCACACGGCTACCGCGCCGCTTTTACAGTGGGTCACTCGTGAGCACAAATGTGAATTTCGAGAACGAAAATCACCCAAGTCGGAGGCCTCATCGTCGCGTCGTAACCGCATGAGCGCGAATAACCTTCGGTGCATTCCGATGGGGTTTTCGTCTCCCGTGTTTTACTCCGTCCCCGTCGATTCTTTCGTTCAGTAACTCCTACCTCACCGTCGTCTCACGACAAGTGAAGCTAGCCCAGCAAATGACGCAGTCCGCAGGTAGTGCCAATATTCAAAACTTTTCCGGACATGCCCCATTCTACGGTTTGTAGAATAGGGCAAAGTGGATGCACTCAGACTTTTGAAAACGATAGTACATCCGATATTATGATATAATCGATTATTTGAATGGAATCGGCGGGAGAAGAAACAAATCAAAAGTTGGCGTACTCATACACTGATATATATGGTGTCTGAAAAACTATTCTTATTAGTAATGGGAAGGATTAAAAAATATGAGAAAATATATATGATTAAAAGTATATTTAATGAAGAATCAGCGTGATCGGCGTTCGTCCAATTCGTCGAGGAAAGGGTTTATGCAAGACAACTTTTTGCCCACTCCGTCGACGAATCTTTATGATGGCCAACAATGAACCAAGTCAACTGATCAATTGCCATCCAATAATTTCTCGAACACTGTGGATCCCGGGACATTTTTCGTGATATTTCTTCGCAAATAAATGTTTAGAAAAAAATGTCAGATTGGTATTGCTCCATGTATTGACCGTTTGTGGAAGTATTACCATTATAATTGCAAAGACAAAATTGATGAATTATGACTGAGTTATGGAGTTATAAATTTTTTTTACTCTTTATAGACAGTTGATCGCAAACAATTACTATGCAAAAATTACTTCTCAACACTTGATCTCTGGATTATATTGTTGGCAAGATACTCATATTATAATATTTAGTGAGACTCAAAGTGACATGCCTCCTATAAAAAGCCATTTGTGGAAGTATTTTCAGAGAAATTCGAACGAGAGGACTGCATCCTGTCGAATATGTTGCATTACACATGTGGAAAAACATTTTTTTATCACTATGACCAATAGAAATAAAATAACACGTAATAATTAAGATCAATCAATCCCTCAAGCGTCGATTATACACAGGAATACACGCTCATCGCTTGACGTTTCGCACCAGCCACCTACAAAACACGATTATTTAAATCCCTGCTATTCAGCTCAAAGAATCATAGGATTATTTACAGATTCTTTTCACATATTCCATGTATTCCATGATCCACGAGCGTCGATTATTGCCGACAATCAACTCACGCCGATTTCTGTTGCGCATTGTCGACGTTCACGACACGATTATTTCAAATCATTTTATTCTGCTCCAATAATCGGCAAAGAATCGTATGCGTCATATTAATCGTATGAATCTTTGCCGATTCTCAACTCATCACATAACCTCGTCGATTTTACCGAGAATCGGTGCGCATTTCGTTCATCACCCGATTATTTAGCTCACAAAAGAATCGGATAATAATCGTATGATTTTCAAGAGCCGTATATTTGTTCACCGATTCTCAAGAATCATACAATTATTCACCGATTATTTACATAACCGATTTTTTCAACCCGATTTTTTTCCTGAAGCGATTATGCCTCAATTTTATCATATGATACGATTAATCGATTACTGAAAATTTTTGCCCAGCACTACCATACAGGCAAGTCAGAAATGATTTACGCCAACAAGCCCCTCAACTCTCGTTGGCGAATGAATACCGGGTTACTTTTTAACAATTAACTTCCAACTATTGACAGTTAATTTCCCCCTTCCACACTACCCGATAGAACTCCGTCAACAATATTATTTCATTAGCCTCTAACAAAAGCCCACTTATATAAAGCTTGTCACCTGAGGGATTTTATACCAGAAACAATAGGCAGAATAACATTTTAGCCTTCTACCAATGCCCACCAAAAATCACCAATGGGCGAAAGGGATTCTATTCTTAAAAGAATACGAAGAATTACATTTTAGCCTTCTACCAATGCCCACCACAAATCACCAAAGTGAAAATGCACGTCCAGTATTATATCTTTCAATGAAAACTCCTCTCGACTAAAACACAACACCCAGAATTATTCCTAACATACTTCTTTCCATTTTCACATTTATTATAAAAATCAGCACTTTTGAAACTTCCTCCATTCCCAGAAATGCCCATTTCCACGTTATCGTACCCGCGAAAGATGCGATTTCCGCTTTTCCAACTCACGAAAATGCCTTTTTCACTTTTGAAAATGGCCAATTCGGGCCCGCGTACCGTCCCACCCTAGCACCCCTGTTTCACTCCATAGGCCCGCAAGCTTGTTAGGGGGGTGGGGTAAGGGCATATTATAGAAGGGAAATTAGTCTTATCCCCCTACCGGATGTTCGTTAAACCTCCAAATATGGCGTCGAAAATTGACGAAAAAATCGCGAAATTGGTCATTTTCAAACGTCAATATCTCAAAAACTACTGGTACACGGGTATGATTCTTACATTTTTACAAACGCGCATTCTTCCTCTACTCCTAGGTATCACATTCAGTTTCGTCAGTTTCCTACGTTTTTCAAAAAAAAAAATGTTAACAGTGCGAGACGGAAGCTCACCTTTACCAGGTAAAGGTGAGCGCGCTGCGGCATCGGCGTTGGCTTATTGGTGTTTGAATGTTCCGGTGTTTCCTTTATCCTCTGCTTCTTCTGCGGTTCTTCGTCAGCCGAACCCATCCCTCTTTTCACCCCACCCTCCTCCAAGAAGGGGATCGGGGAGACCGGAGGGGAGGCGGGCGAGAGGTTCGCCTTCGGCCCCCCCGGCAACAGGACCGGGCACTGAAGGCAACAGGACCGGCCGCGGGCACTGAAGTCAAAGGCGCCGCGCCGCCGAAATGCCGATTTAGCACGACAAAATTCAATTTTTCGAAATTCATAAAATTAACGCAAATCTATGCCTAGAAGGTAGAAAAAACTCCATTTCATGACAAACGAGACGATTTAAGGCTGTTATAATTGAGTAATTCGTTGTACAGGCCTCGAAAGTGGCTATACCAAAGTTACTATTTTTTCGCTAGTTTACCACACGTCTGTTAATGTGCTTGGTTTGCTATCAGGAGAGCCCATACAGGAAAAATGTTTATTTTAACATTGAAACATATCAATAATTATACAATACCATTAATCCAAACAAATTAATATTTTATTTAATCATTGTAATTACATATTTCATACGAGTATGCAAAAACTCACGAGGAGTATTATTTCAAGTGAGCTACAAAAAAGCACCACCGAACACCAATGCCGCATCATATACACCATGATGGCTGATGACTCTGTAACATTTTACTATAATAAAATCTTGTACCGAGGTGCACCTTTTTATTTGACGGGCATTTCATTGCATTGCCGTTAATAAGACGCTCAGTGCAGACAGACGTCACTAGCATGCGTAACATTCCACGTCTTTTCGCTCTGAGAAGGACACCGTATTTGTAAGGCATACTTTACTTGCCACATGTATAAAGATAATTTAAAAACAAATAGACGTTTATTCACACAAATTTAAATGATAGTTGTACAATCGCCAACACTCTGGGATTCCTCGTTAAACCGCTTCACACATATGGGTTGTCAATTATTGCATTTGTCAGCTTAATCAAAGTATTTGCCGAACTATCATCGAACGACAAAGTAGCTCCCGAGTAAACGAAATAATAACCTCACAAATATTATTAATATAATTGAAACAAATTATGATCCAATGCGAATGGTAACAATCGAAAAATTAATTTCTCGGGAGATAAGAATACGGTAGGGTGGCCTCAGCTTCCAAGTCGACGAGCTCCCGGGCCTGCCGCTCGACCGTCGCCTCATCCAGGTGCATGGCAGCCAGCACCGTTGCGACGTCGGCGTAGCTCCTGGAGTTATTCCGCGGGCAATTTCTTCTCTCATGTCCCTCCTGACCGCACCGGGCACAGGTTCGGCGCTATCCATCGTAAATCACGATGCCCTATTCCCTTCAATTGTTAAATAGGAGGGAACATTCCTCTCAATAACCATCCTGACTATTCTAGTGCCCGTAAACATATGGGCCATCCGAGGATTGTTCCATTTCCCGTCCCAAATACGGACGAATTTCCCATACCGGGAGAGATTACTCGTAATCGCCTCGTGCGGCACTTCAACAGGGAGGCACATCACGCGGACATTAACAGGGCATCCTGTGGCAGCCTATACACTAACATCCATTCTTCTGTTCGTCGCGGTTGGAAACGGCATCCGAGGGAGCGCCATTTCAATCACTCTCTTGTAGACCTCTTCAGACTTAAACTTTACATAGATCTGTCTCCTCGATAATCCGTACTGTATCAAGTATACTTCCTCTTCCGCGAGGCGCATCGTCTCAGTGAGAAATGCGAGCGCCTCAAGCGGTGTTGGTGATTCGCAGTCATCATCCGCCTGGATGAGAACTTGATGCTGCCGGTGAATCACCATGGCAGCAGGAAAAAAAAGGAAAAGAAAAACACTTCACCAATCACCTATGGGGCCCGTGGTAAAACCGTGGTATCACCGTGGTGAAACAAGATCACTGGTCCCGGGGGGAGGGGAACCCCCCAGGACTAAAGGGTACTGCGTCGTCTGATATCTCTAGGCGACGGCAAATGCACTTGCACATCCCAACCACTAAGCCCAGCCAGTCGCTGAACTGCTAAAAATAAGTAGCACGGCTCTTCTCTGTATTTTGGGCCGCTCCCGCGGCCCTAATAATTAGTTTAAGCACGAAAAACTTCCAATTTTAGCTGTCAACTGTCTTCACTCAAGGCGGAGATGTCCGCCCGAAATTCGCCGCCGGGGCACGCTTGCACTCGCCGGGAGAGCCGAAGGCCACGTCGGTGAAACCGAGCAGTCGGAGCGCAGCCGAGACACGTCTTATCTCCTCGAGCTACCGATGCGTCCTTCTCCTCTGTGGTTTATTTCGAATCCCGGTCAAGGCGAATGATTTTTCCTCTGTGGAATATCGCACTTATGTACACTTGCGGGTGACTCCGTAAAGGTGGCTAGTCCCGGTATCCTCAAAATTAGTCTAAAAATGTTGGCTCAGCATATGTTTGCTTTTCCTCTATCTTGTGGAAGCGTTTTTCTATTTCTTCAAGAAGCATTTCAGCAAGGGTAGTCACTTGATCTGGAACTTTTGGTGTGTTCAAGAACTTTGAACACCAGTCTTTCCATCCCATTACCATAACAATAGCTTTCGATATAGTGACACATTTTTCACTGCTCATTTCCTCAATCCTATTCTTAAATACTTTTAAAATTTCACAAGATTGATCAATTATTTCAATTTCATCATTAGTTATACTGGTTACTTCTGGGCAGTCCAGGGCTATTGAGGAAAGGAGGGGTGTTTTCATTTCTACAACTCTGCAACATTTCGAAAGTAGAATTCCATCGGGTTGGGGAGTCCTGCTTTAGTTTTAATACGCGGCATTCAAATTTTTCTTGCATTTTTTTAATTTCTTTGTTGCCTTTGGACTATGCTTGTAATGTTTAACAATATTCTTTACTTTACTGACTATATCTTGTATGGCATTATGGATTCCATGCAGAGTAATCAAATTTCTCGTATGTGCAAAGCATGGAATATGTTTCCAACCACCACATTTTACTGCTGCCACAACGTTTGCAGCATTATCAGTTACTACAGCCTCCACATGTTCATCTATTCCCCACTCCTTCATTATCCTTTGCAACTCTTTCGTAATATTTCCTGCTGTATGCCTGTCGTTATATTTGAAGCAGTCTAATAGGAAGGATTTAAACTGCATGCGATTAGAAATGAAATGTACTGTTACTGACTAATAATTTTCATTGGTTCTGGAAGTCCAACCGTTAGTAGTTTTTGAGTATCTCTGCCCCATTTTCAACTCATTCTTTACCCTTTCTTTCACCATCTCGTACAATTGTGGTACCAACACCTTTGACAATGTTTTCCTATTAGGTAACTGATATGAGTTATTAAGTTTGTAGATAAATTCTCTAAATTACTTACTATCCACCTGTTGAAAAGGGAGATAATTTTTCACAATAGTTTTCACCAGGCTGAAATTAATCTCCTGAGTTTTTTTGTCTGATATTGGCTTCCTTATTAAATGTGTCAAAGTTGTTTGTGTCAACGGCTCTCTAGTACTTGATGACAGTGATGGAACTGTCTCTAGTGATTATGATAGGCAGATGATTGCAGTGCCTGTTGATGTGGAGAAGCTAGTATTTGTCCCAGTGAGTGAGGTGCTTGCTACTTCATCTGAATCAATTGCACAGGAAGATGAAATGCCTGAGAATACAGGGTGGATAGTTGGGTGTAGTAATTTCAAGTGCCGAAGTAAATTACCTGTGGCACCATTTTTGAAACATATGTTTTTAGAGCAGAAATTGCATTTTGCTTTACTACTGCCCTCATCCTTGAAGTATCCCCAGACAAAACTTGATTTTTTCTTGGAGGCATTGCCTTAATCTGTAAAAAGAGAAGGCATAAGGAATTAAATTATAAACTTTGGCAAGTAGCCAATCAGGCTAAGGAAAACTGCGAGGAAATAGAAAAACTACAGAAAGAAGGGGAAGTGGATGCACTAAATAGTGTAGGTAGATAGTGACATACCTGTAAAGGTCTTGAGGATTTTTACTCACATTCAAACCTTCCTTAACCGGTAGATCACTCCAATAATAAATCAAGAAAATGAAAATTGTGTAAGAGTGCATGAAATTCCGTAATTTACAACCTCAAAGACATTAATACATATGAATCTTAATCATGGTTTAATTAGGGGAAGATGGGGTAGTTGGAACAAGATAGCAACATCTTTATTTTGCCAGGTTATAGCAAACAAACTAAATGCATGATTAAAAAATGTCTTTCTTTGATAAAAAAAGGATATTTTAAAGTAGAATATCACATCAGATGTATTCCACGGTACCTATATCGGAATGGAAAAAAGTACTTTCAAACTTGTCCAGGTCCAAATGTTCTATTTGCCCCAACAGGGGTTATTGGAACAGGGGTCTAGAATTTACTTAAAATAAAAGGAAATATTCTGATGCAATAGATAAGACACTATTTTCATATTTATGTTCTTTTTACAATCCAAGTTTGAAAATGATCCACCAACAAAGAAAAAAATATTACATCACATGCAAGTTGAAATTTAAAGTATTTATTTTAGGCACTTTTGAAGTTTTCATGAATACTGAACGAAACACAAGAATGGATGAGTGCATCACAACCTCCACCAGAGGAGAACCACTACACAATGACTGATCCTAACTGGATAATTTCGTCAACTCTTCCTTATTACAATGTTTTCTACTACTTTATGCATACATCTTTTAGCAGAGAGATTATTTTCTTCAGCCCCTCTATTCCTTCTATTTAACTAAAGTTACCAAGGCTCTTCTTCAACTATTTGTATATCTTGGATGTATCTCAAGTTACAATGAATCTCTACTTTAGCAGTTCCTTATTTACAATGTAAACACCTGCTACTTGGCCGACCAAATGTGACACTTTTCATTCAAATGGTGATTATGAGCCCCCAAAATATGCTTACATCCAAAACAAGGGACTTGGAGGGGGGAAGGCGTTACACCCCCTTGCAGTGAGATATATGTTGGGGGAGAGGGAGGAGAGGTGATCAATGATCCCCATTTTCCTATTCTATTTACATTGAGGTGCAGAAAGTTATCAATTTATCAGCTGATTGTGATGTGTCACTTTCGGCATTCCTCTTGTTGTAATTTCCCCAGGCTAAGTATTGTAAGTAACCCAGTGAAACATTTTTGAGGCAATTAGAACTTGGCCTAAAATTAGGTTTGGCCAATGGTAAATTTGAAAAAAAATCACTTACTCTGTGATTAGGAATGCAACATTTCACACCACAATCATTTTTTGTCTGACATTTGACAAATTATTTTTCCAAGCTTCTTTCTATTAAGGGGTAGTTGAAGGCCGAGTTTTATGCACTTTTGGGGGAACAATACTTACAAAATAAAATTTATCAAGCCATGTGCACTAACTTTTCTATGATCATTAGGATACAAGTGTCTACAGGTCCATTGTGATTTTCAGGTCATTTGCTTCGGAAATAAATAATATATGGTATTCTGTTCCAATTACCCCATGTTCTATTTGCCCAGGCCTCCCCAAGTGAATTTAGGCCAACTTTTCCATTTACCCTAAGTATTGGTAATATCCAAATCCTACCTGAAAACTGCAGTTCTGAATGTGTATATCGTGGAAGGAGCTCCGAAGCAAGCGCAGCTGCAAGGGTTGTAGTTCTCAACTCCAATGGTTGTGAATCAACTGCAAGGGTCAAGTCACGCTGCACCGAAGTTGGAGAGGGTGGCGGAAGAACTCGAGCATATCCAGCACCAAATTATCTATCTTCGGTCGTGTGATTACTAAATCTAAATTTTTCTTAAGTCTTATTTTCATCTTATATCTCTGATATACTGTTTTTACCATGCAGCCTTCATTTCTCTTCTTGCATGTGGCTACATAATGTAGTCTAATCAATTAGGTACTCATCCACGCATAATTTACTAACCAAGAAGTTAGTAGAAGTCAGTGAACCATTTAGCCATCTATGGCAATGGTTGTGTACTAGTAAATATAAACCGGCATATTGATAAAATAAATCCTATTCTTCTTTCTTCCCGCACAATCAGATTTGTCATTACTGTTTACTGCAGAGGCGGGTGCGTTGCGCGTAATTTTTACATTGCTCGTGTTAGTAATAGGATTTAACCAACGGCAAAGTTGAGTATAAGACGTACGTACAGTTGCAAATCAATATAAATCACCATGTACCAATAACACATCACTTCAGCTGTGGTGTTATCACATATTGAAAATACCGCCTTCACCCCTGCATGACATCCAAAATTCCTCGAATGGAAACTAGAATTTCCCTCCGCGGAAGAAATGTTTCCGCGGGTAAAATTGTTTACTTTGCTCGAAAAGGAGAAATCGTCTCAAAAATGATAATAACAATGCAACTTTATTGGGGCGAGATTGAGACTGGGGCAGTCCCTTCTTCCATCTGTAATTTCATCAAAATGTGTACTCCGACATGGCTTGTGCGCTGAGGAGCTTAGACCATATTCATTTAAACTTTAATTCCTTGCCAATGACAAACTATAGTTTCTGATACTACTAATTATTCATTACTGGCCCAAAATAGGATTAATTAGGCACCATAAAGTTGGCACACGCTAACAACTCATGGTAACTACATTTAAACTCTATAAAAATTCCGATAAAGTTCGTGCAAATTCCCGGATAGTACTCCGTGTTATTGAAAAAGTACTTAAGAGTTTCGTAACTTTGAAGTAAAATTCCTCCAAAAGTAGAAGATTTATAATTCTACTGGTAAAATCACTACGGGCAAACTACTGGAGTAACCATGGGCCAACTTCCTGGTCGTGATTAATTAAGTCAACACAATCTCATTTTCAAGACAATAATGAGATAATATATAAGAGATGACTCTGAGGTGGCAAAATTTATTGAAAGAAATATAATAAAAAAACTATACACTAATATCTATCTATAATACCTTTAGTATATTAATACTAATGTAAGAGTAAGAATACCGGTATAAGAAATGACCGACCGCCATACGTACCGATAACAGACTGGCTGATTCGGCAACTTGCCGGCTCATGGCTGGTGGCTGACGTCATTCAGTGCAGCCACACACACAAAGTTTAAACACTTAATACATTACACTCGTCCCAACTTAAATTCAAAACCAACTAAATTTTATCACTGGTCGATTATCTTTATCGATCCAATTAACATTTCTATTTACATATTTACACGGGCTTCTGTGCGCCTACCAATCAAGTTTCTTTGGTCTGCGAATAGTCCGTTGGGACCGTCTAGTCGCGACCGGTGGGGAACTGCCCTGACTCACTCCCCGCTGATTGCCCAACCCCGGAGATTGTTGAACAGGCGATGAAGTGACCTTAACTGGAGAAGGCTGGACCCTTCTAGCTGGAGACACGATGGAGGCCTGTTCTGGGCTAGCTGCTCGTGAGACCTCTTGCTTCTCTTCGCTCTTCCTGTTGTCTGGCAGAACGTCAGTGGCAGGCCAATGAACTGGTGGGGTTGGCGGCAACCCTGGTACTGGTGGACCAGGTTTTGACCTAATAAACTCCTCATCTGTTATGCCCTCACACTTATCAGGTCTCAAATGATCTGCATGACAGAACCGGGTTCTACCGCATGTCTGTACCAAATATGTCACCGCTGACACACATTTAAGAATTTTACCTGCGAACCAGCTCACTTTCTCTTGTCGCACACTTTTAACCCAAACCTTTTCCCCTTCCACAAACATTCTAGGCTTACTTCTTATTTTGTCCGCAGACTCTTTCTGTATTCTTTGTTTTGTCTCCAACACTTCAGTTAGATTAGGTTTGACAAACGACAACTTAGTCCTAGGATTACGTTTCAAAAAGACCTCAACTGGAATCAAGCCGGTTACTGTGTGCGGTGTATTCCTATATGCGAAAAGATAATTATCTAATTTATGCTGTAAGGAAATTTTGTAACCAGAGTTTTGTTCCATCAACACTTGCTTAACCAGAGAATTTTTAAGATCTTGAATGGACCGCTCCGCAGCCCCATTAGATTGTGCATGATAAGGGGGACTCAAGGTATGCTTTATACCATTTTTCTTCAAGAACTCCTCAAACTCCTCGCTAATTAACTGAGAACCATTATCAGAAACCACTTCTTCCGGAAGTCCCTGTGCTGCCATTAAGGTTCGAAGCACTTCGATTGTTTTCTCTGCAGTCGTTGATGACATGAGTGACGCTTCCACCCATTTGGAATAACTATCCACCACAACAAAAATCATTTTTGTAGAAAATGGATCCTGAGCAAAGTCGACATGGATTCTCTGCCAACACCTACTTGTAGCCGGCCACTGCTGAAGAGGCACCTTAGTTGCCGCCTTCCTTGTAGATTGGCAAACAACACATGAATCCACTACTTCCTCAATCGCTTTATCCAACTTAGGCCACCATACGAAACTGCGAGCCAGGAGCTTCATTCGAACTATTCCAGGATGCTGGTCATGTAACAACCTTAGAACTGGAGCTCGAAGTTTGCTTGGAATAGCAACCCTACTACCCCAGACAATTCAGTTACATTCCACTGCCAACTCCTCTCTACGTTGCCAAAAAGGAATTAAGTCGGGGTCCTCTTTAGGCCTAATATCTTTCCAACCATGCCAAACATAGTCTCGAACTCTGAAAAGCAAAGCTGGTTTCAGTCGCAACATCTCGACTCGTCACAATGTTGACTCCGTCCCTATCCGCTGTCACAAAATTCACCACCAAATTGTCCACAGCTGAAAAGTAGTTATCAACATTTTCTACTTTATCCTCCGTTTGCAGAGGCAATCTACTTAATGCGTCAGCATGGGGAATATCACTACCTCGCCTATACTTGATCTCAAAATTATATGACGCTAACAGCAACGCCCAACGCTGCAATCGAGCTGCGGTCACTGCTGATACTCCTCTTTTGGACCCAAAAATCACCGCCAAAGGTTTATGGTCAGTTTTTAGAATGCATTTCCTGCCATAAATATAATTGTGGAATTTCTTCACTTCGAAGACCAAGGCTAACGCCTCTCGTTCCAGCTGAGAATAAGACTTTTCACTTGCTAACAAAGTTTTAGAGGCAAAACCAATTGGCCTCTCTTCACCATTAATTAAATGAGACAGTACTGCACCTACACCGAATGGTGACGCATCACAAGTCAAAATTAAGGGTTTAGACACATCATAATGTACTAAGAGGTTTGATTCAAGCACCCATTTCTTACTACTCTGAAAAACATCACTGCATGCTTTTGACCACGACCAAGTTTGATTCAGTTCCAACAAGGTGTACAACACCCGTAGTCTTGAAGACAAGTTGGGAATAAACCTACGGTAATAATTTAATAGGCCTATATAAGCTCGAAGATCCTCTTTATTCTTAGGCTCCGGAGCATCTTGAATGGCTTTCACTAAATTAGCTGACGGTTTTATGCCCTCAGATGTCAAAACATGCCCCAGATAAGTGACTTCAGATTCTAAAAACTTACATTTTTGCTTATTTACACGTACTCCATATTCAGACAAGCGGCCTAACAATGCCTCCAACCTGTCAAAAGCTTCCTGATTTGTCTCTCCTCCCACAAGTATGTCATCCAGATACGCCACAGTACAGGAAAGACCCTTTATGATGTCATCCATTGCACACTGAAATATACTAGGAGCAGACGACAGCCCAAAATTGAGTCTACGCATACCCAAAAGCCCCTTGTGCGTGTTGACAGTCAACAAATGTTGAGATTCCTCCGCCACAGCCACCTGTTGATATGCACTTGCCAAGTCTAACACAGAAAAGTACGAACACCCAGCCAGAGTCGCAAAAATATCTTCCGGTCGGGGAAGTGGGTAATGTTCACTCTGAATGACCGGATTTAAGGTAATTTTGTAATCAGCGCATAATCTCACCCCATTAGGCTTTCTGACCACAACTAACGGAGTCGCCCACTTAGAATGCGTGACAGGATAGGCTACACCATTATTGATTAGCCGCTCAATTTCTTTTTCGACATCTGGCCGTAAAGAATAAGGCACTGGCCTAGCCTTACAAAACTTAGGCGTCACTTCTGACTGAATAACAATTTGAGCATTAACGCCTTTAATTTCTCCCAATCTACCATGGAACACATCATCGTACTTATTAATCAAAGCTGCTAAGTCGCAAGGTTTATTAACATCAGGCCTAGCCAACTTCACTTGCAAGGCAAATACTTCATTCCAATTTAATTTCAACGCACTAAGCCAATTACGGCCTAACAGCAAAGGTTGATTGGGTCTACTAGCACTCACTACTATAATCGGCAATTGCACCGATGGCTGACCATAGGCTACTGAGACATCTACCCTAGCTTCACCAACAACTTCAACCTCATCCCCAGAATATGTAACTAATTTCAAATCCGTACTCTTTAACTGTACATTAGATAAATATTTCTCATAGTATTGGTACGGAATCACCGTTACTTCTGAGCCCGTGTCCAACTCAAGACACAGTTCCTTATTTTCAATTATAAGATTCACTTTATAAGGCGCTACCTTTTTGTTCCCATTAGAACTAGGCCCCTTAAGACAATACAACTCATAGCGAGAAGAAGATTGTTCTGAACTATTATCCTCCAAACCCACTTGGTTTGTTTCACTAGGCCCTAAGCCTACACTAATTTCATGTACTTTAGGCATATGCTTATTATAACTAGGCCTACCTTTGTTTTGAGCCTTATAAGCCTTACACATTTTCTGAAGATGACCAACTTTCTTGCAATGATGACACTGATACTTTGCATAGGAACATTGATCTGCCTTGTGATCTCCACCACAACGAAAACACTTCGTGAACTTGTGCTGATGCCCCACATTTTTCATTACATGTAACTTTGCAATATCCGCACTATTAGAACCTGCACCTGACATGAAAATCGACGACTTTTGTTCTGCCTGTTCAAGCCTGAGAGCTAACGCGTAACTTTCCTCAAAGCTCTTTTCCTCACACAACAATTTCTCACGAATATTATCATTCGCGATTCCGGCCACAAGTTTGTCACGTAAGGCATCCTTTAGGAAAGTACTGAACTCACATGATGCTGCCATGTGCTTAATAGCTACCACGAAATCAGCTATAGACTTGCCAGGCTTTTGCACTCTACACGAAAACGTATACCGTTCCGCCACTATTAATTTCTTCGGCGAATAATGCTTCTTCAAAACCTCAACTAACTCGTCGTAGGATTTTGAATCTATTTCACTCGGAGACACAATGTCAGATAACACTTTAAGCACTTTCGGTCCTATCACAGTTATAAAGATGGAGACCCGTTTGTCGTCTTTCACCTCATTACTCTTGAAGTAATGTTTCAATCGTAATACGTAAGAATCTACTGACTCCTCCGACGGATTAAATTCACTTAAACGTCCGATAGTAGCCATATTTTCACTACCGACTGCGCCAGTTTAGTATATTAATACTAATGTAAGAGTAAGAATACCGGTATAAGAAATGACCGACCGCCATACGTACCGATAACAGATTGGCTGATCCGAACCTACATTGCTTAGGTACACAAATCAATCATTATCCTTTCACTGAGGATTTAACTGCCAAATTTTAAATTTAAGAGCATCCATTTAGTCAATAACTTAATTTTAATTCGCATTGATTCCAAATTTTATATAATAGTTGAAAGAATAAACTAATTGCAATCATCAGTCTTATCTGACTCTTGCAACGATTATGCAACACTTTAAAGTCATATTCTGTCATCACAATTCATTCATCACTATCTAACCCAAATTACCTTTAAATGTATAAACATCACCATAAGTACACACGCAATACATCACAGCACGTATAACATTTGTAATCACTGAATTTCCGTAATTACATTTTCACTTAAACACACGATAAACTGAGACACGTGGATATGAGGGTCGTCGGTAGAAACGTCAAAAAAATAATGATTACTTAGAAAAAAGGGCACCAGTTTATTCTTTGAATTAAAACAAAAATAACTATTGCGGGCGATCGGCGAGCCAAGGAAAGGGACAATGATAGGGAAGGGAAGGCGTGCGCGGTACCTGTACGAGTGGTGATCTGGTGAAGCAGCGTCGGCTCGTCTCTCCCACGAACGCACTCCCCGTCGTCCTCACACGAGGAGTTCGTGATCAGCCCGGGGGCAGGGTGTGTGTCCCTTTTATACCTAGCCCCCATAAGGCTAGCCCCACAGGCCAGCACAAGACAGTCCTGTTTAACAGGCAGGGTGCCTATGTGCCAAGCGGTGGCGGTGGAATCCACCCGCACTCCGCACTCTTCCTTTCACTCAATGCTCGTCGAGAAGGCCATGACGTCATGGACGGCTCATCCTCCCTCGCTTCTCCCTGTTTTTTTAAATTTCTGCCAGGGAATTCCCTCCTTGCTCGCAGTACTCTTAGCACAGACAGAAAAAGGGGAAGGAGAAGGAAATGGTGCAAACAGTGGTCGCTCACGCCCGTTTCTTTAATTAAAGCAATAATACATACATCCAAGAACAAGCGCCTCTTCTTACATAACCATTCAAAAACACCAATAGGTCAAAACATAATCATACCAAAAGTTAGAGAAACAATTTTTAAAAAATTCTTCTACACCAAAAAAAAAAACTTCCATTCTTCACCCTTAGTTGCATATCAACAACAATGGCCCAAAACACAAGTTGCTCAAATAGCCTAAACATTGTTATAATAACAGCCACAGGGCTCAAGTTTCAGGCTTCAACACCAAAGGTTACAATTTATTAATAACAACTCCTCCACAGGGCTAGAACCAAAATAAAACCAAAAAGTTCTACCACACCCAGCTACAAGCAATTTTCCCACCAAAAGTGCGGGGAACCCAATTTAAAAAAAAATTCCAAACAATATTCCCCAATTTAGAGGACGAGAAACCCAAGTGAACGAGAGAGCGAAAACAATCCCACTTCTACTCAGATCAACGCTCTTCACTGCCCCGCCACGCCGTTGGGAAAGGAGGAGGAGGGGATTAGGGAGGAGAAATGGTCTATCGCCGATGAAATGGTTTTATCTGAGATACATGGCATTTACGAATTGAACCTCTCCGATCCACGTCTTCTAACTCTACGGTAACCGGACCCGTGAACCGTCTGATTTTGTGTTCCCCCGACCATTTGGGCAATAATTTCCGGGAAATTTTGTTTACTGCAGAGCTTGATGGATGCAATTTATATACCACACTCTGCCCAGCCCTATACGGTTGCTCTTTTCGATTACGATTGTATTTGGTCGCTACAACCCTGTTGGCTTGTTCCAAGCAACGCAGAGCTTTCGCCCACCTAAACTCGAGTGTCTCCTTACTTTCCGGTTGCGCTACATTCTCATCAATCATCCATTGCATGGCTAAAGGATGATTTAACTCCCTTCCAAAAAACAAGCTTGATGGCGTACATTTTGTACTCTCGTGGAAAGCGGTATTAAAAGAAATCGCCAGGGTATGTAGATTTTCATCCCATCGATCTTGGGTATTATGGTGGAAGATCGTTAAAGCAGTTTTCAGATTTCTATTAAATCGCTCAACATGGGAGGGCTTGGGGTAATAAGGGCTGGTGGTGACATGTTTTATGCCCCAAGAAAAACACATATCCTTTACTTCCCTTCCCGTAAATGTTGTGGCGTTATCTGAGACCATCACCTTAGGAAAACCCGCTATGGCGAATACATGAGTATTTAGGATTTTCACTGTATTCGCCGCTCTCATGTTTCGTGTGGGCACGATGAATACGAACTTACTGAAAGCATCAATAACCGTTAATATCGACGTATTTCCTGAACGAGTACGTGTTAATGGTCCCACGTAATCAATAAAATACTTCTGCCCCGGTTCGCTAGCTATCTCCGCCGAGTGGTATCTCACCATGGTATTTTGCGCTGCCTTAGCCATTTGGCAGCTAACGCAAGACTTCACATACTCTTGAATGCCTTAGTGCATATTCGGCCAGTAAAATTCGTGCGAAATTTTCCTTAGTGTCTTACGGAATCCTAAGTGTCCTCCTATCAGTGAATCGTGGAAATATGCCATTATCATTGGCCGCACCTCACATGGAACATAAACTCTATTACGTTTGCTTCTCCGTCCACGAAACACTAGTAGACCACGACATATCTTAAAATCCCTTACTTTGGCCCTGCTCATCAGTTTATTCTTTATTTTATTGCACTCAAGGTCTTTTTCCTGTTGAGCCAATATTGTCTTAAACGACATTGGCTAGTCCTGCAAAACACACACCTGAGGGAGCTCTGCGTGAACCTTGGATTCTTCCTCGAACATCCGAGATAAACAATCAGCGACTACATTCTCTTTTCCCTTTATATGGTTCACTCGAAACTTGTATACTGACAAACGTAGCATCCAACGCCCGACTTTACCCAGTTGTTTAGGATGACGCCGCATCCACGCCAAGGTCTCGTTATCCGTATAAAGTTCGAATTCTCGCCCTCTCAGGTATTGGTCAAATCTCTCAACCGCAAATACGACCGCAAGGCATTCGGTTTCATAAGTGGCATATTTTTTTTCGGCATCGTTAAGCGTACGACTAGCGAAGGCTATCGGAGCGAGCTGACCTTCAACCCTCTGAGAGAGTACCGCAGCTACTGCATTAGCTGAAGCGTCCGTATGCACGATGAATTCCTTTTCAAAATCGGGTATGCGCAGCACGGGTGGAGAAGAAATTTTCTCCCGTAATTTCTCGAAAGCCTGTTGTTGGGCCCGACCCCAAACAAAACGTGAATTTTTTCTTTTTAATTGATTCAAAGGGGCGGCGATTTCTGAAAACGAGGGGATAAAACGTGCATAATAGCTACACATGCCCATAAAACGCTTCGCGGCCTTCAGGTTATCAGGGATCGGGAAGGTGCTCACAACTCTAGCTCTTTCGGGATCGATCCTAATTCCCTTACTGGACACCTCGTGCCCCAAGTATTTAATTTTACGAAGGGCAATGGAAATTTTCTCCGGGTTAACTGTCAATTTTGCACGTCGGAGACGAACGAAAGCGTCTTCCAGATGTGCCATATGATCTTCAAAATGTTCACTATATATCACGACATCATCAAGATAATTGAATACATACTTGTACTTAACATCCCCGAACACTTTATCAAGTAAACGTGATAGCGTCTGTCCTCCGGTACAAAGTCCGAAAGGCAATCTCTTGAATTCATATAACCCAAAAGGGGTAATGAATGCAGTTGCCCTTCGGCTATGCGCGGACAAGGGGATTTGATGATACGCGGCGTTCAGATCTAAAATAGAAAAATACTTAGCCTTACCAAAATGTAGGAAGGCGTTTTCAACGGTGGGTAAGGGGAACGCATCATAGATGACTTTCTTATTCACCGCACGATAATCTATCACGAGCCGGGACGTGCCATCTTTTTTGGGGACCAAGAACGCCGGACTTGCATACGGTGAATTAGATAGTTTGATGACATTTTTATATAAGAGGTCCTCCACCTGTTGCCGCATTTCTTTAATCTTAACGGGATTACACTGAAATGGCGGCGTGCGAACAGGAATATCATCCGACAATTGTAAATCATATTCCAGCTCGTCGGTGCACCCTAAAGCCTTCGTTATTACGTCATTATATTTGGCAAGCAACCTTTGCACAATATCTCTTTGCTCACGTGTTAAATATTTGAATGGTCTGGTTTCTTCTATTTCAACTTCCCCATCGTCGACGCACCCTTGCTCAAAGAAAGAAGCTATTAGACCCGGCCTAAACTTAAAGATATAGGTCCTAGTAACAAAATTTAATACCATACCGGACCGATCCATAAAATCATTCCCTAAAATTACGGATATTGGGCATGCCGGAAGAATTAAGAATTCGTGCTTCCACGAATATCCGTCAATTTTAATACCTAATCGCACGCTTCTCGTAACTTTAATGGGTTCACAATCAGCTCCGCAGCAAACTTCTTCGTCATTTTCAATTTGATGTCGACCACCCGACGTAGCAATTTTACCCAAGACGCTCTCTGAGATACACGACCGGTAAGCCCCCGAATCCAAAAGAGCGGTAGCAACTATCCCTTCAATCAAAACATTTATTTTAGGTGACAAGTCGTTCTTGACGCCCATGGGACGAAATGCCACTAATTTTCCGCGAAACCCTCGTGACTTTATAGTTCCGCGGACCACTCGTTTCCCGGCCGGGCTCTGTTTCTATAAGTGGGAGGTCCCCCGGGAGCACGGCCGCCGCCGCGCCAACCCGGAGGGTTACGTGCTGGTAAATATTCTCGCTGCCTCAACTGTCTATTATTACTTGTAGACTCGATTGAATGGAGCCTGAGTTCTGCCTGCCTATTTCTTTCCCCGAATTCGGGCTCCACCATATATTCTGCTAGTTCTGGTTCCTGATAGGCCTCAGCAACTGCCCGTCTCTCGTCATGATTACGTCCCCAACGCACGAGGTCTTCGAAGGATAACGGTTTAGTTAGTAGGTGCCAAGAATAATTGGGATTTAGGTTACTACATACTAACTCTTATAGGGATTCCTGAGATAAGGGATGGTCGAGTCTACCATTCATGCTTTTCATGACAATCAGATATTCATTAAGCGTCTCATTCCTTCCCTGGGTCCGATTATACAAATCCCTTTTTAGACGCGTTTGATAGTTAGGTACCCTAAATGTTGCCCTAAACTCCTCTTTAAAATGCTCTAAATTGGTGAATTGATTCGCCCAGTACCAGCACCTCGCCCGTCCGTGTAAAACTTCTGGTATTAATTTGAAGGCCAATTCTTCTCGCAACTCGAATTGCCTCAAGAACCTCGTGAATATTTCTAAAAACCCCATAACACTCTCACCGTCATCCCCACAAAACCGTAATTCCCAACGATTTGCGGCCGCGACGAGGCTTTCCAAGTGTCTGATAGAGAGTTCTTTATTTTCATGGTCACACACTCCCTGAGAATTCTTTTTAGGAGATTCTACGCCTATTCTACTGTCTCCACTATCGCCGCGATTGAGTGAAAGAACATACTCACGTAAATGTTTCCGTAACTCATCCAAAGTCCCTACGGTTGCTAAATTAAATCTGGTGCAAAAATTAACTACTTCGGTCTTTGCTAGCTCATTTATCCAACTGGTGCCCGAAGGCAACTCGCTTGCCATCTCTCACTCCGAATTCTACCGTACCGACAACCACGCTCTGCTACCAATTGAGACACGTGGATATGAGGGTCGTCGGTAGAAACGTCAAAAAAATAATGATTACTTAGAAAAAAGGGCACCAGTTTATTATTTAAATTAAAACAAAAATAACTATTGCGGGCGATCGGCGAGCCAAGGAAAGGGACAATGATAGGGAAGGGAAGGCGTGCGCGGTACCTGTGCGAGTGGTGATCTGGTGAAGCAGCGTCGGCTCGTCTCTCCCACGAACGCACTCCCCGTCGTCCTCACACGAGGAGTTCGTGGCCAAAAATCAGCCCGGGGGCAGGGTGTGTGTCTCTTTTATACCTAGCCCCCATAAGGCTAGCCCCACTGGCCAGCACAAGACAGTCCTGTTTAACAGGCAGGGTGCCTATGTGCCAAGCGGTGGCGGTGGAATCCACCCGCACTCCGCACTCTTCCTTTCACTCAATGCTCGTCGAGAAGGCCATGACGTCATGGACGGCTCAAAACCATCGTTTCAATATTCTCGACAAATATTACGTCTCTTGCACAAGTGAAACAGTGATACCGACTGTAATTGAAAATTGAATTTAAGTGTTTCAGTTAGATAATTTGCTTTAAATTCTTACAGCCAAAAGAAAATGTTGATCGGTTCAAATTCAAACTACATTCCAAAATAAAATTTCGCAGCGTACTATGCTACTATTTATCATAGGTTTTTACAATGAGTTTATAATCATTTGTGGTCCATAAAATATTTCACTCTTCAATAGTTTTGTAATCAAGTGGGATATTTCTAATATTCTTCGTAACTATACTTAAAATCACAAACCAAGAACATTGTGTAAAAACAAAACAAACCTTTGAACGTATTGCGCAATTGTGCCTTCAATTGTTTTCGAAGAATTACCCACAACTCCACGGAAACCGGCACTGAACGTGGTAGATGTACTAAAGCTCTGTATAGCTATAAAGAGCTTTAAGCTGTACACATCTGTCATGCCTACAGTATATAACTCACGAACTACCAGATTTTTTATCGCACACGACCATGGTACTAATACATTGGGTAGGTCGCTCCCGTGAACGAAAATGCGTCCGTTCTGCGCATCCAACCCTGTGACGTACGCTGGAGGACAAGCAGCGGCGGATCATTTGAAAAGGAGCTGGGATTTTCCACGTAAGTGGTGGTGTAAACCAAACAACTTTTATGGAACTTCTGAACACATTCAAAATACCTAGTAAATAACTTAACTGTCATCGCATGACAACTTAAAAAAACATTGAACATCGTTGATGTTCCATATGATGTGGTGTTCGTTGAACGAAACGATTTCGCCAGATACCAACGGGTGCCGATGGAGTTTTCTTAATGAAAACTTATTTGACATTAGGAGATGTTATGTCACTTTGATAACGCTGAGAATTATGCTGCTATGTTACGGCTGAGTGATAAAACGGCTTTTAGAACTCAAGAGAACATGAAGACACAAAGCATGTGTTCAAGAAGTAGTACGGTGAGTGAGATTGTCGCTAACTTACAGTATAAAGAAGAAACTGACTGAGTGCTACATTCATAGTCGTCATTGAAATATCAATTTCAAAAGAAGGCAGATACGATATTTTAGAATTTAAAATTCTTTAGACATATTTAAAATAGATAAAACAATTGATATGCACATTCTTCGCTTTTATCCTGATTTCACGGGCATGCGAAGCTGAAAATTCGGCGAATTCTTGGTCATGCGCATGATCATGCGATCAAAATTAGAACATGTTCTATTTTTGCTCGCATGATCCCGTGAATGATCGCATGATACGAGCGCACTACGTCAATCATGGTTGTTTTGATATTGAATTCACCTCACTTCGCTAAAGCAAACTCATAATAACATATAATGAAGGCAAGGAAAGTCATATCAATGTATTTGGAAATAAATATCTCTGTAGGCTGGATACATTGCACACACTTTGGCAGACGTGGAATGGTCATTTGGTTAAAACTATCTCGGAGGTTTTGCAATATGAAAACATCGAAATCTCGTAGGATTAACCTAAATAGATCTAACCAGACCTAGAATTGTTTATTCAGGGCTGCAGTAAAACTAGTACAACATATCTGGCCCTATTTTGACTTCAGGGTGGACGGCAGAAAAATGTTCGTAACGATATCAACACTACTGCTTTCATCAAAGTTTTAGGCTAAAAACTATGGGAAATACTACCAAATGCAGAAACGTAGAACAGATCTTAGGGCAATGATCTCTCTTTGGAACTGTTTTTGGAAATAATCATACTTGTATTCACAGTATAGCATTCATTCCTCACCGCCGACTGAATATATTAGCTATATATTTGTATAAATATTCCATATTTACGAGTGGGTAGCGTGTCCGACTCCCAATGATATGAATGAATGGAGACAGCCGTTTCAAATCTGCTGAATGGTGAGAATTTTTTTATATTTTTCCTACGTTCCTTTGCAAACATTTTTTAACACATCGTTATAAATTCATAATCCAAAGAACTGTGTTTTTTTCAAAACGTTCAAAAACTTAAAACATTTCTTCTAGATCGTAATCAGACCTGCTGCAAGCACCACATATCATATTACATAGCAATAATTTCATTTTCATGTCACCGTGATATTAATATCGGGTGACTATCTTCGTTGTTTTGATAGTGAGTTCTTCAATTCGCAGAATTAAACCCTTATTATAAAATATTGCTGGAAACTATAGCAATATTTCATTGCAAATTATTAAAAGAACACTGTAGGCAGTACGCAATGCATAAAGTCGTCCTTTCGTCGGCATGCTCGAACATACTTCATTTTCATAGAAGTTTCTTGTGGGAAACGAAAAAATTTCAATTTCCCCTCGCCATTTCTGCGGCTGTTGTTGCAGCCAAATACAGCGCAGGAAGACATATTCACGGAAGATACTTTTCCTCAGGGAATAGGAATTACTCCAAAGAGCTAATCACAAAGCAAAATCCACAATGATCCACTATGCTCAAACCACGGAATTCAGTAGCTCTGTCCTCCACGCTACGTCACACAGTCGATACTATCGCAGCACAGAGGTATCGATAGATGACCGATATGCGCAACGGCCTACCTATGTGTTGGTACCGTGCTCACGACTTTCCTCAGAGATCATTGATCGTTGGCAACTTGAACAGCACACTAGCTGGACATCGTTCTCTCATGACCCTAAGCTCACGAGCGAATCACAAGTGGGAGTGATAGGCGTGACCGAGATCTCTCAAAAGACCGACTTTGCCCCTCACTAATACGGATGCATTAACTGGGGCAATGAAGAAGTATCGAGTGAAGGTGGATAAGATAATGGGTGAGAATCATGGAGCTAGATCAGTGGAAGATGAATGGGGAAGTTTGAAAAATAGAATTATAGAAGCGGCGAAAGCAACGGTAGGCGTAGTCAGTGCAACTAAAATTAGAAAACCTTGGATCACGAAGAAGATAAGGGAGATGAAAGAGAGAATAAAATGGAAGAGCGTAAACTCAGAGCTAGGCAATAGAAAATATCGAGAATTAAATAACAGGCTTAGAAGAGAAACAAAGAAAGAAAGAGAGGCGTGGTGGAGAGAACAAAGCGACTCGTTAGAGAAATACCAAAAAGAGGGAAGAGCAGATGCATTATATAGGAAAGTAAAGAAACTGACGGGTGGTAATAAGGGAAGGGGAATTACAACAATAACTGACAAGACGGGAAAGGTGATCGTAGAACCGAAAGAGAACCAGGAGAGGTGGAAGGAGTATGTTGAAGAGCTGTATAGTAAAGAAATAAGGCCCAATGGGTTCGATATAGAAAAGGAAGAAGATATCGACAGAGATAGCATCGGACAAGGCATCCTAGATAGCGAAATCGAAAGAGCTCTACGAGACATGAAAAGCAATAAGGCGGTGGGAATAGATGACATACTTGCAGAGTTTTTAAAGAGCATGGGGAAGAACGGTGGAGGAAAACTTTTTGCGCTTATTCGTAGGATTTATAAGGATGGAGTGTGGCTGGAAGACTTCGCGAAGACTGTACTAATTCCTATACCAAAGAAGAGTAAGGCAAAAACTTGCGAAGACTATAGGACAATAAGCCTAATATACCACGCGGCCAAAGGAGTTCTGAGAATTATAAACAGAAGGCTAGAGAAAAATCAAATGAATACCTGGGTGACTACCAGGAGAGGGACGGGAACGCGAGACGCTATAGCGGTAATGAGGAAGCTAGTAGAAAGAAACCTAGAGTATGGGCAGGATGTTTTTGCATGCTTCGTAGATTTCGAGGTGTTTGATCGGGTGGAATGGACGAAATTAATGGGAGTGTTGAAGAAATTAGGGGTCGATTGGAAGGACAGGCGTCTGATTCGGAATTTGTATATGAACCAGACGGCGCAGGTTAGGGTAGTCGATGGAGAATCGGGATGGGTTGCAATCAATGGTGAATGCGTTAGAGATGCAGTGCGGAAAGTATGGGATGAAGATCAACCACAAGAAAGCGGAAGTGATAAGATTTTTTAGAAGTAAGAAGGCGAGGCTGAATATAAGGGTGGGAAGGCAGAAGATAGAGAAGTTCGAGCAGTTTACGTATCTGGGTAGTATTTTGGAGGAGAATGGGTTTAGTGGTTAAGGACATGAGATGCAGAATTGCGCTCGCTAAAGAAGCATTTTCGAAGAGAAGGGAATTAAGGAGGGGGGGGGCTGAGAAGAGAGACAAAGAAGATGCTGGTGAAAATTTTAATATGGAGTGTGGCGCTATATAGGTCGGAAACTTGGTCATTGCGAATGGAGGATGTACTATCACTTTCAAAAGTCGGTCCACGCGGTGAGGGCGGCCAACTTCGCATTTCGCTGAATTCGAACTTCGGGTATTGCCTATGCATTCAGCGACTGCTAAGGGCCAACTTGACTCATTTCCACTCAACTATGGAGACCCTCGTATGACCTTCTCCCACTATCGCTGCCCAGCCAACTCCCCCGACTCCAAGTGGTAGGCAACGGTAGGCGGAGAATGCAAAAGGGAAAGGCGTTAGGTGTTTTTCACTTTTACGAGTAGCGGGCTTAATTGTATTCTTGATAAATCGAGGAAATAGATCGACGAACCGACCACCACAAAGCAATTTTTTGAGGATAATTCTCGACTTTGCGTTTTACCCTGGACAGCTAACTCCCCGTACCTTTCCCCTATTGAGAATGCGTAGGGTAACATTGTGAATGAGTGGAATTACGACGGAGGAAGAACCGAGCAAAACTTTATAAGTCTACAAATGGGATTTTTGGAATTCTTTAAGCCAATGTCCCCGTGTAATAGAACATTTGGTTGGGTCTATGAAGTCACGATTACGATCTGCAACTGAAAATAATGGTGATATTACAAAATATTAAAGTTGTTCTCTGATGAATGAACATTTTGTTTTAGATTTCTGTTACCATAGGTAATATACTGAAAATGACTATCCCAAATTATCTAGTACACTTTTCTTCCTAACCTTATCAAATCTTGACTCATTCCCATTAATTTTTGCTGCAAAATGAATGCCAACTTTAAGTTTAAACCACAACTTCTATTTCGTTCGAATCTATTCTAAATAACGAGAACATTTTTCATGTTGCTTATTTGAAAATCTTATCTTTTATATATGAGCAGTTTTTCATCGTAGGCATTTTTAAATGGAGTGCATGTGTTCTCTGAGGGCAACAAATCAATTAAGTTATATCTCCACTGAAGGAAAACTCATTCAAAAATGACTGCATTCATTTCTGATAAATTACAATCCACTTTTTGTAGCTTCATTCGCCATAGTTTTGCATTTATTTTATCCTACTTAGGGTTTTATCCTTTTTTAGGTAATATCGTGAAGTATAATTTTCAGTAATGATATGTGTTGGATGAAATAGGTATGACTTCGCTTTGCGTATTTAGAAATCAGCTTCGAGCGGCGTTACACCGAAGGCATGTTTCAATGTTAATTTTGCTCTAGAGTCTGTAATTCGTCTTACATTGTTTTTATTGGTCTGTTTGTCGCGCACTGCGACTGTGTTTAGGAAGTTAATACAAAACAAAAAGATTCATTCATTGCAAGTATGTCCATCACTCAGCTCTCCGTTCCTGAACGAACCTCTAATTTCTAGAACCTATGTTCACTATGGTGGCAACATATTCTGGAGATGTCGTGAAACTCCTCTGACCTCTCTGACTATGAAATCCATCAGTCACGCAATCGGGGATGCTAGCTAACGAATTTTTTGTGAAATCCAAGGTATCAAACGCACGACGTAATTTTAATTAGGTAGCTATTTTTATGCTCCTTTGGACGAGATTGTTTCACTGCACAGCGCACAACCTACACTTTCACGCGCACTGACGAAAAATGAGCTGCTGAGGAAATATCAGGAACTCTAAACTGTTTAAATCTGTCAATCCTTTAGCATAAATAGATTGGTTTGATAAATCAATATATCCAATCGCAAGGAAATCAATTAATAAATTCAGTTTGAATACATTCTCGTAAAAGCAATGCCATACTCAGGGACCGCTCTAGCAATACAGGCGCCCTAGGCGAATGATGAAAAAGGCGCCCCTAAAAAAATTTCGCGGGCGCGCCCGCCGGAAGGTTAAGCAGCTAACAAGCCCTTTACTTTATGAAATAGGGTTAGATATGTTATCGAGTTTTAGGTAATAAAGTTGTCGGACTATAGGGTTTACTATTTACCTCCCCCTTCTTTTTTTCTTTTTTCTCCATTTTTTCCCCTTTTTTTCTTTTTTTTTCTCTTCACTTGTCATTTCGGCGCCCCTCAAATCGCGGCGCCCCATCACTTCGGCTAGTTCGCCTATATGGTAGAGCGGGCCCTGGCCATACTGTGAAAAACATTGTGTGCCTCATTCTGAGAGTACTTAAAAGCTCTATGCCAAATGCGGTGCACTTGACTTCGGTCACAAAAAAGTTTTGATATTTTTGTGGCACAAATAATAGGCTTAGAGTTAACGTTTCCAGGCTTGGATTGTTTCCTTTAATTATGCCCAGATTATTTTCAAAAATTAATTAAGTAGTGACCGATCACTTGTCATTACCTTGAGGGAAATTCGAAGTGAATATTGAATATATCTCAACTCCCGATTGCAAGAAAATGATCGGACTTCCATCAGTTACTCATCCCAGGTGAATACTCGGCGTTAATTTTTCCCTTATTGGTGTTTATGAAATTCTCAACGGTCTGTGTATCCAAGCAATATATTTTGCTACAGTTCAAAAATGGAAAATCGTTGCATCATTAATTAATATGTGTGCTGGAGGCTTTCCTAAACCTCCAAATTTTCGTTCCGATACACTAATTAATGATATAAGTTTGAAGGTTTTATCAGTTGTTTTGTTCTTAAACTTTACTCAAAGGTGTCGTTATAATTTACTGTGCAATATCGTTTTAATTTTACTTTGCAATTATGGAGATAGAGTTGCACATTTATCATCACCACGTGTGTTTCACTAATATAGATCTTTGCCGTAATATCCCCTTTCCCGTCGTTGAGTCATATCCCATCTATAGCACCTTAGGCAACACCACGTTTTATTTGTGCTAAGGCTCTCTTATATCTCCTATCGACTTTTCGTTTATTTTTCTCTCCATCCTACTTGAAAACAGTGAAATTACTATTCAAACGCAATTCTTTAAATCCTCTGTAACACCAATCTCCATACATTAATTTATCCTTTACTGAATGACGTAGTTACACTTTCCGGAAAGGTAACCCGTTTCCCCAGCTCATTCCTCATTTTCCTTCGTTTTGGACTATTACTACTTTATAAAATTCAATACCTGCGCTTTATATGATTAATTCACATTGCACATATCACACACCTTTTCACCTGCGAAATAGACATCGAGTCCCGTGGCTGACTGGCTAAATAAATCTTGGCCATCTGCAAATCTACCAAAATTAATAGTTACTTGCTACTTTCCTTTTACAATTTTATCCCTTGCCATACATTTATTACCAAATTGTCAGCGAACAATCGAAAATCAATGGTAATAAGAAATGGCCCGGCCTGAATCCTCTTCCAACATATACCCATTCCGATTCGTCATTCATTACCCGTATACCGCTTCATCTCCGTGAGGTTTTATAATTAATCGCCTAAACTTCCAGTGTACTCCCTATTTATGCAGTAATATTTATTTATCTCGTCCAATGTACTCTGTCAAAAGTCTTCCATCAGTCTAAGAAGCTAATAGAGACATAGTGGCTATTATCTATAGATAAATTTTAGAATACTCATCACCAGAAATGTGTTTCGCGTCCCGCTCTCTTTCCTTAACCCATACTGGTCTCCACCGAGGAAGTCTTCCCTTCCCTTTCCCCGATTTCATTTTAACAGCTATCTCAGCTATTTTTATTACTTGCGAAATAAAAATTCTGATCTCTTAACATTATCTTTATTTTCTCATTGTCGGTAAAGGTTTCCGAGCTGATTTTTCAACCGTGGATTCTGGCAACATATTTACTATAACTTTATAAATTACTATTTTTCCTGCATGCAAACGAGGCTACTATCTGTCCCCTTTGCGCAGGACTAATGATTCTTGCCATGACAACCCATGTCATAGGGAGAGTACGGGAAATTATCGCCTTCTTTCTCCCACAAGAAATACCGGTCGAAGTCCTCCCACAAGAAAGTCCCAGCCGAAAACACTTCACGGGTTCTTCGGCTGGCGAATTCTTATGGGAGTGGGGGTTGGGATTGTTTTGGCTATTCGTTGTCGGAGGGAGAAGGGCACACGAGGTCTCTTAGCGAGTAAAAAAACAAACTCAAGTTGTGACTGTCGTAGCAGTAAAATTGGGTCCCAGAAGTCATGGAACGCATATGCAATACGTGAAGCTCGATTTCAACAGAACACGGAGATGGTCGCGCTCACCGTGTGGACCGACTTTTGAAAGTGATAGTACGTAGACTTGAGGCGTTTGAGATGTGGGCTTGGAAAAGGATGGAGAAGGTGAGCTGTATGGCGAGGAAGACGAACGAGGAGGTATTGGGTATGGTCGAAGAGGAGAGGAAGCTTGTGGCAGAGGTTCGGAGAAGGCAGAAGAGATGGATAGAGGAGGTTTTGAGAGGAGAGAGCATGTTGAAGAGAGTGATAGAGGGGAGAACACTGGGGAAGCGTGGAAGAGGAAGAAAGAGGATAGGAATTCTGGACGAAATAAGAGGAGGTAGAAAATATGAAGAATTGAAGATGGATCTAATATCGGGACATCCTTAGGAGGGAAAGCGAGACAATGCTATATGGTTGGGATGCAGAATGGGGACTGTCCAAGAAACTACCAGTCATTTGGAGAATACTTGAAAAAAATATAAACACCATATTATTAACTTTTAATAATGCAACCAGCATGTAATGTTGTACCCCTTGGATATAGTTGGTGTGGTGGCTGAAGTATACTGGCTTCCCTTCACGAGGGCTCGCCTTTGAAGCCCGGCGGTGGCGGAGATTTTTGAATGGAATCCCGATCACTTCTTGGTTGTTATGAGGAGTGGACCTCAACTGCAGTACTCCGTTCGAAGAATGGGACATTAAACCGTGGTCCCCTTGGCGTCATTCGTTAGGAGCAGGCTATCGCCTGTCTAAGTGCAATCTAAATTGTCAATTAATAATTATTCGGTGCATATGTTTCACTTGTTCAACTATGAGTGCAATTGTGATACTATTTTTTACCTTTTTTGATTACTTTCTTTTGCTGTCTTTGAATCAAAGGTGCCGCCAGTAGATGTGATTATTTTCCTCGTGGAATGTAAAAAATCCAATGTTAATGACACATATGACCCCAGTTGTCGGTCGCCTGTCCAAAATAAGAAACCACCTCCCATATCTCTTTCCCTTCTGAAGGTTTGGAATGCCACCGACTATCCACGAAGAATTTATTACCAAGGCCATCCTTGTCTCTTTTAGTACAGCGGGGCCTTTCTGATCAAGAGCGACTAATCACATCCTCACTTTTTGCCCCATTTAACCACCGATGGAGAATACTGAAATTCTTCGCCACTTTGGTCGCGGAGCGCCCGCCCTTCACCTAGTCCACCCTTAACAGCATTTGAGGCTGCACTTTTCCTGCTAAGGGAAGCTCTCTCAATTTTCGACTTGCTACGGGACTTACCGATTAAGATACGATTGGACTGCTGAATTACGTTGCCTCCCGCAGTGAATTCGCTTTAGTGCTTGCGACCTAACGTGAACGAAGCCGAGAGCAAGGCCGGAATTCGGTCCTGCTTGAGAATATATTGAAGTGTAGCTGACAATTCTCATAGTCACCAGAGACGTCCTAGGATAGCCAGCACATTTCGAGCTTGCAGCGGAGATTGTCGCGGTACTTGATCAAATGACTGTACGCATGTATTGTACTTACATCGTACAATATTGGCGAGGTACAGGATAGGTTCTTATGCAAGGTCGCATCCACCTTCCTTTGCCGCTATCGCCCCCGAACGAAGTATGTGGTGCACATAGAACATGCGACTCTTGGTTGGGCCTCCACCGGCAAGCTGGATTTCTCCGGAAGAATATAACCGACTTGTTTGTCTTGCCGGAGCAAAAAACTTAGTGTTAATTGTAAAAATGTCAATTGATCATTTTATGATGCTCCACTTCTATAAACAAAATATAATTTATACCTATACTATTTGTATGGCATGTTTCATTGTAAATAATGCGAGAAAAAGCATCGGCGAGAGGAATATGAAAGTATCCAAATATGCTAGATGAAAGTAATAATAATAATAATAATAATATGGGTACGAAATCCGGACCACCAGCCTCCACGTGGCGTACCTGGCAACGGCTCTTGCCGGCTAATGGTGGACGTCTGCGTGTGGGGCTAACCACCCTACACGCAGTAAAACTGGTTCCCAATAGGAATACAGAGAAAGCCACCCACAACCGGCCCCTCTCGGATGGGGGCCCTAGTGGAGTTGGGTGTGGCAATACAAATACCACCGTATCGGGAGCCCGGATGCAGTGGACGGAAGCCCTAAGGGGCGACCTCCTCGCATGCCATGCTGCCAGCGAGCCCGAACGCAGGGGGTATATGGCAAGGATGCACTCTTTGTGGTGTGAGATGCATCCAGAACACGACCACCTATCGCAGCAGAATCTGCGCGATTATGCCAACCACCTGCGAAAAAAGGAAACTCTCCACCAACCGCCAGTTCAGAGGAACACACCACCGGCCAGACCACTCTCCCCGACACAGGCAGCCTCTGCACCACCTGAGGCTAGAACGGCACTCATGCCGCAGTCTATGTCAAATGGAGATGAAGCTGGTCAGGCCGTCGCTGAACTACGAACGCGGTTGTTAAGCACAATATCTTATGATGATGGACAACCTAGGCCGAGAGACATCCACCGGAAGATCTCTCTGCGGGGTAACCACCTGCCCCAGTTGAATGGTCTTATCGACGAAATCCTAACGGAAACGTCGGACCTTTGGACGGTAAATTGCGTGGTCTATGCTGCTGCCAAAATTATGGCTCACTCCCAAAAGAACACCTCTTGGGAGGACAAAGCAGCAAAGAGGCTTGAACAGTTGGAGGCCAAGATCACGCAGGCGAGACAACAGGCGTCGAGAATTCAGTGTGTGATGGAATACATCACATCTGGGCGAGCTTTCACTCCTAAAGTTCGGCGCATAGCGCGCAGTCTCAGGTACAACCATCACACGCTGAATAAAAGCGTGCTGCTTACCATTAAGCAGCACGCGGTCGATAGAGTACGGGCACTCACCACGGCCCGGAAAAAACTCCTGAAGAGGAGTAGGGGCGTGAGAGAAAATGCCACCTTTCTCCTTCAGCCGTCCCGTCTCTTTCGACCACCTCCGCCTGTTGTTGAATCTCCGCCACCCGTCCAAGAGGTTGAACGTTTCTGGAAGGAAATATACGAAACGTCGAAGCCATTCAACGGAGACACTCCGGCCATAGGCCTCTTTAAAGAGGTTTGTGACCGCCACCTACAAGATGTGGATGGACCTCTTTCAGTCACCGAAAGTGACGTGAAGAAGGCCTTCTCTGGCAAGAAGAATTTCTCGGCTCCAGGAATGGATGCCGTGAATAACTTCTGGTGGAAGAAATTTACTTCCACCCACCAACACCTCGCCAGAATCTTCACGTCCTTTCTAAATGGTGGAAAACCAATTCCACCTTGGCTGACTGAGGGACGCACGGTTTTAATACCTAAGAAGGGAGACTTGTCCAATCCAAAGAACTACCGCCCTATAACCTGCCTCAACACTGTATATAAGGCGTTCACCTCGATCTTGAGCGACCTTATCCTACACCAAGTCCAGCCGGTTTGGGAGGAGGTGTACGAGCAGAGGGGCTCAAAGCGGGGAATCGCGGGATGCAAGGACAACCTGCTCATTGATAGGTGCATATGCCAGGATGCCATCCGGCATAAGCGAAACCTATCGATGGCCTGGGTGGACTACAAGAAGGCTTTTGACACCACTTCGCATGAGCTATTGATCGCCATGCTGAAGTTGATGAAAGTCCACCCTGAGGTTGTGTCCTGCATCCAACGCCTGTTACCACTCTGGAAAACGCGCTTCGTTCTGACCTCAGGCAAGCGGTCAGTTTCCACAGAGTTGGTAACATACCACCGTGGCGTTTTTCAAGGCGACAGCTTGAGCCCCCTACTGTTCTGTATTTCCCTCCTACCCCTGTCCCTTAGGCTGCGACGAGGTAAAGGATACATGTGTGGTGTTCCAGGTGACAGGAAGCATAAGGTCACCCATTTGTTTTATATGGATGACCTGAAGCTGTACGCTTCTAATGCGAAAGACCTTCGCACTGCCCTGGACACCGTACTGGAATACAGTGAGGCTATAGGAATGGAGTTCGGATTGGACAAGTGTGCATCCATCCACTTGGCGAGAGGAAGATTTTCGGAGATCAAGGAAGACGTGCAACTTGTTGACGGGAGCGTCATTCGTCACCTCGAGGACGATGACAGCTATGAATATCTCGGCGTCCCCCAGCGCCGAATGCAGGAGGTTACAGCAGTGAAGGAAAGGCTCACCGCCAAATACAGACAGACTCTCAGGAACATCTGGAGTTCTGAACTGTCAGGCAAGAACAAGGTTCTTGCCACGAACATGTTCGCGGTTCCTACACTGCTGTATACCTTCGGATGCATGAAGTGGAACGTCAACGAGTTGCAGAACCTCGATAGGGGAACGAGGAAGATGATGACCATCTATAGAAGTCTTCATCCGAAATCTTCCGTCGCCAGATTGTATCTCCCTCGCAATGTAGGTGGTAGAGGACTATTGAGTCTGGAATGTCTCCACAACAGAGTTGTCCTGGGTACAGCTTGCCGAGTTTTGAAAAGCAGGGACCCCCTGCTCAATCTCGTGAGTGATCACGAGAGTGCGGGAGCAGGGGCGTTTCTCTTCCAGGCGGCAAAGAGGGCAGCGGACGAAACCGGTCTCGACTTCGACCCGTCATCCGACGGAAGCGACAATGACACGACCATCTTGTCATTGAAGGCAGACGTCCTCAAGCTCGAAATAAAAAAAGCCGAGCAGAAGGCCTTGCTCAAGGTGCATACCGATAAGCCCATGCATGGAGGTTTCTATCGAAACATCGAAAAGCATGGGCTATCGAAGGAGCTAACGTTTGCCTTCCTACGCTCCGCCGGTCTGAAGTCCGAGACCGAGGGTTTTGTCCTCGCGTGCCAGGATGGTGTCATAAACACACTCGTGTACCGCCGCATTATATTCAAAGCGGAGGTTGCGGACACGAGATGTAGGGCGTGCCGAGCCCAGCCGGAGACTTTGAGTCACCTTCTCTCCGGCTGTAGTTATTACGCTAAGTCAGCATATTTAGCTCGGCACAACGCGGCCCTACGGGTGTTATACTTTCATCTTCGACACCATTATGGCATCGACGAAACACCTGTGCTGCCCTATGCCCCTGGAGATATTGAGTCCGTCGTGGAGAACGATAAATGCACGATCTGGTGGAATTACTCCTTTTCCACCACCAGGCACTTGGAGGCGACCAAGCCTGATATCGTTCTCCTCGACCACCTCACACGCTCCATGTTCGTGATCGAGTTTTCGGCTCCGGCTGAAACTAACATGGATGCGAAGGAGGTGGAAAAACGGACGAAATATCAAGACCTGCTTTTCGAACTTCGACAGATGTACCCCGGACACTCTGTGAAACTGGTGGTCCTCATCATAGGTGTGCTCGGTGGAGTTAAGGGCTCGCTGCTAAATAACATCAAGTGTATTCCGTCCTGCGTGGCACAGGCGGAATTACTAGTTGCACGCATGCAGAAGGCCGTCATCCTGGGGTCACTCCGTTTACTGCGGACGCATGACCCTACCGCAGCGTAGCCACACATCCGATGGGTGTCGGACGTGGCTGCGATTACTGCCCAACCCCTCTCGAGTCTTCGGCCATAATAATATATATTTATTCCATTATCCATTAGAAAATACATTTGACAATTTACATACATAAATGGAATATAGGTACCCCAGAGGAACAATACCTGTGTTGGGGTTACCATTAAAATAAATATGACGGGCAGGCAAGGTGCTAATCATATAATAGATGGTGTGATAAATAATAATAAAAAGAAAAATTAAGTGCATTCATACATAGACATATTACTTATACAGATACAAACAATTAAATAATATTTTATATAACCTTTTTAAATAAAAATTCCACTTCCTCATGACTCATAAGCCAGTTTGTAACAGCTTTATTGAATTCACATTCTGTCTCTACCTTGGTCACGTTATTTGGCAATAAATAATATAATTTTGGCCCCAGGTATTGATATGATTGCCGAAATATTTCATTTTTCGGCCTTGGTACTATAACATCCGATTTTAATCTCGTAGAGTATGTTTTTGGTTTGGCCTTTTCACCGCTACGATTATAAAATACTCTGAGGACTTTATATATGAATAGGTGCCGTAATGGTAGAATATTTAATTCCTTATAAAGTGGGAAAGCGTGACTTCTTTTTAATGACCTTGTCATAACTCTAATGACTTTATTTTGTGCAACCATCAAAGGTTTGATGGTGGTAAAGTAGGCTCCACCCCAGCATACAATTCCATATTGTAGTCTGGAATTGACCAAGGCATAATAGACAATTCTTAATACTGATTCTGGGCATATGTATCTGAGGAAGTAGAATTTTCTGACAATGGAAATCATTTCAGATTTTAGTTTGTTCAGGTGTAGTTTCCATTTACATTTTTCATCAATAAATATGCCTAAATATTTTATGTAACTTGCCTGTTCTATCACAATACAGTTATCACAAGAAGAATTACCTTTAACACAACTTTTACATTGATAATAAAGTTTATTTCTAAGTGAGATAGTTTTACTCATTGTAAATACAACATATTTTGTTTTTTCACTTAGCAACATATAATTCATTGAAAACCACATATTTAGTGCTTTAATGTCACTTTGCATCTGAGCATGCAAGTCACCAATGTTATGAGAAGAATAAATTAATGCAGTATCGTCAGCAAAAGACGTTAATTTACCCTTAAACCTACCGGTACATAAATTATTCACATAAATCAAAAACAGTAGGGGGCCTAACACAGAACCCTGTGGCACGCCACAGGTTAGTTTGATCTTATTGCTGCAGCAATTCTGAATACGCACGCATAGGTCTCTGTCACAAAGATAACTTTGAAACCAGTCGTACGCAATACCCCGAACACCAGCTTCCCATAATCGCTGCATTAGTAAGTTATGGTTTACTGAGTCAAAAGCTTTAGTAATGTCTATGAATAGGCCAGCAACTTTGAAATTCCTATTAAGTCCTTCGTTCAAGTCTGAGCATAATTTTAGTAAGGCATCTTCTGTACTTTTGCCACACCGGAATCCGAATTGGTTACTGCTAAAAAATGAATGCTTATTTAGAAAACCAAGAAGTCGATTTTTGATAACTTTTTCCATTATTTTAGAGAAGACAGATAGTAAGGATATTGGTCTATAATTATTAACGTCCATTTTATCTCCTTTCTTAAAAATAGGTATTATTATCGCAGTTTTTAACTGATTAGGAAATAAACCTGTTTGCATACTTAGATTAATTATGTAAGCAAGAACATGTGAAATGTTTTCATTCACTGCTTTGATAATATATGCAGAAATATTGTCAATACCCTTGGATTTCTTGGGCTTTATATCCTTAATGATGGTACTAATTTCTTTCTCATTAGTAGGAATCAAATAGAGTGATTCTTCTACGTTAAAGGGTGGAAAAATTTCTTTATATCTCTCCAAATCACTTTGCACTTTTATATTGTTACTTAAAGAATCTATTACTTCTCCAAAATGAAGGCTGAATTCATCGACAATATTTTGAATTTCAGTGACAACTTTTCCGTCTCTAGATTTTATTTTCAATATATTTCCATCCCTTCTATTTCCCCCAATAAGTGAGTCCAAGGTGCGCCATTGGGCAGCTGTGTTATTTACATTACTATTGAAAAGAGACATATAGTAATTTTCTTTACAATTATTAATATCATTATCTAATCGTCGTTTGTATGAATTATAATGTCTTTTCAATTTTTCATTATCAGGTTGTTTCCTAATTTTATTATACAATATATTCCGCCTAGACATCCTTTTTCGCAAAGAATGAGTCATCCAGGGTTTCTTTAATTTTTCCGATCTACTGATTTTTGCAACATACTCAGCTTGGTCAATGCAGCACTTTAATTTATTCATAAAGATTCCATAGGCTTGAGAAGCATTTTGCTGTGAGTAAACATCGTCCCAATTACATTCTAACAAAATATTATTTAAATGATTTAAGTCAATTTTTCGATTACTTTGATGTGATCGCTCGCACGTATTAAATGAAATATTAGTAACTAAGTTACATGTAATTGCGTGGTGGTCTGTAACACCCCAATCGTTTGTACTTCCCTCATATTGAAAATTATCTCTGCTTCGGCAAAAAATGTGATCGATGCAGGTTTTACTACTTTTCGTAATTCTAGTAGGGACATGAATTAGTTGTTCTAGACCATGGCTAGCCATAATGGCTTGATATTGGTAAGAAGTATCGTCACATTTTAATAAACATAGATTCATGTCACCAATTAATATCAAATTTTTCTCTAGCGAAATGGCAAGTACTCGCTCCAATTCTTGCAGAAATCGTTCCACTGGCGTGAAATTAAGTCTATATACTCCAATGACAGATATAGAGAAGGAAGTATCAATGTCGATAGTTAATTTCACCACATCAGCTGTTAGTAATTCACCTAATTCAGTAGAAAAACACTCATAACTATCCATCACATATGCAATTACTCCTCCCGCTCTGTAATTATTGTTACATACAGCAAAACTTCTATATCCAGTTATTTGATACATGGGTATTTCAGTGTCATTAATCCAAATTTCAGACAAAATTATGATACACGGTTTCACATCAAGATTTAATAATTGTAGGTTGAAGCTATCGAAATTCGCTCTTAGGCTTCTTATATTTTGATGTAAAACATAGAATCTGTCAACATTTACAACTGAATCATCAGTGGTATAAAGCATTTTGTTAGTCAAATATAGAATAGTACACACAAAAATAACTCAAAAAGTGCTTACAGTTTCTCCAGATCATCAGTGGATTTCAGAGTAATCACCTGATCATTCTCTTTTTTCCTCATGAGTATTGTCCCATGTCGCAACCATAAATATTTATATTCCTTTTCTTTTTTTACTTCCCGCGCGGCAGCGAAGAGTCTCCTCCGTCCTGGGCTCAGGCTTTCGTTCACGTAAATTGGAGTATCGGTTGGCAAGCCCAGATGTCGGGTCGAAAGGTTCCGCTTCACTCGCCTCTTTCGGAGAACCTCTTCTTTTGTATGCCTACGGACAAATTTGACCACGATACCACGTGGCCCTTCTTCCTTTTTCTTTCCGATGCGATGGCAGAAGTCCACCATATCGTCTTTTATTTCAATGCCCAGGGCAACCCCCACACTTTTGACGACCTCTAGGACATTCTCATTTGGTGCTTGGGGAATGCCATGTATTTCAAGGTCATTTGCACGAGAAACTTGTTCGTGGTCATCTAACCTCTTTTCTAATTCACGCACACGAGATTGTAAATTTACATTTTCTTGTCGAAGCAAGTCGATCGTAGTTAGATACTCACATATTTTAGCAGAATTTTCTTGTAGGATTCTAGTATTGTCATCTATTTTTTCATGCACAAATTCAATGGCCTTGTTTAAGTCCACTTCCATGCGTTTTCTATCCTTCTTCGCTTCTTCTAGTAAGTTTATAATCTGACTGTGAGAAGTATTTGCAGATCCAGTATCTGCCACTGACACTACTGACATACTTTTGCGCCTTTCCTCAGTACAGTCGGGGCAACGCCAAATCTGCTTCTCAGCGCTGAGAAACTCGATATCTTCTTTGGACATTTTCACACAGTTGGCGTGGAACTGGGATTCACATTCACTGCAACAAATCTTCATTTGTCGCTTAAGCACACTTGCATTACAAACACAGCATGTAGCCATTTTTAACAATATCACTAGTTTTACGTGGATCACTATTACTCTGCGTATGAATTTGCACTCGCAGTTGAACACACTTTTGCTGTTGGTTGAACTGGTCACATCCCTATGGCACCTGCCTTTCGCCAGAGAAGCACCCGACCACGTCCTCCTCGAGTGAGAGCTCATTCAAGAAAGTGAAAGTCATTAATCACGACACCATCTTCGGCTTAAACCTTATCGCAAGGATTTACCTATTTGAAAAGGTCATCAACCTTTGTTGAGTGTATAACTATTTATTGATAATTGTCCATTTAAATAGAAATGGACGCGACGAAAGGAAATCGACCTCGCTAACGATCAGTATCAAACTAGTGTAGTGTTTCGTAGACAATAATATCATTATCATGTCAATAGTATCATCCAAATTACAGCGCTTTTTTATAATTTTACTTTGATTAATTTCGGTATCCATCGCGTTTGGTTGCTTAAATATGAAAAATTAATAAGAAAGTAATATAAAGAAAAATATTAGCAGATGTCTTCAGAGCCATACTGAGAAATCAGGGTTTAGAAGTGGCATGCCCCCCATTTTTGGTTTATGCCTTTCAGAAACTCAAGGGTTGGAAACAGGTAACAAAGAGATATTCTCATGAAATGTATACAGTTGTAAGTATGCGGCCTTAATATTGCAAAGGGGACTAATGTATTTAGAGCTATTGGCTTATTGGTGAAGCGTGAGACATTATATCAGTCAAAAAATAAGTAGCAAGTTGCCTAATTCTTAATGAAATTCCTAACCAGGGACCTGGGGGGACCTTTAGTCCATTAGTCAAACTCAGACTTTTTTGATGAAGTTATTGGTGGCGGCCGATACTTGGTGGAATACCATTGTAGGAAAAAATGAAATGCTTTGCACAATTCCACTGGATTCAATTTCTCCAGTGGAATTGTAAAAAGTATTTCATTTTTTCCTCAGATTTTTTGTTAGGTGTTATTATTTATACCTAGTTTACATATTACTGTGTAAATCTATTTGTGGCTTAAAAGGAATTGCTGATATAACACACTGGAAGAGAGCTGCATCTATGAAAACTGTGTAGTAGTTTAGAGTGAGATATTAAGACAAATCATTGGGAAGATATTTTTACTTTTGTAGATGAATGAGATGATATTGAATGGATAACCATTGTATTATTTACCAAGAGTCGTTTGTTTACAGAACCGAGTTTTGTGGATCGACCAAAAGAGCTTCTTGGTGTGTGCAGAGTCTGGAATTATTGGGCAAGACTTAGAAAGAGAGTTAAACTCTAAGGGATTCACGACTGGACATGAGCCAGACTCATATGAATTTTCCAGGTAAGGCTGCGGTAGAAGTAGGTAAGTATAATAAATTGAATGTGTTGGTTTTATAATAAATTTCTTGAAAATCTTTGTTTGAGATTTTAAAATGCTAAAAAATAAGGGATAGAGAACGAAATGTAAAGCTAATCTATCGTAAATCTACTCAAGGATTTTTATAATTTATTTCACTGATTATCAGGAACAATCCTAGATTGAGAGGGTTGGTTTTGATTGTGATTCAAATTTTGATGTAAAAACCTGTTTGGAGTACAGCATATATTAGAGTATGCCTAGCAATTACTAGCTTTTTTGGCGGTAAATGAAAACCTACCTTCGACTTATAGTTGAGCCATTAAATCGAGTGACTTTTCCGGGGTCATATTTCAGCATATGGCCGCCATGATAATACACTTTTCTTTGACGCTAAGGAAGAATATTAGCTGAGAAATACATTACATTTATGTTTTAACTTTACACGCTTCGGGGTTAATAGGTCAATGCACCGTGTTACGCCGCAAACTTACATCACATGACTGAGAAATACTACGTTAACTTCGCCTAAAGATAAAAAATCGTAAGGGGCCAATTTTTCGGGTGTTCAAGAGCGCAGCGTTATGAAGCAAGGCATTTTACGTAATCCCCTTACAGTTATGAAGTATTTTTGATATTTTTTCTCGATGAGCATACATGTATTATATCTGTTACAGGCACAAAAGCCTCAGCTGCTTGGTCCTGAAGACCCTGTACCTACTTTATCTTTCTTACTGGAAATTAAATTGAAGTGGTCATCCTACATTTACATATTATTTATATGCCAATTGACTTAATCTTCACGAATTTTGTGAAGTGTGATTACAGAAAGATAAAATGATTTCACTGGTATGGGGGTTTGTGAGCTAATTATATGTAGGCACATTAAGCCTCACTCATAAGATTGATTTTTTCACAGACCTCAATTATTTCCCCCAACTTTCATAGCATTATTTAAATAAAATCTATAAGGATGCAAATTCTGCCTTAAGGATTGAATTAAGCTACGTTTTCATGTGACCGTTTTTGCGCCGTTGCACAGGGCAAAAAGGAGAGGACCGAGGACGCTACCTTGAGGGACGCCAGAGGTAACGGGAAGAATAGGGGAGGAAACACCGTTGATCACCACTCTCTGAAAGCGTTGAGTAAGGAAGTGAGAAAGGATGTTTAAGAAAGGACCGTGAGCTTTTGCATTTTCCAGTATATGTAATAAAAGTGTATGGTTCACAGTGTCGAAAGCCTTGGAGATGTTAATGTAACACGTATCAAGTAAGAGGCATCGAGTGCAGAGGTGATGTGGTGGTGCAATATCGATAGATTGGTTGAACAAGAGGCCCCAGGAAGAAAGCCGTGCTGATACGGTGAGATGTGGGGAAGGGTGAAAGATAAGAGACGGTCTTGGAGAATACGCTCAAGTAAGAGAGAAAGTGGGGAGAATAGAGATGGGACGATAGTTAGTAACACTTTCTTTGGAGACGTACTTCAACATAGGGAATACGTTAGCAGTACTTTAATTTAATAAACAAAAAATCATTGTCTTTCATTTATTTTGTACATGTAAATGTGTCTGCTTTGTATATGTGTGCCTACTTAGAAAGAAAAAGAGGCATTACAACGCAAGCCGGGCACAGCTAGTTATTTAATAAAAATGTTATTTTCACTGTCACGAATACACTTCTCAGCATTTCCATTTTGCCATAAGTTGAGAAATGCGTTCGTAGGCTTTACGAGGCATATTATGGCCGAAATTAACGGTAAAATATTTCTAGCGACGAACGGGAAACAAGGGAAATCCCTCACTTCGTATATTGTAAATAACATTCAATAGGGTATATTGGCATACATTGATGATTTAAACATTCAAGCAAATCATTGATACCATTTCTTGATATTTATCTAAGGTCATTAATTCGCACATTAAGTATAGGTGTCGCGAAACTTGGTGGCACACACTCGTACAGAAAATAACGTCAGGGAGAGGAGAGCATACAAGATAGGAGGGATAAAGATTCTTAGGTTCTCTCCAGAAGTCCCCAACTGAGCCCTTCAATAACTTTGCCCACTCATCAACGCTTAATTCGTCCTTAGCAACCTTAAACACTCCACAGGTGAGAGCCACCAAGTTTTGCTATACCTGTACATGATATACAAATTTCCTTCAGGAACTTCCCAGGCGAAATGGACACGGAAACACGTTCCAAGTATTTATCATAATTTACGATTGCTATGCCAGTGTCCTCCCAAATTTTCCCCCTACTTGATATTTCTAAACAAGGATAGTTTTCGCGTGTCAATAAGACCCTCGGGAACATTATGAAGAATCATATGCGCCAAAAATGGCTGAAATCGGAGGAACGAATGTAATGTCATGTCGTGGGCACGCCATAATTAGGTTATATAATGCCATATTTCGCGATTATTTTCGGAAGTTGTCATGGAATAGTGGTTATCGACTCCGGGCAGAAGGTGCGCCAACGCAAAAACGGCCACATGAAAACGTAGCTATATGCGAAACCTCATTGAAACTTCATTGTTATAAGATTAACTTTAGCTCAACGATAATATTTGCATACTAATTTAATTTTATATGTTGTTTGTAACTGATTAGTTCAATGTGCCATACAAATTTATTTCTTTAGCCTTGGAGGATGGGTGGCTACAAGAGCTTCTGGAATGAAAAAGAACAAATATGGTAATATTGAAGACATTCTTGTCCATGTGAAAATGGTCACCCCCAAAGGTGTCCTTCAAAAGGAATGCAAAGCACCAAGAGTTTCTAGTGGCCCAGACCTTCATCATGTTATAATGGGATCAGAAGGTTAGGAATATTTTTGAGGTTAACAGTATTATAATATGATATTAAAAAACTAATTGTTATAAAGTGATATGGAATAGCATGTTATCTGACTGATGTAATTTGTGAGTGATAGAAAATACATAGTTGTTATATTGTTGGGAGTTATTAATTAAAAATGCGCTCAAATTTAGTTTTAAGAATGTCTATGTTCCTGGTGAACTTAATGCTGCAGCTTTTACTATTATAAACTAATATGTATTAATTTATTCATTCCCCTATTGAATGTTAGTATGATTGTAAATTTGAGAGTTAGCGATGGCTTACTAAATGTTTTGAGTTATTCTAGTCCATTGATACCGACAGACAATCTCAATACCGGTGGTATGTACGATTTGAGAAAGTATATATAATGAAAATCATGAAATTTGAGTGCATATATCTGAATATGCATCTACAATTCTTTGCATATATTGTATTATACAATCTGAAGAAGTTGAGTTAACAACCGCTAAAAATAATATAATTACGCATTTTGATCAAGAAATGTTGAAATGAGAGCTAAATAAACTTGTCTTCATCTCAATCAAAGGGCAGTACATCTAAGGTTGGCCTTATTTAATACAATCAAATTTTTGCCAATGACATTGCAGGGAACCAAAACGTGTTAGGCCACCCATTATTAATAATTATGATCTTATTTCATTTAGTAATTAGACATGTTTCCCAAATTTTAATCAGTCATTAAAATAATTTCTGTTTTCTTAGGAACCTTAGGAATTGTCACTGAAGTAGTCCTCAAGATTCGCCCTCTTCCAGAATGTAGAGAATATGCATCTTTAATATTTCCGGATTTGGAAAGAGGAATTAACTTCATGTGGGAAATTGCCCGAGAGGTATGCATTATGAATTGATGGTGATTGCAGTAACACGGGAATCAAGGAAATAACCTATTATCTTTTTAGAAGTGGGACAGAAAAATTGAATAAATAAACAAAAGATCATCTAGCCATGAAACATGAAGCCATGACATGCAGAATCTAAAACAAGTTTTTGAATTTTTTCTTACTGTTGATACATTGTGTTATGTTAGAAACATCTTTTAGGGAAAATCATTTTGTATTCCATAAAATACCACTCTTATGAGTCTATTAAAATTTACTTTTAACTTTCAATAAATGAAACAGTTGGTACCGTTCTTTTCTGCTGCACTAAAATTAATATTTTATTTTATCGGTGCTTTATTTTGATATCATTCCTGAAAGTTCGTTTGGATCTCGTCATAAAAAAACTTTGGTAATGCAATGAGTAGTGAAAAATAATGCTTGAAATATATATCATTACAATCTTTATTCTAATTCTAACTTTAATACTAGGTTTTTTTATATATCACATTAAAAGATGTCAGATTTACAGCAAAAGTAAATCTTAATAAGAATTATTAAGTGTTTGAAACCTACTTATGGATATAAAATAAGTAATTAGAACCATTAAGTGTATTCTATTTTTATTTTAGAAAGATAATTCCACCTTAGTGGAAATATCTTTTGTAATTATGTTAATGTGCATGAAAAATATATTAATAATGTTATTTTTTATATATCTACCTTCCCTTTGCAGAGATGCCAGCCTGCATCTTTACGTCTGATAGACAATGAACAATACAAGTCAGGACAGTTTTTGAAAGAACGTGTTGGAATATTTGGCTCTCTCCTAGATTCTGCCAAAATGGCTTACCTACGAAAGGTTAAAGGAATCGACACCGATGCGATGAGCATAGCTATTGTGATATTTGAAGGTAATTTTATTTTAAAAGTTTTTGGAATATTTTAGTGAATAACGATAAAATTTTGAAATTTTTATTACCTGATGACTTAGGGGGTTGTGCGTTCCTCTCCAATAATACTGGTAACCTTCCAAAATTATTGTTTATTGGACAGGGAATCAAAATTTTTAAAGAATACGCATAATGAACAATGGGTTTTCAGAAAATTTGCATGAATTAATGTGGAACATTTAATAAAAATACCGGATTGGCATAACCAGTAATCATGAGTGCTAATTTATGTATTAACTCCCTAATTCTTTTATGAGAATAAGATCTGGACACGGATAATTATCTACCTGCAGAATGCTCATCACCTTTGTGTACCTATATATTTTCTACTCGTCAAAAATTACTCAAGTAGTCTTGTGGAATGTCATAAACGATGATGTCGATTTTTATTATATCTTAGGATCACGAGAGGAAACAAGACTTCAGCAACAAAAGGTTTATGGCATAGCTGTCAATAAGTTTGGAGGAATTCTGGGAGGATCAACTAATGGCCAAAGAGGTTACAGACTCACTTTTGCTATTGCCTATGTGAGGGTAAGTTATTATTAGCTTTGAAAGTTGTTTTATATTTCTCTTATGAAAAATATCATGAAATATTGTGCCTGAAGAAGGCCTTAATTTCATGGTATAAAACCTCTGATTTAAGCTCATTTTTAATGGTCATTAGACAATTATAACCATCATAGGTGTTCTACTACACTCTCATGTTAGATCTGTGGACAGCTTGCTTACTTCTTCGCCCCTTATTGCTGAGTTATCTATGATTTGTTTCTTTCAGATGACCCCACATTCACCCTACATGATGATTCTCTTAAAAGACTTGGGTGTTTTACCGTCTTATACACAAAATTAATTCACTATATCCCTCCCTTCTCCCTGCATACCTTTCATTCTTACTTGTAGCAATCCGTTCAAATGCTTCTTTATCCTCCTCATAGTTTTTTCCGTTTCCTTAAAAGTTTCTCTGATATTTTGCTAATTATTCACAAAAAATTATTAGTGAGAAAGTATGTCGTGCTCTCTGAGGATGCATGAGTAAAATAGGTTAATGAGTACAGCTTGCAGGGATCCAAATTAAGTTGAAGATGACTATTGATGGAATGAAATGGAATAAATTCTTTATGAAAACATAAATATCTTCCTTGTCATTAGAGTTACAGTATTATCAGCCTTTTCTGTGACCCTAAGGTTTTAAAATTAGCTATGTAATCAGTGGTGGATATCTCTTAGCGCTACAGTAATATTTATCAGCATTTTCTGTGGCCATAAGTTTTTGAAATTTGCTATGTAATCAGTGATGGTTATCATACACATCGTGTATTTTAGGACTTCATGTTGTCACATGGTGTTTTCGGAGATTCATTTGAAACTTCAGTTCCTTGGGAGAAAACTCTAACCCTATGCCAAAATGTGAAACATAGAGTAGCACAAGAATTTAAAGGTAACGGAAGTTGGTTTATACTCTACAATCTTTATCAGTGAATATATGAGTGACATACTTTATTGTTCTATTAATATCTTGATTTTTTCTTTAGCTAGGGGGCTTAATTATTTTCTGGTATCCTGTCGTGTGACTCAAGTGTATGACTGTGGTTCCTGTGTATACTTTTACATGGCTGTAAATGGAAGAGATTTAATAAAAAATCGAAGACCTGGAGATCCTTTAGTTAATCCATTTGAAGTGTTTCACGATATAGAGGACAAAGCTCGTGATGAAATTCTGGCATCAGGAGGTAGTATATCACATCATCATGGAATAGGAAAGGTATGTCGTCATTCATTCATGAGTAACTTTCGCTTCAAAATTGAGAATGTGATGGTAATTTTGATTCTTTGATTTGAACATGAAAACTATCTACTAACTTAAATTCCGTGGACCAAAATTCAGATTTTCTCTTTTTGACATTTTCCTGCGGCTATCAGTTTTTTTTTACATAAATGGAAATTAATGCCTGTGTTAGGAACACTTACATGTACATTTTAAAAAACAGAATACACATCATCATAATAATTGAACCATCATTAATTTAATTACTATGATGATACTACTCGAAGAAATAATGAATTCAATGTAATAATTCGTAAACAATGACAGGGATCTTGTTTCTGTGTATCATTGCTTATTTAATGCATGAGAAGGTGGTGGACATCTTTCAACATTTTAAATTGCCTCTAAAAGGAAATTGCTCCGTTGCGACAATTTTGCCATTAAAATTCATGACTAATTCGTGACTGTAAGGCTTTTTTGGTGTGCTATTTATCACTTACAAATGAAATGTAGTTCACTGTTTTCATATGTTATTCTTTCATAATCTCTGAACCAAATAGCATATCAGAGGCTAAGATCTTTTCACAGAGAGAGCTTTTTGCTGTTTAGAATTTTTTTATCATTGAATGTTATAATCACTGAATCAGCTAACCAGTTGGCGAGTAAGTTAATAGATGAACAAAGTAAGCTGGACGTTATTTAATTTTCCATTTAGGTATTTCACCGCTCTCAATTTTTCTATAAGAATTTCAGAAAGAGTTTTATTTTTTTCTATCATATAATGGCCATAACCTTTTGTAGTCAGATGATAAATTTATTCGGTTTATTGCATATGTTATGCACTCAAGGTTTTGAATGATTACTTAGATATTTGGTTTACTCCGGTTAGGTTCGACGCCAGTGGTACCCTTCCCAGGTGTCGAAGCCAGGCTTTGAAGTTTATCATGCTGTTAAGAGACAACTGGACCCTAACAATGTATTCGCTGTTCAAAATATTGCACAGCTACCAGTTAGCCACTCTTGCCAAAAGAATCATTCGTTTGATACAATGAGTCATATACTTGACATGGAAAAAAGTTAATGTGACTGGGAAATTGGTATGTAGTGATCCCTTAAATGAAAAAATCTGTGTGCATCAACAGAATAATTCAACACATTTTTACAATGTCTTTCATAGGCAATCAATAGAGTCAGTAGTTTCCTCTTAAAAAAAATACCTTTGAAAATGATTATTTTCAATTGAGATTCTATTGTTTCTATCGTGGCTTCTTGTTTGTTCCTTTCAACATCTTTAAAGTGAATTTCATAGTTAAGTAAAACTCAGTCACCCATTGATATATACAGTTTGTACATTCAATTTATATTTATCCATAAGGTACCTACTGTTTCGTTTGTAAGGTCCATTATGTTTTAGCAAAACATTGTAAATGCACAATGCAAATATTAATGTAAAGTATAGATTAGTGACAAAAACTGCTAGTCATTTAATGAATATTAATCCATAAGGATATATTCTATGTACAAAGAATTTTGTGTATTTCACATAATATCATGTCAGAGATATTTAATTAGTGCCTGTAGTATTATGTATATTGATGTTTTTTTATCTTACATTGGAAATGGTAGAATATTTTAAAGTTAATTTTTTTGTCATAAACTCCTCTGTAAAAACTCATTGAAAATACATCCGAAGGTATTGCAAACTTTTTGACACAAAGGTTACTCTGGCAAGTTCAAAGAGTTTAAATTTTGAGCGATTTGTTCTTGTGCTTATCATTTGATTATTGGCTTCTAATCTAGATGATACTTATTCCAAGAATAGCTAATGCTGACTTTTTTATGCTTTGTAGGAATAATATTTTTGTACGTTTGAAAATAATGCTTTTATATTACATGGAAATTTTTAGAATTAACGAGAAGTTATATGTATGTTATATTCCTTCTTCTAGATGAGCTGTTGTTACTTACATATTATATACATTTACTGTTTAGAAAAGGGAAATAAATTATTATTGGGTGGAATATTAAGAGGTCTCAATTATAATTGAATAAAGTATTTTAAACATTTTATTAAAATGCCTGAAATAAACTGAAATAGATTTCAAATTTGTGCTGCTAATTTTCACTTCACTTACTTCACAGTTAGCTTCACCTAAATAAGTGGAAAATGTCCTAACCTCCTCAATGAACACTGAATCGTTTTACTAGTTAATTTGTTGTGAAACAGTAATTTTTCCACGGTTTCATTTGAAATTCTAAATATGCGTTTTGACTGGTTATCATCATAAGGCACAAATATCAACTTTTAAAATAAAAAGTGGGGTTTGGGTCTGACCGAGTCTGGACCGCAGTGGTGTATTTTGAGATTATGTAGGAATGTGGGTGGGATTTATGTGTAAATAACGTTTGGGAGGAGAGTGTTAATTCAATGCGATGATCGAGACTTGTTCATCTGAAAAGGAGCCGGGCCTTTATATCGATCGTTAAATGTTTAAACGGTGATCAGTAAACGAGCCCCTTGGACAGAATGAGGATAAGACTTCATGGTTTGAGCCGTTTGAGTGAGACTTTCCTGTACCTAGTTATTATGAAGACCACACTAGAAATTTATTTTAAAATTATGCAGTTGTAAGAAGAATGAAGAATGCACTGAAAGGGCGCGCTTTCGGTTGTCATTGGTCAATGTCGTTCGATATCTCGATTATTCCTCCTTCGATATCGTATCGATGGAGCTACTGATATATCGAATCGAATGACTTCGGTCATTGGTAGGGGCTACGGAAGTAGATTTAATATTTCAAAGCATAACTGATTCTTTGGCATCTCAATTTATCATCTTGATTCTGAAAAGTTGAAATCGTCCTTTGACGAAAATCATAATTAATTTCTTGCAATCTTTGTAACGAAAACGCAGCATTTCATATTGCCAATCTTGAAATATTTTTATTTAAATGGTTTTATTTAAATCATTGGCACTCGTGCAACGATGTTGACGTAATAAGCCGGCCTCGGTGGCGGCGGAGTTACGTCATCGACTGCTAACCCAAAGGTCGCGGGTTAGAATCCCGCCTGGCGAGGATTTTTCATCTCCCACGGCGTGGTTGTATGAGCTGTCTTATATTTACGAGCTAATTGTAGCTCAGAATTAAGGGTCATTATTATTAGTATTATTAATATTCAAGTGGAACATTCTTTACAAAAAGGGTCGAAAATAAGGGTTTAAGGCTTCCATTTATAGCTTCGTGAATTTTTTATTTTGAGCGGGGCTCTTCGCTAGCAGACGATGCAATATCTAAAATCGCTTTTAGATGTCGTATTTTAATTTTCATCCGACAAAAAGTTTCCCAAAGATGATTATCTACGACGAAACCACAACTTGTGACTCGTGTATCACGTATCTTAAGCTTTTTTTCACGCAATTACTGCCATAAGAACCCTCATCGCAATTAAATTAAGGTTAAAACGGTGCAGGGTAAGGACGTGGGCTTCGAAACCCTAGACAAGCAGCCGGTGTGATAAGTGTTTTGATAGGCTATGACTAAGGCTTTCTTAATCTATTTCTCATGTGAAAATACTTCGTCCCGAATGATTGGTAGTCTAGTAATTCACTTAAATTTGCACCCCAAAGTTTTGGGTACGTAAACATCAATGCTTCCCATTGGCGAGCGGAGGTACTACCATCTAGCGGTCGACTACTTCGCAAGACGACAATAAGACGGCACGAGCACGGCCGAGTTAGGCAGCTGCCAGGGCGTGGTATGGGCCCAGCAAGTTGGGTAGAATGGAAGTGGGTTCCTCTCTACACACCTTGGGAGCCCAGCGCCCCATTATTCGAATGGGGCACATTCGACCGCATTCATGAGATTCGAAAACCTTGTAGTTGGTGCTAGAGGCAAGGAAATACCTCGCTCGTCCTCCACCACAGTGCGTCTCTGTGGCTCTTCAATCCCGGGTGCAGTGTCTCGTAGTCTCGGGAGCGAGCTAGACTCGAACCTCCCGGTTTATCGGTGCATGAAGTCGTGTATTACTAGTCTACATTGCAATTAATGGATTTAAAGCCTCTGTGGAAAGCTGGTTGTGGACTAAGAGTGACTCATTGACATCCCTGTGGTACATGAGCATCCTGAAGCTAGATAATTCCAGGTATGTTCCAGTTTTCAGGTATTTGGAAGGAAGTTTTTTTCTGATTTGGTTGAGCAGTTGTCAGTTTACAACTTTTAAATGGTGGAATAGTGGGCCGCACCTCAAAGTCCTTGGGGGTTATTTGGTAATCTCACGTAAGTGAGAATACGTCATAAAATACGGAAAATACACGATTTTTTTTGTAGTTCCACTCCGCCACCCAGGCGGCCGCGGCGTGACCATCTTCGGCTCTCAAGCGATGAGCTGTAGATCTTTTCTTTGAGTCATCCACTCTTTCAACTCTTGATCCGTATCTTTCGACTCTTGATCCGTTTCATTTGCCTCCACCTATTATTAGTTTCATCTCACCTGTCACAAGGAATCTGAATTCGAGCCAATATCGGGCCTTGGCAGATCGTGAGCCGATCATTAAAAGAGTGAATCGGGTATCCCGCCTTCCCGCAAAGAGTCATCAAAAAGGTGAGAATACAAAATAACCCCCCAGAAGGGCCTTATGTTATTCACGAATGGCATTCATGCCGTGAGTGGGAAGCTTTCTTTGTATTACTTGAAATAATCCCCGTATAATGCATTATCGTTGGTATCGTGTGGGTAGTCCGGGGAATTTTTTCAAAACATCTCCAAAATTAATAGCTCATAATTTTTGATGGACTAGCGACCATTGAAATCAACCTCTTAAATAAGCCATATCTTTGGGGCTAACTTGTACGACCTTTCAGATTGATGAGCAAGTGCCCGGCTCATGCACATCTCCCTGAAGGGAGGGGAAGGGGGACTACAGGCGGAATTACCCTTCGCTTCGTTGTCGAGGAGGCGAGATAGAAATCTACTATTGAGGCACGTTAGAGTATAGCTGAGCAACCGGGGTAGGCAAGGAGCCTTTTTCCCTTTTCTTTCAAGGCTGAGGTCCCTCAAAGAACTTCAGATCTCTCTCTGCTGACCTCGGGGGATGCGCTGGCGGTCAGTACCGAGAGTGTGATCTTTATTTGACAACTCGCACTAGGTCTAAACGACCGTTTGGTTCCCGTGCCCAAGAGTAGTATCTCTCTCGTTCAATTTTCAAGTTTATTTGTAATTTGGCTTTGCATTTTTCCCGGTTGTGCCGGGACAGTCTCTGTTTCAAAGGTCTGGGGGGGGGGGGCTATTCTATATGGCCTCGGAATTTCCGAGTCTCGACTGTGACGAAATTTTGACGTTGCAGCAACGAAAATTTCAAATGGGGCCATTCAAAAGTTGAGATTTGTCGGGGGTTTTGACGTCACACCCACGGATTTTCCGAGGTTCGACCGCGTCGAGCCCTTGCTGAATAAGGCCCCTGTCCCGGTGTCCCGCCCGATTGGTAAATTTGTCCCGGTTGACGCTGAAATGCTCCGGAATGCCTCCGTTCATTCCCGCTGTACGCTGCACGGAGAGATGCGCAACAAAAAATTGATGGTTAGAAATGCGTAAATCGAAAACATGGAATCAAATTATGTCTCGAACTCCCTACTAATAGGCTGACTGTTGGGTATTTATCTCTTGGTTGTAGAACCCCTGTGATAGTAGCCGAGCAGAGCAACGTTGTTTTTCAACTTTACGGGGGGCACAGATAGATTTCTCGGAGAGAGCCAAGAAGGGTTCAGCCACCTCGCTAGAAACGAGATTCGAACTCGCTACTTCAAAGTTTGGTACTAAAAACAGCCGCTGCAGCTGCAAGTGATAATTATCGTTTTTAATTGAAATCAAAGAATAATATAACTGTTCGCCATTAGATTAACATCGTCCCGAATTTTTCCCGGGTTTAAGCCCCTTCAAAACTAAATATGTGACGGTTTTGGGACATCAGAACATGGTAACTCTACTTATAATTGATCGGAATGACGATCTGCGGTTTCTGAAAATGGTCGTGATCTGTTCATATTCTTAAGAAAGTTACTTGAATTTGAATAATAATCATCAATTTTAGACCGATTTTAGAAAACTGTAAATTCAGTGAAGACTTCGAGAAAAGAGGTGACGGACCGTTGCGTTGATTCTCTTCCTGCACCTCGTGACAGAATTTTATACGGTGCGAATCAATGACCATTAATTGAAAATTTATTAAAACGCGCGTGGAAACATTTACAAACAGAAAAAACTAAAAATGCTATGTTCCTACTTGCTTTCACCGTCAAATAGTAAAGACCTGGAATTTGCCGCGTTCCATGTTAACACTGGGCCTGCATGTTAGGACATGATAACCATCGTTGGAGAGAAAATTTATTTGCGTATAAAATGGAACTAATTTCGGGACGATGTTATTCTCCTGCTCGACGTGAGTCGTCATAAATCAAATGAAGACACAGTAAAATCGTCCGACTTGACGACTTGATCATATTTACATCACCGTAGAATTACGATCGCGCATCACAATTAAGTCAAGTTTTTATCTTATTAAAATATATTTACCTAAAGTCTTTACCGGTTCTCGAGGTCCAAACATCGATTGATTTTTAATAAACGTTTGAATTAAAAATTGATTGTGGTCTACAAATTATGTCATGGAGATTTGAAGTTTTTATGAGCATTCTTTTGTATGATTTAGAATAAAGTAAGCTAGAGCGATTTTTTCTAAAAGAAATGGAATCAGAGATAATTATGGGATTTTTTTATGAAGGAACTTCGGCCGCATGTCATCGCTGCAGGTGCCCGTCCGAGACAGTTCGGGAGACGAATGAATTGTCTTTACAACGATGTAATAATAATATGTCCTAACATGCCTGACATATAACAATGTGGAACGCGTCGAAGTCCAGCTCTATACTATTTAGATGGCGACAATAAGTGTATTTCCGTCGCTTTTTTGTGGATTGCAGAGCTAACATAAGAAGCAGTCGAGTTGTTAGTGATATAAAGAAAGGATAGTTATAGGCTGGTGATCTCACATGAAAATCACTTCAATTGTTGAGAGTTTATATTCATAGATACCGCTAAGTCATTTTACTTAGATTATCTAGCGTGTGGAAAAATTGACGCAATGGCCATTATTGGCTCTGGCAAAGGGGCAGGTGTGTCGTTGTGTTTGAATGCAGGGAATAAATAAAGCGACCCAGGCCCGGTTTTTAAATGGCTAATTAAATATATGTCTTTGGAAGATAATATTCGTGATTGTGATCTTTCGTGCCCGAACCCATTTCGCCTTCTCCCCCGTTCCCCATTCCACAGCTTTCTTCCCTCTCCCACTCGATCCATGGCCTCCTCATTCCTCACCCTCTCCGACCACTTGATATCAAGTACTCTCCTCCATATCCACATTTCTAGTCCTTCTATCTTTTTCTTTTCTGTTTCTTGTAATGCCCACGGCTCGCAGTGTTACAGAATAAGGATCCACATAAAACATTTCACTAGCCATTTCTTCTACTCAAAGTCCAATTTATTCCTTAGTAGTACCCTTTTCTTTATGAATACCTCATTTTCTAATCCAATCCTTGTTTTTTAGCACATTTCCAGTCAACCCTCACCTAATTTCCAAGATATTCACACTCTTTAACTCGTTCTAACCGTGCCCCTTCCATAGTGATGCTCAACTGTTCTCCTTCCCCTATCTTCATTACCTTCGTTTTCTCTTTATTTACAATCAAACCATTCTTCACTTCTTTTTGCCTAGAAGTTCCAACATTTCCTTGAGGCCTTCACTGTCTGCCTACAGCACCATGTCATCTGCGAATTTTATACATTTCTCTTTCCGCCCTCCTATTTTTTACCCTTTTGCTGACTTACCAGCACTCCTGCACCATCTTCCCCGTGTAGATGTTGAAAAAAATTGGAGACATACTACACCCTTGCCACACTCCACTTCCGATCCCGAATTACACCATATTGCTGTCCCTACTTTCATTGCTACACTCCGGTTGGAATATAATGTTCTAATCAATCTTCTATCCCTCCAATCCACCCCCATCCTCTTCAGTATCTCCAGTAGTTTGTCCAACAGCACAGTCAAAAACCTTCTCGAGATCTACAAAGCAAAGGTAAACTACTTCTCTTTTTTTTCCTCTAAATTTCTACCATTGAACCACCACTCCTATAGAGTCTGTAGTGCCCACTTATTCCCTATACCCGAGCTTCTCTTCATACAATATCCCTTCCATCACCTTCGCCATTCTTCTATTAATAACCCTCAAGAGGATTTTAGCAGCATGGATGACCAAACTGATTGTCCTATGCTCTCTACATTTCTTTGCTCCTTGCTTCTTTGCCAGTGGAAGCATTTCAGTCCTCAGGAATTCCTCTGGCCATTCACCACTTTGGTAGATAACATTATAGAACGATGTTATTTCTTTCACTCCATCTTTCTTTAAACATCTCAACAACTCCACTTATTTTCCATTCGTACCAAGTGATTTGTCGTTCTTCATAATGAGGGCATGTTTTGAGGCATGCTTCGGTTTTCTTCGGCATTTTCTTAGGAGGGAATGTTTGGTACTGGATGCGCTGGAAGGGAGTGTGGAGGGGTAACTTATTAGAGGAAGAAGGCAAAGGAAGATGTTGAGTGACATACAAGGAAGACGATGAAGAGAGAATTGGAAGACAGAGAGATAGCGCCAGGAACCTTATCGAGCAGACAACATATGATGATGATGATCTTTCATTGTTAATGCCCTCGTCCAATGTGGCGAAGAGCCTAATTGTGACATGTGTAGTAGAGCATCGTGTGTTTTAATCCTCAGATTGATTTCGTGGAGCCCTATATTCTTCCTCTATTCATTAGGTACCTACTAATTATATTGCGCCCTGCTGCTTCGACTCTTTTGCATACCTCTTTATTTGGCTGAGAGTATCACTTGATGTTCCAAGAGAGAAACTCGATTTGATTTTTCTTGCGTTATGATCTTTAACCTGCGATGTCTCTGAGCGTTTCTTCTTATACGCTCCCTGCGCCTGACAGTTCTATTTTCCTCCGATCCCCGATAAACTTCGTAATTTCTTATTATACCTTTCCATTTGATCATAAGCTTCCTTCTCCTTCAACAGACTGGTCTAGGCTTCCATTGTTCCACATCTATGTCTGCATATCTTCTGGTGATTTTTTTCCTAAACAGCTTCCTCGTCTCCAACGATATCTTCTTGACTTACAATGCGTACTTCTTCACCTTGGACGCTTTCTTAGCTTGAGGTTTTCAGCCCTGCACATCCGTCGATCTTCCTTCATCTAATGTTTTCCTTGGTTTCATAGCAGGAGAATGTTTCCGGTTGTTCTACTCGTATCTTGTATTGCATCTTTTGTATCCAGTTTCTCTCTTTTGCGTGATAATATATTTTTTCTCATTTTTTGTGCATTTTTCTTCCAATTAACTTTCATGCTGTATTTTTGAACCACTTCCTCCATTTAATTTAGGAAATCCTTTGGTTTGGCTTTGTGCTTTGATGAACGGATCTTGTCAATTTCATTCCAATTCACAAAAATCCTTCAAAACCTTTTCTGTTGCTTCTTTTATAGCGTTATTAAAATATTATTGACCGAGATTTCATATTTATTTAACTTCTATATTCATTCTTTTATAAGCTCTTCAATCTTTCATGTACAACGTGAAAGCTTGGTTGTCTTAGGACTTATTAATCGTTCTTATATTGGAATTTATTTTATCAGAATTTCCTTGATTCTATAGCACGCATTGTTTTATAAAATCTCATCCAAATCCATGCATAAATTATAAATAACTTTTTTGGTGAGGAAGGGTTTCACTAATGCTAAAGATCATGTGGTTAGTGGATAAGCCCACTCCTTGAAAACTTAGATATTAGTTCCTACAATCCATTTCCTAATATCTAGTGTCGTATATTTGTTTTTTTTTTCAATTATGCCCGACAAAAGACATGTTGCTCTTTAGGAAAGTCAAAGTGAATACTTGTTATCTTCATTTTTGACAATGACTTTCAGTTTAACATTTTATTATCCAAGCCCCAGTTGGCATACATGAAATGCAGGTAAGTAAAACCGTAGTTCATTAATTACCGAGATTTATAAACCTCTTTGAATTTCAGTTGGCTCTAACAAGCGCTGGCAGGGAATGTTTAACATTTTTTTCGACATTGAGGTAAAAAAAAATATTTATGAAATTTATTAGTATAGGTATTCTTGGTATTTGTTATTCGCAGGTATGTACTATTCGTACCATGCTTCGGGAAAATATGCTGTATCAAAGCGTATAGGTACCTGACTTCTAACTCCGAACAGCTTCACCCTGTAATTTAATACAACTGGTAATTTATTGTATTAACATGCGGATAGCGTGTAGCTAACGTTTTCATCGGCATGAAAGACTAACTCTTTTGGTGGTGTATCAATTTTGTGAGGTCCAGCAGGTGTTGCTTTTTGTCCGTGTGAAAAAGCGATGAATAAAACAATCGTCGTTCCTATTTTACTAGAGTTTACGTGAAAGTCCACCATTAGGATCAATAAAAACCGCGCTTTCGAGCCAAACGACTGTGGTTATGGCTACGCGCAGGAAAAAGCCGTTTTTCGAAAGGCATTACGTGATATACGGTTGCTATGTGGACTTGCTCAATATCGTCCATTTGCGTTTCCACGTTCGTGACGCACGGGCATAACAGAGAGAGAGGAGTTATTTTTATCACCAGCGCCGTAGGTCGGGATTTTACCATCTTCTTAGCCAACGGCGTTATTCAAACAACCTACGTATAAAGTTTAAGCTCTTAACGAGGATTACGCGTCAAATCGGTGATTTTTTTTTAAGGCCGTCTGCTTTACTCTTGGACTGTGTTCATGCGATGGGAACTGCGCCATCGTTTCCCGTTTGCCAATGTTATATGCGAGTGGGCTTTCAAAACGTATCCAGTCACATTTTCGTACCCAAGCTTCTAACTATTCTAATGACAGCGTTATCGACTCACAAGTGATGAAACGTATTTGGAAAGAAGATAGGTCTCGAACATATTGCTTTGGAGAAGACAGCTTTCGTGTGACAGTTTCGTGAAACCTGAACATAATGTGCAATACCGTAGAAGATATAGTTTCGTGAAACTTAAAAAACAGTTTCGTGAAACTTTAAAAACAGTTTCGTGAAACTTTAACATAATGTGCAATACCGTAGAAGATATATTGTTTTCTACAGAACTCAAGGTCTCCTTTGAGATTCAAAGTGAGCGAAAAAGTCAAAATAGTTGACCATTCCAAGACTATTTGATTAGTTTTTAAATGTAGATTATTTTAGTTCCTTAAGCACATTTCTCAGATAAACGGGAGCACAGTGGTAATATTAGCTGACTCTACACGGTTTGGAAGTTGGGGAAAAAACATCCCACGAAGTGGAATAATCTGCTCTGGAAACATTTGAAATTGCGCATAGTGAAAAAAAGTTCATAAAATGGTCGCAGGTACCGATAGTACCAGGCAATGCAATCTGACAGGATCAGAATAAAAATTTAATATTCCTGAATAAAAATTCCAGTCGGGCCAAGTTCCGGAGTAGTGTTCATGTTGATTCGGAAAAATTGCTTGTTCCATGGAGCGGTAGTAACTAAATTTTTAAGAGACGAGTTTCATCTGCTTTATTTAAATATTCATAATTGCCAGGCGAGATATGGTGGAAAATCATCTTAATGACTAAAAAGTTATATTGTACTGTCCGTTTTTAAAGTTTACCGTAAAATATGTCTTAAGTCGTTAGTTAAATATTGTTAAAATAGTCGGAATGACAGCTCTAACTTACGCGGTTGTCGTTTAGGCCAAGAGGACGTCAAATGTCCAATTAGATGTGCATGACATGGCACCTTGTCTTAACATATTTTGAAAAAGTATACATTGGACTTAATGCAAATGAAGGGCTAGCTATTGATGGAAACAATGGGAATTAGGATCCGCCATATTAGTCTTAGATTCCTTGGGTTAGTTGGTTACTCATGGCTACAGCAAAGAGAAAGTGTTCATTTTGTAACTTGGAAGATGTTGTTTTAATTCACAAATAAGTATTTAAAAAGTAGGATGTAAGTGAAACAAGATTGCTTGCACTAAGTAAAGCTTGCTCAAACCCCAGTGAGCACATTTTTGTATGGATATTAAACTTCCAATGCTTCTTATTTACTTGCTTAGCGGTAATACGGAAAAGGTTTGGCTGCTAACTCAATTATTGCGTGTTCAACATGTATTTCGATACCAAGAATTCAATTAGGGATTGCTGTTGGTAGCCTAGAACTCCAAGTACGGAAGGGTGGCAAACTCGCGCAGATGGTTACGTTTATTGGAAAATCCAAGTAGTTTTAATATTATGATGCTTTATGGAGAATTGATCATGAATAAAATGTCACTTTTCTTCTCTTGCCAACGTTTCAAAACTTTATTGATTCATCTTCAGGGCTTGAGGTGGAACAATAAAGTTTCGAAACGTTGGCAAAAGAAGAAAAGTGACATTTTACTCATGACCAATTCTCCATAAAGCATCATAGCATGAAATAGTGGTCAATAAACAACTCTCTTCAAGTAATTTTAATGCAATTCGTAATTAACACATAAATGCTAAATGATCAATTATATATTTATATACTTAGGATATGGACAACTTTATTTGAGAAATAAAAGTAGAGCAATGTGAACTCATCGTAGCCCTTGGTAGTATTTGGTCTTTCGCTAGCCGTGAATAAACTCACTGATAGGACTACGTGACAATACTGGAAGAAAGCAGCCTCTCTTTAATTTAAAATCAAAGCACTGTTATTTTATTTAAACGCGCTATGCTGCGAAATAATGCAAGAATGCATGATTATATTTCTTAAGGATTTCAAGGATTTAATTGTATCCTCGCTTGTTAAAATTATTATGGATTGACTCATATTTGGGGTTTTAAAGTTACTTAGCTTTTAGTTATACTCTTAACTATATAGAGTCATGTTTTAAAAGTAAGTATTAAGAAGCAATTTAATGCTGCTCCCTCGTAAATTGAGTTCCACAGGGCTCTATCTTGAGTGTAAAGCTATTTTCATTGCAATTATCGACGTTGTAAAATTAATCAAGGCAGGGTGTTAAGGCCGTTGTTTGTGGAAGATCTGGAGATTTTTGGACGTTCAGTCAAATTAACCAGCTCATTAAGGCACATAACAGGCTTTAATAAACATACGTCAAGTGTGGTATCGATTTAAAGCCTATGGTTAATCGAAAGAGATAACGATATTTGTTTGTTTTCACCGGATCCGTTTTCACTCGTTATCAAAGTTATGTTTGTGCAATGCATCCTTCGTTGTGGAATCGATCAGTTATTTTTGGGAATGACCATGGACTAATTAAAATGGAGGGACTCTATAGGCTTTCTGAAATATAGTTGATTAGTGGTTTAAATAATTTCTGTACTTAAGGCGTTCGATGTTTGTTTTAGAAAGACGATAACGGATTTAAATTAGACGTAATATAGTGTGGTAAAAACTTGATCGAGTAGCTTTTCTTGGTGATCTTCTAGTGGTGATTGTTATTATCGAATAGCAATTATTGGTAAGGTGATTGTGAACTATGGTCATTTGCGAAATTAAAGAGTGGTGCTTTAGGATTATGTTTAGGAAAACGAGGAATGGTGACACAGAACGGTGGCGTCGGCAATAGTCTACTCCTAGCGTAGGCTGTCAAAGTGTCCGCAGTTATACGTCCCATCTGACGGACGGCGGACTGCACTTCAAGGTGGTTGGAGCGATTTCTGTTTATGAATAAATTTGCGTGAAACTTTGCCTACATGTCCTTATTAGTAATATCTATCGATGAAAGTAAAAAAAACTGCATTTTACCGATTTGGTTTCTTGGCAATTCAATGCTCTTTTAAAACGTAGCCTTATGGCTTATTACATATAATTCGTAATAATTCGATTTGTACACATGAAAATATTTTCTCCTGAACGCAAAATAATACGTTTCATATTATTATAATGGTAGCTAACAAAATATGCCGAGTAAAAAAAGCGTATTTTGATATGATTTTTGCTTAAATTTTGGATTCCGCGTCGAAAATCCAAGTCATACCAATGCTTTAATAAAGGTGAAATATTAAAAATATAATTCTTGTATTATTTACATTACTGCATGTGTGATGATTTCCACCGTATGTACTTCAGTGAAATGTAGTCCAATAAATGCTTTTCCGACTTATTTGCAAAGTCATGAAAATGTGCATTATGCAAAATGTGTTCGTCCTGAATGTTTTAGAGGATATTCTCTGATAGTGCTACTATTGATTAAAGCAAATAAAAAAAACGATTCTTTGGGCCTCCTAAACAAGGTTCTCTGAAGTGCTCTCCACATGGCACCCAAATGGGAACATTCCACTGAATACTAATCTTCGCAATTGATAGATATGATTTCTTGGCCCTTGGGATGGGAAGACAATAACATGTCTAATATCTTACTGAAGAACATTGCTAACGGTGTATAATATTGGTCTACGGCCAACCATTGAGGCCGGCTCTTCGCCCTGAGAAAATACTCTGCTATAAGCCATCTGCAGGAATATTTTGATATGCAATTATGTATTTAACGGTATTAGGCTTGGCTATGCCGTCACCTGATGATGACATAACATGCCGAAACCTAGGTCAAAATAAATTATATTTTCTCAGATGGAATTTTTAATTGTTATTTTTTCGTTACTTCTGTGAAACTAAGTTGCAAAAAAATTACCCGTGAATACATACGTAAGTTTTGATATGTTGTTTTTATCCCCTAGATTTCAGGGAATTTAATGAGGAGACAGGGGCTACGAGGCCACCAAGCCTTCGTTTGGTAAGGGGAAGGTTGAAAATTCCAATCCGTACTTCACGCCTGTTTTTGAAGATGAGCCGAAGCCACCTTCTGCCTTGAGCTTTAGCAGTGATTTCATATCCAATGGAATTTAATTCATATTCTAGATAAAAAATTTAATTCCACTTAGTGTGGCTTCGCGACAGAGCTTTAAGTAGCCGTGAAAATGACTCACTTTAAAATCAAAACAGATCGGATTACTTTTTGGTCAATTCTCTTAGCTCACTAATGCCACTTTCCATTGTTTCCTTCTGAACTCATTACCGGGAGGATAATGATGAAACTCCAGTAAGATTTCGTGGAGGGTTTGCACGTTGACATTTTTATCTTTACATGACGTTAGGAGGTGCATGAGGTATGTGTCAGTTACACTTAATTCTTAGGGTAAGAATAACAAATAGTTGTCCGACAGACAAAGAGAATTGACCAGACTGTATTCATTATCGCAACTTATTTAATTTCTCGGTGAGCCAAATATGATCGCAGCTAGATGTATATTTGTTTTCCCCGTTGTTGATGAGTTTTATTTGTTTTTCGAATGAGAATTCACTCATTTTCGAGGATTTCTCATGCTCATCAATCATTAACTTAAATGAACCACATTTCCATTTTATGTACTGCTTAGAGTCAGCAGCTGTTGGTCTCAACTATCAAAGGTGGAATTTGGGGGTCAGACACCTCTGATTCTAAGTTGGCGGTATGGAAGGGAATGTGCCCCATTTACCTCCCTTCTCCCCACAACACTGGCGGGCTCTTCAACTTTTGCTGATCACGTCTGTTGCCAGAGATTTGAAAGATAGAAAGGAAGCGTATAAAATCCCTGTAGATCCGAGTAATATGACTACTGATATTAATCATAACTCATAAATGAGTCCAGAAGTCACCAATATAAATGTTGGACTGTAATCTGAATGGCATAAGAATATACTAACTATGGTTAAATGTTTGTTATCGGGAGAATGCTGCACATTGCTACAAAACATCTGACCTACACGCGTATTTGTTGTAGAGCATACTGTAATATTATGGTTATCTTCCATTTCTCATTTGCAATTTGAGTACACTATTTTCCCTTTCTTAGTCTATAATAGCATATTTACGTTTTCTTTGTGATTTACGTTCAACACCAGAATGGCGCTTCATAATGGAGTGCTACAGAGAATATTTCCTGTCACCGTGTACCGATTTAAATGACTTAAAGCTGAGCTTATATCTGAGGGGTGGAAATTATTCATAATTGAGCAACTCAGCGGCCGATGGACGATGCACTAATCCGATGGAATGTCCATTTATCTCTAGGCGTGCGCGAAATGGGGACTTTTAGATCCGTTTTGCCGAAGGGGAGAACGAGAGAAACCTCGCACGTTGCGTCACGCGCAATGGCGGCTCCAAGAGGGGGGGTTAATTAGTAGGGGTAATTCCCCCCCAAAAACCCGGTATATTTCATCTATTTTTTCTTAATTTTACACATAGTTTTGTTACGATTTCCCGGGACGAAACCCCCGGACTCCCCTTATCCTGGGAAGTGTTCCATTCCTCCAAGAGCCAGACCACTGGCTCTTGGAGGAATGGAACACTTGCCCCCCCCCTCCCGGTTGCCCCCTCCCCGAAACTCTGGTCTGGAGCCGCCCCTGGTCACGCGTGCTGCATTTGCAACGACAGAGAGAGGAGAGAGAGAGAGAGAGAGAATAGAGAGAGGATAGAGAGAGAGTACGGTGCGTTCGAACCACGCGGAAGGAATCTCATCGCGGGGAGCCATTAATTTGAATTGTTCGCAGCCTTTCTTGAAGGGAGATGATTTTTTTCCGCCGCGTGAATTTTGCACGAACGTGCGGCATTTGCGTCGCAGCCAGCAGTCTCCCTCATCTATCCCCTTCTCTATCCCTCCCTCCCCCTTGAACCCCCTCCCCCCGCCACACCCCCTCTCTGGGCCCTCTTCCTCTCTCCTTCGACTCCTCTCCTCCTACGACATGTCTCTCTCTCTCTCTGTCTGACCCCTCACCCCCTGCCCTCCCCCCTGCCCCTCATCGCCCCCTCAATACCATCGCCTCCCGCTACAGCTTCTTGCCCTGCAGAGTCCCTTTGACAAGGAAACCCACTTTGTAATTCATAACTTATTTAAACTTCTCCTTCCTTCCGTCCTCCGGTCCTTTGGGCTCTCCCCTTTCCTCTCCCCGCCCCCCGAATAAGAATCCCTCACCCCACCCACCCTCACCCCACCCACTCCCTCCCTTCTCCCCTTACCCTCCCTTTTCCCTCCATTTCTTTTTCTTAAACCTCCCCCGCCCTATCCTCCCCCCCCCCTCACCTCGCGTGGAGCGTTACTACCGCAGCCTTCTTTCAGTCCTCTTTTCCCGTCATAACGTCTTTCGCCTAACCTTCTCCGCGCTCTCTCAATTTGCTCCTCCCACCCTCTCTTCGCCGCCCCTCCTCCGGGTCCTCGACCCCCAAACCTCCCCGACTTTCACCCCTTCAACCTTCTGCACACTTACAGTGTTCCCTAAGGCACGCTAGAAGTTTTCATGTTTGCCCGAGCACTGCTGATCCTCTCTCTCCCCCAACCCCTTCCCACACCCCTCAATTGCTCCCGTACCTCCTCCTCCTCCTTCTCCTTATTCTCCCTATTTCACAATTTTTTTTCATTTTTCATGTTTTTATTAATTATGACTTCTTTTTTAATTATAGATTTGTAATTTTATAAATATTTTATTTCACATTTATTTGTACGTATCAGCCCCCCTATTCATTCTTGTTTTGTGCTTCAAACATAGTTTTCTTTAGTACATTAGCTTTATCTATTAGTAGGTTTTTGCAAGTTTTCCACACTCCCCCTTTCATGTGTGGGTGGTTTCCTGCAGTGAGTTTTTTCGTTAAGGATGTCATCTCCTTATTCCTTACGTTTTCCCGACAATCGTGCATATCTTTCTACATTGTTTATATTCAATTTTATTTTTTATAAAATAATGATGGTCATTTTTTTATATAATTTTAATAGTCAAACTGTTGTTGTTTCATAGATATATTTGACGAAGGGCTAGATGGAAGAAGAGACTGTCCCAGTCTCAATCTCGCCCCAATAAATTCGCATTATTATTATGATTACTACTTGACGACTTTGGCGCTCCGGTCTCCCTCAACTACGGCTCAAAGGTTGTTTGAGCGTGATACTGCAACAAATGAAATTCGTTGTATCTGGCTTAATCACGAAGACAAATATATCACCTTTCTGATGGTACCGAAGTGTCAGCAACTTATCGCACTACATTTCGAAAAATTCGATTCAGAAATATAACGACGAGTAGTTCGTTCTTTCCTCGATTATTTCAAAAATAAAGAAAACTCGAAAAGACTTTGGCTGTAAAGATGTTTTCGATATGAAGATTGAAAAAAATAAGTCAAATCAAATCCTCAATTTTTTAAAATTTAGTAAGCTACTGAGAAGTTGAGGCTTAAAAATAAAATTTTGGACCATTAATATTACAACAATTAATTCTTTGATCTGTTAATGGCTTCAGGCGTAATTTTGTGGAACAGCTTCATGATTGAAAGGAAAATCTTGGAGAGTTCCACATAAATCTATTTTGTGAAACTCACTCACGAGTTATTCTTTGATCTTCTTAAATGATGAAATGCAAGACTAGGATGGTCTTCGCTATGACTAGAGAAATATCTCGCTCAAACTTAACTAAGGGGGTCTGATTGGCGCGGTGGCTAGAGCACGGTGGGATGACTGAGGGCGAGGGGAGTAAAGACAGAGGGGCGAGGGGGGACAGTAACTTTAATCGGCAACGCCTCACCGCCACCATCGCATGACGTAATGAACGGTGAACAGGGGTCAATCAAAATCGACTTTGATTACCCCACAGAGTAAGACTCTGTGGATTACCCGCATAGCAGAAAGCTCCTAGTAAATTCCAATTTTATATTTGCTTTATTCGACTATTATTCCTTTATTCGTCCCTTAAAATCCCTGATTTATTTTATACATGAAGCTAATTTGAGGTAAGGTATCAATTTATGCGCTGATAGTAGAATATCAAGGTAAATATAAGAAAAAAAATAATACTTAAAACATTTATTTTAGCCACTTTCCACCTACAAATATGCCGACGACAAATTAAAAAGTATCAATTACCAATCACTTGCATCGATGGCATTTAGGAACACATCAATAGCATAATGAATTATGTTTCTGCATAGAAATTCATCCGCATCAACACAATTTTACCAACCAGCTAACGCAATACCCCTTCAATAGCAAATTATGAGTCACACTAATAAATACAACAAAGACAATGAGCATAAATTGACGAAGCAACGAACCTATCAACAGAATCAAGAGAGCAAACGACACTCAACCACACAACAAAACCATTGTTTAAATATACTAACCAAAATGAAGCACGCTAATGCTAAAGATAGCAAAATGAAAACCATACATACATTATTTGAGCCATTTTGATCATAGGTCAAGTTCAATAAGGCTTCCGGTAACTATTACAACTTCGCGAAAAAACATTATCATTAATCCAACTCACAGCCGAAAGCTAACGCAATACCACTATGATTTTCAATAAAAAAATGAATCTACATTGTTACAATATTCACTGCAGGTAAATATCACTAAGTATCACCATGGTTGCACGAATAACTGATTAAACACACCGATGGATAGCGGCGAAATGAATGCAATAGAACACATTAGGTATAATAAACTGCACTCGCGTAATGAGAACACACGTGAAAAGAACAGGATACCAGGGAACTCAGGGAAATTGATTACCTCGGAATCAACGCAACTTCACAGAAAATTCGTCATTTTTAATGCAAAACACAGACACGACAGACACTCTGCGGATGGAGGACATCTTGGGGTGGGTTGTTCGGGAGCGTAGGGAAATTTGAAATACGTTGCCGGGAGCCGGTGATTGGTCGTTCGTATGACGTCACGCGACTGTGGCGGCGAGGCGTTACCGATTATAGTTTATGTCCCCCCTTGCCCCTCTGTCCTATCCCCCTAGCCTTCAGTCATCCTCCCGTGGCTAGAGTACTGTCTTTCCAATTGGAAGGCTCGAGTTTGATTGCCGACGGGGGAAAATTTTTCATAGGCAATCCGACTCTTACTCGGGAGATTTGAGGAGAGTACTTCCAAGTGCAATACTGCTTCCGTCGGATTGAACGATAAACCGACTTCTTTCAAAAGCAGAATGCAAACGTCCCTCCACCCTTCTCTCCGACCTCCAACTCCCACTACTTCCAGTGTCTTTTCTCTTTCCCGGTCTGAGGCGCAAATTTGTGCGGAAAAACTTAAATTGCAGCCTCGGCGAAAGATCGTGACAAATGCGCGGTGGCCAAGTTTGGTACTGGAAGGGTACATATCCTCAAAACCGGTCACTGCGGAAGAATGAGTCATACCTGCGAGCCTTTATTCACTTTCAACTGCCCTGTGTGAAGTTGCTCACACAGTTTTAATTATGCACAAGGCTAATCAGACTCTCCGAGGGTTGAACATTTTTCACTTACATTCCTCACCTCCATATCATTTACCTTAGGCTCCTTCCGTGAAGAAACTTTCTCGCAAAAGCTTGTGGCATCCGCCTGCCACAAGCTTTTGTGTGAGTTGTTGATTGAAGGAACTATATGACTTTCCGACTCACCTTTTTACATTCCTTCCTTTTTCTCTACGTGTGTTTGTGAGTCGACCTCCCAACCCAATCCACCATGGATATCCTCCTCCTCCTCTTCCTCCACAAGGCCGTCCTCTCCCTTCCCCTCCAACCTCACATCCACCCACTCCCCCCGCCCTCCGTCTTTCGCCCGTACCTCCCCCGCCTCAGCCGACTGTCTGTCTGTGCAGTCCCTTCCACCAGAGAGAGCACTCGCTGCCTTGTTCCCCTGTCTCGTTACTCGGCTGGGTTTATAGTCAGCACTATGGTGAAATATTATTATTATTATTTTATCTTTTGCCGTAAATTCCGGGAGTTTTACTTTTGTCCTGACGCTCGGAGAGGGGGGGGGGAGGCGGGAGGATAAAGTTCTGCCTAGGGCCAGGTGCGCGATTAAATTAGCATATTTGACGTGAGCCTTTAGTCACGCCGCAGTGACTTAGTTCATTTATTGAGGCGTAATTTTTATGGACGTAGCGCTTTTAAAGCGCTTCTCCCGGCGAGTTGTATGGCGTCGTTTCTCTTCGCTAGACAAGGGCGATGCATGCTTAATTTTTGCGGGACTCATTTGCATACGAACTACGTTGACAAAGTTTTTTATAATCAAAGAGAAAAACGTTTCATTTTTGTATTTCTTAACATAATTTGGATTAAACTCACCCAGAGTAGTTTTGGCTTCATTAGCTGCATCATTTATAAGGTAATGTATCTCAGTGAATTACATTTTTCAGCATATTGAAGGTACTTTTATGTGAACGAATTATATACCATTGAATTGATCGGATTACGCAACATAATTTAATCCATCATGTATTCTAGCTGCTCATCATATTGCTTGTGAGCTTTTATCAGCTTAGTGGATGCATATTAAAGGATAGTTACCCACACAACTCGGTGTAGTTTCCGATTATTTTTCTAATGTTACCAAGTATTTAGTAAATTTAATTGATGACACTTGTTTTAGGAAGGTAGTGCTTGGGTGGTTGGAATTGATTGAGATAAAGTTCTTTTAGGGTTAAAGCTTTACAGATTCATTACTAGCATATTGCTAGAATAGATTGGTACTTGTATAATTAGTAATATCTGTTATGGACCCAAGGACGTCCATTTTATCCTCTAGCCAAATTCGCTGTGCCGCCGAGTAACAGTATTGTTTAAAATTAATGGCAGTTTTAATGTCTCACTTGTTTATGTTTGGATGCAAATTTTCGATCTCTGTTTCACGTTTCATTGGGTGTACCAGTGATAATGCCTGGGAGCGACAACGCGTGTTTTGCTTCCTATCATGGTGATTGCTGAACTCTTGTTTCCAACATACCGCGGTTATTTTCTCCAATTTGATCTAGGACTGGAGATGGATGAAGTTTTTTTTTAATTTTCTCTCGCATTATTAAGTATAGAGCAATCGCATAGTTCGTGACCAATATGGCATATTCATTCTGCCGGCGAAGCGATTTCATGGGAGGAGTTAATTGTGAATAATAATTCTAACAATAAAATACTCCTCGAAATTTAATGTTCCATAATAATTGTTTCAAGCACATTGGTGCGGATTTTGTCTTTTCTTTGTCACATGTGGTTGCATTTAATCTGTTTAAAGGTACATGTTTATTATTTTACTGAACATGAAATACATGTGCACCATTTTTAATGCCAAGAAATATTTGTTTTTAGTCATTTTGGCGTAATTAATGTGCCAAAATAATTTCATTAGATGAGGATCGCATACGAAACGTTCGTATGCGATATAAACTCCTATGTATTATAACAAGGGGGAACATGTAAATTAACTGAGGGTCATTAGCGTTTTCCGATATAGCATGTATTAAAAAACAATTGTATTTATTTTAACTTCAATAGAATAAGAAAAGCACATTCATCAGGAAAATGACGTTACACTTGAAAAAACATGCACATCACTTAAAAAGTGGAACGGTTTTGAGCTAAGAAAATATTTAGTCAATAATTGGAATATCATGGGAATCAATGAGAAATTCAACCCTGGATATAATATTTTGTGACTTTAAAATATAAAAGAATTAGCATTCCACGATGAGAATGGGACTAAAATATTTATTTTATAGCTTCCTATATTCATGTGGTGATACTACAATACTTCAGTTTGAATGCAAGAATTCCGTGTTTTTTTCTCTTTTTCGTGGTTAGAACTATGGGAGTGAAATTTATTGGCGCGCAATATGGAAATCAATGGACTGATAAAGTCAAATTACATTCCAAACATGTTTTCCTTTACATTTATCATTGAATTTGCATTCATGTTGAAAATAATATTTTTGCTACATTTGTTCGTGACTTTATTCTTTATCAGTCCAGTTTGTCAAAATTCAGTTGACATATCTTTTTGTTATATTCTGCTAATACTCTGTATATTCTTTTGTAATTTTTATGTACCAATGAAAAACGCATTTACTAATTGAATGCTTGTGGCAGTGAATTGGAATAGATAATTTTTCCCTTCCCTTTTTCCATCATTTAGGTTAGAATTCCTTAATTCTAACCTAAATGATGGGTCCATACTTCTTGACATCCATACATCTACTTTGCTTGCGATATCCATGCACCTTTTAGTAATTCCAACTGTGTTTGTGAATTCACTTTTTAAAAGTTTCCTCGGAAGATGCAGGCAATTTGCATGGGAGCTGCTTATAATTTGTTGTTGTGATTAAGATTTTAATAAATTAACAATGATATTCGATTGGGAAGTGCCGTAATTTAAGCCGTAAATTTTCAGCTACTTAGTCAAACATGCATCGCACATTGGTGATAAATAAATAAAATCTTACGCAATAGAGCAGTAAAAATGAAATCAGTATTTAGTTATCAACCGTTAGATTGCACATGCATATGATATCTTTTTAAAAAGATAACTCAAAAGTTTTTGATTAAACGTGGATACGACCAAAAATGATATTGCGGCCTATTTTTGCATACTTCACATTGTTTATCTAAATATTCCGTTGATAAATAAGTTTTTTTTCTAATCAGAGGAAGGAAGATTTATTTGGCTGCTCGAAGGGCAAATGCTGCGGGAAACGTCGCTTATCTGACAAAACGCTTACATGAGAAGGGAATGATTTCGTAAGATGTAATTTATGTTTTGCATCTGTATCTGTCACCGGTGGAAGAGTTGACTATTGTCACGAAGACGGGAGCCTTCGCCAGACGGGAACCTTCGCCACTCGGACACATTCGTTCCGTTTGCCATACTTCCGTACAACTGAAAGGAAATGAGCCTCTTCAACGAGAGCAATATTTTGACAAAGAGTGGACTTTTGAGGAGGTGGTACGGCAACCGCCAACTCTCCGGGAAGAGAAAGGTCTTAGAAAGTTTCCCCGAGTCGTCAGACCAATACGTTATCGACGCTTTTTGTTTACAATCGCCGGAACCGAACTGGGTAAAGAGAAAGATGTTTACTCACGCCAAACATGAAGTCCCTGTTTGCGTATTTTTATGGAAATTTAGGAGAACGATGATTTTTAAGGCCCTTCTACATTTTCTTGAAGCAGGTGCGTTATGGTAATCGTGCTAATTTTCGTTGTTTCCTGGTAATTTTTCCCTCTCTCTATATGTTATCACAAACTACCTTGGCAGAAATACATTCAATTTTCCTTGGTAGAATAAAGATATGCTTCTGTTATAAGGTAACTCTTGTTAATAAATAAATACATAAAAAATTTAATGATTATAATATCATTTTATTAGTTGATTAGGCAGATAGGTTCTGCTGATAGAAATGAGACGAATAGATGTTCAGCTGCTAAGTCGCAATTGGTTCAAGTTGAAGGCCATTAGGAATGAAGGAAAGAAGCGATTCCGCTTGATATGCTTTTGGAAGTAAAAAGTTCATTGCAAATGAACTTTTTACTTACTATTGCAAAAGTTCATGTTCATTCCTAAAACAATCTGGTTAGTCAGGTCTGGCCTTCATCGGTAATATTTCTGTTTGATTAATTTCCGCTATTATCTTAATTTAATTCATCAGCTAAATTTTATCTTTTATTTGAATTGTTTGACAAAATAACCCTTTTACCAAAGTTAGCACCCAACCATCCCTCGAGTTACACGCAAAAGTTGGGAAATGAAGGAGAAAATTCAGTTAGGCACATAGTTATCGCTCCATAAACAATCCATTTATCGTCGGAGAATCGTGGTTTACGCAAGATTTAATATAACAGCACATTTCCTATAAACATTTTCTCTAGATTGGCTCATATTAGGATTAGTTGAGCGTGAATTTCTATATTGTTTCTGAAAGAAAACGCTGTTCTTAAACTTTGGGACGTTTGGAGAGTAATTAAGGAGGCCCTTCTGTTTAGGTGAGGCGGCGCGCCGCGGCGTGACCAAATATAACCATTGCTGGGAGCGTGGTGGCGTAGTGGGTAGAGCGCTTGGCTACTGATCGAAGGGTCCAGGATTCAAATCCGGGTGAAGCCTTTGAACGCCCCCGAGCAAAAAATGCTCTGAGTGCTAGGTGGCCCAGGGAAAGGAACTGGCCCCCCTACCCTGAATGTGTGAAATCACATGCCTGTAGCTTAGTTGAGCTCTACCTTCAACTATCCAAACCAACCTTCGGGTTGAATCACTGAGTGAAAAGCTACACACTTATTGATATTATACTCTCAATTTTCAGCGCTGCAAATAAAACATAAAACAAAGGGAACAACGGGTTAAATAGGTATAATTAAACCTGATGTTTCCCATTGGAGAATATAATCACTGTTCTGGTGGACAGCGAGTAAATGTTGATATAATATTTCCCTCGATAGAAAACACATCCACTTTGAATACACCAATCAAACATTACACATGCCTGGTAATGCTTGAACTGCATATAGAATGGATTACTATCGCGAGGATATGTTTCTTTAAATGTATTGACAGCATTGCAGAATTATATGATCAGGGAGTACTGTAATAATACATAAAAGTGATTCAGACCAATATTACATCCAATTTGGTTTAAGCTCGAGAAGTGATGATAATTGCTCAGCCCATCGGTGATTGCATTAAGATAAGCAGCGCCATAGTACAAGAAATTAGTACTGCTGACATACAAAATATTTTACCTTAAACGTTATATATGTTTATCTATGGTAATGGCTAGTTTTGAATTTTCGTCTCTTGAATTCTGTTTTTCAGACATGGGTACGCCTTAATTATCAACTCCGTAATTGTGAATTAAGTCGGGTTAATTATAAATAGTGGAACAAATTAAGATTTCCTCGAATAGGTACTGCTAAGAAGGGGTATCCGAGAGAGACATTTGCATTATGATATTTTCCGGTGAAATTTTCTCTCCGATTTGCGAATGCTCTAGGACTGAGCAAGTCGTCGTTCACTTTTTCTTGAAGTTCGGTAAAGAGCTTGCTTTCATAGCCGGAGGTGTGTCTATTTCCCGAACGTATTTTTTTCCAGCTAACAAACCCTTCCCTGCTTCTTCCTCATCCCCCCTTTATCTCTCTCTCTTCATCCCCGCTTATCCACATCTCTCCATTCTCCCGTCCTCCTCTCTCCCTCCCTCTCCTCTCCTTCTGCACTTTCCAATTGCTAAACTGTCACCGGCAACCTCTCTAGAGTTTCATCAGTGGAGGGGGAGGTCCACCCCTTCTTGTCCTTATTTTTTTTCCATTTTCCACCCCGAACACACCCCCCTCCCCCACCTACCCACCTTTAGCCCGCACTCTGCCTACTCTCCTTTTTCCATTTGCTTCCGCATTTTAAAACTTTCCTTGCAATTTGCGTGCTAAGGACGTGTCCTCCGTATTACTTATTATTCGCGTCTCAGGAGCCTGGCGGGTGGGAGGGACGGAGGAAGTTCTGCATTTGTCGTCTTTTTTGTTTTGTTTTGTTTTGTTTTCTGCTTGTATACCTTTTTCCCTCTCCCTCCCTTTCTTTACCTCATCCAACTTTGTTTCGCGTGCGGCTTCTGAAGAGATAGTCGAAGGCGTCAAGGAACACAGTTGGCGGGGGGTTTCGCTCGACGTCAAATGGGAAGAATAGATCGGGGCCAGGGATTGATCTTGTGAGAAGTGGATAATGAGCGGGAAAACGAATCCGCTGTTTTGAATGAAAGAGAAACAACAAGAGATAAGAGCTCCACACAGAGATGCTCGTGAAGAGAAGACTTCCGATAAATATTTTCATAAGATATTGGAAAATAATAAGGAAACATTTTGAAATGTACGCGAGAAGATTTGAGGTGATGAGTAATTCAAAAGGTAGCCAAATTATAATTTATTGAAGCGATATACTTCACGTATAAAACGGACTTGTTTTGTATGTGTTAAAAACATCCTATTTGTGTTTTAAACCACGGCAATAGTACATAAATAGAGAATTTACCTATAGGTGGAAACTGGTTATATCCCTTTGGTGCTCGTGGCAGTTTTCCTCATTTATGAGTATTAATAATGTCCTGTCATAATTCGCATAATATTTCGTGATAATTATTTTTGCTAGAGCGATCTGTGTGCTGTGCACACCCCTGAAACTGGATTGGAAAGGATCCATAGAATTGTGAGTTTGTATGTAGCCAGAGACTTGTGTGAATACAATCCTCTCGAGTGGTTGTGCTAAGGGCCTAAGGCACACAGTAAGGCCTGAAGTCCTAGGGTATAGATGGGTTTTGTATCTTAGGTAGGTATTGTACGGAGGTAGGCCTTTTTCCATTGGGAAGGAAATGAAGAATGTAGCAGGAAAAACTCATAAAGTTGCATTATTTTAGGGAAGATAGCTGAGAGGATGGCGACTTGGTTTATAAACTGTATGGGCAAGTCGTGGGGGTCGGTGGATTTTGATTTGATATTTTTAAATTCCTTTAGTAGCGTATCGGAGTGATGTATTTTTGAATAAAAATTGTCAGGGTTGAACGGTACTGTCAAATTGAGAGGCGAAGAGACAAGTGCCCTGGGTGTACTAGGGAGAGGCAGATAAGAAAAATATGAGCCTTATTCCTCAATTTGAAGGGTAAGGGGGATTTGCTTTTTGAGGAAATAATTTGCAGACGGTGAAGTTCAGCCCATAAAGACGCGGAATTTCGAACTCTGGAGAATATGTTGGATAAATATACTTTGTTGGACTTCCGAATTCCAGTTTGCGTTTCATTACGCAAAATTTTAAAAGCTGTGTACGTCTCAGCATTGTCCGTTCTAACAAAACTCTTTCACTTGTGATCTCTTTTTCGCATTTACGCTCTTACCTCATTTGTTATCGGGGCGGTGTCTTGGATAGAAGGTCTTTATTGGGGCAGAGTAACTTAGGATGTCGAGTAGTTTCGATGAGAAGGCAGCAACTTTTTCGTCAATTGATCGCTTCTCGGATACCTCAAACTCACTCAAACTCTCTAAATCGATTTTACTCTACAGGTTTTCCTGGTTGGTTTTATTTAAAGCACGGTGGCAGAAGTGGGATTGCGTGAATGATTCATGAATGAATTTCAAATTTGTATAATAGAGTTCATTTCACAAAATTAATTTGGTTCAGTGCAACGCCTTTTAACGCTTTGAGTCATTCATAAGGACTTCCACATATCCTTATATCATGAGAATGACTTCAGGCGTGAGCGTGCTTTGAGGTAAACTAAGTAGTAACTAACTAAACTTGTGGATTATTCGATTGATTGGTTGATTTCATGATGATTATGCAATACCTCAATATCTCGCTGGAAGCCATAAATGATGTAAACTCGAAATGTTTTTTCCCCTTCCATCCCTGCCAAATACGAATTATGCGTAATTTTCATGGTGCCTAACCTATTTGGGACGAAAAGGTGGAATTGGTAAGTGCTTTTCCTCATATCTTTATGCATAAAATTCACTCTCTCCTTCGGAGACGGTCAAGTTACAATTCCGGCTAACTAATTTTCCCTCTTCTCATTAATTATAATAAGTGGTTCACTTTTGAATGTTCTCCAGGAAGTATGCAAATACACCAAAGCAAAAAGTTGGCATATGCGTTTTTCAATGAGATTTTGATGCGTTGGAATGAATATGTTCCGGACAAAAACCTCTTAATGACGTAAAACTCTTGTATTAGTAAAACATGATGATGTAAGGCTTGACTTTCTGGAAATTATGGATATCCATTTTGAGAAAAACCAGCTCTGTAATTTCCCCAAAATTTATTTTACTGGGGCAACGCGCGTTTCACCACACTTGCACTGCCTGTGGAAATTACAAAGTTGGTTTTTCTCAACATGGATTCTTGTATTAGCTTCCGTGAACATTTAATTTTGCTAATATTGGTGTCGTGCATAATTGAATCCAAGCACATAGTGTACTCAATGTGGCTTTCTTTATTTTCTCCGGGTATTAATTCTAACCACAAACGAATGCTCGTCCTTGAAATGTTTCCCTCCATTCATGTGGCGTCCTTCTTCGCGCTTTCTTTGAAGGCGAGTGTGGTGGGATAGAAAAGGTTTTTCGCCGTTCGATGAGCTCAGTATCGTGGGAGGAAGAAAACGATGACATTTCGAAGAAAATAGCGCTGGTGAAAGTCTCGGAGAGCCGCGGAATTGAAATTTTAATTGCCGTGTTGGGAACTTTCGACTACTTTGACCCTTCTTCTGTCGTGAAAAACCTTGCAAAAACAGAGTTGTCCACGTTGACATTCAAGGCTTGTTCCTGCTGTGAATAAATTGAACAAAAAGTTGCTTTGATTCACACACGCGGAGGAACCTCCTTAAGTTGTAATCTTATGTTCAGTGTGACCCAACTTTAAAAAAAACAACAACATTCTACGTATTATTACCATGTGAGCCACCTCAAGGGTGGATGGCATGGGGTGTTAAAACACCAGCCACCGAAGAAGGGATTGAATGGGGAAAAGAAATTGGAAGGGGGAATGGGGGAAAGGACAGATGTGTTTTGACGAGGTGTCTTAGTGTCTCGCTTTGTTAGCACATTGGCCACACGAACGTTTAAGGTGGTTTTTACTTATGTGCAGATTCGCGTGGAACTTTGCATAAGTGGCTTAATTAGTAATATCTATGTATAGATAAAAGTGAAAAAAATTGCGTTACCGATTTGGTTTCTTGGCGCTTCAATGCTATTTTAAAAGTAGCCTCATAGCAAAAGACATATATTTTGAAATAATTCTTTTCCCATACACGCGAAATGACACGTTTCGTATTATTATAATCGTTCCTAACAGATAATAAGGTATCATGTCGAGAAAAAATATAAATGTATTCAGATATAGTTTTCGCTTAAATTTCGAATACTGCACCAAAGGTCAAAGTCATATAAGTCAATGCTTTAATAAGGGCGAAAATTTTGAAATATATTATTTTTGCTTAATTCACTGCATGCATGGTGATTTCCTCCATATAAACAGATGGAGGGTAGTTCGAGCGAAAAACCACTTCACTTAGAATGTGATGAATTTGACCTCATTTTAAAGAAAAAACTCATCTTTCCAATTATATCAATATATTACCCCTTTCCGAAATACTTATCGAGCAATTTGCCTGAAAATAAAAGCTGTTTTACATGGGACAGATTCCGCTAGGTATACGCTCCCGCTGTGCGCTCCAGAGGGAGAATATTGAAAAAATTAGGAATTTATAGCTCCCTGATTTCGTAAAGAAACTAACGGTTTGTAGATTGTATGTTTGATCAACTATTTGTAAAAATTAATCTATATCTTACCGCAGTAATTTTTACAGAATTGCATAAAAACCTGCTGTTTTGAAGGCTTTTTAGCCGTACGGTGTGAAAACATGAGTCGAGTTAGAGACTTATTTAGCTTTATTTATTTAATTACTGAGAATTTTTGTCGCATATAACTATATTTCTGCACCATTAATATTACAGTATTTTATTCACACTTCTCAATGACGCTGAGATTAAAATATAAAATTCGAACATGGTCTACATTATGACTAGGAAACTATCTCGCTCAAACTACCTTTAAATGAGATAAATGTACTTTGGATCTTATCCTACCTACCTACTCATTGAAAAACGTATCCCCGGTATAATAAGACCAAAAAAGTCGTACCTTTCCTGCGCGTGTTTTTCGAAAATTGAACATGAAAATATGTCTATGGAATATGAAATTATGTCTAGGGAAATATTTCGCTCAAACTACCTTAAGTGAAGTGTGGCACAAGAGTTTTTTTTATCGAATTATTTGAAACGTTATTGAAAAGTGCACTCAATGACTCACGATTACAGCTCCAGCCACCTTAAAACGGCGTGCCTGCCCACGGTGCAGTATCCGGTGAGGGCGGGAAGGGGGATGGGTGGGGAGAATGGGAGGGAGGAGGGTTTGGGGGAATGGGGGAGGGAGTGGGAGGATTCACGGAGGTCCGTCTGGTCCCCGACTCCTCTGTCCGGTGGCTCTTTACGTGATGCCCGGTGGGTGTCCCGCTTGCATTTATTTGGCCGAGAGTGAGAATCTGTCGCCTGCGGGAGGGTACTGGGAGAGTGAGAGATCTGCTTCCATACATTCACTCGTGCGCGTATTATTAAGGAGAGTGCAGAAAGTGAGTCCGAAATGGAAAAAAAGCACCGTTAATAAATAACTAAATAAATGAATGAATGGCATGCAAGAGGAGGAGTAGGTGGGAGTGTATTTTTTCCCCTAGTTCCGCGAGTGTGGAGATCAAAGGAGAAAGATGGAGAGAGAAGAGTGAGAAGGTTGGAAGGGCTGAGGGAGAGGGGTTGGGGGGGATAAGGGGAGGGATGTGAGGGACACTTGCATTCTGAAGGGTTGGGGGGGCGGGGCTGTGTGCGGGAGGTCGGTATCCTTTTATTCTCCGCCGCCGTGCAGCGAGCGAAGGTGGCTGAAGGGAGACCCCGTCCCCGCCCCCAAACACCCCCGTCAACCCCCCGAGGGGAAGAAGGGAGGCGCGGGAGGCCGTCGCAGGTGGGAGGTGACGTGTTAGTGGTGGGGCGGGCGGGGGAGAAATAAAAGCAAATCGTAAAGCGAAGAGTGTATGGCTTTATGTATTTATGCGCGGGAGAGCGGACCGACTCGCGTGCGCACGCTCAAGCGCTCTTCCTCCTCCCTCCTTTTTTATTTCGTTCTTTTTTTTCTCCCTCTCTCGAGACCTTTAATCCTTGGAGAGTGAGTGAGTGAGTTGGGGTTGCGTATGAAGGGGGTTGCATTGTCCCCTCGTCTCCCCCCTCCACAACCCGAGCGACCTCGTGGCTTTTGCGCGCGAGCTCCGCGGATATGGACGTATTGAAAGAGCTTCAGCCTCGAAATCGGTTCGGGATGGCAGAAATATAAAGGAAACGACGAATTGACGGATGCGTGGGGAAGATTTTGCAAACTGATTTTACGCGAGGGCTCAGGCGAAAACCGTTTGAATGTGATTTTTAATGTCGGACCTTCTCATGCGTCTTATGTTTTTAATCCGCCGTTTATTTGAACCCATACATCCGTTCCCGTATGTTTGCCGTATTAATGAACACACAGAAATTTTTTAACAAATTAATCGATTTAATGACCAAGTATAACTGTTAGGACCAGTAGTAGAAGAAATCCCTCAAATATATATTTCCAGGAGATTCAGTTTTAATGAGGGTTCAGAAAGTATTAAATTCTTCTACTGTTTCATTCCTCAGACAATAATTTTGGTGAGTTGGACGATATTTTTTTCCGTTTCTTTTCAGAAGAATTTAATCATTTCAGTTTGGGCTTCTAGAATTCATTTCTTTGAAATAGCTGGTGGACTCCGGAATGTAATTAGGGGTTCAGAAAGTTTAGAATGGATGACTCCGCAAATACAAGTTTCTAATTAGAGAGAAATATGTGTCTGTGAAAGGCGCGCACAAAAGGGAGGAAAGGATGGAGGAAGTGGGTAACAATGGTGGATGCCTTCGGTAATCCCAGGGAACGATCGTCTTGGAATCCCAAATGGCGTCGCAATTATTCCAAATCAATAAAAGCCAAGATTCATACCAAGCCATTCCTAGGGGGACGCTTCCTCAATTCATTTTCCTGGATGACATTTTGAAGCTTCCGAGGAGACTTTATTTTCAGTTTTTGAAACTGCAGATGTGACTAAGAGATGGGATGTGATCCTTATGTGAGGGTCGACGGGAGTAGAACAATTTTTGAAGTTATGTTCTAGGGTGCGAACACCTTTAGCGGATGCTGGATTGCGATTAGCTTGGATTCAATTCAGTGCGCTGGCCTTCACTTTATGAAGTAATTATCGACCAGTTTCTTTTCCTCAGGGCTCATATCAGGACCATTTTCTCAGGGTTTCTCTGTAAAACTCTCAACGTATTGAAGTTTTCTCATTCATACTCCATTAAGGAGGTTCCACCGGGACTCGGTTGGTGAAAATGAAAAATAAATTCCACCTTTTCTTTTGTATTGTTTCAAAAATGCTGTTTTGATACATGACGTGCTTAGCTATTATAAAAAACAAAAAAAAGGTATAAAGTATGCTGGTTAGTTGACCAATGTATTTTTATCAAACGCATTTTCCAACCATAGGAGTCGACTGTAACACCATTTCCATTGAATCAACGCATTTTTGCTTCAATTAAATCAATGAATTTCTAATAACTCACAGTATGTGTTGGCAGATCACACCATTTTATTATCTTTCGATCCCCTGAGCAAATTTTCTTCTAATGAACAGTTTTTCTAAAAAATGTTCAATATATTGTTTTCTCTCATGATTAATAAATTCTCCCACTAGAAGCGATGTATTTTCAAGTTCAATTTTCGGGATAATAGCGTGGAAGGGTAGTGTTCATATTGTTAATATGAAACAAATGACATATTTTCCTGTGAGAAGCCAGGATGTGAATTAAATGGCATTTTATGGAGGAAGCACCTTAAGGTTTCGATGGATTTTGTTAATGGAGTAGGGACATCGCGCGTGAATGCGGCGCTGGCAATGGACGGGTAGGTGCTGGCGCGTGGGTTCTTTTGTGATGAGTTACACACAACTTCCGCTACTTCATAAATTTATTACTCAAACCCTGATTAATTGCATTAGCAGTGCGTATACTTAATAGTATTCCAATACTATGAGACTAGTCGGAAATAATTATGTGGACCAGAGGAAAATTGCAAATGATACGTTGTCATGAATAATTTTCACCGCCTCCAGCCGTCCTATGCATATGCGAAAGCGCTAGTTGTTTCATCATTGAACCTTATTCGAAAGATGAGGACCCTGTGATTTTGAATGCCAGACTAAAACTTGTTGAAAGTTCGCATAGAAATATCGCATATTTCTCTGGTTTACATGTGACATTCATCACTACAACTCCATGAGTAAGAACGTTTCTGATCGGAACGGCAAACGTTATAAAACCAATAAAACACAATAGGAATCATAGGTGTATATTTTCATTCTTGCCTCAAAGTATTTGCAAATGTAGCACAAGATACTGCCAAGAAATTCGTGTTAAGGTAGACTGACTTATTGGGTACTTTCTGATATATTGAATACATATTTACTTTCCCTTGCATAACATTTGTACAAAAATGCTCAACTTCATTCTATTCGCGGCGAAACCTATGATTACTTTTATTTAGCAATAAATTAGTGCGATATTCCACAGATGAAAAATCATTCGCCTTGACCGGGATTCGAACCCGGATCCCTAATCCTAACCAGGATTCTAATCCCGGTCAAGGCGAATGATTTTTCCTCTGTGGAATATCGCACTTTTGTGCACTAGCGGGTGACTCCATAAAGGTAACTACCGTGTCCCAGTATCCTCAAAATTAGCAATTAATAGCTGGTTTTAACGCTCTTCCCCAAACTCAGAAGTGACCGTTTACCGTTCGCCAGATAAGAATACGTTATGGGTTTCCCGATATAATGGTTGGCTGCAGCTGTATAACTGATTAAACAACCACATACACCATTAAAGCGATGAGATGAAATTGGAATTCAGCGTAATATTTCGTAAAACTACATATTCCGTGTCATAGCCACGGCATGGCCATGTATGTTATTACATAATTTTGCCTTCACAATTCTTCCACAATAAATGATTATTCACGGTCATAAGGATCGTTACAGCAGCAATTAATACCAGGAGCTTGAAATTGGGGATTGAATGCGTGGTGGTTCATTCCCGTTCCAACGGAACCACTGTAAACATCCGAATATTCAAGTATTTGAATTATGTTCCCCATGAATTCAAGGGCGCCGTGCCCGATCGCAAAAAGCAAATTCTCATCGGACATCAATCGTCGTTTGTAATTAGTAAAACAAACGCGTCGACGCTAACATCATTAACATTTATATCGAATCTAACCGAAAACAAACGAAGCCAATCGGACATTTCCCATGAATAGCTAAAGGGGGAGGAGGGGGGAAGGTGGGGTTTGGAGACTCACACAGGCTCACACGATGGCGCGCACACAAACGACGAGGAATCGATAATGAACGTTAACTTGTTGGAAGACGACAGGCGGATCCCTCTTTGCGATTCTTTTCCCTTCCTCTTCCCGCTCTCATTTCCCGCGACGAAGGAATTTTGGGAAGCGCGGGTGAGGCACAGGGGATTCCCGGGACTCATCCCAACCATCTTTTCTGCCTCTCAGGTGTCACTCACCCCCCAACATCTCCACATACAAGCCCGGGACTTCAATGCACTCACACTATACTCACTTCGGGTCCCCTCGGGCGGAGTCCACTGGAGGGCGCGGGAAAATAAATTCAGTCTACGAGTCCCTCTCTCTCTCTCTCTTCGCATCTCATTTACATCTACACCTATTCTACATCCACATACAGACCGACGATTAAAATTTAGACTTAATCTATTATGTAAGTTCCAAACCGATTTTTTATCTGACGACGTTAATAATATTTTACGAAATCCGACATACTACGGTAGATCTGATAATGAGAATAAAATTAGGGAGCTAAACTGCAGAATGGGCAGATTTAAAATTTAATTTTTCCCGCGAACGATAAGAGATCATAACAGCTGCCAATGTTGTAGATGTAGATCTACAAATTACCATGATAGCCACCTCAAGGTTGTGTGGCAGGGGGTGAGTAGTCACCAAAATGCATCACACTATACCCTAAAGTTAGTGTAACTACGACTATTGATGCATTAGCATAAATCGCTAATGCTTGTCACGAGTGCCTCACAAGAATGCACTACACTATAGATATGTTACCAATGTTAGAGGAACCGTTAGTATTTATGTATTTTGCAACTTTAAAAACAGACATAAATTCAAGAATTATGCTGAAAACATGCACGGAGTGCTGTAAGTACTTGGTAGCAGATAGGGATATTAGGGAGTACTACTACTACTAAGAACTACACTACCTATCGACAAACCTAGTTAAAAGTCTCACTGGCAGCTGTTATGACCTCTTATCGTTCGCGGGAAAATTACATTTTAAATCTGTCCGTTCTGCAGTCTAGTTCCCTAATTTTATTCTAATTATCTGATCTGCAGTAGTAGGTATGTCGTAATTCGTAAAATATTATCACCGTTGTCGGAGAATAAATTGGTTTGGAACGTACATAATAGATTAAGTCTAAATTTTAATCGACGGTCTTTGTATGTATGAACCCTTTCTCCATCTCGCTCAATTCTGCCTACAAAATATAACCAGAAATATACCACGTAGCTGATTGTTTTCCAAAGTATCCTTCGCGTATAGTTCAGTATAATCTACTCAAGTTCCTCAATTCATCTTATTGTTAGTGGCATCTTTTTGTAGCAGTTGGAAGGTTGATGGCTCTACCGAAGGCGCGAAGGTTCCATCACAACGGCGAGTGATCAGTCGTTGTGGTCCAGAACAGTGTGATTTATTAAGCCACTATAAGCTTTTCGGAGCTTATCAACATCTGTTTTTTGTTCAAAATAATGGGTTCCACGGATATATGTATAATTTCTTTAATTGATCTCTTTTTTCTGTGTTTCATTGTCTAAGATACCAAATTTGTCGAAATAAAATATATACTTGATGTAAGCAGGTTGACACCGGCACAGGATACATTTGTGTTGGCTATATCCGATTTATGGTTAGATATTCTGTTGCTAAAGGAGACTGTCTCAGGCTTGACATACATACACATGACAACGTCCGTTTCCCACTAGTACAAATGCGATGCATTGATTTTACATCATTTCGACGCCAACGATATCGTCCCATCTTCCTCTTAGTTTTCTTTGGGAGGTGACCGACAGCCGAGGCCATTAGGGCCATTTATAAGGGGTGGTTAAATTGACAAGGGAAGGATTATTTGGGGGAATAGAGTACTCTAGGAGAGAAACGCGGCGCCGGCGCAATCCTAACGAGAGACTGCTAGGGATCCAGGGTTTTATGACCCTTCCGACGGAGTGATAGATTCTCTCGAAATGCTGCCCTCAACTACCTGGGGACCGGGATTTCATAGAAAAATCTCCGGCAGTGACTGGATTCAAACCCGTACTCTCAAGATGGGAAATCAGTACTCTGGCCAATATACCAACCCGATTCCCGATTTCTTTATCTCCCCAGTTCCACACTCTCTTTATCGTGAGTGTCGGAATTCGATTGATATTCTCGTAAAGAATTTCGTGTGCTGTCTTCCTTCTTCTACATCAGGAATTCCCAACCAGGGGTGCGAGGTAGCATTCCAGGGTGTGCAAGGTAACATTTCGGTTCTATGTTTATATTAAGGGTATTTTTTTACGAAACTTTAATTTGCTGTAATATTTTTTATTTTCCATATATTTAATTTTTGTTTATATGCGTATGGTTAAAAATTGATTTTTCAAATTTTTTTGATCACCTTCACATTTATTCTTAAATAAATTATTAGTTAATGTGTGCGACGTATTACTTTAAGGGGGGCGAGAACATATAATAAAATAATAATATAGTATATAAGAATAAAAAAGGTTGGGAACCACCGCTCTGCATGCATCCATCCAGTTCACCCCATCGCCTCATCTCCCCTATCCTTCTCCTTCCCTCCCTTCCCCCACAGTAGGTGGTGGAGTTGGACCCGCATCCCCGCCTCAGTTCGTTTCTCACGGTACGCTCTTCCTAACCTCCCTCCCCCCCCCCCTGGAGCCTGAAGGGCCGGAGCGTGCGGGCGATGGAAGAGCAGAACGCGAAAGGTCCGTCCACCGCCACCAGCGGTTCACATGCTTCCCTCATGGACTGTCGTCTCTGGTCCACCCTCCCTCCCTCATTCTCCCCTTCCCATCCCCCCACTCTCGTTCGCCCTCCGCCACTCTTCTGTTTCACCGTCCGCTTCCCTTCATGGTCCGGTCTGGCGGGGTCTAGAATCGAATTGAATCATAATTTTGGAAAAGGGCTCTTCTCAGATTTTTGAAAATTTTCAAGAGACAAAAAAAATAAATTTTACCATTTATGCAAATCCTGCTGAAAGCTTTACGAAAAGCAGATATGAACTCTTCTCGCTCATATAACATGTGCTTATACAGGTGAGAAAATAGGGAAAACGTCCCTTTTCGAAATTCATGACTGAATGGAAAAATTCGATTCGATTGTCTTCAATGCAGGGTGGCGGTAGAACTAGAAAAATCCCAGCCTATCAAAAACATGTGGGGATATCAGAGAAGTTTAGGAAATTAAAAGCTAATTCAGGATTTTCACGGAAAGGGCTAAAAGTGAAAGTTAACGCTTACGGTCGCCATAACGCACAGTGCATTTTGAGTGCCCTTTTTAGTTAATGACAATTGAAGTCTTGCGCGAGTATTTTATTCCAGAATATAATTTAATGGTGCTTATATTAGAGGAAGAGGAACTTAATGCACGCAAGAATCCGCGGCATTAAAAATGAAATATTTTCAAATAAAAAAACAGATATTTAGGCAGGTGGACCTACCTCTTGAACGTATCTCTTTTTGTTACCTTAGCCTCCAAATAATTTGACAAGGATGTAAGCCTGCAATTGTTTTGGATGCATCTGCAATGATGGAAGTAATTAACGCTCTGCGTGACCTGATGAGGTAAGTAAGCATAAATACTACTTAATCAATCGAGGAAAAGGGGATTACACTCTGATCAAACCACACGCTCAGTCAAAGACTCTTCTTGCCATCTCTTCCGCCTTCTCATGAGCTCAGTATTTTCAGTCCGTCAAAAGGATACTTCTGGAAGTTTGTGCAAAGGTTGGCCATGTGTATTGCGATGAATTAGATCAAAATTTATACACGAAACACTTTGTAGTTAAGAGTAGTGATTGTGATGTGTCTCATTTTATATTTTAAATGGTGCATTGAATTACTGATGCAAAGGAGACTTACTATCTGAAGAGGGAGGTGGCTTTACGATAATGTCATATCTCTTGGTATTTCAATAGGCAAGTGGAGTAATTACGCAATTGACCATTCGATTGACTTTTTTTATCCTAGAAGTTTTTGTATTTGACCAGAAATGTAGTTAACTTTGAAGAAACAGCAAAAATATTTCATTCTTTCGAATTGGGTCAACGAATGCTGAAAATGGAGAAAACCCTGGAGAAGAGGCCTTTCATAGCGATTGGATAAAAACGATATGCATCGTTATAATGTTAGGTACCTTGTGCATGGTTAATATATGTTGGTAAAATTATAAAAATAGTCAAAATTTATCTGATGAAAAGGTAGAAGAAAGCCTATAAAAGAGGGGTATAGTTAAGTCCTCGGTTGACATACAGATAACAGCATTTTTTAACTTGGGAAAAATCATTTTCTGAAGCAAATTGACTCAAGATAACCCTAAAACCCCGACTCCTCTGGCACGATGATCATTGGTGGGATTGTCACGGTAAGGTATCGAAGGCGCAGATTGGTCCTGTAACAACTAACTCAGCAGTGAATGAGAGCGATGTAAGCACGCTTGGCTGTATAAATACGGCGTAGAAAGCAAGGAAGAAGCACGACATTAGCGTCCCTTGCCTTGTATTCTCATACGTGGCATGATGGTTTTCCTTCTGATCCTTACATTGCCATTGTATAAAACTCCGATCTTACTACTTTGACCCAACTTCTCAAACTCAAGCTTTGCCCGGCATATTGCGAATCGAGGGTTGGACAAGGGATGGAACCGGGCCCCCTTACCGCTTGCCTAATCGACCGCCAGGTCGACTGTTGGTTTAAAACGACCCACGATTTGATGAGTTCAGAAGAGATGATGGAGAAAGAAGACTGAAGAAATAGCTCATTACAATTTGTCATAATGAACCCACAGAGATAAAGCCAATACAAAAATGAAAAATTAGAGTTGGGGATAATTTTCATTTTTTTTGCAGACTATGGACTGCTTATTGGGATATTAAGTGTTCTACTATACCATTACTGACTGAATACCTAGTAAGTTATGTTGACTAAGCGCACAAAAATTATCATCTTCAACAAACTCCATGCGGATGACTGCATGATCCAATATTGGTCCAAATTACTATTTCGAGGGGTGTTAATTCCTTTTCTAAAGTGAATAGTAGAAGAGCTTTGCGAAAATGATTTTGTGCCATTTGGAACAATCTTCTCTTCATTATTTCATATTAAAACCTTGAAATATAGAAGTATTGCTAAGGCATGGTCGTCTTTGCATATTAATAACGTAATAATTTCACGAGATATATATAAGATCGCATTCCGAGAGCTAAAGACAAACGACACTTTTAGCACCAAAATACGTAACAATGATTGAGGTAGAATACTAAATGAATACATATGCCCTTAAAGCTGGTTAAAATAATTAAAGCATTAGTGAACACAGCGGATGAAAATGGTTTGACGAGAAGGGAAAACAGGGGTCCAGTACCCTTATCCGATTTCGTATTCACGGTTGCCTTGATGTGGAGAATGGGATATTTCCTTGTTCGTTTTTATTTTCATCCGGGAATGCCGACTCCCGACCGAGGAAAAGCCCCACCCCCGCCCCTTCCTTCCGGGCGCTTCGTTAAGCGGAGGTTATCTCCGAGGACGCTATTTGCATTCCGGTCGAAGTGGCGTGCTCCTCCACTCCCAACTCGGGGCGCGTCGTCGCCCGTTTTCGGCAAGCCGCCACCGGCATCTCCTCCGGTGAGTCGCCTCCGATCCCATGTGTTGCCAGCCGACGCGGCTTTAAACTGATAATTTTCTTCGAGAGAGAGAGAGAGTTGCATCGGAGAGGGAGGGAGAGGTTGGTGAGAGAGGGAAATCAGACGAGGCGAGCGCTCTCGCGCCATTCAATATGCGTTGGGTGGTGGGACGGGGGAGTCGTGTTTACGCGGGGGACGACGACGGTCTGGTCGGAATCGGCAGGAGGGCGAAATAAGGTTTCTCGTCGAACGAGGGCGGGCATTGTGAAGAGAGAGAGAGAGGGCAATGCGATGCAGGGCGCAGAGGAATTGGGGAGGGAAATGGGGTGGGGGGAGGAGGGGCGAATGTTAGCGGAAGGAAGGAACGGAGAGGAAGAAAGAGGACGGGAGAATTTTTATGCGTAGCGATTACGTATATGTGAGCGAGTGTTTGCACAAGGCCCTACTTCCCATTCTGTTATCCTTTTCTGAATACCTAAAGCTCTCGGACCGCTTTGAATGGGAAGATGGGGGGTGAGTGGATGTATCGCGGCTTGAGGACCCTGGAGGAGAAGGAAGGCAGGGGGTTGGGAAGAGAGAGGTGGGGCTTCGGGCGACGTCAGGGACTGGAAGGGGTCTTGGAGGAATATGTGGGGAGAAGAGAGGGAAGAGAAGGGTGATGGAGGGGGGAGACCCACTGAGGATATGGAATAGAGGTCGGGGAGGGGTTATGGCATATTCACGGAGGATATAAAAATAAATAATGTGGGGCAATAAGCGTTTTCATTCTTTGCCCAGGGTTCACCTTTTCTCAAGGAGGGGGGGGGGGGGGGGTCGGCAGATCCAGGGGGAGCGGTGGAAGAAATATGGAGTCGAGGACACGGAGGAAAGGTATTCACCATTCAGCCTTGTGTGCATACAAAGGAGGAGGAGAGGGGGACGAGTGGATGGATGGATTTTTTTCTTCGTCGGTCGCCTGCGTTGCTCACTCGAACGACATTCATGTTGCTGCTAATAAAACCAAAGGCACAGTCAACGTTCCTCACAATGCATTCTCCGGTTGGAAAAGAAACAGAGTTGGACAATGCCACAGCCTGTGGAAAGAATACTTGCCTTTCGTCAATGATTATTTAATTAGATAGTGCCAATTTTCTCGCTCTAAGCCACGATCAAGTCTATCCACGTCACGAAACGTTTAGGATGCTCGAGGCTGTTGTCTCTCTTATCCGCCGGTGCGAGTGGTTTCCGATGTGGATTTGCTTCCTGTAGATGATAAGAAATTATTCATTTACTGTGAAAATCCTTTTTTTTTGCTCTTCGGAAAGTGACTTTATCACGAATCACTTCAGATATCCGGAAGTGAACACTATGTACCTGAGATTTAACTAAGATAAAATTCATAAAAATTTTTGATTCCATTTTGAATTACAAATACCCGACACATGTCATGCATACAAACCTGGCCATCCAAGTAACACAGCAATATGTTGCGCAAATTTCAATTAGTTAGTAAATAAATTAAAGGTCTCTAAAGTTTTTAATGCTCAAAAGTAACGTTCAGACGAAAATTCAAATATCAATCTTAAAGCTTATATTTCGATCAATATGATCAGCATAAAACATTTTTTTTAAGTGTGTCAATGCAATTAGAGCTATACGCTAAAAAGGTGTACACGCATCTAGTTCTTGTAAACACTCAATTTTTAACTGTCTATCATTTGAGTTAGGAGACAGTGCCTCCCCCTGTACTTATCCTTTCTTCCCGAGAGAAGGGATTTGCAATTCTCTAGCGTCGGTGACACTTGGCGCTCGAGCAGTTGGAGCAGTCAGACGGGGGTGTGTTCCTTCGCCGGCAGAGAAATAGGCACTCGTGGATCGTCCCGGCAATGTGATTACTCCGAGAGTGAGCTCATCTATTTAACCCGTCGAACTCGAGCAACCCCGTTGTATACTGCTCCTCTTCAAGATGAATCAAGACCCGTGAATCGAATGAGTCCTCACCACAGTGCTCAGTGCTCCTTTAAATTCTTTTTCTAAAGTCGATGAGTCATTCCCACGGAATTTTTTTTCAATCGAACTTGAGCGTGGTTGGAAGTCAACAGTACTGCGTGACAGACGGTATTCACTACTAGTGTTATCGATGCCGGCCGATGATGTGCTTTTCTTTATTTAGTGATGAGAGCGGTAGGCTGTGTTGGCGATTGTTTGTGAGGCCCACTAGTGCGTGGAAGTGTCGGGAAACAAGCCAGTTGGGAGCGATGTGTATACTTCACTTGTATGTCAGCCTGAGCCGCCTGAGCATAGCGTTGCGCGTCACGGGCTCCGAACCCGCGTGCAGTCGACTGGCCGGCACAATTTGGCCCTTCGGTCTCTGAAACTCTTAAGACTGCTCAGCTGGGAGTATCGTCGCCTATCGGAAGGCCTTTGTGTGGATATTCCGAAGCCAGTCTCAGATAGTATCGACTAGGGTCTTCCCCATCTCCGGTGGATGGTCTTTCGGTTCTTCTGTCCCAGCACGCTGACGTGGATGGTCGTCCCACGGGAGTAATTGTTCTTCTCCAACGCGTCCAACGCGTCGGAGCTCCCAGTGGGAAGTTGAATCCAGTCGTCGGAAAAAATCCGCAGTTCTGGTCGGGAAGACTTCCTCGATCGGTGGCGTCTTCGCAACCTCCCGAGTCCAGGGCGCCTCGTTTTTGGACGCCGGAGTCAATGTGAACGTCCGTATTCCACGCTCAACGCCGCACCGATGAATTCGTATTGGCTGTCGACATATGGAAAGAACATTCATCAGTGCTGCCACATTCAGTTGTGCTGGAGAGGGCTAATAAAGCGGTAAGTGTACACATGCATGCCTTCGAGGCAGACACCATGTCTGTTCCTTGGAGGCTCCTTGGAGTTGTGAGTCCTTGGCTAAAGTCGAAACGCCTTTCGAGTTCTTTTCTCATTGTCGGAAAGACATGGCGCCATTATGAATGAATTGAAATTCTAAGGGGGTAAAGAATCGCAATGTGTTGACAATGGGGACTGTACAAAAGCGGAGACACAGCTTGATGGAGGGGAGGCAAGAAATCAGGCAGTTTGGATTACGTACATTGGTGACCTGACCCCGCAAGTGTTTCATACTATGCGATATCAGACTTAAAGTGCCCTAAATCAGCGCGATTCACTTGATATGTACATTTTAAGAACTTATGTAATTAAGGTTGAGGAAGAATTTTAACCCAATGTACAAAATTAAATCGCTAAAATTTAAATTAACCCAATTATGAAGTACAAATTAAGTTCTTATTTAAATGAAAGTAGGGACTGTTAGAAATACCCATTGATATATATGTTCGTATTTTTTGTCATACGTCCCATCGTCCTCAGTTTCGTTGTTGTTTTGTTTTGCTGTCGATTGGGAAATATGTACCAGACTATAGTTTTCATAGCAGTAATTAAACTATTAACAAACAGTCAAGTCGTATCAGTGTCTCTTTCCAGTTACTTATGATATAGTGTCGTGTCCGAGAATCATCAGGTGCATACGAAACCCATAAAATGATTGTCGAACTTCGCGATCCATAACGCACCAAAATGATAGTTTTCTTTAACATTTGTCAGCCTATTAGGAAGTGTTAACAGCAATCATTGTAATGTTATATAGGAAATAATCAGACAAGAAAACCCATAAAATACTGCTTGATAATATTAACTAAGACTGAGAGGGAGCTGTAAGGATCACTTTGGCTTTTATTTGAAAAGAGGTCCATGTAAAATCATCAGCTTGAATCGCACGCGGTTTCATTTGTGATAGGTCTTTTGGAAAATAAAAGGCATAGAGGAACGTAATTTCTATGCGAAACCGATGTAACGAGTCCGCTCGCATATTAGTAAAGCTTAAGGATTACCATCGATCAAATTTGGTTTAATTAAGTTTGTTATAAATCAATTAATAAGTAGGTATCATGGTCACAAATTTTCCTTTGGCAATAGTAAGTCCTTAATCGTAGTCTTAACCTCACGCTCGCCCTTTCGGAAAGCTTAGTCAATGGATGTTACCAGGATTTAATCAAACGCTGAAATTTTAATGTATTCTGCGGTGAACTGTACTCAAGAGACGTAGAAACCGATTAAATGAGTTCAATTTACCACCAGTATAGCTTACAAATGACCATTAATGAAAGTTGTTTTAGTCATTTTTTTAGTTAATTTTGGTCTGATTAATTGGGTATCATGGTTGCACATTTTCCTATGGTGTTTGCATTTGAAATCATGAATTTAAAAGGTGTAGGTAGATATTCAATGGGTTTTGTGCCACTTTTTTTGGAAGTTTTTGATATACATAATATTCTGACGTATTTTTATCAGTATAGAATGACTTGGAGGGCGGTATATATGATAGTAACTTGGAATTAAGGAGCATTGGTGGGTACAGTTAATTCTAAGTCCTAATATTTGGGAGATCACTAAATATCAGAAGGACGTTTATTCGTCAGCTTAAATGCGCGATCAGGAATTTATTTAAATTATTAATATGGTTTATTGCCTTGATATAAGAATGTGAGGTGTAATATGAGCAGTTAAATGATCAAAAAAATAATTTATTTTGGCAATTTGTCGCTGATTGAATTTATATGAGGGCTTTTCAATCTTTGTAAGTATTAGTTTGACGACTTTGACTTTTAGTAAACGTTAAGCATACGCATATTTTCAGCAAATTCCTCTATCCATTCCCGTCAAGCCCGTATCCCGCCAAATATCCAGCCCGTCAAGTTTCCATGTTTGAATAATTGAAATACCTTTCACTCGTCTTTTACGACGAAGTAGTTGTTTTCCGTTGGCTCATCGTCAGTTGACATCGAGATTCATTTGTGAAACTCCCTAGCGAGATGGATGAGCCAGCAAGGCAGGATGACAAAAGTGCAACCCTGCGGTAACTGGTTTTTATTATAAACGCTAATACGTCTGAATTATCCTTAGGTAGCAATCTCTTTGCCTCACCAGAGGGCTAGCTAAAGAATCCTAAGAATTATACAGGACTTAAGTTCATGTAGTACCTGCTCAAGACAGGATCTCCAAAATATGAAATACTAAAAAGAGGATGAATATTTTGCAGTAGATGAATGCAGGTTAAGGAAATAAGGAAGGACTGATTATTAAATTTATGGTCAACCATTTTTATGCAGGTTAAGAACAATTTTATGATATAGGTATTTCTATAAGCCTGAGGCTCAAATACCATATGGAATCTTTATTTGTGAGGAGTAAGATTTTTTTCATAAGATGAAAAAAATTTTTTCATTATTTTTCTCGGAAAAGATTAGTTTGGCGCTTATGGAATTCCTCTTTACCAAGTTGGAGAATATTATTATTTTTTATCTCCAGGAAATTTCTAATTCACCACCTTTAACCTGTAACTTTGAAGTTTTATAATATCGACCTTTTAATGATTTTTCTTATGAAATATTCTGCCAAACTTTCTTCTCCCGGAATGAACGCAGTTCAGTGAACTTCCTCCTGAAATCCTGAAAACAACGGCCTGAAAACGATCCTGGTCACTGGATCATCGAAGGCCATCTTCTCATACAATTTATTCACGGACAATGCTCTTTGAAACTCTGAAGCGATTTAATGATACCGCCAAACAGAAGAGACGGTGGCTGTTCATTACAGAGATTAAATGGGCTGGGTGGGTGAGGGAGAGGGAAACGGAAAGACTAGACGATTATTCATCTAACGGCAGAAGGACTTAAAAGATTGCTCTAGTGCTCTAGAAGCGATACTCCAAAGATTTTCGGGGCGAGTGAAAATGGATGTGGGGAAGAGGTGGAGAGGGAGGAGGGTGGAAAGGATTGTGCGGGCAGGAACGGGAGAACCGGAGGATCGAGGCGTTAAAAAGAGTTCGGGCGATCGACCAGTTTCCGCGAGCCTCTCTCCTTCCCCCTCATTTAGTTAGCCCCGCATCCACCAGCATTGGAAATACGCCCAACGAGGCATCATGTAATTAGTCTATCGTTCAAAATCGTTTGAATGCATATACACAACTCTTGCAATAATCCCTGGTTATTTTTATTTTTCTTCAACGTTTTAGTTCGTGTATCCATTTTCTACTGAGGGACGAATTTATTTTTTCTTTAGGTACACTTTTTATTGAGATAGATGAAGTTAAATTTACCAAATGGTTAAGCTGTTCTATGTGGGGGTACTGAAATTGTTCAGTCCCATATTACTAGTTATATACGTGAAGTTACGGAGTTGGGGAAAGTAAGACCTGCAGCCTAAGGATTTAAAGTAATTTTGTCCTATATTGAAATTGGTTTGAACCTGGCTTCTCCTCGCAAGTGACCAAGTTCGAATCCAAGGACGAATATTTGTGGATACACTCCTATCCACTTATCCTTCAAGGAAGAAATGACCTCACTTATCAGTCACTTCCCCAAATAACCAAGCAACCATACTATTACTTTGGATAAGTCACAACACTTCGTATCCTCGGATTGATAATTGTTTCCAAAGCAATACGCCGTCGTCAATAGAAATATTTTTATTTTATGTATAGTATGAACCTTGTTATTTTTTTAAAATTTATTTAACAAACAATTTAAAGGTTAAGTCTCCTTAATGTCTAAGAATAGAAAACGAAAATCATATAGTTTATCAATGCTATAAGTTCCAGTTATTTGAGGAGTGGAAAATACGAAAATTTATCAGCAGGGAGATTTATTTATTCGCCGGCCACAATTTTTCAACGACTAATCCTATAACAATAGCCTTTCGGCACTTCCATATTTATCACAAAATATGCTCACAAGCATGACGCCTTAGATGACTCAGTAGTTCTTTGTTCGAAAAACTGTAGTCCGTGAACGTCATGGGAGTGCTTTTCTTGTCAGTGTGATTAAATAGTTATTATTAAGACATTTGGCGCAATAGGTGGGAGTAATTACTGAAGAAACGCAAAGAAATTTACTCTAATTATCGAAAGTAATTAATCGCTGAAAGAAGATATGAAGTGCATGGAAAATTGATGTTGCATCTGGACGAATAAAGTTGAACAGTAGCTCTCGAGGGAGTTGATTGCAAAGTTAACAAGTATATTTATAATCATGATGCATTGTAATCCTTATCTTTAGAAACCCTTTTGCATTATGTACCCCCTCAAGGCATTGGCGTAACTGTTTGGAAGCAGCCTTTGTGGCGGGAGCTGCATAAACCTTGGAAATGTTTACCACACACATACCTGATAATCTGAGACGGAGACGTTCTGTGTAACGTAAAGTTTCTCACGAGCCAATTTCAATCCTAGACGTAAAATCAGTTTTTTAATTTCTGGTTAGTGTTAACCACAGGATGACATAGCCTTTATGTTTACTTGAATGTAGCTGAGAGTTCATGTTTTGTAAATCTTATCGGGCTGTAGGTTAGTTTACGAGCGTGTTATCTATGAGAGAGAGCATCCTCATCGGTTTTCTCAACGAGAAAATATTTACCTGGAGACTAAAAAACCGGGTCTAATTGTTGTAGGGAACTCACTAGCTACCCAGTAGTAGAACAACTACCCAGTATTTCTTTACCAGATCTGCCTTCCATTGCTCTAGTCCCTTGGACTCCCTCGAGATACCTTCCCGTTATTTTCTCCTCTTGTATCTTTGTAACGTATTAATGGTGTCTCAATATGTTCCCAATCCAACGCGTATGCTGCTGCATAGAATCATTTTTTTTCTTCGACAGTATTTCAACCCCCTCGTTTTTCACTTTGTCCTCGAGTTCATCTTCAGCATTATTTTACAGCTCCACGCTTTCTATTCTGTTCAGGTTCGCTTAAGCGAAAAAAAGATTCACACTTTTAATTCTTAGAGTGCCATGACCCACACGGAATTTTCACCCGGCAAAAACTGAAATAGCAAGAATTATATAACTGTCCAATTACTATTAATAATCTGCTATACTTATCTGCAAAATTTTGAATAAAATATGAACTTATGGGTGGAAATAAATACAATGTCACACATGCTTATGCAATAATTTTTCTTTTCACTTCCCCTGCGGTTTTACATTATATTATTCTACACGAAAGAGGAAACACGCTGAGAGCAATTTAACTCAGGTATTCTTGATTGTGGTTGAGTTGTAGTCTCGCCAAAATGTACTGCGTAAATAGTGCGTTGAATGTACTCTTTTGAGCTATTATTTGAAATTATATTAATTTATACTGTTGTGCGTCTATTTCTCTTCATCAAATAACTTTCGCAGCCGAAAATTCATTCGAGGGACTCAGTGTTTGCATCGCGTAGCTCGCCGCCGATTAAAATTGCGTTTTGCAACTCCGGTATGCGTAGTGCCGGCCCACGGCAGGTCCTTGGCGTACGGGGAGGTTGGGGGTTTAAGAGGGTGGGTGTGGGTGGGAGTTGGGGTAAGGGTGCGTGAGAGTACGAGGGTGGTATGGGGCCGGGAAGGGTGGGGTAGGGGCGCGTCTGAAGCAGAGGTAAACACTCCAAGGGGGTGAGGGAAGGGGACTTTGAGATGACTGAGCGGGGGGGAGGGGGGCATGGAAGGATCCCTGGTTGAAGACTCAGTGGAAGAGGATGGGGGAAAAAGGAGAGAAAGGATGAAGACTTGTGCGTAAGGGTGTGAAGGTGGTCCTTGGTAGGGTCAGGCCCGGGGGAGGAGGGATAGTAAGGGGGACGGGGGAGGGACGCGGGTATGGGGAGGGTCCAGGGCTTAGAGCGGAGTGCTTTATAAAGGTTTCATTCGTTCCTTTTAGCTGCCATCAGGCCCTTCTCTCTCTTCTCTTTCTATTTCTTCCGCTTTCTCTTCTTCCTCACCCACTTTCTTCTTCCTCTTCTGGTTTTCTTCTTATTTCGGAGGGAGAAACGCGGACATGGTTCCTGTTTTTCGTTTCCGCCTCCTCCCCCTCAGTCCCTTCTCCACTTCCTCTCCTCTCTTTCTCCGAACCCACTTCTACTCCTTCTCCCCCGTTCCTTCTCCGCCCCCTTCCCAACCCCCACCACCCTCCGACCCTCTTCCGTCACTACACTTTCCGGGAGAAGTCGCGAGGTGAGAGTGTGTCTCTGGGACATCTTTTTCCCGTCATCCCCGCTGCGACTACTTCCATATGCTTTTTTCGAGATAGTGTCCTCGTAGCCGTGGGAAGGGGTGGGAGTTGTTGGAAGATGAAGTGGAGAGAAGGGGGAGAGACGCTTTGTCGAGGGCATGGCCCCAACTGTAGAGGTCATTCCTTGCGTTCCTTATCGTTTCTATCCCTTCAGTCCCTTGGCACGTATTGCTCTCGCTACATCTCTAAATCCTCAAACAGGAGCATACTTCCCTTCCTTTACTCCCGCCTCCCTCGTTCCATTTTTCCTCTCGTGCATCCCTTGGCGTGTTTATGCTCGGGATAAAACCGGGAAGATTACGCCGGTTAAACGGAAGTGCGCAATCGGGTCAACTTTGACGACGGTTTGACGTTATCGGTCGTTTTTTACAATAAAGTTCATACGATTCTCTCCCTCATCTAAAAAATATGCATAAATTATTTCATGCTGGAGTCAATCTTGGTCAAGATTTTTTTTTCAGGTTTATGTTTGGCAAAATCTCTTGCGTGGCTCTTTCTCATGTAGCATTTCCCCAGTTTTAGTAATATTCGTTCGTTCCTGGTGTATTACAGGGTAATGGTTGTAGGTTTTGTGTCCTCCTGATTGCAGAGAAAATTAACCTTTTTCTGAATATACTAAACTCTTTGCATTATTTTTAAATCTGCAATGCATTTATTGAAGTAATTACTTTGCTAACTAATTATTTTTCCTGTATCTCAAATTATCTATCCATATCTACTTAGTTCCTGAGGCACATCTTCTACATGTCGCCGTGCGATCATATAACTATGAGCGCGAATGCTCTTATGACTTGCTCGTTTGACGCTGGCATTCGTTGCTTTGAGCCCTTCCTCTTTGAAAAACCTTATGTTGTTAGCTTCTCTTTTAAACGTTTTTTTTCATTAAATTTTCATGATTTTCTCGTGCTCTACGGAGCATTTCGTTTACTCTTTGATGATAAATCCAGTAATTTTCGGAAGTCTTAATTCTCTAACGACCTTCCTTATTAACGAGAACGAAAAATAGACAAACGAGGGTAATGAGGAAGTCTTTTAATGAAAAATTGATCCATAAATTTCCATGAAGATGGTTTTAAAATGTCCAAGGTTGGAATGTGTATTTTTTCTGGCCATAAGATACAATTCGTAAACAGATGGTTGAGCACGTGGGAGGAGCAGTGAAATACCGTGGTAAATTTAGTGTTTGAAACTTTGCTTTGCCGATCTTCATCCAATTTGTGATTGAACTCGTCTCTTGTAGTTTTGTTGCACGCCTACTTGTGAAAAAGTTGGTAAAACATGTTTTATTATAAGTATTTTTAAGTTCCTTTGATTTCAATTGGAGTATATCTAATCTTTTCATATCACGAGTTTCTCTTGAATTTTCCAATTGCTATAAAAGTTGGGTCTGATAAGACGTCACGTGTTAAATCAAACGTAAGTTTCATGAGATTTGATAAAAATGAAATAATTCATTATGGATATATTTGACTATAATTTACCTTCAACTGTTATGGCACATTAAATGAGTGGCATAGAATAAGGTAATATTCAGTATTCATGCAAAATACTTATATAAAATCATAGAACTAGTGGTACTATTTTGGGCTAAAAGTGTCATTTACCGAATATGTGATACTTCAGTCTTCGGAAATAAAATCAGGCTACATAATTAAACCCTTTATTTTCAAACCCTGGTGAAGAGTTATTATTATTAGGGTATTCTACCGCTTAAGGTAGGTTTAAATGAAAGAGAACACGTATCCTCGAGATTTTGACCGGCACATGCCGCATTACAAGATTTCTTTCTTCATCTCAGCATACGTACTATATATTTTCATCCCGTCCATGAATTCTAGTCTCGTTCTTCCACTTCCCCCTCTTACCCAAGATCCTCCCCTATATCACGGCTGTCAGCATCCCATCGCCTCACACCGTATGATCCAACCGCATTGTACTATGATTCCTCCGTCTTCCTTTCCTTCCACCGCACTTGCTCCAGTGTTCTCCACACCCACACCTAAAAACGCTTGTAGCCTATTCTAGTTTTCCTTTCTCAGATTCCAATTTTATTCGCCATAAAATGCAACACTCCTAATTAAGCCTTTCGCAAACCTTCTCTTTACATTTTTACACTAATTGTAAGTCTCCTTCATCAGCTTTCTCCTATCGCTGAACGCCTCCTTCGTTAGTGCATTTCTCCTAATGCCTCTCTTAACTATACCCATTTTCCTCCAAAGTACCTACAACCCAAGTATTAAAGTTGTTATTAAGTTCTTCCCACATTTAATAAATTATCAAAATATGCTGTTGTTTGGAAATAATTACTTTATTTTATGACCACTTATAAATAACTTCATATTTTAATTTATTGGGTTTTGGTATTGACTAAAACTCAAGAAATTAAAGAAAGTTATTTGGAAAGTTCTTTAAGTTATAGGATAAGTGTTGCTCTGTAACTAATAGAAGTCTATACTTCTATAAGTCTATACTCCCCATTAAGTGTATACTTTTGACCACAGTTTCTAATACAGGATTGAACAGCAGTGTTCATAGTCTTATGGTAGGTGTACACTAGCAAGTTAATTCCTCAAGTACCTTCTGCAAGAACTAGCTGGAAATTTTACTCTGACGAAAAAGGTTACACAGGTTAGTCCAGGGACAAATTGGTTGCTGTTTTCATTGGAAGCATTACGCTGCTGCAAGTGACTTGCCAAAACTTCTGAAAGTTCTGAAAGCGGACTTGTAGAGCCGTTTAAACGTGCAACTTACGTCAAAAGTCGCTTTCTGCAAGTGATTTGCGCCATAAAATTTCCAGTGTAAATCCACCTTTACACCTATATTGAATATGAAAGATTCTTTTGACTCCCCATGTATTTTAACCTTAGCATTTGCTCTCTCAATTGTAACATCGGTTATCTTCACCAATGTCTTCGGTCTCGCGTTTACTAATCTCTTATACTTAAGGTTCAAGACATATTCTAATAACTTAAATCACCCAATGATTCCAAGATTGAATTGGAAATCTGTCATATTTGCTGGCCAATGTCATGCCTGAAAGTTCTGTCTCTTATCAGTTTATGAACGAGGGGCGGTTACTATTCTTTTATCGTCCAGAGGACATAAAGTCAAAAGCGATATTCAGAAAAGCTTTGCTTACGTATCAGAGAGAAGGGATTTCAGCATAATCACGCTGAAACCCATTGATTCGCTTCTAATTATGATTGCTTCACTGAGCATATGAACTCTCCATTCTCTCAATAGATGAATTTTGTTCGAAAGCGGAAATCATCATACTTTAGATCGAAGCCTCTGCATGTTTAATTTGCGGGACACTATTGACTGAGATGTATCGGTCCGTGGAGATCACGCGATAAAAACGGTGTTTTGAACAATGAGGGAAAATTTCTGGTTAAAATGGGATTTTATGTGGGAACGGCGCGCACGGTGCCAATCCTCACCCCCTTACACACCCTTTGTCACCATTCTGCCGCGATAGAATTCCCAGAAGTCCATTGTTCGACGGACCGAGCGGTCGCGGAGAGCCGATCCGGTTTTAAGTTTAACGAATGTTTATCTGTATCAAGCGAAGATTCAATCCAGCGATGCGGATGTGACGACAGTGTAATAACCCCTTGCACACGCTACCCTTTCTCTCCGCCGTGCTCCCTAAAAGCAAATAGCAATTAGATTCGGAATCGATTGCATTTGGAGTAATACGAATCGGAAAACCTAAAATGAAAATGCAATTGTGAGTCACGCATCGAGAATGTTATACGTTAAGCATGCACAAAAAAATGAAGGAACATCACCTAATGATCAACATACCATTAAAAGCACCAAATAATTTCGAGCATAAATAAAATATTTTGTTAAGCTTCTCCATAAAAAAGCTATGTGACCTCGAAGGTTGTCGTAGTCACAGCTGTGCGTCGAGTTTCCAGCCGGATTTCATCAGCTCACTTCAGAATCACCGGTTAAGTAGCTGAACTGACTCGATTGTATTCAAATTTTCCTCTCCATATCTGCCGACTTTCTAACGGTACGTCACTGTCGCATGTCGACTAAGAGTTTCCTACATTTGAGTGCAGAAAACCTTAATTTTTCATGAAATAAAGAGATCACGTTCGGCTTAACGATAGAGGCAAGCCTAAAGGAAATCATTGATTTAGTCGCAATACTGGAATGGTGGGGCTGCTCCATTTAGATGAAGAAAAGAATTGAGTTTTACACCAGATAAGAGTTTCTATGATTTGGACATTTCTGAAAATTATATAAACTAACCTGTTAGTAAATTTTATTTTGTAAAAAAACTGCAATTTTGTTATCAATACTCGATAGAATTGCTTGTGATCAAACCTAGTCGCAACGGGTTTTAATATTTTTCCCACGCAACTTTTGTTTCTAACAAAAATTAAGTTAAATGTCCTACAAAAACGGGAGAAAAGTTACTTCTTCTTGTAAAAACACCTGAATTACATCTCCATAAAGTCGTGTGGGTGACCGACTCGAAAGCTTAGAAGGTTATCCGACGGGAGCCTTTAATTGATTAGCCAAACCGAGCTAACTGATGAATCAGTTTTTCGTAAATCTACCGCACCCAAATGTTACCCATGTTTGTGCTATTACTTGAATAAATTGGTTTTATTTAGAGATAACATTAGTGGAGGATGCAATCAGGGCTGAGTGTGGAATATATGAGAGGAGAATACGAATTCAGGACGAAAATGGAAGGCACAAAATTGCTAGTGCTTAAAAAAGACATAATAATAAAAAAATAAATGGTAATATTCAAGGAAATAATTCGAGCTAGCAATGAAATTTAGTAACCAGAATCGTTTACAAATCTAGAATGACACTGTGACTATCATTCTCCATTAATTCAGTGGGTAGGTGGCAGACGTAAAAGTGAACTGTTGACCTGAATGTTTAACACATTAATTTAACGCAGGTAGTGTTTCAACCCATTTCCACACACATGCGTTTTCTTCTTCATCATTCCCGATTTTTCAGAGAAGAATCCAAAGGCATACAACCTAGGACCATGCATATCTACGAGCCAAAATGACATATACAAATTAAATCAAGGTGCAGGAATTTAATTCTATTATATACTGGGGTATTAAGCCCAACGAAGGAAATTTATTTTAAATTTTAACTCAAAGGTGTATAGGAGCATTAAAATGAGCACATGGAACTTTATCATATGCATTAGGAAATTTGGGTAGCTGTGATGAAGTACCAAACGATTTAACAGTTGGAATTTAATGAAAAATCACTAATTTGTGCCGTCCCTAACATATATATGGTTGTTATTCAGGAAAAAGTGAGCTAAATTCCCATACTTAGTATATCGTGCGTGGATTTTTGACATATTGGTGATAGATAAAATAAAATTTTGCAGTGAAATTCATATCCCTTGATTATCAAAGCTTGTTGTTCTGTACATTCACAACGATGTTTATCAATTATTCGCGCATTTAATTAAATTGGTTTGATGCGTGAAGCCGGTTAAAATACATTTCAATACTCGCTAAAGGTCACCAGATCATATCAATTCACATCTATGCTAAAAATAAAATAGTTTATTGTGAAACACGGCCAAATATAATTTGGATGTCAGAGAGCCAACATCTATGTTCTCCTTTATGATTAAACATCGGTTTTGATTGCGCTGAATATAGAAGGTTTTTTCAATAGCAAATTGATTTCGATGTGGTATCATTTTACGCTACCGTCAAAAAGTGTCGCTAAATTTGTGTTGCCGACATCAATAAGTACGCAAAATAAAGCTATCTCTCTCATGAAATTTCCTTATTGAATAGAAGAATAGGTAGTTTCAAAAGTAAACTTTGTTATATTCCTCACTGTTTTATTAAAACTCAACCGGTTTCAACCTTTTCATGTCATTCTCAAGAGTTAACAAATCAATGGACAGAAAGGGCGGTATATATATAAAAATATATGTATATATAAAAATTAAATCTGAGTGCATAAGTATCATATGAAAAATATGGATTGCAGCAAATGACAAAGAGGAGTATCAGATATTGCTTTACATTTTCACGGACCCATAGTAATTTGTCAAATTGGCGACTGGACATAGAACATGGGTATGTAAGAAGGTTGGTACAGCCTACATTATTATAATTTGGGGCATTATTATCCTGTAATTAGTGGTAAAAAGAATTTTAACGCATTTCGGGATTCATTGACAGCTATGGAATGAACTGTCATTCTGAGGAAGAGATTAATGTAATTAAAGAGCATCACCGCTGGAGAAAATGAATTAGAATTGATGGAATACTTGGCATAATATAGCCGCATTTTTGTGGGAAATGGCTAATGCGGTATTGATATGAAGAGAATCCAAGTGATTGTTTTATACATATTTAAATAGTGGATAAAATGAATATTCAACGGAGGCATTCGTAAAAAATTGGTGTGGGCTCTGATGCGGAGCGCAGAGTTTAAGGACTCATAAAATTTGGTTTAGATCAAAGAGGGAGTGCGTAGATGAGAGCATGTGGAAATAGAGGAGGTTTTGAGACGTAAGCGGGAACGCATGAGATCCACATGCGCGCAGTGCAGTGTTTTGCGGAAGTGGTGAAGAGGGAGGCAGGGAAGGGGAGTTTTGGGGGGTTTTGGGAGATGCTGGATAAGAGAATTAAGTAGGGCAATATGCATGAGGGTGCGCCTTAGTCTGGAGCTCTCCATGCAATCCACTCTTGATAGATCACTCCGGACACAGTATATTGCAACATAGATAATAGTGGTTTGTATTTGGGCCAAACCCACCAAAGTGAAGCCATTTTATGAGAAATTTTGCTTAATAAAGCGGCCTGCGCACTCGCTCGACATAAAAAGGGTCCATGAAATTGGATTTTTTCTGTCAATAAATTCTGCATGTAATTTACCTATTTTGATCATAATTTGCCATCATCAATCTAGAGATTGGTAGGCTGCATCTCTTTTCTTTCTCTTTTCCCAGCTAATCATATTGTTTTAAAATTAGTTTTCTTATAAATTTCCATTCCTAAATAAGTTTTAACCTCTCTATCAGTTGCTTCGTGGATTCCATCATTGGCCTTCCTCGACAATCTCCTCCACTATTTTATCCTTACAATAATGATATCAATAGGCTTTTGTGTTTCAAAATGTGTTCAATATATTTGTCTCCTCTGCTTCGGAGAGCTTGAATTGTGCATCTTTTTTTACCAACTCTTCATAGAACTTCTTCATTGGTGATTTTCTTCGTCCATTTATCTTCATCTTTTATTATCCATTTTCCATACCACATTTCCATTGTTTTTCAACCTTCTTTGTTCTGCTTCAGTTATCAACATTCATTAATATTGTGACACACCATTGAATGTTATATTTGTCGTGATTGTAGAGTTCTGTTTTACAAAATTTCTATTGAATGGCCTTTGTTTTACTGAAATATTTGTCTAAAGTCCCCGATGTGAATGGAAAAATGGAAAGTCGAGCTTTACAGCCTCAAAATGTGGAAATTGGTAACAATTATAATTTCAATGGACGTACTAAGTGCATGGCACGACTGTTGGAGATAAATTTTTTGCCTATTTCTAAAACTAAATATAATTTAATATCCTAGATTTATTGAGTCTTCTGTTAATTACGCCTTGGAAAACAGCTAGTGCGTAAATGATGTTTTGGAGCATTTAGAAGATCTAGATAATTTAAAATATCTACATAGTAAATCTTAAAGCTATCGCTGTCCCAGCGTAATGAAGTATTTCTGAGTAATTCATTAAATTAGCTATGCGAATGAACGAATTGACAACATTTATCGTTCTGGACCAGTGCTCAGTGAGATGAAAGATACAGAAAAATAAGGAAAACCAGTTCTAAAGATGAAACAGTTAAAATTGTTTTCGGACGAGGCAAAAATTACGCAAGAAAATATAAAAATGTTATCAATTCACGTGAGAAATTTGCATCTTATGATGGACCACATAAAAATTTGATATCAATTTTAACACAAGCTGTTTATATTGCCAACATATATGTATACTTTAAGTGATGCATGTATTCAGCATGTTTTATGCAGGCAGTGGGATGAAAACATGTACATTTTTCATATATTTATCGAGGAAACCCCCTTGACAATGTGACTATTAGATACCATTTTAAATTAGAAAAACAGATAAAAAACTATAGTGGTAGGATAGGAACAAAAATTAACAATAGAAAATGTACAATTAATGGTTTGATCATTCATAGAACTTCAATATAAGTATCATGTTATGGGAGGATTTATACCTGCTGCAATAGGATTTTGACATACGTGCGGCAAGGGTAGTTTTTCAGCTTGAAATTGGATATCGGTCACTATAAAGCATGCAATTTCATCACTGTGCTTAATTTCTCTCCAATGCAAATGAAGTATTTCATAATGCTTTCCTGCTTACTCCTCTAAAACTCACTTATTCTTCCAAATATTCTATTAGTTCATTTTCATTAGATCTTAATAAGTCCTAGGCTCATTGTGATCAACCGAAGAGGAATGCACCTGAACAGATTTGGATATGGACGCTTGGGATGTTAAAGGAACCTTTTCCCTGAAGAACTCCAAATGAATACCTGTGATTCGTGAAATACTGGACATAGCATTAATATTAGGACATGGAGTTATGTATATATTGGCAGAAAAATTAGACAGCGCATTGAAAATGGTAACGCTGTTTATACGACGATGTACGGAGCACACCATCCCTTGCCTGTTAAATGAATAACGCATATTCTCTTCCATAGACCTCTATATTTATGTTCCACGCCCTCCACTCTTTGTTCGCCCTGCCTAGAAAGTCTGGCAGTTTAACTACCTCAGGGGAGTTTACGGAGAGCTGAGTGCGGTATGCTCTCTGAGGAATTTAGGACCACTTCCTTGAGAGATGGTTCTTGGAATGTTTGTGTTTTATGTGTAAGGACTCCACATCGACATATGAAGGCAAGGATAAATTTTGGTGGTGGTTAAGGCTGAAGACTTTGTCTTATAAATAAATTCCCGTGTTGGGGTTGTAAGCACAAATGAGGATTCCTGGCGTATAATTATGGAAGTCAACAAACTTTGGCTAAACGGAGGGAGTAGATTGTTGAGAGTGAATAATCCTTAATGAATCACTGAAAACGAATGTGTAATATGTTTTTAAGTGCAAAATTGTTTAATTTAGAGGTCAGTCATGTCTCAGTCGCTTAGTGAGATGGTCGTGTTCAGCAGCTCCGTGAGCAGTGAAGGGCAAGTCCCATAGCACCTGGTCAAATTCAATTTCTACCAAATGTGTGATCTTTGAGGAGTGCATTACATTTCAAAAAGCTATACGTACCATCACAAGTGAAAACATTTATCTATCGTCTACCAAATTGGATAGAATTATTTTGGTTACTCCTCTCGTAACTATGGCTGAGTGTGGTGTATGTCACAAGAATATTCAAAGCCGTCAGCTAAAAATCGTGTGCTCTAAGTGCAAAAAAAGTGCCATACAAACTGTGTAAACATCTTTAAGGAGGACTTGGAATATTTTAAGTTTGAGAAGCAAGTCTGGCGCTGCCCCCCTTGCTCAGCTGCAAGAAGACTATCCATGTCTGCGGTTACTACCACGGACTCAGGCGATTTGTCTCAGGTGTTAGCAATGCTTGAGGAAGCCAAAAATGACAGGGCGAGGATTGAGGCTGATAAAAATAATTCATTTTATCTTGTGCATAAGAAATCCAATGACAACAAAAAAAAACAGAGGATCAGTGCTCCAAGATGGACAAGTACATAGAAGCCATTGAGCAACTTACGCAAGAAAACATGACCTTTAAACTACGGGTAGCCGCTTTAGAAAAAAATAATTGAAGACAGTGAACAAAATGTCCGATCAAATATTTTAGAAATCCATGGTATACCGCAGGAGCGTAACGAGAATGTCCTTGAGATAGTGAATAAAGTTGGGGTGGCACTTGACTATCCCATTACAAGTGAAATGATAGACACGTGCCACCGCATGGGTAAGAAGAGTGACTCTTCTAACGTTCCAGGTATAGTGTTGTTCGTAAGTTTGACAAAAAGAGGTATTGCGGAGAAGAAGAATCAAAAGGAACTTTTCGACTCATCATTTAAACCTCGATGTTGATATCCCAGTCTACATCAATGACAGCTTATCTCCGGGAAGATGATGATTCTTTGCAGCCGCTCGTGAGTACAAGAAGAATTTTTCACCTTAGCCGGGATCCCGGCTAAGGTGAAAAATTTTTTCTGTCTGGATTTGACTCATTTTCATCTTCCCCACCAAACCCTGTGTTCGTCCTTTTATGTGTTCCTATCCATTTCCATTTTCCTATGAATGTATGAATTTATCGCGCCTTTGAGCGTCATGTTTCGAATGATGAGTATATATATATATATATATATATATATATATATATATATATATATATATATATATATATATATATATTTCGTTCAAACAAACCCCCAATATTAGCCCGTAAAAGTCGCCCAGAGGTGGCGCTGGGTATTTTCACTCACCGGCAGAGAAGAAATTACGTACACAGAAGAGGAAAGCAAAGTTTGAATCAGGCACACAGACAGTGGTAAAGATACAGAACAGGCGTTTCGGGGCACGCAGAGCCCAAGAAGTAGAAATGAGCCATTCCGGCCATACAACCATTCATTCATTCACTCAAACCGCTCACAGGCGTAAATAATAAATATTTCGTTCAAACAGGTGGTGAAAGAAAGAGGATAGGAAACATATAAAATTAAACAACACAATGGTGATGTGAAGATGGAATGATGGCCGATTCCAAGTGAAAAAAATTAAAAAAATACCCAGCGCCACCTCTGGGCGACTTTTACGGGCAAATATTGGGGGTGTTTGATTCATATAAGCCCCCCGCCGATTCCAGTGTTTCTTTAGTAGTCTAGATAGCTTAGTGGTCAGAGCAGCCGGCGCGAAATCGGAAGGTCCGTGGTTCAATTCCCGGTCTAGACGAATTTTTTTCACTTGGAATCGGCCATCATTCCATCTTCACATCACCATTGTGTTGTTTAATTTTATATGTTTCCTATCCTCTTTCTTTCACCACCTGTTTGAACGAAATATTTATTATTTACGCCTGTGAGCGGTTTGAGTGAATGAATGAATGGTTAAATATATATATATATATATGGTGAAAAATTTTTTCTGTCTGGATTTGACTCATTTTCATCTTCCCCACCAAACCCTGTGTTCGTCCTTTTATGTGTTCCTATCCATTTCCATTTTCCTATGAATCTATGAATTTATCGCGCCTTTGAGCGTCATGTTTCGAATGATGAGTATATATATATATATATATATATATATATATATATATATATATATATATATATATATATATATATTCTTTTGAAGTTTTCGCCAATTGGCCACAAATATATAAATTCAAACTTACAGGAGGTAGGAGAAAGAGAAAAAGATAAAGAATTCGTTCTTACGGCAACGTTTCGGACCGGTTGGTCCTTCGTCAGCTCAGAAGTCAGCTTTAGTCTATATATATAGAGAGAGACTAAAATTAATTATGTAATTATGTCTTCGGTTAATGATATATAATTTTTATAATCAAATAAATTTAACATATTCCACCAGAATATAAGGAGATTGTGAGCCAATTTTTATCGTTTAGTACTATTTTTTTTCTAATCTAAAAGATAAACTTCAGATATTTGTTCTTTCTGAAATATGGATCCATGATTGTGAATTAAAGGCATTCCGGCTTCCTGGTTATAACTTAATATCTAAATGTAATAATGATTATCGAGCTGGTGGTGTAGCGGTGTACTTATCTAATTATTATAAATATTTAGCTTTAGAAGTATCTCACTTCGTCACTGCTGCTATTGCTAAATTCATTGCAGACATAAATTCCACCTGTAAGCTTAATAGCAGTCTATAGACTACTAGCCCATCCAGTTACTGGGTTATTGAATGAGTTGGAAGCTTTATTAAATAATACTAAGGATATAAATCTTATAATAATCGGTGATATGAATTTGTTTACTAAATCAAACAAATATAGTGTACGAGTATCAAATATTGATGGCTAGTCACGGTATGGAACAATTAATCCATTCTCCAACGAGAATAGCATCTACTGGACAAACATGCATAGACCATATATATTATAGATCTAAAGATAGATTGAATGCAGTAAGGGAAGTGTTGGACTTGGGTCTCTCTGATCACGATGTGCATTCTTGATACTGACCATCAAAGAGCCGCCAATGAACGTGTTGAATCATCCTCCATCAAAATATGATGATTGGCGTATGATGTTTTTATAAGTAAATTTAATTGTCATATTGATTCTTCGAATAGCATTATGAGCAAAACCTGTAAATATAAATTGACAAAACCATGGATAACTAAAAGTCTTGCTATACGAATTTCAAAGAAAATTCTAATATTTAAAAAAATGAGGAAACAGAAGTATAATGATTATTTGTCACCTTATTATGCATCTTACGTAATGCGTTTAAAGAAAGATATACTCAAGCAGAAGGATAATTACTATTCTCATATTTTTTATGCTCACAGAGGTGATACTGCTAAGCAGTGGAGAATTTTTGACAGTATAATTGGTTCCAAGAATACAAGAGCTGATGTTGCATCTCCTGATTCTCATAAAGTGTTAACCTGTTCACATGAGATTTCAGATAAATATAGCAATTTATTTGGTAATACTTTACAGTGTAATAATCGCCGCAATAACTCTGTTCATATGAAGCTACTTGAGGATAACCATAAGTGGTTTCCCATTTATCAGGCTGATATTTCCTAGTTTTTCCTTCCAACATCACCGAAAGAAGTGACGGATATCATTGTTGGCTAAAAATCCAGCAGTTCTGTTGGAACTGATAATCTGACTACCAACCTTGTAAACACCATTTTCGTGGACATAGCTCATATTTTTACTTTTATTGCAAATTTAAGCATGGAAAGAGGTCAGTTACCAAAGAAGCTAAAAGCAGCTTTAGTTATACCAATTTTTAAAAAAGGTGATAAGACTGATATTAATGACTATCGGCCAATTTCCTTCCTTCCTATATTTTCTAAAATACTTGGGAAAATAGAAAAATCCCGTCTTCTACATTTTTTAAATATTTCAAAATACTTAATGACTCAGAATTTGTTTTTTTAAAGGGAAGATGCTCTTTTAGATTTTTGTTCCTATTTATATGGAGGGTTAAATGCAAATGATCTGTTTATTCTGCTCTTGTCAATTCTAGAATAGAATATGTCTTGACTTGTTGGGGAGGCACGTGCTACTCTAATATTCAACCAGTTCGCATTGTACAAAATAAAATTCTACGTGTCATTCTGGGAACTAGCACCAGAGAATCTTCATTCCCTATATATAAAAATTTAAAAGAATTGCCTCTTCGTCATCTCCATTTGTATAAAGTGTTACGAATCTTTTATAACCGAGGTGGTCTAAATTGTAAACAGTGTCCTGACGGTACTAGATTAAGAAGTGTTCACTATTGTACTATACCTGAACCCAATATTGAAACTTGCAAACATTTCTTTGATTTCATTGCACCTTCAATTCATCATAAAATTCAAAATAAGATTTCATCAATTAGTAATAAGACTACTTTCCTCAGAAAATTGAAAATTTGGTTGTTAGAGAAAAATGATGTGGAATATCTGATAAAAACTATGGTGTGATTATTGTATCGTATGTGTACTTATTTTATTTTGTGTGAATCTTTTACTTTATTTTAAATTCAAATTCAAAACTGTTGTAATGGAACACATTTATGTTATATAAAAGTCAGAATTAATTTCATAATTATTTTTGTGAATGATAGCTGCTGAACTACAGCCAATTTATTCAAGGAATGGCAACCCCTAAACAAGAAGTTATTTCTTCTGGGGTGTCTAATTTCACCCCCATTTTTATTTGTTAAAAATGTGTATATCTTTTCGGTGAAATTAACTCTATTCTATTATCTTGTCCATGTTTGGATTGCACGGTTGAATCTTATCGGGGTGTGTTTTCCATCGTGTTTTCTTCTTAGTGTATAGTGTTTTCATTATTGATACATTTTATTAACTAGCCATTTTGAGGACTTAGTGTACGAAATGGAAAATAAACCGTTAAAGAAGAAGGATTCATTTGAAATTATGACGGTAAAGATGTAATCATGGCTATAGGATGATTTTATGGTGCGGTATTTTGAACATGAGGTGTCAGGTAGATATAACATCGGTGGGCAGTGTGGTGGGACCAATACAACCAGCCATATCGCTAGCGCTAGGGACCAAGTGCACCAATAAGAATGAAGAGCAAAAGAAGGGCATTGAGCCTGATGGTCTGAAGGACCCTGGATATGAAAAAACAGCTTTCTTTTTTTCTGGGACAAAAGCACATCTCAGCAATTATGTGGCACTACCGACCATTTGGGTCGAGAGATTGCTTCTTTGGCTTTGAAGGTTTGCTATTCCTGCCCTATGGGGAATATGTATATTCCTGACCTATGGAAATATAATGGCTGGTGATACTGCTTGATTCCTCGGGTACAATTGTCTACGTGTGACCCCGTGAGGATCAACTTTCGCCCGAAACCATTAGGTACCATACTAGGAGGTAGTAATTAAAAAGAATCTTGTTCAAGCACACAAATGACCTATGGAATATGCAATCAGTTTACAATATTGTTCCTTGCGTTCTTCTCGCTAGCACAATTCCCTGGATTTACTATAAACAGATTCATCCTGCTCAGGATGCACATATGTATACTCATTGTGCTTACTCGGTCAATAAACAATTTAATTACCCCCAAACCACGAAATACCTCCCAAAAAACTAAACCTCTATGTTGGGAACCGCTGAATTATATGAAGCGTTAAATACGAACGCTGGATTTCATCTCTTAAGTTTTCAACCAGAAAGAAAGACAAGCAGTGTGAATAGTTACGCTACTTCAGGCATTGGGCATGTTGACTTCTTTATTTTTTCCTACTCTCCAGTGGAAGATGTAGAAGATACAAAACGAACTTTTCATTTGGTAATATACCACGCGTCCTTTTCTTCCCCTTGTTCAGTTGATGTTGTTTTCTCGGATGAATACCTATTGGAGTTAGTGCATTTTAATAATTGGGCCTTATAAATTTTAAAAACTCCACTTTAGAAATGTTTATTATATCTTATGATTATTTTATTAAGTGCTTTGAAATACCTATGTGCTGTCCTTTCTCGCTCAATGTAGCAATATTTTTTCACGAGAAAATTAAGTTCCTCTTAATTTGTTCAAATTCCTTTAAAATATGCATTCATGTATAATATGGTACCATATTACGTGTTCATATTTTTATGTGAATTTTTTTCCTCCCCTTAAGTTGAACATAGTGTCTCATGCTTTTTTATTTTATTAGTTCAGTTGGTGGTTTAGTTTCCTATATTCATATGAGGTTTCAACTTCATCACTTAGTAAATAATTTAGGACTGAGTACCAAACAGACTCGGGCGTCATTTCAGGAGGACATTTCTTGTTTGGAGCAACAAGCTTACTTAAAACTCTGAAATCACTACTGATAAAGTTATTGTTCGCTTCCATGGTGTCGTTGCCATGCAACAATAATAATTAGCAGAAATTACAGCACTACAGGAGCACCTTTCTTTCCGTTGACTTTATACCGTTCTGTAATCAATTTTACTAATGTTCCGTATGGTTTAGCGCTCGTTTAATAAGTAGGGCTGTTTTCAAAGTTATAACTACATCCATGTATGTCTCTCTCTGCCTATAAGGTCACCCTCTCACAGACCGAACTTGAATTTGAGTGGTGAATTTAACGTACTAGTTCAAGCATGTTAAACGAATTAGGCTGGGAGCAGCTAGAGACTCGGAGGCTGCGCGCTAGACTTAGATTGCTTGAGCAATTGAGAATAGATATCTTTAAGAGCGACACGGAGAACATCATATTAGAACCCCACTATATTTCCAGGTCCGACAGAAACGATAAATTAAGAGAGATATTTTGCCGAACGGATAGGTATGGGAATTCGTTTTTCCCGCGAACAATAAGGGACTTCAATAAATGCTAGGCGTAATTTCACTAGAGCGTTTCCTTTTTATATATAAACGACTGTGTCCTAACTCCCCCCGCCACACGCCTATTGAGGCGGCTTCCGGGGTAGTGTGTAGATGTAGATGTAGAAGCATTATCCACTCAGCTCTGTGAGGATCCATTTGGATGGTCCCCGAAAATATTTTGATATGATAATTGGAGGTTGTATTATAGCTTAGAATATTATTTATGAGTGCCCATCGGAATATCAATACCAATATCCCATATCGTATCTACGTGCCACAATTATTTCTCATTTTTTTTATATAGATGTCAAAAATACTGGTTCAAATGTCTGAACTGGTAGTGACTATGTCACCATGGACCAATGCAATGTAATAAAAATGTCTACTTAAAACAAACAGGATTATACACAATAGAATAGGCTTGTGCGATGACCGATTTTGGTCATCGATTTTCGATGAAAAAATTTCATCGATATGTTTCGATGATGATGGCTGTCATCGATCATCGTATAGTGTACACGATGATCGATGACTATCAATGAATATCGATGATCGATGAATGTCGATGATCGATGAATGCCGATGATCGATGAATTACGACGATCGATGACTCTCGATGAACTGCATTAGTGATGAGCGCTATATCGCTGTGATTGAATCACCGATACTGAAAAGTAGCAATCACAGCCTGTGACTAAATAATCGAAATCACTGTGACTGTGATTTCGGTGAATTTAGCCGATTTAGTTCAGGCTGCTTCTGCTGCTACCTACTGCACCAGTGCAACCAAGGAATACAATGCTACCACTGCTACTGCGTATTAACTGTGATTGAACGTGATCGCTACGTCTGTATCGTATACCACAAACTTGAGGAAAAACATGAATTCCAAACATCCCACTGTGGCCCTGCCATCGTCCTGAAAGGCGCAATAGATGAGTGCTTATACTTTAATGTAATGTATGTAATGTATGTATACATTTTAGATCTAAGGCGTTCAAATGAATGGAAAAAAGAAGAAAAATTAGTGATATAAGGATATCGATCATCCTCATCGATGGTTCTCATCGACTCATCGGGATCGATGATTCTCATCGACATCGATGATTCGCATCGACTCATCGGCATCGATGATTCTCATCGACATCGATGGTCGATGACATTCATCGTCATCGATTACAGTCATCGCACCGCGATGACTAAAAGCATCGTCGATGACGTCGTTTAATCGACTCATCGCACAAGCCTACAATAGAATGCAAGTGGCGCCACCATAGTAACGTTCTCAACGTTGTTCTTATTTTTAGGGTCGTATGTGCTCGCGATGAGAAACCAAGTCTACTTTTTAAGAATTCTGCAAGGTTCTAACATGCTCTTTCAAATGAAAGTGATTCAAAAGAGTATCCAGAAGGTCTTTCTTTTGTAAGAGCGGGCAGAAAATAAACTATTTTTGTCGTTTTTACAAATGTCATCCTCAAAGTTGTCTCTATTTTTAGGGCCTTATATCCCAGCGATGAAATTCCAGAGGTTTGAAATTATCTTTCTAATGAAAATGATCCAAATGAAATTCCAGAGAGTCTTTTTTGTAAAAGTGAGGTGAAAATACCCTATTTCTGACGTTTTTACAAAAATTGTCAAATGTTTACTCAATTTTTAAACTAATGGAAAGCACTTGTAAGATGAAATTTTATATTCATAAATTATGTGTTGATATGTTATCACACGCAAAGTTTCACGTTGATTTTAGCTTTACTTCCTGAAATATAAAAAGCCAAAATTTTAATTTTTTTCGATCCGCAATTTTTTAGACCAGTTTCGCCCTGAAATTTCTGCAAGGAGGTCGCTCTTACAGTTATTTTTATTTTTTTTCAATAGAGCGCAAACGGTTGTACAAGATAGCCAATTTTTGTTTCTCTCATAAAAATATCCCCTGAGATACTATGCCTCAAAGTTACCGAAATCTCAGTTATACTGAAGATGGCTGCGGCACGGAGTCAAACAAAGTAGTATATCTCAGCAAGTATGCCATCGGCGAACGTAAAAATTTACAAATGTTCATTGGAGGTATATGTGAATGTCCATATAAAGCTTCATTTAAATCCATGATGGTCGAGCGGGGTCCACCAGACCGCTTGGCATGGAATGACCACATATACTAAGACTAGGCACCTGAGGTTAGGTAATTTCCCTCATTAAGAAATAGTCAATTACTGGGGAATTTTCCCCTGTGGGGAGTAAGTCAAGGCTAAAACATGTGATATCTTTTATTCTAGTTAAATTTTACAGTTTTGAGTGAGGTGGAGTTTTTCCGCTTCGTTTTTCCTTGACAGATCCAGCTATGGTAACAGGGACTTGAGATGGCCTTAATGGGACTTCTGGTGATGCAGGTTTTATAACCATATATTTTTGAACAGTTAGTCGATGAAAGATTACATTGAGGTACTAATGATAAGAGTGCTCCTAAATTGGATAAGAATACAGTGCCATCAGAAGAGAGACATGAGCAGCGCATTTTAGGAAAGCGCATTCCAAAACAGCGAGTCCATCAACTTATTATAAGTATTCCCGGAAATACGGAATGTCTCAGGTCCCTTGATACTACATGCAATGAAAACGTTTCTCATTGATTAAGACTATTATCGTTGATTTTAGCCTTTATTCCCCATATTAGGATGTTGTTAAGGGCATGGAAAATATTCTAAGACAAGAAAATTAAAATATAATCCGCCTTTTTATTTTACAATGGTTTGAAAGTTTTATCTTTCGTCTTTTTAACTGTAATTCAATAAAAGATGAAATTTTTATCTTGGTTTCATTGATTTAACCATAGATGAATATGGGAGTTGAAGCTGTACGGACATAGTCTTTGATGTAAAATTAAAAAAAATGGATTTACGATTTAAAGCAAGTAATCAGGTAGACTCAGCAATACACTCAGGCAATTAATCAGATAAGCACTCCTTTGAGAATTAATAATTAATAATGACGGCGACAACATAGCCAATGTTATCATCCAATGCTATGGTTATTTGCCAGTTTCAGAGTCTGACCTGAAAACTGGCTGGACAGGTAAATGTCAAGACATACGTGAGACATGCATTTAGTTACACGAGAAGATGCGTGAATAGTAGCGTGAACAAAATCTCAGAATTAGGATGGAGACTATTGAGATGTGTTTGCGAATTCGCGCACATGTTCGCACGATATAAATCTGAAGGAATAAATGTTCAGACATTAACTCGATCAAATATAGGCCATGTGTACGCATGATTTAGCACTAATTTAATCCCTTTCTCAACGAATTATTTTATCAATCAATTCCCCTAAGTATACCTCAGAAGTTTTCATTCCAGTCTACTTATCTTAAAAAAAAACGGCCATGAAAACGTGCTGCTCAACGCTCTTGAAGATTTCACCTTCACCTTTCTTCCATCCGTACTCTCCCATAAGCAAGCATATTTTTTTTCTGAGTAAGAGGAGGCTATTCAGATAATTTCCACCATTTAGGATAGTCGGGTGGATTGGTTAGTGTGGAAAGGATTATTTGAGGAATGGAGGAATTCTTTCATATTTCTCGCCCTCGGCGGTGCGGACAACTCTTAACGAAAGGCGCCAAGGGGTCGTGTATTAACGTCTCGTCCGATTGACTGCGCTTGAAAAGCTCTACACATTTCATCCGAGTAGGCGTCGGGATTTCCCTGAAACATCTCCACCGCTCCTGGGATTCAACCTAATGTGCATACATTCATCTCTGATAAGAGTTTTAAGGAAATATTTCTCGTGAAATATAAATATAAATTGTTTTTTTAAGCAAACCGTTTCTGCAGAAGTAATGATCGTAAAATAACTCGGCGAATAATTTACCGTTACGAAAACGAGCGGAAAACAAAGAAAAATAACTCACTTTATAAAAATTTATTGGAATTTTCGCTATCGACTCAATTTTATTTTTAATTGACGAAATAGAAGGCATATTGCAACACCGTACGAATTAATATGTTTAGGCCACAGCTCTAAAATTCTTTGATATTATTTCTATTCCCTTTTACGAAAATGCTTGGTTTGTATAAATTTACATCGTATGATCATGAAAAATGTTCTATTTTATACACCTTTATTTTCCGTCAGACCATTAGCGAACATAATTGGACCCAAGAGAATCGATTCTCTTTAATTGTAATTAGGTATTTATTTTCCGTCAGACCATTTGCGAACATAATTGGACCCAAGAGAATCGATTCTCTTTAATTGTAATTAGGTATTATTATTAGGGCACTATATGTGTACTTATGTTAACGATTAATCATACCACGAAACCATATTAGATAAATACCAAACCTCGGGTGAAAATTAATGCCTAAAAATTGTCAAGTTTTCTTGAGAGACAAAAAAAAACAAGGAAACATATGGAAATTTACATATTCCCCCTTTCTTGAAGAGCTAATGGTTGACTTGACCCATCCCCGCCGCTCTTCGGAGGAAATTATTTCTTCGGTCATCGGCGGGCGAGGCTTTTCGGGAGAGTAAGCGCTTCTCAACTCTCTCTCCCAGACAGCGCGTTGGATCTTGATTGTGCTGCCACCTTTTGCCCAAAACGAACACTTTTTGAACGTTCCTCGTCGTGCTTTTGAGGAAGGATTTTTAAATCGAGTAGAATGATTCTGAAAAAAGGCCATCTATTATCGCAATATCCTTACTTCATGCGATGGCCACTTGCATGATAATAAAAATTTTGAACTCGCGACAGATCCCAGCAATGAATGCCGTTAAAAGTACAAGCAGAACTTTTTTTTTGTGATACAAGTATTTTTATCTAGTGATTTTTAATGTTTTCAAAGAATAACATGAAATAAAAACGCTCATTCGCATGGGTTTCCCCTCTATAACATGCATCTTTTAGTTTTTGGAAAAGGAATCAACTTTTCAAATGCCTATCATTCTTCTGATTTATGTGGTAAGGAGGAAAGGTTGCTGTCGTTTAGAGCCTTTGTGACCTACGTTCAGTTTAATGGGTCGGAATGATTGAATTCCCGGAAGGTTTTCAATAGACACACTTCTTGACAACAATGAGTGGAAAACGTCTTGTACAGTCTTTTCCTCCCGTGGCTCAAATTCTTAACATGCAGATGTTGGTGTCAAAATCTCTTTTATAAGATTCTCATCGGTTTATTAGTATCTACGTTAAATTTTGTAAAGAATTCTTTCTGACTTAAAAGATTTTCTGTCATATTGATAATGGCAACAATAGTGACCTATTGTCCTTTTCAACTTCAATCATTATCTTTCTCTCTCTCTAACAGATAGCTAGTTATCATTCTAAGGTCTTCGGAGATGGAAAGTAAATAATTCTTTGACTTATATTGATTTGTTTAGGAAAGTTTTGGAATTTTTGTGGGATACCTTGCTTTCCTTTAAATAGGTTCAGAAGAACCTGATTTTTGTGACGTCGGGCACGCTCCAGATTCGTTACCATAGGGTGGTGGAGCCACTTGACCTCGTTCAACATCCTGTTTTAATTACTTGTTGGATATGGAAATATTGATGGTGAAACTCTCATAAAATGGCGCTTTACTGTACATAATTTAATTACAAATAGAATAGGATGAAAGGCGGGTTTTTTATGTCACTGCCACATTAATGAGGTTTACAACCAAAAATGGAGCTTTTTTCTTACTTTAGGGCATCCGTATTCAGTTGAACATAGAAACCATGGAGTGCTAATGATTATAGCCAAAAAGATAGCACTTAAGATGTCTTCACACGATATGGGTATAAAAAAATACTTTAAAAGATTCTACTTTCGTTGATAAAATGGTTTACCTATTAAAAACCAAAATTAAGGTACATACAAAATATGCAGATTATTCCATTAATATATTTTAAATGACCACATTCGTTCATCCATAGGAGCCAACTGCAGCGCCACTTGTATGGAACTACTGTATTTTGACTTCAATTACGGCGGTAATACGCTGATAACTTTATGAAATACGTGGTAACATTGCTATATTTTATTTTGGTACAATTTCCCAGGACTTTTCGCTTCTTATAAACAGTTTTAATTAAAAGATTACGTATGCCTTCTCGTCCAAATTGACGTTTTTCTGCTGTAATATGAGCAATCTTTATAAGTCCATGTGAAAATTTCCACTGTCAAGGCAGAATTACGATTAAACTAACCCGAAAAAACTTCTTTTTCATCTCAATTTATAATGAACTTCAAATATGCTCTATTTAAGTTTTCAGAACTTCTGGAATAAGTGGCACTTGAGGCCAGTGCCACCTTAAACGGTGGCTACTCACGATACCCATGATGATAGACTTCTTACGTCTGACGTCACGCTCCTCGTAGTTACTGTTGAGACGACTTTCTCCACGCAGAGCGTATCTAGCCGTGCAAGGTAAAAACATTTCTGTTGTTTACTGCTGTTCTGGCTCACCATGGCAACGTAAACTTCAAGCAACAGTTGGTATTTTTAGATGACAAGCTTAGCTAAAATATTCTTGATTTTAATGCGATGGTGGTATTTTTATACCCTTTCATTCTGATTTAATGCATATTTATGTAAACTTACCTAGTGAATGCGGGCTACATTCTCGGATATCTTCTCTATCACTTCTGCTATATCAAATGCTATTTTATTATTATTTTTTCACCGCTGTGCTGTGTTGTGCTTCTTATTTCTGAGAAAAATTCCATCGGCGTCTTTAGGTTGAAGTTGTGATCATTAAGTCACACTACACACAATAAACAACAAACGCGTTGAAAATCCGAGCCTGTAAATGCATTCTTCAAGTTCTTCGCGTCGCGACTTCCTTTGCATATAATACCCGTCATTTTACTTTTTCTCTAACCTCAAGGGCTTGCTAAGGACTCCTCCATCAAAAAAGAGAGTGAAAATATTTTTGCCGTTTTCTATCGAGCCAAGTGTGGAGGAGGACCATATCGTTTGAATATTCTATATTATTATTATTTGAATATCATGTTTGAATATTCTTCTTGTATATTGACTTCTTATAAACTACTCGTTTTTTAATTCAAAACTCCATTAGAGGCTTGCGACCTCGTACATAGAGCCATAGAAATTATTTTCCTCTTAACGTATTTTCATTTCATGAAATATTTTTGATCCACGTGCTCATAAAAATTAAACAGGCAAATTAAACGAAAAACAAATCCCGTTTAGTGCTCTTTAAAAATTTGAGTCGTTTGAATTGGAAAACATAGATTCATATCTGCGAATGAAAAGCCAAATTGTTTTTGCTGAATGATCTCTCTTTTTTTATCCCACGCTGATGTTTTAAAAGCGTATTGCTGGGAGAAAACGTATTTTGTTGCGTATGGAATATTCATAAAATATATAAAGGACTTTTGTGCTATTGAGGGAAAAATGGAAAAGGGGAACAGGTTGGTCTGGTGGTTAGGGTTCCAGTTTCTCACCCCAGGGTTTCGAATCCAGGCAGTGGAGGAGATTTTTCAGTGGTATCCTGAGTCTGTGTGAAGAGCTCTTTAAGTAGTGAGTCTGTGGCCACATTGGGGTTTTTAGTTTGGAGTAGACTATCACTAGATTTCTCTCCACCATTTACTCTAATAATCCTTGCCTTACCAATCTACCCACCCTCCTCCATGGCGTAAATTACCTCAGTTGTCAGTCGTATCAGACGCTACCCACGCAACATAGTGGGACGGTGTTGCATCATCAAGTAACCAACCAGCCAAAACAGAAAAAGTAGTAAAACGTTTTATTTTCAAAACTTCAGTATAACATTTTACGCAATGCTAATAGAAAAAGTCAACAAATTTAAATATCTGGGCTCATGGCTTTGCGAAGAATAGGCATCCAACAACGAAGGAAAACACCAAATTGAACAAGCTCTCCAGGCATCCTTCAAATTTAAAAGAGTGCTAACATGTTCGGATTTTGACTTAGAGCACCTCATTAGACTCGTTTAATGTAACATGACGTGTTTAATGTTACGCTTGTAACATTACTCGTTTAGTGTTACGCTTACGCTTGGTCGATAATTCTTCATGACGTAGAAGGTTGGTCATTGAAAGCAAACACAAATTAGAGGTTGTACTGTAGGTTTTCGCGACGTCTGGTGTCAGAGTCCATCTTCCGGGTATCCCGTCGCCCAGCCCAAAACATCGCCCAGCAGCTCTTTCATATACAGGCTAGAATGCAACGCTTATCGACTCTACCTGGGGAAGTCTCCAGGACAGAGGACGAAACTATTGTCACCCATAGTCAACACACGAGACGGGATATCCGGAAGATGGACTGACAAATTCGAGGCTCTCAAGATGTGGATCTACAGTAGAATCCTTAAGATATTGTGGACGGTGAGAATGACAAGTGAGGAAGTTCTTACGTGTGTTGGCAAAGAGCGCGAGCTATTCGATATGAATCAGAAGAGGAAAACGGCATATCTAGGACATATCGTGAGAAATGAAAAATACCAATTTTTGCAGTTCATAATTGAAGGTAAAATCAAAGGTAGAAGGGGAGTGGTAAGAAAGAAAAGTCTTGGATGCAAAACATAAAGCAATGGATGAGGCTAAATGATATTATATCTCTGATATACACCGCAGGAAACAGAGAGGCGATGGAAAATATGATCGTAAACATCCATTAGTGGAGATACATTGGAAGAAGAAGTAAAAAAAATATAGCAGGATAAGACCTTGGGTATCCAGACTTTTATGCTTCAATAGAAGACTTGCAGTAGAGGGCTCACACAAGAAGGGAGTAGGTTTCAATTCCACCCAAAACTTGAATCTTGGAGTAAAAGACTATAAAAATTCTCAATATATATTTCATGAATCGTATCCATGTGTTGGTCCTCCTTTGTATTTAGTTCTATGTATAGTGCTACTTTATAATAGACAGTATGCGCCTAGCTTCCCTCGGTCGTATCCTTATCTGAAATCATTCCTGTCGCAAAAACACCTCATGGACCCTGCATTCTCTCTCTTTAGTATGAGTTATTTTCTGGGTCTCTTTTTCCTATATTATTCTATCAGTGACTGTGTTACGGTTACTAGTGATGATCATCGTGGAGGAATTATTCACAGCTGCAGGTTACAACATTCGCTCTGAAGGAATTAGTCGCGAGTTCGCCAGGATTCAACACCATTTAGTACCTTGGTTTGAGCAGAATAACATATTAACTTACACAGCGGACTGCTGGGTATCCAGAAAATGATATCAATGAAACCTGGGGTTAGATCACGGTTCCTTATTTCGCGTTGTCGTTATCGTCATACAAAACTTAAACCGCTGTAGAAAGGCAACGCTCACAGTTAATATCATAAAAATGCACTCAATCAATTGAAAATAGTAATTTAAAGCATCTGACAATATTTGAAAAATGAGGATCACGTTTTCGCTATAATAAGAGCCATTGTGATATAACAATGTCGGAAACGCACGCGATATGGATACCCGTTATTGCGCCCATGGCGAAGGCGGATGTGATAACCTTAAGTGACGTGTGAACGACTTTAAATGTAAATGCATGGGCGTATGTATTCAAATATTTTGGAGAATAGTAAATTTACAGCAATCAGATGAAATACATTTATCGTTCAATCAACCAAAATCAGAACTTCTATCTGTTTCAGTAAACCAGTCTTCCTCAGTGAATAAGACACGGTATTTGAAATTTGGCTTTCATTCTAACAGTTGGTAGAATGGGAATAGTTAACAGTATGAGGCATAACCTTCAAGAGGCTCGTCAATCTAATAGAATTAATGTTTATACTTGGTCAATTTGAACTTTGACTGGGTTGAATTTAAGGCTAGGCTTATCAACCCTACAATTTTCTTACACATAAAAGCGAAGTCCGAGCTACCCACCTGCTCTGCAATTCAGCTATTGCAAGCGATTAAAGTGCCGGCGTTTTTTTCTGTTGGTAGGAATTCGATCTAACTCGCTACTCTTCAATTCATTTTATGAAAATTATAAATCAACTTTAAATGGTGCATATTTTTGTGTAATTTGAATTCAGGAAACGACTCGCATTTTCATCTAGTAAAGCATCTCATTGTAGCCATAACTTCATACTGTCGCATCGTGTTTTTTATTGAATGATATCCAATTTTCCGTAAATAGATTTATTTCAATCGGTCTGGTTTCCGAATTTTAATCAGCGTATACGACGAGAGCTTCAGTGACGAGTTACGGTTTAAAAAAATAAAATTATTGATAAAATTAAGAAACATTTACACGGAATGTACTTCAAATTTCCTAAACTCGATGCATGTGTTGCCAAATAAAAATCTCTATTTTGTTGTGATTGTTTCTGTTTCTATAAATGAAACCTCTTCATAATTGAAAATGAACATTTTTGGACACTTTTGGCAGCAGTTAATTTCCTATTTGTTCACGAGGGAAAATGTATATAGATTTGGAAATACTAATAAACATGAATTTTGCATGAGTGGAGTATTAAACTTGATCGCAGACTTTTAGAGCGTCATTTTTCATTGTGTGTATAGCGAATGAAAGGAATTACAAAATTGGAACACTTTACTTCCCATATATCATTTCTTAGAATGGCAATTGGTACATAATGTATGATTGCCTTAACCTGGGCTGTATGAAACGAAAAGCAGCCTGAAAGCTTCTTGAATCAGTGATCCGCATAGTACGCAACCTTCAAATGCAAACGCCACCAGTAAATAATTAGTTGGTTGATAAAAAGGAAAGTAGTAAACTTATTATCACTATACTGATGTTACGAATCCCTGAATTGCAGCGAAACCTACATATTGAGAGAATTTCCCACAAATGTGTAAGAATGACTTGCAAAAGATTTGATACTCGTTTTCAAAGAGGTGTTCCGATAATTCATAAATGGAGCTAATATATATTTACTTTAGATACCATCCTTTATCATTGAGAAATTCATTCGACACCCCCGTCATTTTCTTTCCTAAAAATTACGCAGGGATTATTTTTCACTGAATCCAAGACCCTCCCCGGGGACCAAAACCTGAAATCGGTGTAAGGATAGAGTGTTTTTAAAGACAAGATAAATAATTTATTGCTTCCTTCTTAAATACCAAGTACGTTAAATGTAACAAAACATTGGGGAGCTTTAGGTTACCCTAAAGGTTATTAAACTGTGTGGGGGTAACCAAGAATTTCGTGCCAAGAAACACAACCAAATATTTCAGTTTTAAATGTTACTTAACACAATTTATGTAAAATTTAATGATTTCCTTTTAAACAAACAAATTTCATGGACATTGACGAATAGTATTTCAATATCATTATACTGAAATAGCCATTTTTTCACTTGCTTTAAGTAAGAAATAACTTTGTACGGAATAATTACAATAACTTTGTTAATTCCACTGGTGATGTATTAACACGACCCGCCGGGTCGTGTTAATAAATAATCAATGGAATTAACAAAGTTATTGTAATTATTCCGTAATAGATCAATTCCACAAGGTCAAGCCTACAACCGTTTCCTTTGTAAATAACTTATTTTCATTTTTAACTGCCATTGGAAGTAGATTAAAGATTTTCGGGGTAAAATTAATTAACAATTCTCTGAAATAAATTCAAATGTGGCCTATGGGATAGAACATCGAATTGAAAGCGATGGTTTCGCTAATGATGCCTAGGTGATATGCCATTTAAGTTCTCAGTACGAAAAAAAGTTTTGTGTACATAAAAATGCCTTATACCTATACATAAATATACCTTGTTCAGATGGCTCCTAGAGCTGGATTTGTGAGAGCATTGATGATTCCTCCAAGTAGAGTACCATGCCAGATAGGTAAACGGATAGGAGCAAGGCGAAATGAAGTGTACATAGCGTCTGTTTTTAAGCGAGGCAAATACCAAGCCCCATTCAAATGCTGCAGATTTGACATTCAAGTTATGGTATAAGGATAGAAACACTATTCGGGGCGGTGACGGAAATTATAGCAATTTCTTTTCACGATAACGAAACAAGCTTTGAACATTGTGTATTTAATTTCGGGGGAGCTGGGTTGATTAGGTGGCTGGAATACCGGGTTCCAATCTCTAGGTCCCAGGTTTGAATTCTGGCATTGGCGGAGATTATTCAGTGGAACCCCGATCTCTACCAGAGTGCTATGTGTCGAACGCTACAAGTAAAGTGCTTAGTCCGTCGGACTGGACGTTAATTCGTGGTCCCCTGGGCGCTTTTCATTAAGAGCAGGCTTACTTGCAGGCAGGATTTTCTCGTATTCCTTCTCTTACCAACCGGGGTGTTATTTATCCTGAATGTCACAAATTACCACAGTTGTCGCTCACCTCCCCAAATAACCAACTAACTAATCGAATTTCGGAGACAGGAAATTAACCCATGGATGTTTTGGTTGGTAGTTTTTGGGGAGGCGATCGGCAGCTGAGGTCATGCGCGCTTTTGAGTACGGGTGGTTAGGCCGAATAGAAAAAGGGTGGAGAGAAACCCAGCGCCGATATTTGCCCGCTTTCAACGAAATACTTCAAGGGGGACCACAGTTTGACGTCCCATCCGACGGAGAATGCACGGAGTGTCCACGGTACAGATCGGAGTGCTTGACGAACGGAGTCCGACGACCTTGGAAGTCCTCTCCACGCAGCATTTCATTAAACCATTGATTCCATTATACTGTTGCTATTTCTGAAATAGCATCGCGAAATTATACCTCCTTTTTGGAACCCACACTTATCTTTCTAGGAATATATTTTTTATCTGCTAACCATGTGGACATAATTCCAACAACAGCTTTTGCCGTGAGAAAGATAAAATTACGGGAATATTATCCGATTATCTTCACATTTGATCATGATTTTCCTTTCAGTGTTAGCTATTGGGATTAATTTTCCGAAGCCTTCCGGTCAAATTCATCCCTCATGGATCCGATGAAGCAGTTCAGTAAATATCTCCCTTCTGTCTTTTCCTGAATTCTCTAACAATTTTGCAGGGATATTCACTATTCCCACTGTCTTCATCGCCTTTATTTCACGTGACGCATGATATCAATCTTGCTATCGAATATTCGTGGTCCAAGACTGTCTCCATCTACATCAAAGGCATTTGCACTGTCTAAGACAGTAGTCGTTTATTGTTGAGTCCTTCCACTCTTTTCTCTCCACCTAAAATAAACCTCTTTTGGCTGCATTGGTAACTTTCTTTCCCCGTCTCCGATTGTGTTTTTTGCCCATATTCCTTTGTCCCGAGAGTGTTCTCGCCATCTTTTTAATGCCTACAGGGCGCCCTCCTTTTCCAGACCTTACTCAATTCATCGCTCTGCTCTTTCTACCAAACTTCGTTTTCTTTATTTGATCTTTCCCAAGTGATATATTTATATACCTGTAATTTTTCTCACCTGGCTTAGAATTAGCCTTCTTCCTCTTCCTTCTTCAATACATCTTCCGTATCATTTTATCTGGGATTCACCGTTTCTTAGACCTTCATCTGCCAACTGCTTCTAATGGTTCTGTTAATTAACTTACTTGATATCTCAATGTTTCCAACATCACCCATGTGCACTTACGCCCGATTTTGGTTTTGAAACAGACAGTGAGCTCTTACTAAACTAATTCTCCCACTAAACTCAACGGCCTTTTCTCAGCTGTTGCCTCTAATTCCTAATCCATATACCCGTTCCATATTCCGATCTTCTAATTCGCTGACTATCGCGTTCTAGTAACACTTCAATGATGTGTTTTCGTTCCACTACGTCCCCCATTATTTCTTCAAGCCTCGAGTAGACTCCGTCATCTGTACTATGGTTTCTTTTCGGCATAAACGCATATACTGCCACTGTATGTATTGATTCTGATTTTATCTTAGCCTATTTTGTTTTTTTTTCGAAATCATTTCATTTTAGTTTCTAGAAATTTTCAAACACCCCCTTCTTGTTTCCCAGTTTCCAACCTTGTGGAAATTATCTATTATTCGTCCCATTAAAAAAGTGAAGACCCCATCGGAACCATTCGACTATAGACACATTTCTCTCCTTTGAACTATATCCAAGGGTTTAGAACGCATTTTCTACAATCAGACCATGGAATACCTTTCTCTAGGTGGAAAACTCGACCCATATCAATCCGGTTTCCGTCAAGGTTTTTCTACCCGAACTGCTTTAATTAAAATAATCGATGGCATAAGGTTAGCCATGGAGAAAAAATGTTGACAATTCTCATTTTATTTGATTTTAGTAAGGCATTTGGTCATGTGAACTGCGCTACTAGATTGGATAAAATGAGGAATCAAAACTTTTTTAGCTCTGTCCTGAACTGGTTTCTATCATATCTGTTGGAACGTCGCCAAGCTGTCAAGGACTCCAAAGCTTTGTACACACGGCGACATTTTTTTGCGCCAAATTTGGCACATGTAGTTGCTCAACGTAAAATATTCCGTGCGTACAACGTAATCGCATGCGATCCTAATCCGTATGCGACAGACTCACTTCCGATTGCCTTGCTCTGGTAAGGATTAGAACACGTTAAATTTTTCAAGCGATATTGTGCGTATATCCTTCTTCTTTTGTTCGTGAAGCGAGAAATAAGATTTGCATCCTTTCTCTGGAAAACTGTGCGAAGGAGAATATTTTGAAGTGGAAGTGATAAATTTTGATCCCACTTAGCGTTTCTCAAACGAAAACGGAGGACTGGTCAAATCTCCACAAGTAGACAAAGATTTTACAAGTGAAAACGGCAGAAGTCCAGTCCATATTTAGCGATTATTTGAAGCTTTCAATATATTTCGCGAGTTTCTCCAGCTATCTTCTATAACCATTAGTCAGTGCTATGTAATATCCCAAGTGAGGACGAATCGTCAGCAAAAACTTGAACATCATAAGGAAAAGTCATTTATTCCGTCGTATGCAGTGAAAAATGTACTCGAAGTGAACGTCACTCACAATTGTACATGTCAAGATATCATGTTGTGCAGTTTTTATCTTTCATATATACGAAATAATAGCGTTTTATTGTCAGACAAGCGAAGACTACGTACGTGGACCAGCCATTTTTAATGCTGAGTATCAATACCCATGGGGAACATCGTCCCCGCAAGTAGTATGTGGGACTAATGGTAACGTTCAATATTACGAAGCTGAAGATTGCGAGTTCGATTCCCTCAGGTGATAGTTTTTTAAATTCTTTTTCATTTTGATGGGGTAAGGAGAGATTTTACCACCAAATTATGTAACTTCATACTGGAACTGAAGCACATTTTTTTTCATTTCACTTTCCTCCGTGCCGTTCTCAAATTTGGATAACTGGACGGCAGATAGCTTCACTTGAAAGGTGATGGATCGCTTATTTTATAGTCTGTCAAGCCTGTATAAAATCTCCAATCTAACGCACAACAACACCAGCTGCTTATTTTACCTACATTTCTTCGCCTTCGTATCAGTGGAGATATGGAGATAGCAAGTCGCTTTTTATTTGTTTTCCCAGTTATTCATTCCGATTTACTTCGATTTACTCACCTCGGTGGACTATTAGAAATTCCTTTACAAGTTACAAGTACTTGTAATTTACAAATCTCTTTGAGGAACAGAATGTGTCTTAACCATGGAAACACTTGTGAGTAAACACGTGTAACTTATGAAATGGACTTATAACTTGTGGACCTGTAATAAGTAGACTTGTACGTTTGAGAAACAGAATTTCACAAGTTAAAATTGAATAGACTTGTAACTTGTAGCTTTGAGAAACAGGCCCCAGATTTACGGCCACTCGCGCTCAGCTGTTCCCACGACTAGCACTGCCTACGGCTTCGTGTGTACACAGCGGTGGTGGGCTACTCGCCATCGGCTGCCGCCAGCCCACCCCACGAGACCAGGCAAAGCATTTCATGCAAATTCTGGCGCAATAAATGTCGCCGTGTGTACAAGGCTTAACGGAGATCAGTCTAGCTGGGCATCTATCTCGGCTTGAGTTCCTCAAGATTCTGTTTTTGGGCTTTTACTCTTCTATATCTATTTGATTGATCTGCCTCATAGTCAGAAACATGCCATATATATGCTATACGCAGATCTCACAAATATATTGTAGCTGCTCTCCCTCGGATGTTGACAACACAACTAACAACATAAATGCTGATATCAGAGCCATTTGCCAGTGGGCTGAAAATAGTTTTACTACCAACTCAAGCAAAACAAAAGCATTAATTTTTGGAAGTTCACGTCTAAAAGCAATTGTATCCCTTGATGGCACCCCTCCTATTACAGTTCTCAATGAAAACATTCCTTTCTCAAACTCGGTACAAAATCTCGGTGTTATCTTTAGTATTAACCTTTCATGGACTGATCATGTTCTTACTATGAGTCATAGGATTAATACTAAAGCAACTAAAGTATGGCAACTAAAGTTCCATAAAAATGTTCTATCTAATAATACGAGAAGAATGCTCATATCAACCTTGGTTTTTCCAATCCTCGACTATTGTTCCCTACTCTTTTACGAGTTGAATAAAGGTCTTAAACTTCAAAGGGCCTTAAATTCGTGCATTCAATTTATTTTTGATCTCCGTAGAGATGAGCATATTTCTCCTAATTACAGGGAGTTGGGATGGCTTAAAACAGAATACCGAAGAAAATATTTTCGAGGGACTTTTCTGTACAGCCTTTTTCAAGCAAATGAGCCCAAATACCTCACAGATATGTTTGTAAAGAAACCAAATAATCTTGATGTTTGTACCAGATGTCATCCTAATTATTTATACTATCCTGGCCATAGATCGACTTCATACTACAATTCATTTTTGGTATCGGCTGCTTCCTTCTGGAATTCCCTACCTGTAAATCTAAAAAATTCCTCCACCTCTCTTATATTCAAATCCAATTTTTATAATTTATTAATGGAGGAACAAAATCTCATAAAATAACATGTAAATGCTTCTATTTCTTTGGTTCATAATTTTGAGAGTAAATTGTTATTTATAATTATGAGTATAACAATCATGATTGATTTGTTTGGTTGAAAATACATTTTTTATTTCTTGCTGGTTTCTTCCATATTTGTTTGTATTATTATTTATTGCTGTATGTAATTTCAAAATTGTAATCCTCATGAGAGTTCATTTACTCTTTCATTGCATTTCGTTCTAACGGAGCTGCTGCCCCAGGACAATACATTTTGTTCAATATCAATAGTGTTCTTTGGTTCTCAAACTCTTCATAATTACTTCTCTCCTTCGTAATTCAGCATACTTTTCAATCACTGCTCTTCTTTTATCCTCCACCGAAGCAACTATGGCTGCATAAATCCCAGATTTCCTTCCCCCGTACCTCGACCAACCATAACATACCAATATTTCTTTTCTTCATCTCTCCCTTAATGTTTTCTAACTTGTCTGCTTTCAGAATCGCCCAAACCATCGTCCATATTCAGTCCCTCGCTTCTTTTATACTTATGATCTTTCTTTATTGCTGTTCCTGGCTATCGTGTTACTAGCCGCGGGGATTTTACCTTCCCCTCAAGCCAACTCCTGCCCAAATGGGCTAATTTGAAGTGTTAGTGGGATTCAATGGATACAAAAACGATAAATTCACATTCGATGTACACATTTCATGAAAGTTATTCCCAATAATTTACACCAAGGATGTCGAGATAAAGATTATTGAGAGCGAAGAAAGACAAGTTAAAAATAAAAAAAATGGCTAGAGCACGTAGAATGTTGCAGTTGAATGAACTACTTTGGCAGTAAAGTGATCGGAACTGTGTTCATCAATGTCGAAATTAGGAATCACGTCATTAAAAGAGACTTTAATCGATTTTAGAGGACTGATAACGGCGTTTCTCATTGAAGATTAGGCGAAAATGATTGGCATTGGGTGTAGTTTTGTACGGAAATGAAACCTGAACTTCAAAGGTATTTGATATTGGACTAGAAAACTTTGAGATGTGGCTTCTGGGAAGTACGACGAAACTAATGTGGACGTTAAGTGAAAAGAAAAATAGCTACGCGTGGTTGTTAAAAAAGGAGGTGGTGAGAGAGGAGAGGTGGATGGGACAGGTTAGATGCAATGAGAATATGATAAAGCCATAATATTTTATGCATGTGTTTAGCTGCAATATGGATGAAAATCTTATTCTTCAATAACATTAATTGAATTTCATGACTTTTTCGAGCTAGTAAATAGAATTGCTATAGTCTGATGGAAAAATGGGATTACTTTATTTTTTCATGCTAGTAAAATGTAAAAATTGGTTCTGCTGGGATAATTTTAGTTGTATTTTCATGCAGTTCCATTTGTAAAACCTCTCGAAATAAGCCTTTATGAACAAGTCCGGAAATTTCACTCATAGGGAAGATTGCTGTAAGCCGGTTTTATTGCTGGGCTATACAGTAACATGATCGTGAACTCCTGTCATGGATTTCTCAACATTGTAATCAATCCCTCTTGATTGCTATTCCGCAGCTCTGCTTTATTTTTTGCGGCTTGCAATAATATTTGGTGCGTGAATTTTCCGGAATTTTTTATGAATTGAGGCTGAAGACCGCCTTGTAGAATGATGTGAAAGATAAAACTTGGAGAATAAACGTTCATTTGGAAAGTTTTTGGTTTCTTTAATTTTGTTCACCGAGTCAAGATTTCCCTATATAATTTAATGAATTCCTTTTATTTCTATTCTCTTATTCTTTCTTCTCGTAATTCTTTGGTTTAGTATCGATAAATACAAATGGGCAAATCTTCAAAGTAATTAGAAAAAGGTGAATGTACCAATTAGTTATCCATCAGTACAACTATTATTATGCTTTCCATGATAAAGACGTGTTTTAAGAAAATGTTAGTGTGAACCTTTCTCACTGTATTTTTCATGTTTACTGCATTTCTTAGAAATCACTCTAATAAGTACAAAAACAATCGAGAGTCTGTCAATTGCTGCTGACCGAGCTGTTAATTCTTTAGGATATTATGGCTTGGTCCTTTACTTGAAAAAGAGAAACAGTTCATCTCTTCAAGCACCGGATGAGAGTTTTCCCCTTATAATTGAGAAGATAGCCACATTCTCCATGCGGTCTTGGCTAATGAAAAAGTTCAGATTCCAATGATCACGGTTCATGAGAAAAGAGTTCAAGCGAGAAATTCAATCGAAAAATTATTTCACCAAATTATTGAATAATTCAGCGCTGAGTTCAACGAAGAGTGGCAATATATTGTAAATATTCCTAGTTTTATTGCCAATCCCGCCACTAAAATTACCTCTAAATACTGCACCATTCCCACTATCTACTGTCACGCTAGGCTCTTTATCTCTATGGTCCTTTATTCTTCAGAAAAGCCAGGTGTATTAAATACTTGAAAATCAGGTTGTGATGTCAGTTATTAATTTTCTATCGTTTTTGCGATTCTCCCGCTAAGTCTCGAGTACGATTTTTTATTTATATGGGTGAAAACACTTGCTTGATTCATCTAAATTTCATCAAGTACTTCAATGGCATTCGTTCACTAAGCCGGAATTCTTTCATGGATATCAAGTGGGAACATCACAATAAAGTACCAAAGTTTATGCTAAAACCCGCCGAGGAGTGGGAATATATATTGAGGTAGCATTTGCTCGTGGAAAGGAGAGGCATGGAAATTTGGCTCGAAGATTGAGTTGTTTTAATATTCATCATGCCTTCAAGTCATTTCAGAATTAGCAGCATGCAAGGGGAAGGAAGTTTGAAATTGGCGAATAGCGCGTTGGGATACGGTCCATATTTCTTTCACAATGGGGTTTTCCAAACGATATAATATATAATAAAATCGTAATTTATGCATCTATAATTTCCCAGAAAAGGATTTTCCGGAAACTGGTAGACGAACCGAAAAAGTTAACTTTTTATAAAAATACTTTTGCATAGGTTCTTAACTCCATACCCTTCCACGGTGAACGTAGGCACGTACAAATACATTTCATGCATATGAATATACATAAAAGGTCGGGAGGAAATTAGGGAAACGAAGGGGATAATTCGAACGGGAGGGAAGTGGGGAGTTGAAGGCAAGGGTTAGAGGGTTTGAGGGAAGGGAAGGGTTTGGAATAAAGGGTCGGTGGTGGCGCGTGTGGAACGGACGGGAAAATGGGAGTGGAGGGTGGGGGGGGGGGAGGAATATCTTTTCCCTCGGAGGTGTGCCGGGAGGGAGGAGGGGCGGAGGGGTTAAAGGGGTGGATGTGAGGTCAGGAGGGCGAGGGTGGGCGGAGAGGGGGAAGGGGAAGAGGAGGGGGGGTTAGAAAAAGACGAAAGACGGAGGAGGGAGGGGAGAGGGGGTGGAGAGAGAGTGTAGGAGTTGGGTTTCTCTGGGTTTGGCTCCCGCCACCACTTAGTGTTCCTTTAAGTATTCACGCCCACGAAATGGATACGAACCTCAAGACTTGAACCTCTCTCTCCTCCCGCTCGCTGCCGTCTGTTCTCTCCTTCCTTATTCCCGCTCCCTTGTTTCCCGACCTCCTTATATTCATTCCTCCCCCTATCGCCCCCCGCAGCCATCCCGTCTTGTGTGTGTGCGTGTGAGGGCGGAATAGAGGGAGTTGCGGGGCACGGGCAGGGGCGAGGGTAGGGCAGCCGTCCCCCTCTCTCCCCCCCCAGAAGGTATTAAACTCGCACCGACCTCTCAGATTATGGCGCTCTCTTAAAGAATTAAAGTTAATAAGTATGTGAAGAGATGAATGGGGGAGGGTGGTGGTGGTTAACCCATTGTGTGTGAGAAGTTGGAAGTCGGCAAGCGTAAGGGGCGCCCCTTAAGGCAGGAAACCTAATTCGCTGCATCGGAGAATGGTTTCCCACGGTCAAAAGGTTTGGTTTCAAAAATTTAAGCGTGTGCACCATTTCGGAGGGAACGATATTAGATTCCGCGCGGCGAGACCCTCGCATAATATCGGAGCACGGAGTTTTGGAGAAAAGCAGGGATATATAACGAATGAGTGGGATGAGGATGAAATGAATAGGGTTGATGATTCAACATATATGCGAGACTTCTAGGAATAACCGTTCACCTAACAATGATTTTCATCGTTGTTGTGGTGTTATTTTCTCTATGATACATCTCGTGCCGTTATTAAAAGAGTTTAGCGATAAAATTCTCCCTTTTAGCATCAATTTTATATACCGCATTGTCCTAATGCGCCAACTAATTCAGCTGCGTCATAGAACCAAATGACGCTATACAAATTATGTCGGCAATTGTTTACGAATTAAAAGGAATGGAAGGTATTACATATCAGTAAAGGATTATTACATTCTGAGTTTAATGAAAATGCATTTTAATAACACGGTTGAAATTCGGTTAAGCTTCGGAATGGGTGAACGGAATGTTTTTGGGAAAACTGCATCTGGCTCGTTTACACGGTTGCTGTAAAAATTTGATATCTTAAAGGAAAGCTCGCTATGAACGCCTTCGCTTTGCTCATTTGCGGATTTAATGCAGACATGCAATGGGATGAAATCTTTGAGCGTTGTTCTCATTCGGGAAATGAACTTGAGGCTCTTTGAAGAGCAGATACTTGAAGGGCGGAAACTGCTCTCTTACGCGAATGAATGCGAATATTTAAAGGGAGACCCGAGTTTCAACATTGGCGGAACATTTCGCGGCGAGGCGCATAAATGCGGCTGAGGCTCCCGGTCTAAGGGCCTCGCTCGCTACACGTTTCTTCGTCGTCGACCCGCCCGCGGTGCAAAAGCGGAAGATGGCGTGGCAGCGCTGGCAATCGCAGGGACGAGTTTTTCCCTCTCGGCATTCCGGCAGAGGTGAGCTCAAACATTAATATTCAACGACCTACTTTTTTTTAATAATCTGGAGAGCAAATTTCTAGGACCCAGCTGATGGTTTCCCTCAAGAAACAGTCTCGCAGCACTCTTGATTATCAGCATCCCGGAATCATTGCTAACGTAGATGAATTCCAAATGCCGTGCAGGCATGTCATTTGCATCCAATTTACGGTTGCCTCACTTGGCTCGGTGCAAGGATCTCGTCTTCCGAGATGTAGCACCTACCTGCATGGGAGCGTTTTCGGGTGATATTCAGAAATCTAAACCCTCTCCCCCACCAAGCATTCTCTTGTTTTAATTCCCCACCGATGCGATGAAAGTTTTAACGAATGTGAGCCACTGAAATAATTGCTTCCCCGATGGTTTATGAAATCGGACCGAGAGCTTCATAAGCGGCCGCTTGTTCGTACGCTGTTGATGAAACTCGACGCTCGCTTTGGAAACGAGCGGGTTTCAATTTTTTTTAGTGGAAGAGGCATTAATCTGCTTAAGTATTTACGATCCAAAGCGTTTTCATAAGCGGAAGCGATCGACGTTTCCTGTTTCTCCCAGGGGATCTTCCAGTGCTGCAGTGCTTCCTCATTCACCATTCGCCACCAACCCTATTCTCCACCCACTCCGACCCCACTCCGTGATATTCTCATTGCTCTGTTGCTGCATCCGAAGGTGCGGAGTACGACTTGCGTGGCGCATGCAGCCACCCCGGACTATGGATTCACATTGAAAGTCAGAGCGCAGGAGGTTTACGGTCTTGGTGCTCTTGGATTTGATTTGTCATTGAGGTAGATAAAGAGGGCACAACGTCCTCAAACTGTAACCTGACAATCATGATTTCCACCATATTGCTTCCCCCATTCATTCACAGCTTGCCTTTGAATAGCACGGATGATAGGACGCATTTGCGGATATAAAGCAAGAATATCTACCTTCTGTTGAAAATTTAAGATAAGAAACTCCAGTAACATATATTTTTGGGATGCGAGAAAAATTTCAATGAATGCGGCCCACGGTCTGCAACGTGGCGCATGCAGCCACTCCGGACTAGATCATTTTATTATAAGTTGATCGTAAATTAATTGTGAGTAGACTCTGCTAAATCAGATGCTGTTTTCAAGTGCCTAATATACTATATACTATATTACATTATTCAAAATTAGTGCGTCGGTTAATCTGGAGGAATAAATATGGCGGACTGGCCACGCCTACGTTACAACTTCAGGCATTGGCCACCATTTGCAAGCGCCCTCTCCATCTACCTCAATTGTCGTTGAATTCCACGAGCGCATTGACGAAGAGGTTTTATTTACATTGATTGCTCGCTCATGGTAACCTAGCGCTTCTCCTAATTAAAAATGCAGCTTTTTGGAGGAAAACGGAATCGGTGGATAGTGAAAGGGATGAAATGGTACTCTGATGATGGCATTTATGTTATTCATTTGTATTTTATAATTTTAATGGTATTTCATTGAGTCTAAAAATTTCGTCTATTTCCCAGTTGCGAGGCCTTAAAAATAAACTTCTTGTTCATTAAAAATTCTGTTTGCATTATGAATACCTATGTTTATCAAAGCAAGTGAAAGTAATTTTGATTAATAATTTTGACATAATCGAGGCAAAATGAATTTTCAGATTTTGTTTTCAAGGCAAATAGCACCAAAAAGCAATTATTATTCCGATGAACAAACCATTGAAAACACGGAACATATTTTTTTAAAGCTTGGCTGGCACCTTCTCAATGTTGTCAAAGTGAATGCGGCTCATGCTGCCTTCGATTTAGTACAAATTTACTGCTTTTTCAATTGACTCGTTATACAGGTGCTATTAATTATTGAATTCAATATCTGTATTTTTAACAAGCTGAACGAGGTTTCTCAATAGTGAAACCTTGCCGCGTTGCTTTATCTTATCCTGGGACGTCATATTTACCCAATTTCATTAAAAAGGTCAGTTTTCATAAGGAAATTTATGAATATATTCATATTCATGAATTTGTCGCGTTAAGAGTAGGTGTAGGATAATCAAACACGTACGCATGCGAGAATATGAGCACGGTTATCTAAAATTGAATTCTGCGGAAGGCATGTTGGGTATTTGTGTATATACGAGAAATGTTGCTCATAACTGATTGGGGCGATGCAATAAGCGACTTATTTATGGAGGGAGGGAGGGAGAACTCGAAAAGGGAGGAACCCCAGTGAGTTCAGTGATCACGTACCGATAAATTCTGGCTTTAATAAAGTGACGCCATAAAGCAACGCCATGCAAATAAAACTAGTGTGCCGATTCGAATAAACTGCACGAAATCATTGAAAACACCAGTTAAATTTCGAATTTCTGTCAACGAGCTTTTATCGGTGGAACCTGAGAGAAAACGTCAGCCCCTGGTAACCATGTGACTAAAATGCTTTTTTTGCAACGCCACTGTAAATGAAATGCAAGGGAAAAATAGATTTGTCACTAAACATTAAAATATTTATTATAATTATCACGCTCCAGTTTTATTTATATTGGATATGGACTAGTATTCAGAAAATAATGCTAGTTAGCACTGAGTTTGCAGGATGGTTCACTGGTGATTTGGAAAACTTGTGTATTGTAGAAATACCAGAAGATTGGTTCGAACTTTTACGGTACATATATAAAACAAAGTTAAACCTACACAAACTCATTTTGATGGAGTTTCAAATGTGATGGAGAATTGTGATGGAGAATGCCACGGTGGAGAATTAAACCCTGTTGATTTATAAACTCACGGTCAATTCATTATGAATTCCGTATGTATGATTAATTTTAATGGACTTCAGCGGATTTCCATCTCCAATAGAAAATAATTTTTATTGCGATATTCCACAGGAGAAAAATCATTCGCCTTGACCGGGATTCGAACCCGGATCCCTCGATTTCGATCCTTCGATCGATCGAGATCGATCGAAGCCTTCGATCGAAATCGAAGGATCCGGGTTCGAATCCCGGTCAAGGCGAATGATTTTTCTCCTGTAGAATATCGCACTTATGTGCACTTGCGGGTGACTCCGTCAAGGTTACTACCGTGGCTAGTCCCGGTTTCCTCAGAATTTTTATTGTTCGGGGAAAATAATTCCCATGGAACATGATAAAAAAGCAATTATTAAGTAGTGAAAATCGAGCCATAACAAGCTTTCCAACATCACCAACATTATTTTTGTTACACCAGATTACAATTACAATTTCATATCACTTGATAATTAGAAGAATGCATTACATACATATAACATTAACAGAATACCAAAGCATAAACAAAATAAACAAAAGACTGAAATATGCAAAGAATACAATGTTATAAAAAGAAAAACAGGACATTAGTGGAATATGAATTTATGAATTAAGTTTTTATTCATCGGGCAGGGAATTTATCCACATGGTTACCCTATATTTGAACTGAGCAAAGTTCTTAATGGATTTCACTTGCTCAGTGAGTGTGTTCCTTAGTTGACATGAAGTGAGTCCGGATTATGTGGCAGTCGAGAGCAGACATGTTGTAAGTGATAGGATAAGCAATAAGAGTCCGATCGCTAGAATAGTATTTGCCGCAGAGGCCCTGGCCTCCCTCGCGACGAACGATCTACTCCAACACCGGTGTCCAGACGCCTGGCGAGTTTTTGAGTTTTCTTGGAAAACACAAACTGAGATTTCTCGCGTATTATTTAAGTGTTATCAGTGCAACTTTAGGAAGTGATCTAGTGGTACACAGTGCTGGTATCAACCAAATTTGGTGAACGTGAGTGCAAAATTGGAGAAGTAAAAAATTACGCGCGAAAACCGGGAAAACCCGGTTTTCTCGGAAACTGCTGCCAGGATTTTTAAAATATAGAATAGTGCTGTGAATATACTGATTTGATGCAAATTTTGTCTAAATCAAGCACGTCAAGGTCAACTTAAGAACGTGGCCTGAAACCGGAAGTGCCCCTTTTCTCCCGCCCTATGGGCCCCAGCGATGCGGGAAAACCTCGGCGAGTCCATTACATCCTTTTTATCTACTCCTGCAAGTCTGATCAGAATCCGCCAACAGAACCGAAGATGAAAACGTATTGAAAATTTCAAAATTAAAAAAACTTTTTTTTTAAATTAATTCCTCTAAAGTGCTTCACCAGAATGCAGAACTGAAATCATTATTTAAAAGTGTAAACATTAGAATTTCCATTGATATATTTTTGTATTATTTGGCTCACCCGTTGATTTGCTATTAATTTTGAAACGAATGGTTTACAATTTTGTCGACGCGCGTGCTCTGAATGTAGCGTCCGGTACAGAGCTTCTTGGATACATTGTGTGCATGGTGATTATCTGGTCTTGTGTATTTAGTGTTTACTGTTTTGTTGTGGACCAATGTCCTTTTATGCAATTAATTATTCTGTTTCATGAGAATGGTACGAAATATCATTGTCGCCCCGTAGGGGCATTGGTAAAGCACTGGGAATCGTTGTACCAATCATGGCGTCAACCCCGGATCTGACCAAATCTTTCAATGAAACGTACTTACGGTTACTTAAATCACTGAGAAGTGAAAAGCTTAATAGGAACATACAGGGGGAGGTCATTGATGAACTTAGTAAACTGAAAAACATTTTTGACGAGCTATCTCTCTCAGCAGCGGAAGCCAAGACTAGACAATCATTCTGACCGAGGTCCGGAAAGAAATTAAAGAATGCGTAAAGGACAGCGTAGTAACGGCTACAAAGCATATTACAACGGCATCCTATGCAACAGTTGCTGGTGCAAACTTCGTAGCCAAACCCCCGCTGATAGAGGAGGAACCTAAAACGTACTCGGATTCTGATCTACCCCGGGGCGGACTCCAATATTAAAACTAGCGATGAGACAAAAGAGCAGCTCCAGAAGCATGTGCTCCCAAGGAAACTTGGAGTGAAGATTAGGAACTTTACAAGAATTTCAAATAAAGGAATTTGTTTGGAATTTGAAACACCCGAAGAAAGTGCAAGAATGTGAGATTCTCGTCGCAAAAACACCTGAAAAGCGGAATCCACGAATGGCAATATACGGTGTTAAGAGGACCGTCACGGAAGATATATTGCTGGAAGCCATGGATAACCAAAATGATCTGCTTTACTCCTCAAAGGTCAAAATCGTGTTCAAGTTTGGGAAACCGCAATCAGATAGAACCAACTGGGTGATTGAAATTGACCCAGAAACTAGAAAAACCCTAAAATATAATGGAAGAGTATTCTTAGACTATGACAGTCACAAAATAGGTGACTACATCAGTATCACTTGGTGTTATAAATGTAATGGATTTGGGCATCTAGGAAGGGACTGTAGGAATGAGGAAAGTTCCTCTCACTGTGCGGAAACTCATAAATTTGCAGACTGTCCAAACAAAAAGCAAGATCCGGTCTGAACTAATTGTGATAAAAGGAATGAGGGACATTGCGTGCATGAAGCCATCGATCCGGAATGTCGAGTAAATAAGAGCAAAATAGAGTCACTTACGAAAAGAATAAATTATGGATAAAAAAACACCTAAAAATTGGACAGATTAATATTCAAGGGGATAGAATACCCCTAGCGGAAATGAGGATTGATTCAGAAACAACAAACCTAGATATAGTTTTGGCCCAGGAGCCTTACTCGATACGACCTGGAGGAACCTGGAAAATGCCAGGAATGGGAATACGAACTAAAGTCATAGCCACAGGAAATACAAAACCGAACGCTGCAATTTTTGTTTTTAACGAGAACCTGGATGTCCTGGTAATTAGCTCGCTCACAACCCGAAATTTTGTGATTGCAGAAGTTAACACTGGTAATTACTCTATTATATTTGTCAGTGCCTACTTTCCCCAAGTGAAGAGATTAATCCTGGAATTAGACACCTCAAAAACATTGTAAAATCCTTCCCTGGGAAAATTTTAACTGTTGGAGCAGACTCTAACTCAAAAAATGTGATCTGGTTTAGTAATAACACTGACGACAGAGGACTTCAACTTGAAAATTTAATTATGGATACGGACCTGTACTTAATCAATGAACCTGGTAATTTCTCAACCTTCTCAGGACCCTAAGAAGAATCGAACATTGACCAAACACTTGTGACATCCAACATTGTGCGTGATGTCAGAAAATGGCGAGTACAACCAGGCGTCATAAACAGCGAACAGCAGTTAATCACTTTCGAAGCAAGTGGGGCAGTAAAGGAATCGGCACTTAAAAGAGCGAACTGGGCAGCATGTGAGGAGGAACTTCTCTGGAGACTACAAAAGCTTGAAACAGAAGTCATCTGGACCCCCAATGTTTGAAAACCTGGATACAAGAACAGAGCACTTGAAAAAAGGCAGTCCAAGAAGCTATGCAAATGAGCATACCAAAGCTCAGAAAGATAACCCAAAAACCCCATGGTGGAACGATGACTTAACCCGAAAGAAGAAATAACTCAATCTTCAAAGATGACTACAAAGAAGCCGATGAGAAGACCGGGCAGCACATAATGAGGCCTATATAAGAAAACGAAAGGCCTACAAAGAAGCCTTTTACTCAGCAAAAGACCAAAGCTGGAAAAAATTTGTACTAAAGAACTTTGGAGAGAACGTGTGAGGATTTGTTTATAAATTATTCTCCGAAAAGTTGAAGTTGCCTACCATCCAAAGAACAGCTCAAGATGCGGACGGACACATCCCACTACTCAGAGAACACCTTGATAATATGTTAAACACCATCCTACCTGACGGAGATGATGCAGCACCATTCTCACTTGAAGAAGTACAAAACGCCATTGAGAGAATAAAGAAAAACAAAGCACGAGGATACGACGGGATACCTGGAATCGTCATTACAAAACTGAGCCCGCTACTCGAGGATTTACTACACTCTACTGCAAATGATTGCCTGCTCTTTGGATATTTCCCAAAATGCTGGAAAGTGAGAAACCTTGCTACAATATTAAAAGCGAAGGACCGAGACATCGCAGATATGTAATCGTACCGGCCGATAGCGCAACTCCCATAACTTGGAAAGATCTTGGAAAGAATGATCAAGAACTAATTGGAGCAAGCTGTCGGAATGGAAAATCTGTACCATTACCAGCAATTCGGATTCAGAAAAGGAAGAAATGCAGAAGAAGCAATTCTCAGGCTAAAAACCTACATCAAGGAAAGCACGGAAAATTATATTCTTGGAATTTTCGAAGATATCCAAGGAGCTTTCGACTCCGTATAGTGGCCCACGGCCATTGCTGAGCTAAAAAGAATAAATGCACCGAGGAATATAATCAATGTTTTCAAGAGTTATTTTACAGACAGAAATATATTTCTTAAAACCAACCACGAAGAAGCACAAAAACAGCCACAAAAGGATGCCCTCAGGGCTCTGTTTTAGAACCCCTGGTCTGGAACCTAGTAATGAACCGTTTCTTAAGAAGCAACCTCCCAGAGAACTGCGAGCTAAATGCTTATGCGGATGACACAGCAATTCTGGTCAGAGCCAACACACGGAGGGAGATGGAAAACAAGGCAATGGTTTGCATGCGTATTGTTGAAAATTGGACACACGAGTGCAAGCTCAAGCTTTTCACGGCCAAAAGCAAATTTTTGGTTTTTGGAAACAAATTACGTAGAAACCCCAGCATCAAAATGAATGAGAAACAAATGAAGAGAAGCCAAAGCTTCAAATACCTCCTTGTTTACGTTGATGAGAGCAAGCACATGCCAACTACCTAACGACCAAAATAAAGAAAATTTTCCATGCTGTTAGGAGATACTGCCATACTCTTTATGGCAAAAAATCCATGATCCAAGTATAGAAAGAGGTCCAATGCGATCCAAGTATAAAAAACTATGTCATGTACGGAAGTTTCGTATGGGGAGACCGAGCTCGAAATAGCAGAATTCATGGAAAACTACTTGAAGCACAACGATCCTGCCTGCTACCTGTGACGCACTCCTACTCCACAACAAGTACAGATGCATTGGCAGTCATTGGAGCCACCGCTGAAATACATTGTTTCGGAGAAAAAGGCGAGAGATAAATTAAGAAAGGAGAACCAAATAATTTACTTGGGAATAAGGCTAATAAACGACGAATACCCGCGAATAATTCAACTAAAGCGGAGATTAAGAGAGATAACAGAGGTGAAATGGAACTAGGTATGGAGCAACTCAAAAAAAGGCCAACACACCCGGGATGTTTTTCCAACGATCTATGACAGAACGAAAATAGATATAACACACACCAAAGTACGGCCCATGCACTCTCATCTACATCTAGATCTACATGCTACCCCGCAAGCCGCCTCAATAGGCGTGTGGCGGGGGTGTTAGGACACCAGCCGTTTACATATAAAAAGGAAACGCTCTAATGAAATTACGCCTAGCATTTATTGAAGTCCCTTATTGTTCGGGGGAAAAACGAATTCCCATACCTATCCGTTCGGAAAAATATCTCTCTAAATTTATCGTTTCTGTCGGACCTAAAAATATAGTGGGGTTCTAACATGATGTTCTCCGTGTCGCTCTGAAAGATATCTATTCTCAATTGCTCAAGTAATCTAAGCCTAGCGCGCAGCCTCCGAGTCTCTAGCGGCTCCCAGCCTAATTCGTTTAACATCTGCGTAACGCTGTCAGTACGCCCGTAGCAGTTTTTGACGAATCGCGCAGCTTTCCTTTGTATTTTATTAAGTTCCCGGATTGTCTTTCTACACCGGATCCCATATGCTTGCTGCATATTCAAGGTGTGGCCGGACGAGTGCGAAATAGCACCTCTTTTACTTTTTCATCCGAAAATCTTCCCACAATACGCTTGACGAACCCTAGTTCTTCAGAGCTCTGCCACATATATTTCTTATATGTGTTTCCCACGATAGGTTCGAGGTAATCGTAACTCCCAGACACTTAACTTCATATGTCGCCTTTATCTTAACGCCATCCACAGCATATCTTTCTGCACCGGATCCCATATGCTCGCTGCATATTCAAGGTGTGGCCGGACGACATCTCTCAGGACATGGGGAATGCTTAAATTATCTAAAGAAGATTGTCAAAAGCGAAGACGGGAAGTGTACTATCTGCAGTGAAGAAGACACAATTAAACATGGAATTGAAAATGGTCCTTGGTTCGAAGCATGGCGAATTAGATTATCTTTGGAGATGGAAGACGCCAGCCAGCTAACCAGCAGAGACCTCATATCGTTCTGCCTCAGGAAAGGCAAAACTAGGGAATTAGGAAAACTCACCCAAATTCTGCCTTGAGTAATCGCGATGGCCAAAGTGTGACATTAAGTCCGCGTCTTTGTCATTGTAAATGTTAATTTATGAAAATACTGAAACTTTTAAAAGTATCTGCATTATAGGAAAATGGTAGATAACTGTTGTAGTACGAACAATAACTTATTAATGAGATAATGATTTGCTATAACTTATTCCCCAATTCTAAATTGTGATATTTTTGATATACGAAACGTGTAAAAAAGCCTATGATGTAGGATAAATTTTAAAACTAAATATATGCAAATATGAAATGAAAGATAATTGTTAGAATGCGAACAATTTTAACCTAGTAATGGGATTTCTAAATGTAAAAATGTGCTTTTACTAATTTCCGAATTCCTAATTCTGATCATTTTGAAATATGAAACGTGTGTAAAAAACCTATACAAAACCGTACCCAATGTAAAATTCTACGAATTTTGTGTGTAAAATGAAAAGCTACAAAAAATTCAATGATGAGGGGTAAGAAAAATTGTATATGCCCTCAAAAAATAAAGAAACTTTCAAATGTAAAAAAAAGTTATCTTGAAGTCACACAGAAGGATTTTCCATATATATTTGAACGGAAAGGAGGGACAAATAGTTCCTCAGCTTTCCGCGTTAATCTTTTCTCCCAATTACTATTAAAAATTATATTTTCATGTAAGTAGAAAGGCGCTCTGTTTATGAGCGCCTTCCTACTATATTATGAGAGCCTATAGAAAGAAGGATTTGTTGTTAATAATCGAATTTCATTCGTACAGGCACTTTTGATGAGTTAAAAAAAATAATATTGGTATTTGTGGCCAATAAATTTTCACGAGTAAACATGTACGCACTGAATGTTCCGCCTATCCTGGCCGAATACCACATGACATTAGCCGGATGGGAATCGGAATATCAATACAAGCAAGTTATAAAACCTGTGGTGAGGTTATAAATTATTTACGTTAATTAACTCGTAACCTTTTATCATGAGGTGTTTGACGAGATCTAAGTCCATAGAATTGAGGGGCTTTATTTCGAATGAATGAATTTTGCTTCTTAATTATAAGCTTCGGAATGGAATTTCATGCCTTATCTGAGTAAAGCTTGCCTTGTTTATAATTGAATGGAGATGTGACAGGTTGTGAAAGCAAAGAGTTTTAATGACATTCCTCTTCATTTTCCGAAAATTGGAAAGATTTTTCAGTTAATGAGATATTTATCAGGGTGCGAGTGAATGCTACCGAACGATCAAGTTTTCGGTTTTTTGGCCTCACCTCAACCGGGGAAACTTCCTCAAGGAATGCAACTTCTCAGCTTGTTGCAATTAACAAGCTTACTTAAGCTTTGAAATAATTGAGTTATTGTTATCTCTTAAGATTTTCATTTGCAGTCTTCGCAGACAAGGTGGATTACTTAATGAGACTAACAATTCCAGCCAGGCTCTTGAGAAAGTTTTGTGAAAGAGGAAATCGGTGCTTAAAAATCATTTCCATTCAATTCAGGGCCTTGTTTAATTGCAGGCTCCATGATATCTTTCTATTTAGCCTGGAAAATGTACCTGCTTTCATGTAAGAGTTAATTAGCTGCTCGTTGACACCGGTAATAAAGGGGGAAATATTTACAATTAATTACTTACGGTTGAAAACGGCAAAGTTATATTTGGAGTCTTCTCTAGGAACACGTATTTAGATCAGTATATACATCTGCATCGGATAGTAGCGTTCCATGAAATCGTAGATGTTGTTGAAGATTTCAAAATCGAGATACCTTTCCCCTCTTGAAACCTATGTAATCTTTTATACTGTGAATTTCGTAGGCCGTTAACAGCCAAGGACCGTCAAATTAGTCTTATTGCTTAAGCTGCGAATTGCTACTCGCCAATTTTCCTTCACAATCGCTAATTACATTTCGTCCTTATACTTCCTCTTTTTTACGTCCTTAATTTTTGGACCAAAATAGTTTCCTTGCTTCCCTCTTTTTTCTCCAAAAAGGAATTGAAATGCGTGGATGTTTAATTGAGGTTTGTTTTCTATTATTAGTCTCCTAATATTTTTTTTTTCATACGCGTTGCTTTAATGAAAAAAGAAGTATTTTATGATTCTCTCTGGTAAATTTTCAAAAAATAAACATAATGATGTTATGATTTAATTTAATTTACGTGAGCCCGTCTCATGTACATAAATTTCCTTGAATTCAGGTCTAAATAAAGCGCATACTTTCGGAGTGGATACACTAATGTTTAGATTGCTGATGATGACAACGTTTTCATTTTGCCCGGAGGTCTCATTAGCTTGCCAATATTCTTACCATAATGCATGGATCGAGACCTATCAACACTCCTAACAGATAATTATAAAATAGGCACGTAGTTGGAAATCCCTCCACGACATGTATAATATACACCAATAAGTGTTAAAGCATTTTAAAATTCATAAAAACTCTTTGATGTCAAACATTATTCTAAATTTAACTCTGTGTTTTGGTTGCCTTTTGCAGCATCGGAGATCCTATGGTTCTTCCTTAAATCTAAAAACAACCTATCGCTTAAATAATCTCTATCTTTCATTCATAATTACACTTTGTATTTAATTGCTATCAAAGGAATTAGGCCTTCGAATATTGCTGCTGGAGGTCTTTTTCTCAGTACGTTTCTTTAAGAACAAAAATTACCAGTGTAACACGAAATTTCACTAGTGCAATCTGGAGATTCATTGTAACGCAGAAAAGTTGTCTTCATCAAAGGTGAAAATACTCGGAAACAGTTTTGTCTGGGGTAACAATACTCAAATGAAAAAAAAAATATATCTCTTAAGAACAACAGGGTGTAAATGAAGGAATGCATGGATGTAACATTGGCAACAGATGTTTGATAAAAGAGAGCAACGTGGAAGATGCTATTTAAAAAGAGCCATTTATCTAGTCCCCAACCCCCATAATAAAGTTATTTTTCCCGAGCCTACCCCTAAAAGAATCGGTTTGATGGGTATGTACATGCAGGAATATATGGAATCCAGAAAGTGATGAGTTTCCCAGAGGAACCGTTTGAGACTCCAACAGAAGGTAGCGTGCGTTATTTTGAAATGTATTTTGCATGGTGTTTTTTTGATTCGATAGTCATGGAATATGGTTGGCATTTTTTTCAATTTAGATATCATAGGTTAACACATTCCATCCCTTACCCGGCATTCACATCTGATATGCTATTTATTCGGAACCCTGAACGTGCGTTAAACGCGTGAGTTGCAGGACGAGGCGAACGGGGTCGTCGACGGAAGAGAGGAAGAGGGGAGGGGAGATGGAAAGGGTGCGACATGTCAGCTTGTTCATAAGGCATGAGCCTAAAATGGAATTTGTCCTCGTAAAAAGTAACAGATGACCACTTATGCCGGCCGCAGCTCTATTAGGGAGTTAGTCGCCCTGCTACGCGGAGAGATGCACTAATTGACAGCTCGCGTTAAAGCGAATGAGCGCAAAGCGGTCCGCTCCATAACCATGGGCGTTGGAGGAGGGGGGACGGAGGGTTTGGGGGGGGGGGGTAAAGAGACGCGAGGAGTTGCGGGGAGGAAGGGAGTCAGGTGACCCGCGCGGGAGAACGCATCACTTAGGCCATGAGAGGAGCATCCCTTTGTTTAATGCGCTCTTGATCTCCTTGCTCGCCGACTGCTTTTGTGTGTCTTATCAGATTATTCTACCCTTCCAGTAAAACAACAGGTGCGTTGAATTTTTGAATGAATAATTCTTCGCGGCACATCGGAAATACCTACAGTGCAGTGTTTTGACTAGGCTTTGGAAAGAGGTAATCTCGGGAGAAACAGATTAAACAACACGAGGAAGAAAACAATCCTGCTTCCCAACCGAAATTGCCTGAAATTACCCAATCATTGAAGAGAATTTCGGCACATACGTAATTGAATTTTATTGCATTAATTACTGCACCTTTTTATGCATATCATTTTGGGTGAAAATGCCTGGGGAGTAAATGAGGTTTTAAGTTTCTAAAAGAAACTTAAATTCATTAAGAAGGAATTTATATGCGACCGGGAAAGAAAGCGAAACTGTCGTCGAACAAAAACAATTAATGTGGAATAAACCCCAGAAATCATCCCTTATAAAATTTAGCATTCATTTTCGTCAATTTCATTCTATACATATCTGTCCATTTATTTGCATCAGTTATAAGTTCCCATTCAGATTTAAAGTATCGGTAGAGGCGAAGATTTTTCGGAGGAAATACTTAAGCTGAGAGCACTTTATTACGTCGGAAAAATTATAATAAATACACATTGGCTACTTAGTTTCCATTCATTGGTCTTTTAATTCAGTGGGCCGTAATCCCATTCAAATCTTTTCATCTAATATATCAGGATAATTCACTCACAGCCAATCACCAAAACATTAAACAATAACCAAAGTCAATCAAAATTGAAACACATTTTAAGTTATGAAATGAAACATAAGTTGCAAGAGTAGGTCTAAAAGTGTAAGCATAAACTTTTCACCGCAATCATACGTTAAAACGTCTAGTGCAGTGCTCACTTCGTCAGTCGGATGGGACTCCTTGGTGCCTTTCGTTACGAGCAGGTGAATGCCGACGCTGGGACTCTTTACCCTTCCCCAAATAATCGTTCCCTTACCAGCGGACCCACCCAGAGGCCTTATTGGCACAAGTGACATCAGCTGTCGGTTGACTCAAAAAATATAGAGACAACCAGCTTGAATTCACCTACAATTTCTTTGACTGACTTCTTCGTTACTTTTGGGGTCCTTACCAATAGTGATCGCATGGATTTCAGTAATTTTTCCATTTAATGCAAGCGCTCTTACGTAAACCGTTGGATGATCATAAACACGCCCCAAAGGAGCTCATAGCATCTACTTTTGAGAGTACGTGACAACTCATCGTCGCTTTCCAGTTGGAAGTTCCTTAGCTGCGGAAACAGGATTTTCCAGCACGTCTTTTATCACTATTTTTTTGGCTGATTTCCCACGACTTCCCACCATCTAAAACGCAAGGTAAAGGATATCCAGTCTATATCCGAGGAACTCGCAGGAAAACTGCCACCACGTGATGACGAGGGATCGCGCCAAAAAATGTCTCTCTCGTTCTAATGTCTCAATATCTTTCAGTCCCTCTCCCTGATTCTCTCTCTTTGTCGCCGGCAGGGGAATGTAATCACCTCCCAAGCAGTTCCAGAGTTCACGTGAGCGATGCTCTTCCCCTTGCCGACCCTCGCCTCCCGTCTCCTTAATTGCACTCCGGAATATCGCTCCTCACACTCTCCTTAAAAAGCGAGCGTGCAGCGACGCGCTAATGTCCGTCGTCAGTGACGGAACGTGATGCCGCTTGTCGTGCGCGCACTCTCCGTCTCCACACACAGACGATGCCACGCCCCCTCCCTACCCTCACTTCCCCTCTCCACTCCCCCCGCTTCCGTCCAACTATAACACTCCCCTCTCTCGCCTTTTGACCCCCTTCGATTCACTCCCAATTTCCCGAAACACGCACGCACTCACTCTCTCGCGGTAAGGTGATTCCACTCTAATTTTTATGCAATCAAACTTTTACAAACCACTTCTTTTTGAAATAACATACGCGACCCGGTTTTCGATGAGTAATCATCATCATCAGGCGTTTGTATTAACATTTTGTTTGTGAATCTGTGATCGTGATCAGTAAAAATCGTATTTGTCGCATTAAATTTAGAGGACCAAGAATGGCATTAATTGGGTAATTTATGAAGGATGATAAAAACATGCTAATGAAGGTTTGAAGCTGAAAGGAGAATGGAGTGATGACATGCAGAACACCAATCCTGAATGGTGGCAGCAGATGATGATCACCATTTATGTTATTTACAAAGTAGTCAAACATAAGGTTTTCACTAAATTTTGTATTTACAAAAAAAAAAAACCGAAGTACTCCTATCTGTTTTCGTATTTTCAATGAAATGGTGATGAATGGTCACTTTGCAGATGACAAGAGGATTGGTGCGAGCAGAATTTATACTAAAAAATTAAAAAGGTAATGATTATTTGGATGATGATCAGTATTAAAATTTTACCTAATAGGTCCTAAGTGGAGCATTAATACTAATATAATACATACGGTATATCCGTGTGCTAATTTTATTCGGAGGTATGATTGTGAATGTTCGCGTTAGAGTGGAAATCTCGCCATTTTCAGGTATTCATGTACATTCCGGCACCATTCACTCTTCTTCGCTCTCTGCATTCAACTATCACTGTATTTATTGTTAAAAATGAAATACAAATGAGCCATATGGTCTTGATTTTATGAATTGACTTGATGGCGGCTCGATCTGGAGTGTGCAGCAGCAGAAATTTGATTTAAACGTGCTCTGACGTCTAAGATCATTGCGCACGCACTGTCTGCCACTTGCAGACAGGGGCAACAACAGTCGGACGAATTGGATCTGTAGTTTTGTCATGTGGCATCAACTTTTCTTCTCGTGTGGATATCACTCGTTTTTTTCCGATTTGTGGTTCAATGACAAGGGAGAAATTTTGAGTACATAGGGAATAGCCACGGTATTGCCTTTACGGAGTCACCCGCAAGTTCACATTAGTGCAAATATTCCACAGAGGAAATGTCACTATCGCGATATGGTTCGTTATAAATTAAAAAAAATAAGAGCATAAATTAAATTAATTACTAAAAGGAAATCGAGAAGCTAAAGAATGTACTCGAGGAAAAAGCGGGAAATTAGGAGGAATGTCCTTAGAAATATTTCAGATTGAGAAATGAGCAATATAATGCAGGACTGGTTTAATTGTTGATCTTACTGATTGCATCGCTCGCAAGTGATCTCAGCTGTCAGTTGCTGTCTTAAATTACCACGTAGAGTATCGCTTTCCTGCCATTTTTCCTAGGAGTGAAAGTATTTGCAGTGAATATCTTTTTCAATAACGCCTGGAGTTGCCGTCTTCTGCTGTTTTAATTCTGAAACGAAACACGCTGTTTGAGGCCTAACTTTGTGGAATCTGCTCTCTGTGGTTACTAAAATAAATTTTGCTATTCCTCTCAAAATTCATGAAAATTATAAAAAAAACATAACCTATGTATCAACAGTACAGCGTCATCCTCAAGTTAGTATTTTTTATTCTAGGTTTACTAATTTTGGAATGTAATCACCTAGTTTATTTTTGCAATAATTTTTAATGAAATAATTTTCCTATACTCATCCTGACGATATCTGAATATCAGGAAGTGTAAACCTTAACTATTAAAAAGATCATGGAGGGGGTACCAAAACTGTATCGGAGAATTTACCATTACCACGGAATCGGAATATTTACAATTACCACGAGAAAACATTCAAGCAAATGTTTTGAAAAACATTAGTCACTCATTTAGTTCTCTCTTACTATATACGTATTATACCAAGAAATAACGATATCCAAATTGGCTCGCTCTGATATAAGTTTAATTTAAAATAATTATTTAAATAAAAAATAATATTTAGAAAACAAGTTTTTAAAACTGACCAAAGAGTATAAAATAATTTCTCCTAGCCTCACACACATTTATATCCCCGTACAGATTCATAACCTCATACAAATTGTCCTGAAAATTTGTGTTGGTGAATTTTAATAGCTCTGAAAATACTTGTAAGCTTGAAAACGAAAAACGTGGGGCACATGAATGAGATAATTGATGCATGAATAGTTCACTTAAGTCACTAACAATTCTATTGCACTGCAAATGATATAAACTGTCATGTGAATTTTCTTAGCGACAGCTATTCCCTACAAGCCTTACTATTATCTACAGCATATGCCCCACGTTTTTCTTTTTAAATCTTACAAGTGTTTTCATAGCTATTAAAATTCACAATCACAAATTTTCAGGGAAATTTGTATGTTATGAATCTGTATGAAGATATAAATGTGTGTGGGGCTAAGAGAATTCTTTTCATACGTTTTGGACCGTTTTCAAAATTTGGTTTTCTAAAAATTATATTTTATTTAAATAATTATTTTCTGCTTTTTAGTATTATGTAATTATATTTTAAATAGAAAATTGCTATATCTATCTACCAAAAATATATCAATCTGTTTAATTGATATTTTCCTGAAAATCAAATTAAAGAAGCAAACAAAATTAATGCTATATAGTTTTTATATCAATATTACAACTTATTAATAATATTACTTATTATATTATATTATGAATATAATGTATGTATCATTTATAATATACTAGCTGTGCCCGGCATTCGTTGCAATGCCTCTTTTACTTTCTAAGTAGGCACACACATTCAAAGCATAAACATGTACAAAATAAATGAAAGACAATGTTTTGTTGTGTATTCGCAAAATAAATTACTCTGTTCTGAAGTCCCCATTGATTTCCATACTTTTCTTGGCTTGGCCCACAAATCTTTTCTGGGTTCAATATCGGTCCCTTTCGGAGTTTCTATTCCATGCCTATGCTGCGGTTTCCGAGTAAATAAAATACTCTAATGTTGATGTAGTGCAAAAAGTTTAGATTTTCGAGGTTTAAAATCCAATTTTAGGAAAAAGCGAAACGTATACCTTAAAATTGAATGCAGGAATTCAAAACCTTGTTCTTTAAGTTATCTTATTATAAGCATTTAAAAAACAATATCATGAGTGTAAGCAATTAAACCAAACAAATAAAGGGACCGCTGCACCAAATCTTATTCTACGTACAAATAAAATACGTCACTTTTAACACATTCTTTCGCCCTGATATGAATCTGATGCACACAATATTATATCTAATTTATATGATTCTGATGCATTTGATTGAGTAACTCGTAAACAATCTGCCTCCTTGCTTTTTTACAAAGCTTACTTTAGTAAGTTTGTTCCTGCATTAACAAATGTTTTGGCTGTCACACTCGTGAGCATGTGAAAATCATGGATTTTCCAGGTTTAATCCACAGGATGGATTTTCTAGGTTTAATCCACACATTTGAAGCAATTGCCCTTTTGCCTTGTTGATTGCAATTGAGAATGCAAGGCGAACGGGGAACTGTTGTCTTTTGAAATCAAATGGCATGTCGGTGGGAATGATGGAAATACGTGAAATATACAAATATTCTCCTTTTGACTTGCCATTCAGAATTGTCGCAAAGATGACGTTTGGCATCAGTTGTTTGTCAGTGAGAATGGTTGCATTGTGCATTTGTGGTGCATTTATTTTGTTCAAAAGAATTATTGGTGCGCCGAGTTTGAGTAACAATTTGTGCGGTGATACACCAGAAAGATCCAACGAATTTAAAAACTGAATAGGATAATTAAAAACCTCGTCCGCATTCATGACGCTGTCAATCGATTTGTAGGAGACAGACTCGCCCGAAATCTGTTCGTGGATGGCGTAAGTTGATTGCATTGAAGTCGGGTGTTTTTTTGCTGCCAAAATAGCACGTTCGCTGATTTTTGAAATTGGTACCAGTTTGTGGAAAACTTTTTGAATTAATTGTTCAATCGATGGAACAATGATATAAAAGTTCAATGGAATTGAAATATATTTTGTGTTGGCATCAACTGGTACTTTTACATTACCAATGTCCAATAGCTGTTTTGAAAATATGGATGACATATTGCGCTGTAAATTTACGCGCATATTGGTCGTTAACGTGAGTTTATGCACATGCCCCCAAAGATGCACCGCTTTGAGGCATGTGTTGAGCTCATTAGCCGGTGTTGAATTTGGTATTACCGGTCTGTCCCACTCGTGAGCATGCAGCATATAATTGACCACGTGAAAAGCATGGATTTTCCAGATTTAATCCATAAACTTGTAGCGATTGACTTTGTGCATTGTTGATGATCATTGAGAAGGCAAGGCGAACGGGGAACTCGAGTCGTTTGACTACAACTATCAAATTAGTCGCTGAGCCTGGCCTTTAAATGCACAGGAGTGACTGGCCATTCATGTAATCGCTATTAAATGGATATTCACGCCTGGTTGCCAAGGAAATTTTGTATTGATGAAATGGAAGAAGAATTGATAAATTTCGAGATAACAACACAATAATTGGGCAAAAACGAAGCGTATAAGAAAATTGAATGAAATAATTAAATACTGCATTCTTTTATTCGTTCTATAATACAAATTTCCATCCAATATCTTGAATGAAAGTAATTTAAAAAAGCAATTAAAGAAAATCCTGTACCGAATTCAATGCTTTTCTTATGGGAGTAAATATTAACAGTATTGGGGTAAAAACAACCACAAAAATTGCCATTTTCATAATTCAGAAACATTTATGGGAACGAGAACAACTCACCAAAGTTTCATTGAAATCGAATGAATGATATTGGAGTCCATAAAAAACGAGCTGAAAAACATTATTTTGTATATATAAGATACTAGCTGTGCCCGGAATGCGTTGCAATGCCTCTTTTTATTTCTAAGTGGGAACACATATGCATAGCAGACATGTACAAAATAGATGAAGGACAATGACTTTTTGTGTATTCGTAAAATAAATTACTCTATCTTGAACTCCACATTGATTTCAATACTTTTCATTTCTTGGCCCGCAAATCTTTTCTGACTTCAAAATTGCTCCCTAAACGAATTTAAAACTTAGTCCAATGAATTCCTCGTGCCTACACAGGAATTTTTAACGCACAAATGATGGCTTGAGTTTATATTCCATGTCTATGCTGCGGTTTCCAAGTAAATTAATTATTCTAATGTTGAAGTAGTGCAATAATTAAAAAATCTTCGAGGTTAAAAATCCAATTTTAGGAAAAAGCGAAGCGTATACGGAAAACGAATGCAAGAATTCAAAACCTTGTTCTTTAAGTTATCTAATGATAAGCATTTATAATCCAACATTAAAACAAAAAGATCACTGCACCAAATATTATTCTACGTACAAATAAATTACGTTGATTTTTACACAAATTATCTCTCACCTATATGATTCTGGTGCACGCGATATTGTCTCACTGATACGATACTAATGCACGAGATTAAGCAACTCGTAAACGATCTGCTTCGTTGCTTGCTTGTTGTTCCTTGCTTGTTTGAGAAGCTCGCGTGTCATCACTCATTTGTTGAAACTATTCGCGCTCCACCTATTGTACAATTGATTTAATAATTCAAAAACCTTCGAAGGCGCCCGCACAACAACTCACCTAAGTTTCCCCGGCATGCGTTCCAATGCCTCTTTTTCTTTCTAAGTTGGCACACATATATACAAAGCAGACACATTTACATGTACAAAATAAATGAAAGACAATGAAGTTTTGTGTATTAAATTAAAGTTGAAAAAATCTTTTCAAGGGATTTTGGATATACACTATTTTTGGTCTTACCGCCCTCTGAAAAAACAAATTTGTGAAAAGCATGGTTTTTCCATATTTAATCCGTACACTTGAAAAGATTGACCTTTTACTTTTTGATGGTCATAGAGAATGCAATGAGACCGAGGAACTGTAGTCGTTTGACTACAACTATCAAATTAGTATCAGAATCTGCGTCAGGCGTGAATAACCATTCATTTAATCGCCATTTAATGAATATCCACGCCTGGTTGTCAAGGAAATTTTTTATTGTTGAAAAGAAAGAAAATAGATGAATTTAGAGATAAAAACTCAATTCTTTGACAAAAACGAAGCGTTTAAGAAAATTTAATGAGATAATTAATAACTGCATTCTTTTGTAAGGTGTATAATACAAATTTCCATCCAATATCTTGAGTGCAAGTAATTTTTAAAAAGCAAATAATGAAACACCTGCACCGAAGTCAATGCTTTTATTATGGGAGTAAATGTTAACAATATTGGGGTTAAAAACAACTCCAAAATTTGCCATTTTTGAAATTTAGAAAACTTTATGGGCACGCGGACAACATCTCACCAAAGTTTCATCGTAATTGGATGAATGGTATTGGCGGGCATAAAGAATGAACAAAACAAACATTCTATTTTATATATAAGATTATATTGTAAAATATATAATATATATATTTAGCATACATAATTTATAGTATTACATAATATATAGTATTACATAAAATTGCATTGACATCCAGTTCTGAGCTATGTTTTAGTTTCAAGTCTCTAGCTCATCGGGAAATTAGTTTAAGATCGATTGCAAAATTTGCACCGAACAGACAGACAAGAAATCAACCTGACAAAAACGTTTTAAAAACCAGCGTGCATCTGTGGATGTGAAGCTAACTTGGAAGGTATGTCAGAAAATTCCCTTTTTCAGGCAGCGACACACGCAATGCCAACGAAAATTACTAAATTGACTCCTGGAGTCAGCGCGAACATCCAATAATCTGGCCTGTGACCAGCCCACAGCGTTGGTAACTCCGGAAGGTTGAGGCTTCTGTGTCATCGTGTTTTCCACTTCACCAAATTAGATCAGACCCTCCAGGGGTAGACCGCTGGGTATTTGTAAACTATCCCCAAAGTTTCTTGATCCCTTTTCGACCTCGGCATTTGGGTTGCGTTGCGGTTTTTAAATTTACAGCGGAGTGATGCCTTGATGATATGTACTTACATCAAATTCAGGCTCCGGGCTGCGTGGGATAACTAATGCTTAGCGTTCTTGAGCTCCTTCAATGTGAAGAGAATAACTTATAGGAATATATCGGTGTATATGAATGAAAAATATCATCCTGGTGAATACCGTGCGTTGTCGATATACAAGGAAGCGGTGGAAGAAGTGCGACTTATTCAGAATTAACAAGTCATTTTAGGCTTGGTTAGGTTAATGATGAGGAGTCAAAGTAAGCTGCCGTTAAGACATGTGCAAAAATTTGAATCAACGCTTGTGTGATCCACTTACACTCGGTTTTGCAATAATTATGATGCAACAGTAATTCACATCAAAATCTGTTCTTTTAGTGGGTCTTTTTTTCTTTCCCTTGATTTTCTTGCTGTTGGCTTTCACTAAATTATAAATTACATTTCAACCAAATGCAACTATTAGTCTCACACACCATACTATGAAGTAGGTATGCGAATGTAGTTTTGTGCTGTTTTTAAGAAATTTAATGTACATATATAATAAAATTTTATCATTTTTGGCATAGGTTATTTTTGCAAATGCAACCATATATATGCGTACACATTTATTGTCACGGAGTTTCTTTGGTAACGGTGTGCTCAAGACCCAACCACATATTTACTCTTTCTATTCTTCAGGCTACCCACTGATAATTCCCGGAAAGACCAGACAGTATCTTCCCTCTCCCCTTCATCTTTAACTCCAACCTGCTCCTCGATGTATGTATGTACGATGTCATATTCTGTAAAATTACCTTAATATGTAACGAAGTTACGCAACCCAAATAATTGTGGGATAGCGTTTTTTTTATTAGTTGTTATACTATGACGGATAGTTTCCGTCGGGATGATCTCAGCGAATGTCAAGTAAGTGTGAGTTTCTTGAAAATTGCTGTATTAAAAGCCAACCTATATTTTCAACTCTGTAAGAAGCCTTGACCTGATCATTGGTGCAATCTTTATTCAAGTATTTCTTGCTTAAAATGTGTTCTCTCAAAGGAAAATATATATATGGGATTGAATTTCTTTTCTAAAACACCTCGTCGCCTTCTTGACTTTTTTCAGCACCTTCTTCGATCGAAAAACAATCGACGAAGCGAATTTCATTGCCTTCTTCCCCTGACCGACCTCTGCATCCCTCTCTCTCTCTCACTCTGTGATTTTCGGCTCGCTAGAGGAACTATTCTCCGAATTTTTTTACCTTCCGTCGTCGTCCCGGGGAAGATTAGTCACCTTTTCATTTGGTCGCCGAGATATTTTTTCGCGCCATTCTCACTCGTCGTCGAGCGAGGCTGGCTAATCGGCGAAAGGATTCGACGTTTCGGATTTTCTCCCTTCTTTTTTTTATTCATTCGCGAGAGCGAGAACTATTCTCGTTCGACGGCCGCAAAACCTCTCTCCCACCTCGTCAGTCTGAACTCGTCTCACTCACTCCTTCTGCCACGCGATGTTCCTCCTCACTATCCCTTCCACTTTCCTTCCTCCCGTCCTTTTTATATACCCACCTTCCCTCCTCTCTCTCCCTTGGTATTTCCCCCCTCATCCTCCTCCTCGCAATTCCAGAGTGTGATCCCGTGGCGTGCGCTCTGTTTCTCTTAGCTTTTGGTGTGAAAGAATGGAGCTGGTGGCCGAAAGACAAAAGGGGGACGGTGGATCGAGGTAAAGAACTCATCGCCACCCGCCACACTTACACACACACACACACACACACACACACATACACATTCGTCCACAAACACACATGTTCACACCGTGAAAAGCGCCACCCTGTAGTACCAATAGTCTCGCTTCCAGGTCGAGGTTTTATTCATCCCCACCCGGAGGGCACCGGCGTATCGCGCGGAAAAAAGTGGGGCGACGAATTTTTCCGTGCGCCTCGCTCCGACCGTTGGGTGGGAGGAGTACGAGAGGGTAGTGGGGGATCTCCATTTAGGGGGGGGGGATTCATTTCCACTCCCCCCCCCTCTTTCACCTACTCCCTCTGTTCTCTTCCAATATGATGCACGCGTGCAGCAGCGCATACGGAGTTCTCATCCCCCGCCTTCCTCCGTCGTCGTCGTCCGTGCCTCTTCACGCACGAGCGGGTTCGAATAATTGCGGCGCTACATAATTTTAGCTTCTGTTCCAACATTCGATCTCTGTTGTTGACATATCCTTGGGTGCACATGCACATTCATCTCATGTAGATATATCTTGCTACTCTCTCGGTGCACCACGCGACGGATACCCCATCTGAATGCACCTCTGCACGTCCAAACCGCGCGCCACCTTATGGTCTCGTTGGCTATTGTCTCGGCTGGAAAATATGGATGTCGTTCTCTTTGATGTTTTCCCAGACCACCTCACGTCACACCACTTTGTGTGGGGAAAGATACATGCCGTCTCGACAAAGAAGTGGAAAACCATTGTTTGACGAATTAAAATGGCTACATTACTAAAGATGAAGTTAAACTATATTTTTAATATAAATATTGCATGGGAATCGAAGTTGATGAGTTTCGCTCCAGTTATTTATATATAAATTTCTTTGATCTCATTCGTGATTGCTGTCTATTATGTATGATGGGCAAAATAACTTTTCCGTCGCGTACTTTGGTGGTGTGAGATAGTGTGACAAGAACAGTTGAGTTATGATGACATAGACCTGTATTTAAGCAAAGGAATTTTATGGATGTTAAGTTTGATAATAGAGTAATTCCGTGTCAGATCAATCACCGTTTTGACAGAACCAGTTCGGATATTGATGAAATTTAATATGATAAACGCATATGACAAGATATGTAATTCTGCCAATTTTTAGATTTTTATTTTGCAAATTGTTTGAGATACAGACATAATAAAAATAAAAATTTTAGGTAAAAAATCACACACTCACGTACATACAAATGGCTGCAACTTTTCCCTAACTATAATAGAGTAACAATTTAAACACTGTTGAAAATCTAAGAAATATAACTTTCCATTGATAACCTAGATGACCTTCTTATGACAGTTTAAAGTTTCAAGGTCATTGACTGTGACTTTTGAACTTAAATATCTTAAAACATGCCATCTCACAAAATTATGAAAAAATATATTTTATTACCTCAGCATTCTTCTACATATGTACCAAGTATTAAGCTAGCACTGCAATGGCAAGGCAGTGCAGGATTAACGGGAGGGTAGTTCTGCCCACTTCTGTAGGTGGGCACAGACACGTACCATGCAATAAATATTTCTTGCCTTGAGGATGTGGGTTTATTATACATGGAATGTGTATATTTTATAACAAATAAACACATTAATGAAAAATATCCTGCTTTGTGACTGCAACTTTACTTGATAGACAATGTTTATTATTAAATAGCAACAAATCTTGGAGATCAAAGATTGTAACTGCAGCCAATGGCAGGATTTTTTCATAGCCAATGACAAGGTTTCTTATTTCAGCCAATGGCAGGCCTTACTACAGCCAATGAGATAGCTTGCTGGTGCACCATTTGACATTTCCTGTTTTTTCAATTCTGAGCTTGTGAGGGTGTGGTCCATTGCACAATTGAAATTAGTTTTATCAGTTTCCTGCATGAAGTTTCATTAACCAAAATGGACTTTAAAAGCCAACTTTTTTACTGTAATCCTCTGACTAAAAGTGAACACACAAGGTGAAGAAAACATCTGAGAAAAATACAGTCTTGGAGGATTCATAAATGTACATATATAACATTAGAACAGAAAATATGTAGTTCGTGCAGAAAATCGCTGTCAGAATTGCTAGGTCCATCGTGTATAACTGTAACAGATGCAGAGGCAGAACAACCTGGGTTATCAAGTGAAGATAATTCAGATGTAGATGGGCAGAGTGAGATATGGGCTGACACAGACTTAAGCATCAACCGTCTGAATAATACGTTACTTTCTATAGGCAAATCTCCTGTGAGAAAAAAAAGATCAGGTGTTGGATGGTACACTAAGAACAAATTTAAGAGAATTGGTAAAGTTAGAAAAGACTTTATGGTGTTCCAGAAATTGAGAAATCTGTGACAGTGTCTGATGAATCGGTCATGATTTCTTAGTTGAAAGAAAAATTTCAAGAAACAGACTCCAGCAGTGTAAAAGTCGAAATACTTACAATATTACAAAAAGGCTGGAGCGTTTGTAAAATTCAGGAAGAATTTTGAGTGACATTACATGGCACAAAAGTCTAAACTTCTTGTGGAAAAGCAGGGTATTTTTTGCAACATCAAATCCTGGGTCTTGGTAAACTCTCAGTTGCAGCACAATTGAAATCGTTATTGTGTACTATAATAGTGATGAAGTGAGACATTGTTTACCAGAATAAAAAGATTTTGTTACATTGATTGAATCAGGATAAAAAGTGCAAAAACCAAAACGTCTACTTCTAAATAATCTGAAAGAAATATTTAAAGGATTTAAAGACAAGAAAGATTGCTTCTTCAAGATACTTGCCCTGGTATAGCACACTTAATGGAACAAATAAGTTGCATCTTCAGCATGAATTCGATTGATGAAAGCTTTTATAAATTGTGGACAACAACTGATCGCACAACACTTCTAACAGTTAACAACGCTGTATAAGAATTCCTGGAGACCTTCGAAGCAAAAGTGAAATTGATTTTGCCACATTCTTTCATAGATATTCAGCAGTTATCCTTTCTGTCTAATTTGAAAGAAAATCATGATGATAATCAGTGTGTAGTGATATGCGATTTTGCCGAGAATTATTCCTTTGTACTGTAGGATGCAGTCCAAGCTACTTTTCTCAAGCTAACAATTCCCAAGCTACTATTCACCAATTTGTCGTATACTACTAAAGTTCAGACACACTTCAGCTTGATCATATTTCTTTTCTTTTCATCTCAGAATGTCTAAAGCATAACACAGTCAGTGTTCACCTTTTCCAGAGCCAATTGTTGCAGTTGATATCATCACATTTGGCAAGAAAGTAGAACACATCTATTAATTCTCAGATGGCACAGCTTCAAAATATAAGAACAGGAAGAATTTGGTCAATTTGTGCCATCATGATGTAGATCTTGGTGTCACAGCTAAATGCCAATTCTTCGCCACCTCACATGGAAAGGGGCCATTTGATGGTGTGGCAGGCACCATTAAGAGATTAGCTGCTCGTGCCAGCCTTCAGTTTTTATACAATGACCAAATTATGACACCGCGACAACTATGATTGGGCTTCCAGAAACATTCCTTCTTGCCATTTAAAATACAGCACAGACAAGGACTATGAGATTCACAGGGAGTTCCTTGAGAAACGTCACGAAACTGCTCGACCAGTTCCTGGTACTAAGAAACTTCAATTTGCAATACCAGTAAGCCACACAGCTGTCAAAATCAAGCTATTCAAACGCAGCTGAATATGTACATAAGTCGGTGTTGCTACATCCATTAGAACTAGATGTGGAGGATATTCGTGGCTATGTCATTGTTGTGTGTGATAGCCAGTGGTAGGTTGGGTGTGTTTTGGATGTAAATATTAATTCAGAAAAAGTTAAAATAAGTTTTCTGCACCAACATGGACCATCACTGTCATTCACATACCCACAGAAGCCAAATATATTAGAAGTGAATAAAGCAGCAGTCATTACAAAGGTTTACCTACGAACAGCATCTGATCGGACATATTTTATGGAGCCAAGTGAAATGGAGACGATCACAACCAGGATGGCATCACTTTCCTAAGGTTTGCAACGAACCAAGCGCTTCACTTGCACGTGCACTGTCACATTTCCTGTAATGGTGATAGTGGAACATTATGGCAGTAGCATGTATATTTTGTCAAACAGTTAACACATCTAAGAAAACCTGTATCGCATATTCTGAAATTATCACATATAAGCATCTCGAAAACATTATTACTCTACATGCATGTGCGTGCCTTAACTGCAGGACATGTACCCCTGTTAATCCTGCACTGCCTTTCCATTGCGATGCCAGCTTAATATTTGGTACATATGTAGAAGAGTGTTGAGGCAACAAAATATATTTTTTCATAATTTTCTGAGATGGATGTGTTGAGATATTTAAGATAAAAAGTCACGGTAAATGACCTTGAAACTTCAAACTGTCATAAGAAGATCATCTGAATATCAATGGAAAGCTCTATTCAATAGCTTTTTAACGGTGTTTAAATTGTCACTGTATTATTATTAGGGAAAAGTTTCAGTCATTTGTATGTACGTGAGTTTGTGATTTTTTACGAAAATTTTATTTTTATTGTCTGTATCTCAAATAATTTTCAATATAAAAATCTAAAAATTGGCAACATTACATATCTTGTCATATGTGTCTATCATACCAAAGTTCATCAATATCCGAATTGGTGAGGTCAAAAAATTGTTTAAAATGATTGGTCTGACGTGGAATCTCTCAATAGTTTCTTTATTACAGCCCCTGAGGCCTTTTCCATCAGGTTGTTATCACACAAATACGGGCGAACACACTCCACCGTGCCATTGGAGGCTAGAAATCCACTCAAGCGGGAGTCATACCCCGGACCCCAGTTAACAACAGGACATAAATCGATAGAGGCTGGCAATTATTATTGAATTTTAGAAGCGTACATTGTTTCTACATTAAAAAGGAAAATTTCAAGAAATATACGAGCATTGGTGAACGCCTTAATTTATTCCTTAGGGAGGACTTCGATATCATGAAACAATTTGGTGACTAATGAGCGTTAATATTTTTATAAGGGAGGCGAAATCTACTCCAGTTGAAGGTAATGCAAAACAACGTTACCCAAAGGTGGTAAATGCTCATGGCAGCACGCAATGAACAAGGAGTTATCCAACTAATCGTGAAGCCAATTTCTCAAGCTGCTAATGATCTTATCGGCGAGTTATCTGGGCAGTTAACCGTTCGAGAAGCAAATAGACCGTGGAGAAAATGGTTCCCAGTCGGGAATCCTCTGGCCGTGAATATTTCGCGCAGCCAGTTATCTTGTCACTCTTTAAACGTGTTTAAATGTGTGCCTCATCATACCTGAAATGCATGAGCGTAGCATAATTTTATCCGGTAACACACCTAAACCGGATATGCACCGTAATAATTTAGTTCATTGACCCAAAATGACCATTCATGATAATTTTCGTTAAACTTGATGGTCGTGGTTTGGAAATCTGGCTTGGACATAAAAGATGAGAAGCAAACCGCGGAATTTTAGTTCTATTTTCAGGGCGAAAGATCACAGATGTCTGAGCACCATTAATCAATCCATAGTACATCCTGATGTGAGTACCCAGTTGGCATAATATCCTTGATCCACCAGCGAGAGGTCAGCTGCCTTATTTTCACTGTAGCAGTTTCGTGCCCCGAACAATGGAAAGAACGTCAACTATTTAGTTAAAAAAAGATTTCGATGGAGTGACTGGAGGTAGATGGGTTTCTTATGGATTACAATGACTGAGAGCTAATTACAATTCGTGTCTCGTCTCTGGGCTCAAAAAGTGGAATTTTATTGGCTAATGAGAAAGATAATTTCACTGTAGCATTCGCAATCTGTTCGGTCGAAGCGAATTTTTGAACAGAAACAGTGTTGTTCAATCCCAAAATTAAATCCCCGGAACGAGATGAAGCGGATTGTACTTCATGCAATGTGACGATTGCCCGACAAAATACGTCGGCAAGACAGCAGAAGTGTAGGTATCAGAATCAAAGAACACAAAAAGTGCCACGATAAAATTTAAACAATACTCAAATTTTGCTAACCAGCACAGAGACAACAAGCATCGCAACAACGTTGTGCCAAAAATAATTCATTCCGAAATACTACATCCTCTTTCCGACCTCTCAGCCAGCCAACCCGTCAACCCTAGTGACCTCATATCCACCTCCCCTCCCTCCAACTCCCCCTCTCCAATGAATTTTACATATGTAGGTACTAAACCAAAATATGCAATTTCACCTGAAGTTGGCATGGATTGTCGAAACCCGGGTCGTGTCAATAAAATCTTAAAAGGGTATTCACAAAGGTTTCATTTGATTCGTCATTTTCCTCAGGGATGTTTTACATATAATATTTACCACCATAGGGCCTTAGTAAAATATGAATCTGTAAGCCAGAAAGTCATGTAGACTCTTCATTAATCCATGCAGTCATTACCAGTCATTCCCAGTCATTACTGAGGGAGCTATTGATTGCGGATAGAAAGTAAATCAATAAAAAAAGGAGATGGGAGGAGAAAAATATAAATAATGACGGGAATCAGAAGGATAAATAGATGGACTCAGAATAAATAAAAAAACATAGAAATGAGTGGGAGAGGATGAGATCGCAGTGGCGCCCTAAAACGCCTAAAATCGATACTTCTCGCCAAAACTATCACTAAATGTATCGAAAAAAACTTCAGGATGGAGTTCTCAATGTTACGGAGAGAAAACTAAGTGATTTTCATGCTATAGTAAAATATAGTTTACGATTCCAGTGGATAACCAATTGTCCGTTACAGTTGAATGAAACGTTTGAGCATAAAAGCTTGTATTAAAATAATAATTATCTGGGTTTCACATTAATATATTTCAAATAATACGTGGTGGATATTATTTTACCCCCTCACTACATTCATAAAACAAGCAAAAGCGACAAAATACTAGGAATTCATGTCGAGCATTTAGGTTTTAGAACATTTCTCCCCTCTCTCCATTAATTAATACAGCTACAGGAGAGCGAAACATTAATCCTTCCAAACATATCTCCCTTTACATCCTTGACCTCTTCTGACTCCCTTCCCTGAGCCTTTCCTTTTCAGGATGATGTCTTAACGCCCCCTGCCACACCCTCTTGCAGCAGCACTACACTACGTAAACGTTAAGTGGATTATTATTTTTCAGTATTAATCTGAAATGTTCTGTTGGTTGTGAGAGCTGAACCCACAACATAGGAGCAAAAGTTGCTCCAGGTATGCTATGAAAGAAAAAAATCGTGGAAGAACTTAAAAACATGTACCTTGACTTTATATTAGGAATTAGACTGCAATGTTGAAAGTGCTTCTTAAATCTTAACCAATGTCTCACTGCCTTTCTCCTACCTGAAGTATTTATTTCTCATTCATTTCTGAATTTTCATCAGCGAATTCAGCGTTGGTCACGATGCATCAATTCATTTCCTCTGCGGTGATATAAACTTCCATGCTTTTTTGTACCCCATCTAACCCTTCCTATTTCACAGTTTTGTCTAATTCTCACTTTTTTCTCAATTTCTCTTGAATTTTAACCTTCATTTTTCCTTTTTGATATAAGAATGTAGATGCCACAGCAAATACGCAATACGTTGACATACATATATATTTATTTGTAATAAATGGTAGAAAATAGACGATGAAAATACTGTGTGCCATGGCAATACTGTCGTTTGACGTGATATGCCGTTATGCGATTTTTTCCCAGTGCGCGTGCATGTATGGTGTATAGTAAAACGTTATAATTTGCTAAAAATAAAAACCGGAGCTGTGTACTTTGAGTGTATTATTTTGAGAAAGGCGAGCTTTTTTCGCGCGGATCCCATTGTATTTGTGAAATTCGTGCGGGTGGTCGCTACAACGCGAGTCTTATTCCCGATATCGGAAAACAGTAACCATGGGCGTCGCGATTTTCCAAAAGCCGCCCTCGATCGATGCAATAACGTCACGTCTCTCATTAAAGAGTCTGAGTGCCCATCTCGCACACGCCGTGCACCACCAGCACCACTCACCACAATGCGGAGGCAAGAATTAATTCCCTGCCGCTCCAGCGATCCTGTTTCGCTGACAACTGCACATTTTGGAACAACAATCGAGTATTCTTTTCGTAGATTTTCGCAGTTGATTTTAATTTTGGTAAGTTTCTTCACTATTTACCATCCACGGATCATCAGGGAAGCCATTGAAATAGAAAAAAAGACCTAACAACCTAAACAGAGAAGATGGCTACAAACTTCCTTATACGTGGAAAAGACTTTTGAAAAACTAAAGTATTAATTAATCATGCTGTACGTAATAACCGCTTAAGTTTGTTTATTTATTTTTCATTGTTGATTTAGAATGCCTGACGAAGCCGGCAGAATAGCACGGCGATACTGTTGCTAAAATAGTTTAGTTTAATCGCAGAAAAACAAAACTTACCAAAATAATTGAGTACTCCACCTAAAGGGCAGCGTTTAATAAATTTTTATTTCGTTGGCCGTTTAAAACGATATTTACTTAAGTACTGAAAATCGAACTGAACTCAGCACATGCTTAAGATCGTACTGTGTAAAGGGCGTGATTGCATCTGATTACGGAATAGAATTCGATTAATTATCAGTACTAAAAAGAGAAAGAAGCACGATGATTTTTTTCCATCCGATTCTTGGATGAATTGACCAATCACAAGCAAGCAGGTGAGTCGAGAATTTAGAGAAAATACCGGTGGCGGCGCTGAAATATATCAAAATAACAAGAACAAAATATTCCATCGAAGAATAGTTTAAAATTATTGAAAAAATGAATGATACCACGATGTAGCTTAACTATGCCAAATAAATATGACGTAGTTTATTTATGTTGCGTAGTTCAGCGAATGCCCGGACTACGTCCCTGCGTACTGAAATCAGTATCGTGTAAACACAGGCTCCAAGGCATCGAATTCGATTGAAGTCCCGAATTTGGTTCCGAATTTTCGGCACAGATTTCAATACTGAATTCAGTGCTGACCTGAGAATCGTGTAAAACGGTCTATGTCTCTAAAATACTTATCACTGATTTTGAATTAATAACTGAACTCGAACCTATGGAATGGATAAAAAATTTGTGCTTGTAGATCTGTCCTAACGTTGGTTTTTTTACATACCAGAGCGTGTATTTTGTGTCTGAAAGAAAATATTCAAATAGTTTTTGAAGAAGTGACGGAAATTTTTTCCAATACGTGCCAAGCCGGCAGAAAACTGTCACAAGTAATACTGAGAGCCTAAATATAGTAATGAATTTTCTACTTTATATAGGTGAAGAAAAACATGGAATCGTGGCTGCTTCTGTTTCTAACACTGGTTTTACGAAAAATCTATGAACTCAAATGCATGCATTTTTCGATTAGCCTGAGTGAAACTATGGTATTATGTGATCCTAAAAATTAAGCACTAAAAACTCTTGTATTGTGTGTATTTAAATATTATATTTCTTAGTTCAAAACACAATTTATCTTTCATCTCTCAAATTTTTTCTCACACTTTTTGTAAAGAATGTGTGGTGATAATGGCATTGACCGACTAGGACGGTAACTGTATTAGAAAGGGTGATATTCAAGCCGATTTATTCTCACAGTACTGTAATTTATATGAAATAAGGTAAATAATTGGTATAAAATGGTGAGAATTTTTATGCCATAGAGGACAGTGTAGTCGTGTACAGTAATTTCTTCAATAATAAATGGTCTCCGGTTTAAAGATGAGAATATCGATGAAAGTTAGGAAGTTAGGTAAACGAGTAACGCCACATTTTTACCGATAATTTAATTTCCCTCAGCAATAGTGTTCTTGTGAAGCAATTGTTGTGTATTAAATCTGGTGACGTCACTCCGTAACAAAGCCACAGTCAAGAAGAATAAGATAAAATAAAAATATTTTGGAGATTTCTCAGCCTTTTTTATGTAATTGCTCTGACCCGTGAAAGAGTCGATTATGAGAAGAACAAGGTTATTACTGAAATGAAATACTCTGTGCTTTTACACGCTTATACTAAGCACCAACCGCAGTTTTCCAATCTTATTGCCAAGATGAAAATGTGAATGAGTATGTGAGTGAAATGTAATTAACTCATTCCCAAGTTCACCTTCGTAAGAGTTCAACTTTTGAATGCAATTGTGGAAAAGTATAGTGTACTCCATACCTATATTGGTTGGAAAGAATAGTCTTTGATTGCACTCTGCACTTCTTCCACAAAGTTAAGCCTGAAATTCTTATTCGTCAGATTAATTATGGTATTTAGAGATAATTGTTCATAAAACGTAGTTAGCTAAACGCTGACCCAATACGCGATGTTTGTAACTCCTGTATGGTTATTCTATGTTGAAAAAATCATGGGTAACGATCTTAGGTAGTTCTAATAGAGAGAACATGGAAAAGTGACATGGATAAATCTATTTAAAATATATAAAATTTGCGTAAACCTATTGTCCCCCCGCCCCCGACACTATAAATCAATCAGTTTCTGATATGTAATCCAATTTTATTTTTGAATAAGTACTCTGCAATTCCTTATATGCCATAATTAGGTGTTCTGCGAACTTTGCTAGGATCTGGGAAGGTCCCTGCCATTCCCTCCCCGCTCATATCACTGGTCCACCAACGGCGAATCAGTACGCGCACCCTACTTCATCTGACCCTCGGACTCTTCACAACTCCTTTTTCCTCTCACGCCGCCCGAAATCCTGATTTTATTTCCATCTCACCCCAACCGACCTAGCATTGTACCCTCTGTCCTTCTCCAACGCCCCATTCCCCCCCACCTCAATGCGGCTTTCAACAACTTCTTCCGCACACTTTGAACTTACCCTTTCTTTCTCGCCATATTAAACGCCTCTCCGCTGGCTTCCTCTGTATAATACTGACTTTCACCGTCTTTCTCCATAGGTACCCATCCTTGAGTATAAAAGGCAGGTTTATTTTGCGATGGTATGCGGTCTGAATAAAATAACCGAAATTGAATTTCTGTGGGGTAATATATAAAGAAATGGGACTGCTGCTGATAATATCTGCTCTCAAATAAATTCATCACAAATCTTTTGTCTTCTATATCATAAATTGCTACGAATCAGAGTTTTTCAGGACTTGGCTAATGTAATACGTATGAAAGAATGCAAAATTTGCACTTGGGTTTTCGAGGTTAGCAGTTGTGTGAATAAAAATTCATTGAAGATACAAAGAAATATGCATTCACCAGATTCATGATGACGGTTAATTCGTAATGTATTAAAACTTCGATTTATAAATAATGACAACTTCGGTCTTCCCAACGATAATTTATGAGCAGCATGCCAGGCTTGTATTGCCATGCTCTGGCTGGTGAGAAACCGACACAGCTTGGACAGACAACCGAGGCATCGGGGATGGCGGGGTCAAATTTCATCCCGCTACCGCCGAGGCTGTCAGTGTCATAAAATTGCACTGGGGTTCCTGTGATTGGTAATAAAGTTCTGATAATAGGGGGAAACGTTGGGATCTGAGCAAGCCTACTTTTGTAACATATGACGTGAATGAATAAACGGACGAACGCAAAACTGGTGGAATAGATTGTTGCCAAGATGGCTACATGTATGTGAGCTGTTTATAATAGGAATTAAACTTGAGTTTACAACCGTTGAAGTGTCTATTACATCTACCGGTACAAGTAAAATTTAATTTGTACTGTCAACGTGTGGCTATATTTAGTAAATGTTGTGTACTGTCTAATACTCTTGTTATTTGTGTCTATAAAATATTTTTATTGAAGAGTGAGACCGACTTAGGTACTCGACGCATAATCACGAACCTTGAAATTAGACCAGATAAGATGTATTATCATGCATCATTTTTACTTGCTAAATGATTCCTATAATTTTACATTCGGCTTCATTAATAATTTTCATCAGTCTCCTTGGACACTATCCACATATTGGTGTGCATACCTTACTCGTGGTAAATAAATAATTTTGAGATGGGACACACGCATGAATGTTGCAAGGGACCTCCTGCCTTTAAGTAAAATCCATTTTCATTGTTTAGCCAATGTCCCGGCTGCATCTATCAGACTCGCTGTCTTCACTCGATGAAAGTAGTATTTCTAAGCGTTTATTAGCCAGCTCTAAACAATAAAACCGGCGGATTTGGATAGTTACGGGTATGGCTGGATGATATAAGCAAGAATTTCCGTGGAATATAGAAAAAAACTACGAAAACAGAATTGCGAAAAATTTGGTTGAAATCAATGGGGTCGCGTCGTGACTATGAGCTAGTGTTTTTTATAAAATTACTGTGAGGATGGAAGCTACAGTGTTTTCGTGCACTGCCTGCAGTTTATCATGAATTTGAAATTCTTAAAATTCTAGTAGAAATTCTCCATCTTTTTTGCAAGCCTTAATTTAAGCAAACTTTCTATCAATATGTTTAAAAATTAGAGACATAAGTGCATACAGAGGTGCACAGCAAGCAGACACCACGTCCGTTGCATGGCATGAACACGGTTGACGTATAGCGTCGATATTGAACGGCTCAAAGTCAGGCATTTAGCAAGTGCCCTAAGTCCATGCGTAGAAAATGAAGGAAATAAGTTAAACGGCTTTAAGCTAGTTAGCTTTCACCCAAGAAAGTAATTATCGACACTATTCAGTAGTCACTTCGACTATCAAAAGGGTCTATGCAATGCATTGACTGCCAGTGAGGGACAACAAACGGTTACATGATGTACGTGAATTAATGCTCCATTCGAGAAAATTATATTCAATTCACCAAAAAACTAAAAAAAATTAGAAAGCAGCTTCTTCAAAATCTTTTAGCAGCAAATAAAAAAGCAGATTAAGTTCAGTCCTTGGGCAATGTCACTCCCGTAGAAGTATCCTTTGTTGAGGGTGCTCATATCTTTCGCTGAGATTCTAAGCCAAGAGTATGTGGTAAGCAATTGAGCGTTACATCCAAAAGAATAGTGATCAGTATGACTCAGTGTTGCCCATCCACCCCTAGATCAATGACGCATCCCACCTAAAACAATTTTTGAAGTGTAAACTTCTATAGGCGCACCACGCACAGAAAATTCTGCATGCGGTAAATGGGATTCTGGGCGTCACTCTCCTGAACGTCACGCTCATTTTCTCACGTCACGCTCGGCTATATATAGTAATATGTAGTAGATACGTATGTGTATTAGCTATAACAGAGCGCGGAAGAGCGCGCAGTGCGTTCTTTTTATGCAGAATTTTTTTATACCCAAAATACTTTCCATAATATTTTTTATTTAAATTCATATATTCCTAATATATAATATTTAAATTCCTAAATATAATATTCCTAAATATTTTATTTAAATTCCTAAATATAATATTCCATAATAATATTTATTATATTTATCAGAATATCGCCATAGAAGTTTACACTTCTCCCGTGTGGTCTTAAGCACACCAATTTTTATTAATTTCTTTTCCCAATTCTCCCATAAAATTTCCTCAAATCCTGGATTCCACCTCAACCCAAATTTATTTTTATAGCGCACTTGGCGATATGACCCCCTAATGTTGGCACCACTGTGGATCCTGTATGAGGAGGGTGGAGTTGCTTTAAGGTAGCTATGGAATCGTTTTAGACTTCTTAATTTAGATTTATCTTGTTCTAATGGATTTGTTCTAGATGTGAGTGTACACATCGTTGACTCAAGATATTGTATTTATATGTTTTGACACAAGAAAAAAAAACGGAATAAATTTTTGAAGGACTACCGGATCATGCTTCAACCTCATCGTTTATTACGATTATAACACTATAAAACAGCAGAAATAAGACTATAATTTGATAGATATTATTATATATGTATATATAAACAGCACTAGTAGAAAAAAGTTGAGTTCTCTGTTGTAAGTCGTAAAAAATATTTGAAAAAAAGTTTTTCTTTACGGAAACTTCTCGTAATATGTTATCAAATCTCATCACATATTTTAAAGGAAGTAAAAATCCTTTCTGGAAGTGTAGAAAAATTATTTCCTGAGGATGGCTTCCGAGCGAATATTACTTTGCGCTGCAAATAACCATTGAGAGGGCGGCCTTGTCATGATGCAATTGCATTCTGTGGAAATTTCCATAACTATGCAAAAAGATTCAAATTGATGCAGCCGTAGCTCTTCAAATTCGTACCCCTATGAATAAAAATGCTTCTCCGAAAAGTTAGGCTGGGAACGTCAATTTCGTTCCCACGGCCATGATGAGCATCCTCGTTGAAATAATTGGCAACGTTGAGGCGGTGTTTACGTAAATCTCAGCGCAAGGGACGTCACATTTCAAATGAAAATCCTGCTTTCATTTGGAAAAAACTCATTATTTGGAATTATTCAAACCAATTCTGATAGGTAGGTCGCAGAATACCAATTATATTAATTTTTCCCTGCTTCTTTACGGGGATAGCAAAGAAGTGAACTAAAAACATACCTCAAGCTTGGCTACTGATTGTGGGTATCGCCACTTCACCAAAATTATTACCTGTAAAATTTCTATATTCACTCCTTGAGAAGGAGCCCTATGATACATCGGAGGAACAAAGTAAAGCAACGCTATCGATTGAGCTAAGATGGAGCCGTCTTTGCGAAAAGGGTTACATAAACTTAATGCATGAAAATGGATGAGGGAACTTTTTCTTTCGCTCTCATGGATTTTTTTCCCTCGGCAAAAAGCGTGTCGGGGAACTTAGTAGTCATTTAAGACTTGAAGAGGGAGGTTAAAGGAGAGACAAGAGGCGCCGAGGGAGTGGCGTGGTAGCGGTTCAAACGACTGGGGGGCAGGGGGGTGGGGAGGTTCTTAGGGGAAGTTCATGGGGAGTGGTTTTATGGAAGATGTTGCAAGAAGTGACGAAGGAGACGCCGTGAGCTCTCTTAAGGGCGAAGCGTGCACAAGGACGGTCATAACGGAGCGAAGAAGAGGAGCCGGGGCGTCGTCGCATTCGGAAGAATTTGGGCGAGTTATGGGCTCGTCTTGAAGATTTTCCAGCACCATAGTCTTATGGGAGGGTGTTGCTTTGGCATGGTGGCCCAGTGGGTCGAGTGCTAAAATGGGAGCCGGGAGGAGAAGGGAAAGTGCACATTGAGCCGGTGATTTAAGCGACGCTGCAATTTAGTAGTTCGGTCGGTATAATGTAGATGAGAAAACGCATTCATATATTCTCCTAGCATATCCTTAAATTCTCCAATTGACCGTTATTTATGTCTTAATGACATTCACCAGGGGTTACTCGATCAGCAGATTTTGTTTTCGCCATTGTTTTTGGTCCTGTGTAGTTATGTGTCCTCGACCCCTAGTGAAATATCTTTACTCCTGTGACTTTTTCCAGAGGGTCATCATTGTCGCGAAATTTGAGTGTATGCCATTATTATTTTAATGCTGAAGACCGCTCAAAATCCCCGTAAGCTATGCCATCATTATTGCCCTTCCCCAACAAGCAAACACGCCCTTTACACCCTGGCGTCTTCTGAGCCTTCACGGGTGCCGAACACTAACTTATTTCATTTATCATCATTAAAATAAAACGAAGTAACGAGGCAATATCCATGGAAAATAGAACATTGAAGTACAACCATTTTTTATGATTTTGGAATAATCGGCTCCCATGGAAATAGTTTATTACTCTGAGGCCTGATTTTAGAATATCTGATAAAATATTTTCTCGGTACGAAAAGCTAAGTTAATAAGTTCTTCCATCGGTAATGCTAACGTCAACTAATCGAAAACCCGCAAAGAACTCTTAGTTAACAGCAAGGACACAAAAAGCCTATTTTGTCTTGCGGTTGACGTTAACCAGACATTATAAAACCGGGCCACGGTGGCGTGCTCCGCTCTCTTAGAGAACCACCTATTCGACGTCGTGTTATAATTAAAAATTTAAGTTTGAATGAACTTAAATCTCCAAATAGAAGGCGGCGTTCGACTATATTATAGATGTGGTAGATTTTTATACCCACCATTAGTTTCAAGGAGACTAAACCCGCGATGAGTTCTTGGTGCCGGATGCTAATGGGGAAAAATATTGTTAAAATGTGTAAATGTACCCGAGGTTGACGCGCAAGCGTCGAAACGCATCGTTTTGATGAAAACGATTGATTGGTGGAGAGTACCACTACTTCAGGGAACTCTTTAACGTTCAACATTATCTTCCACCACGTCAGGCCAGGCACAGTTGATTAGCAGAGCACAGTAGATGTGTGAACTTATCAGTGACCATCAATAAAGTTGCCTTTAATAACGCAACAGTCTTCTTCATAAGATTTTTTCCTGATAGACAGAGTGTATTTGCAGCATCTGGGCTATTTCCTTGTATGCCGGTGCCCAGCGCGCGGTTATGCTCCTTGTTTTCTATGACTGGTAGATCACATGAATTATCTTTGCACACTTAGCTATACGGATTTTAGGGCCCAAACAATCTCGGTCGCCCGAATTGGTTAGTGCTAAGACGGATCACCTTTATGTAGCTGTGACCTTTTGGAGGTGGAGTCTAGGTATTAGCTTTATGGCCGAATTCTTATGGGACAATTTATTACCTTCAGACGATGAAACCATATGCACTGATTTGAAACTCGAATTGACTGCTGCATGTAAGTGGAATAGAAGAGGTGGTAATTCCGGGCCAGTGGTGGAAATGAAGATTATGTACAATCAATAGATGGGAGTGATGAATATTATATGGAAAGCCATCTAGCATTCCTAAAACGTTGATGGTCAAGGGAATAAACTGGAAATTCTATTTTTAAAGTGTTCATACAGATAGTTGAAGTTAAATAGTCCCTGGAGTAACATGTGATACTTTGGTATTTCTAAGAGGCCGAAGAATCCTTTGAATCATGAAAAATAATACCAGGGGCACAGTATGATTTCAGACCTCAGTACAATCTCAATGCAATCTGCACGTAGGAAATTGAGGTATTCCGGAAGGATAAGCGATGCAAACCGCAAGGGACGAGGGTAAAATTTCAGTCAGTTCACGTATTGGGCAGGTAGATCAAAAGCCTGGAAATACTGAATTGAGTTTCCATCAACACTGAATTCCAGTTTTTTCCATTTTTCCCCTCCCAACTGGTGGCTGTCCTCTCATCAAGCAATAACTACTTATTTTTATTAGTACAGTTTTCTAGTACGAACTGAACTCTATATTGATGCCAACTATTTGTAAATAAAAATGAAATAAATTTTGAGATTGTCTTTATATAATTTTATACATCAACCGCGCAATAGTTAACGAGCTTTTGTTCCACATAGGATTTTAAGCCTAGGGAATTTACAAATCGAGTGACATGTAGTTTCTGTGGCATTCACAGAGCAATCCACTATGAATTTGAACCTTTTTTTAAAGAATCACAGCCAAACGCTAATTGCATATGATGTTTAGTATCAGATAGCATTGTAAAATGTTTCTATGCTAGTAGTTGGTAATAGAACAATTTACCAGTTGCTAATTTAACAATTTTTGTTAGCTTATATAAAGATTTTTACGAGTGATAAAATTTTGGAACAGTAGTGATGCAACATTGAGGTGATAAACCAATTTGTTTGCTTTGTAAGGTAGCAGGTGAAGTACTAAAAATTACATTATGTAATTTATGGAACGCAGTAAAATTGCGAAAGCCCATAAAAAGTTTTCACGGAATAAAAATGGAGAACTAAAATGCATACCTCTTTCAGTAATTGAATTCATACTCTGTTCTATTGTGTAGCATGGTTTTTCATATGCTCTTGTATTTAATGCGTTTTTTGGGGGACACCAACGTACTTCGTTGGCATAGGAGAGGGGGAATTGAGATGATGAGTTTCGGAAATTGTATGGTGGAGGGGACTGCGCGGGTAGTGAAGGGGGAGGGGGGAAGGAATATGCCATCAGGATAAACACCTCATGGGATGGCAAAATGAAAAGACTGTCAATCCACGTCCTCTTCCGTTTCCCTAAAACGCTCCTCCTCCACGCCCCCGTTCCCTCTCCTCGCCCTAACTCCCTCCACTTCAACCCTCCCACGCCTGCGTTCACCTCCACCCTCAACCCCTCCTATAACCCTCACACCCTCTTGGCTACCACCTTATAGGAGATGCGGAGAAAGGCGCTGCGAGTACGTGGTTGGTTGAGAAAAAACCGCGCCCTCTGCATGCAGAGGGGTCAAAGTGGGTGAGTCGGAGGGAGGGGGCAGGGGGGGTTGTTGGGAGGGGTTGTGGGGGGGGGGGAGAGTGTTCTAGGTGCGGTGGGAACGGATCATTAAGGCCACGGAGCAGCAACGCGAAAGCAAAAACAAAGATCTCCTCTCCGGGAGAGAAGATGTAAACGTTGTGCGCCTTGATGTATTGAGCAGCAAAACCAACTCGCAGGAATCTGTCAGTGCCCTTTCAAGAATCAAATTTTCGCCCCTGGAGGATGAAGTGTTGTCAAAAAATAGATTAATTAAGTAGAGTGGCTAGGGACGGCATGGAAGGTCGCAAGGACTGGCTTCTCGCGGGGATATCAAGGTTATCAAGTTAGCTAGAGTTAACTCTTGTTGCTCCGGAATATTTATTGGATGGAGTGGGCACTTCGTAAGTATTTCGATAATTCTCACAAAAATTAATAAGGATAACTATACTATAGTCACCGTTGAGCAGTGCTCCTCGCAAAATAGAACGCAGATGTCTTCCTTTCTCTTCCCTTGTTCTGATCCCCGGATCTAATGGGGAATCACAACCGTTTTTCTCTTTCGCTTCCTCGCAGAGGCAACAGCAACAACAGCCAGTCCTCGAGTGTTAGCATGGACCAGGGAGAGAGCGAGTTTCATCCCCCTCATTTCTCCTTCGTCTTAAAATTCTTTCTTAACTCTCCCTCTCTCTTCCTCTCTTTCTTTTCATCTATACTGATGGCCTCGCTAATCTTTTCTTCCCCACCCTATCCTCTCCTCCGCTTCGCTCTCCCGCACCAAAGTCTTCCTTCACCGCCGCCCTCCTTTCTCCCTCCCCCTCTCCCCTCCCGCGTCCCCTCCTTTTCAAGTCCCTCAGGGACCTTTCGTCGGTCCCCCTCAACCCACCCACCCACAATCTTTCTCTTTAACTTTTGACACCTTTTTGAGTGGAGCTCCATTTTTGTTTCTCTATTTTCATTAGTTTTATTCCTGAAATGAAAGTGCTTTCCACTTTTTTTATCCACCCGCTGACGGCTTAGGAGAGGGATCCGGGGTGAGGGGCTGATGTTCCTCCTTTGCCTCGTTGCGTCGAGAAAACAGTAATGGTTTGGGGAAGGGAAGGAGAGGCGCTAAAATTTTTTTTGTCTCCAAATTTATTGTTTCTATTTCTTTTCAGCTCCTCCCCTTAAAACTCATTCGCTTCCCCTTTTCTCTCACCCACCCCTACTTCCACCACCCATTTTCTCTCTCCCTGTCCTTGAATGCTACCCCCTAGAGATCACCCCCACGAGATCACCCCATATAAAGTTCCCACTCCCGTGCCCGCCATCCCCGATACCCTAGTCTTCGTTGCGCAACGTCTTACCGCTCTTGTTTTTGAACTCGGGAGAGTGGGACACGAATATGCGAGCGAGCGGAGTAAAAAAATGAAAAAGGAGGTGAAGGAAAATAATAATGAAAAAACAAAAGTGCTGCGGAAGAGTATTGCGACATGGTTGAGAATTTCATTGCCGTCGGTTTCTGAGGAGAAAGAAAAAAGTGAATAAGGAAATAAAAAGTGAGCGCTCGTTACGTTTTTGTTCGCGTGGCGGTTGAGAGGCGAGAGAAGTGGTTCCCAGCCGTTGTGTTGTGTTACGTGTTCAGTGACTCGAAACTATTTTAATAATGCTGGAAAGAAAGACGCGGAATGGAGTCTCTGGATGTTGGCGGGAGAGAAGCGGGGGAGTCACTGCGGGGCACTGTGGGGTTGGGAGAGGTCAGGGGAGTGGGGTGGATAGAAAGAGAAAAATCGAGTGATGAGGAAGGAGGGTTGGGGATTGGGGCGTGTATGAAGAGGAAAAGGCGACTGTGTCTCTCTTTTGAGAGTGTGGGCGTGACAAAACTTTTAATCAAATCTTCGAACCGAAATTCTGGGGAAAAAAAGAACAACCGATTTTGTATCGCCCCTTATCCTGCCCCCAAAAACTGAACTGGATGTGCAATTAAGTCGGAAATACGTGCGTGAAGTGCCAAAACAGGACGAAGCGCTAATACGCAGTCGTTGCGAAGATCCCAGCTTGCATTAAAAATTCAAGATAATCCTTGGGTAATGAAAACGCGAGGGAAAAACAACAGTCCCTCGCTGCTGCCATTTTCACTCTCCAGGGACTTATTTTTTTCCCTCTCCTGCGCGAAAAAAACTATCAAGACGTGTGCTGGCCCTTTTTGTTTTATTATGTGATGTGATGGATTTCCAACGGAGCGTTTGTTGGCATCCAACAAGGACGTAACAATGGTTACAGCTCGTGAGAAGCAGGACTCGGGAGGGCATCGCATGCAATGACCTTGATGTGCAACTACCGAGAGCGGAGAATATTTTTAGGCGTTCTTAAAGGGAGACGTGCACAGAGCGTTCATGTGGGTTCCGTATGTTTGGGGGGGGGAGTGGTGCGGGGGGAAGAGGGTGGTGCGGATTGGTGAAAAGGAGCTCCAGATGTCTAGAGAAGAGTGGAAACACCACACTTTTGTGGCTTTTTCAGGAAAATATCGATTTTCGCATGCATTTAAAGTGAGGCGTTTCTTCTTGGGAAAACGTAATCAGATATAATAAAGATTATTTTCTTAAGGAAGAATCCTTTTTCTCAAGAAAACTTATTTTTATGTTGATCTAAAAAATGTGACATAGTGAAACTAGTACTGATTATAGAAATTTCCATTACATCCTAACGGGTATTGATTTTTTGCATAAGTAAAAGGTTTTGCTCAGTAATTATTGAATTGGTAATCAAACTGGAGGTTAGTACTATGCGACATATAGAGAAAGCAAGGTTTGTCTGCTTTCAAATTTTTTTACGCTAATTATTGATGGTCAGCCTACAAAATTAATTAGCAAAATTTGAAAAGGGACATGAATTATAAATTTTATATAGATAATTAATATTAAATGAAAATAGCTATTTGATAATTAGTATTTTTATTCATAATTTTCTAATTCAAATTATTACGGATAACAAGGTAGAATGGCAATAATAAACTTACCCTTTGCTCATCTGGTATGTGTAACGTCAAATTTAACGCATATAGCTGATTCAGGCATGGATTGAAATCATATCCACAGGAACATGTAATATAATATTTCATTATGAACATTTTATTCAGTTAACTTATGTAATTGTACTACGGCTACTTTTAAGGGAAAATTTTGATGCTGAATAACTATAAATATATTAATGAATTCGTTGAAATAATTTTTTTAGATCTATGGCAGACTGATAGATACGATAGTAAGAAATAAGACTAGTTCAGCGTAACGCTAAGAAGTATAGCAGTAGCACTTTTTGACGCAGTTAAAACACAAGAAACTGCCTGCTGATCTTAGTCTCTTGTATATCCTCACGGTACACCCAAAGTATTTCTTGCTCATTTACTTTCCGGAGCTGAAAACAATACGGCCGTGTTTGCAAGGTGAAAGGAAGCGAAATAGGAAAGCGACGCTGGAGCAGTTGGAAAAGGAGGCCAGGAGCAGAGGCTCAGAAGAATTTTCCCGAGTACTGGGGCAACCTCTGTATCACGCCAAAAATGATTCTTTGTGAAAAATATTTTATTTTTCCCTTTTGCGGTTTCTCACGGAGCTTTGAAGTATGAAGATGCTCTTCGCTTACCTTGGCTGTTGGCCCAAAGAGGTTATGATAACAGAACTAAAACTCTGAACTAAACACAAGACGTGCGAGCTGTGCCAATGTTAACACACATTTTAGGGAATGAAAGTTTGCCCGGCATTCTTTCAATCTCGTACGACGTAGATCCACCAGCTACCCGAGGAACGCAAATTAAGGTGCCGAATGCCCGATTATGGAAATGGCCGGACTGTTTGCAGCACTGAGCAATCTTCTCTCTCGACTGAACGTCCCCGTCCTATGTGAAATGAATTCCACCAGCCACTGATGTAACGACACTGCTTTGCAAGTCACAAGCTCCGATGCCTATTCAATTCCTATTTTATTTCCATCACATACCTATATAGCATCATGGGGGTGAGATTTGGCAGTTAAGAATCTTTTCAAAATGTTCATGCGAAAAGTCTTCAAACAGAGGGTTACAAGTAGGGCAAAAATTCATTTAAAGAGATGGAGAACAGAAAAGTTTCTTAAGGACCGGGATCTTATGCTTCGCTCCTCACTTTCCAAGGGAAATTGTCAATGCACAAATTTGTAGCGACGATATTTGGTGGCTATGTAATTTTGATTTAAATGTGGTTGGTATCTATTGGAATATGGCTTGCTCATTAAATTTTAATCTTATCGCCGCATTAAGATCTCCATGGGATGTTCAGCATTGCTATAACTGAGAAATTAATGAATTCAATAGGGAAAATGAATAATGTTAAGGAATAAAAGGAGTTGGAAAAATTCAGGAATGGATGAACAGGAATGTATTTAGCTTAGTCTTTGCACAATCCCAAACAGCCAACCTAGTTTTACTGGAGTTGAATTGGATAGCTTCAAACGACATACTTTTAAACAATTCTATGTGCTTTTGCCTCTTCCAAGGATCAAATAAAGAAGAAAGAGCATAAGAAGAACTAGGAGGACGTAACGGAACTAACACTGGGTAGGGAAGGATACAGGACTCCAGTAAAAAATTCTTTTAGGATTGAACGATTAATTACGGAGACAATAAAAACATAAAGATCAGAAAAATGATATTTTGCTTTAATAGGGTTAATTAATTAGGATGTGGTTTTTTCGCGGATTTATGCTGTTGGAAAAGTCTTCTCGGGTCTTCCACCACATGAAATATTTGTTTGCCGACGTTTCTATAGCTGCCTTCCCTCCACCATCGTCTTCAGGGCCCTGAAGACGATGGCGGAGTTTTCATTGTAAAGTTAAAAAGTAAAGTGGGCAATATTTAAATAAGATTTTGTAAATATAAAAAAATCTCTCATTTGGTTAGCTATTAACGTAGCGTGACGGTAAATTTAGATTTTCACAAAGTTCGCTCATCACCCGTTGACAGCACCGTCAACGTCCGGCCATCGTAAGACGTCCCTCTACATCACCAAGCTTCGCGAACACCACTGACTGTTTCTGTTCATGTCAGCAAATGTGGATCTTAATCCCCCATTAAAGGGGTTCTATACCCGTGCTTGTTTCAGGCGTTTACCTCTTTCTCAGTAGAGGCTTTACCATATCAGCCTTGCAGTTTTCTTTCCTATGTAGACGAAGAATAATTTGTTTCACTGAGTGGAATAATTTCTCATAAAGTGGTAGGTTTTTTTAATAAAAATACAGCGAAACTTCCCATTTGTTGGTAATATTCTGGGGGGCGATACGGAGGCTCGAATCCAAAACTAGAATTTCAATGCAATTACAGCTAAGACTGGTCCTTCATCTACTGGTAAATTCTACAAGTAATTATGCTTTTTTTGTATTAAGACTATAGCGAGGAAAATCTTTCAAGCCTGCTTTTCTCTTTGTGCACGTGATCCGAGGAAGAACGGGGATTTGATTTATTTGTTTCTTTTACCTTGGTTTCATATTCCACTGATTGTTGGAGCCAACACCATATAGTTTCAGCTTCAATTTGCAAAATAACTAGCGTGGAATGGTAGTATATTGCTGTTCACATAAACAGAGTGCACGTTTTTATTCTCCTGAGTTTGATCGAAACGCCTTGTTTTTGCGCCCGGATACAATGAAAATGTCCTCATTTTATTCCATCAATTATCCGCCATGACCATTCATAAAGGGATTGGTTTCAAGTAACTCCCAACTCAACTGTTCACTCTGCTATCCTATCTATGCCTTAATATTTAATTCTATCTTACTATCTATTTCATTTTATTCATCTCTTTTTTGAGGATCCTTTATATTTTATCCATTCCACTTATTTCTGTCAAAAATTCATTTGCAAAGGCGGAAAACGGAAATTCAAAATTCAATAACTTGCGTGCCCTTCCAAGTAAAGTAGCATTAAATTATTATTTTTAAATTATACACGCAATTCCTATGGGTGCCTCTGAAGTCACGCTCCTTCTATCAGCGTTAATGTCATGAGCAATAATTTATATGCTCAGTAGGAAAGTAATTCTTTTACTGACTTAACTGTAGCGTTATAAATTCCCGAAAGGACCTTGTAAATATTGAGTTTATCCAAAGGGATACTGTGGCGGTTAGCATGAAATTCTAAAGATCGTTTGATGCATATATTTTTTAAACAAATTTTCCCGCGGATAGTCTCGCGGGAGGACCAAAAGATGGGCTCGTCCAGAGCCGCGGTCCCTAGTTTTTCGCACCCTTGCCCATTTATGTACATCAGGGGTCTCCAAATTTTTCCACGAGGGCCACATTGAGCACTTCGGAAATTTTCAGCGGCCTGTAGTAGAAATATATGAAATTCAATATGGATGAGGTTTATTGAAAGCAGCAAATTTTATATACAAATCACAAAGTCAGTGAGATAGAATTATCGTAAATAAGTGACGAAGAACACAAATACTGAAATTTACATCTCAATTTATAGTAATACTAGCGGAAGGTACCCGTTGAAATTCAATGGGTGTGAAAAAATTGAACTTAATTTATAAGAAAATCATAAAGCCTGAAGACAAAATGTCAGCGTGGTCATTTGAAGAGTACGTAACCTATCTTGTATGTTGTGTTCGTTGTAGTAGATACTCTGACCGTTTACCAGGTGCACGGAGGGATGGGTGACTGCTGGTCCTCTTTCATGCATGGGAAACCCAAAAACTGGCCGCGTAGACTCATTGCTACTTAAATAACACCTAGGTTGATAGATGTTCACCTCCTCCCTCCAGTTCTCTTGAGCCGTCTTCTGAGTGATTAAGAGCTTGATCGCTTCCCTTGTGTACATAAATATATTTGCATTCAATGACTCATTTGAGTTGCACAATTCAACGCCGATATGTTTGCTGAGTATCTTAATCAGGATTTGAGAGTAGAGTACAATCCAGCGGTTGACAACGTCAAAAGGAGCATTTGCAGCAGCAGCTAAGTTTTTTTTGACATATCAATCCTCCGACACCGGGACTGCGCCTTCGGCATAGAGAGTAGCCATAATCATTGGTTTCGTTTGCTAAATAAAAACTCTATGGTGATTCTTAGTATTCTTGCCGATTTTAATTCACGGATGTCGTTCATTGCGCAGAATTTCCGTTCTTCTTTCGGGTAAGAAACATGTAATGATGTCATTATAATTTCCGCCATCTTAAAACAGATTGAAGTTTCAAAACAGATGGGTCTATATTTGAACCAGATTTATAGCTTGCTACCCGTCCGTAGGTTGGGTTAGGATGAAATGTGTGTGGTTCTTAGCGTAACCCGAGATAAACCACGGGGAGATACTCATGTGATCGCTGGTGGACATGTTTTTTACCATCCAAATCTAAACGTTGTTGTTTTTCTTGCAAGGGCTCATTTTCTCGCAAAGAAGACTTTCCTCTTGCTATAGAAGAAAGGTTACTCTTTTTCTATAAGGCATATTTATGGATGCATCTTTAAGTCCAATGAGAGGAAACACAGCGGCGAGTGAGTGTCCTGAATAGGTAACTCGATAATTGAGTGAATGTAAGTTAACTGCACTTTAACTTTTTTAAACGTATATAAATAACTCGTAACGTTTATACTGTTGGGAGCGTGGTGGGCTAGTGGCTTGGCAACTGATCGAAGGGTCCCGGGTTCAAATCCAGGTGAAGCCTTTGGACGTCCCAGGAAAAAAATAAATCCTCGGAGTGCAAGGTGGCCAAGAGAAAGGAAGTTACCCCCCTACCCTGATTGTGTGAAATTCACACGCCTGCCGCTTAGTCCGGGGTAAGCTCCACCCGCAACTATCCAAACCACTGATTGATAGTTTATGATGTGGGAATTGGTCTAAAAACAGTTCGCAATCGTAATAAGAGCAGACGGTTCCACTACATGTAATACATCTGAGTATTAAACGATAACAATTGTTGTAAAAACAGAGGCGTTATTACCATTACTATTCGCTGCACGTAAATATTCTTACACGTTTAGTTCCTTAAATGTATCTTTTACTACGTAAGTGTTCTCATAAGCAGTGCTCTTACGAGAGCTACTTTGAGAATAGACATTGAAGAGTATACTTGTTGTAAACATGCATTGAATTTATCGAATACCCCCGAAGCCATCTATCATGGGGCCCTTGGGACTCTGGGCCCTTCTTATACATATTTTCTCTCTACGAGCTATCATCGGCCTGAAGGAAAACTTAAATGCTTGAGGCGTGAATACTGAATATCCTTTGAAAATTAAATCTCTGGTTGTCAAGGAAATATGCTATTGTTGATTTCAGAGAAAACTGTGAGATTTTTTAGCAAAAAACATGATATTCTGAGAAATACGAAGCGTAAAAGAAAATCGATTGAAAGAATTATAAACTTCATTTATTTATCTATCCGATAAAACAAATCCCAGCCCTCTATCTTGAGTTAAAGTACTTTAAAAAGCCAAAAATGAAACCACTGCACCGAGCCCAATGCTTAGCATGGACCACCAGGGGCCACCAGGGGGGGGGCCTTTGGGGGCCCTGAGTGCTTTTTAATATAGCCTATAACTTGGCAGCCTTAGTAGAGTCACTACAGCTCTCCGAAGGATCCCAGGTTATAACCCAGGAATCCTGAGCTAGGTCTCATTAGCCTACAAAGGATTCCAATTGGGTTGTGTGTGTGTGTCTGTGGTAGTCCCTGGCGAGGAAATTATTTTCCCGTAAACTACCACAGGAGGGTATTCTGGTGGAGAGGCTGTGGTTGGTCCCTGTTGTGGAACCTCATTCCCGCAAACCAACACAGTAAGTATTTAATTTTTTGACGAGTGGTGCATATATTTTACGGCCATTGGAGAATTATTTTTCTGTTTAATATAGCCTATGTTACTCCCAGACTCTTTTTCTCTCTACACTCCAAATTTCATCTCAATCGGTTCCGTAGGTTTTGCGTGATTGAGCAACAGACAGACAGACACCATTACATGTTAATATACGAACAGCCACAAATTTAATCTAAAAATCATATTACGTCGAAAAAACAGTGACGGCTAGATGTAACTTAACCACTGGCTTACATAAGGTTCTTAACATTCATACTTAAGTATATTTTCTGAGCAACATAACCCAATCGAGTATTTGGATTTCTTCGAAAAATTATAAAACGATATATTGATCCTAAATTCTCCCATCAGGTGATATTTTATTCTTCTTATAAATACAGCACTTCAGGGCGCAGGTTCCTCCTTAAATTCAAATTCTCATAATATTTTTGATGGTATACATATTCTACATCAATTCCAGAAGAAGAAAAATACCAAGTATACTTCTTCGTTATGTAATTACATACTGCGGCCATAAATAATGCTAATAAGGGCAAGATGAGGGTGCCCGTTAAAATTCAGCGCTAGAGAAAAACATGAAAAGCGTTGTATGTGGCTATAAGAAGCAATGTGACGTATTCAAAGAACTGCGGAACTGGTCGCGCAGTAACTTTAACGTAGTCACCCAGTGATGGACATACAATTGTGTGGAATTCACAGTGAAAAAGCCGTTGAAGCTACTGCGCGGCCAGTTCCGCAGTTCTTTGAATTTGTCAAAGTAAACACCTTTGTGTTTTAAGTTTGGCTTTACCCCGTGGACAGTAGCGCTTAGCGCTCGCAATCGGGTACTCTATGGCATTGTACGCACGGTACATGTGAAAACAACTCGCTCCTTCAAGCCTCCATGAAATTCACAGTGAGAGAGGACGCCTCGGTAGCTTAACTTGTTAGAGCACTCGGCGCGAAATCTAGGTTCTGGGTTCGAATCCCAGTCCAGGCGAATGATTTTTTCACTGTGAATTTCACACAATTCAATGTTACGTGCTAAATGCTGATACTATTTAAAAGCCATTTACCTCAAATAGTGAGGTTGGGGTAAACACTATTAAATTAGTCACTAAACCTGGTCTTTAAATGCCGCAGGCGTGAATGGCCATTCATGAAATCGCTATTAAATGGATATTCACGCCTGGTTGCCAAGGGAATTTCTATTGTTGAAAAGGAAGAAAAATTTATGAATTTGGAGTAAAAAACGCAATACTTGGAAAAAAACGAAGCGTATAGCAAAATTGATTGAAAGAATTAAATACAGTATTCTTTTATGCGTTCTATGATCAAAATTTCTATCCAATATCTTTAGTGCAGATAATTTAAAAAAGCTAATAAAGAAACACCTGAACCGAATTCAATGGTTTTCTTATGGGAGTAAAAGTTAAACTTAATGGGGTAAAAACCACCGTAAAAATTGTTTATTTCAAAAATCTTTTCTTAGTGCACCTATACTCCACAGTACGTATATATCATCAAAATATCACGTTCTATCACCTGTAGTTTGGGCTGTGCGTTGATGAATCAGTCAGTCAGTCAATCACGACTTCTTCTTTTATACATATACAGGGTGTTTCAGGAGGAAAGCGCAATACTTCTGGAGGAGGTTGGGGAAGTGATTTTAAGCATCATGCAAAAAAATTAAATATCCTTAGAAGATCTTATAAGTTGTATTAGCTTCTTAAATAATGAATCTCAGCGCCAGTGATCGACAATTAATCCATGGAGATAATCTCCACTTGAGATCTTTGTTGCCGCTTGGTTGTTTACTCCATTTGGTTCACAAAAACACCTAAATTTGGGTTTCATTGGTTGATTATTCTTTTCACAACGTTTAAAAACAAGTACTCAAGCTTAGATTGGTGAAGGTAATTGTCTTTATCGGTAATTCAATATCAGTTCCATGCATGGAAGCGAGCCGTCGAAAAATGTGCTCATGTAACGGTACCGTTTAAAATGCCATATCTTCGCTAAAAGTTAAGATATGAAAATAATTTTACCAGTTATGGAGATAAAATTAAATTTTACAATCTTTGTGACTCTATTAACATTTTCGTATATCTCAAAATAAAAAAGTTATTCTAAAAAATAATTTTTTGAAGAAGAAAAATGTTTACAATTTCAGTTATCATTTTATAAAATGTAAGAAATATGCTTACATTTTGGCAGAAAAAAAAGATACAAACTTGAAGTGCAATTTGGACCAGTTTTTCTATGTAAGTACTGCTGGATACCACTGCTTTTGGGGGTTTTCATGGTAACTGCAGAAAGCTTGTGACAAAATGTTTGCGTTGCCATAGCTCGGTAACTAAGGAGTTCCGACCCCATGTTCATAGAACAAAAAATGCTTACAATCACGTCCCCAACCTCCTCCAGAAGTATTGCGCTTTCCTCCTGAAACACCCTGAATATTAAAGATGTTGATCATCAATGTGAATGATGTAACTGTGTTTGTGTTTTTAAAATCTTATCAACCTGAAGTTCAACTTTTAAAACAATTATAGCAAGTAAGGACTTTCAATGTTCATCAGATAAAATATGCCAATATTTTACTCGATATATTTCATTCGAAAATGCTTAGGGCTCGAAAATATTAAAATTCGATGAAGTTTTTCACTTGAATTTACCTTGAAAATAAGTCCAATGGGTGCATTTCCCCATAATTCTTCCGTGGACTGAATGTGGCCCACGGGCCGTACTTTGGAAACCCCTGCTCTACATTGCACCTCAGCCAATACACTGATTGAAAAAGAACGTCACATGTCACTAGACCGCACGGGCTATGGGAACCATTAAGGTCTATGGAGAGGACATGAGGTCATCAAACTGTAACATGACAACCAAGATATCCACCATCATATTGCTTTCCCTTGTTCTTTCCTTGCTTGCATTTGAATAGTGTGGAAGAGAGGACGTATTAGCAGATATAAAGTAAGAATATCTATGGTGGACCGGCCTCGCCGGCATTACAGCTCTAAGCAATGGCCACCATAGCAAGCAAGCAACATTTCCAACTACCTCAATGATGGTAACCATCAACAAGCAACTATTGGCTAATGCTGGAACTCGCAAAAAGATACCTCATTTGAGCATTGAAATTGTGATAGTTAAGTTTAATATCACATGTTATTGAAAATTGTGCATTTTTTTAAGATTGCGATGGGAGAATTTATCATTAATGTTTCCTGCAATTCAATGGTGGGAATCGTTTCTCTCAAGAGAGCAGAGCGTACGCTCATTAATTGGTCGAACTAAATTCGCTTCAGTCGTATTGTTCGTCTGCCCATTGAACCTCCTGAACTACGAAGATATGCTTGCCACCCTTCCATCATCATTTGGCCTTTGTCTTGTTCACCAGGCCACCAACCGAGTATCTCAAGTTAGGATGCGCTGATCTAGTCTCGTCGCCTATATGTAAATAATTGTCCTACCGAGCAAACTTTAGGGAAATGTAAATTTTCTCATCGTTATGCTTTGGCACTCTCGAATAATATTTTGGTTCGAGTACATCTGCATCTACATTCTACCCCGCAAGCCGCCTCAATAGGCGTGTGGCGGGGGGTGTTAGGACACCAGTCGTTTATATATAAAAAGGAAACGCTCTAATGAAATTACGCCTAGCATTTATTGAAGACCCTTATTGTTCGGGGGAAAAACGAATTCCCATACCTATCCGTTCGGCAAAATATCTCTCTTAATTTATTGTTTCTGTCGGACCTGGAAATATAGTGGGGTTCTAATATGATGTTCTCCGTGTCGCTCTTAAAGATATCTATTCTCAATTGCTCAAGCAATCTAAGCCTAGCGCGCAGCCTCCGAGTCTCTAGAGGCCTAATTCGTTTCCACGTATACTTTGGTACCACGCATATTTTTGTTATTTTTCCTTTATTTTTACAAGAGAGTCTAATGAACTAAATATTAAGTCAGCTCTACGGTCCTTGATTCTTGCATCTTCCCGTACCGGAAAACCAACCCAAGTGACGCTCCAACGACCTAGCGCGGTACGTACAGAAGTACTAAACGAAGAGGGACGAGGAGGAATGTACATTAATTTATGCTGAAATTAGTACGGAGAATGACGCTAATTTTACCTTTGTTGAGTTGGTTCTTGACCACTTTTTTGATTAATATTTTCCGATATCCAGAATTGTTTTTTAAATTATTTATAGTATTCATTTTTATTATTATTATATTATTATTATTATTAGCTATCATATTTTTAATCAAAATTTTAGCACTGTGTTTTTATTTTGGCCTTCTTTTTTTATTGGTGTTGATTTTGTCACTAAGAAGAAATCTTTGTTTCCATTGTCATAACAAGAAAATGTTCTCACCTTTAGGTATTAAATTTATTAGTATAAACTCTCTTATATTTATATAAATAGAATTTATACTGTTTTTTTGCATTGTTTTATAGCTCTGATGATGCTTATATTAAAGAGCGAAACGTTGGTGAAAGAAAGTTGAGATTAAAAAAAAAATCATTGATAAAATCTCAGTAAAATACGCATGAAGTAGCTAATTTTACCTTCAATCCACGGAGAAATAAGTTTTCCTTTTAGCAATGATGAGTTTGTCTCATTTTATTCGACGGATAACGAGCATTGCTTCATTGCTATAATGTAATGTAATGTCCATTTCCTTCCTCAGCCCTAATCTCCTCCAATTCGCTTCAATCCCTCCTCCGCTCCATTCAACTGCGGAGGAAATGAAGTGGGGGTGGGGGTGGGGTGGTAATCACCCCTCCCCCATCCCAATGCCTTCCCCCGTCTCCTCTTTTCTTCCTTTTACTCTTCTGATAACGCGCACTCCCGTTTTGTGTGTACCCCTTGCTTATTTCCGACGACGAACGGCTATAGAAAGAGCTATGTTTCCGAAATATAAATTGAATTTCTATAGAATTAAATGGGATATCGACAGCTCGAATCATCTTCCTTGGCTCTTCTTCACCGGCTGAAGGAAGTCTTTGTTGGCTCAGAATTTATCACTCTTCTATGTTCGAGGGTTCTCAGCTTGTGAAGCGGTTATTTCTTTCCCAGCAGCATCCATAATTCTCTCCCCCGTCGGTTTGAGCATATTTTTACATCCATTTTCTAATCCATTCCTTGTTTTTCATTTCATTGAATAATTTATGTATTTTCTTTTCTTTATTATGTCAAGATACCACTCATGTGAAATACGTAGGTGGTGAGTACTGTTAACAAAAATAGTGGCATTTATTCTCTTCTAGATTGCTTTCATGGACTTTTAAGGGGTTGAGTAATTGCAGTATTACCGCTTTCTTAGTAGCGAAAATATTTTACGCGCGTTTAAGTCCAGGAAACTTTAGGTTACGATGAAATTCTTGCTGTCCGGTGACATCATTCACGATTATTTTCGCATTTACAACGCCGTGTTCGTCGTAACTATCTTATTTGACTTCAGATGGCATGAAAGAGCCCCTAGCTTATGTTATTATTAGGACTAGGTGCTCTGGTAAGAAATTTTAATTTCTTAGAGTAAGTAGAAATGGCCAGCGATGGGAGGATAGCACAATGAAATGAGGTAAGCAATGCGCTTCTCCTCACCTTAGCAGATAGGGATGAAAGTGGCTCTAAACGAAATAAGTACTCTTAACGACAAAATTTTTTTCCTTAAGCGTAAAAATACCAACATTTTTTTTAAAAATATGCCTTGCCTGCAAGTACGACTTTGGCATAGGTAGTAAACAACGGAAATGGCCCTAACCGTGAACGGTTGCATGTGGATTGGCAAATTGGAGGATAGGCTGATTGAAGATTTGCTGTTTTTACGTAGCTTACACTAGTTGCGGGAGGTATATGTGGAGTGCCGGCCACCAAACCTAGACGAAATGCTTCCTCCCCATCCGACGGCTTTCGTGCCCGAAGAGACTCTAAGAAAGAGACTGCCTTCTCATCGCAGACTGGCTGAAGAAGCTTACCGAAGGAGGTAGCTAGGAGCAGTCAGTGGAGGACGCGAAGGGACCTTAGGTGAGGCACTTCACCAAGGACGGATTCCATCGCCCCGATGGCTCTTACCGATCTCCCTGGCGCTCATGGCATTTTTCCCATGTTGACGGAGAAGAAGGAAAAAATACCTCTTTATTCAGAGATCCGTGGGAATTTTTGTATGGATACTGATAGAGAGGAGGTGGACAGGAACCACCGCTTTGGTAGACTGGACACTGAAGGCTACCATAGCCGTTCCCGTCCAAGATCAACTCAGACGAAGGCATCGCATATGCTGTCGATGAGGAAGCCTTCAGAAGCCAGGGAGTCCCTTGGCAGGGCATATGAAAATTTCCTGTCGCACGCCGAGCGTGCTATGGAGGGTCAAATATTTGGGCGCGTGGTAATGATACTCGGTTAAATATGGGAAGATATAAGTATGATTCTCGCATCGGACTTTATCTGTGATCTGCCACCCCAAGCTTTATCGGACGAGTTATGGAGAACACTGCTGGATACGATCGCTCTCAAGACGAGTAATTCTTGCGATGAATTGGACAGCATGGCCTTTGATTTTGATGGAGGTAAGGCTCCCAAGAAACCACGTTGCACTTGTGACCATGATATGAGAGATCGAATGGAGCCCATTCACTCAAATTTGAATCAGCAAACAAGTAAAACTCATTCGGCAAAATTTTGTTGATACTGCAAGTAAATGATGTCCCTGAATAAAAATTCTGCCATCAGGCCTTCATATTCCACAATGGGATATAGTCATTCAGTGCATCTGAAGGCATTTCTTTACCACTGAAAAATGCATTCCTTTAGTAAAAACAATAAATAATTATCTATCTGAAAAGTGGCTATGTTTTCAATAAAGTTGAAATTGAATACTTAAGTTCATGTCGAATGAATCCATCTAAAGGTCTGAATACAATGATGATATTTTACTCTCATTATTAAGTCTTATTGTTGATAGATATTTATTATGATTGGCGAATAGAGTTTCACTGCGCGTCATTTGTGGTATAAAACGAACAGTTTCTTAGCTTGCAGTATTATTTGACAATATCTCATGACTGAAAAGAGAATCAACTTCCGTTTTTATCGTGAAACATTATTTGAGCCTCAGGAGGTGCACTTAGCCGTGTCTTTGGCTTCTATTGACTAATTGGTTATTTACAACGTCGTTATTCACATGCGCATGGCTGGAGAAAGTTTCTTCAAATGGGGAAGATCACTTTCCGGTTTCAACCCACACCCAATCAACGTCGCCCCCCTTCCCTAGCAAAACTCTAATGGGGCTAATAACACATTTTGAAACATTTCTGAAATTTTAAACGAAAAGAAGATATTTTATTAGTTTATTAAGTTTAAAAAAATGTAATTTTGCAACTCCGTAACTAACAGTTTGATCCAAACTAAATGAAAATCATTGTATTATTCTTAACATTTCATGAAGATTAAAACAAAACTGTGGGGGAATTTAAAACACTTAGTAATATTCCATGACGATTTATATTCCCAACCGTTTTCAACGCTAACGCGTCATTTTCAAGGGTACAATTCTTAAAGTTTTTGGGAGGTGCGCCACATATATCTCATTCTCAAAAGGGGGGAGGGAATTTAAGTAAAAGGGGTGGAGGTAAGGAAAATTATGCGTTTGCGTTGAAACCGGTTGGGAAAATAAATCGTTGTGGAATATTACTAAGTGGTTTAAATTCTCCCACGATATGTTATTCCACCAAGTAGAGCCGTCAACAGTTGAAACTAAAACAAAATTGTTTGAAAATCTTTGTTATAATAGGAGATATTGCATAAAACGAGTTCATTTAAAGAAAATCATACCTCTGTAAATAATTACCTTAAAATGGCGAAGCTTATAGTGATGAAACCAATTTACTTCATATTTAATATGATTAAAATGTTTCTTTTCCTTATAGTTCCATAATTACAATAACATGATCGGAATATCGATCGAATTTCCTCGGGCACAGCGGCATAGTGAACTGGACGGCTCCGCAGTGCTGCTAATTGTTTAAATTGATATGCAAGAAAACTAATGAATTGACCAATAGGACGTCATTTTGCATGTTTTTTTATTCCCTTCAGCTTTTGTTTGTTATATTTTCCTCTAAACTGCGTAGTTTTTCACATATAGGCGAAAACCCACACTTCCCTACTTTACATGGCCGCCATTCCCAGTCAGTAGCTTGTTCCAAACAAACTAAACACTTTTAGAGAAACTTTATATAATAACTTACAAAAAATCTCAGCGGTAGCAATTTTTTCCGTTTCAGGTCAATTTTAGAGCTATTCCAGCTTGAATAATGGCGAAGCATAATGGTTTTAGGTGGAAAACTTCTAAAATCAATTTGCACTGTCATTAGCCGGCAACATAATCAAATCTCAGTTGAAATCCATGCCGGACAACTATTGATTTGTCTAATTTGCAGATTTAACTGAGAGTACAGGAGCAATCAAAGAATAAATTGAAGTTATTGGCATTGATGCATAGCCGATGTGTTTCTTAGTCGCGAATGCTGAGCAATTTGGAAATTTGTTAAAACATTTGAAATGCCTCATACTGAAAACATTGTATCTGATCTAATGGTTGGATTCAAACCTCTATCTTCGCAATAATTAATAAACGCGCTACCGAAATAAATTGATGGAAGAATTGTTCTTGCAACAATAAGTTTATGAGTCATCGATTTGAGATGAATTCATATTTGAATTCGGATGAGATTTCAATCCATTATGAGATGAGCGGAAACTCTTCCCTTGCATTTCTCATCATAGGGAATCAGAGGCGTAAGAAAAACGTTAAATCACCTTGGAACGGACATGATATCCGAGTAAAGGAAACAGCCGTCACTAAATTATGAGTGAAGGTTGAAGCAAGGATCGAGTTGTAAAGAAATAAAAACTTTATCTAAACTCTGCGAAGTCTGCCTTAATTAACTTTCCTTCAATAATTAATCCTAGTCACTAAATTTATTAAACCAATTTCCGTAAGTTTGGCTTTTTTTATTACAGCGTTTCATTCCGAGCCGTCTGCCGCTTCTTATGAGCGAATCGAGTCTCGTATTAATTGAGGGCGGGAACTTATCCTTAGCACGGCCTCTGGGACTGAGGTTTTTCTTCGCGTCACATTCTTCTTTCTCTCGCATTACTCATTAGGCGCCCTCTTGTCTTCCCCAGGAAGGAGGAGCCAGCCCCCAGACGCCGCAAACCCCCCACCCCTCCCCTTCCTCCCCCTCCAGTGCAACGCTCTCTTGCAGTCACTTGTCTTCCAGTTCGAGACCTCCCCCTCCTCCCTCATCATCTTCTCAAGTATGCCAGCCTTCGTAATCACTTTTGCGAAGGAAGACAATCATTTATTTATTCGCCGGACACATTCTTGCTTGACCTGATTTCTTGGCGTCAGATTGCAGAATATCTTATCTCGGCGACTCTAGAAGGACGCTGACCGGCCTCTTGATTAGCTCGGAAGTTTTTAATGCAGATTTCTCCTCGTGGGAATGGATTTAGCACTGCCAATAAACAGCTTTCCAAAATGAATTACGTGTTAAAATTGTAGTTGTTGTTTTGTCCCTCACAATTTACTAACTCCTCAACTTTTGTTATAGAGGAGATATTTAGTGTTAAGGAAGGTAATTGGAGCCCTTTACTGATATTGTGCCATTCACTCGTCGTAGGGCTTGGTATTGGACCGTCTCACCAGTCTATAAGATACAAGATTTTATGGTTATGGTTTTACTTTGAATATTACATCAAGTGACTTTTTTTGACAATTTTATAAAATTTTTTAGCTCATTTGGTACAGTTTTTTTTTTCAAATACGAGGCTAGCAAATTAAAATCCTGATGCCAAATCTCTTGCCAAAATCATTTTAAAAGTTTAAGTGGTATTATGGATAACAGAGGTTTCTGGAAAACCTATAGAGATTCTAGCAAAGGAGCTTCTCTTCACCCTAGATTGGACGTTAACACGCCTTTTACCTTAGTACGCTATGAGTTCCTCTCTCACCAGCGAAATTGGACTATTATGTAGCAAAATTATAAATTTAAAGATTTAGTATAAAAAGAAAAATAAATTAATGAAATCCCCAGAAAAAGTGAATTGGTTCAAAAATTAGATTGATGGAATCAGATGTTACTTTGAGGAACTGCTCAGCATTGATAGAGAATTTTGGTACCCATTACACCTTTCATTCAATCGATCAGATCGATTTTGACGCGTATGGCGTGGTTATCAAGGTATGTTATTTTTAAGATTAATTACGTTAATAATGATGTGATAGACGTTGAAATCATCTTGAAAAAAAAAACAAGTTTCTTTTTCATCATGATTCAAGCCTAGAAAATATTAAGCATATCTACTAAAAATTCCAATGTTGGACTTGGATTCAAACGTCTGGGAAGCGAGCATTCTTGGACAATTTTTTAGATATTAGGTGCAACTAAAGAACATTCATTAGTAGGCATATATTCATCACGTGAGACATCTTTTGTAACATCGACTGAAGTCGCAAATGGCCAACAAATTAGAAAATTAATACGGTCCCAAAATGCTGTGTGTGAGAGAGACTCGAAAACACTAACTTCGTCTCACGCCTCAGTTTGTAATCAATCCCTATCTTGTGACATTTATAAAATACTTTGGACGAATGAAATGGAAACACCGACAAAATGCTTGAATATATGCGGCGAGGTACATTAAAATAAATGCTTCTATATGAAGTTGAAGAATAAAACATATTCCATCTACAATCCATCGGTGCCTTCCTGCGCAGTTTGTATGTTCCTACTTTGTTGGCAGTCCCACCTCCTCCCATGCCTTCAGTCGTCTGCCCTTGGCCCGTTGAGGTCGGGAGAGAATGCGAGATTTGAAGACTGGCGTGGCAGGGAGCGTTCTTTTGTGAAAGCGAAACGCGGAACCAGGCGCGATTGCTTCGGGCGCTTTCCTTTTTTTAAACTCCACCCGCGTTAAATGATTTTTTTGTTTGTTCCCATCGCTTTTTCGAGCTTCCGAGATGGATTATCAATTTCTCGCTAAGCGCTTCACACCCCAACTCGGCATTTTTAACTCCTCGACGGTCAATTGTCTTTCGCGCAGTTAGGAGAAGGAAAGAAACAGCCCCGGAATCGCAATTAATTCATCGTGGACATCTTCCCCTTCTATCCCTCTTGGTTCATCTTCTAGTGTTCCAACGAGGAATTCGATTGAACCCTCGTACCTTACCTTCCTTCTCTTCGATTCTTCTCTCACCTTTCGTCCTTCTCTCACCTTTCGTCCTTCTCTTCCGTCATTTCTCCGTCCCTTCATCTCTCTCTTCCTTTCTTTGTACCGCAATTCGGAAAATCATCTTGAAAAGCCTTAATCCATTCCATGGTCTCGGACGGTGAAATCAATCTCAACTTCGGAAAAGGGCCTTTTCGGAACAAAAAGTTTTCCAAAGAACCCCCTATTGCTCCCTTTTCTGTGCCCTTCTCCCGCTATATATATATTTTGCCCTCTCTCTTACACTCCCCGTCTGCCCTTCTTACACCCCCATCCTCCTGACCGTTCATTCCTCGCATCCCTCTCTTCAAGTTTTCTCCATCTCCACCCTCCCCTTTAGTCCGACCTCTCCTCCCCCCGCATTTCTCAATCAGCAAAAAAGGCCACCAATTAAGCCCCGCCGCCTTGCGGATAAAAGGGAAAGCCACACCAAAAACTGGTACCACGTAAAAACTTCCTCGCCAGCTGAATGACGCTCATTTTTTTCACTCTCCTTCCCTCCTCTGCTCTTACCTCCCTATGACCGCCCCCTCCCTTAACTCTCTCCTGCGGTTCCTCTATTTCCTACACTTGGGAGCCGTTGGTTTTTCTTGCGCGACGCTATTCGTTCTTTTTTTTTGCCTCCGACAAAAAAACAAACAAAGGAGCGCCCACTGTATGAAGTTCACCGGGTTTCAAAAGTATGGGCTCCGGCTGTGGGCAAGCTCAGGATGCGTGAAGTGCGTGCAAAAAAATGGTATTCTCTGCCTTCGGGTAGTTGGTACAATAGAGGAGGGAGGGATAGGAAGCAAGAGAGGGAGAAAGGGGGTATATTAAGCCAAGTCCACTTCTTCCTGCTTTTGTTTCTGTCCACTCATTCCCGGCTGCGTGATGAACACTCTTGAAATACCGATGGGGTATATCTATCCATGAATAGGGTATATTAAATTATTTGGGTGAATTAATCAGTCAATTAATGGGGAAATATTAAGTATATAATTGGTGTCTATGAGCTTTAAATATGCTATAAAGTACGCTTTATGTAAAAGGGTCAATCCATATATAAGTAGTGGTCCAGAGGTGGTTGCTTGATGATTTTTTATATTTTTACCATACAAACTACCATTTATTGAGAATACAAATGTTTATTTATTTTATTTTTTTAAATTTGATTTTTCTGATAGTGGCCATTTTTATGTTAACGAAACACCGATTTTAGGCTATTTCAGTGTTCTGCAGAAAAGCAAATATCTCTAATTCTGTGTATCCTAGAACAATCAAACAAAAACCAATTCATTCAGTAAATAATGAAATAAAATAAAGGTAGGGTGATTTATCGACCTAACATTAAGTCTAAGGGTCCAAATATTGCTTCAAAGTTTTCACCACTTAACTTAAAAAAATCAATTTTTACAATTTTTATAAATATAAGAAGACAAGAGATTTTATGTTTGAATTTTTTTTATTTCAAAGGCATAGAGCCATGCTTTAAGTATGCAGAATTTTAAGCTGTGGACTTAAGTGGTTTTTTTATCAAATGTTTTAAAGTTCTTGATTTTTCAAAATTTTCAAAGTTTAATGTCCATTATCTTTGTTGGGCATGAAAATAAAAATTTCAAATTTGTCCAATTTATAGTCCTTTATATGGGAAATAACCAATAAAAATTTTGTTTTGTGGACTCTACTATTTATAAAGATATTAAAAATTGAAAAGTACCAAAATATCGACAAAGTCAAGATCAACACAGCACCATTTAGTACCCTCTTAAGTAATGTTTTATGTCTTTAAAATCATTATCATAACTCATTAATCAGTTTTTCACCTCATTTTACGAGTTATTAATTATAAAGTAACAATTTGGTATTATAAACTTTAGCTAAAATGTAAATGCAGGCCTTTGAGAATACAAAGAATATTTGGGAATTCAAAGAAATTTACCCTTATATTAAAATTGGTCATTCGAAATTTTGTGAAATTTGACCCAAATAGTGTATTGTAGCAGGGGGTTCGGGAACCCATAGTATTTGTGTTTGTTCATATCACCAGAATGTAAAACTTATGATAGACGGGTCTAAACTAAATGTTGACTAGAAAGACTTACTTGATGCACTAGTGTGAGATTTACAAAGGTATGAGTCCATGCTGAGTGAATGTGAGGAATGTGGAGATGTTATGGGACTCCTTAATATATTTTTGGAATTGGATGAAATTTATGAAATTCCAGCTGATATAGTGTACAAACAGAGGGTGACTGTTGACCGTGCAGAAATGATAACAGTGACTAAGCCAAGAGATGAGTTTCTAGAATCATTAGTGGAAAAATTAAATTAATTAAAAGCTCATCATTATGTGTCCAAAGAGCAGTCTGCTTCATTTAAATACGTGAAGAGTTCGCTGACAAAAGACGAATGTGCTGTTGTTGCTGATTTTTCTGAACATTTTACGTTTAAAGTGCAAGATGAGATCCAGAGTTACCACTGGGTTAATAAGCAGGCAATCATCCACCCCTTTGTGTATTACTACATTGACGAGAACACGGGGCTAGCTAAAAAGCGAAGTCTTTGTATCATAAGTGACCATCAGCAGCACAATACCGCAGTTTCGTATGTCACAGTTTTGAAACTTTTTAGGATAGAATTGCTTGTTAAATGTTCATTACAAGTTGTATTTTCACATTAATCCAAGCCATGCAGAATGGATTGTCTCTATATAATAAACCATCCAAAGAATGCTTTAGATATTTCGTACTTGATTATTTCAGAGCTTTACTAACGACTTTACTGTGATAAATAATTTATTATATCTCTCTGACTACCTTGGATCTAGGTTTGCTGTGAATTTTACCTGTAGAATCGTTTTTTGTATTTAGTGTTAACCTATCCAAAAACAAGCTTGATTAGCATGCTGGGAAGTCATTCATGTTAAGTCACATATTTTCATGGGGTATTTTGTTAAATAGTTCCACGCTCACCCGAAACAGCCTTGGCCATCTCCTTCTTGAAACCTGAGAACATATAATGTTAAATTCCCTTCACTCAGTATACCTTCGGAAACTGTGAAATCGTAATTTATGCATTAACGATTTTAGTGTTGCTGGGCAGGTGAAAGCACTACCCTAATAAATTCGCGGCCAATTATTTGAATTCCACAGTATACATAAATAGTTATTCCACCAATGTTTTGCATTAATTATTTCTCATATTAGATCTCACAATTCGAGAACTCTTATAAATTGAATAACGTTTGATGATTCATCCATAGCAACCGATCGGTATTGGGTTATTGATATTAATTCAGAAGCCGAACGAGGTTAGCGAGCAGAAAAGATTTACTTTTTCTTTGTGTGAATTGATCGCTATCTCGCTAAAAATATTCATTCCAATTTTTTCCTCACTCATTTTCAGTACACCTCTCTACCTCGCATCTTCCTCTTTATCACGTGCTACGCTTTGCGGCATTTTCCTTCCAATCACCTCATCCTCTTTGGCCCTCTCCCATCGCATAAATTCAGAACCCCATCGATTGAATTGCTTCCCTTTTCCCTTCCATCCTCCCCCACACCAACGCCTGCTCCTTTTTGACCCCCCCTCCCCCGCCTATCCCCCCCTTCACACATGCCCTCCCGTTGCACCGCACTGCTTTCCATTCTCGCCACCGAGTCCCTCTCCAGCCCGGAGACCAAAGTTTGGTGCCAAAGCGTTCCCTCTTTTTATCTTGTTAGAATTTCTCGATCTAACTTTCTATTTCTTCCCCAAGAAAAGGTTCCGAGGTCCCAATAGACTGTAACCGTCGGGCAAAAAAAGGGACCGGAGGAAGACTCGGGTCATATTGTCAAAGAAGACCTTAGAAACTCTATCCATGAACCGCTCTCTCTTTCTCTCTGCGTGCCACTGTCTCTTGATATTCTTCAGTCGCTCGGATTTGGTCACGATTTTCATACACTGGGGAAGAGAATCATCGTTAAAATATAATTGCTCAATTTTATCCTGGCTGAGAGAATATCAACATTTTTATGAGAAAGCTAAATTTTCTTCTTCGAGTTAAGTTCTGGATAATGAAAAAAGCGTCTAATAATGAAGAAAACGAGCCCAGTAGTGTGAAAAAATAATAATTTGGGGGGAGAGAAGTTGAATGAGAGCCGAAGGAGAGGTAAATTCAAGGTTAATGAGCTTGATCCTTTTGCTTAATCTCTATTTGTAGATGCAGCACTCAGCTCCTGACGGGAGTCTCCTGGCTGCACCACTTTCGGCCATCTACTGATGCATGTAGTAATGCCTTGTAATCTGTTCGTGAAGCTCGCTTGTTTTATAGTTTGCTGCTACGTTAGTTTAGCAGTGACCACTTACCTTTGCCTATCAAATCAACCTCGGGTTTCACGATAGTTTTATACCAACTGGCAAGAAAATGATTTTCATAACTCATTATAAAATAACATAATTTTAATTTCCTTCTCTTTAATTCCGTTAAGAGTAAACTTCATGCTCTAAAATATTTTTCTTCTCTTAATATCTGATCTAAATGTTCACATTGTTCACTTATCTTTCTATCATTTATGTTATTAACACTATTTCTATTTATTTGTTTTCCTCAAAGTAATTTTGATATTTGCACTGGAGAACATAATATTCCTTTCGACTTGAAGGTAATGCGAGAACTATCTATTCAGCTGCGAAAGCCTGTGTCCATTTTCGGTTCTAGTTCTACTAGTAGTACTTGGCTGAAATATTTTCTGGACTGTCTCGGTTGTAAATGACTCAAGAGACGTAAAATTTCTGAATTTGCATGAGTATTTGCACAAGATTGTACTACTGGTGTGTAGCAATGCATTGGAAGTATTCCTAAGGGAACTCGAGGCGTGATTTTTACGACTGCAAGCACTCGACATGGGAAGAAAACCCTATATGATAGCAGTTTTCACACTCTTGGGGGCTTTAAGTATATTTATTTTTTGTTACTTTGAATATATATTGTAACCAGTCCGTTTTCGCCCGGTGACAAAGAGGATAGGGGGTTGATTCGAGGTAGAATACGATTTCCAGGTCAGGTTTATTTGCGAGTGTAAAACTGACAGTAGAGTGAACGAGTAATGATTTTGTGTGTGAAAGTTGTATCGTTGTTACGTTACTATATATATATACTTTTTCTCCAGCTGACGAAGGGCTTACATGCCCGAAACTTTATCTGTAAGTCTTCTCTTTTTACTTTTCTTTCCCCACCCCCTGTCCAGTGTATTTTATATATATATATATATATATATATATATATATATATATATATATATATATATATATATATATATATATATATACACACACACACACAGGGAAAGTTTCGCCAATAGGCCGCAACAATAAAAAATAAATACACTGGACAGGGGGTGGGGAAAGAAAAGTAAAAAGAGAAGACTTACAGGGAACGTTTCGGGCATGTAAGCCCTTTTTCTCCAGCTGACGAATGGCTAACATGCCCGAAACGTTCCCTGAAAGTCTTCTCTTTTTTACTTTTCTTTCCCCACCCCCTGTCCATGGATAATATATATATATATATATATATATATATATATATATATATACACACTAAAATGTCTAATTCTTCTTTCTTGGTGATGGAATAGCTGCCCTTGTGTGCCATCCAGAGGCCACGGCTACGGGCTCAAGCTTGAAGGGGTATTCTTTGTTATAAGGCCCAGCCGAAATCATGGTAAATCTAAGTGTCCTGATAGCTCAACTGGTAGAGCACTCGGCGCGAAATCGGGAGGTTCCGGGTTCGAGTCCCGGTCACGGCACATTTTTACCCTCTGATTTCTCGGCTGTACCATCTTCCATATCACCAGTGTCTTCGTCCAATTTTAGTTATATGTTTCCTATCTCTTTCTTTCACCTTCTGTTCAAATTATTATATATTTATTCGCCTAAAAGGCGGTGTGTGAGTGAGTGAACGAAATATATATATATTATCCATATAAGAATGAACTTGGACTGAAAAATCTGGGAAAAGCTAATTATTGTTTCGATTCACTCATCAGAATATTACACTGCATTATCTTTCAGGATAATTGACAATGTCCCCAAATAAAAAAAAGTTGGTAAGACACGTTGGTTTCGTTCTGCAGTTCATTATTAGCTGGCTCAGGCCTAAGAAGTTAACGGTATTCAGAAACCAGTTTCAATTTATGTTTTGAAATTCATTTTAAAATTGTTTGATCAAATACATTCCTAAAATAGTTTATTTATTTAAAAAATAAAGGAAAATTGCATATTGTAGATCGAATTTTCGTGAGTTATTTTGCATTGTTTCGTTTATAGTGCCTGCATTAGATTTCTGTAGCATTTTATGGTAAACGATTCAAAGACACGCAGCCTCTTTTTTTCTCATCATTGAACTTGATATTTGAGCTTTGATGGAAGTAATTCTTCGGCTTTGTAAGGTTTTAAAAATAAGAAAACATTCCGTCATCGAAAACTACACAACCTGCTGTTAATTCTTCGTGCGGGCTCTGAGATTAGATTCCTACTGATGTACCACATCTAGATTCACATGGATCCATATTATTTGCCCTCAGCATTGAAGCTTGAAACGTAAGTATAGTTTTTTTTGTGAATGTCCGTAATTATTGCTGGATTCATTGAGTATGATTAACGTACATAAAAAGTGTCTGCGGCAAGAGTAGGGTGGATTGGGTTAGGTGTGAGTGGGTCATAAAACAGTGTGGGTTGGTTGCTCTAGAAATGAACATATATGAAAGAAGTGTGCTTCCATAGTTTAACCATGTTGAGACAATTAATAATAGTGGAATAAATAAACAGATTTATGATAGTGGAATTATTAGTATGAGAGCAAGGTTAGACCAAGAACGTCATGGGTTAATGTGGTGGAAGAGACTCTCAAGAGGAGGAATATTAGGAGTCTTTAGAATGAGAGAGCGTCTATAAAGCAATGCATGAATATAATTGAATCACAAAAGGCATGCAAGGCTATGGAACTATGTATTTAATCATTAAAAGAGGTTCAGTTTCCAAGGTCTATCAGCAATAACAAATTTCGTTGTCCACACCGAAAGGAAATGACGTGACGGTTATGTATGGTAAATGGTTAATCGTGAATTATTATCATATAAAATAATAAACGTTTATTGTCGTAGACCAACAGGCCTTTTAGACATTCTGTTTACATACAATATGCATAATACTTTAGAATGAACATTATTATAATAAAATGAGATAAAAGTTTATCTTTTATATACAGGTAAAGTTGAACAAAAAAGAGGAAAAAACATAATAAGATAATCGTTACATGGCATACTTACATCAAATCGCCATACTAGGCAAACATATAAGAATAATGACCACAAAAACATTGTGCATATCGTAGATGACGTAGAAGTTATATGCCTGTATATCTTATGACAGAAAATTCCATCTGCTGGGTAGGTGAAAAACGTCATGAACGAGAAATAGTGTATCATATGTGAATATTTGTTTATATAAAAGAATTTCATGTTTATATAAAAGAATGTATAAATGGTAGTGCAAGAAAAGATGCATATTAAACGTAAAATAGTTTCGAAATTGGTTCAAGATACAAATTCTGCACATAGTAACTATCTGTGTTTGAATGTTTCAACTAGATTCATTTAATGTTAAATCATCCCTCCACAAAATCGTTATTCTCATTTACGAGATAACTTTATAATCAATTAGACCTAAGAAATTCCTTTTAAACAGTGCGATGGATCAACATGCCTTCATTTCATCGGACAGGGAGTTCCATATGTGAGATATCGCAACAGTGTACAGATATAATATCGCAAAAATCCATTATTCCACAACTTTATATTTCCTATCACTCTTATAACTAATAATTCGTGCGTAACTTCATGGAATCAATTCGAATCAGTATTAAAAACATTGCCAAAACTCGACCCGGGTTTTGACATATGACGTCATCACCAGGTGTTAACGTTAACATCGATTAAAGATGCCGTTGCATGTCGCAACCCGGGTCTAGTTTTCATGATTTTTTATTGGAGTCAAAGTTATTGTTATGCATTCTATAACTCTTAGAACAAAGGATTCATAACTTTTTATTTTTGCCCCTGTTGGAGGTTATTTAAATGGGTGAAGGTTCAAATTGATGGCTTGTATATTGCTAAATAAATCGTGAAAATCTATTTTACGCCTGACCATTTCCGTTTAGGGCAGTAACCTCTTAAATCACTTCACGGTATTCGGTAGGGGGATTTCGATAACAGAGTCAAACTTTTTAGATGAATATTTAGTAATATTTGCTGAACATTGCATGTCATCAATCAGGATATTGATCAGAACGAATTTCATAGAAATTCACGAATAAATGTAATAAAGCTCGTACACCTCGAAGATGCATATGAGTGGGTAAGTTCCCGAATAAAAGCGTAAACAAAGAGCGCACACAGCGCGCTCTTTGTTTACGCTTCTATTCGGGAACTTACCCACTTTTGGTCGGGCTTAATTTGATCTGACGGGAGAATTTTGAGCTGCCACGTGGTGCACATTAACGCAATCCTGTGTTTTCATTTTCCTGCCATTAGTAGGCGAAATACTTCACCTTACATTGCTCATCCATCTCGCGTCCCTTTGAATCCCGCCTCTGGCTCCACGGCACCATTTTCACCATAATAACACCGCCAAGACTAACTCTAGCAACGTTCAAAAGACACCATCGTGCCCCCCCCCCATCTCGAATCATTCCCAATCCTTCGGAACATTCCTCTTACGACCCGACACCCATCCTCAGCACACCCGTACCCAATCCGATACCAAACTTTTTTAAACTTCTAATCCCATCCATCGGCGCCTTTTTGCCTCATCCCTCTCCACCCAGAATGCACCCTCTCTCCCGCACCATCCGCTGCCGCCGCACCCGGGCTCCATTTCCGTCTGTCGGGGCGATAATGGAGGCGGCTTTTTAAAGTGCATACGAAATGGCAAATGCACACCCACACTCGTGCATGCGCCGAAAAACTGCTCCATCCTGAACCCGACACATTCGCACATTTCGACGAGGGTACCCTCCCACCCACCCGTCCTTCGACGTGCAAGCGACAACGTCACCTCTCGTGGATTTGCGGGAGCACTCTCATCATAAGCGGAGTGAAGGTGGCGAAGGGACCTCGTGCCGCCATCACTTTGCCCCCCCCAGGGGGGGTGGGGGTTGGGGGGTGGGAGGAGGATGGGGGTAGGTGAAGTAGCGGCATAGGGAAGACGGAGAGTGGTAGTGATCGCGCTCTGGAGTTTGGGGTGGTGGATGGGAGGAGGGTGGCAACCTGAGCTTTTTCGGTTCGGCACGGAGGGGGGCGGGGAACGGGGGTGGGGGGGGGGGAGTGGAGGAAGATCGTGGGTGAGAAAGGGGAGGCTGGGCTGGCGATCGGAAATGGAAGCACTCGTGTAAATCTACGGGAGGTATCGGAAGGCCTTCCCTTTTCTTATTCCCTTTAGGCGAATGGAAAATTTATGCCGCGATTTCTTCCGCCGTTTCCCGGGCGCTCTCCTGACCTCCTTCCCGGTTCCTTATCCACTCACTCCCGCCAACCTCTCGCCGTTCCTCCCTCCCTTCGATCCATCCCTCCTCCCTGCTGCTACTCCTTAGTGGCGGGCCGCGACAAGACGGCATATCCGGGGTCGGTGTTTTCGGCGCGAAGATTTTGAGTGTCTCGCGACGGCTCCGATAATTGCATGACTGTGCCACCGAGGAAAAGTAGAACCTAGAAGGATTTGGCAATATCATGACTCCACGAGACGGAGCGAATTCTTTAGGAGCCGCTCGCCCGTGCGACATCTATCTATCTGCAATTTTGAGACCTTTGTTCGAGTCGTCGAACCATGCGGGATTCAGCGTCGTTACTGCTTGAGGTGAACGGCAGCGGTGCCGTGCAATCTCTATGGCGATAAGGAACTTAGGACATAAGGCCTTAAGAGTGGAAGGTCGTCCGTACTATTGGAGCATGTAACTTACATGACGTGGTTTTCGGTTCAGTATTGGTAAACTTGCATTACTTCAAGACTGGATTCTCTATCATAATATTCCGGCGATGTAGGTCACCAGGTAAAGAGATGAAATGGATGCAAACCAAAGGACGAAACTCCTAAAGAAAAGTGGGGTGAAATATTAAATAGCTTATGAAACTTTTCTCACTACTACTTCTGGAACCTTATAGGTAATCGAGATAATTTTGGAATGAGTTAAATGGAAAATACAAAATTATTCATTTTGAAAAGGGATGGTTGGTGTTTGAATGGCAATATTTATGAAACATGCGACTGCGAGTCCATATTAGTGATTTCATTTTTATTAATTATTTACTTGATTCCGCACCAACTAGTGCGGCAGAGCATGAAATTAATATGACAGTAAATGAATACTGTTTGCATGCTTTGACGGTAGCGTCAGTGTTAGACAGAAAAAAGAGAGTTACCAAAATACGCGTGAGTCGAGCTAAAACTAAATTACTCCCAAAAAGAAACTAATAATGCCGGAGAAAAAAGCGGAATTGGATATGAAGAGAGAGGGCATCATAAAGAGAAACTAGCAACTGATTTCAAAGGAATACAATTTTTCAGTTGATGACAGCCAAGAGCGAAACACATTTTAACGAAACGGATTCCGTTCCTTTGTGATCCTGGAATTAAAATTTGATGGACGATTTCCGCTTTTTTACGATATATATATACATATATAAATTCAATTACAAAGTATCAACCCTAGATGAAGTGAAATTCAATTTTTTACTATGGAAAGAAGATACACTTAGGCCTTTATGAAAAGCAGGTAGGTAATTCAAAGGTGCAAATACATTATTTAAGAGAAATCCATAAAGAAAGCTCAAAGATTGTCACGGGCTAACTGCTTTACGTAGATCTTAAAAATTCTCAATGCTACTTTTGATCCCCCAGCTACTATCACAAAGAAGCTGAAGGTTATGTGTAACCTTATACTAATCTAAATCGGTGATTTGCTCTGAAACATATTCAATGGCTAAGTGGAGGTGATGCTACATCTCTTCAGAAATGGAATAGGTTGAGGATGGAATCTGAAAAAATGATTGTTTTAGCATGTTAGAATTGTTTCAATTTCAGGTCGTAGTCATTAAAGCCGTGGGAATGACAGAAGTCTATTTTTTTACTATACATTGAAGTTTAAATCTGTTATTTCGTCGGTATGTGTGAGCTGCAAGAAGAGCAATAATTACTTAAATAGAGAATTATTTATTATATTTCAATTAATGCAATTGGTAACCCCAAAGTAGGAAAGCTGAAAAAACCACCGTGGACCCTCATTTCTAGGAGTTCAATAATCCAGATTTTTAAATCCACACAAAAGATGCTTTAATTCAACTGTTGTTTGACTAATATTTTGCCAAATGGATGGAATTCATGAAAATTTCTATTCTTAAGTAAAATGTTTAAGAGTTGTTTTCCAAATATTTGCATGATATTTCGAATCAAAACGTTATTTAGCCACTACGGAATGAGAATTTAAAAGTGTTGGTAATTGTAGTGATTTAAAGTAATCAGCAACGGATATATCAGGAATATAAAGGATGATTACAAGTGGTAATTTTTATCATTTGTAAAAGAGATGAAATAAATGCGATATGCTTGATTGTTGATAAAAAATGAAATCATGTTACAGTAGATCTACTTTCCTCTATAGAGGATATCATTACAACTCGAAACTACATTTGGTTCATTCATTGGTGTATCACGCGACGCTATTCTATTTTACACATCAGTGGTTGTACTGCGCCGTTTTTATTTTCACCAGCGAGACATATTTTCATGATAATTTCTTTATTGAATTCAGAATAACAGGGCGTAGGAAATATTTGATTTGGTGGAGTCGGTAAGCCTATATTACGCTACAGCATGCGGAGTCACAATTGTATGTGGGATAGCGCCCAGGAACGAGAGAATTCGTAGGTATTCTTTGCGTCTACAATGCAACCGATTTAAAAAGACACTCAAACTACCTTAGTCGTTTAAAATATACGCATTTTGGATTTTGAAAATACATTTCATTGAATTGTAATATATCCAGGCTTATTTGGCATATTTATTAAAAAATATTTTTTGCATACGTATTGGAGTCGGGCTAACTCAGCTTATGCCGTTTAAGTATCAGCGCATTGCAAACGCTACTGCTTGATGTGGTGCATGTCAAAAGCTCAATGCCGGGAAAATTCACGCCTTACTCTGAAACGAAATTATTTCTCCAGGACGTTAAACACCAAATGTAACCACGCCCTGAACATATCTAGACGTGTTCAAGGAAAAACGCCGGGATTTTTTCCCACTTTTATTCTTTTGTAGACTTTATATTTAGTAAATATGAGTAAATTTCCATCCTTTAGCTTGCGAGAAATATGAAAAAAGCTCTGGAGTCCTATTGGCTGAGTTGCAGGACGGATTATTGACAACCCACCAGGCAAAACCACCCAAGGGATGATACTCAAAATAGAATATGCTCATATGATGAAAAAATGTGATATAGGGGTTTATTTGATTGGAAGTATTTAAGCACGCAGATGATATTAATTTTAGCATTATAATCAAATAATGATTTAAATTTTATTTTTTCATTTTTCACGATAATAGGTAATAATCATTTTGCTGGTAACCTCAATTTTGATACGTAGCCAAAATATAAATGGCAATCGTGACAGTATTTTTATCATGTTATGCAAAAATATTTAGATTGTAAATTAGTTGATTTGTGTTTTTTTAGATTTTACAGAAAAACCCTTCAAAATCACTCATGTAGCGGAAAATGACATGCTCTTTTTGATTTTACGATCCCCTCTCTCCTAAGATGCAAAGCCAAGTAGACAGTCCCATACTTGGGAAAATTAGGTTGTCATTATGAGTAAGACAAGTACAGAAAAATACTATGAATATCAACAACATTTTCTCTGATTGCTATGGGGTTGTTTGGAGGAGTTTTGTTTTGCTATAAGCTGTCCTGCCTGTTATTTTTCTTTGAAGTTTTTTAGAATTAAGTCGATATTAACAGCCTATTGTAATTTATTTTTATGCAGTAAATGACGTCCAGAATTTTTATACCGAACTCATGTTGTATTTCTTTGATTAACATCGAGATATTTATGTCACTCCATACCGAAGCTGTGATAATACCAGCGCTACGATTATATGCATTCCTTTTTCATAGTTTTCTCGCTTCATACATGAAGTGCAATTATTCAATCCATATTACCAAAATTTTATGAACGACATCCGAACGATATGGAATACATTCGATGTATAAAGTATATGGGATCTATTATATTTTTAGAAATTTACAATGCCTAAATTGGAAGAACACGGGTTAATATAGGGTTGGAAATATGGAAGTTGTGACCAAAGCTATGGCCGCATATTCCCCAAACCTAAGTCCACTTAGTTCATCTCGATGTACCCTTGAAGAACATTCGCTCTCCTCATCAGCCCTACCCCAGTAAACTTTATGTAACCATTGACGTTGTAGCAAATAAAATAAAATATGGTTCGTCTCCCATTTACAAGGGTTCAATTAATTCTAAGGAAATCGCGAACTAGCCGTGGCATTATCTTTACGGCGTCACTCACAAGATACAAAAAGCACTAATTCTCCTCAGAGGAAAAATCATCCGTATTTGACAGGGACTCTAACTAGGACCCCTCAATATCGCGGCTGAATTAATCACAAGAGGCTCTCTTTCTCACCTCTCATTTGAGTGTAATTTCTAGATTTTTCCTTATTTGTTTTATTTTCCACCCATCATGAAATTCATCAAGGTCAAAACTCAGGGATATATGAGGGAGAATACACACTGCAGGCATATGATGTAAGTTCAAATCGTACGCCAACGAACCGTGATCGTGTTCATCAGGCAATATTTCTGTGAAAAAAAATTTGGGGTACTTATGTATACCTACTCAACATTTTGTAATGAAAGTGAGACGAGCGCAAACGATGTCGAATACAAAGTTAGGATCATTTAGCATAGGTGTAATTTAGCTCTAAAAATTGATATATTAAACAATGTGATGCTTTTTGACATATTTATATGTTTTTGAAAATTATTTGTACTTATTATTAAAAACCTATTATATGATACACAACGCTGCATTTACAATTATTTAGTGCTATTAAATGCTAAATTTATGATTCATGATGCAAAATCATTAATTTAATGATGCTAAAAATCACCATTTATAATGATGATCTTTCAGTAACTTAGTAGCATGAAATAAAGGGCTGTCCCATTTGGAAACGTTTTCTTCGTATAAAACCATGTAATATTTCGTACATATTCTATCATAAGACAAAGTTGGTCGTCAGGCAACATATATTTGTGACCCGGTAGGCAGTCTAGGGGTAATTTTTTGAATGTGTACCTTTGCTTGTTACCGTTCAACGCCGGCATTCTGGATGAAAAATTGGAAGTCTCTTGTCATGATGTTATTTATAAAAAATGCACATAATAGGTGTCGTCATGTATTTTATATTAACAGCAATTTATTCATTGAATATATTCAAAGAGTGTTAGCGCATATGCATCTGTGCAGCCTCTCTGATTTTGTCTTAGCTTTGATTTTCCATGAGAGAATTGTGCACACTTTTGAAACTTCATGTTTTCCTCTGAAATTATTCCTGATTTAATTAGTATTTCCTACATTTTATTTATCAGATGGATGTAATTCTTACCTTTGACTTCTCACGTCGTGGATTTCCGTATATAAAAATATCCCACTTCCTGGGACGCCCTTCTAGGAGGGCTAAGCCGGTACAATCCTCTCCTTTATCGCTTAACGATTTTCAAAACAAAGCAAATGAAATACCATACTTACTCAGGATTATAACGTGTTAACATATGCCTCATATGGCGTTAAATTTACTATAATTCCAATTTTGTGTACTCTAAATAAGTAAAATAAATATTTTGGAACTAAAAACTTCGTTAAAAACGTATTTTGAACTCATTTGCTACGTCTTACAAAAGCACAAGTTGTAATTCCACCTCTGTACTTCCGTCTCTGTCCTTAAGATGAAATGAAATCAAGAAGCTGTTAGAAGACATTTCATGGAATTCATCTGCCGTACGATGGTGGTGTCACCTGTTTACATCCTTTTATTCGTGCAAAGACGTCTCATGTAGTGGGCTTCAAATCCGTGGGATATATTCGTTTTCCTCTGCCGAGTGCATTTCTCCGACAGAAGGGTTTCCGACTGCTCTCCTTCTCGGCGCATCGCGGCGCCTGTCCCTCCCTTTGGCGCCATACCCCCCCTTTGAGCGCAAGTGCACACACAAACCTACCATTCTCCCACTCCTCAGCAAATCGTAAATTTCTCCTACGTCGTGCCTTCCCTTCCTGACGCCACCTCTTCGGTCGCCTCTCCGCTAATTTGTAGTCCCACGGGGGTGGGGGAGGGAAGGGGGTAGGAAGGGGGCGGGGTATTAAGGCGCTTTCCCCCCCATCCCCCTGTTCCCTTGTTACCGCGTCTCGCGAGTGGGTGGATATGGCCGGTCGGCTCCGCGGCTCAGCGCTCCCACGGCATCTGCCTGTCTATTGGAGGGACTGCGTGCGTCGGACGGTCTGGGTTAAGATTTAAGGTCCATAAATTTCTAGTAATTCAGGGTTCCGGGGAAGACGAGGAAAAAAGCAATGAGAGGGTGCAGAGCAGATATGCAGTGACTGTATTTTTTCCTCCTCAGAAACTTCGCGTGGTGGAAACATTCGGAAGGTTTTGGCCGTTTCATGTTACTTTTTGGAAGTCTATGCACATCATGAATTATTTGACAGTGATTGCTTGGAAGCTCTCGTCACGTTAGAGCTCAAAATATATACAGTACGTACAAAATATGTTTTATCCTCGCTAACGTGTTATGACTTCCAAGATTCCTACTATTTAAAAGTCTTTCCAGTCAAATTTTAAACTTCAAATGTGGCAGAAAGCTGAATATTTTCACAATTATTTAATCCGAAATTTATTTAAAGCTGACCTTTCGTAGGATTTTGCTGATTTCACATTCTTAAAGCATAGATCTTCACTTTATGAATACAGTTAAACTAACTGCGCCATTGTGTGTCAATATTTGATATTTAAGACGTAAATATACGCGTGCTTTATCAAAAAATTGCAGTCCTCGGATAAAGCCATCACGCCAATATTAGTCTTTACTGGCCCCTTAATTACTATTATACCTGAATATGAAATTATCTTAACTAACTCAGTTCAACAATTTATTTATTTCCCACAGAATAATTTTATTTGTTCAAAATGCTTCGATGTGGTTACTTAAGGTAGTTTGAGCGAAAAATCACTTCACCTAGAATTTGATGAATTTGGCCTCATTTTAAAGAAATAACTCTCATCTTTCCAATGATATCAAAATATCAACCCCTTACCGAGCTACTTTTCGAGCGATTTTCCTGTAAATATAAGCTGTTTTACATGGGATAGATTATGGCTGAGCGCTCCAGAGGGAGAATATTGAAGGAAATAAGAATTTATAACACCTAGATTTCGTCAAAAAACTAACGGTGTATAGATTGCATATTTTATCAACTATTTATAAAAAATAATCTATTACTCGCCACATTAAATTTTACAGAATCGCAAAAAAAACTGCTATTCTGAAGGGTTTTCAGCCGTTCGGCGGGAAAAAATGAGTCAAGTTAGGGACTTATGTAACTTTATTTATTTAATTACTGAGATTTTTGGGTATATATAGGTATATCTTTGCGCCATTAATATCACTATAATTATTTCATACTTCTTACAGACACTGAAATCAAAGGATAAAATTTGAGTATAGTCTCCACTATGATTAGGGATCTATCTCGCTCAAACCACCTTAATCATCAGACCCAACGTAAAGGACCTGATGATGATGCAAGTCACGTTTGAGCATATGTAATTTCCTCTCTGAATCATAATGAGTCGGTGCTATGAAATTTCATGTACACTCTTATGAATTAGTACTACTATTAGTCAGGAGATAACTGTTAAATAAAATTGAGAAAGAAAATCTAGAACTTCGGAGATATATTAATTAAAAGGTTGAATTTTGGATTTTCAATGGAAGTTGAAGCCACGGCATCAACCGTACATTCCACGGGTTAAGTATCATTGCCCCCATGGTAACATAGTGAATAGGACGTTAAGCTGCATATTGAAGAGTCCCGGAAATGAATCTGGGTGAAGCTCTTGGTGTATCTGCATCTAAGTGTAGTGGTGGTGCGGTGACTTCCTAGTCTCCTGAAACACTTAGGAATCCGCAAGTGGCTCAGGGAGGGAAAGTGTCGCCGTTTTCCTTGAATGGACGGATTTCAAATGGGTATTTGCCGGGTGCGAAATGAGGTCTTTCTCTCACATCTATTCATTAATCATTAAGTTGAGTCTTGTTGACACATAATCATTAGGAGAAGACAGAGAGTTGTAGGCTCCCTCGTAAGGGCACGAATGTTTCCGTGAAAAGTGAAGTATATTTTCTATTTAGGTTTAAGAAATAATAGCCAAGCTTACAAAAATTTCGAGTAGATTTGAGCATAAATATTCGCAGCGTTCCATTAAATTCGATTAATCTCCATATTCTTGGGCATATTTTTGTTTTTTTTTTCATGATCTACTCTGACGGATTTTTGCATATACCTGTGCCTGTTGACATGCCAAAACATACTTTTGGCGTAACCACTGTGATACAAAATTAGACATATTAAATTGCTTCAAAATATGGAATATTTTCTTCTCTACTCCTGCCAAGTGATTTAGAATAAGACCATACTATGAAAAACACGAGTAAAACATCTATGTTGGGTTCTAAATCTACCTGCTATTTAAAGTGGATATTCAAAAAATACTTCAATCACTTTTTCAGGGTGAAGCCTTCAGATTATCTAGTAAAGATGACTAAATACATAAGCATGCATCCAATAAATCAGCTTTAATTGTGCGTGATCAGACGAGATTAGGTTTGCCAAAACGGATTTCTATCTGTGACTTAACCTATTCAAGACAAGTTTTTTTCTTTTCATGTTTGAAATATCAGAAGTACATTTTCTGTGATTTTTCAATCCTACTGTGTGCATCAATCATTTACAACAAAGGCATGCATGCGCTGGGAATAATGCTTCCATTTAGTTTTGAAATGGTTTAAATACAATTTATATTGAAATTGTTTAAGTAAAATAAATATGTGTGTAGGAATAATCAAGTTCCGTAGAGAAATTATTCCACAAACTTTTTTTTGTGATACAGGAAATTTTTAAGTTCAAATTTTCTCTAGCCACGAAAAATGAGATAATATTTAGGATGCATTGAGTTACCGCATTCAATTTTTGGCGTGATATTTTTCCGTAGTAAACAAAAACGGCTAAAAACGCGAAAAAATAAATGTTTTCTTGTTTCTATTAATGATTCCATTGGATTTATTTGATCTACGTGTCTATGTAGGATTTCCGATCCTTAAAGTTTTCTAAAGCTCAGTTGGTGGTGTTAATCGATATGGCAACCCATTCCGGGTGTTTTTTTGTCAGCACAATTTCAGCGTCATCATGGGTTCCCAGAAGGGGCGTGGCTTTCAGTGTGTGTTCTCTCTCTCTCTTCCGGGGTCGCAGGTGAGGCGGGAGAGAGGAGGAGGGCGAGGACACCGGATTAATAATGCCACCCTCGCTCCTCGGCGGGCGCAGGTGTGACGCCGGTGAGCCGCCCGGGATGACGGGAAAAATTTTGCGAATAATCTTAAGGTGACGAAAGCTTCACAAATGGATTGGAATAAAACAAGAGAGAGGGAGGGAAGTAGAGAATGCCAAGGGAGGGATGCCATATTTTCGAATGACGAACAGCGTCATTCAAAGGCGGGGATTAACTGGATGAGTTCATTTCGTTCAGTTGGGTTTTGGAATTTAATATTATACGAGTACCTAAGGACCACGATGAAATGAACAAGGCGTGAGAAGTACTGACATTACCATTTGTAATTCCTATTCACTTTACATTGATTAGACTTTGTCTTAGATTTTTATCACAAGTCTTGGTGTCAGAAAAATGAACAGAGTTTTAAACTAACTTTAAAATGTTAAACATAAAAAAAATCTATGCATATAAATTAACTTTTTTACTTTTTTACTTCCTGCTCTGTGTCCTGATACACGTTAGGCTATCTACAATTTTTTCTGGAACATAAACGTTGCCGTATCTCACCATTGCTAATATTTTCCAAAAGTATATTCCGCTACAAATCGTACACGCTGTTTTGCTTCTGAGTATATCACAGGAAGAAACATTTTCGAAGTTAAAAACTGATAAAACCAGGGCATAAACAGCAAAGTCTTGAGTCATTGGTGTAAATCCGGGTAAAAGGTGTAGGTAACGTAGGAGGTTATATCTAGCTTAGTGAACCTGTAAATGTGTCTAGGATGAATTCACTCTCAACCCATGTCTTGGCTGTGTGTATTCTAGTCGTGAACCTTCGTTCCCATTAAGTATATCAGTAATCCTCAAAACGGCTCCAGTGACCGATACATACGATTTATTACGAACTGTAGCTACTTTTGAGGTGGGAATGGAAGCAGGCCGTGGTTAGTTGTATTGGAGGTTAGATTTTTCGACAAGAAAATATGTGGCGGACGAATTCCGTCCTTCTCAAGAATGCTTTGACAAAACATTTTATTCCTACGATTTTGACCGCTTGAGTGGTGATTCATATTTCACCAAAGAAAGATTTAATGCCACTCTAGTTATTCATCTATAAATACTCACTGCACTATCCCTTATTTATTTTGATATTCATATTTATTCAATTATTATTAAATTGGATTGGGCATGCTTTGAGTAGGGAATGCTTATTACGGGATGTGCTGGAAGTGAGTGTGGAGAGAAAACCCATAGGAGGAAGAAGGAAAAGGAAGATGTTGAGTGACATACAGGGAAGAGGAAGACACGCGAGGATGAAGAGAGAATTGGAAGGCAGAGAGGTGGCACCAGGGACCTGCGCGATCAGACAACCTATGATGATGATCAATAGATATATTAATAGACGTCAATGAGTCATCGAAGATATAGGATGAGATAAATTCCCACACGTTCTGGTGAGTCAGCACACCGCATATACCTCCTAGTGGAGGCCAAAACTGACCGGTAGAGCGCCGTAACTGTAAGCAACGAAAGCTGTATGTGGCACGGATACTGTAAAGTGTGGTATCCATGCATACTCTAATTTATATTACTGAAAAATGCCAAAGAGCCTGTGACGGCCGAAGCCACTGGAGAAGTGAAGAAGAGTGTGTATGGAGCAGTGCGTGAATGTGATGGAAGCAAAAGCGGTATGCAAAGGAGAGGGCATATTAGAAGAAATAATTATAAGAGAGTCAGTTAAATAACAGTAATTACTAAGCTCTTTGACTTTGCCAACTCCGAAAGGGAATGGCATTATGGATACCTTTTTATGTATCTACGTAAAACTTTCACGTTAGATAGGGTGAGCTCAGAATTATTCAAAGCAGCATTGGTTTATCGAGCAAGTAATATGAGGAACTATAGCTATGTAAATATCAAATAATAACATTATATTCAGCCGGTCATGGCATTTATCACTTGAGTGCTCAGTGGTAGTAAGTTACACTGTTCATCAACTTGCATTTTCTTTTGAAAACTTGATTCATCTAGCATGTAATGTGATCTCATTGCTCGGAGACAGCGAAGTCGTTTTAGTCTCGTTAAATCATGCAGATAAGGTGCAAGAGGCAGGATAGCGTCCGGTGGAAGCACATGCTGTATCATGAAAAGAGCTTCAACGCTTTCCTGTCGATCACGAGCTTGCGAGGTGGTTTGGCATGCTTTGTATTTAGAAAGTGCCAAGGCCTTCACTCTTGCGTTATTTCTCGCTGTTCGTAGAGTTTCTTAGATTGCTGGTATGGCAAAATTTCACTTCCTCCGGCAACGTGGTTTCTCTCCAATTCGTAATATAATTCCATCAAGAGATTCTCTTCCATTTCCTTGTTCCTCAGGAAGTTGAACATTTTGGTAAAGAACACGTTACTGACTCGAATTTAGACATCATGGGCGGTTTTCTAGAACATCTTAGCCGTTGTCCAGAGTCAACGTCTAAACTGCGTCTCAAAAGACAATATCTAGCCGTCGTCTCCTCGACAGTGGTAATTGTTTTTGAGATTGGACGCGGTACAAAACCGAAGAATCTGCAACCAGACGCTGTACTTCTGTGACGGGCTGCATTCCAGCTCATATTGATGCTCGAACGGATTGTGAATCGACTTTTTTTTACGTAGGCTGCATGCCTGTAGTATACGTTACTCTAGTACTTGCAGTTTGACTATACGGTCATACCTGTAGACTACGTTACACTTGCAATATACCTGAAGTCTGCTACTTCACTCAACTCCCTTTATCTGTTATCGGAACCCCTCCTCATGTGATTACAGTATCGGGCAGGGAAGGCACAAATGAAGGTGCCGTGGACCATTTTCGACAGGTGGTGCGAGTACCAACAAACCAACAAAGTACTTTAACCAACAAAAAGCATGCTATAAATGAGAAAACGAATTTAACATGAATCTCAGGTAGAATGATAAGAAGTTCAATTAACCTACCATCGTGGAACAAAAGAAAAATGTACTTCGCAGCCGTCTAATCTTCGTCTATTTTCGTTTTGTTCGCAATTCCTCCCCATAACGATGTTTTATTTTCCTCGAAAACAGGAATTTTATTTAATAACATATTCTTCATCTTTGCACTCAATTTTAGCTCGTTCGTATTTTGCTTCGCCATGCTTGCTGAAGTTTGTTGCTTCATTGTTGGAGGTAGTGACCGTTTTCTTATGAGAGGAAGGTTTTTAAAGACGATCTATAATGACAACGATTAAAAATGTTTTCTTGAAATAATTTTAATAATGCATTTAAAAATCCAAGATTTTAGAAAAAAGACAAGAAATCATTTTGAAATCTTTAAATCGAACATTAGGTACGGCGTCCTTAACAAGGAACTATTATCCAATCCCTGTTGGATTTTATGTTCCCCAAAGTTAAATTTCAATATTTATCGCATAGCGTGTGGCTGCGCAATATTGCTTTCTTTTATTATTCGTCACGCAACAATCCAAACGGCGCCCTTCCACTTAGCTTCCAAAGTATGTCACTTCCTCTCTTTAACTCCTCGGGCGTCTGGACACAACACATTTCATTTTTGTGGAATCGTGAGAAATATGTATGAATAAATGTGTTTGACGTGCTTTCTGAAGTATTTTATGATAAAAATTGCATTATTCATTATCATATTAAGAGTTTTTCTTCGTGGCATATCTACCGTCGGGATCGATTTTGAATGACCTATCTTTTAGCAGATGGAAGACTGAAAGTGGGAACGATCTGTTTCTGGCCAAATGGATCTATTATTAAGGACTATTTATATTTATGTCCGCAGGACATGAAAGCTCGAGTGATCGTTAGATTTCGATTTTTATTAACACTTGTATTTCTCAGGAAATGCTATCAGGAATACCAATACGCTATTTTTGCCACGATAAAAATCATTAATATTTTCATCGGAATAATCTGTTCCACCACAGAAAAATATTGAATGGATTCAACTTGACAAAAGACACAATACCACAATGCATAAATTCAAATACCTGTTTTGTCAACTTTCTCCCAAGGTTATTAAGAGTGTAAGCTATAAAATCGTATTCCTTCAATTTTCATAAATTTTCTTCTTTGTCAGCTTAATTTATTTTTTATGATCAAGTGTTTGAAACCACTGGCGCATGCCCGTTCGCACTGTTTATTCATACCCATGTCCCAAATTTTTATCACACAAAGTTAAAATAATTGAAAAACTTGAAAATTTCGGACGATCACAGTAAGTGGTGGAAGGCAAATCTGTTTTGGGAAAATCGAATGATATTGTTATTGCTTCCCTAATAGTCTTCAGGATGTTCAACTTAATCTTAGACTTCGGTCATGAACATAGAATATGCTAATGGTTTGATTTTTCTCTTCAAATCACCAGAAAAGATTATGTCATCCATTCTCTTTAATAGGTTAGTTTTACTTCTTAAATTAGCTTTCTTGTAAATCAATAGCAAATGAACTTACTCTGGTTTCTTCTGAGGTTCGGAAAAGTTTCACAATTTTTTACTTATTATACTATCGTAAATCAAGGTAGATGAGCTCTACGGCCTCTATAGATTAAACAGATAAAATATTTCTCCAATGGCCGTAAAATCCTGCCACCCTCGTTCCCTGTTTGTTGTTTTTCTATTTGACAACGCTCTTTTTGAGCTGTTCTCCCAGAAATCTGGGGCCCTGCTGTGTGTGTGAGTGAGTGTTTTGTGTGATTGCGTGTGTGGTTGTGTTAATAACTTGGCAGCCTTAGTAGAGTCACTACAGCTCTCCGAAGGATCCCAGGTTATAACCCAGGAATCCTTAGCTAGGTCTCATTAGCCTACAAAGGATTCCAATTGGGTTGTGTGTGTGTGTCTGTGGTAGTCCCTGGCGAGGAAATTATTTTCCCGTAAACTACCACAGGAGGGTATTCTGGTGGAGAGGCTGTGGTTGGTCCCTGTTGTGGAACCTCATTCCCGCAAACCAACACAGTAAGTATTTAATTTTTTTGACGAGTAGTGCATATATTTTACGGCCATTGGAGAAATATTTTATCTGTTTAATACTATCGTAATGCAAATCAATAGGTGAAAGTTATGCATAGACTATCCATTTTAAATAAAAAACTTTATACTTTTCCACACTTTATTTAAAAACTGCTTCTGTTTTCACCTTAATAAGGCATCTTCTGGCCCGTATATACATTATATTAAGGTGAAACCGGTCGCAGTTTTTAAATAAAGTGTGGAAAAGTACAACGTTTTTTATTTAAAATGGATATCTTCCACAAAGTCAAGCCTGAAACAATCAAATTTATTCTATTGATTATACTTAACTTTTAGTCATGTGGTTCCATATATTCTTTGCAACCACCTAATTGCGACGATAACTCCTATTGATTGGCTTCCTGTACAAAAATACTATTTGCTTATTTATTTTAAAGTAAAATATTTGAATTTAAATTATTTTAAAACTCATATTTGCTCCATGTCAGAAAGATAGTTAAAAATTATTGGATTTAAAATTAAAGAAGAAATTCATCGCCTTATAGAGGAATCCACAATCAAAGAATTTTAGCGGATTGTAGTGTTTATATCTAGTAATAAAAATTATCGTGATATGCTCCACCAGGGATATTTTTTCAAGTTATTTGTTTCAAATTAAATTGTTATATGCATATTTCGTTAATCTACTTAATGAATTTCAGCTCGTGTCTTCAAATTTAACTCTATTCGCTTTAATATGGTCTCTATTACAACTTGGGAAAAATCTCCCTCAAACTAACTAAAAAAAGTAGAAACCCCTACTCCAAAAGTTCTTGGTTCGTTTATTCCTCAGGTCTAAAAGTTTCCAACTAATGCCAAAGAAGTCTCCATGGGCATTGGTGGCAACTATACTCTCATTAATGAGTAAAATTACTCAAGGACATACGTTTTTCCGGACTCTTAGGTTCATATAATATTTTCCAGTAATACCAAAATTATTTAGGAAACCTCTGAGAGTAAGAAAAACTGACAGTTTATTTTCCAGAAAAGCTGTTTCATATTATATGTTTACGCTCGGCTGTGTAGTTTTTTTTCTAGCTGAGCTTAGCTATTCCTGGAGCAATTAGGTTTACAACCTAGTTATTCAAGGAAATGTCCATCCCAAGTGGGGAAAGGAGAATTCTATTTCCAAATATCGTGGAAGGTTCAATTAAAGCTGACTATAAGATGAATTTCATGCTCTCATTGACTATTCAATGGGAAAAAATTCTTCTTGAGCAGCCGCTTGCAGTACCCGAATAAAATTACTCGAGCGGGAAGTACTTAGACAGTAACGCAAGGGAGAATGCGAAGCCCGTCCACTTTGGGCCTGGAGGGTGCCCTGACTTGTTGAGCTACTCGTTGTGGAAAAATTAAGCAAACCTCTTTTGACGAAACTCCTCTTTGTCGATTCCTAAGCCTTCTTACTGATTGATTTAGCATAAGTGTGCATTATTGGTTCTCGCTCCATAGTCTCGTTGTGACCGCCCGTTACGCCTTCCTCTGCCTTTGGTTAACCGTAAAGATGATAGATGACGGCCCCAGCTATCGTTTGAATGTGCGGTTATTGTCACACCAAATACTGTTGATTGGAGATGTAACCCGGCGTTGTTGCAGGTGTTGACCTGTGTGGCGCACGGTATAAAGCGTATTTTCATATGATGACTGAAACTGTCTTTGACCGAGGCTTTGTCCGTGGTCGCCTTTGAATCCTCCTTTCGAGCTCCTAGGGTTCGAAATGGGTGCCGAGAGCGATCATCTTCATTTGGGATTGAGAGAATCCGGCCCTTTCGGGGTTAACCCAATCATTGCCTAAGAACTCTCCCCCACCACATTCCTCTCCCACTTTATTTGCCACACCTCCTCCCTCCACCTCCATATTTCCTCCTTCCGCGGAGGATTCGTTGCCAGGATTCGTGCTCAAATATGTCGTCTCTCGCGTTCCGCGTCCGGCTTGCGAGCGCGTGCCTTTGTATTGGAATGCCGCGGGCAGCCAATCGGGTGATGTCAAATGTTTTTCTTTTTGGGGTCGAAGTTGGCTGAATCTCGGCTTGCTACTCATGAAAAGTGTGGATTCCGCGGAATAGTTGCTTTGGATGTCGTGCAAATGGAGAGCGAATGCAAACTGAGGAAACGGAAAGTTATACAGATTTTGCGGTGTTGATCCGCAGTGGAGCGGTGTTTTTGGGTTTTTTCCCGCGGTCTCGAAAGTGGCACTTTCACCTCGGACGCTTTTAGCGGAATGAGCGAAATGTTTCCATCTTGAGATCGAAAAGGTGGAATCCAGAGTTTGTAATTTAATAGAACTATACAAACTCTTGAATCTTCATAGTCAATGGAAAACATTATATCTGAAATAAACGATCGAGAGTATTGTTCCAAAAATATGATCGCTTGTAGAGTGACTGATTCTGGGAACTCCAATTCAACCAGTAACGTCGATAAAAAAGATGCGTATGCTATCTTAAATACCATCAAACCTGATATAGTCATAGGTAATATTAAGCCCGTAAGACTGGGCAAGTATGAAATGAATACGACGAACCCCAAACCATTGCCACTGAAGGTACGTCTAGAATCCATAAGTGGTCGTGAAAATTCTAAAAACCACTGGTCGTGTTAAGGTCACTGATCAGGATGGACTTCTTAAAAATATTTCCATCACTCGTGATAAAACCAGACAAGAAGGGGTCGCAGCGAAGGGAGAAACTTCCATTGAGGGTAGACTCTGGTGAATCCACCTTAAAATACGTAGGTGCTGTCCCCAAAATAGTGAACACTTATGTACAAAAACGGGGAGAAAAATGTGAGCAAAATGATAATAACTTAAACAAAAATGTAACGTCCCTGCAAAATGGGAAACGGTACCTATTGTTATTATCAAAATACACGTGGGGTTGGGACAAAACTTTCTGACCTGCGCTGCTATGTTCCTCTTGTTACATATAAACTAATGATTTTTATAGAAACATGGTTATTTGGGCAATTGTTCGCAAAGCAGGATCTACCGATTTGTATTCATTACCCTCTAACCAACTGCGCCACAACCATGATGTATACCAAGAAAGTCTGAATTTTTTTCATTATAAATATTCATAATTTTCTCTCTTCCCATACCTCCAGGTTTTTCGCTAATTTTGCCAATGGAGTATGACCGATTTTCAAACTTTTTCCCTGGATTTCGCCACCACATTGATGTGTCTTTTAACTCTCCACCAGAGGGATTCCTCAGAGTTACACATCTACTTATTGGTATATTAATCACCAAACTTTTCGAGGGATTTTATTCTTAAAAAAAGTAACACTACTGCATTCTCCCGGCTACAATGTTTAACCTTACTATCACGAACTTTCTCGAAGGATTCAATTCTTAAAAAGTTCATGTTCGGCTTTCGGAGAGAACGGTTGTCTTTCCACTCTCTGAGCCACGCTCAAGCCCATGTCATACTGCTCACAGTGTTGAAGTCTAGTCACATTGCCGGTGAAAAAATAAGTTATTTCTCAGTGAATGTGCTGTGCATTGAGTATCGTGCTAATATGAGCAGTCAGTGTTTCACGTGCCGTAAATCTACAAGGAATACCGTCTAAATCTCGTGTAGCGAGTGCAACAAGCTCTTGCATGGGCAGTGCCTGCCAGTCCAGCTGAAGAAGGAAGATATTGCTGGTATCCAGGCAAGCAATCAGAAGTGGAGGTGCCTGGAGTGCCAATGTTCCCGCAGGCAGAGCCTCAATGCACCGCTGCTACAACTGGATGAAGACGAATGTGTTGCAAAAGGTAAATCTATCGATGACGTGTATTCCTTGGTGAAAGAGATAAAAACTGAACTAAAAGAGACTGAGAAACATCTAGGGAATTCAATCGAAAAGCTGTATGAAAGGTTGGAAGAGAGTGTTAAACTTATTGAGGCGCAAACCAAAAGATTAGATGAGTGCAACGAAACAATATGTGAATTGAAAAGTGAAAATTTACAGTTAAGAAAAGAGGTAACGCTTCTTTCAAATCGCTCTGACGACCTTGAGCAACTCTCACTTTCTAACAACGTGGAAATTCATGGAGTTCCCTTTAATAAGTCGGAAAATTTACTTAATGTCGTCAGTCAAATTGGACTACAGTTAGGAGTTGACTTGACTGAGGAATCCATTGATAGTTGTTATCGTACTAAGCCAAGGCCGAATGGACTTCCTGGGGCTATACACGTAAGATTTCTCAAGCAGACCACGAAAGAAAATCTTCTTGCTAAGCGACGGGTTAAGAGGAATTTTTCCACGATGCATTTATTTCCTGAGTCGGTTTCTGATAGTCCCATTTATATAAATGAGGCTTTATGCCCCGGGAGGCGTAGAGTTCTAAATGCTGCGAAAAAAATAAAAAAGACTAAGGGTTATGCTTACCTCTGGATACGTGGAGGCAAGATTCTCATGCGGAAAGCTGAAAAGGAGCCTTGTTTTGTAATATCACATATGGAGGACTTAAAATCACTGTAAAATATGTTTTGATGTCTCTAACTACAAACAACTTGTTAAACAATGGTGATTCAGTATCCATAATCCATCAAAATATCCGCAGTTTACGCAGCAATTTCGATCTCTTCTTGCTTCATATAGGACAACTGCAATGTAAACCAACAATAATTGTTCTATCTGAGATATGGATTGATGAACACGAAGTTAATTTCTACAATGTAACTGGTTATAATGTATTTGCTAAATGCTGTCAAAAAAACCGCGCTCGAGGCGTCATAGTTTATGTGGATGAAGGTATTCAATGTGTATCAAAAGCAGTCACAAGTCATACTTTGGACTGTGTTTACTTAACAATTAAAACTAATCTGACTGAGTTCGATCTTGTAAGCATTTACAGGGACCAGAATTTTCCTGTGGCTGAATTCTTACAGGAGTTGGAACCAATTTTGAATAGCGGTGGAAAAAATATGATTATTATTGGTGACATGAATATTAATTTGATTGTTGCAAATAATGATTGTGATTATTATTGTAATTTGATGCATACATATGGTCTGTCATGTTTGCTAAATCAACCAACTAGAATTAGCGCATCATCATCAACGTGCATCGACCATGTATTTGTTAGATTTTATAATGCATTCAGATACAAAATGCTGGCAGAAGTTAAGCATCTGGGTATAACTGATCATTCCATGGTTTCCTTTGATATTTCTAGGGGTAAAGAAAATGTGTCCCGTGCTCACTGTGTAAAAAATGAAACTTCTTTAAAAATAAATTACGACATGTTATATGAAGAGGCAAGGAAAATAGATTGGACTCCAGTGTTTAATGAGCACAATGCCTCAAGAGCATTTTCAGTTATGTTGGATTTAATACAAACAGTTGTAAACGCGGCAAAATTCCCAAGTAAACATAAAAGATATTTAAGAATACTGAAACCATGGGTAACTAACGCTCTGCTTAAAGACATAGAGGAAAAGAATCATCTTCTCAAAAAAGTTAGGCGTCATCCTAATTGTAATGCCTTAAAAGAGGAAGTCATAGCTTTTAGAAATAGTCTAAGGTCTAAGTTAAGACTAGCTTGTAATAATTATTATATGCGAAAGTTTGAAAATTGTAAAGGAAATTCCAAAACTCAGTGGGGCCTGGTGAAAGAAATAATCGGAGAAAGTCTTGCAAAACATTCCACCCCCTCGTTAGACGTAGAAGGCGTCGTCATTACAGACCCATCAAAATTAGCAACTGAATTTAATAACTTCTTTATGTCGGCATACGATACAGAAACTTATAAACATAACTCCCACTGTCACTCTCCTAAAAATGTAAACTTATTGAGTAACACCTGTGAATCGCTATATTTAGAACCAGTAACTGAAGGCGAAATCATTGCGCTGGTTAAGTCCCTCCCTGCAAGCAAATCACCTGGATTTGATGGGATAACCGCCAGTGTCCTCAAACGGATAATTGATATTATAGCTCAAGTGATGGCACATGTGTACAATGTGAGCATATCTACAGGAGAGTTTCCTTCATCACTTAAAAAAGCTGTTATCATTCCTATTTACAAGAAAGGAAGTCGCTTGAATGTGGAAAATTACCGCCCAATATCCTTCCTTTCTATATTTTCAAAAGTTATCGAGAAATTAATTAAAAAAAGGATATTAAACTTCTATCATAAAATTCAGTTTATTAGCTCACATCAGTTCGGATTTAGGAGTAACTTGGGAACTGAAGACGCGCTAATGCATCATTTTCAAAGTGTTTTTAACGGATTAAATCGTAACCAACGTACATCTACCATCTTCCTTGACATTAAAAAGGCTTTTGATACTCTGGACCATAATATTCTGTTAGATAAACTATGTCGTTCAGGAATCAGGGGTATTGTGCTTCAGTTGTTTAAAAGCTATTTATTTTTGCGATCACAAACTGTTAGAGTGAATGACTGTCATAGTGAATGTAAAGTAATAATGGCTGGGTCCCACAAGGTTCCGTGCTGGGGCCTATCCTCTTCCTGGTATATATTAACGATCTCCTTCAACAAAAATTTAACGGGAACATTACAGCCTACGCAGACGATATTGCTTTAAATTATCATGGTGAATCGTGGGATATGGTTAGAGGAAAAATGGAAAACGATCTGATATTACTCAGGAATTGGTTTGATCAGAATAGACTGTCTATAAGTCCTAAGTCTAAATATATGATATTCGATATATGCAATAGGTACCAAGAAAATTGGAATATTGTATACCATTCCCTTGGATGCCCCAAAGATAACTGCTCAAATTGTATCCCGATAGACTGTGTTTCAGAATATAAATACCTAGGAATAACTATCGATAATCAATTGAAATGGAATTTTCATGTACACAAACTCGCAAAGACATTGCGGCATTACCTCTCGAAATTTTTTTTCTTACGCAACAAATGTCCTCTCCACTTTCTAAAAGCTATTTACTCTGCTCTCGTAGAGTCAAAATTAACATACGGCATACAATGTTGGGGAAGTGCATATAAAGAAAATATATATCCATTATTGTACTTGCAAAAGAGAATTCTGCGAACGATTATGCAGAAAACCAGATTCTGCCACACTTTCCCTTTTTTTCTTGAGCTTAAATTACTGTCAATTCGCTACTTGTATTTTTATAAAGTTCTAAAAAACTTTTACATAAGAAGTGGAAATGTTGCTAATCTACTACCAAAGGATTATTCTTTTAATTTGCGTAAAAAAAATGAATTATCACTGCCCAAACCAAACATAACGATGTTTCAAAGATGTTTTATTTATATCCAGCCAAAAATATTTAACTTTCTTCCTGATTGTATTAAAAAAGAAAAAAAACCCGGGAAACTTTTGAGGGAAGTAAAAAATTGGTTACTTACCATTAGCAACATCGAACTTTTATTTTGTAATTTACATGTAATAAGTCTAATGTTAAATAGAAAGTGATTGTATGTATATATTTAACTTGTTAACGCTTGTCGCTCATGTATGAATAAATGCTTACGAGTGTTTGTATGCTTATGAGCGTTTGTTCCGTGCTGTTCATTGTTTTGCTTGTTCATTGTGTGTATGATGAGCGTTGTCAGTTTGTATTTTCTGTTGCTCTCTGCACAGAGCATTTCTTTTGATAGATTTTGTGTACTTCACTGTGAGTATCTTGAATGTTATAAATTTGCCTATGTTACATGGCTTGACTAATGGTAGCCCCCAAACAGGTGTACCTTAGGGGCTACCAAACTTGCTTCACCTAATAATGTTGTACTCTGTATGCAATGACTGGAAGCAATAAATTATTATTATTATTATTATTATTATTATTAAAAAAGTACCACTACTGTATTTTTCCGGCTACTACTTTTACCATTATAATCACCAACTCCCTCGAGGGATTTTATTCTTAAATAAGGTACGAAACGCTTGCGGTCAGATGTGAAATTACTCCTCCCCAGCGCCATCTGTTTCATTTTCATTTCTATCACCCCTGAAATCAATAGCCGCGTCTCCCAACGACGCATCCTGCATAATATTTTATATCCTATTGAGAACTTTCCAAGTAAAACAAAAGTTATTTCATGTAAATCTTTAATTGGCCAAATTGGCAGAATGTTTTTTCAAAATGTCATGGATACCCAGTGGTTTTTAGTGGTTGAAAAAAATTATTTTTCGTAAATTCTGTTTCGCGAGTATTAACCGTCATGTAAACTGATAAAAAACAGTGAATTGGGTTTTGTGGCTACTTTTATCTTGCTGATTTATTATGCTGATAGAAATAATAGTACTAGAAAATGTGAAAGAGGTGGTGGTGCATTTTCCTACGTAGATGGCCGGGCATAAATTACAGGAAAGGCGTTAGATGATGTTGCTGGTGGTACAGTCGTCCGTAGAGGATGATCTTTTGGGGAGGCAGAAGGGTGGAGGAGGGAGCTGCAGTAGCACCTAGGGCGTTTGCAGGTTGAGGAAAGTGATGGACGGGGGGAGGGGCGATGGGTTGAAGAAAGGTTCAAGTGGATTTTACAATGACTCAAGGGTTTGAGGGACGCTTATAAGAAACTTTGGGACATGAGGGTAAGAGGAGGAAGTAAATATATTATTTTTATTGGTAAGATATAGTTTTTTGAGAATGTTTTTGATTCTGTGTGCTCAGGGGAAGAATGTGGTGACAAGATTAAGTTGGTCAGGTTGGTGGGTCTTGGTCTGAGGGATATATTTGGCATCGGGAGCCAGGATTTAATTTTAAAGTATTTTTTCGGGGTACTCGCGTTCTCCGAGAGAGTGATGAAGATTTTCAGTATATTTTTTTAGTGAGGGGGAAGTCCACCATTGCAACCAAAGATTGATTATCGCAGGTTTCCATTCCGATGTAGCATTGGCTGACATCTTTTTTCCGTCTAAGCTCCTCAATTTATCTTCCACCAGTGCTTTTTTGATATATTCCATCCTTTTCCCGGAAATTATTGAGGGCGACCAAAAATTTCGACTAAAAGTAAGCTCGTGAATGGAATGGATATGCGGTCATGATAGTACGAATCATTTTTGTTAGGGAAGTAAATTTTCTTGAACATGGTTCTTGGAAGGAGAAGGATAAGAAATCGCTTGTGAAAAACTTCAAAATACCGTATAAGTAATATTACGAAAGCAGTGTAGTGGATATTTGGCTAAGTTGCTTGGTTTATTCTTATTTTATTACGAGCAATTTTCTCCGAGTAGAAATTGCCACCTTTGGCAGTGGCATGGTTTTTGAATAGCTAATACTGAGTAACTTATCTGAAAAAAATATTAAAATGCATGTCCTGTAGATTGCAGCCGAAGTTGATGAAAAAATAGATTTTTGCTGTGGCCTTTTTATTTTAGAGTTGACTTCGAGAGCAAGTTAACATCGGAGTTCATCAATTAATTAGTCTTGCCCTCTCAAAATTGGTAAACAGTTGCCCATCATCTTGACTGAGTGTTATTTATTTTACGCCCAAGATAACTCTTTTAGCTACATTTATGATTATTTGGCTGAAGAATTTCTCCGCGGGTATTCCTCTGGGGACCATTCCTTCAATCAAATCCCTGACGGGAGATGGGTTATCCTCAATATGTGCCAAATTCACTTGGTTCGTCATCTGTTCATTCCTGCTAATCAATGTGAACTTTTCCTTTTCCACCCTTCTGTATATTCTTTCATTTTGCGCAAAATACATTATATATATATATATATATATATATATATATATATATATATATATATATATATATATATATATATATATACAATATGCCAAGAGGGTGGCCGATAAAAATATACAAACGGAAAAAAGAACACTCACAAATTAAAACTTCCGATATTTCGATGGACAGTAGCTTCCATCTTTCTCTAGGTGGAGAGTAAGAATGAGGAAAGGGATAGAGATTGGGGTATGGGAGGGCAAAGAGGGGGAGACGAAGGTGTAGAGGGGCAGGAGGGGGAGAGGAAGGTGTAAGAGAGGAAGGGGGGGAAAGACGAAGAGCGGGGAGAGGGCGGACGGAGGGGAGAGAGGAAAGAAGGGGAGCAAAAGGAAGAGGAGAGTGGAGGAAGCAGGGAGAGATGAGATGAGGGGGAGGGAGAAACTAGTGTGATTTATTGAGTCCAGGGGGCGAGAAAGCCTGGTGGATTAAAATACAAGAAGATTCAAGATCTTTGAGCTGAAGGGGAGAGGAAGAAGGGGGAAGGGAAGCAAGTAGACCGACTTTAAAAGTGTTATTGAAAGTGGAGTTGTGGGAGGAGACGTGAATGGCGACAGGGAGAGAAACAGAGAGGGAGGGGCAATCGTTACAAGACAAGCGGTGCCCATTCATTCTAATATTGAGAGGAGTGGTGGATAAGCCAATATAGAAAGAAGGGCAGTATTGGCAGAGGAGGATGTAGACAATGTTAGGCGTGGTGCAGGAGGGTGAGAGGACAGAAGGGAGGGGAAAAGCGAGGAATTTGTCCGGCAAGGGCTGGGTGATGAGGATGGCGCAAGTTTTACATCGCGGGCGGTTGCAAGGGGTGGGAAGGGATTTAGTGGGTTTGAGTGATTTAGACAAAGGTTTGGAGATATTGAAAATGGCGGATAGATTGGGGGGGCGTCTGAAGCTGAGAGAGGGACATTGGGGGAATATTTTAGAAGTGGTTAGGTTGTCTGACAGGATAGGGTAGAGGTTTTTAATAATACGTCTAATAGAGTCCACACCTGGGAAGTAGGTGGTACAGAGGGAGATATTGTGTTGAAAATGCTATTAGTGGGAGGAAGTTTGGGGGAGTGTGGTTTTTTGAGGATTTATTTATTGAGAAGGTGCTCTGGATAGCCTCTGCGAAGAAGAGATTGATGGAGGTTAGTGAGGAATTTATCAAGGTAGTCAGGGTTGTTACAGATTCGGTGGCCACGAATAGAAAGGGAGTAGGGGAGGGAACGTTTAGTATGGGAGGGATGGCAGCTGTTGTAATGGAGGTATTGTTGTTGGTTGGTGGGCTTGATATGCACGGAAGTGCTTAATTTGCGGTCAGAGAGGGAGACGTTTACGTCTAGAAAGACGACGTTAGAAGCAGAGATGTTAGAAGTAAAGGAGAGGGGAGAGGAGGCGTTGAGGGAGGAAATAAAAGAGTTGAGAGAATGAATACCATGTGGCCATAGAAGGAAGATGTCGTCAATGTAACGAAGCCAGAGAAGAGGTTTTAGTGAGCATGAAGATAGAAAAGATTGTTCAAAAAGTCCAAGGAAGAGGTTGGAGGAGGTCCAAGAACTTATAAAATATGTTAATTTGATTTAATGAGTCCAAATCGGTTGATATTTCTGGCATAAAGACTTCTGCTATGTAGTGCATCGGACAAATTGTTAATAGTTTGAAAAAATTTGCAATTGGAAGAGCAGGTGTTAACTGAAGTTCCCCCATTGCATAGCATGCTTTTATTGCTGCTGCTGTGGAATTGCGGAACAATTGAGTTGCCAGCTTCACTGACATTTTTTGGAAAGCATTTGGGCATTTATGAACTGGAGTCAATTTCTATAGTGCTCTTGTGGTTGCACTGGAACCATTCCTTTGATACACCGTCTGAATGTTTTCAAAAGAAAATATTTCATCGTTTAAGACGAAATTACTGCCCATGACATTGTTCCTGAGTGACTTCACTAGGTGAAGGAATCTCTCTCTTCAGTTTTCAATCTGTTGATTGATTTGCAGCAACTCGCCATTCTTTTCGTATATATCTGCCTTCCTCTTCATTTCAACGTAACTCCTGCATCCTGTGCCCTTCATTATCTGCCCCAGGTACTGCAGATGTGGCCTTCCTCTGTTTATCTTTCCTTTTATTTTTCCTTTTATTATTAATTTCAGGAGTCCTTCGCGTCTGAAAGATGTCCAACAAGCTTTACTCGTCTCTGAACTATGGTTTTCTCTAGGCTGCGTTTTTCATCTACTTTTCGAATAACTTCTTCATTCGTCACTTTGTCTGCCCATCCGATTGTCATAATACGCCTATAACACCATAGTTCAAACTAATTAAGTCCCCTTTTTTCTTCTACCCTTAAGGTCCGCGTTTCACATCCGTATTACAATACACTCCAGACATAGGTTTTAAGGAGCCTCTTTCTTATTTGAAGACTAAGGCATCGGGTCGTAAAAAATTTCTTTTTTTTGTTAGAAGCGCTTTTTGATTGATTAATTATACTTCGTACTTCCTTGATTGTCGCGTACCATCATCTTTGTTTTGGTTGCATTAACTTTCGTGTCATATCTTATTCCCATGATTTCATTCATCTTTTCTATCATGGTTTTAAGGTCTTCTTCCTTTCTGCTAGTACAGCTATATCATCCGCAAATCTTAGCATTACTATTCTTTCACCATGTAATCCTACTACCGTTTTTGTTCTTTTCATGACTTCTTTCAGGGCCTCTTCAATATACATGTTAAATGTCACTGGTAATAATGCGCATCCCTGTATCACCCCTTCTGGATTTTAACTTCTAATTGCTTTTTATCTCCCTACAGAATAGCTTTTCGTTCCTATAAAGATTCCATATGAGTCCTCGCTCTCTATAGCTGATTCCAGCTTTCTTTAGAACCTTAAACATTTGGAACAATTTAGCGTTATCGAAGGCTTTTTCCATTCCTATGAATGCAATGTAAGTTTTCCTATTCCACTCCAATCTTTTTTCTGCAATCAATCTTAAAGCCAATATTGCCTCCATTGTATCCCTGCCTTTTCTGAGCCCAAATTGATCTGAAATTATTTTTCAGCTTTTCATTGCTAATTTAAATTCCTCTCTCAGTATTGGTTCTCCCAGCTCATCTATAGATATTGTTTCTTCTCTTTCAATACTGTGATACAGCAATTCTTCACCTCCATCCGATCCTCGATATATTATTTCCATTTTTTACTGATGTCGTCATCCTTATCTAGGAATATGCCATCTTTGTCCATTATTGCCCTACTTCTGTTTCTATATTGTTCAAAGAATGATTTTATGAATTTGTAGCCATTTTCCGTTCTTCCGTTCCCAGGCTTTCCTCTATTTGTGAGCATAGATCTTCGTAGGCGAGGGACATCGTACATGAAAAAGACTTTTTTGCCACCAACCTCAATAAATGGTCTAGCGGTTGAAACTATAAGGTCTGCCACTGCCTTCCTATTTGTACTGGCTTGATCACATGTGAAAGCTCTGGGGTATAGACGTATGTAGAAAAGTCACTTCAGGACAAGAGGGAGGAGGTCCTTTAAATGATGACTACTCACACCTTGTTCAGTAATGAAATTGGCAATAGGTAGCTTCTATTGAGTGAAGAGACCCCTGATCATAAAAAATCCGGCATATTTTCTTAGTCTGTTACTTCTCCCAAGGAGACCTAAATCCTCATATCCCTCAATTGAATCCAGAGCCGGTGTTTACTGCAGGTTGAACATGAGTGACATTTCATCAAATAGAATATCATAGAATCTCGGCATAGAATCTCGGCTTTTTTCTGGCATTGTTACTACCTTACTTCTCAAGTGTTGGAGGAAGAGATCTCCAAAGCTAGCCATGCACTTCTAAGAACTCCCTACCCATCTAAGTACTGTTCTCATTCCTGGAATACTATTCTATCTAAAAGAAACCGTTAAGCCACTGGTGACTTAAAATATAAGGCAATGGCGAATTCTTGCTCTTATTTTCGCCACGACTGTCTCTTTTTATGCTGTAATTGCATTTGAATGAGTAGAAACGCCTCCATAGACTTTAACTTCTTTGGCAGAAACCGTGCATCCATGGGTGGCGTGAGTCCTCGCCTATTCCACTTCTCTCTTCGTCTTCTTCATATTGATTCTCGCAGTGCAGCCATGGTTTTGCTCTGCTTTTTAATTTTTTTCCCGAAGTTTCTTCTTCATTGGAGTTTCTTGTGTATTCTGTTTTTCAGATGTTTTCTGTGACCACAAATCTGACGTCGGAAATAGAATTTCAGTTTCCCAAATTATATTTGAAAAACGTGGTTTGGTGACGACATTGGGAATTATATTTGGAGTAATAAAGCAGATTTTACAGTCACCCTTATCAGCGTCTTTTATTGAGTAGATAGATGGTGTCGTAGAGTAGACCTCTGGTGTCTTGTACGTTTTCACCTGTTCTCCGTCAGACTTGATTGCTGTCATCGATGCTGATGGAACAGAAGGGGATATATCTATTGAAGAAAAATCGTCGACTCTGGTAACTCCTTCCATCGGTCTTTCAACGGGAGTAGGTGACATGGGAGCTGCACATTTCTTGAGGCGCCCACTTAATTGGATATCAAACTTTGAAAAGTGCTTTTCACTCAACATTTTTAGACACAGCTCCTCTTTGGATAGGTCAAATAAATCAGGATTTACAATTGAAAAATTAAATATAATTGCCTTATGATTTTTAACCGCAATGGATATAATTACACTCAATCTGTCTACGTACCAACGCCTGAAAGATCTGAGCAGCATTCTCAAGGTAAAATATTTTTGGATGCTATGTTATTAGTGTCATATATTTTTATAATTGAGTATATATATCACAGTGCCTATCTTTAAATTAAGAACTGGCACTTTTCGCGAAATACAAAGGATTCACTAATTGGGTTCAAACTATAAAATCCCGATCCGAAATTATTCCAATATCTACTTGAGTAATGTGTGGATAGCAATTTTAATGTTACACTATGACCATCGGATGAAACATTGAACTATAGACTACTTTTGTATGGATTAGGCTCATTCCAACATCAGGTTTCTCTCCACCCTTCGTCCGTTCCCTAGATACCTCATCCACCACCTTATTCCCCTCTTGTGTAGTGCGCCAATGAACTTAAGTGACAGTTGATACCCCCAAGAAATACTAACACTCTAACGAAAACCGAAGTCTAGGTGGAGCAGATACCGATCCTAATCATAATCCCTTAAACCCTCGGCCCCACCGGCCTCGAGGATATGAGGTCGAGAGCATCTCGCAATGAATCAATGGTGGATGATTAATTACTAAACATTTAATACTTTTATTTTCAGCATTAATTAGAAACATGTATCGCATTCGTTTTCCTAGGGATTTTCTGATTGTTTTGAAACCAAACGACAAAGTCCGTCTACTTTCAACCATACATTTTTTTCATTGTGGCGAGTTTTTCACAACCTTTTGAACAACAATAATCCTCAACCTTGAAAAAGTGTGAAGAACTCGGAACATTTCATCGAGATTCTCAAAGAAGAGAGAGTGAGCAAGGGTGATTTACCCGTGAGCCTGGACGTGGAATCCATGTTCACCAACATACCGGTAGATGAAGCAGTTGGCACCATCAAGGCTCTGACCAACAAAGAACTCCCTGAGGACTTCTCGATTCTGATGATGAAGATGGTGCGATTCTGCCTCCAAAACACTTTATTTCCAGTGGAATGGAAAATTCGACCAGCAATTGGAAGGGGCATGGGTTCTCCCCTGTCACCTGTAGTCGCCAACCTGTAGATGGAGAACTTCGAACAAGAAGCCCTGGTATCCTTTGGCAAACAACCGAAACTTGTTGTGAGATATGTTTATATGTTCATGTGGATGATACGTTCATAATTTAGCAACATGGGGAAGAGGAGCTCAACAACTTCTTAAGACTCATAAACAATCAAAGACCATCCATCCGCTTTACCATGGAAATGGAGAAAAACAATAGCCTTACCTCCCTCCCTCCTTGGTTTCCAAAAATGAAGACGGCACGCTGGGGCACTCAGTGTTCAGAATGAATACCCAAGTAGTAATAATCCGATCGATCTGGACCACTTAATATGCAGGAATGCTGACTCTGCGACGCCGCTCCGGCCGATCAATCTCTCCCTCCATATCCAGCCCTTGAGGCCACATGACGCAAATGCTCTATTCCACCTGTCCACCCACCCAAGGATACACACCCCGAGGTTACTTCCGCATAGCAACTCTGATGAAACGCAACTCATAAGTATCTGTGTACATACACCCCCAGGAATGCGGACTTTGCGACGCCGCCCCGGCCGATCAATCTCTCCCTCCATATCCATCCTTTGAGGCCGCATGCTTTATTCCACGTGCCAACCAGTCCAAGGAGAGCAACTCCGACGATCTCCCGTTGACGATGCGTAATTCTCCCTCCCCCCTCCCCCTACCCATCTCAAAAAATTTCCCAAAATATGGTTGGTTCCTATGAAATTTTGTTTTTTTTTACCAAATAATAGCTTTTTTTCGCTTAATAACAATACCTGCGATAAATAATTAACAGCGATGGACAGAGGAGTTGATGGATACAACCCACGCGCCCCCCTCCCCCTACCCATCTCAAAAAATTTCCCAAAATATGCTTGGTTCCTCTGAAATTTTGGCTTTTTACCAAATAATAGTTTTTTTTCGCTTAATAACAATGCCTACGATAAATAATTAACAGCGATGGACAGAGGAGTTGATGGTTACAACCCACCCGCCCCCTCCCCCCACCTACGTCAATATATGTATTGAAATACACGCGGATTTAGCTTTTTTTTTTCATTACCTTATGGATTATATCTCGCTTAATAATAATCAAATAATTAGTATCAATGGAAAGGACAGTTTGTAAGCCATGATTTATTAGCAGCCCTAATCAATCATGTCTCACATAACTGTCTTCCCCAGGTCGATAGAAAGGCTTTGTTTGTCAAACATAACGTCTTATAATGTTATCATTATTTTAGACGAAGCGACTAAAGAGGATAGGGGGTTTCATTAAAAATAAAAACACAGAGGATGAGTTTTACAAATTTATTATAATTTCTTTATTTACAATTGCAAAATTAACATAAGTTACAAACTCCCACACAAATATCCTTGAGAAGTATATTTCAGTTCGTTTTTCATATAGAATTTACACAATATACTCTTAAGTATATCTCTCGCGAGTGGTGTTGGTTATTTATGAATGCCATTACTTCACTGCACATCAATTGCAGTGAATCGTCATCAGAATCCACAGAAGTACTCGTCCCGATAATCTGCCAAATTACACGGAGTTAACCGATGCCAGGGTTTGACAAATTATCAAAAAAGAATATCCAACTCGCTCAAATATGAATTGGACATCTTTTCACACACACGTAATCAGAGTATAGCTAGGCTATACTTTATGATTACTTTTCATTCATTCGCTACGAGTACCATCTCAGATTCCAATCTTTCCAAATCTAATTTACATTTCAATGGCTTGACAAAGTTTCCAGTTTTAAAGCTGGAAACAAATTCTTTTACCACTTCACACTCTACCGAGATATTATTAAGAATAATTGTTATTAAATTGGACAGTGTACTTAAATAATTCCACTCTTCAAAATTTAAATTAAACGAACTATTGTCTCGCTTAATCGACAAATGTCTCTTCCCAAAGAAATTTGCAAAGGAGATAAATGATACAGAAAGCGGCTGTTTTGTGCCGGTGGAAAAATAATCATTCACTAGATGATGGTTATTTACAACATTTGTCCATTCACCACTAGTAATTATAACAGTTTTTTTATTCACATGGGAAAATTGCACTACAGGTTCAAAGTCTCTACTGGGATCATAACCCACACAGACACTCTTTGTTCTTCCCACATTTAAATTATACACGGTTTGCAAGAGAATGTTCTTATTGTCAGAAGTAAAGTTAGGAATTCGATTAGCCGGTCTCTTCCGCTTAGCCGGAGGAGATGTCACGACCTCTCCTTGCGACTGTTCCATATCGACTGATGGTTGGACATTGAATAATGTCACTATGAAGGTTTTGGAGGAGGGGTAGGGGAGCAGTTGTCATCTATGGAGGGGCAAGGATCGACTTCCACCTTTAGACGATTGTACTGAAACCACTGCGCCAAGGAATGCGCATCCCTTAATGCGCACGTACTGTTCCTTAATTTATGGCATGGATTGAGACAGGAGAAGGCGGGGAAGGAGCATTTCTCAGGAGAGGGGGAATTCAACTCTTTTTTCATAGAGATGAAGGTACGCCCGGTGAGATCTGTGAGGAATTCACATTCAGCTTCGCTAAATGCATACAACGCCGTGGCACCTTCAATGATGGTTTCCAATGCCGGCAGTAGCTCCACGTGCGAGATGAAACCATTGTCGAAGCTCGTCTCATCATCACAGTTTAGCGGGTCATGTAACCTGAGCTTCTTACCAGCACCAACGATCTTCCCATACTTTTTAAAGCTACCCCAAAACATCCGACTGGAATCCACGTCAACGGCAGCGAGCTCTATCACTCCCCCCTTTGAAAATGTCACCGCTGCGATGATCTGCATCTTTCGGAAGTTTTTTCTATAATGTTCACTTTCACTCAAAGTATCCACTTTTTATTCTAGAACAACAACGTTGAGCTAGGGGGTGACAGGTACTCTTCTCCCTCAACGCGTTGAAGTTGTGTTGAAATAGCCGGAGGGCTCGACAATCGTTGAGATGAGGAGTCGTATGATAAAATTGATCTAGGAATTCGTGTAGTGTTGGACCAAGTGATTTCGATAGCGCGAATAGACAAACGTATTCTCCACAAATGTCAGAATGATAGCTTTGTATCTGAACACGATTATGAGTGAGATTGAAATGTTTTAAAAATTATAATATGTTTGTAACGAAAGGTTTTAGTCCGTAGGAGTCGAAATATTCGACAAATAGACCATTTATGTAAACTCCTACCCAGTGAGACCCAGGCAAGTGGGAAGGGTCTAAATTTATTACGTATATACCGTTTCTCGGAGAGCGAGGTAATTTGTCGGAAGGATAGACTCCACAAAACTCTTTATATGCCCGCAATAGCCCATCAATCTGCACGCTATCCATGTCGATACTAAAAATTTGTGATCACGTTTCTGTTTTTATCTATTTCCATGCTAGCATCGTATTCGGCAAAGAGCAAGCACGTCACGGTTTTATCCAATTCTCTATCGAATTTAGCCTCGATTCTAACCACGCCTCTATCTCCAAGACTAACATAGTCCTCGTTCCCGGAATCGTCAGGTGTGAGGTCAAATACGAGCATAAAATAACCGTGGCCAAACATATCGTAAGTTATTTGATTACCTTTATTGTAATGTTTTATTCCACTTCCGGAGAATATAGTATCATAAGCACGTGCCCAATAATTTTTACTGGTAAAGCTACATTGTAGTCCTTCAGCGGGTGTTTGAACACCGTTAATGTAAAGAGAAAAATTTTCTAGCGAATAGTGGGATAACGCAAACGGATTTTTTTCAAGGTGGCCTGCATACGCTTCGTTATCTACCATGGCGAATATTATAACGTTTGGAATTCTACCGGTGATGGCATTGTCTATGTTTAAAGTTCGCCCTCCAGAGGGAATCGTAAAAGTTTTCATTTCCGTTCGTTTGTAATGATATTTGCAATTGGTTTTTTCTAACATTTTATTATGCGCTACTAATATTGAAGGATTGATGTCGAAATGTTGGACGTATAGGGTGGCATCTAAGATTCTCATCAAACCGTCCTTTTCCATAAGATAGAAGTTGGGGTTGGAGAGCATTAATCTAATACCAATGTCTACGCCATTGAGCACCAATTGAGTTTGATTGAAAACGTCTACATGTAACTTTCCGTATAACTCGACTTCCGCGCTGTTTTTAAACCAACTTTTTCGCTTCACGTACCCGGGGTTGGAGGAATCAGTTTTGTTGATATCCGAGCCCGTGTCCAATTCCCATCCAACGTTACGCAAGTGCGTTCTGCTCGCATCCACACCATAGTTTAGCACGTTTTCGAAATAGCTTCTGTATTGATAATTATCCTCCGAAGGAGTCACCAAAGTTCCATTGAAATAAACACTGCAGTGTTCGAATAAAGAGTGTAGAATATTGTTGACAACACCCGGTTGATTAGTTCCATCACTCGCCCCAAAATCTACGAGATTTTTCTTACACAGTTTCACTTTTAGTCTTAGGAATATACTGTTCAAATCCTTGTACGCGTCACCAGAATCTTTGATCAAAAATTCGATAACTGAACCATTATCTAGCGAGGAAATGGGTTTGTAGGAAACTAGACGTTTTGCTAAAATGTTAGTCTGTATGGGTGGATTAGGTTGGAATAAATCCAACGAACTCAGCATGTGCTCCGTCATTATGAAAAAATATCTCTATGCACGTTCCTTCCCCTTCTTCGCCCTCTCGACGAATGACGCTCTGCTTTCGCAACGCTAGATTTTATTTTCTTCAATCGAGGTCGTTTCGCAATCCTTGAGCCGCCTTTCATACTCTGCAACTTTTCCTCTGCTTTCCGCTTCAAGTTTTGCCCCGCCTCGTTTAGTCTACTGCGTAATATCTCCTTGACCGGTTTTGTTCCTAGATCGGCGAGTGCAGCGGCTCCCGCGCTCGCAGCCTCTTTCCCCACAGTCTTCAACCCGCTAAACAGTAAAGGCTTTGCAAAACGCCACAACCCTGTGAGAAAACTCCCAATGCCACGCCCTTTCTGCATGCGATACGATGCTCTATATGTTGGTCCTATCTCTCCCCCCACCTGTTTCGCATAGTAGGCATAATATCGAGCCGCTGTCGGAGCCATCTCGATACTCAATGATGAACCAACTAATTGTTTCGCTTTTTTATAAAGTGCAAAACAACAATAGAAGATTGTTCCCCAGCACGGAAGTTAATTCTTTCGCCTAGTTTATCTGCCAAGAGAATTTCCACACTCTCGATATTATTTTTCTCCACGGGAAAATAATATATAGGGTTGAATATTTGATACGCACCTGCTTCGATATTAATTATGCGAATACATCGACTCTGAGAGTCGCCAACGAGTTGAGGTTTTATTAAATCGCTGTAAACGTAAATGTTTACGGGATTAGATACTATACTTCTCTTTCCTCTATTATTATTATTACTGCGAAGTAGTTCCCTAGCATGCGTGACAATATTGTCTAAACCCCGAGTTGACGTTTCCTCTACTAAAATTATTAAAACTGCCGATAATAATTCGAGATCTTCTTTTATTTTATTTTTTTCAATACGGTTAAAGTTTGCTAGAGATTTATTGAATAATTCGTTGAATGTGTTGTATGCCCCGGGTAACAACGTATATTTGACTTGTTTACTTATAATCCGCACACCGGTGGATGATGTGCGCGCATCTATTCGACTCACAAACTGTAACCCACCAGATGTACCCCGCACGTTCAACGAATCTACGTAACGCATTACATCGTTTGCAATTTCTGTCCTCTCAACTATAGAAGCACTAATGAATGGTTTCGCGAAAGCAAAAGCTACACTGTCATAAACCCCGTTTGGAATGGTGAAAAACTGTCCGCTCTTTAATTTTATTCTAACCTCCTCCTCATCCTGAGGTCCACCTATCTCACCACGAACCACCCCATCTTCGGTCCGGGTCCTATTATCCTTTGATGGAGGAGGAGTAATAATTTTTTCTTCTTCTCTAACATCATCGTCTTCGGGTACATTTGTATTTCCCGGTAATGATTCAGGAGGAGTATCAATTTCTTCTCGAACGCGTCGAGAATGAACCGTCCCATCTATCGAAGGAATGGAAATCTCGGCCAAACCCACCTGCCACTCGTCATTTTTTAAATCTATGCGGTGCGATAATTTTGTGCGATAGTGTGAAATAGTATTTTTGGGAAAAAACTCCCTGCAACTATCGCTAGGCAGAGTGATATAAAAATCGTTCATAATTTGCGTACGGAAGAAGCGAAAATCCAAGAATTGAACGATGGGGGATATCCGAGCCACTACGAAATACTCTATATTTCTACCTCGTCCCCTTCGTTTTAGAATTTTTTCAATCTTATATTCCGTCTCTTGGGAAACCCTAACCTTTACTAACTCTTCCGGATAAAAACTACCGCTTATATCTTCACCGTTGAGATCCTTCAACTTGTAGGTGGGTATCTCTCTCGTTCGATCCACGCTCGTTACTTGAAATATTTCGCTAGTGTAATTAGCTGTATAACCTTTCGCGAAGGGAAGCCGCTCCTTGCTGATTCTCACGTAGTCACCTGCGTTAAATTTGGCTTTTTTTACCACGGACGACAACTTCCGTCTAGCAACAGCGAATGCATTCTTTTCATTAACATTGGCTGGTGCGAAACCTATGCTCGAATGAACGCTCTTATTATAGCTACTAACCAATTTAGGGAGGATATCTATGTAATTATTTGTCGAATATTTTGTAAAGTACTTGTACATTTTAGATTTCAGAGTACGGTTGAAGCGTTCCACGATACTAGCCTTGACATCCGGGTTATTGGTAGTATAAAATTTTATTCCGCGACTGGAGAGAAAATTTCTAAATTTCGAGTTGACAAATTCGCCGCCTTTATCGCTTTGAATTTTTAGTGGTCGTCTATGTCGAAATATTTCCCTGAAAGCATTTACAATTTCTTCCGCCTTCTTACTGCGTAACGGTTTTACGAAACTATAACGAGAGAAAATATCAATAACTGTTAAAATGTACGCGTAGCCCTTGTTGAATTTTTTCAAATGTCGCATATCGTTCAAATCACACTGCCAGCACTCGTCTATATACGACACGTCGTAATGATTTCTCGCAAACTTTTTTCTCGCGGGCTTGTGTCGAGTGTACGTCTCCTGACCCTCCAACCACTCCCGAATTATCTTTCTTCCAATTCCCGTAGCCTTGTGTAACTTTTCCGTCGTTGAAAAACTTGCAGGATGCTCAGGATCGTTGTACACTTGCTCTATTACGTCGTAATCCAATCTGCGCCGAATTTTTTTAGCTTTCTCTCTCGCTCGCTTCGCCTGGGTAATGTTCTTGGTGACGGCATTTCTTTGGTTTGCCACGATTTTTTTCTTTTTCGCGACTTTGTTACGTTTGCCAGTGGCTGTGTCGACTTTTCTACCTTTAGAGATTTTGTTTTTATGAGTGGATGCACCAGCTTCTCCATCTTTTCCAGTCTTTCGGATATGAGCTCCCATGTCCTATCCAATTTCGCGTTTGCACGTTTCACATCGGCGAAGGATTTCCTCACTGAACGAGTCTCCTCCTCCTCTTCCTCCCCCTCACTGTCCCGTAACCTTCCTTGTGACTGGGTCTGACCCAAGGATTTCACTATCGGAATGTGTATAGGCGCCTTTATGTCTGAGGATGTGTTAAGATATTTATCCAGAACACGCTTGTACATGTGCCACTTGTCTGTATCCTTGATGCCTCTCTTGCTCAATATAGATTTCATTTCCGCATCTAACGCATTCATTCTCCGTTTCATGCGACCTCGCTCGAAAGACTCGGGGCTGACGACTAGCATTTTATGCAAACTCATTTCCCTATAAGGCTTCCAATGACACCGCTTAGTATGGAGCCCAGCAGCATTGGCAAAAAGCCACCCTTTTGCGCGATAAGGACGCGTTTTTTCTTGAGACACGTACCTCGCGAAGCCAAGGCTCTCAAAGTGTTACGATGCTTGGCGAGTTTATGTTTTAATCTCCCGTTTAACTTGTGATTCCCGTTGAGCGTGTTCAAGCAACAGTCGCAAATGGCTTTGATTAACTCGTTATCTGAAGTCTTTACTATTGCAGAGCGTAATTTAGGCTTGGCAGATTTTAACACGTGAAGCAAATGCTTATTGTTCTTTAATCTTTTCATCGTACTCGGGCATGTATACTTCAGTTACCTCGTCTTCGGGAAAGATTTTAGTACGAAATCGGAACCGCTCATCCGTGTCCTGTCCGAGGTCCAGAACCAAATAACCAAACGGATCTCTCGTAACTTCCTTATATACCCTTTCCAAATCCTGCGAATTTTCGGGATAAACCTGACGGGCCAAGTGACCGAATTGTAACCGGTCCCGAGGATTTTTAAACGTTACAATGTACTTTGCATTCAGAGAAATGTTTCTAGATTGAGGGCTTTGATAAAAAATATTTTGCGTAATCAGAAATACTGAAATGTTAAAATGGTGACTCCCTCTCGTGAATAATTTACACACCTCTTTGCTGTATCCCCCCTCACCCATCAAATCGTCTATCACGTACAGAGTCGGTGTGCCGCTCGACTCCTCAAACGAGGGTATTTCGTGTCGAAATCTTAATCGCGGTAAATATAGGTTTGGTTCACTCCCTGGGCTGCAGCACCAAACTATCTCGTCAATGTCCCGATCTATCATGTGCGGTAGATTATCTAGAAATTTCGTGACAAATGTGGTCTTCCCACACCCAGAAGGACCTGCGCAAATGCAGGTGAAAGGATGTTTCCATGGTAACGTCATACTTTACACTGATCTGTTTCATCAACTGAGATATTATTTAAAAAAAAACGTACTCAAAGGATAGATCTTAGCGCGTTTTCTCGAAGCTCTTCCAATATTTTATTCGGGAGTATTTCTTTAAAATCGTCCAGTATTTTAACCACATTCGCTTTGACTTTGATGTATAAATTTATGTGAGTGATCGTGCAAGGAAGTTTACGGACTGTTTTTTTTTTATCGACTCGCTTCAGTATACGATGCGTGATGTTCTTTATGCACAAGTAAAATAGCGAATTCTATTTGTTTTTGCTACGATAACGTGAACATTTATTCTCATCTTTACCTTCGTGATTCATTTCATCGAAGTTTTGTGTGTTCTCAGTACCGTCTATGAAAAGATCTGATCGACTGTTGGATTGATACTGAACTAATAATACTAGGTATCGTCATCGTCAAACGCCTCTTCGTGTGTTCTCTTTCGCGGGATTTTGTAATGCCCCCAAGCAAGCGTATTTATCCCATCCTCGCATACATATCGTTTGTCATCGAATGCGTTTAGAGTCACTTTATTCATCTCAATAGTAAATATCTCGTGTTTGCTGCTCCGAATTACATTCATCTTTCTAAACTCTGTGGAATGTTCGTGTAGGCAACGTACATAATCATCAAAGTTTAGACTTTTATCTTTCACGACTCTAGTTATTCCTTTTGCTTTCTTTTTCTCTTTACAGCCCATGACTTTATACGAGTAGAGTTTACTTCTAAGTCCCACGAAATGAGTCATAATTTTGCCATCGCATTCGTCTTTGAATTTACCTATGACCTTTTTGTTTTTCTCGGAATAACAAGGGTGATTTTTAGGATAATTTGATGTATCAAAAGCGTCTAGGTTATCTAGCATGTCCTCGTTTATGTCATTGGTTTTTATATCGTAAATTAAACTGTCGGTATCGGTATAGATCAAGGATAGTTTTTCGGAATATTTTGGAAGCATAGTTTCGTAGTGAAAATCATACATTAGCGTTTTACTTAAATCTAAAACGCAGAAACCAATGTATATAGGCTTGTTCATTTTTATGGTAGCCTTCCGCATGTGAACGGCTACCAAAGACTCGGTAAAAATCGTTCTGTCCAAAAATGTCGATTTATTAATTAATTTTTGTAATTTTGTTTCATTCGTCACTAATTGCATATTAATTCTCTTACGTACGGACTCCATCGTCTTGCCGAAGACTGAATTGTTCATCAACTTGTAGAAATCTCTCTCGAAATCATTATTGGCTAATTTTCTTCGATCGGTATTTAAGTCTATATATGACTTCAACCAAGGCGATTGACTGAATTGAATGACTCGGTGCACTTTTTTGAGTACCAAGCCTAGTGAGAGAGCCTGTTTCAAGTTTACATAGTGAATTACATATTTTGTCTTGTTCTCGAGAGTCGTCAATAGTTTTTTTTGTTTACCGACCGGTGGAATTTTGTTCTCGGGGCAAAGGGGGAGGTCTGAATGCTTGTCATGCAGGCATCGAGGATACTCTAAATCTACCTCAAGAATGTATCCCGTTTCGTTATCGTCTGGTATTTGATCGATATTTTTTATGTCCTCGATTTGATCGGGAGTTAGCCATCTGAAATTTGCATACGGTAGTGGTCTAGATAGAGCCCATCCATACAAGTTATTCGCGTCATAATACGCAATGAAATTAGAAGTGGATTCGGAATCGTTATTTTCCATATACTTATTATTCGCCTCGCAATATCTTTTACAACATTGGGAAATTCCTCCTCTAATTCCTTTCTCGATCATTAGTAGCATGTCGTAATCGGTCATTAGTTCGAGCTCGATCTCCGTATGCTTCAGCATTGCATCAAACGTCAATCCCGGCGCAGTGGATCGAGTTTGTATGCACCAAAACAAACGGTTCTAAAATTCTCGAAAACGTCCGCCAAGAGTGTGACGTCACTTTTTAAGTATACGTCACTATAATCGCCCAAATTGTTACATTTGAAAGCGGTCCATACGTTTCTGGCATGATCATAGTCCTCGTCTGAAATGTGCTCGTCATTTAGTCTATTATAAAAATTTATCTTTTCCGGTAGCGAATTTTCTTCGAGTTTTTTCATAGAATCTGTGTAATCGTAAGGATATACACCTTTACGACTGACCAGATTAGTTAATTCGGAAAATATTTCTCGCGTGTATTTTAAATCGGTCAAGTTGGCCACTAGTGACGCTAGTGAAGCTGACATGAAGCGACAAGTATCGACAAATCTGATGCTAAAATTGTTTTCGATAGATTTAGAAAAAGAAATGTATTTTTCTTCAGAGTTTGGGATCACAAATATTCTCCTGTCATCGTAGTCCAGTTCACGAACGATAAAGTGTCCATCGTACGAAGACAGGTTATGGATGAATACAGGTAAGAACTTTGGCATTTTATATTGCAAGTTACAAAAAGAATGTGCCGCACCTCTGTATTGTCCATTCAAATGATCGTGATCTCTAACTCTGTCCGCGTTAAGTTCTTTCTCGCAAATGTGGCATGTCGTCGTCTCGTAAAACGCGTTCTCTTGTTCGGGAGTGAGCGGATTCATGGGGACGGTATTTTTGTATAGCTCGAATATTTTTTTAGCCTCCTCTTTCATGCATTCTAGAAATACTCGCGTCGGGTTTGGTCCTCTGTACAAGTACGGTGTTTGGCACCCTTCCGGTGTGACCACCATGTAACAGAAGCTAAATGGCTCGTGCTTTTGAAATTTGTTGGTATAGGATGAGTTTGGTGAAGGTTGGCAAGTGCTCACGTTCTCGAGTAGGCATTCAAAGTCTGCGTAAATGACGTACGGTACTCTGAAAGAATAATTTACGTTGGTAAATTTTAACATTTTTTCGTTATCGTCAGGCATTATGATCTTACTCGGAGCTCCCGTTCCTCTACACAATTGCTTGTGCACTTCCAATTTAGTCTCGTCGTAGTAATGAGTGAAACAGCGTTTGCAAATGAATGTTGGATGAGTTCTCGTAATTTGGGAGTGAACCAGTCTATTGAAATTTTTTATCCAGCAATAGTGTGCAGTCGACTCGTTTGTGAGATATAGCAAGTCGCGGTGATCGTCAAGTTCTCGTTCAACTACCTTAATAGGGTACACGTTATTTTTTTCGTCTAGACCGAATACATTAATCGAAATGTGATTTGCGTGCTCAAATTTGGGAATGTCTTTCAATTCGACCGGATATTCCACGCATGACCAAATGTAGCCCATTCGAAAAGCGGGTGTATCGTACTTTGAAACTCTTTGATGATGATTATCAATGTTCTTTGCCCATACTGCATATTTGAAACAGAACGGATCGTTATTTTGCACGTTGATTACTGATTTAGTGTTTTTTATTTTAGATGGTAATTCTATGAATGTCGATCCTCGCAATGGCACGTATTTATTGATTCTTAATTCCAGACCCATGATCTCGGACAGAGACCACCCTGATCCTTTTGTTGTAAACTCCGATTTTTCTCTTAACAATTTTGAAAATGCCACGTCGATAATTTCATCCATTTCGTCTGCCGCGAAAGCGCGTCTATTCACTGTCTTAAATGAGGCGTCCATTTCCTCAATCTCACTCTTCCGAAATTTACATATCAAAACAAGGTTAAATTTTATTGCATTGTTCGAAATAACTTGCTCATTCAGTTTTTCAATCAGTCTATCTTTAATGTCATTTAGAAATGAAATAATGTCTCGACCTTCTCCCTCCTCAGGGGTTATCCAGAATGTTTTTAATCTAGACCCGATTGCTGATTCAATCTCCTGTAAACCTCGGCCTAATTGAATAGTAATGTTTCGTCTATGTTCGTTTCTATTCTCGTGGGGCATAGCTTCATCTAGGCTGTAAAATACCTCACAGTAAGGACAGAAACGTCTCCGTTTGGCTTGGTCTAGCACATTTTTCATTCTCTCGTAGGTTCCCACGTCGTTTACGATATCATTTTCAAATACAATTTTCGTATAAATGTCCGTAAGTGCTCGTTCAAGCTTATCAGAGGTGTTGTATAGCCCGGAATTAAAGTTTTCGAGAATGTCTGCGATTGATGCCATGTTTTCAGAGTAGCGCCGGCAGATGTGCACTGTATGGAAAGAAAATAATTTTACAAAAATAAACCGACATATTTGATATCGATAAACAAATAAACGGTTGTTCAATATATAACTTCAAATGGAAAGGTGTGTTCTAAAGATTTATCTCTAATGCCCATGCAAAAGATACTACACAGAATATGTTGCGTAACACGTCTCAGTGGAATCTCTAGTTTTGAACAATATATTCAGAAAATCTTTTTGGGAAAATATTAAATAAATACTGTCACACAAGGGGTTGACACTTACAATCGTTTAGCGAATTGGTGTACAGATCCTTCGTGCTGTCTGATAGTATCCAGAAGCTGAACTCTGAAGCTTCCTCAGAGGAATCCTGGCTGGAAATGATGATTCTGCTACCGTTTGGTTCCTTTATAAACAAATGATATAGGGGAGATTTATTGAAGATGCAGATTTCTCGGAATAAATAACGATATCGAGTTGTTTTTATTTCAATGTCATTTCGAAGTTAGATAACCTATTTCGAGATTTTTTTTCCTCTTAAATTCTAATTCTATCCGCGTCATTGTTTCCCGTACCAATATTTTTGCATCGATGTTTCGTACCAATGACGTAGAACGGCCAACAATTTTTGTAATAAACATGAAAACGAAATTCTATCAAATAAGGGTACATCAATACTCTAACCCTGAACCCTTAGGGTAAGGAGTCAATTTGATTAGTGCATCTGAAATGTATTGAAAAACAATGCAACTTTTAAATTTAAACCATACCCGAATTCCTAGTAACAACGGAGATATAAGAAGTTTTCTTACAAGACTACCTTCTGTCTATTGATTACCGCCTAATACCTTCGCCTATGAATTGCTCTCTAAAAAGTAAACTATTCGCTTTGTTTAAATTTTAGTAACGGGGTTGTTTTCCTAATCAACTTTCTCATTTTTGCTATAGGTTAAAGCGGTACTAGGACAAGGATTTTGTTATACCCTTAGTACCCTAGGGTGCATTTAAAGGGGGTTCTGGTTATTTCACCGGGGTTTGAAGGTGGGCATTAACGGTGACCCATCCATGAATTTTTGCGTTTATAGAACTTATAGAAAAATTGTAAAAAAACTTCGATTGGTTAAATTTGGAAATTATTTTCTAAAAAGAGTGGAGAGGGGAGGGGGGATTTATTTTTTTCTTCAAGACGAAAGAAAAATTATTTCCCATGCATGTCGTAAATATGAAAACGAAATTCTATCAAATAAGGGTACATCCATACCCTAACCCTGAACCCTTAAGGTTAGGAGTAAATTCGATTGGTGCATCTGAAACTTATTGAAAAACAATGCAACTTTTAAATTTAAACCACCCCCGAATTCCTAGTAACAACGGAGATATAAGAAGTTTTCTTACAAGACTACCTTCTGTCTATTGATTACCGCCTAATACCTTCGCCTATGAATTGCTCTCTAAAAAGGAAACTATTCGCATTGTTTAAATTTTAGTAACGGGGTTGTTTTCCTAATCAACTTTCTCATTTTTGCTATAGGTTAAAGCGGTACTAGGACAAGGATTTTGTTATACCCTTAGTACCCTAGGGTGCATTTAAAGGGGGTTCTGGTTATTTCACCGGGGTTTGAAGGTGGACATTAACGGTGACTCGTCCATGAATTTCTGCGTTTATAGAACTTATAGAAAAATTGTAAAAAACATTAATTGGTTAAATTTTGGAAATTATTTTATAAAGAGAGAGGAGAGGGGAGGGGGGATTTATTTTTTTCTTCAAGACGAAAGAAAAAATGTTTCCTATGCATATAATAAATATGAAAACGAAATTCTATCAAATAAGGGTACATCAATACCCTAACCCTGAACCCTTAAGGTTAAGAGTCAATTTGACTGGTGCATCTGAAATTTATTGAAAAACAATGCAACTTTTAAATTTAAACCATACCTGAATTCCTTGTAACAACGAAGATATTAGAAGTTTTCTTACAAGACTACCTTCTGTCTATGGATTGTCGCCTAATACCTTCGCCTATGAATTGCTCTCTAAAAAGTAAACTATTCGCATTGTTTAAATTTTAGTGACGGGGTTGTTTTCCTAATCAACTTTCTAATTTTTGCTATAGGTTAAAGCGGTACTACGACAAGGATTTTGTTATACCCTTAGTACCCTAGGGTGCATTTAAAGGGGGTTCTGGTTATTTCACCGGGGTTTGAAGGTGGACATTAACGGTGACCCATCCATGAATTTTTGCGTTTATAGAACTCATAGAAAAATTGTAAAAAAAAGATTACTTACTTTTTCCGACGTTTCCACGAAAATCACTTGATGATGCCTGAAGTTTCAGTTGATAAGAACGGTGACACTTCACACAAACACTAACTTCACTTGTCGCTGGTTAAGATTGGTTGGAAAAACATCCTGCGCGTTCCTTTATATATCTAGAATGGGAGCTGTGGAGATGGAAGTCGAACTGGGAGGGGGGATAGTCTGACGCAAAACTAATGTTTCATAACTAATGCAAACCTGGAGAGCGTTGCAACGTATACTTGTTGTTTCATCATTCAAGCTGGGAGTTGGGTTACGGGGGGAGGGAGAATTACGCATCGTCAACGGGAGATCGTCGGAGTTGCTCTCCTTGGACTGGTTGGCACGTGGAATAAAGCATGCGGCCTCAAAGGATGGATATGGAGGGAGAGATTGATCGGCCGGGGCGGCGTCGCAAAGTCCGCATTCCTGGGGGTGTATGTACACAGATACTTATGAGTTGCGTTTCATCAGAGTTGCTATGCGGAAGTAACCTCGGGATGTGTATCCTTGGGTGGGTGGACAGGTGGAATAGAGCATTTGCGTCATGTGGCCTCAAGGGCTGGATATGGAGGGAGAGATTGATCGGCCGGAGCGGCGTCGCAGAGTCAGCATTCCTGCATATTAAGTGGTCCAGATCGATCGGATTATTACTACTTACCCACACAAACAGACACTTGCACGCTGACTCACACCATCACACACATCATATGGCAGGAGTTCTGAAAACTTTATTTCATCGTGCCCAAGTAATATGAGACGAATTATCTCTCGCCCAAGAGAAATCCCATCCATACCATTCTTTACAGAAGAACGGTTACCTTCCTGAAGTAATCTGGAGGACAGCAAAGAAAATGAAAGAAGCCATGGCCCTGGAAAGAACCTCCGATGAGAAGCCGAAACCTGTAGCTTTTGCCGTCGTGCCATTTGCTGCCGGCACAAGTGAAAAGGTATCCAGGGGGTAGTGCTTGCAAAACACAACGTTGTTACCAGATTCAACTGTGCCCAAAAGACCTAAAACCTCCACTGCAAGGCCAAGGAGCGTTTACCAGAAAACATACAGGAAGGTGTCTACCAAGTAACGTGCGAATGTGGGAAACCTTACATCGGACAGACGTCGAGAGTTCTCAAATTCCGACTTGGGAACACCCGACTGAATTGGCGGAAAAAACAGCCCCGATATAAAACAGTCACGGACACCCTCATCTTCACTTCTGACCTGAAGAAAATAGCTGCAATGCTATTGAAACTGTAGTTAACGACAATGGAAGAAAGCCCGAAAATCCTTCACTGCCATAAGACGATATTCCTAAAAATATTGAAACAATCTTAAAGGCGTGTTTTTCCCTAATTATTTGGGAAATCATAATGAAAATTATCCCAAGCCCCTCATCTACAGTTTTTTCCAGGATAGATTAAGGCTTAGTTCTTCTGCAGAGCTTAGTGATGGAATTCAGTCCCGCAATGGGATGATCCCTAGAAAACGACAGTTCCCATTAATATTTGAAACATTTAGCATTATGAGGAGCTTCTGCATTTTATTATTGATATTTTGAGTTATAGCCTCGCCACCAATTTTCATCTGGATATCCTATTTTTGTGTAAAGATACCAACTATAAGGGCTTCTTGTTTCAAAGAAAGTTTAAATTATTTTCATCTATTGATTATATCCACGCAAAACTCGAATCCGATGAAAACAATGCGCAAAAACAAAGCGCGAAGTATCAAAATAAAATGATCAACTGCCTAGACGTTTACCGTTTGTCTAAAAATAAGCTACCTAGCTCTAAGGATGTGTTTTCTATATCTAGGAAACACATGTGGGTAAACACTAAACTTTATTGCATTTAATACAACAAAGACCTTTTAAAGTCTGTATATCCAATAAAGACTGTCCACTGAAATGTGTATGGCAATGTATCAGACCATTCATTCTCTTCTTGTCAAATCACTCTGCATGTAGATGAAATCTGACCCTCGATATTTGAAAATTTTCCCTCTCCTCAATCACTTGTCATGAGACGACATTGCAGTGGATGCTGGGTCTTTGATCGCTGGTTCCTATTCCGCCTCCTCCCCCCCATTCCGCCCTCAATGAGCCCTCTTCCTCTTCAACCCCATCGTATCCCTCTCCTACTCCCTGTCACGGCCATCAATGGAGTGAAAGGCGGTTTCCGATATGTGTTTTGTCTGTCAGGGCTTGGGTGAAGCCCTCCCTGTCTCTCCATTTCCCCGTCCTCTCTCCACCCACCATTATCTGTTACTCTGCTCAACACTCTGCTCCAGACTCTATTTTTGTAGTTCTAGGCCTCAATTTTCACCGACCCAAATCTCGTGTGAGATGCATAGGATACTTTCGAGTTTATAATCATCTGCATATAAATCTAAATATTACCCTGCAAGCCACCTCTATTGTGAGTGGCAGTGGGTTACTCCACTCAAGGCATTCACAAACTCTCAAGCAAAATATCTCATTGACATTATCTATTTTAATAAATATAATGTTAATGGACGCACGTGTAAGGAGATTTCACGTGCCTTACGGCTTCTTACTTTCATGAAACTCATGCAAAATGGGCACTGCACTCATTTATAATTTGTTATACTTCGTCATAATGTTATCGAGAAAAATAATTGGAAAATTAATGGCAAATAATACATAAAATAAAACTTGCATCCCATTCATGAATGAAAAATAAATAATAAGTAAAGAAAACAACGTGACCAATTTTTATTTACATTTTTTGCGGTTTTCATCGCAGCTATTTGAGGTCACTAATCGTACGTCAAAATTATGACATTTTAAATATTTCGTTCTGAAATGTATACCTCTCACTCTATACATGTGATTGAAACTACCATAGTAGCACGGAATTTTTAATATGCTCTCAACGTTGTCGGTGAAGTATTTATCTTCAAATTTACTTAAGAGGTTATGCCTATTCTTTAGTAGTGAAAATGAAAAATTACTTTGTGAATACCACTCAAACGTAAAAGTGGTATTAAAAAAGTTATTTTTCATTTTCTCCTTGATGGATAACTACCGCCTGAAGTCAAGCCTGACACCGTGTCCCCTATTCTTTAACATATGGTGTGCTGGTGATTCCCAAACCATTTATTCTAATAGCCTCTACGCAATTTGAGACTTCATCTCCAAGTCTGAAAACTATTGTTTGAGACGCAAATGTCATTCCCACCCCTTCTGGGTGGAAAATCTCATTGCTATACAAATATCCACTTTAGTGGTGAAGTGCTATTGCCTTTGCTCTGAGTGACTTGTGTGAGGTTAATTGCGAGGTTATGATTTCACTCCCTTCAATCATATCATTCATCTTACTCGTAGTTTGTTAGACACTGAATAGTTGAACCAGGGAGAGCTTCGGATCAGAGACCTAAGATTTGCAGAGATTTTAACTTGGTAGGCTAACAGATGCAACCAAATGTACTCGAAAAGGTCCTACCCTGATGTTACCTCGGAGGTAACTTTGATACCACTTAATAAATTGATTTTATTACCGGTTACCTCCAATATTGTAGTTTATGCGCATGACATTGTGTAATAGATGAAGTGCTTTATTTATGGCATAAATTATGTGATTATATGACATACATGTTATTTACAGCTGATTTTGGGGTGATCTCATAGTGATCATAATAAAAGCACTTGATTTAAAGAAATAAATATTTGTATTTAATACATATTTAGCTTACTGAAGTTGTTTTTAAATAATAAGGTAACAACTTTGTTTTTTCCACATTTAGGTTTTAATTAAACGACAGTGGTTTCGACGGTTAACGTCATCATCGGGTGAAAGATACAATTTGTGGTACACTTATATATACATAGTTGAGAGTGCAGGGAGGGGATGGAAAAAGATGGGGGCTGTACAGATGGGGTGGGGGAGGAAGGTGGGGAGGGAGAGGATGGGAAGGTGGGTGTTTAGAGTTGGGGGTTTTTGAGTCATGGGTCTGGAATGTGGGAGAAGGAGACGCGGGAGGAGGAAGGTTAGTAGAGCCTTCAGTTTTGACTAACTGAGGTGGTTGCTGCTGGGGGAGGGTGAATCGGTTGAAGGGTTGGAAGATAGGGAAAAACAGAGAGGGTACGAAGGTAGGGGGTTAATGGAAGAGAGAGAGGTTGAGGAGGGAGGAGCGGGAAGCATACAACAAGTCATTAACAATATCACAATCAGCGTGTATGAATTTCAAAATTTCAACTTACTCGAGAGCGTCTAGCCGGGGGCCTTTACCTTCAACGTGTAAACTTTCCAGGGAAAAATCACTCCGCTGTCCAATAGTGCTTAGCGAAGTTTGAATTAAAATTCCCGTATTTAAAACATGCTTTGTGTTCCTTAAGTCTATCTTGGAATTTCCTACCAGTCTGCCCGACATAGACAGCTGAACATTCGAACTTGAGTCAGTACACTCCACTCATTTGCAATTTTGGGATAATATCTTTGGTTTTCGAGAAAAAATGTTTGAGATTATAGTTGTTGTAAAATGCTGTTCTACAGTGGTTTCTTGGGAGAACCTTGGTGGCTCGGAGGGAAAAATTACCCAAGTAAATAAATTTCCTCCATTTATCTGGAGGATCACATTTAGGGGAGGTTCCATAAATAGTTAGGACAGCCATTTTTTCCACTTGTCATCAACATGTGTCTCGCAAAACTATTTAAATTCAATGGAAAAATATTTGAACAACCAGGAGGATTGGCCATGGGTTCACCCTTATCACCATTACTTGCGGAAATCTACATGAACAATTTGGAAAATAAACTGTTTGCTTCTGTGACCTATTGGTAATAAGTGTCAGGGCTTGGTATCGTTATGTGGATGATATTTTGTGTGTGTGGTCAGGGTCCGCGAGACAACTCGACACCTTCTTACGCTTTCTGAATTCTTTGGACAAAACAATAAAATTCACTATGGAAATAGAAAAGAATGGGTCTCTCAACGTTTTGGACTTGACAATTTCCAGGGAACACGATAAATTTAATTTCTCTAATTTTAGAAAAGACACCTACACCGACCAAGTCATTCATGCCTCTTCCAGACATCATTTTGCACAAAACCAGTCTGCCTTCCATTCCATGTTTTGCTGACTATCTCCATTTTCAAAGCCAATATTAAAAAATAATTCAGGATCATAAAACAAATAGCCATTAGCAACGGCTACCAGTCCCAAATGACCGATAGACTCTATAGGAAAAAAGTGGAAAAAATGCCTGTCCTAACTATTTATGGAACCTCCCCTCATTGTGACCCTCCAGAGACTCCTTTTGCTCCCCCCTCCTCAACCTCTCTCTTCCATTAACCCCCTACCTTCGTACCCTCTCTGTTTTTCCCTATCTTCCAACCCTTCAACCGACTCACCCTCCCCCACCCGCAACCACCACAGTTAGTCAACACTGAAGGCTCTTCTAACCTTCCTCCCCCCGCATCTCCTTCTCCCACATTCCAGACCCATGACTCAAAAATCCCCAACTCTAAACACCCACCTTCCCATCCTCTCCCTTCCCACCTTCCTCCCCCACCCCATTTGGACAGCCCCCACCTTTTTCCAATCCCCATCCCTGCACTCTCAACTATGTGTATATAAGTCTCCCACAAATTGTATCTTTTACCTGATGATGACGTCAACCGTCGATACCACTGTCGTTTAATTAAAACCTAAATGTCGAAAAAACAATGTTGTTTTCTTATTATTCAAAATAAATAGCAAGTTCCACAAAGTTACGCCGGGAACCACCAACTCTACTGAAGTATATGTACTGAATTATCTTACAAGTTACGTATTCCAAGGTGGAGAGTAGGACGAGCCTCTATTTTCGGTCTATTCCAGAAAATATAATTATATAATTTCTTTATCGACCCTCCCGATGCCTGTATGCACATTTACGGGCATTATTGAAAAATATCACGCCCATGGTACTAATGAAATATAAAATACAGTAAAACTTCAAATCAATAGAATTACTCATAACACGGGACTTTGTTTCAGTGAAATGGCTGTAATCCTCAGCATCCTCAAATTTAGTACAATCCGTAGGCAGGTACTTTCCTCAAATCTTCGATATTCATTCGAATAAGATCAAGCCAACAAGACAGATTAAGAATGACCGTAAAATCCAGATGCTTAGATGTGGAGAATGATGGAAAAAATAAATTGGATAGAGAGGAAAAACAATGAGGAAGTGTTGGAAATGGTAGGAAAGGAAGCTGATGGGAGATGTCTGGAGGATGAGGCCATATTTGCTGAAGGACTAATGTATGTATAGCAACGCTCAACTAAATAGAGGAGCGAGGGGAATGTTAAGTAAGTGTGGCAGAGGAAGAGAAAAATAGGAATTTTGGATGGCATGTAGGAAAGTCAAAGGCACGAACACTTTGAAAGGAATCTAATGTTGGAAATTTTTTATATATGTGAAACATTAATGTCCCCTATAAACAGGACCGACCGTGGAACTACCATTTTATTGCACAATTATTATGATAATGTTACTCTATTGCGTTGAGTTTTTGCCTTCACTGGAGATTCACATATTGTGGTAGACAGAAAGTGTATTTATTCAGAGTTGGAATTGGCATCACACACTAAAAGAAGCAACAGCAATCACTCAAGAGAGAGACAAAAGAGTCTCTTAGTTCTCATTATATTTAACGTGTATCCTCTAACAACTAGGAAACAATTAATGCGACCTTATGTGGTTAGTCCGTCATTTGACGGTGGCGAACAATGGCTGCAGTTATTTATGCCATCACGGATTGGTGAGTAGTTTGGTGTAGGGAAGTTTTTTGGGTAATGGTGGTAGCATGGAGGGTAACCCTGCGCCGGAACTCTTAGCAAATGGCACTTTGGTGTCTACGGTGTAACACCTCAACAGCTGGACCAGAAGTGCACTCTGGTAGAGGTAGGGATTGCACTGAAAATTTTCGTCTTCACCGGGTTTCAGGTTCTCCGGATGGTATCTCCAGAGCCACTTTAGACATCTGCCAGCCCATATGATGGCAAACACACATTCAAGCTATGGTAGTTACTTTGGCATCAATAGACCTCTCTGAAAGACGACATAGAGGATGATATTTTGAATCGCTCCACCCATCAGTTATATAACTTTAAGATGAAAACCATGCAAGCTCATGCAAATCTTAAAGCTTTCAACTAGTTGCCAAATTAGAGTTTTTTGTTGATGGATTCCCTTGGCCCAATAATTAGTGACTTTCTATTCATAAGGCTTGGGGTAAGTGCAGTCATCTGGGGTGGGGAGGCTGAAAAGGCCTATTTAATTTGCTTCTTACATCACATAGACTGTGCTTGCGTTTGAGGTCTGCTTGGTGGTTGCCATTGGAAAGTGATAGCGAATTTTAAAGATAAGTATTATTCAAGGGGAACCCATCGATGAATTTGTTTCATAATCTAAAGAAACTAATCGTTTGATCAATATAGATTCATTAAGATATTATGGAGTAGGTACTGATTAGCCTCATACCTTAATTACGTTACGCCTTATGTGGATTAAAATACCGTAATTAAATTATTCAGGAGAGGTTGATTAATATGACAATCAATTATTTCTACTCAATCAATCTAAACCAATTACTAATTAATGGATTTTCTCTAATAATCGCGTATCTCCAATACGCGTGCTAAAATTAGGATAAAATTGGGTAAGAAAATAGACCAAGGCACAAATATCTAAAAAATTAAAGAATAATGGCAAAATTAGATGAGACCTTCTAACCCAATTGAGAATTATTAAGTAAGTTAATTTCAATCAATATTAAATTTTTCACCCAAAAGTAATTTTTATATTGTCATTTTACTATAGTCTCTTTCATATTTTTAAATTAAAAACCTAACATAATGTTGTAATATGAGAAGCTGAATTTAGAGAAAAATCTATGCAATCCATCGAAAATTTTTTGAAAATCTCATTAGAGAAGAGACTAATAAAGTAGGTCAGTCTCTGATTTTTCCCCCATGAATCTGCAATGCCCAGCCAAATTCATGCAAACCGATGCATTATTTTTCCTTTTGAGAGGAAAATATATTATATTTGAAGGAAATCCTTTTTTGTTAAGAAGACCATAAAAATGAATGAAAATTTGAGGTTTTGCCGTCAGAGAGATCAAAGCTTGAATTAATATTAAAAATATTATTCATTATTGCGCTGGAGAGCAGTTGGAATATTTTTTTGGTACTGCAGTCGTTCACAAAGTAAATTTCCTTGCCATGCCTCCTTTTTCTCCTTCCGTTTGGATAAGTAAAATGGTCATGTTTTTCCCCTTCCTTTTCATAGCTCACCTAGCCATGGTTGGAAAAACCTCCTAAAATTTTCATCGTCGTATGCGGAGGAAACCAGGTTACCAGGAAACTTAGTTAAGGTGGCTGGAGCGGCAATCAATAGTCATTCAGTGCACAATCTAATAATTTTTATTGTAAGTCGAAAAAAGTTCTTGGATCACATATCACTTGAGTACATCTGTTTATACGGTGGAAATCATTATACAAGCAGAAAAGTAAATAATGCAAGAATTATATTTTAAAATTTTTGCCCTAATTTAAGAAAAGTAATGACATTTGATTTTCGGCTCGGAACTCGAAATTAAAGCAAAAAATATCTCACTAGGTTTTTTTTACTAGGCGTGATACCTTATTTTTTAGCAACCATAATAATAATAATATGTAACGTATTATTTCAAGTTTAGGAGAAACCTGTATATACGTAAAGTATTTCGAAATGTGCTAGAAGGCTACGCTTTAAAATAGCATTGAATAACCAAGAAAACCCAAACGGTAACAAGCAGTTTTTCTAATATTATCTATAGATATTACTAATAAGGACACATATGCAAAGTTTCACGCATACATGTGGATAAACAATAATCGCTGCATCCACCTTAATGCCGACGAAGACTGTCCTCCATTACGTCGGCGTCTCCGGTTGAATCTATTACTCAACCTCCCCCTCTTCCAACAAACTTTCATCTTCCTGCCCTCATTTTCCCCCTATTCCCTATCCCTCCCTCTCTCTCTCACCCATCCAGAACTCCCCCCACCCCTCCGTCCACCCCTCACCCCATCGTCATCATCATCATGAGAGATCAGCCATCTTGCATCACAGCGTCCCCTACACACCACTCACTCTCTCATCGCTACGCTTTCCGGTCTTGCTTTGTGCTTCTCCCTTTTGCACTGAATCGCTGCCAGGTTCCGTTACCATGACAACCGGGCCGGTTAAAATACAATCTTTTGCCCATCAAGGGAATCAATGTCGAAAGGCAAAGGCTTCTTCAACGTTTTCCAGTAAATTTGACACAGGAATCTTCCATTAGCTAAAGCAATTTAACTCGAAGCAGAGATAGTTTCAGAGGCAAATAATGTTTACGCCATAGCCTTTTTTTTACTTTGAATAATTGCCAGATATGTTTGCATGGAGTACATTTCTCCGTTTATTTTCAAGTTTAATGGCTTTAAATTAATAATATTGTTTCGAAAAAGTATTCTGATATTGCAATTTATTTCGTTAAATAAAGGAGGTCAATCATTGTAGTACACACGTGCGCGTAAATGTAAGATTAGGAAGATCATTGAAGAGATATTAAAAATTGCCCTGTCACATTGCTATCTGGCGTTATTCCTGTAGGGCATCCATTCTCAGATTGGTTTTGTGAAGCCCTTCAAACTATCTCCGCATCTGTCACCCCTGCCTGGACGTTTCATTCATCATTTGCTTCCCGCAGTTATTCTTCGGGCCTACTTTACAAAGTTTTCACTTGCTACGGCCAAAATGCGGTCTAAATTTATAAGATAAAAATCAAAGTTTTACTTATATAGCGTTTCCCCTATAAAGGTGGAGTTTAGGAAGTGAATAGTTATTTAGGAGGTGTTTATGAAAAGTATCTGTTTAAATTTGAAGTTTCCACCCTCATGCTGTCATATTGCTTATAGAATTTTGTAAAATCATCTTTTTTTTGGCAATACGTCAATGTATTTGATAAAATCGTTTTGTCACTATACGCTGAAAGGTACTTTATGGGCGTCTTAAGATTGTTTGTAATAGTCTTGAAAACAAAGTTGAAACATCTTTACCGGTTGATATATGTCTAAAATTTGTTGGAATGTTGCCAAAATGATTAGGATACGATTGTATAAGGGATTATTTGCTGGGAATGCGATATGTCATGTCGGATATGTTTTTTATATCACCTACGGCAAAAACAAACAGAAAAAGTGTTGATTGAAGATACTAGGAACTATGAAATCATTTAGATAAAATTAAGAGGCTGAGAGAGTGTTACAACGTTAAATCCCAACTAAGTAATCCATTTAGTAATTTTTCCACAATTTTATATTGTTCAAAAAAGGATCTTTGACTGGTAACACACTTGAGCTATTTTTAAATAGATGTAGAAATATTGATGGAGGAATTTATTTTGAGAGATGAAATTTTTCAATTCCTGGATATGACATCAGTTTCTTATATGACCTACGAATTGTACTACCTAGTCTTGAAATAATAGATGTGATATCTTAAATCATTCATTAAATCGTTGATAGGTTAAAAATTATGAACCTTTTCCAGGATTCTGTAGTCTCTCATTTTTGTGAGCGTAAAGAAGACTCCAAATGTTTACTTGTTCTCAGGGAAAATGTAGACTATATAGTGGAAATACATAGCACCATTCTAAAAACCTTTACTGAGGGTACTGGGGATGCTTCTTTAATCATTGGCCCTTTTGCGAAACAAGAAAAGCCCCTTAATTGATTTTCTAATACATTTCATGAAATCTAAAAAAAATAAATACACTCAACAAGATAGAGCACAAATAAATAACGTATTTCCTTCAGCCCTCATCGCATGGTGGGGAAATGATCCGTTGAGCAATAGCAAAGCTATGGACCCTTATTTAGCGCGGGGATATTTTCACTCGGCTTAGCGTCGCGCGGACGAACCAACCACACTCCAGCGAATACTCTCTCCGCCACCCACGTCCTCCGACCTTCCCGCTCCCCTTCCCTTCCCCCCCCAACCCCCCCACTCCCAGCGGACACGCCCCCCTACACCCACTCCGGTGCCCCCTCGGGGGAGAAGTGAGGGCATAAAGCCTCGATAACCACGGAAACCATTCGCTCCCACTCCAGCGGTGTAATTTCATTTCTCATCTCCGCGGCAACAATAATAGCCGTTCTCATCAAAGCAAGTGCTCCTCGCACGAGATGGCGATTGGCTTTCTCTCCTTCCAACACCCACTCCTCCTCCTCCTCCACTCTACCTGCTCGCTCCCTGGGCCCTCTCGCTGCTCTCCACAACTCACACTCGACCGCCCCTTCACCTCTCTTCCCTCCCGTCCTCTATCCAACCCCCTCCTTTCTACCTCCCCCCCCGTCTTACCAAGCCAGCGGATTCAAGCCCACCTCTAACCTCTGCTTGCCATCCCCCTCAAATCCTCCCCCCCTTCCCGCGACTTCTTTGCCTCCTGAGAAAATAAATAAAAGCGCGAGGGCCACATTTCACCCAACTCCTTTCATTTTGCCTCCTCACCTCCTGAGCCTCCCTCCCGGAGATCTTTCCCTGTGACAATAATTCTTCTGCAACCCTCTTGTGTTCTTCCTACGGGAGCGACGGCCCCTCGCACCGAGGAGGGGCGGCCCTCACCCACGCAAGCTAAACCCTCCCTCCCACCTTTCCACCTCCCGCTCCTCTCCCCTTCATCACTACTTCTCTGAATCACCAGCGCGGCAGCGGTTGAAAGTGGGCATTATGTATGCCTTGAGAGCCACCGCCGTCGACGGATGAGTGGCGAGGCACTTGCCAAAGAAGGCGCCCCTTGGTTATGAGAGGGAGCGACGTGGTCGAGAGGCAGGGTCCTGAGGTGATGGCCCGTTGAAGTTTTTTTTTTACCGTCCATACACGGAAGCTTTACAAATGTTCAATATTTGCCTCGAGTTCAATATGTTACATGAACTTTTTTTGTCAATGGCCAATATCGTTTTATTTTCCGCCAGTGACACATACATCTTAATTATTGCACATTTTTATTGGTAGGGTATAGCTTGTATTGGTTTTCAGTACATATTCTTGCTCCAGATACACCTACGGGTGAGTCATTTGATGGAAAGCAATATTAATAAGATACTCGGAATTATTCTGTATTCAGTTTATCTGTACACATTTTTTTAGCTGGATGTTCTACAATACTTAACACAATAATTAATTTCAAATATTGTGAAAGGTTAATTTTGTAAGGAGACGAGCATGGAATGATTATTTTTACCATGGAAATGGAAAAACATTGGTTGAATCCTTTTTAGAATAAATTGGAGTGGAAAATGTTAAGCTATTCCTTTATTATGGAGTGATTACTAAAAGTGAGGCCTACAGCCCATTATATCGTGAATGGTATTTTTCCTTCTATTAGAAGGCTTAACTTTAGCCAGGCTTTAAAAAAATAAAATGTCAGAGTTGAGTACTATGTCATTGCCAAATGATTCATATATCTCTTTCGTAGACACTTTTATTATACGCTAGGTATTCTCTATTACTACGTCCTTAAAAATTTCATACATCATCTATTAATGGTCATAATATATTCTCATCAATTCTGAGATTACTTTGGCAACACTCTCGATAGGGCCTCACGGAATAACCTCTTTCTTCCTTCATATTTCATCACGTTTACATGTGACGTTACTACCTTCATGAGATACTGGCATAGCATATCAGCTCCTGCTCTCATGTTTCTATCTACCACGAAACGCATTAAAAATTAAAATTTCCTGATAATACAATCGTATTTCAGAATGTTCCTTTTGATCATTTTTTAACAGTCTTACCTAGCGCATTGCAGAATTTATTAGCTTTTTATTCCATAATTTAATGTTATTTTAATCACTCTCCTGTATATAGCGTTTTTCATCTCCCAGGATACTCTCTATGTCTGGAACGTATCTGGAGAGAGATATACCTCTCGGCCAAATGATCTTAAATTTCCATCCTTATTCATAAATTTACGAAATCTAAGCTCTTATCCATTATTTTCATGTTCAATTCATTCTACATCTATGCTTATCAAACCGTTACACATCAGCTAATGCTCTTCTGCATAACCAAAGTCCACACCTAACCTGTTTTCATTTCCGTATAATATTCTCCGCTTCGGCCGTATTAAATAATGTTCAAAATAGGAATTGCAGTCGTTTTTGCTGTATACATATCAATCCTACAATGCGTTTCTTAAAATCGTGATACTATTCCTGATATTTGTTTTAGTGATAAAACTGTGTTCACTGTTTCCTTGATCTCATCATTTTCCACCTTTATTTTTATTGGAAATTATTCCTTGTGTTAAGGGCATTAATTGTTCATGTTCTTGTTAACGATAAATACACCTAAAGGAGTTATTTTTTAATAGCACTAAAAATTCAATAAACAATTTTACTGAAATAGAGCTATCTCCATGTCTAATATAATATTTATTCCAGAACTGGTTTTATAAATTCAGGTTTATGCTAAACCAAGTTTAAATCGTCAGAAATCACAATTTCATAAAATTCGTAGTTTTAAAATTGGCATATTAAACATTTTCACGATTAATACTATCGTAAGCATCAGGAATGTAAATGTGTGACCGAGAAAAGATTCAAGATGCATTTAAATGATGAGTATATTATTGAACTACATTTGAAAGCTGGAAATAATTACGCTTCCCTAGTAACTCGCAGACGATTTTCAATCAGTATTTTATGCATCAGTGAACAACGAGTCTTATTTGATGGGAATTCTTGATCTGCCAATAAAATAGCAGTTTGATCGTATAAACCGTCATAAAGATTTGCAGATATCCGATGATAAATCGGAAAGTCATTCATAAAACCTCCAAACCCTATCAAGGATTAAGATTATCGCAGCCATCATGCCTTTTTATTCCAAAGTAGTGATAATTTTTATATAGATTTAAACGATCACAGACGTGGAATGACATGGAATTTTTCTGCTTCTGGGTAGAGGAACCCGTTGGTTCAATGTGCTCCCCATTCTCCTCAGTAGAAATTCAGGAAAGGCAGTACTAGTGAATAGGAATTGAATTAACTACATAGAAATGCTCCAGTATTTACTAACTTTTCCATTGACGTTTTGTATTTGCTGATTGGCTTTTATGAACTTTATTTGTATCAATGGCTCGAATTGATTGATGTTTTAGGGAGATTTAGAATAGAATAGAATAGAAATGAATAGATATGAGATTTATTATTCCGGGACGAAGTGTACCTTAGGAACATAATTAGTGTACAAAATTAAGAGTCAGACCCTCAATTACAAGGAATATATCATATCATTGATTGCATAGGTGATACAAAATTAATAATACACATTTGGCATTATTGCCATAGAATAGTAAATATAATAAAATGAAAAAGCAATGAAAAAATACACCTCATAGGTGTTGAAGAAAACAATATTCAATTGAATTGGGATAGCATTTTGTTACAACATTACAATACTAATGGAATGCAATAAGCAGAGACATCAAGAAAAAAGAAAAAAACACTGTAAATAAAATATTATAGGTGTTACATGATGTAGCACATCCATTAACGCATATTAAACAACATTTTATTATATTCATTTTTAAATTTAGGCCTATTCTGAAAGCCTATATAGAAAAAACGCCTTCCGTAAATTTCTAGCCAATTGGATACTTAAATCGTCCCTTTTTGTGACGCGAAATTGGAAGGTATACCAGCCAACCTCTTCTTCGTCTCCCAAGGATTCCTCCCTCCCTTACACAGCTTCCTTTCACTTCCTTACTTTCTTCCCCTCCCCCCCCCAGCTCACATCCCTCTGTCTCGTCCATTATCCTGATGCCTCCTCTTATTTTCCGTCTCTTCACATCGCCCACAATTTCCTGCCCCTCTTCTCTTCGCTCTCTTGCCTCTCAATCCACTTTCTCCGCACCTCCGACTCCCTTCCAAAGTTCGCCACCTCATCCTCATCCCACGCATTTTACACCCACCCACTTCCCTCCCTCCCCTTCGCAGTTAACCGTTCTTTATGATTTCTTCGAGCCTGTATCGAGTGCGCCGCACAGTCTGTCGTCGCTAACTCACCACGTCGCCCCCGCCCCCTCCTCGCGCGGCTCAGCCTCTGCTGCAAAACCGTGACCCACTGTTCCCCCTTTCGAGCCCCCAGCCCCCGTCTCTCGCCCCCTCTCTCCCACTGCCCTCCCACCACAAATCCCTCGCAAACACGGGCTGCATACACACAATCTCCTCACCCCCATCCCCACGTCATAACTCAGATTCCCCGGCGCCACCTCCCCCACCCCCCCCCCTCCCGCCCCTCTACCTATTCCCATAGAGACACTACGTCAAGGTGTCCCCACCTGCCTTAAACCCCACCCCCCCCCTCCTCCTCCAATCTTCTCTTCCCTCTCCTCGTCGCTCCTGTTCCGAACTCCTTCGCCACCCCCTCCTCTTCTTATTTTCCTCAAATTTAGTTTCTCGGCCTCGGGTATATTCCATTTTTCCTGCCCTTATTATCCTTTCCTTCTCCCATTCTGGTTCCAAGTATTAATCATCCCCACACTCCATTCACGCTGGTATCTCCGCTAGGAATTCGACCGCAGCGCCTGACGGAACCCATGCATTTAACTCTGGCGCTGTCCTATTTAAACCTCGGGTCGTAGATACATCTTGCCCTCTTGCCGCAAATTCCCGCGGACAATTATTAAAAAAACTACTTTAAACGAGGATGCTTGTCGTCTCTCCCTCCTCAGCCAGGCCCCGTAAACAAGTGACGATTGGCCCTGGTTGCGTGATGGCTGTCCCAGTAAACTTCCTGAGCTTGTTTCGTGGTTCGTGACACTTTTTAACGTGCACTAATCTCTGTGATTTAGTATTGGAAGGTAAATGAGGAATTCCGTGGTGATATAACGCTCATGGAACGAATAAAAACAGCACTTGCCTTCACTAAATCAACTACCATGTGATCTTAAAAAGGATATTTCATTGGAAGCTATCACAGCGTACTTTCTTAATGATAAATGATTTTGATTTGACATCGTTTCATCGTTACAGTTAGGCCTACAACGTGCACTTGCGATAATTTCAATAAAATAAGCACTTACTCCAGCTATGATATAATAGAAAAAATATTTCATCAGTGCTTACTTTCAAATCAAACCTTAACCATTCGGATTTGAATAGGGTAGGATTGAGTAGGGAATAGTACATTTCATTTATAATTTAATTTTCAATTTATATAGCAATTCCTACGTCCTAGGAAATGGGTAAAACGTATGAATTGATTTTACATGAAATTGGTTGCGTCAAATTTGAATAATAAAACTTAGTTCTCTGCTTCGATCCCAGCAAGTGGAAAACGCGCAGAAGTCGCGTTTTAACACTGGTTGTCAAGAGAGCAGAAAATATTCATTCAGGGAATAGTTACTCAATTCCGGAGTGCAAAAACTCAAGAGTGCAAAAAAGCACTTAAACTGTACAGAATTTTTATTAAGTAAGAGAAAATACTAATGGGAATTTCAGAATCATTTGAATTATTTTAAGCATTGGTAAGCTTAATTCAATATTCGACAAGCTAATTTTGTAGACAGCCTTCAACGGCACTTACATATCAGTAATTTTCAGAGTGGATAATTAAATTGCGATAGTGTTTATTTTGAATCTTCTAATGAAAACCGTACAGCATATAGAACGTAAGCCTTCATCATACTTTAGGTTTCTACTTTTAAATAACCTTTCCAGAAGCAAAAGATTATTGCCTTAACCATAGTAGTGGACTTTTCTACTTCATTTGTTATCCTGCCTACGCATCTTGTTTACCTCTGAATTTACTTCGTGATAATTTTCACCAAATTATTCCTCTGAGAGAAACCTACTAGCCTCATGTTGGAATTAGGAACAAAAAAATTTAATGGTACTCCAGCTGTTGACATTTTCGCCGGAATTAATTGTGTCATAAACCACGTTGGGAGTAGATTTATTTTGATACCTAGTCTGAAATTTGCTCGGCCGCGAGCTTTGCGGCGGCTAAGTCTGGTCGCATGGTCTCTCTGTCGCAAGGGGATGAAGAAAAAAATCCTCGCTCCCCTTAGCCCCTCATTGCACCGCGCAGCCCCCCCTGGCGCTCTCTCCCTCTGCCCCTCCCCCCGTTTGTGCTACCCCCACAATCCCCTTGGCCTGGGTCTCTTCCTGTATTTATAGGCCATATTTCTGTTGACTACTAAATAACCGCCTCCAAGTCCGACTCCTCGCTATCTCCTCATCCCTCGCCAGTCCTTCTCACCCCTTACCTCTTCGAGATACCCTCACACCCTCTCTGTCTCTCTCCTCCCCCCTCCCTCCGCTTTCTCCCTCCCATTAACCCACCCCCTTCCTCCTCCCTCCCACCACCTCAAGTCAAACACGGTCCCCGTTCTCGGTTCGTCTCTTAGCGCGTAGATATTTCACCAATGCCAAAGACTCCTTACTGCCGTACCATTTCACCATTTTATTTTATACGTGGAGAAGTTTTTTTTTATTCACCCATCAATTCGGTGCGCCTTCCGATTCGTCATATCCACCAACCTTTCAAGCAGTTTGCCACCCGAGAAGGAATTTTATTTATTTATGACTATTTTTTTTTTTATCTCTTACGGAGCTCGTTCCTCGGTGCCTCGATATTGGATCGTTTATTGGGTTGTCACTTGGCCATCAATCAAATGGAGATATATTTTTTCAATAAATTTCAAGAGCTCAAGAGTTACGCCACCCCCTCCGCTCAACCTCCATTCGCCTCTCTTTTCTCGTTGGACCGAAAACGTAGTAACTTTCCGTGTTCGAGACCAGCTTTACGACCTCGGCGAATTCAATGCTTTCATTTTGCCAAACGTGATGTGGCGGTAATTTTTTCTAATATGGTGCTGATATACGGGAGACGCTTACGGAACGAATGCCACGAGGCGAGAAAATTAAAACTAGCACTCTTTGCTTTAACACTTTTCATGAAATCCATAAATTGCAGAGGCTAATGGGCATTGGCGATAATAAACAACTGCGCGCGATATGCACACGTTGCTCCGTCTTTTTATTGCGTCATTTGAAAATAAAAGAATTGGTCTTTTGGCTTACTTTTTTAATGGGACTTGTTGGCCCAGCCTAGCTAGATAGTTAGGTAGCTTGGGCAGAAGGCTTTTGCGACCAAGCCGCTACCTTTGGGCACTTAATATCATATATCTACTTGCAATCATTGTGGCAGCAAACTTACATTTTAGCCTTGATCTTCACGAAAAGAATCTCTCTTTTGGGAGTTTAAGATTTACTAATGAAAGTAGGAAATATTTTTGAGAAAAATAGTGGACCTAATAAGGCAAATATGTGGATGTGAATCAAAATGGAATAGAAAGAAGTACACAAGAGTCATGGCTAGAATAATTTATCATTCTAATGCTTTACGTTGTCATTAGGAATCTGCTTATATGAATGTACTTTAGTTTCAATTTAATTTTTATTAGAATGAAATCATTTGCTTTAAAATAAACCCGGATTTTAATTCTGGTGGAAACTTTTTTTGTAAATTAAGCATAAAGCTTAAGTTTCAATGAGCCCAGTTCTGCATTGAATAAGAAGGTCAATTAGCTACAATGGCCACTCTTTAATGCCTTGATCACATTTCAGCTTGAATATATATTTCGAGGAGCTTTTATTCCACTCCCAAATATGGCCCGAGTGTTTCCAGTTGTAAAGCAATGCAAATTGCTTAAAGTTACCTGTTCATGTCAAATGAAATACAATCGATGAATCCTTGCTCTCTTCTCACGGTCAAGATATACAAATTAACAATAATGAGAAGTAAATTTCCCCTTTATGGATATTATTTTTGAAAATGCCAGTATAATATTTGTTTTAGATGTGGATTACGTATCACAAACTAGATTCCAATGAGCTATTTCGAGGTCTAAGTAAGATTCTGGAAGGTTCTTGGATTCATTTCCTTTGGTGTGTATTATTTTTCTTTTAAATCTTAAAATTCCCTAATGCGTCGCATTTTTTTCGTTTATGGAAAGGAAATAATTAATTTTGTGATATCAATATTTAAATTCCCACTATTTTGGAGTTCATTTCAAGGTTATGGTTGAAAATATGAGGGAAAGAAGAAAAGAAAAATTCTGAAAACTCGGATTTTAAGCTCAATCGCTTTGTATAAAGGCCGTTTTACACGGTACATTTGTTTGTACAAACTCTTCCGTGAACTCTTGCATAAGGCAAAATGTATCGTGTAAAGCGGCAAATTGTATGAACGGTTGTGCAAATGTCTCAATGCCTGCACGGGAAATAGAACCTGTTCTAATTTCGGTCAGACAAAGGTACAATCTCAGGTACATTCGTTTGTACAAAATCTTTCATCGTGTAAAGCGGCCTTAAAATACAAGTATAAATGAAATTAAGTTTTTATGATTAAAATGGATAGTTTATATCGATAGAGAGGTAGTTTTAACAATCAATTTAAGTAACTATTTGCAGTAGGTACTTACATTAATTAATTAAAAAAAAAAAAAAGTTATAAATATGGAAATTTACCTAAGTGATGGTAGCTCAAAAATGTCTTACTTCAGTCGTTATTGTGATTATTTTAAATTTGAGGGATAATGAAACTAAATTTATTGTCATCTATAGGTCTTAATATCGATAGAGTTTATTCATACTCGCATGTAAAATGGATAATAACGAATTTAGCATATTTTATTAGATGAGTAATTGTTTAATACTGACTCCAATGAAATAGCTGCATTACGAATGAACCTGTAAAATTTCCTAATATTATATAAAAAAATAGCTCTGTATACGATTTATTTTGCTCATTTAAAAATTCTGTTTTCATCAAAAACGAAATATCTCCTCATAGCTGACAAAATTGTTCATGCTATTGTTTCCAAATGAATCGTGCAGTTAAATCGAGCTGGCATACATTTTTTATATCTCCTCAAGTTATTTTTGAGTTCACGCACTGTTCATTCATGGTTTGAGTGGAAAAGTTTGCGGCTTTCTGTTGCGGTGCTACTTTTCAATAAATAATTGCTTTTATTTATAAAAAAATGAATGATTAATTTGAGAACATAAATCATGCATCCATTCTCTCTATTTCTGTATCTCCTCTCTTGTCATAAACACTCATATCACCTCTGTTCCATTATTCGAACAGTCGACATATAAATCGACCATGTTATTTTCTTCTACAATTCCTTGCTCAAATCATTCAGCCATCGTGAAAAAAATGAACACACGACCTAGACCACATCATTTCAGTTTCCTCCTCATGAAAAAAGTAATTTTCCCCCCCTTTTTTTGACGATATATGAGAATTGTTTCCCATATTTTGTCTGCTAGTGTTTGTCATCACGGGAATAAATGCAAAACTATGTCTTCTTCTTCCCCCACCCCCTCTTGTGCTTCTTTTCCATTCCTACACATTCCTGCTCCTCGTCTTGCCCTTCCTTCATTTCGTTCGCCCTACCCTGCTTCTCTGCCTCCCTTTTTGTCATTTTCATTAATCTCTGTTCTTCCACCCACCTCTCCCCGCCATCCCTTAACTAAAAAAAATTCCCTTATTTACGCCTCGCTCGTCCTAACACCCCTCGCCTTTCCCTCCACCCCCTCTCTCCCTTAGTCCTTTTCATTCTCATATCCTCTGCCGCGTCGAACCACTCTTCGCATGGTAAACTTTTGCCAAAAACAGTTATTAAAAATTTCGGCTCGGTTACTCCCTTCTTGGAGACGCCGGCGAATTTATTTTTCTCGTTGCTGACACACACAAACACAACAGGGCCGGGTGGAGGGGGACTACGGGGGGAGGGTTGCGGAGGGAGGGAAAGGGGAGGTGGGCTGGTAAGCGGGGTGAATGAGCGTAGGAGAGGGAGAGGTCTAGGGAGGGAGGAGTGGCGTGTCGTTCTTCCTTTTTTTAAATTTATTTCGGATGCGGAAGTTCGGGATGGAGGAAGGAATAGAGAATGCGTTTTGGTGGGGGGGTAAATGGGGGGTGGGTTGGAGGGGGACCGATTCGTTTGTGTGTTTGTGCGTGAAGGGGGAGAGATTTGTGAAGGAGTTAGGTCGGTGTCGGTGTGTGTGTGTGTGCACGTGCAGAGTTGCGAGCGCGTGGATTGGTTTAGGAACCGCACGACTTTATTGCGGTCGGATGGAGGAAAGCGGGGAGGGGAAGAGGAGAATGAGGAGGAAAATAAAAAAAGAGGGGAGAGATGCGGGAGGAGAGATAAACCCCTTTTTCGAGTCCCGTTCTGTCGAGGCTCTTCTCTCCCGCGTTGGCTCTAACTTCCTACCCCACTCCCACCCACCAGCCCACCCCCCCCCTTTCACTACTCTCCATCTTCCATTCCTCGCTTTGTTTCCGCGCGCGCACACCCAAAGTCTCTTGCGCCACGCAGAATGGGAGTCCTCCCCTTCGCTGTGGGCGCACGCACCTCGCCCTGTTCCTCTAAAGATGATGAAGGTGGGACGAAGAGAAGGAAAGAGAGACCCTGCAGGCGATTCATCGTAAGCAGTCGTGAGCGGGGGGGGGGGGGGGGCGGAGGGGGGATGTCTTTGTCATTTGCGCATAAAAATTAATTGGATAAAAGGAACGAAACGCGTCAAAAATATTTGAGAAAAATTAGCGAGAGCAGGATGAAAGATCCAGGAGAGAATCATAAGCCATAATCCCCAATTAGGGTAATTTAAAAGGCATACACATACGTTTTTGCGTGTGTGTATATTTAATGATTTGGCATGTGCGTTTTTTTGGGTACTCACATGTGACACTGGTGAGGTGGAGGCTGCGTAAAGGGCGGAGGGTAGGGATGACGAGGGGGGGGGGGGTGAAGTGGGGGACAGCGTCACGTTGCGGAGAGAGGCAAGAGCTTCTTTTATGCAGGCATAGGGAGGTGGAAAAGGGGGAGGATGAGGAGGAGGGAAGGGGGCGATGATCCAGAAAGGGAAACACTGGTCGGGAGGAAGGGGAAACTGTTTTGTATCGACGAGGTCGACTCCCGCAACGCCCCCCAGGGGGAGACACGGAAGGATCGGAGTGCCTTGATCCGTTCAAAGACCACATTCCGACCGTCAACATTTCTCGCAAATCCAGCGGCGAACAGAGACCCACACTCAAATTAATTAAGCGGGAAACAAACAAACGTAGGCAGAAATCCACCTCGCTGTCCTACCCTTTTTTTCCCCCCTTCAGCGATCCTCTGAGCGCAGACGCGCGCCTTTCGAACTCCCCACCTTCCCATCCGCTCTCATCTCCCCGCTACCCCTTCCCATCCTCCACCCCACGCTGTTTCAACTCCACCCCCCCCCCAACCCACCCACCCGACTACATACGCCAACTCTTTCAATACTCTTACCTTCTCCTCACGCACAAACATCGCACGCTTGACTTGCCCTTCGATTCATTTCCAAATGTCCACTTATTTACCTTTTTTCATTCGAAGTACGCACTGTTCAACTTTCTTACTCTTTAGTTTCTCCTTGTATTTTTTACGGTTCATTGATCCCCATTTATTCACTCATGGTATAATTGCATGCCAAACATTTTCTCATCAGTTCAATTTTATTTCTAAAAGTGCAAGTACAGTGCATTCACTCGATCGCAATGAATGTGAAGGATAAACTACAAATTAACAAGCGTGAACATTTAGCCTAAACTTCGAACCTGATAGTTCATTATTGGTTGGAAAATATTATTTCATTATGTTAGGATATTTGATTCTAAATATATTTAACTGGGTAATGTCCCCAGACAGTCTCGTAAGTGTTGTCGCATCAGACTTCTCATTTTGCATATCCTTTCTTGAACAAAAATATAAGTTACTGAATATTTGAGATTGGAAGGGCGTCGATGATGTGGTAACTCCATGGGCAGAGTATTCATGACTTTCTTATGGACTTGGCTTTAAATCTCGAAGCCGTTCCATACGTGTAATTTATCGAGGGTAGACCACGAATAGGAACTGCTTCTTTCATGTAAGATGTATGGCTTTCATACGGCGTTCGGTAGAGTGTTTGGTGTTCCCACTCTTACCAAGAAAACGAACTATGAAAATATTGATTATTAAAGCAACTAAGGTTTTAAAATAAATGCTACAAGCATAAGTTAAGTTTTTGAATAGTTTTTCCCTATACCTTAATATAGAAAATAAAAATTGAAAAGGTTAATCTGATATTTTTTATTTTAAAGCATCCCCCATGAGTTTTACCAGGATCATGTTCATCGTAATTTATGGAGAAAATGCCCCTATGACCGTAGAAAGACAGAGATAGCCGACTCTTTTCTCTTATTAACACGCTTTTATTAACTTGGTCTGTATGTATACAACGGAATCTTGTATTCGAAATAAAACCCAAGCAAATAAAAATCCAATCAAGCTGAAACTTGGCACACTTACTTAATCTTGATTACAATACGTGAATCAGTCATTATATTTACTAATTACCAAGTTAATCTACTCAAATTAAATGGTTTTCATTTAATATTTCTTTATCCTAACATGCCGTAACCCGCATCACATTGTCTACTTGCATCACTAATGCAATTTATTTTTGTCTCTTGCAGAGCACTCAAGTTTCACTGGAAATAAATAATTGTTTAAAAAAACTAAAAAAAACACGCTTTTATATCTAGCCAAACTAAAAAGTAGAAAATAAATAATTGTTTAAAAAAACTAAAAAACACGCTTTTATAGCTAGCCGAACTAAAAAGTAGAAAATACTATTCAAATATGGAGAGTTCGTTCAATAGCGATGTTAAGTTTACTGGCTTATTATAATTAAAAAAATTATAATAATTTTAAAATAAGAATTAAGTTATCAACAAAATAATTGATTTGATTGTAAAAAAGCGTGGGGTACTTTTTACTATAATTTGATACTAATAATAATGATTTTTATGACCATTATCATCATCATAATAATAACTCTTATAAACTGCTACCAATGAACTATTTGCAACATTTGATGTTAAGCACCCCACGCTTTTTACAATCAAATTAATTATTTTGTTGGTAACTTAATTCTTATTTTAAATTATTATAAATTTTTTAGTTATAATAAGCCAGTGAACTTTACATCGCTATAGAACGAACTATCCATATTTGAAAAATATTTCATACTTTTTAGTTCGGCTAGCTGTAAAAGCGTGGTTTTTTATTTTTTTATAACTATTATTTATTCATACCCTGTTGCGTCATGTGGGCGAGTCCGAGGCTGCACCTTTTTCGGAAATGCACAGGACGGATGAAGAAGGGTCTTCCAAAGAAGGCTATAGCGGCGCAAAACGAGCTAGCATTTGATAGACAATAATTGAAGTACCATAGTCCTAATGTTATAAGATCGACAAACATGATAATGATTCTATTGCACAGATGGATATAACAGGGCGAAGGTTTCTGTCAGCTTAGCTGTATTTATATTTACATTATTTCTCTAGCTATGATTTGAAGGGTTTTAATGGAATTCCGGAAGGATTGCCGGAATATTAATAATGTGGGTAGAACAGGCTTTATGATATCCAGAAATACATGGATAGGTGAGAATTTTATTTTATTAAATTAATTTGTCCTTTTTCTACTGGTTAAAGAATCAAGCCCGCCACACAGTGGGCTGGAATTGAAAAAAAGGAGTCCAACTTTACATTATTTCTATATCTATGATTTGAAGGGTTTTAATGGAATTCCGGAAGGATTGCCGGAATATTAATAATGTGGGTAGAACAGGCTTTATGATAACCAGAAATACATGGATAGGTGAGAATTTTATTTCATTAAATTAATTTGTCCTTTTTCTACTGGTTAAAGAATCAAGCCCGCCTCACAGTGGGCTGGAATTGAAAAAAAGGAGTCCAACATTCCGAAAATGCCTTTCTTCCAGTCCGGACGTTGAAACTTTACACGAATACTCCCCATATGGTGCTACATGTAATTTTCCATGGTTATCACTCATTAACAATTAGCAACGGCTTTAAGTGGAACAGATTTCGCGGAGAACGCCCACAATTTATTTTCTGTGAAATCTGTGAATGCTATGGAAAAAACTTTTAATGCCCATATCATACCACGGGACTTTTTCAGAGGTATTTCAAATCTATTGAAGCATAAACAAGGTAAAAATTGCGTCCAAACGAAGGAAGAAAGCCAGTTGCCAAACAGTATTTGGAAATATTGATAATTAAGTCCTGGAAATTCATTGGCGCAATGTTAAAATGAACTGTTACAGAGGTATAAACCATTTAGTTATGCTTGCGAGGCTGAGAATGTAACCATGCGAAAAACCCTAGGTGTACTTTTCAAGTGATGCGTTAATAGACTCCCCCTCGTTACATTCAAGATCAAACAACCAATGTATGTGAAAACTCTGCTACACCTCCGAGTTTCATCTTTATGCTTTCCTGATTCCTCAAGTCTACACTTTCAATTTTAACGATTGTTGCCCCTAGGCACCCTTTAGGCAGTATTTTACGGGAAATATGTAGGAGTAGATGAAAAGAGGAAAATCCAGTTACTCCTTTTGCCTAAGTAAGATGACCACCTACAATTGGTTTTTTGGGTTCGATTTACACCGAGATTGGTTTTTCTCCTTTTAAGTCACGGGTGATTGTGAGCGTGATTAGTTATTTACGGTTGCGGTTTCTTAAAATGCATGTCTTAGGGTGTGAACCTGTGTGTATTCATTAAAATCATCAATAATGCTTCCAGTTTGGTTCTGGGCGTTGCACTATGGTACCTATTTTAAAAAAATCTGGCCAAAAAATGAATAATGTAGTTTATGTAAAAGAAATAAATGTTGGATTGGGTGGACGGGTGGCGGAATTGCCAAATAAAGCATATACATTACAAAAGACTTCTTTACGTGACACTAATTGACGATGTGAATATTGATTTTTGTATAAGTGACAGCTACATCTGAATATTTTAAAGCCAGAGAGAAAAACTACATATTACAAAGAATTTCATCAAGGAGTTTCGGTTAAACTATTGATTTAATATCAAGCGATACTCTAATAAAACAGAACAGTTGCAAAAGGTTGACATTCTATTTAACTTCAGTTTTTTCAATGTCAATCGAAGTTTGAGTCAATATCCGAGTTTGCGGTGGTAAGTTTCAGGATAATGTACGAGTTTTTACAGAAAAGTGAGTGTGATAATTGGTAGAATGGTACTTCGTGAAAGCTGGATGGTATAATTTACTCTTAATAAAATAATTGATAACGAAGTAAAATTAGATTCTTTGGGAATTCCGGTTGATCATGAAAGTCTTCCCATACGCTAAATCGGCATTAACAAAGAAAAGAGCATTAAATCGGATGAGAATGCTAATAATCGTGATATGGAGACGCAAAGGGAGAGAGAGAGAGAAGAGTGAAAATGAAACAGATTGCCATTTTATATATATTATATACACGTGTGAGAGCACTAGGTTCATTTATTCATTAAAGTATTGAATATTAAGACACGAGAATTGGAATCCGACACGATGGCATCGAGCGACGCCTAGTGGTGTAATAGTTGTGTAACTACGTTTAAATAATAGTTTTATACTTATGAGAGTGATAAAATCAATTGTTAATTCTCAATTTTGATTTTATACATCATTTTCCCAAGCTTTTGATCCACATTTCCCCTAAACACTTGAAATCATATTTTTGTAAACATTTTGAAATTTTCGAGTATATCCTGGGAATGTACAGAATGATGCTCTTCTGTTTTAAAAATTTGGATTTAAATCCTCAAATTCGGTGCTTCAAATATTTGATCGATCTCTTATGCTATGAAATTATTTTATCTAGTACACTTAACCATTACCATGCAAGTATTTTTATTGCCGTTAATAAATATATGCGTGAAGGAATGCTTGTTTGAGGATAAAGGAGGAATTAAGTGCATGTGAACCAGATTTTATTGGTATTTTGGTGAGCCATTAATTAATTAAGAGCAGCCAAGGTAATCGAAAGCATCGATAGTTTCCTGGTGCATTTGAAAAATTATGAGGCTTGCCTATGTACCTCTGGGGTTGTTCAATACATACAATATTTTTTTGGAAGCAGAGTACTGAAAAATGTATACATTCATGCATAGGAATTTAGTTTTCCTACAAAACCAATTTTACCTGCCCTGTAACTAATTATTGGTAATATTATTATATCAAGAAAGTGTACAGAAGAATGAGAGAGGAGAAAACGATATATGGAGCACCATCAGGAAGACAAGGTCGAAAATGGATAGGCCACACTATGAGAGACAAGTTGTACGGAACATAATAGAGAAACTTAATGGACAGTTTCTTAATGGACAGACAATTCATAAAAGAGAAGGTAGTCCCACAATGAAGGCAAAGGATACATGCATACGTAAAGCATAACAGGGCAAAATAAAACGGGATATGAAACAGAAGAGTTGTCAGGTTATGATGGAGGTAGAAGGGGAAAAGTCATAATCGAGGGCTGCAGTCAACCAATCTTTGGTTTCAATGACTAATGATGCTGTTAGTATGGCGTTTGATAAAAAAATAGGCGAAAATGCATTTTTTTCTCAAAAACTTTATTTATTCACCAATTTTATTTTTCCATCTTAATACCCCCACCAGATATAATAAATTTGTGCCAGCCAACTTCAAAGCACTTCTGGAACGCTATTTTCGGTATGGCCTTTAGTTCATCCGGCGATTCTGTCATTATTACCTCAATGTTGGCAAAGCACCGTCATTTCATTGATTTTCGATCTTAAGAAATAGGAAGAAGCCGCAAGGCATAAGGGGGCCATGCCCAGCGAATGTGGAGGGTGAGGCATCATGACGGTGTTGTTTTTTGCCCAAAATTCACGAGGAAGCATTGAAGTGTGAGCAGATGCATTATTGCGGTTCAACTGCCATGAGTTATTTTGTCACAAACCCTGGCGTTTTCTTCGGATTACTCCGCGCAAATGTCGTAGAACCTCCGGATATTACTCCTTATTAACCGTACGACCTGAACCCATGGTGAAATATACTGTTGAAATCGAGGAAAACAGTGAGCAGAACGTTTACATTTGATTGAACTCAACAAGCTACCTCTTATAAATCCTTATAACATGCGTAGACGACTTACCATGAGCAATATTTAACATTTTCAATACTGCGATGGATTTTATTCCGTTGTTATTGCAATATTTTATGCATATTCTTTGTTTCAATTTGACCATAAGTAAAAATTCGCCGAGCACACCAAAACACGTTTTACCTTTTCGATAACCAACGGTAAAGTAAACAAACAATATCAACATATGTTAGTGAAAAGTGTATCAATCAACGCAGCAAAATAAATTGTGACGGTTGGACCTGTACAACCTGCGATGTTAAAAAGTTTTTATCCAGTCTCGTATATGATCATTCGGTACCTATGTAAACAAATACATTCTACTCTCAGTGCGAAAGTAATGAGTATTGAATATCTGCAATATTTATCATATTTACCACTCCAAAACCTTTTATTTTCATTAACTGATTAAAAAAATAATAACCATTTAATACAAAATAGAATCTGCGTTGCAGTGTTGGTTTAATATGGCACATTGTGGAGCTTTTCCAAAAATATAGACAAAGGCGATATCATGGTCATCAACTGACGGTGTTTTCATGATATTACTTTTCCCGAGAAAGTAATATCATGAAAATTTTGACTCATGTTAAAAACATTGAAGATTTAATCTCATTCCGTTCATCACTATGGCGTGGTTGACATCCAAATTCCATTAAACGCACTGATATAGCCGGACGAGCCTTTAATAGGATTGCGCGTCATGCAAACGGATTTGAATTCCAAAACTACCGTATTGTGTTGTTCGGGCGAGTGCATATGAATGTATGCAGCAGTTGATTAAATTGCTGCTGACTGCTCGACTATGCGCCGAAAATTGAAAAATGCTTCAAAATGCATCGCAAACGAATGCGCATGCACCAAAACATTGTGGAAATTGCGGTGTAGTCATTTCATATGAAAACTTTTTCCGTGTTTTACCATCATAGTTTTTACACATGGAAGGAAAATCCTCTATAATTGCAAAGCTTTGACTTTAATTTTTGTTTATTTTTTATATTGGGTTTATTATATGGCTAATTTCACAAAATGTTATTTTGACAGATACAGCCTATTGATGAATTTGCATGTATTTGTTAAACTTTGAACGATGTAGGTACTTTGAATTTAAGATATAATATTATTTGAATTAATCTATCTCTTATTTCGTCCCTCAATACAATGAGTAAAGAGACGAGGCCTGCAAAATTATGAGGTTTTGTTAATTTTATTCAAAACTGCAGTAATTTTTTCCGTTTTTCAGCTGTTATCGTGGAGAACTTTAACCTCAAGGTATGAGGCAGAGTGTCGGCAGAAAGGTTGGTGATAGTTTGCACTGTGAAGTTCTAGAAAATGCGGCCTTGCAGTCCAAACTCCACAGAAGCCGTCGCAATACTGGTGAGTATTCATGTTTATATCACTTCTTTCAATTCTCCAAAGCTGATCAAACAGTTTGTATCTGGCCCCTGAAATCAATACTGACATATGGATGATATTGTTTTCGGACATTTCAAACAAGTACATTGACTGAAGCTCTCAATGCATTGCCGCAAAAATTGCGTTCAAGAGGGAGTATTCACTCGAAATCCCTAATTTTTGACATTTGTTTAGTGATGGTGATACTCGAGAAGTAGTAGACGGAGCGGAAAGAGTTTGGCTTGAATAAGTTTTCTCGCCATTGTGCTTGACTGGTTCCGAAATATTTTGATGGAGCAGGCTCACCAATGCAATCATAAAAACCGCATGTTATAAGTATAAGTGTTCCACTGAATGGGCTTGAAAATTTTCATTTTGAATTCTCCCGTAGTCCAAATTTTTTGCAATGTGAGCGATGAGTACTTGACTGCTTTCAGCTCAGGAAACAATGCCATGAGAACATATTTGCCTACGTCCAATCCCGCTCTCTCATAATCTATTGTACTCCCGTTTGAAATTTTTATTCACTTAAAAAATCCACCAAATTCACTGGTTTTAGCATCTTAATTTACTCACAACTCACGCTATCATTGTCACAAATTGGTAATGGTTGACATAGAGGGGTAACATATTTTCAACTCTAAAACGCATTTCAATTGTGTCTGAAACAAAAACTAAAGTTAGTAAATTTTATTTTATTTTCCTTGATATAGGCGTTAAATATACACCATGAACTATATAATGCAAGATATTTCCAATTTTTTCCATTTTTAACCACGATTCTTGTTATATCATGAGTCTTATCATGGATAAAATAATACGTTGTTTCCATATGGTGGAATAGGATATTTATTGTACTAGTTATTTGCAGGTTTGAGCGGTGGCTATCTATATCCGCCAAGCATGTGGAAAATCAGAGCATTGACAATATCATTTCATATCGTTCGATTGGTTTAAACGCATGAATTTCCAAATACAGTCGAACTCATGGCGATGGTTAGATATGATATACACTTCTAAATGACACTTCCTATTTGTGAAAAGTAGAGCGACGACCATCATCAACATACAATGAGGGTGAAAGGTATTGATAAACGGGAGCAGACCACAGACCCGAGGCAAATTGATATTGAGAGGTTCACTTTATATTTCCATTCTACGTTTCCCAATATTGCAAATTAGAAGGGGTAATTACAATTCACAATTTCCCCACTTTATCACTTTTGAAATTGGTCTTTGTGAAACTAGGCAGATCATTCTTCTTCCCTAATGATAAAAGCAGTGGGCATCGACATTGAAAAACTGGTTACATAGGTGGTTTGGTGAAGCCGTCTACCGTCGGTTTGGTGAAGCAGGAACGAAATCACTCAATCAGTCGTGATATCAAAATGTTGTAACTGTCACAAAAACGGAAATGTTTATCAGGAGAAATGGTATGTAAAAATTTCAAGAAATTGACTGAATGCTTTATTAACTATGTGATTTCAGTTGAACTGTAGCCATAAAAGCAGCTAACTTAACTTGATGCTATTACCGCTTAGGATACCTTTTTTAATTGTATCTTTTGGCATAAAAATTACAGATTTTTCAGAAATGCAATTCAATTTTAGATTAACATTTTTATCCAAAATAAATCTATTCATATTAAAAATTAATCCAAATCGTCAATACAAGCAGAGGAAATGAGACTCCTTTTATTGAACTCTTGACTTGGATTCTGAGCCTCCGGCAACACGAGCGTGTTTACGGGATCCAACTCCTCCCGGTAGATAGCCTGGTTGACCGAAATGGATACATACGCATAGGAGTCTAATTTCCTACTTTTCTTGACTATTTGTAATAATCTTTAATTTAATTTGCTTTTCAATTTCTCTCTTCTTGAATTTGATATCCATTCAGCTTTTATTCATTACACCAGAACGTCAAGGTTTTTCCCGTCTCATTCGTTTTATGAAAATGAAAGTACTTGAGGGCAAATAAAGAAGAGAAAAAAGAAATATCCTTTAAAGAAGAATGAATTTTATTGGAGTTATTTAAACATCTCATGGCGTAATTGCATTTCATAGTTTTGATAGTTTTGCAATAATGAAGGAGTTTAGATCAATTCATATATTCGATTGATACATTAAATACAACATTAAGAACTAATTTTTTACGTAATTTTTTCGAAATTTGAGACCCAGGAATCTTACGCTTTAAAATATTTTTTATGTTCTACTGTCACCAAAAAAAATCTCACACTCACCTAAAGAATTTTTGCTGAACTCAATACCCATTTAATTCCATGAAAATATAGGAAAAAGCAATATCTGTTGTAGGGAACCTTCTTAATAGGTCATTTTATGTTTTTTTTGTCCAACCTATGCATTAATATGTAGAAGTTTGGCCTATTGAAAAGAAATTATTTTTCATGTTTTAGAGAATGTGCTCAGTTGGTTTGTTTTGTATTTTTACTCGATTGTACGTAAGAGCGTCTAAGATAGTTGAGAATTTAAACTTACGGCCAATGCGTTTTGGCTTGCAGAGACCTTTTGGTGAGAAAGATTGATGTAGTCACGGCGCCATCATGGATGAATAGCAGATAACGCGATTTTTCATTGGTGATTGTCGCTGTCAAACTATTCGATGATGTTCAATGTTAAACGTCAATTATTACATGATTAAACATTTGGTATCGCAACTGAATAATCCAGAACGATATCTGGTACACCTTTCACAAATTTACGTTGGACCAGTTTAATGAATATTTTACAGGAACATCCTCAAGAGATACTCCGTATTCCTCGAGTAATATATCTCTCATAGACCCTGTCATGCCTTTTAATAGCGTCAACTACTACTTTGAACATATTACACCCTACTCATTACACAGGGCTCTTCGCACATCTAAATCCAATTCTCTGGGTGTTGATGAGATATCCATCGATTTCATTGTGAAAGCTGGAGACGTATTACTCCCGGCTATCCTTGAAACCTTTAATCGTTACATTCTCAATGCAGTTTTTCCATCCTAATGGAAATCGTCAACAGTCGTACCAATTAAAAAGTAAAAAAAAAACGCAATCACTATTAATGAATATCGCACGATATCATTACTATGTGCCCTATATAAGGTTTTGGAGAGAATTGTGCGCCAGCAAGTCTCCCATTACCTAACTTGCCAAAAAAAAACTTGATCCCTATCAATCCGGTTTTAGAAAGGAATTCAGCACGCAATCCGCTCTCATCAAAGTCACGGATGACATCCGTTTAGCCATTGACCAGTGAATGGTAACTTTTCTGGTCCTTTTTGACTTTAGTAAGGCCTTCGATAGAGCGCACCACGCGCACCTACTCCGTAAAATGAATCAACTCAATTTCTCTGCCTCTGCTCCAATAAACTGGTTTCTCCCTTTTTTATCGGAGCGGCAGCAGGCGATCAAGGGCCCTCATGGTAACTTGTCCACATGGCTACCCACTGTGAAAGTCATCCTTTAAGGATCCTCCCTTGGTCCCCTGTTGTCTGCTATTTACATCTTAGATCTCCCTAGAGTAATAAAAAATTGTAAATATATATTATATGCAGAAGACCTACAAATCTGCATGACCTCAACGAAGATCTTGCAAAAATAAAAAGTGATGTTGATGCTGTGGTAAACTGGATGAAACAGAACTTTCTAACGCTAAATAGTGAAAAAAACCAAATCCATCATTATTGGCACACGAAGGTTGATAAATAAAATAAATCTTGAATATATTACCCTTATCACGATTGATAATGTCGATATTCCCTGCTGAAACACTGTCTGGAATTTAGAAATTGTAATGAATGGGAATCTTACTTGAAATGACCATGTACTCCATGTTTCGAACATGATTAATAGTGTACTATTCCGAATTAAACACCTGAAGCATACCCTACCGCTTCACACATAAAAACTATTGATCGCGGCACTAATTTTCCCTCATTTTGACTAATGCTCACTGGTCATTGGTGACATGACCCACGAACAAAAAGAGAAGCACCAGCACCTACAGAACTCCTGTATTCAAATTATTTTTTAATATTCGACGTGATGCACACATCTCTCCGTATGGAAGCTAGACGCCATTATATGCTTGGCACATTTCTATTCTCTTTATTCTCCAGGAGAGAGACAAGCTATATGTACATCCTTTTCAATAGCCCACCTTTATCTCGAAACATATCCGCCAGAAGCGACCCATCTAACCTGTGTTACCCAGCACATCGCATGTCTAAATATCACGAATCATTAGTAATCACATCTATAGTAACGTGGAATTCGCTACCAAATTCACTAAAATCTCGGAAACCTTTGTCTGTATTTAAAACACTATTTTATAACTCTCTGCTTCGAAATTTATCTTGAATATATTACCTGTCACTGTATGGCCATGTATGACATATATATCTGATGGCATTTTTGGAACGAATACTTAATTTAATTATTTTCTAAACCTGTCTCACATTCATTTATTGTGTGCCATGTCTGGTCACCTTCACTTCCAAGTATATTGTAAAGTGGCTATGGATTGTTGACATTTTTACACTTGTACTTTGGTATTTGATTGAGACAACTGCCATTATACAACATGAAAAATATAGACTGGGGCATGGGGCCCATCGATGTATCTACTTATTTATATGCTTTTTTGTTTTCCTTTGTCACCTTCTATGTGTATATAAATGCACCCCACATTCGTAGCTTTTGTATTTACCGAATGGGTGTTGTTACCAGAGTATAAATAAAACCAATTCTGTTCTATATGGAATACCTATGTTCAAATTTAAGGTTTATAAATGTTAATAGGCATAACATTGACGCCAAGAACTGAATTGTCCGACTATGCGTGTAAATTGTATATCCAGAATTACATTCACAACATAATCACGATCCATATTGCGAACCATGTTGTTGATCAAAATGTGTTTGCTAGTTTCACCGTTGTTCCTTGTCATCTGTTTCCCGGATTGGAATTGGTTTATTATTCAGAAATCGTTCTGTGAGACCTGTTGGAAAATCAATAGAAAGTCAGAAGTTGTATTTATGACACAATTTAGACTGAACATTTAACATTTTCCTTAATTTTAAACAGGAAACACAGTGAGGAAAGCAAAGAGCTCTAGTTGGAAAGGTAAATTTGTAAATAAAAGTATGTATGCAATTGTTTACTTCCTTTAGAAACTATTGTTGTTTCCCTCACATGAAAAAAAATATAATAATAGAAGTCAACTATCGTCCCCACCTTCAGAGGATGATGCGTTAAATGCACGATTTGAAGTAAATTTCAGCAGTAACTACAGCATAAATGCAACACATACCATCCCATTTTCCTTCCATTTCTAAAAATTTTGAACATTAAGTCAAAAGACGAAAGTTACCTGTGGGTGTAGTTTCACCAACATTTCCTCGATGATTCAAAAAGTAGTGTCTAATCTCGCTGCTGAATTATTTTCTTAAACGCGCAAAATATTACCTAGTTTGTATGTTTATACACAAAGAAAGCAAACCATTGTCAAGCAATGTAAATTCAACTAATACATCTTTTGTTTTTAAAATGTCGACAATAAACGTGTTTCACAAGGCTGTAAAACATGTTATGAAATAGTTTCATTGGAAGAGCTGTTGCTACTAGTTAAGAAGGAAAAAATATACAACAGCCAATTAAAGGTATGCTAATGTTTGACAAATAGTGGTGGAGGAGAACGAGATTATGAAAACTTATACTTAGCATCCCTGTGCCATGATTATGTACAGTATATCAGAACATGAAAGCAGCGTCGCCGTGGTGGAAAATTCACCTTATTACTTACGACAACAGTAAACAATATTTTAAGTACCATAATTTGATGATATATACTTATTTGGCAAAGAAAATAATGAAGATTAAACAATTTTTTCACGATCATATGATGTACAGAAAGGCCATTGGAGACCTTGCGCCGGTCACGCGATTCACTTCCCCAGCCCGCATTGAACGTGTTTTATGACTGGCGGCATTTTATTTCACTTCACTATTATCTTGGACACACTTTAGTTTTCCACGTATTGCTTCCTTTGCTGGACACTTCGTCAGAAATAGTCAGGGTAATCTCGTTGGTTCGGTGGCTAGAGTACTGCCATCATATCCCAAGGTCCCTGATTTGAATCTGAGTCCTGAATCAAAGACTTCATGTGCGGTATTCCGTCGCCATATGGGATTCTAAATTACGATCCCTTTGGCATATTTTGTTAAGAGGAAAAATACGACTCAGTTTCTCTCTATCCTTACTCCATTATCTATGCAGCTCTTTATCATATCGTACCCTGCCTTCAATTGCGCTAATTATATCAGCTGTGGTCACCTCTCCCGACATAACCAACCAATCATTCCAGGAATGAAGTACATTTTGGTGGGCTGTCCATGCATAAATCAAATTTTAGGGAGATATTTGACCGTTATCCATTACTGTGCTGTACTTTTCCTTCAAATTACAATGCTTAATTGATATTTTTCCGTAGGAGATTTTTCTGTGTGTATTCATCTTTGCCAGCTTGTATTCATCTTTGCCATTGAAATTATTCATAAGTTTTTAAAATTTTATTGCTTTTCGTATCTTTGAATATATTTGTCTTTCTTTGCCGGCAGTATCTTATTTTAAAACGAAATTTTATGGCAAGATTTGAAATTCTTAGTTCTAAAATTTAGCTCGGAATATAAAGTGTCCCTTTTTTTTAATTACCAGCTTAGCTGTAATGGAAATATAGTGTATTTAGTCTATTAGATGTTATATATTGACTATTGCTGTCCGTTATTCATATCCAAATGAAATTCCGCGAATAATTTATCAGCTTAAGCTAATTAGTATACGAATACCGAAGCGTGATGACTATTTACTCTAACACTGGCAAGCCCATTTTTGAATAGCATCAATAGAGCGCTAAGTTGCAATTCACTTACGCACATGGATAACTCAGAGGTATTTAATTATGATTTAATGCGCAAAACCCATTTCACGGGAAGCATATTGACTTTTATCAAAATTTTTAAATGAAAACGATCAGAATATTTCCGTGAATACTACTGTAATCCTGTCAACGTTTCGTTCTCTCTGCGATTCCCCGCCTGATTCACTGAACCCCGTATAAACGTCGGGGGTGGTCAAGAGTGTGGGTGCGGGTGTCGATCGGAAATCCACGTCGGTTGGCTACCTGGAATTTGCCGGTCATTATCTTGTCTCGATCGAGTGTTTAGTGGCTTCAACTGAGTCCTTCGTGTGAGGGGAGACCACTTGGGAGCGAGACAGCGGCGGTTCAAGGCCCACCTCTTCCTACACCCATGCACCCACACATGCCAGCAACAACCACCTCATCCCTTCCATGCCAACCAGACACAGCGTGGTAACGACGCACCGCACGACAACATCGCTTCGGTCCACTCCCCCGTGCGACCAACCCCTGCCCCCTGTCCCTCCGCCCTCTCCCGACACTATATTGTAGTATCCACCACCCGCGTCATCGCAGCCATGTATGGCCCCATGTATGGCTCCACGTATAACCCATACATGTGTCCACATATATTTTGCTTACTGCCCATATATGAATCAAATATATGTCTCATATACGGCTACATATAGTTCCTGTATATGGCTAAATATAGTTCCCATACATGGCTACATAATTATAGTTCCCATATATGGCTAAATATATTTCCCATATGTGGCTACATATAGTTTCTATGCATGGCCAAATACATATATATTCCTTGTTTTGTTACATATCTTACCCATATACTGCTCCATATATGGTCAATAGAATCCCTTGTGCCAATTTTTAATAGAATCCATATATTTCTCCATATATTGCGCATAAATGTGAAAGGTATCACTCTAAATATATGTCCGTGAATACTAGTGTGGGATACACTCTGGACACACTTCCTGATTTCCTCCCACATCCACCCCCGCACCCCATCTCATCCAAGGGAGGAGATCACTTCGATCCCCGTACCACCCGCCGCATCTGCACCCCCGCCACCCGGGCCCTATTCCCGGCGGCGCCTTCTTCCTCCTCAAGCGCCAAAGCCAACCCCCGACGGGCGTCGCACCAGTTCCCCATCACTAAATGCGGATATGTGACGTGGGAGAGGGGAGCGCGCGTTGGGCAGTGGAAGACCAGAATGGTCGGACAGGCAGAATGGGGAGAGCGGCGGGAGACACACACCCTTATCTAGAGAGAAGGGGATTGGCTCGGCGGCTCCCTTCTTGCGTCGCCCTACCCCTGCACCCCCCTCGTACGCCCCGTGGCCAGCGGAGAACGTGTGGGAGTCTTGGGGCACGACGAAGTGGAAATCGTTAGCGCCTGCCCCGACCGCTGGCCAGTTAATCTTTCGCCCGACCCCCTCTTTCCTCTCACCTACTCACTCAGTCCCCGGGGAGGGTGCCCTTAGGATCCGGGGCCGTTCTTTGAGGTCGGGGAGGATGAGTCCCATTGGCGATTGATAAGTGGTGGTGTGGGGAAAGAGGGGCTGATTACGAGGAGGGTTGACGCACGGGTTGCTTCGGGTGTCCCTTCTCATCGGTCGCCGTTAAGTCTGGAGTGGAACCATTGGCTAGACAAGATAACACAGGATTTGATGCGTGTTCATTCAGTCTTATTATCTTTGGAATCAGTACAAATGATTTGCTTGGAAATCCATTAATTATTGCTGAAGGGATTTTAGTATATTTTGAAAAACCGTTATCTTTTATTAACTAGGTATTCAGATTGTTTTCAGCCAATTTCCAACATTGCCGAATACGTTTTTTAAAGCCTGCCCTTTGGCAATCCACTCCAACATAATAGGAATGGTTTTCAATATTTGAAATTATTTTTTAAATAACCGGAAATCACCGTGATGGAATTTTTTATTTTATTTGTCTTTTCTTTCATTAGCTAAGCTTATGTTACATCTTTAATAAGCTAAGATTATGTTAAATTTTTTCACGTTTATGCTCATAATCTTATAGTAAAGTTGTTTCATAAGATGAAAATATTTTGTCTGGTGGCATCGTAACTCCAAACAATGGGCCATCCAGATCATTTAACCAGACCCTTGGTACTAGCAGGTGCATAAGCAGGTGCAACGAGATTCCCATTACTCTCTCGTCTTGCACTGATGGGCACTCTAAAGCCAATTACTCCCTTGCCCACTTGGCCGTATTACCGCTCTATCCCCCAATCACATCCGTTTGGCTAATTAAAGTGGGAGAGTTACCGTTATTTCGTGAATTTGTGGTAACTTTCGGACATTTTTGAAAAATTATTTAATAGTCTATATGACTTATATTAGTTTCTAACTAAATTTCCACTTTAATTTTCTATCAGGAGGACTGAATTAGAAGTAATTATTACAACTTGGAGTATTTCTTGTGACACACATAATATCAGGTACACCATTTGACCACGCTGCGGATTTTTGAACAAAAAAAAATCTATAATGATTTTAACGGATGAAAGGTTAAGAAGGAATAAGAGCTAATATATTTATTCTATCATAATATGTACAGCGGCGAGTTATTAGTTGTATTATTGGAAGTATTAAAGCAAATTTTATTTGAACTAAAATGTCATTGCTTAACCCATAATTTCAGAATAGATTTTTCACATAATTGTTGCAAACTTAGTCACAGCTCTTGCAAATTAGTAAGTAACATATTAGTTCATGTTTTCTGTTTCCATCTTAAGAAGCCTTTGACTTAAGTGGTCAAAACGTAAATACTATTTTTAGTAAAGTGTTAGTGAATAGTTATTCGCGTAATACTACCAAATAGTTTTCATTCTTCAGTAAAATCGTCAGAACAATAATATTTCTGCATTATATCCAATGAAATTTATTGGTGAAAGTTTGAAAACTAATGACTGCTGACAATTCAATATGACGACGTTTAAAAGCTCTTGACTCCACCGAGTAATGAGTGCAATGGTTGATTGCTTGCCATTGCCACATTGTATCACCACAAGGAAACGAATGCACGATTGGAGTGTCAGTTTGTTTGAGAGTTTTCACAATTACGGACGGTGCCGTGCTGACTCTCGAAGTGCTCCCATTCGTCTTGGGTAAAGTTTGGGGATATGTAATGACCTCGTCATACGTCATCGCGGACTGAAGAGCGCGACAAGTACAAGTCTATACAATGGAGGGCGGTGTTGAACAGGCTCCCGAAAGTTTCCCCCGACGAGGAATAAATCTCGCTGCTGGAATAAACTTCTCAGAGACCGACGACAGGCGCAAACGCAAGGAAATGGCGGTCGTGCGGGGAGAGTGAGTTAGGGTGAGAGGGAGAGAGGGATGGAGGGAGAGGGGGGTTGGTGGGGGGGGAGATAAGGGTAAGAATATGGGGGTGGGGAGGGGAGGGAAGGGAAGAGGCTGGGAGGAGAAAGGGGGAGGATGGCCGAGTGCGAACTGTTTTGCCTCGCTAATCGAACGCCTCCTGGCGGAAGATAAATGTGGGCCCGCAGTTTGGATTCCCGCTCGCCTATCCTCTCCGTCCTTCGCATTCACATCTCTCTCTCTCCTGCCTCTCTTCTCTTCCATCTCCCATCCTCCGTTCAGAAATCTCTATCCTTACTCTCTAGCGCGATTTTCCTTCTCCATCCCTCCGAATCTTCCACTCACTCCCACCCACTGCCGCGAACACGCAAATAACTGTTGATTCTTCTCCAATTTTGACGTAGACAAACCTTAAAGAATAGTCCACAGTCCAGGAACCAGAACAGAAATGGCGAAATAGAGTTTGCTGAGTGATCCATTGCGACACTATATATTCATGACCAATAACACGATTGGAATAAATATAATTTCATTTTATTAGATATTCGGCTACGAAGCATGGTCTTGAGTTAGTGCCGAAGATGTGCAAAGTGCGGGTGGTGGCCCTGGGTGACTGGCGGCCAATTTTGGTTTTAGTGAATGTTTCCGCGTAGTGCATCTCGCCACTCAAAAGTGCTAACGCGCAGAATTTGGCACCAAACAAATGGAATCTTATAGGTGTGCTCAGTTATGCTAAAACTGAGTAGTATAATATTTGTTGGTGAGAGATAATAAAAATAAAGATATCGATGAAATAGATGAAATATCAAGTAGAAATCCAGGTGCCTGCCTTACTTACCGGGAACCATAGTAAGCAGACAATAGGAAGTACAGGCGCCATCGATCAGTAGCGCTATATCCCTGTAAGAATGGGTGAGGCGGCCACGGTTTCCTCGGAAATTTGAGGCGGCGCGCTGCGATGATACAAGCACCTAGTCGGCCGCTTAATATTAATCATTAGTGGATTCATATGAAACTCTAGGCCGAGTCCCCGTCACCTGGCATTTTTGCCCTTTCCTTTCCGAAAACCTGTAACTCCTTCTCACAATGTTCCTACTTTCATTTGGAGTCCAAACTGAGAGCGCGTGGAATAGATCAACGGGTTGATTGGGACAAGATTGAGACTAGGTAGTAATTTCCTCCACCTAGCCTCCTCTTCAAGTAATCTGAGAAGAATAAAGTTATTGCCACTTTCATAAGCTATGTTACTACATGATAATGACGTGCAATTATCTATAGAAGAAAAAAAAATGAAGTGCATAAAATATATGTACTCGTGTTGGCAATGCGTAAGGGTAAAAGGCTCTCATAAGACAGGTCTTCCGGGTTAACTTCCGCGTGAGCTCATCATTGCAGACAGGTCTACGCGGAAGCCTTCTTTTACTTACAGGCTCCCATCCTTGGCGAAACAGCTTTGCGGAACATCCTGAGTCAATAATTAGTTACACCTTCGGGCAGTGAACAGAACACACAAAAAGGGTGAAATTCGTCATTTGACTTGACCGGGATTCGAACCCGAATCTCCCAATTGACGGTCAGGGGTGTTAGCCAGTTACACCACCAAGCCATCATAATACAATCCGAATTTCAGCGGGGAATTAGTGGGGGTTGATCGTATAAATCCCCGTTTCAATTGGCTCGCCCATCTGACCGTCAATTGGGAGATTCGGATTCGGATCCCGGTCAAGTCAAATGATTTTTTCATGGTGAATTTCACCCTCTTTGGTGCATATCTTTGCACTCGCATGCGAGACTGCGTGCCACATGATTTGTGCAATTGAAATGAGTGAATGGAATATTTCGATGAGAAATAAAGAGAGAAAAAATGAATTTAAATAAAAAATGATGATAATAATTGTAGATAGAAAAAGTAAGCGATGAAAGTGGGATGATTAATGGGGGAGGGAAGGGGAGGAGGAGGAGGAAAGGGTTTCAAAGCAGCACGACCTCAAACAATGGAGGAAGTGTGGACCTGCTAATGTGGCGGGACCAGCCCTCCCCTTCTCAATTACTTTCACCTCGCGTCATCACAAACCCTCGGCCGCTTCTTTCCAAAAACCTTTGCTCTCTCTCTCCGCACCGTTTTCCGTTCCACACTTCCCCTCAGTCCTAACCCCTTCATCTCTCCATGCAGGGGAGAGGGGTGGAGTGGACGTGAACCACAAGGTCGTCCTCGATCCAGGCGGTGGATCAAGATAACGTGAGTTAAATATCGCTACACATTAAATTCAAGGAATTAAATCTCATTATAAAGAAAAAAATATCTAATATTTGTAGTGATACCAAATGTATCCGTCCCCTATTCTTCCATCTTCCGAGATTTTTGCCCAAAAATAAGCCGGTTTTCTTGGAATGGTCCAGAACCATGGTGCACTCCACAGAGAGACAGTATAAAATATTGAGGAAGTTTTGACGCTCAGCTCGCGTCAGAACTGTAATGGTGCGTAGTTGAAATGTTTTCTAAAAAAATAATGTATTTGCTATCAAAATGTATGCCATTTAAACCTTAAAAAAATCCTTCGGTTGATAAAGCATTTTAAACGTCTGGTGTGGATTAAATAAGTCACGTCAATTCCTCAAATATGCATATTTAGTTGATTACTCAGAAATTCAGTCACGAAAACTAAGTGTTTTCATCATTATTATTTCTGAATTGACTTCCTACTTCTTACAACTGCTAACATTTTAGAATGAAATTTGAAAATCTACTCTATTTATTCTAGAAAAAAATATCCCTCAAACTATTTTAAACGTGGGTGCACCTTCTTATACCTATCGCAAGGAAATTTTCCCTTTCTCCGGCTGCTCACTTTCACATCCTCTCCCTCACTCGTGAGACTTGGGATGGCGAGGGGGAGAGGGAGACCAAAGTAGTTGCTGTGAAAATCGAGGCGCTCGTCGATAGCAAGGGTTGCTGTCTCTTAAGGGAGAATTAGTGGACGGCCGAGATGTAGAGAATTATCTTTATTTTATGGGACGAAATGGAGACACTTGAGTACTTTCTTCCTTTTGTCACTTGATAAAGTTACACGTGATGCATTTAAATGCTGGTCGATAGGCGTCAAGGAACTAATGAGGAGGTTAACATTTCTCAAAATAAGTAATCGAGTCCGGCTTCAGAATCCTTCGTCGTAGAATATTTTTGGAATTCGAAGTAGCTTGAATCACACTAAGTGGCAAAGGTAACTTTCGACAAAAAAGACAAGAAAAAAAAGATAAGAAAGAAGTTGCAGAAAAAATGAAGGACTTTTCTTTGACCATCAACCAATAAACCCACATTTGTAAAACACCACGGTAAGGAGAGCGTAAAAACTTGTGAAACCTACAGTCAGAGAAACTTTAGTTATTCCTTACAATATGAAATTACGCATGCGCAAGGAATGCAATGAGAGGAGGGAATGGAAGATGTGGGAGTTCAGGAGGAAGAAGGGGAAGTGCAAGAGAGTGGTTGGACTGGTGATGGGAGTTAGAGTGGGCGGGAGCGAGAGGAATAGTTGGCGGGGAAAGCGAGAGGTGAGAAGACGGGCACCAGAGTGCCTAGTCTGGTGGAAGGAGCTTAGGGATTGAGTGAGTGTGTGGGACTCGGGGGTGGTGGTCTTCTCCGAACCCCAATCCCCCATGGCCGACGGGCCGCGTGTTTTGTAGGTCTGCGACGGGCTGGAGAATGGGTCGGACCCTGTGGAGGGAGACCGGGAGTGTATGGGGATGAAACGGCGGGGGAGTGCTAAGGCCTGGGTCACTGCGTTGTGTGGGGGAGAATGGAGGGTGGCGAGAGCAAGTGGAAGGTCACTCCCACTCCCCGTGCGAATGGGTTTGTGTGGAAGTTAGCGAGAGATTTACTGCGGAGTGAGAATAGCATAGTTTAGGGCGCTGTTTCGGGACAAAAGGGGCTTAGGATAGAGTCCTTGAGGGTTGGATAACGTCTGTTTGCTTTTCTCAAGCAATTATTATCTCTTCTAAATTGTGGAGGGTAGGCTGCGGGAGATGTAGGTGCCAGCGTATCTTATGGCGCTTTGTTTAAAGCACCATAAGAAGCTTCACCTCCCTCTGCTTGAGGGCGGGGAAGAGCAAAAACAGTGCGCTTCGAAAAACACACTCCACAAAGGACGTTGCGCTATGAATTAACTTTTTTTTCAGGCTAATTCCCGAGTGGATGAGGAGGAGGATTTAATATCATTGCTCTTGAAAATGAATTGCTATGAAAATATGGTGACTGGTATCTTAGTTATTTAAAAAAAAAATAAAATTTCCATAGCGACATTGTAATATCACACAAGCTATTTACAATTTGTTTCAGAGCCCATTATCTCATTTTCATGTTTTATTTTAATTTGTCATGCTAACTAAATACACGTTTTCGTAAGAACGTAATATCGCATATTTTGAAAAAATACCTGATTTTCCACATGAGTGTCATGAGTTTCTTCTTTCTAGTAATTATGCTGCTTTCATAATTTAACTCACGGTTTTTGGACTACATAATGTCGTGTATGAATAATTCGTCATCACTTAAAATATTCGGCATTTAAGGCTCAGGAAAGACGTACTGGAAGCTATCCTTAATGAATAAGTAAGTTTTGGTAGTCATTTTAATCTTAAATTACTCTAAAATAATGCGTGTCGAAAGAACCTCACCACAATCTAATACCCACTACGTGGTAACTAATCATGGAGTAGTTAAGTTGAAACGCAAATTACTAAAATAATTCGAGAGGAAAATTACGACGGACTATGTCTTTACTATCATTCTGTTTTATAGAAGGTGTTACTTTTTTGTATAGGAAAAATGATTATTTTCTTTAAGTTTTCGGCCTAGTTACCAGTTTTGAAAATGAACATTTAAGTTAAACAACTCTGCTACTTTTCTCAATAATACGGTTCGATAAAAACGGGATGACAAAGGAACGCAATATTAAGTTTTGTTGCAAAAAAATAGACCTCATTGTAATTAAATATTTATTAAATTCTTGATATTTAAATTTGTTTTTGAATATTTATATGTTCGTTACAAAAATTCAAGTCAGATATTACCTTGTGATTGTGAGTTATTTCAAATGTTGGTTACGACTGAATTTGTAATATCTACGTAAGCGTTCTTAATTCTACTGCATGGTTTAATTTTTTGTCAAACGTTTCTTTCGTGGGGCTAACTGCACGAAGAAATGTCATAATGTTTGCACTTTTATTAATTTTAAATTCTTTCATAACACCGTGAATTATGCGAATAAATAATAGAAAAGTGTTACGTGCAATGAAGTGAAAACAATGTCAATTTAAACATTTTCTACTAATTGATGAATGAAATACGAAGCCCTAATAATTAAGATGATTTATGAAATACTGTTTACTTCAATCAATGGGCTTAAAGAAAAAACTTCTCCAATGCAGTTAGCTGGAGAAATAAAGGGTGTTGTGACTGAATCTATAGTTTACATGTTCTTGCATTTCCCTAAATGTAGTTCATGCTAATGCCAATCAGTTTTTCTAAACGCGTTGATGGTGATGATTTGTAGGACTTCGATAGTAGTAGTCGGTAGAAATTTTTATCATTAAAGTTAATAATGGAATCAAGGGTCGTAAGTATGAATATTATCGGTGTAGCAATTTCTTCCAACATATAATCAAATCAAGAAGAAATTTCCATAGAAGTTTTTCACTGCTTAGGCTACAGAATGTGTTTCCAAACCTACTTCCTTATCGTCATCGCGAGGCCGAGAATTGCTGCAGAGGGAAGTAGAAAGGTGACCGGTGCTATACGTCTCCTTGAGCGGTCTTTCAAACGCGCCATCGAAAGGTTTTTCCTCATCCGAGAAAACTTCTCCCTGGCTCGCGATTGGATGGTTGTGTGTGAGCGACGCCAACCGGCATGGCTGCCAGATCCAGCCCTCCAGTTTGAAGTCGGAGACGCCGATCCGAATTCAAACACACTCTTCGACGAACAGTCTTCATAGCGAGCTCGACGAGTGAGAACGATACCTGTCGAACGAAAAAAACGTACACGATAGTGAAAGGGGTATTGGGTGGGTGGAAGGAAACGAGGAGGCGTGAGGAGGGGATTCAGAGAGCTGAGATGTAGAGGAGTAAGGAGCAAGGGGAGAAGGGGGAAGGGTTGGCGGGGGGAGGATTTGGGGGGGGGAGGGGTTAGAGGTTGGGAGGGTGTCCGGATGGAGTGGCGAAGATACGTGAGGTTCGCGAGTTTGGCGTGCTTTTGGTCTTCCCCGGAAAGGAGGATTTTTTCGTATTTCGAGTTTCAAGAGTTTCTCGTGCGATTGGAGGATTCGGAGGATGTTAGAGGGGAATGAGAGAGGGAGATATATTTAGGAATGAGATGAAGGCGTGAGGGAGGGAAGGAGAGCATAGCTGGCGAGATATATTCCGTATTTTTCTGCAGAAAGCAAACGCGAGAGCAGTGCAGATTTGTTTCCGGCTAAGAAGCAACGTATAAGGAGGGATTCATTACCTTAGTGATATAAAAGGGATTGTGATTAAGGTATTACATAGGTTTAAAACTTTACTCCAGTTATTCACTTGCGTAATTTTATTTTGCTACTATTTGTTTCACCTTCTCCAATTCTGAGTTTTTAGTGGGAACCTTAATTTAAAAAAAATATGTTGATTTTATCCTTTGAACGACATCTAGTTCAATCATCTAGTCATTTATGGGACTTAAAATCTGCTTCCGTTTTCATTCAGCTCATAACATACATGGTTGATTGACATAAATGTTGAGAAATATTTGCCTTTATTGAGCTTTATTGAGAACGCTTTGTGCAGCCATCAGGTTCACGCACCTGTGCAAATAATATGCTCTAAGGAAAAACCTAATATAAAAACATTCTAGTATCTACACTATAGCATTATTTAAGGATTCTAAATTTTATTGGTAAACGAAGAAAGTAGTCACAAAAATGTTTTCTGTCGGTAAATATTCAATGCAAAAGCTCAATGTTACTTCATGAAATGAAATGAAAACACGATAAAATTACTCTCCGCTTAATTAGTGCCTATTGTGTCCTCATCTTTAAAGATTCGTAACGGCTAGACTGATAAAGCTCCATTGCTGTTAAATAAGAGAGCCTTTTGGCATTTAGGGACATTAATTTTCCCCGAACAGCATAAGAGTGAAGAACCCAATTTCGTCTGATGAGAAAACTAGAAGATTAATTGAAAAATCATTGTAGACAATGCGTCGTATTGCTTAGAAAATTCTCACATACGTCATCAAGTTAGTTTTCACGAGAAATGTCTTTTCTTAAATTTATATTTCTGTGATATTATATGATTCGGTCTTGCATTAGAAGTAAATGACTTTGGATTGTCCAGCTAGCTGCATATTTCAGTCACATGCTAGAATTCCCGTGCTTATGATGAAGAAGTGAAATTAAATTATACCGATCTACATTCCGATAATCCGATAATCTCTGAAGAAAGAACATATTATGTATTACTTCATATTCTAGTACGTGTACTTAATAATTACTTTGAATATCCGAACAGATTAAACCATATTATCCTATTGTTTAATATGAAACTTTTGATGTTTTATAATTTATTTGGGGCTTTTAACAAACAAATAATGCACTTTTAAATTATCCTCGGTGAATGGTTTAATGATTGCCACACATATAGTTGAACAAATGCAATGATCTCTTTAAAGTAGATTGTTTGTAATTCAATTATACCGAGGAAGTCTTTTCCTCTTAAAAGGCCATTACTTTTTATATGCTCACAGTCTCTTGGATTAGAGTACTTGAAGGTTTTGACGCAGCGAGGACTCGGGAAAGAAATTATTAAAATGTAGGCAGCGATGCCGTTCAAATCGCAATGGAAGGAGACATCGCAGGGGGGAATAGAAGGATGCGCTTTGGATAATGGAGTAGGCAAGGGGAGAAATGGGTGGCTGCATTTGTTGTGAGCGCTTAAAATGTGAGATTGTGGTACAAGGAGTGTGGTAGGAGGGGAAAGGAGAGAAATGCGAGGTGAAAGGAGATGGATGACGGGAGAGTGGGAGAGATTGAGAGAAAGGTCTCGTCCTCGAGTGATGGAGGTGGTTTGCGACGCTTCAAGGGGGAGGAGGTGTTGAATGAGAGGAGGGCGGCCGGGTGAAGGGGGCGTGGAGAGGGGGCGCAGCAGGAGGAGGACGGACAAAAGTGCCGTTGGGAGGGAAAGTAATCCACCCCGCGAGGGAGGAAGGGCGAATGTGTGAGTGGAGGGGGAGGGAAAGGTGTGAAGAGTGTATGGGAGATGTCGGTGGAGGAGGAGGGGGGGGGGCTGAGAAGGGAGGGGGGCTGAAAAGATGGGGAATGAAGAGAGCAAGAGCAGTCCGTGCGAGCTGCAGCTGCTTTGTTTCGCAAGACGATTTCGAAACGAAAACACTTCTCATCCCTCAACGGTGAGAGGCTTAAACGTGCATCTGGATTCAGAAAAATAAATTCTGAAGGTGTCTGTGAATTTACCACAATTTTGGAGGAAAGTATTGGAAAGAAGGAGAATACAGTGTAGAGGAACGTAGATGGCAACTTTCATTCATCCATTGCGATATAGAAGAACTCTATTCCTGGTTGGATTATAAACCTCGGTAATATTAAACTTGCTTTGATATCTACACATGTCATAACCTCTAAGGTCATGAAGGACAAAATTTAAAATTTTGATTCTCTTAAAACATTATGATGAGCGTTCTGGCAATTCTTTGATCCAAAAATACAAGATTTCAAAAAATAAAATTTAGCATATGGAGTTAAGCTATTATTGAAGCTTCGAGGGTTGGCGAGTTGACTTTATGGAATGTAGACTCAATAGCTCTATAAATTTCAAAAATCCCGCACAATTTTAGCTCTAATAATCTCCTCGTTATTTTTTTTGGAGGGATGAGGAGGGATGGGAAGTCTTGAAAGAAAAGGAGAATCCTTGGAAATGACAAGAGGACGTCCAAACCGGTCGAGGTCTTGTGAAATGAAATATTGTGGAAATTGTAAAGTTCATTTATATAACTTAAAACTGAACGTCATTAAAGATGCTGGGAACGCAATTGCACTGCCAGAAGATATTCTATAAGACAGGTCACTTTCTTCTCTCTCATTCAATCAATCAATCAATTTATTATCGTGGGCCATTTGGCCCATGAGATAATTTACAGTTGCACTACAACTCAGTAAAAATCATTTGACAGAGGTACAAAGAAAAAAACACTACAGCAAGACTCAGTAAATGCAAAAAAAATAAAGGAGAAAAAAAAGGAAAAAAAAACAAAATATAAATCTATACAAGCATATACATACATACAATTGCATCCCGAGTGTGGATACCCGGGTATCTAGCCACACAACATTTACAGACATATTAAATACATTGGTAACAGTATCACTATTTATTCAAAGGAAAATATTTAGGTATAACAGAAAAACGTAGCACCAATAGAAAATTATATCATGAATACAGAATATATTCTCCCCTCATCACATCAGTAATCAATCACGTCAGCATGGTTAGTTACACTGGGAATTTCCATGAACTATCATGAAACAACTTATATACTTTAGTCTTAAATACATGTATTGATGGCAAGTTTCTTATTTCTATCGGTAGTGAGTTCCATATTCTGGCAGCTGTAACCATGAATGATTTATTGAGGTGAGATGTTCTATGGTGGGGGATATGAATGTCAAAATTATGATTTCTAGTGGGTATGAAATGAATATTTCTTTTCCAAATAAATCTTTCGTACAGATAAGGCAGGTTACCAGAAGAAAGTATTTTGAATGTGAGGCAGGTGAGATGATAAAGGCGACGTTGTTTGAATTTCATCCAGTTTAGGCGGGCATACGAGCTACTCATTCGATCCCACGTTGAAGGTTAAAAGGATTTTCGCCTCTGAGGTGACACCTTACAGGTAAATGTTTCCCTATTTATGCATTTCATTTTATAGGTTCTCTATTTTTGTACAGAACTTACGAAGGTGTATACGAAAAAATTAGAAAAAAATGACCACGGCCAAACTACAATATCTGTTCACTTTATGTGAGAATATCTAAGCGTTTGCAAGCCAAAATACAAAATGAGAAGGAATAACGATGTTGGTGCCATGATTTCCAACTTACTTCTTAACAGTCAGAAAGATTGAACAAGGGTGATTTAAGCTAGAGAGTTTTTATTTAAAAATAAGTATATTTTCCCCACTCTACCTCATGTATTAATGGGTTCTGCATAATGCTCGAGTATTTGTTATTGAATTTCGTTTTGTTCATTTTGCCACTGCGTCTTAAGAGTTCCTGCAATTTGTGCAACTTGAACTTAACTTAACATGCAGCCAATTTGGAAACATTTGAATGTAGGCGGTAGATGTAAAACAATCATATGCTTATGATTCTCTTTTCTTTATGTTCTCTATTGATTCTTTGGTACATCGAATATCCAATCTGTTTTGCTGCCAGGAGTCACCGTTAACTATTTTTTACAGGATTTTTCAGCATTTTAAAGTATAGATCATGAGTCAAGAGACGAATTGCAGAGTGATAAGGGAGGGACAGTGCTGGAGAAGGAGCAATACCTACATGAGGGACGATGGGGGAATGGGAATGTGGGGGAGTAATGCAGACGAATTTATCTCTTATCTAATGTGTGCATGTATTCGTTGCGCTGCATGGGAGCTTTGCGTAGCCGTGTGGGGGAAGTTACATCGGGAAGGGTAGGCTCTGGGTGTATTTGAGAGGGCGCGGCAGTGAGAAAGAGGAATGAGGCATAAAAACGAAAAACAAGGAATGAGCGATAACAGCGGTTGCCCTGGGCAATATATGAACCGGCAGCGTCGCGCCGTGCGTGCCGAACTGGGGCGGGAGGATGGTGAAAGAAGGAAGGAGAGTTGAACGTCAACATGGTAGGGGAGAGAGATGGAGCAGGGACTCGTAACAGAGATAGCTGGGAGGACTGCACGGATAAGGGTTTGATTGAATAAAGGAATGAGAGAGGTGGAGAAAAAGAGAGAGGGTAATGAAGAAGATGAAAGCGGGCCTCGCCATGCATGGAGGCGGCGGGTGAATGAATCATATCGGTGACGAGAAATCAAGCCACGGCGGCTTATCGTGTTTGAGGCCGTCCAACCAGCAAGCATTCCGCCGTAGTGGGGTACCTCTAAAAACGTGAATGCTCCGCAGGGTTACCACAGTTGTAAAAATGGCAATGAATGATGAAACGCCAAATCTCACGAGCGTATTTTTCCGTGTGCATGCGATATCCTGCAATTGAGGATAAGATAGTTATTACCGCAACCTTAGTTAGCTAACAGATATACTGATTAGGTCCATTTAATATATTTTCTGTAAAAAGCATGGGATTTATTACCACTTGCCGTATGAGCTAGATGATGTCATTTGACGACTGGTATGTAGCTTACGCCATCTGTACGTTTCCAATTCACCAACATCATGCTTTAGTTAAATATGTCGTAAACTGCTTCCGGAAACTGACAAAATGCCGTCGATTTCTCAGTCCATTAGGATTTCAATATGGAATAGTACGTAGACAATTTCAGTACTCCTATCAACGGATGATAAACCAGACGATTATGATTTTGATGCAGCTCCATGTCAAAGCCAGGTGAATTCTTAACCCTCTATCTTGCGGATGTGAAGAAATATGTTTATAAAATAGTTACCCTGAGTGGCGTAATTGATCTCATACTGCTCATAAATAAGTTATGATAATTCTATGCCTTTAAATAGTGGAATTAATAGAAACAATGAGCGTATGTTAGTAGATATTACAAAGGTAAAGATTATTTAGAGCAGCGGTGCACTGCTAAAGAAGAAGCAAGGAAAGAAATAGTTTATTGAACTCTCAGGACATCTAAAACGTTAAACGACATTTACCAAACATGTGAATTTTTACAAGCTTTTTTTTGTAAATTTTTTCCGTTTTGGGTACAGTTAGAAATAGTTTCCCTCTACTACTCTTTTGAATGTTTTTATACCCCCCAGAATGTCGCGCGCAGATTTCGAGTGTGGGAAAAGCAATGCGGTCCTCGCTTGGGATTTATTTTCTCACCGTTTCCCTTTCTTTTTCCCTCCCTTTCTCTCCACCTCTTCCTTATCTATCTCCTCCTTCCCTCGCCCCTCCCGCTCCCCTTTTTGGTCTCACCAGGCGAGCCGTCATTGCCAAGTCCCTAATCGAAGGGGAGGAGGAGGAGGAAGACGCATGGTGTTGTTCCAAACTGAATCTGGAGTCCTTTCTCTGCCGCTCTCTCGCATTCCAAACCAATACCTCCGCCTCCACCTCCCTCTCTCCACCCCCTCCACCTCCCTCTCCCCATTGCCTTGACACGTCCTGCCCATCCCACCTTCCTCCCTTTCCTCCCCCTTTACATCTCCTCCTTCCCCACCCTCACACCTTTTCCCCACCCAACGCACCTTTCCCGACCAAACTCAAACTTTCCTCCGCCTCGTCCTTCTCCCCGCACAGAACCTCTTTATCTCCCTCTTTCTCTCTCTCAGCGCATTCCTCCACTCATCGCTGACCCATACACTCACCATTCTCCCGCTTCTAACCTCGCGCGTCTTACACGATCCTCCTTTTTCCAGCCTTAACAAAATTTTCTCACCTCCTCCTAATCTCTCTCCCTTTCCCCCTTGTCCCTCGTCCGCATTCTTCTACCTCTCCCGAAACTATTCCCACCACTCTGCCATCCACGCCCTCCTCTCCTTACTTCAACATTCTCACTCGGACCCGCAGACCTGATCCCCTTCCTTTTTGCAAACCGCGCCCTCCGAGCACTCTCTCAACACCCCCGACCAATCGCCTCGCTTCCATCCCTTTGTTCTCTCTTCGACCCCGACACCCTTGCTCTCTCCAGCCCCTTCTCTTCAGCCACTCCTCTTTACCCTTTTTCCTAAGGCGGGAAGAACTAAGTACGCAGCGCCGCGAACGGCCTCCGATGGAGAACTGGTGCGGGCGGTTTTGGATTGGCTTCTTGAGGGAGGGGTGCCGGGGTTAGCGGCGGATGTAAGGGTTTGGTGGCGGGGTGCGCGGCACAGAGAAGGGTTTAGATGGTGAAGATGGGGGTGCGGGGGAAGTGGGAAGGCTTGAGGAGAAAGGGGGCAGTGTGGGGGGAGGGAAGGGAAGAGGGGATTTTTGGGAAGTAGGCTGCGGTCCCAGAAAAGTATTTATTGGTAACACAAGCACGAACACGGCGGTGGTTAAGGGAGTGTGGTAGCCGAGTGGAGAGGGTGGGGAGTGGTGTGTGCTTTGGGGGTTTAGGTGGGGAGGGGAAGGGTCTGGAGAGAGGGGGGGGGAGTGAGGCGGGGGGAGGGCGAGCGAGCGAGGATAACAGATATGAAAGGATGGCGGAGTTAGGAGGAGGCGCTTTCGAAGTCCACGCGTGGGGGCGCGTAGGAAGGGATTTCTGGGGAAAAGTATGTGGGGCGAGAAAGGGGCGTTGGGGGGGGGGGGGGGGGGGGGTTGGAAGGGGGAGGGAGTGGAAGAGAGGTGACCGGGTGCGACGGGGAAATGGGATTGGATGAGAAAGCGGCAGAAAGAGGGAGTTAGGCTGAGGGAAAGCGAGAAGAATAGGAAGAACGAGGGAAGGGGAGGTTTGGTTGGGTGGTACGATAGGACGCTGGTCAAGGAAGGGATGCAATGAAGCGGGGGGGGGGTAATTTAGCGGAAAGGGGGGTCGTGGGTGTATGTGGAGGGCAGTAGAAGGAGGGAGAAAGAGGAGGGAGAAGGAGCCGAGGGGGAAACGGAAGAGGAATAGATAAATGGGAGAGAGAGAGAGAGGGCTCCCTTCCTCCCCCTATGTTTTTGGGTGAGGTCTAAGGGAAGGTTTTCGGGAGGTTACGGGGCCAGAGGAAGGAGTTTGTGGGAAAAGATGAATTAAAGGGGAGATTTTGCACGGAATTTGCAAATGGGAGAGAAGGAGTGAAATGCAAAAGAGCGGGAAACAAGAGGAAGAAATAGAGGGAGAGAGAAAGACCGAGGAAATGAATTGGACGGATGGTGCGGGCGTGGATTGCATTTGTCGTCATTTCATTCGCATGCAAGCAGGTTGCGTATGAAAGGAAAGCGATGCGAGGAAGGATTTCGACAATTTGAGGTGCGTATTTCAAGTTTGAGCTGCACACACATGAGAATATGTGTTATTTATTTTTGGTAGAGAATTGCTACTATATTGAGACTAGCGGTATTAATTTCTCTTCATATTTTCAGTAAATTAAAAGAGACATGCTCTAGAAACCGAAACGGAGGACCTATATTAAGCATTAGGAAAACTCAAATAAATCCTTGATAACCGAAAATTCCTTTTTATGTATATCATTGGTAGGATGAATATTTCTTTCGCAAATTATACTTGAGGACTGAGATTATATTTATGGCATGCAAAGTTAAGTCCTTTGCATTCTTTGGAAAGCATAACTTTCGTTTCGCTGAGTGAACACATGTCCCTGTGACATGCAAAACTGGTGTGAAACTCCCAAACAGTTGGTTTTATATTCTGTCCCAAAGCTTATTCTCAATAGAAAAATTTTGCTCTAATTAGTTTTTTACCGTGATGATTTTTGCTGATTCAGGTCAACTTATCCTAAAAATCCTGACCAAAAACCTGAGAATAAATTTATCGGAATAAAATAGTTTTTTTTCAAGAACTCTTCTGCTATCCTGTTCCTATTGTTTTTAAATATATTATAACTCTTTGTTAATCAACAAATCATCATTAGTCGTTCAATTCTAATATTGACTGACTGTAACAATCCATTCTTCATTATCTAATGCTTGTTCTCTTACTCCCTGGTAGTTCTTATTATATTTCCTTCCTCTTTATTTGGTCTATTTATTTATCGCTTGGCATTCCTATTGAGACTTCTCTCCATTTTTTCTTCAATTATATTCCTCTGAAACCCGTTATGCATCTGTGTTTTTACCAATCCATATGGTTATTCTTTTCTATATAGTGGTAATTATGGTCCTGTCCTTTTCTACTCTTATGAATACTTCTTCATCTTCCTTCATCTTTTATCTGTCTATTTCATCTTCAGCATTCTCCTCCAGCACCAGATATTGAAAGATACTAATTATTTCTGGTCTGGTTTCCTAATGGTCCACGTTTCCGAGCCATAGAGCACCAACGCTCCACAAAAATGCTTCCACATACGGTTTTTTATAACAGTAGTTGTCTTTTCATCATGGACTCTGAATTGGATTGGGCTATTCTAAGCTTGATGTCCATTGTACATCTTTCGTCTCACGTGACGGTGCTTTCGAGGTAGGGGAAGGATTCCACTTGCTCAAATCTCTCTTCTCTTGGCGTGACTTCTGTATGTAGTTTCTCTCTTCCGCATTTTTCTTCTAACTAGGGTTTTGATCTAATTCTTATTCATTTTCATGTTATATTCTTGAAACACATGGTCTATTTTGTTCAGTGATCTATGAATACCATTAATATTTTCTGCTAATACTGCGATGTCATTTGCGAAGCGTAGCATGATTATTTCTGCACCGTTAACCGGGTAAGTTCGCGGGTAGGTTAACAAAATGGAAATTATTCGGTGAGTACATAATAGAGTATCATTAAATAACTTTTCAATGTAATGGAGTTTTACCCTTATAATATGGGACAGCATTATCACTTTAGATATTTGTTAAAACTATGTCTAAATCAGTCAACGCACACCCGAGATATTGTTTGACTTCGGTATTTTATGTAGGATGACGAACTAAGTTGAACCATGTTAATTCTTTTTTTAAGTCAGCCTGATTTTCTCAAACGCCTTAAGACTTCCAGGCGCTTCAGAAAAATTTAATGAACTGTAAATAGATTATTACAATTATTTTTGCGTAATAAGTATCGCTTAATATGCTTTTAAATAATATAAAGTCCTTAATTTTTGCTGTAAATACTAAAAACGTATTTTTTTAAGATCCATCTGCCAAATGACTGCAAGTTAAGTGAAAATTGATAATTAATATAATTAATTACATTTTTTGACAATAAAGATCAATGAATTCAATGCATAGGATGTATTAGTATTACGGACTCGAAGAATAGCACCAGCATGCCAATATCCTTGAATGCAGGCTTATTATATGGGGAACGTTATGAAATGATAAATTAATATAAGGAGAGATGGAATAATAGGGAATGGAATGGAACGAAAATGTTAGGCGCTTACCGTCTGTCACGTCATTATTCCTGTCTCTCGTCTACCTCACATTTAAATGCTGCTGGTTTACTTCTGAAGGACCATCCCTACAGTGGCCCAAAATGCAAGTGAACTCATGATTTGTGCCGTTACTGTTTATTCGCGTGATATAGGTGCACCAGCTGCCACCTGCAAAGGCTTATGTTACCAAGAAAAAAAAGCGTTTCTTTTCTAGGCTTAATACTTGGCTTAGATAACGTAGAAAATGCCACAGGAAAAAATCGGCCTGGATATGAGTACGTATACGTAGATAAACCATCAAAGAAGAGAAAAAAGTTTAATTAATTTTTACGCATCAAATGTACAAAAACTATGTGCGCCAATTGGTAATACGTTAATGAAAAAGATGAACGAAAATTGGATAATGAAGTAGTTTAAAATGAATTAAGAGATCAATTATATCATTCCCGTGGTGAATTTCTCAAAAGACCCTTTTACAAAATTTGATGCACGGAAATTTCGAGAACGCCAGCACAGAATTAGAGCAGAGGCTATTTCCCATCTGTCGTTTATGCATCTGCTAATCCATTTTCGCAATTCACCGTTTTACATGACGCAATTTTCAATGTACATCCATGAATACACCAGAAGTTCCTCGTGCATAGTGTCCCTTTAGAAAAGTACTTATTCATTCTAATATTCTTACTTGCATATTATCCGCATCATTTACCATTTAATTCAGTGCGGTGTGCTCAATGAAGTTGCCAAAGTCACTCTCATCCGTCTTCGTCTATATACTTATTCGAAGCTTCCCATCCAGAGGACGCAACCTTGTCCCCTGTTACCCCTGGGATAATATATCCCCCTCTATTTCCAAGATCGCTCAGAGGAACTGATATGTCCAAAAGGAGTGCGAGAAGATACCACGAGAAAGCTATGCTTCCCCTTTCAAAACCGTTTTCGAAACTTTTCTCACTCCCAGCGACCCGAAAAAAAGATACACTGACTACCTTATCCTTCCCAACCGAAAAAGTTTTCCCGGTTCTCCCACTTTCCACGTTGCCCTCCTCCTTCACCTGTACACCTTGTCTCTTCTTCTTCTTTCCACCCCCTCGCACTCTCCCACCCCATTCGCAAACCATTGCCTTGACTTTCTCCTTCCTCCTCCAAGTCCCCTCTCCACTTTTTCCGCCTCTTCTCCGGTCCTCCCGCATATAAAATTACCTCCCGCTCACCACCCCCCCCCACAACCTCCAAAAACCACCCCTCCCCTCCCTCCTACCTTACTTAATTTTTCCTTTCCCTCTCTTCCCGAAACCTCGCCTCCGGGGCTCCTCGTAATTCGAGGAGTGCTTTCCCCACTCTCGCCCATTCGCTGATTTCCTCAACCTTTCTCCCTTTATCCGACCCACTTTCCTAAATCTCTTCATGGGCCCATCGGCCAATGTGCCTCGCCATAATATCCAATCTCTCCCACTTCAACTTTCGCCTCCATGCGCTTCTTTCCTTCCCCTCCTCTTTTCCCTTCCTCACCCTGCCTCACCTCCCCCTCCGACTACCCTCCCACATTCACCCCTCCCTCCCCCTCTCTCCCCCACCCACTCCGCGCCATATCCTTTTCATTTCCGCAGTGCGGTCAGCGGGGGCGGGTGGTGGGGGAGGTAGGGGAGGAGGAGGGGCAGGGGAGGTGGGTGGGGCGAGAAGGGGACGGGATGAGATGAGGGCTAGCTAGCCTGCCCGCGAAACCATTTCAAAAGGGCGAATCAAAGAGAGGAGGTGAGGTGAATCTCCCAACACCTCCCACTTCCCACCAGATCCTAGATCCACTTTGTTGCTCCACGAAGCATCTCCAACCCCTCCGGCGTGTGTACGTCTACATAGTTCCTCTCTCTTTCCCGTAAATGGAGCGTAGTAGGCAGAGAGAATGAGAGAAAGCACGCTCCTTTCATGATTGCTCGATGAACCAGTTGTTCCTGAATGCCTACTCTCCTGGGTGCCCTGGATGTGATATTTTTCTGTACGGTTGCGAGGGACGGAGTGCTCGTGTAAATTTAATATTGAGTTCTTTCATGCGGAATGCAGCGAGGATGATTTCCATTCCCCGAATACTGTCCGGAACTACAGCAAATTCCTCATTTTTCCGGTGAAAATTCCGCGGAGATTGAAAGGCAAAGATAATAAGCCGTTGTTATGAGCTGGGGTTAAACACCAAGAGGATGTAAGAGATCCGTTGTTATCGAATTCATGCAGGAAGTTTGTTGACTTTTGGGCCTTAGTCCGCGTGCTAGGATGTAACGGCGTATCCAACCCTTTTGTCTGAAATGGAAGAGCTGGAAGTGGCGAGAGTGTTATTATTAAGGATCGTGAAGTTTGCAGGAGAGGCTGAGAGGGGGAGTGAAGGGCGATGTAACGGGGATGTAACGAGAATGTAGTATCCGGAGAATGGCTTTTAATGAGGGGGAAGGTCACGTGATTCCAGGGCTCCCCCTCGGCCCGAAAAGAGGCAGGCCGGAGCGATCAGCTGCGCGCACCGGAATACCAAGAGGCGGAAGATGTGGATATGGAGGTGGCAGGGGGTGTGCTGTGGGATGAAGGGCGCCGCTCCAGGGGAAGTGGCGCCCGAGAGGAAAGTTTCCCCCGGGTGGGACGCCATCGTCTTCGAAGAGTGCAAAAAGAATGAAAGTCTAAGGGATGCGTGCGTGGAGGCGAAGGCAGCGCCAAAGGAGGGAAGTAAACGCCGATACGAAACAATTAAGGCAACTACGTGCTTCCTATTTCGATGAAATAACTTGATACATTTCGTTCTCTTCTTCCTTCCTAGTTGTTTTGAACGTGATTTATGTTGGGAATCCTATTTGGCCCCGCATTATGCCCAGCGAGACAAGTAAAATATTCGGGTTACATAAGTTTTTGGGTTCATAAGAGTAGTGAAAGTTATCCCAAAGCTTATTTATAGCTCTCACTGTTGACTACATGATAATATTGAGTGGTAATCCATGTGGACAAATCGCTTTTTTTGGTGCTAACAATTAGTAGAGATCTTTAATTTTTTTATCTTATAATCAATCAATATTTTCATTACTTTTGATTAAAACATTGTTTGCGCATTTAATCCAGAAAAAGTGGTTATGATGTTTAAAATCAGGGTAATTAGAAGTATAACACCGAAGTTATCGTATATGCATATTATTTTACTTCCTTCATTCTTTCAAGAGTCAGTGTAAAATTTGTTTTTATTAGCTGCTTATAAATGACGACACCTTGAAAATTGAAATTGAAAATTGCATTGCAAAAACATAATTGAAAATTATTGAAGGACTCAAGATTTCTAACATTGTCTGAACAAACACTGAATCAAGTTCCATCTGTATGGTGCTAGTTTCAGCCTCAAATTTCACGGCTAAGTTAGTTATCATTTAAAAAGCCCTTGAATAGGAGTTCTGAAATGTGTTGGGGAAATAAAGAGAAAATGTGGATTTTATTGCGAGGTTTACCAGAGTAAACATTGTGCGCAACCATATCTATGAAATATATCCTTTTTTTATGGATCCATTCCATAATTTCTTTTTATCTGCATTGAGGATTAATGGAGATTTTTAAAATTTCTTTAAGTCACCATAATAGGTAGCTATGAAATGATTTAAATAGCGCATCTGTGTGTGCATTACAATAATACCATATCTATGAAAAAGATAACGCTCCGCAATTATTTTAGCAAATTAATTTGTTAATGATTTAGGCAGCAAACCGTGAGTTTTTACATCAGTTATTGAAATATTTCTTAGAAATAAACTTTGATGTAGCAATATACCGGCATTTAAAGGCATATTATTGCATCAACTGATCTTTGCCAAATACCGTGCCGAATGAGAAACAAAATTTAGAGAATATGTTTATTTAAATTACGATAATTCCTTAATTCATGAGGAGTAATACAACTTAGATAACAACATTACGGAAATATTTCTTTGATCTTGTGGAAGTTAATGCTTTTACCTTACCTGTCACAACTCAAAGGGTTGTCTGAATTCATTGAAAGAAGGGAACTCGGGATGAAAACTATTGTAAGATAAGATTAGAGAAAAGAATGAAAGTAAAATACTAATCAATGAGTTATGATCGCATTCAAAATTTTCCCAGACATCTCGAGGTATGTACAAATATGAAAAACCAATAAAATTATTGAAATATGATCAACAATTTCCACTTGCGTGCATAAGCAATGATAATGTGTTTGACAAACGGGAGTCGGTGAAAAATGGACTCACAAAAATACCGAATTCGTGTTCTATCAGTCCTTATGCTCGTACAAGCGCCTAACGTGTAGGCAACCTCACAACGTTTATGAGTTGCGAATTGCGTTTTTCTAGGCGATTATAGAGGTATGTATTATAGACTTCCAGCTCTATTTACTCGGTTTCCTAGTTTTCCTATGCTAGTAACATTCGTACATCTCCGCTCTATATCCTTCCAATTCTCGACCCTGTTTATATTTACTCAAATATTCTCACTTTAGAAAAGCCTGGCGAATTTTTAGCTACAAAACTCCAACTAAGTTTTACACTTGGCTATGAATACTTCCACTTCTCGTGACATCCAAAATCGAGAATCGTATTCTCTTGAATTATCATGAAGTTAACGAATTATGTTTGGTCTGTTTGATCGATTATGCTCGTTTCCGAAAGCAGCGCAAGGCAATTAACCTTTCTCTGCTGGATGCAGTCTTTGTAAATAGTTAATAGCATATGATTTAATGGAAAATATAAGTAACAATTCAAATATAATTGATACAAAATTTAATAATGTCATAAAAATTAGCAAAATACACTTAGTAAAATAATAGGGAGAGATTTTATGGAACATGGATTCTTTAATCGGATATTTTATTGGCTACCAGACCATTCTGTCGTATGATTAATACGTTTTTGTTTTGATGGAAGAAAATGAATTGAATAAAAGATTAAATATTCACATCAACCCCCTTTACTTATCAGAGTAAATTACTCCTCATAAAACCTTTGGAATGATAGATAGATATTAAAACGCCGATATTTGTGTAAGTGTTGCATTGCGCTGTCTTATAATTGGACATACCAAACAACTTGAGAAATCTTAAATTCATTTTTTCATGAGTTTTTATGCATAACTTCACGCCTTTCGTCCTTTATTTGTTAAATTACCGTTTTTAAACTCTCATGTGCTCATAAGACATTGTGAAAGCTTCTTATAAGGCTGCACATTAGAAAATGCATTCTTTTGGTGACTGAAGGAATTTCTCTGGCCATAAATATACCGTCGCTTTTACTTCTCTAAGTTAGTATTAGATGTATGCCTAAAATTTTAATGTGCGACCAACGTTCTTTTATTTTTGGGGGCATCCAGGTGTAAACTCACGTATTTTAAGGTAGTTTTGGAAATTTTTTTCTGAAAAAACGAATGCATGAATTTAAAAACGGTTTCTGTCCTTCATTAATGGTTCTTAAGGGGGATCTTTGCCGGTGGAAGCGTGTCGCTATTCCGTCCATGAGCCGCGTTGCGTCTCGTCGCCGAACTGTTTGCGTCCAATGCAATACCCTGATGGTGGACATGCCACAGCCTATGCCAGGCATCTGGAAAATACTACCAAATTAAATTTTACTTTAAATCAACCTAGTTTTCGTCTGAACCTCGGAATAATCTGAGGAAAACTTTTTAAGGGGTCTATGGAGGCTTAAACTTTACTCATCTAAAAAAACGGCTAAAATTTTGGTGTTTTGAATTTTGTTACATATGAAGGAGATTTTTGATCATGAATTCAGAGGTTCACACGAAAATGACATGTCTTTTGCACCTACAAAAAAAATTTCAAGTAATTCTGAGCCTCCGTTCGGTCTCTAGCGTGTCTACCAGTTCGAAAAATGGTGTTCCGAGAAAAACGCGTTTAATGTTTTGCAAACGTTTTCAGCGCTTTTGGTTCGTGCTCACCTAGGTATCATCAATTTCTGGGCCATACAAAACGCCTTCTTCAACCAAATTTGGAGCCTCCGCTCAGTCTCTAGCGTGCAACCACTTCAAAAAATGTTGTTCCGGGAAAAACACATTTAATGCTTTGCAAACGTTTTCAGCGCTATTACCGCGTACTCACCTAGGTATCATCGATGTCTGCGCCGTCCAACGCTCCTTCTTCGTTCCAATTTGGAGCCTCCATTCGGTTTCTAGCGTGTCCACCAGTTCGAAAAATGGTGTTCCGGGAAAAACGCGTTTAATGTTTTGCAAACGTTTTCAGTGCTATTAACGTGCACTCACCTAGGTATCATCGATTCCTGCGCCGTACAACAGGCCTTCCTTGGCTTCAGTAGTGTCCAGGGCGGCCAACCTGGCCTGGCAAAAGGGCAATGTGTGACTCCTTGTTTGCTGCAGAAGCTTTGCGGCTAGCACTGGCGATTCTCATGGCGTCCTACTCTTGGCATACAGCCAGACATTTCTCACCCATAGTCAGTCCTGCATCATCCATAATGGTATTGAAGCCTTCCCCAGTGAGGAATTTATTGTCCAAAAGATGTTCAAAGAACGTTCAGTGAAGACTATTTGAACGTTCAAATATCATTCAAGAAGGACATTCAATGAACGTTCAAATGGCACTCACAGATAGTTCAAAGAACATTCATTGGAATACTTCATAGAATGTTCAACTTGGATGAATTGCGGCTGAACTGTTTTTGAATTAATAATATATGAACCATGAAGGAATGTTTAAAAATAGTTCTCGTGAAGTAAATCTTGATTCATATCGTATTATCTCTTCACTGACTTCCCTACTCTCTCAATATAAAAATTTATAATTTGCAATTAATCACTATAAATGTGCAATTACGCGTTCGTAAGTTATAACATCCTATCTTGTATCTTCCTAACGTCAGTGCACCTATGTAGCGTTAAGAGGTACTCTACGACTCTAAACGAATGTTCTTGCAGCCGCTTTTGAAGAATATTGGTGAAAAAAGTCGTATATATCTAGTCACTTCCGTCGACAAATGTAACTTCGAGAACTATAATTATTAAATGGCGATTCTGTGATAGTTTGGTGAAATACCATCAAATCTCGATAACAGTTATTCGTCATTAATTAATTTAAACTTATATTGCCACATGATACGAATATAAATAACTTACTACTGTGAATAAACAAGATTTTTAGCTGTACGCATATATGCGTACAGTTCAGTGTTCATCCGTTAAAATTTACAGTTTAACTCATTACGTACAAAATGCGATATCACATGCAGGCATTAATTTTAGGAATAATATCGTACATATGGTATGATAGAATATTCCCTAGAATATACAATTAATATTTTGTCGTTTATGACAATTCAAATATGCATGGTTTAAAGATGTTCTTTAAATGTCCAACCAGGGAGAATTTTTGAATAATTCTTCGAAGACTGGAAATGAACGATCTATGAACAGTCTCAAATGAATAGTTCACACTTGAACATTCAATGAACGATCTATGAACAGTCTCAAATGAATAGTTCTCACTTGAACATTCAATGAACGATCTATGAACAGTCTCAAATGAATAGTTCACACTTGAATATTCAATGAACGTTCTATAGTTGTATGCTCAGGATAATTCAGTGGTGAACTACTTTTGAATTAGTTGATGAATGTCTTTTGCATGGTCTCTCCCCACTGGGTCATTAAAGATGCAGACAGCAATGTAGGATGCCAACTCAACATGAACCACACCAGAAAATTTGCTTTTTGGAGCCATCTTCCGTACAATTCTGTTGAAACTTTCATTTGCATTGTGTGTGTGTAATCCAGTATATCTTTCCAATAAATCCATCTTGGTCAAGTCAGTGTAGACAGGCTTCAATGCTGCCATAATCTTCTTTGCTTCCTTTTCAGTTGTAAACACAGGTGTGTGGTAGAATTTTTTATTCATAGCCTTAGTCTGTTGACAATCACACCAACTGTTTTCCCCTTCTGGACACATCTGATGTTGCGGTTTGGTGTCAGTTGAGAGTCTATGGTAATATGAGGCCCAGATACCAATACACATTTTTTTTGATCATCAGCATTTTCTCTGATTGCTTTCCCATAGTATGAGCTAAGTTTATCAATTTACTTCCTAGTTAGCCTGCCTTTGCCTCCGAGTTTATGCTTCTTCACAATGTTTCCAAGCTAGGTCCCCATTCTTTTGCCGACATGTCCCACACATCTTGATGACATGGCAATATGGACCTAACGGACACTCTTCTACTACGGATTTGTAAGTTTTGGAGTCACCATCACCAATGAAATGTTTGTAACAGCAGGATCCTTTCTCTTGGGAGCGTACAAACATTTGGACTGTACCTTTGACTTCTATTTTCACGCTTGAACCCTCCCGGGAACGAACGAAAGTGCGAGAAACGGAGAGCGTGCTCAAAGCATGCGCAGTAGCCTACTCCTGGCCGGCGCAGCGATATGCGCCATCGCCTCCAGAGCCGCGTAAAGTTCTAATGGGTGATCGCTTGGGTCAGACCATGTTCCAGGGACACCAAGGGACACCTTTTAAGCAAAAAAAAACTTTTTCGATTTTTTTAGTCTCCTACACCTGGATGCCGCCTTATTCAATGTAGTTAAGACGTAAGAGTGAAATGTTGCACACATACAATGAAACGTGAAAGTGTCTTGAGAATTTCAGATTTATAAGCAGTACTAAAACGTTTTGCAAATGAGTGATCATGTTAATACACATCCTACAGACGAGTTTTTACCAAAGGAATAGGGCATCGTTGAAAGTTTTCCTCACCAAGAGATAGCTGCTAAGTTTATTGAACCTTCCCCAGGAAAAATAAAATTAATTATGTGCTATGCGCGTGATAATTTATAACACAACACTAAGGCACAAAAAAATTGGAATATAAGTGCAAAACTCTTATATGCTAAAATAAGTGTTTCTTTATTTTCCGTTCCTTTTCCTAACTCCTTTATCCCACTCTTTCACATGTAATGTTCAACGAAGTAAGACCTGCCACGTGACCTAAATGTGGCTGGCTGGGTGATATGTACATGTAGGCCTCAGATAATTGAGGTAACGATTAAAGTATCCTTATGACGTATTGCGAAGAAAAAGGTGTTAAGAATGCTTGAATTTTTGGCATCAATTCTAAAGAATAGAGTTGTGGTGGGATTTTCCTATTGGGGCTTCCGAAAGAGAAAGAGAGCACGTTTTTCATCCTCCCCCTTATTATTTGCCTCCCTCGGAGTTCACCTCAACGGGAGGATGTTATTATTGCAGACGTGGAACTCTCCCAGAAGCCTTCAGCAATACTGCTCCTTTATAAGAAGGCTCTCGGCCGTGGTAAAGGGGAGGATCCGGTGGTTAGTATCTCCCACCCGGTCATACCCCTTCATTGAAGTCTCTTGGCACGCGTGGTAAGAACCTAATATTATTCCCTTCCCTCTCTCTCTAGAACGCTCAAGTCACTCCCTGTCCTGCCAAATCACTGTCTTATCTGGTTGCTTAAATCCTAAATAAATCATCCTTTTGAAACCCATCTACTTCCCAAGGTGTTCTTATTCCTCGTTCATCTTGATGTCAAGGGCAAGAATCCTTTTATATCTTGTTTCGTGTTGCCTAGTTTAACTCTGAGGAGGGAAACTCGGTACCATGGCACAAAATATCTCATGAGGATATTTTTCTTCAAGTAGTCGTCATCGCTAACTCTTAGAAAATTCTCTAATGTGGTACGGAGATGAAGTACAACCCTAACGAAGGGGGAATACATTCCCAAACGCTCCATAGTTTTGACCATGACTTCCATCAGTGAGAAAACTATTGCAGAGGAAGTACACAGAGGTGATTAGTCCAAGGATTCAGACAACTCTAGTTATTTAAATTCAGAAGTAGGTACGATACAGTGATATGGACGGCTCAAGTGAAGTTGAATTGATAGATAACACCCCAAGTGCGACTGATATCCCAGCTGGTATCCAGAAGTAATGGCTAATACAATTCAGCTTAAATGAAATGATACTTTGATTTATAACCACCTTGTGAAGTCAATGAGTACTTACTTTGGCTGTAGACAATTCCTTCCTAAAATACATTCTAGGTGGCGAAGGTTGAATTTTGGGAATTGTCCAGAATTCAAACAAACACGCAGAACACGTCCAACGCAACACTAGAAAGGTTGATAAAGACTGTGTAGATGTTACATAGGACGAAATGATAGCATACATCGGTGTGCTTGTATAAAAGGGAATGTTTGATTTGTTTGTAAGTAGGAATTACTTCCATAGCCAATATATTGACTATGGTACGATTCGTAGCTGTATGACTTTCAGTAGATAGAAAATAATTTTGAATGTATTTCCATGTAACTGATAAAATTCAATAAAAAAGCAGGGAGACGAGAATTTTGATGTACTTCAGAAAATTAGATTGGCTTTTAATGTAATGAACATTTTCCATAAAAAGTATACACCAGGTCTAGAGTTAAGAGTTAACGAAGCAGTGGTTGCTTTTAAAGGATTGCACTACTTAAAACGGTATATCCGAGGGAAGCTAACGAAGTAGGAATTTTAAAATTGGGCACAGGCACGTTCCCATGGATACGTTATTCAAGGAAATGTATACTCAGGGGAAATAGGAAACGAAAATCCGTGATTTGTTCCTTGGGACGCAGATAATTCTGAATTTAATGAAAAACTACTTAGGGAAAATCATGTGTATTTAAATCACTTTTTCAAGTGCAGATCTAATGAAGTTATTACTTATGAATAACAATAATGCATGCGCTACTACATGGCCATCTCGCATCGAATGGCAAGTGGAATTTTAAAAATCTAAACCAACCTAAACTACGAAGAGAAAAAAGTAGAAGTTTGCAGCGTGAAAACGTAACGGCTACAGTTAGGCATGATAATCGGGATAATCTGTGCCCTTTAAAAAAATTTTGATTCCAAAATGTTCGAGAATGTCCCAAGGAAAGCAGGATTAGGGAATAGTTTCCTGTCCTTAGTTGAATGCAATACATACTAAACATATGGGTGGTATTGACAGATATGATCAGAGTAGGTGCTACTGTGACATAGGTAGGAAAATGAAAAAGTGGTTGAAGTATTTATTTGCCTTTCTTGCTAACGCGGCCAAAATAGTTTTAAACTGTACAAAGAAAACTCAAACCCCTTCGAACACTAAACACGGAGTAACACAGGATAATTTTTCTGTTTACCTCTCTACAAGCATGTGATGGGAAAAAGCTCCCACAAAGTAGCCGGACGTAAAAGAAGCGTTCCCTTGGGCACCGTTTCACTTATAAAGCAACAGTCCCTAGAAAAGTTCGAGGGAAGGTAGAAAGTGTGCACGTACTTCTTTTCATTGCGCGTACTGTGCAAAAAGAGACCCTCCTGGAAGAAGTGTTGAAACAATAACACCAAGAAAAAGTAGAGGAAGTAGGACATTAAATACAGATTAAGGTAAGGTTTCAATAAATTGATATTTAAGTATAACAATGACCGAGCTAACATTAGACTACTTCAAAACATTACATGATATTTCATAGTAATTTTTAGATAAATAAAATTTTACAAAAACAACTTCTTTTCGAAAAAACGCACACGACCCGGGTTTCGATGAGTAATCATCATTATCATGCGTTTATATTAATGTTTTGTTTGTGTATCAATGGTAGTCGTCGTTAGGTGTCGTCAGAGGAAAGGGGTAAGTGAGGGGAGGAGATGAGGTTGCTCGAAACGAAGGCCAGGATAGGGTATATGGATGGGTACAGGCACTCATTAATGAGGGTGAAGTCTGGGTTATTCATAATTTTCAAAATCTCTAGCTGGTCTCGTGACTCCAGCTCCCATTGGTTATTGCAAAATTTGGAATCTACAGCTCAAAATCACTCTTGTGGTTGTAAGATAATAAGTGTTTAGCAAAATTATTTTTGCTATCATTGTTATTTTTATAAGCACTTAAATGTTCTTTTATTCTCACACTGAAGCTTCTTCCTGTCACTAGAACAAGTTAATTAGATTACTTCATGTTAAATGAAACGATGCCCAAAGGAATCTCATCATAAAGAATAGGTCTATCACTGGCGCAAGAGAGTATTTAAATATAGTTCGCGGCGGAAAATTTTCTACGCCTGGTTTCGGGTGGTTTAGGAAGGAGTGGGTTGAGAAAAGAAGTATGAGTGCTATATAAGTGGGGTATTTAGCGTAAACGCATCAAAGATCACCCTTTATTTCTAAAGTGCTATTATACTTCATTCTGTCTCTTGTAAACTGTGTAAATGGGTAGGTTTTATCACCAAAATTACATCTCTTTAAACAAGATAGCTTTGAGTAAACACTTTAATCTGTAGAACAGGCCATCATAGACTTTAGTCACAATTGCTGCTTGATGTAGATAGCTGATCACAGCTCTGAGAATTTAATTGGGGTTACTTCTATTAAAAAGGTTGATTAAATGGTCATCTTTGTCAATGCCTATTTGTAATAGCAGTTTAAAATGCGATTATCAATATTTAAAAATGAAAATTCCTACCTTAATCAATCAAAAATATTGTTTTCAGACCGTTAATTCAAGATTTTCGTTTTCAACATCACTTGTGCTGATAGCGTACCTGACATGTAAAAGCCGAGAGAATAAATAGGAAAATGACAACCAGGTTGAGAATAAGAAATGTTGCACCTTTAAATGCTTTACCCATATTACAATATATTTTTTGCACAAGCACACTATGTTTGAATACATGATATAAGAAATACGAAAAAAATTTGTACATTATTTAGTAGATGGCATAGCTTAAACGAAAAGAAGGTAACATTATTAAATATGGCTTGAAAGTACTTTGAAACGTAAATTCATATGGAAAATTCTATGATTTATATAGGTAAGCCGGTACGACCGACATTTGACAAATATGGTATTCGGAAATTTTGGAATGAGATACGAAATGGCAAACTCTTGATATTGGACTCCTGATTAATCGTAGTCGATAAAATTACAATGTTCGTAGTATTGACTGGGGATAAAGTTTTTTCTGCATTATTAAATAAAACATTTAATCGTGGGTTACACATTTCTATAAAATGATTATAATGATTTCAAAAATTCAAAATTTCGCATATGGTACGTTACGCCTTCAATGCTACCAAATCTGTTTAAAGAATACTAATGATGTAATAATAATAATATTAATGATAATAAGATATGGAGACATATAAAGACAATAGATAAAAAAACACAATAGAGAAATGAGGGACCTACGTTTACAAACATCAAGACATTAAGTGAGATAAAGTCCAGAGGAATCAGATGGGCTGGATATATTCTAAGGAAAGAGGAGGGATGTCTACTGAAGGAGGAAATAGACGGGATTTCTGAAAGAAGAAAACCCCGGGGAGGGCCACGTTGTAGATGGTGGGGCCAAGTAAAGAAGGATATAGAAAAGATCGGAGCAGCAGAAAGAGAGGCAGAAGATCGGCTAAATATCGCCTAAGATATAGATGGCCCTGGGAGTAGGAGTAAGAGTATGAGTAATAATGTTGTAAATTTAGTACGCTCTGTATTGCTTATATTTCTCTCCAATTATCAAGTCCTTTTTTGTTAAATCCTAGTGTATACTCACTATGAAAATCTTTTTTGCTGTCATGAGAAATGAGAAATGCTAACGAGGTAGAATTTAGGCTCGCTGCGTTTCATCGCACCCTGTCTCTACTACATCTTCGCTTTTTGCTCTCTTTCCCCCCCCCCCATCCCCAACAGTCACGTCCTCCCGCCCATTTCCCTTGAATCCTCGGCGTGCCTTAATCATACAGCTCCGCGTTCGTCCTTATTCACCTTCCTCTCCGACACTTACACTCTATCTAGTGCTCACTTCTTCTCCCCATTACTATCCCCAGCATTGAATTTTACTCCCTTAACACTCTTATCTTTTTTAGCTTTAAAAATTTAGTATTTTTATCAAAATAATATTTTTTGAATTAACTAAGTCTATAATTTAAAATATTACCCGTTTTATAAAATTTATATCAATAAACAAATAATAGCATAGTATTTATATTCACTTAACATTTATTTACAACCATGGTTCAAGCAATAATTGCCATTTTCAAGTTTAGGCATAAGCATAACGGAACGTTCTCTCAAATTTTATGGAAGTATTTTTCAAAAAAAATGTGTATTTGCATATTTGCATGCACTAATTAAGTTTCGAGAGTTATAAAAATTCAGCATTTTTGTAATGAAAAATACAATAATTTGATAGCAAAATAGTCTATATTCTGTATGCAACCTATCTTCATTAACAAAATAACTAAATAAATGCGATTTCATGTAAAAAGAATGTTTTAAAGTGAAATCATATTTAAAACTTAATACAGTAAGCTATAACGTCAAGCAATTGGTTACTACTACTCCTCCTTATATTGTTAATAACGTGACAAAATGTTGTGGTGAATTACATTTCTTAGGTAAACTGACGGATATCATTAAAAATGTTGTCTACGAAAATTATTAGTAATTCATTATAATCAGGCATTTTCTTTTGATACCAAAGATGTTACCAGTCGTTTCGATAAACGCAGTTTTTATGTTTTAAATGCCAAAAATTGAGATGGAGATCAACCTTGGCCAAATAGGAGGGGAAGAAGGTTTGGGTGATGAGGAGATAAATAGATAAGTTATCAATAGTTAAATCAGGGGGTATAAATAGATAAGATATAAATAGATAAATCAGGTGGTACGTTATCGGCTGACATCAATCACTTCCTCACGTTCGTCTGGAGAATGATTGATGTCAGAGGGGAATGGGAATTCATTGACCAGGGACCAAACAGACGAGCTCACAATGTAAATAATATATCTAAAATGTCCAATTTACATCCTTTTTTGTGTGTGTAACTCCCCCGGGCAAAATTTTCTATGTTGTCTTAATCATAAAACATATTAGGAAAACTGGAAGTCACTTAACATTTTTCTAAAAATTTTATGCTCTTCGTCTTTATTTCCTTATATTCTCCCGGTTTGTTTGATTAACCTCCAACTCAATTGTTGCAATTTAAAACAAAACCTGCGTTTACCTAATTGGCCGGTAACATCTTTGATATTAAAAGGAATTGCCTGATTATAATATACATAACTAATAATTTTTGTAGGCAATATTTTTAATAATATCCGTCACTTGACCTAAGGCAGGCAATTCACGCCAAGGTTTTGACACGTATTAATACTACTATAAGGAGGAGTATTCACATAACCAATTGCCTTCCGTTGCAGCTTACTCCATTTTCAAAAAATAAACTTTAAAACCATTCTTATTACATGTAATCGAATTTATATAGTCATTTTGTCACTGAAGACTTTAGAGATAGGCTGCATACAGAATGTGGACCTTTTGCTATCACATCATTGTATTTATCTTTACAGAAATGTTGATTTTTTATGACTCTCGAAACTTAATAAGGTAGTTCATGCAAATAAACATTTTTTTGCTAAAATTTCAATAACATGTCAGAAAACGTTCCGTTTTGCTAGTACTACCAACTATTATAATTAAATTAAATGAGTAGTTTGGAGGTTCTGCTGGAACCTTCTGTTTTCTTTTCGTTTGCTCTGCAAGGGAACTGCAAACCTTTTATTTTCATTTTATCAATGCATTTAACTTCTTTCCTTTGATTTACACTTCTTTTTATTCCTTTCCATCAAAAAAAATAATGGAAGACTGATTTCTTCAGAGTGCGAAGGCCTTAATTGTTATCATCTTTCTCTCATAACACAACATGCTCTTTTGCATGTTAACGTATTTCATTTTCAAACCAACACCACATTCTTATAGACGCTTCATTCTTAACTGGTGCCATCTGTACTGCACTGATATGAATTTTCTTTTTTATTTTCTCCACGCTCCTGCGCTAAAGCCGTTTTCTTTTGCCCACTCCTACTCTCCTTCCCACCCGTGTCGCATGAGGTGAGTGCCTTCTTTCCTCTGGCAAGTGTCTCAAGGGTGCTCACCTACGGGGGAGCAGAAAGAGAAGGGAGGGGGAAGGAGAGACGTGTTTTCGAGGGAAAGAGCGAATGCCTCCTCGATTGACTTCGAGAACTCTGTCTCGCCGGAAATCCTTGAAGCTAGGTTAAACAGTCTACTGGATTGTCTCCTCCCTTTACTTCCTTAAGGAGTTTAGGTGGTTTTGCACAACTTAAGATAACTCGATGGAACTTGCTGGTAACATTACTTTTGTTGTCTTAAATCTACCAGATTTTTTCAAAATTATTTGTCGTAGATTTCTTAAGATAGTTGAACGAAAAGTGGTCATGAAATTACTCGAGTTCTTATGGGAACGCAAGGTTTCGTTAATCGGAAAGAACCTTTTATAAATATTCAATGTATGATAATTTATATCATCTATAGAAACATTTATAACAGATTTTTACTCCGAGCGCTTGAAGAAATCCCTCGCTCGCTTTGCGAACGATGTGAAATTGGCACCACAAGCAAGAAATTTGAACTTGGATGAATAACTTGCAGATTGCAGAAGAAAAGACTTAACAAAACATGTAATACCATGGCTAATTGTCGATAAAATATTTCAATAAATCTGTGGCAAATTCTAATATTTATTTATAGATAATCATTTATTGCCCCACGTTGAGAACCATTTATGTAATATCCTAACCAGTCAGCACCGCGGTTTGGAAGCTATTGAACATGATATTCAAATAAATATGGATTTAAATTATCTTTTGCCCTTGGTGCTGATTTAAATAACGAAAACTATCTCAGTTCCAGTTTTACTCCCACACTATGAGTATTTATTTTCCAGCCGGTAGAGAACGAGACTTCAATTTATATACTTATACAATTACACACATTTATAAGATGGTACATTCAATCAATACCATTTACCCTCCATTTATCTTACCTTCATTCTTCTTGACTCATTTAAAAAGGCCACAGCACCCTTGTGAACACCTGAACCATCACATTTCGCACATTTATAATGCTCTCACTTATATTCAATGTTCAACTTCTATACAGAGAAACATAAAATATGTTCATATATTAGGCCACTCCTATGACGCACAGGTACGAAAGGCGACTCCCTGCTACGCTCCTCCTTAGTCAATCCCTTCTTCTCTCACAAAAAAAACAAACCGCAAGATGGTTGCTCTGATGCGCGATCCTCCTCCGTAGTCGCCACGGGTTCGTGATAAACACGCCCAATATGGCGTACCTTTCCGTTTCCTTCGATTTTGACAACAATAGCCCTAGCTGTTATGTTGCAAAATAATTAAGAAATATGAAGGTAGCTTTCCAAAAATATTATTAATGCTTTCAGGAAGTTTCATTAAATTCTCTTAAGTTGAGTGAAACCACCGAACCTCTATAACTTAAAGCTTATTTTGGATAGAATCCTACTACACTCCTACTAAATGTAGGGGTGTTCGAAAAAAATCCATTTCTTTGATTTGCATTGCTGTTCTACTGTAAAACAGTGGGAGCAGTAACTAATTGCTTATGCAGCAGTTACCACGCGTTTTCAATCATAGGCTTTAAAAGTTTCCGATATTTTTAATGTACCGTAGGTTTCATGATTTATTTTACCATACTTTCTTAACCATAAAGTACGAGTATAACGGTTGCTTGCCAGTCAAAAATCCAGTTTTTTCAAAAATACAAATTTGAAGCCAAAATACCATAAATACATTAATATAGTACATCTAGTCTCTATGCATGTCCCTCATTTTGTTAATATTTCAATGAATTCCAATGTAGCATGAAATATGAAAATTTTGAATCAATTGGGTGCGAGTATGAGCGTTTTCTGGGTCAATCAGTCTATTTATTACACACTGTAATAATCTAAATGCTCACTTTTTTAATTAGCCGCATATCACTATAGATTTCTCTGGAATGCAGTTCTTTTCGTCTAATGTTGTGTGGCTTTATTACCTCTTGTCGTACCTCATATTTTTAAACAGTTTTATTTTAATGGCTTCCAGGCTGAAAATTATACGCTAATCACAATTTGATATTTCATTTAAAGTTGAATTTTGCGGAAGGGTTAGGAATATTTTTAAAAATCCTAATAAAAGAATGAAACTGTTTATTAAAATTTTTATAATGCATTTAAATAAATATAAAATCGTTTCCAAAATGGCCGTTTGTTAGTGTTTAGCGGGCGTGACAGAAGCGTTTGAACTACGCCTGACAATAAAAGGGTTGGGGAATCGAAAGCTTTTGCACATAGAAATCATCCACACAAATTTCAGAAAGAATTATATTCTTCCCACTGTAATCAAGATATTCGCTTTTCTTTGTTTGAGATATCTATCAACTGCATTCCTCATTAATAGCTTGTAATCAGAGGTGCTCTCGAGACGCGTCTGGAATCGAAGTTTTATTCTGTCTCGATGTTCATTGCTGTACACCATCATAAACCGGACTAGTTGTTCATTGCGTCATAAATGGAGGGAGGATATTTACTTCGGGCATGGTAGTAAGCTGTTATCACGTTCAGTGTTCCAGAAAGAAAGTTTGTGATCGGAGAAAAATGGAATGGATGTAGAATGAAGACATGGTTTAAACAAAGCTTTAGCAACTTTATTACGCCGTGATGATGAGATAGGAAGCATGAAATTTATGAGTGGAAGGATAGAGTGGATGCGGAGATCTCGAGGCTTAGCAACTTGGGAGAGACAGAGTAGGAGAACGGGGAGAGACGGAGAGTAGTCGAGTGAGGGAAGGACTAAAGGGAGGAAAGGGAGAAGAAGGCACTTCCTTGAGGAAAGACAGTTGAGAGTCGGAAGGCATGCGAGGCAAGAGGACGCGAAGAGGTCGTAAAATGCGGGAATTTAGCGCTGAGGGAGAAGAGAGGCTGAAGTGGGGGAGCTGAAGGGACTGGTCGTAAATATTTGCCGCATATTTTTTCCTCCCCTCTTTTCATATGCCTAAAAAGGAGAACGAAGGAGATAGCGCGGCTTCATATCCCGGGAGTGGCACCAGCGACAGTATTTTATGGGTTTCGCTTTGATTCCCCGACGATCAGTGAAGTTTGACAAGAGAGCGTTTTCTTAGGAGGATTTTTGAGAGCCATCTCTCCTCGCTGAGACTCATGGATTGAGAGTATTTCACTTTTATCGGAGATGCCCTGGGTGTTGAATAATATAATGAAAGTGTATGGGTGAGGTGATTCTTAACTTCAGAACATTATTAACAATTATGGTACAACAAATAATTACTCAAATTCCTGTTTCAAGCTTTCGAAAAGGAATATATATTTTTCTCTCAACTTAGTTGCTGATAGTTCTAGTAGCTTTCTATGGTAGCAGAAGAAGTTGCTCGTTTAAATGGAAAAGGAAGAGGAAAAAATTTAAATAGCCGCATAGGGTTAAAAAAAAACTCCCATTATGTGGCGTTCAAAAATGCACATAACGTGTTTTTGCCATTTATCATTCATACAGGAAGTAGTATGGAAAATTGCCTCACTAAAATCTTACTGTAATTGTGTACATCTCAGGTCTCAAGGTTAATTTCCCATTTAATGAACATGTAGAGGTTGCCAAGGAAATTAAAATTTATGTTGTTTTAACGGTGAAAAAATAGAGGATTTTGGGGTAAAAAACGCGATTATAAGAAAAAACGGAGCAAAATGGTAAATTAAGTGCAGGAATTAAATATTTCATATTTTCAGCCATGTAGCATGGAAAGTATCAATCTTAAATCTTAAAGAGGAAGTAATTTAAATATACAAAAAAATGAAACCCCTTCAGCAAATCAAATGCTTTCATTATCGGGGTGAATATTACAAAAACGGAGTGAAAACAACTAACAAGTTCGCTGTTTAAATTTTTTTGGTTGTTCTTTATTTTTTAGTCATCCAATATTTTCAATCCAATATCCAAAATGTTAACCGCATATCTTGAGTCCAGGTAATGTCAAAAAGCAAAAAAGACCGGGATCGATTCAATTCTTTTGATATAAGGCTATAAGTTAACAACATGGGATATTAAAAACCCCTTTGAATTTTTTTCGGGGTTATAACTAAAATTCCAGGTGGATTTAGTTAACGGTCTGCAATGTTGTCACATTTCAACTACCAATGACACCTGGTAGCTATATATCAGGTGTGACTGGCGGGAACACTTAGATGAACTAGTTATATACGTTGATAGATGGATTTAGGTGGGTAACTTGTGAATAGATATACAGTAGATCAGTCGCTGAAGAAGTCTCAGCATGTTTATAGGCACTTTGGTTAAAGCAACAGCTAATACATTATTGTGTATTATATATTTAAAAAACTATTTACCGAGGCTTCATATCCCGGGAGTGGCTAATTAATTTAAATTAGCCACTCCCGGGATTTGTTTTATAAATCATTACAATCATAAGTGCTGATCGTTCTTAATGAAACGTAGATGAAGAAGCTTCTCCATTTATGCTTCCATTTTATCACCCCTACTTTGAAAACTCAACATTTTACCGGATGAAAAGTGGAACAAAATATTACATTATGTGTAAATAACAGTTATCAAATCTTTCTTTTACTTATAATTCAGTAAACACAAATGTTACATAAGATACGCGTTTACAGTGAAGTCCATTCCTTCTACATCTTTTTTTTTCAGTTTGGTTAGACTGAATGAAATTGGAGGCCCAAGTTATAAATTATAAGACATCATCCACAAATTGATCGCAAAATATTTTCGCGCATCAATTTTGACATCGATATGATTTTACCCCGATGAAAACTGGTATAACTTTACGTTGAACGCCCATGATTCATTCATTTCCAATGTAATTTGATAAAAAATACCAACCCCAAAATACCGGGGTGACAGCTGCATGAAAGTAGCAGGAAAGGAATGGAAATGAGAAAAAAATAATTAGCTATACCTTCTATAAAAAACAGCGCATGGCTAGGCCAATGCAAAAAAGTCACCTTCAAAAAACTCATTAAATTCAAATTTCACGCCTCTTTCGGCCTTGGCCTTCTCTCTCTGTCTCCTCGATACCCCCGAGGGGTGCAGACGGGGGTGCAGCACCCCCGCACATTTTTTGCCGCGAAAATCAAAGCAGAGGCACCCTGCAACGAGCCGGCGCGAGGCTTTGGTCGTCTCCTTTTATTCCGACTTCGTCAGAACGTCCTGACATTTAGCGAAACAGTCTGCACCAATTTTGATCCCGCTCTTTCCGCGGCTCCTCTATTGATTTATTCGCTTTTATCTCTCTCGATGCGGGATGTTGAAGAGGTGCGTCGCCAGACCGGGGGCGGGGTGGAGGTTGGGGGGTTGGGAGGATTGATGCAGAGGGAAGGGTTGTGGGGTAAGGAGAGGGAAAGGTGGGGTTGCGGGAGGTGTGAGTGGGTTTGGGGACGCGAATTCCTACTGACGAGGGGGGGGGGAGGGAAGCGGGGGGCGGGACCGGAAGACGGTGGAGAGAAAGTGGGTGGGTGGGTGAGAGTTGGGCTCGAGAGTCCCAAAATTTGAACCCCCCTCCCACTCCACCTTCCGCTTCTCTTTTTCCATTATCTCCCACACTCAACCTCTCCATCTTCTTCCCCTCCTCCTCCACCTCCTCCTCCACCCCCCTCCAAATGTCCTTATCTTTAATTCCATCACCCTCGATTCTATCTTCCTCCTCCTCCTTCCCCACCCACCCCCGTGTGATACCCTCCAGTTTTTCTTCATTCTAATTCTCATTTCGGGATTCGGAAGCCACTCTCTTTCTTCTCCATATTCCCCATTATCTTCCTCGGTCTATCTTCCTTCTCCTAACCGATTTTTTAATTCCGCTTCCTTTTCCTTTTTTTTTACATGTAAAGAGCCTTTCTTCCATAAATTTCCATTTGCTTTTCGATTTCGTTCTGTTTTTGGTATCCGCCGCCTTTTGTTCCCCCCCTGAAAAGATTTGCTCCTCGCAGTCTGACCTAATGTTTGAGGAATTTATTGCACTGTAATCATTCATGCCAACAGCCTGTTCTTATATCTTTTAAATATTCTTTTTTTGCAGAAAATCAGTTGAAAGTTTTAATTCTTCAATTGCTTCTCCTGATTTATTTATATTTTCTTAGTTTTATCGCAAGTAAACGTACTCCTTTACATTTAAAAGTACATTTTTCAACATGTTACTAATCTTAAATAATGAAAACAATCTGCGTTTTTTCGAACCGAAATGGGTACATTTTACGCAGTTTTTAAGCGAAATGTTACTAAACGACGTCTCATGAATAGTCACGTCTTCTTTTGAGACTAGTCTACTGATATGCTACAGCGTATGTGGGGATAAAAACTCTTGTTGGAGGGTGATCATTGCCTATCGTAGACTATCCCTTGCTTATTACTGCCCAGGGTAGTAGCTGAACGAATGATTATACTTCGTGGGCGTAACTCTACTGATATAGGTTTCTGGTCACAATGAAGCGATGCAATTTTCAGTGATGACGTAATTTAGGAAACATATTAACGTTTAATTGAAGAAGGCAACCGGTAACCATCTCAGATAATTTCCAATGATATGATAATTCCAAGAAAGCATGTGAATATTCACCCCCGGTACCAGCCTACTGAGAATGAATGGTTCCTAAAATTGTGTTAACAAAGCCTTCGCCGTCTTTACCCATACCCCATCCAAAATTCTTCGTAATGAACTTAAAGAGCCCATAGAAAGCTCAAAAGGCATCAGATCGGACATGTATCAACAGGAATAAATCGGAAACAGAAAATTGATAAAATATCAAGCAATATTTGGGATAAGAATATATTATATGGCTGTTTTCGTTGAGATGAAATTTTTTTGCTTTGGAGCAATTGATGGATTGGCATTTGATAGAATAGAAGGATTCAAGTAATTGGCTCTGTAATGTTTATTGAAATTAGGGAGGAGTAGATATAAAAAATAGAAACTATAAAAAAATATTATATAAACATTAGGACAATTAAAAAAAATATGCAGCACTTGTTCTCACACAATCGAGTACCTAAAGCTTAAAGTTAGAATTTGGCAGAGTTATTGTCAGTGAAATATGGGAAGTAATTATGAATTTTTAATGCAAAAAATAATTCGTAAATGATGAATTATATGTTTTCATTTCTTTATAAGTGTTGCCAAAAATATGTGTTCAACCTATTTTACATGGACTCCTACCGAATTTTGTGTAACTATTCCAAGGTTAAATGTTATCTGCAATTTACTACTGGCTAACTATGCAGTAATTGACTAGTTTAAGCTTGAATATTATTCACATTTATGCTAATTTATTCATCAAGCCACGAAAAAACTTAATCAAAAAAGTAGGTAAACTTTATTATTCAAATTAAGAGGATGATATAAATATTAGATAAATGTGAAAAACAGCATCATTACAGCAAAAACCGTCCCAGTAAGGGTTTTGGTACGGTTTTCAGAAGATTAAGGTTGGTAAATAATACTTTTAAACTTTATTTAATGAGAATGAGAATGGGGAATGCATAAATGGAGAGTTGAGGCTTTAACCGAAATATTTTCATAAAGTTAAATGATATAAATCCATAAATTCTAAACTATACTTGCAAGGGTAAGTTATGAGAACAAACAAATGTTACTCTTGATACAGAAAAAAGCTATTAGTTACTTAAAATAGGAAAATAAACTTAATGAATTAAGAAAGTTCACGGAAGAAGGCTATAATAGAAGCATCGAGTTAAGGGAGCAGTAAAGAGTGAGTTATTTGTAGTGAATGGCATGAGAATTGAACTATGTGCCCATGGCTTAGATGAGGTCGCATAAAAACATATGAAAAACAATCATTAGAATGGATACTTCAATTCTGAGTCGCATTGTAGGCAGCATGTTGAGAGAAACCATGGGAAAGGAAACGCCTCATGAGGAAGACAAAGGAATAAATGTGCGGGAACGATGTCAAGGCACAAGGGAGTTAGTATTGGATTATACGAATTCAAATTAAATTCCTAGTAAACAAGTATTCAAGACATAGGATTTCATTGCTTTGAAATATTATTCACAACATTTTATTCTCCATTACATGTGGAGAAGAGATGGAATTGTCGGATATTGCTAAAGCAAAATGTCGTATAAACTTTGCTTAAAGGAGTGAAATATGGATAATTTTCTTTCTTCTTGCATGATTTAGATTGATGAATCACTGTGATTGCTTTTATATTAGAATTAGATTATATTAGCTTATGGTGACCGCTCAGCTTTCTAGTGTGACCTTGCAATATGTGTCTACTAGGCTTTACCTGAGGATAATAGGCAATTCTTTACTCCCATTTTCAAGAAATTTGTTCGCTCCTCCAAGGCCCTTAATATTCCATTTAGGACCCACTTCTCTACTTACATGGACTCTTTCCTCCTTTCTCTATCTTTCCCTCCTTCTCCTCCTGCCACCCATCGGGTTATCAGATTTTCCCATCTACCGCTCAGCCTTCTCATCCACGATGCTCGCGCTGTTTTTTTCCTTCGATCCCGGCTCTTACATTTCCGCGTCTCGTGAAAAGCGCCCATTCCCATGCCGCGCCGTCATCCTCTCTCTTCACATTCCTCCACTCCATCGCACACACACACTCAGCCCTTTTCCCTTTTTTCCGCCCTCCTCTCTGCACTTTTCGCTTCCCTCTCTCACCCATTCATTCGCCTCCTCCTCCTCCTCTTCCCAATCGTCCTCATCCTCCCCCTCGTCTGCCTCTTCCCAAGCACACTCTCGTCTCAATGACATTTTTCGCCTCCCTGCACCGCTTGTTGTTACTTCGTTAGTGCTGCCAGCTGGGTGGGTCCTCTCTCGGCGGGTCCTAAATGCAAATACGAGTCTCGTTCGCCTCATACATTCTCTCCTCCTACTCCTCTCTTCACCTTTCTCATTCCACTTCTCCGTCCTCATCCTCTCCCTTCATTCTCTCACCTCCCTCCTTTCACCCAATATTCACCCTCCCCCTTCCCTCCCTTTCCATTTCCATTCGGGAAACCCCTTTCGTGCGCTCTATCGTTCGTTCAATTCTACTCTCCTCTCCCCGCTTGCAAACACCCCCATCGAAAGGCACCCCGCCCCTTCTCATCTCAACCCTTTTGCCATCTTGCGACCGTCTCAAGCCGCCTTCACGCGCCGTACCAACCCCTCTCTCGCTCACGCCATTCCTTTTATTCCACCCCACAACCACACTCCCCCTCTTGCACACCTCCCCCATCCTCTCTTCCGATCTAAACTGCCTTCCGGCCCGCCACCATTCAACCCCCTCCTGCCCCCAAGCACATCATCTCCCCGCCCCCTCCTCCCTGTTCCACGCAACGTCCTCTCCCTCCCCCGCGGCGTTCCTTGTTCCCTTCCCCCTCTCTATCTCTCTCGCTGCAGCGCACCCCTTAACTTCGTTCTCCCTTCGATACGCCCTCCTTGCCCTTCTGCCGTCTGAAATCACCGCCTCCCTATTTGCTGCGGAAGAAGTTGTGATTTCCGGATGGCCCCGAGGAAAGTGCCGAAAGGTTCTGAGCGGGCGACAGTGAGAGCAAATGTTGCGATGGCCCGGGAAGGGTCAGGGACAAGTCCTGGGGGGGTTGAAAGGGGTGTGGAATAGTAGGACTTGGAGCTAGCTTGATTCTGAGGGCAGGGTTCTCTAGGAGGGAGTACCAGGAAGGGAACCAGAGATTGTTGGGGGTTGAAGGAGGAGGATAGAATCGAAGGTGGGGGGATTGATGTCACTGCGTGCATGGATTGTACGTTTAAGCGTGCGATATGCGTGAACGCTTGAGATGGAGCAGGGGAGATTAGGAGAGGCGAATGGGGGTGGACTGCGGCAAGAGAGGGGTGGGTGGCAAGGCTTACGCCCTCAAGTGCGTGTTTGGATTGCCGGGAACATGGGTGGCTTGAAGCATTGCTGCATTGTTATGCAAATAGACCAGGCGCCTTCGTTTGACACAAGCTTCATAAATCACAATGTAACTGTAACACCTCATCAATGCCTGGATTAAATTCCTTGGAACACCCAAGAATTATCTACAAAGCCGGGTTTGACTTAATATTTTCCGGACTTGCTCATTCATATTTTCCGTTATTCAAAGTGAAAATATATCTCAAATGGATTTGACGACAGGGGTTTTGATGTTTATGGCGAATCTGATTCATCTCCGTTCCTAACTCGGACGTTTAGGTGGGATTCTTTCTATAATAATTAATTGACAGCCTATGAGGCACAGTCGTCATTTAGATAACTGTCAATAGAAGCTTTAAATTTTACCAATTATAAAAATTTCACTAGTACTTGGCAACATGAATGTTTTTAGTTAATTTTGTAAATGCTTACTTATTTGCGTAACACCTTCATCAAATGTAGCTGATTAGCCTTAAAGTTTTGCCAAATTTAGTGCTTAAATGTACGACGTCTGAAAATGGTGAGACATTAAGCAAAATGTTGTTTTTTTAATACTTGGGTGACATGAAATTAATTGTAGCCTTCATTTTCGTGTTTGAACAAGGATGACGACCTCATCTCAAGAAGTTTGAATTAGTATTTTCCGTGGTCTGCAAACCGCAGTTTCTTCTATTGATCACCTGTTATGAAACCGTTTGTAGACTAGGCTTACGGGACTTGATTTCAGGCAATTTAAAGGGAAATTGTTTTTATAACCTAAGATCATTGACCCACAAATTGCGGTCCTGTATATCTGTATTCCGTTAATATACTGGGCGAATTCATGAATTACTTTAATGCGACTGTGACTTTATAATCTTGGTAAGATAACTTTGGGGTATACGGTACCTTAAATACCTTGAAGTTGTGTTGGTGGGGGTTAGAAATTTCTTAAGCCACTTTAATACGATCTTTTGGACTGTTTTTGTCAGCCTTGCGACAAAACACTTTTTTTTTCAAAGTAAAATCCACACTATTATCTTTACCACTCTGTGCTAATGTTGGGAGCTACGATAGGGGCTCAACTTGGATAGAACAGAATTTACTTTGATCCATTTGGTCCATTTCCCTTAAAGGGAAATAAATTGGGAGTCTTTATAGACTCACGAGGTGGTCCTAACTACGGCTTATTTCCGGGAATGGCGGGGGTGGGATGGACGTGGATGGCGAAGGGGGGCAGGGTGAATGGCGGCAGGGGTCTGTTGAATGGGTGACCGTCGGCTACGACGATAAGCGTCGCTTGCTTTAATCGTGCGGACGGACGACGGACGCATTTGGTCGCGGATGCACGATTGAAATCGTCGATGCAGCCGGATGAAAAGGAGACTGTCTGCACGCTGGAGTGACGGAGGGAGAGAGATAGAGCCCGTTTCGGGGGGCTACGTGAATTTAATTTTGAGGCTACGTCCGCAGTTTAAGTGAATTCGCGCTCGGTGCAAAGCATTCGGAGAGGGGAGGCTTACAACGGGTTGAGGAAACTGGAAACGTTGGAGGCTTGCTGAGGAGCATAAAAAAAACAGAATCGCTCCGAGACGCCGTCGGCATCCGAGGCGGGGATTTCCCGCGACGCGGCGGCGCGGTCACTCCGAAGGAAGTACGGAGCACTACCTCGTCAAAGTTTGACGCGGCCAATCAAGGACCGCTTCCTCGTGGGATTGATGTTATCTTGTCCAGCAAACACCGTTTTTTAATTTTGGCTATCACCTTTACATCGCAATGGTCCCAGAGCTTAGGCACAAATCAACTTCGTTCTAATTGTAGACGGCATTCACATTTGATAATCGAGACCCCAACGGCCCTCTTCATTCATGGCTGACGCAGATTCCTTTCTAAAGGCATGTTTTTGTGTCTTATACCGGGAGAGTTGGGTTTAATGAGCGGTTGTGAGGAACGGAGAAGAGAAAAGCTTCTTCCCGGCATTGGTCTTTTCTGAACGAAAAACCCCAAGGGGTTCAAAGTTGAATAACCTCTGTGACCAAATACTATCCTTAACGTGCTTAAAATGCATCCAAGTAAGGAATAACATTGGCATATACGATAATTTTACTTTTGATATTAGAACACATTATGTAATCGGATGAAACAGTAAAAGAGAGGTGCTATTTCGCACTCGTCCGGCCACACCTTGAATATGCAGCGAGAATATGGGATCCGATGCAGAAAGACTTAATCCGGGAACTTAATAAAATACAAAGGAAGGCTGCACGATTCGTCAAAAACAGCTACGGGCGTACAGACAGCGTTACACAGATGTTAAACGAATTAGGCTGGGAACCGCTAGAGACTCGGAGGCTGCGCGCTAGTCTTAGATTGCTTGAGCAATTGAGAATAGATAATCTTTAAGAGCGACACGGAGAACATCATATTAGAACCCCACTATATTTCCATGTCCGACAGAAACGATAAATTAAGAGAGATATTTTTCCGAACGGATAGGTATTGGAATTCGTTTTACCCCCGAACAATAAGGGACTTAAATAAATGTTAGGCGTAATTTCATTAGAGCGTTTCCTTTTTATATGCAAACGGCTGGTGTCCTAACACCCCCCGCTACACGCCTATTGAAGCGGCTTGCGTGGTAGTATGTAGGTGTACATTATTTAAACGTGAGAGTTATCTGAATGACGTGATTTTTACACCCTATTTCAGCTTTCTGGCTTCTGAAGCAAAATATGGCAAATGTTTTAAGTTCATGACATAAAAAATACCAAGCACGTATAGTCATAGCTAAGTCTATAACAGCATTAGTCAATTACTTTATTTTATTGGTTTATCCCTGAATAGTAAGTTCTTACCACACTTCAATAGCAATAGGAGCAAGCTGGCGTTGTTGTAGGCCCTGTGGCCCAGTATCCTGGCAGAATTTCTGTAGATGGCAAGGCTTTTTAATTTCAAGTGTAACCAACACAAGCGAGTGTCGTCCAAAAATTACCTGGTTACAGAGTTAAGGTAGACTTCCTCTTTCATTAAAAAATCATTCAGAAAATTCGTGTACCTTTGAAAATGAAAATATTTCGATTTTGGCGGAATTATGACACCCATTAATTATATTACCTTCAATAAAATTGGAAATTCATTTATGTGCACTATCAGATCATGCAATCAACAATAACCACACATTTAATTTCCAAAAGACAAAAATAATAGATTTAGAACTTAACCCATCAAAAAGATTATTTATAGAAATGGTGCACATCACAAAAACAGAACATCCTGCAATAAAAATACATGCATTGCCAAATTAAGTAAACTTTATTATTGATGTTATTTCTGGAGCTATGGTCTATTATTTTTTCAATATAAAAACACCAATTTTCCAACGTTTCACCTCTTTATGTAGGCTTCATCAGAGATAAAATACAATACATAAGTCATAAGATGAATAAACGTGCTTGAATATACATAAATATTGTTAACAGCTATTCAGTATATACCTTTAGGTGACATTTCATAAGGAGAGTCAAAGGTTTATCACAGTTAGTTTCCAATACATAGCAACAATGATCTTCTTAGGAAAAAAAATTAACATAAAGAAATATTTAAGCGAACAAATAATTTTTTTATTAATAACAAAATATCAAATTAATAATCTTAATCAAAAAAATATGTAAAGTAAATAATAAAAAAATAAAAAACAGCTAGATATCAGTTTTATATGTCAAATATGAAAAAAAAGGAATAGTCTAATGCTGATGGTTATGTTACAATATTTTTGAAATGTAAGTTATGAATCAGATTATGATATATTTTGCTCAAATTTTGTATACCCGTTCCATTATTAATTGCATTTGGATTTTGCATTATATGCACCATTTCTTTGAATAATCTCTTTTTGAGGTTAGGTTCAAAATCAAGTGGTTTTGCATCCATCAAGTTAAAATTATGGCTGTAATCAAGCGCATGTTTAGCCAAGGCACAGGTTCCGGTATTTGTTTTTATTGATGATTTTTGACCATTCAATCTATTTTTTATATCCTGTGCGGTTTGTCCTATACATATTTTTTGCATTCTTGGCAAGATATGGTATAAATAACTTTACTCTTGTAATCCTTTGGAATTTGGCTCTTTAATTTTGAATATACTGTTCTATGTTGTGTTTTATCTGGTCTAAATGTTATTTTAAAATTATTATATTTAAATTTTTTTGATATTATTCAGATAACCATTTAACATCAATTATACTCATATAGTGATTCTGAGGTTATTTTTTGTTCCGTTTTTATTTGGTGTGTTTGTTGGGTTAATACAGTGTTCTTGGGTAATACAGTGTTCTTGGTATCCTGGCAGAATTTCTGTAGATGGCAAGGCTTTTTAATTTCAAGTGTAACCAGCACAAGCGAACATTGCTACATTTTTAGCACCCTCAGTAATGTGCAGGCCTTTTTTGAACGCCGAGACAACATTTTGAAAACTTTGTTGACGTCGAAGAATGGGAGCAACATTAGGAAATAATTAAAAACATTAATTTTAGAGGAAAATGTGAAAGAATGGCTGAGGAGAACCTAGGATTAGAGGCTGATCAAATTTAAACAATTCTGTTCTGCAATTTATAAGTCATACTATGATTCATTTGATCCACCTTTGTTTTTAATGACTGCGTCTCGAATAATTATTGTCCACAGACAGAGGATTTCAATCCTTTACGGGATTAACGGGCTGGCTGGTAACGCTTTAAAAATATGTTTGATCTAGAAAGAAATAGGGTTATGAAAGCAACTACATTTGAAAACCTTTAACAAAGGATAAGAGGAATCGGCATAAGGGGAAAAATTATGATTTTCAACGACATAACGGGTTGTGGAAATGCAAAGAAGGCGGAAGAATTTCAGAGATGACAAGCGTGGATGGTTGTTGAGGAAGCTGACGAAAGAAGGCGCTCTGAAGGAAAACGGGGTTGAAAGGGGAGTGGGAGGGGAGAGAGGTGGGAGGGTAATGAGGAAAAGGCAGCCGGTCAGCGGACGGGAGGTGGCGTTGGCAGGGGAACGAGGAAACAACTTTTGGGCGGAGGGATCTGCGGAGTTGGTTGGCTGGCACTCTTGTGTCCGAGGCGGCCAAAATCTACATCTGTGTAATACCCTGCAAGCCAGCTCAAGTGTGTGCGGCGGGGGGAAAATGTTGTTTGGTGATGATGATGTGTGGATGAGGAGGGAAAATTAGAGAGCCTCAAAGAGTGATGAGTTTGGAGTGAGCGGCCGAAATTGTGATGACTCGGAATGATAGAAGGAAGTGAAGAATGGCGTCGAGGTGTTTTCTGACGTCGGAGGACAAAAGTGGCGACAACGAGACGTGCGGCGGATGGAGACGCGGAGGGTGGGAGGCTGGGAGGGAGGGGGGGGGAATTAGCCGGGGTGAATAGCATGCAGAGGGAGAGAGAGAATGATTCCCGGGGTGCGGGAAAGAAATGATAGTTACAAAGCGAGCTGGGAATGAGTGCGGCCGAAAACGTCTCGCGTCGACGGTTGAACAAAATGAGGGAACGCATACATTTCGAGATTAAACGGATCGCATTGAGGGAAACGCACTATGATTCTTGATCAAGGGACTTAAAAAATATGGGAGCCGTAAGAAGAGAGCGTATGGTGATCAAGCTGGGAGACTTATTTCTGGAATAATGAGTGTAGTCCCTTAAGGAGGAAACAAAAAAACGAATAAAAATTCGATGATTAAGTGGGTAGATGGAGTTGATAGGTATTAATCTGCGAGTAGAAAAAAGAATAAGTGAGCAATTGCGGGGAAGTGCAGTACACCCTTACACTGAGTCTCTGGAAAAACTTGCAAGCAAAAAATACAATGTAAAAATGTTGGCTCATGAATTTACATAAAGGCTTGTGATCTTCATTATTAAGTTCAAGATGCGTTCATTAATACTGTATTTAATAATTAAAGATGGTCCATGCTGAATTCCAGTGGGAAGAAGAAAAAGAGAAAAGCTTTTCGTGGGATAAAAAAACTCTCCCAGTGTGACGTGGAAAATGCATTTAGTATGTAGCAATCTTCAACTACGCATGGAGAGATTGGGGTGAAAAAACCCCAGCGGAAATCTCACTGTAGTTCAGTTATATTGATTATTTCATGCCTTAGTTATAAGTTCACATTTAAAGTCTAGTCTGCGGTTGACAAGGGTATTATAATTTAATTTGTTGAAATAGTTAATATATGAAGACTTTTGGATCCAAAAACTCAATTTATAAGAAAAATAGCGTATGCAAAAATAGATTGCGAGTATTGAATGCTTTGTTTTTTAAGTCATCCAATAGTAAAACTCCCAAACCTCTATCATGAGTGCAAGTAATTGAAAAAAAAACCTCTGCATCAAATTCAATACTTTTCATATTGGAGTAAGAGTTAAAACATTTAGGTGAAAACAACCATTTAGAATTTTTCTATCGGCAATACCAAGAAGTGGATTGGATTGTTTATATGCAATGATATTTTTAATTTTTTAGGTTCTTTGACCTTTCTTATGTACCCTATGGCCGTTTCAGTACTGACCTGTACCTCCGCGTAAAGTTTGAAGATAATTGGTTCATCATTTCGTCCGTTACGAGTTAACATAGAAATCGCCAAATTGGAGCCTCTGGGCCTAACAAGTCCCCACCCTTACTTCTGAGCTCTAAGTCCTTAATGAATTCATTGGTTAAGAATACATGTGTGCATATTCTACAACTCCCCTCTATGGTGCTATTGAGGCCCTGAGATCAATCCAATGTGGACTATAATTTCCTATAATGCCCAAAGGTACATGCGAGTCAAAATTTCTTTGAACTCATCTAAAATGAAATACCCATAATACCCGTTTAAAATGGTCAGCAAACAAATCTGATATTCAAGAGTAAGCACAGCTACAATTGACATCATTTTGTGATTTAAGATCATTCATTTTAATTCCTTTTGTGGTAATACATTTTTACCTTTAAAACATTTTTAACTGGAACTTAAACTTAGCATAAACAAGGATACCCCACGCCAAATGGCATCCACTTTCTCGCACCATATCAATCGTGGGAAGAAATCTTGTATAACGTGATTATATTTGTGTCTTTGAATTGGGATAATTACATGTATATCAATATATACGTTTGGTATTGGTATGTAGCATTATGGATAAATTTGTGATGAATATTTCCATCGGATAGGTTGGAATCAAATATGCTCTGAGTCTCCTTTATTTTAGCGTGTAAAATAAATTAGAATTCAGTAATAGTGGCTGTCCTTCAACTGTGAAGCAGCTGAGGGGTTTAAGATAATTTCCTTGTTTTCTATCATCCATCTTGGTTCAGCAAATAAAAATGCAAATTAATAACAGTTAATTTGATAACTGAATAACATATTTTATCAATTACATCTGAATTTTTACCTTCATGCCACCTTAGAGGCGAGTGGCAGCGGTAGTCAGGACACCTCCAATGAAAAAGGAAGGGAATGGGGTGAAATAATTGAAATTGGAAATGGGGAAAGATAATGTGTATATGTACGTTGTGTCTTATTGTCTCGCTTTGTTATTACTGCAGTCACTAACTGAAATTCTTAATAATGATGAATAATGATGTAAAATAAAAGAGAAGAAAAAATTATCCCAAATTATCTGTTGGTTAGGCAATGGATTAAACAATATATTTTGGTAGGGGTGTTAAATTGGGTAACCGTTTCTGATTTTTTGCGCATAATTGTGTAATGATTTTTATGATAATGGTAATAAATATATTAACTTAGAAATAGCCCGCGGGACTCTTGGAATTATCAAGCAAGCCAGATGTGGCTCACCGGTCACGGGTTGCCCGTGCGTAACTTAGGGATGGTACGCAGCCAATTAGAATTTTTCATCTCATTTGGAATTATTAATGCAGGCATCAAGGTACCTTTGGCTCTTCATTTGGCTTGATCTTGAATCACCTCAATATCAGTGAAAATTATGATATCATAATTACTGAGATTTTAATAGCATGGTTTTAAGTTCATGCAGTTTGGTTGCTACTTTTAAAAAGAATTGTGAATCAAAATTACTCGTAATGTGAAATTAGCTTGTGTAGCAGCTCAGTTCTTTTGATGCTACGGGATGCACTATTAAGAAAAACATGATTACCATGAAAGTAATTAAGTTAAACATATTTTTATACTTGGAAATAAAAAACGAAGTGCCAATAAGAAGGAAAAATGTTGGGTGAGAGAAGTCACAATAAGAAAGGGAATGAGAAGTTTTTCTAGACGTATTTAAGTCACAAATATTTTACATCTAAAATTCGCAACCCCTTTTCTCGATTTTTACCAAGAACCAGGCCAACCCAACCAGGCCAGCCCTTCCAGTCTCAACTTCCTCATAAGCGTTGTAGACGCAGCTAATTATTTTGCTAATTCTAGATAAAAATACCCTATGCTTGATATTAACTCAGTTCTGGTGTGGTAATTCTCGCAAAGTTTGGCCTTGCTAATGTTAGTTTTAATCTTAAAAAAACTGCTTGCTTTTTCTCAATTTACCTTTTAAATACTAAAGCTCTCTTAAATAACGTTTTTTTTTTAACTTCGCTTAATATGGTTATGAGATCCGCGAGACCTTTTATGGTGACGAAGAGTAAAAGAATGTGGGATGAGATCCAAGAAATTTTCTTTCTGAATATGTGAGTTTATAGTCTTTAAATCCAATTTTTTAATCCACGGTTCATCGAGGTTTTTTATATATTTTACTGAATTTAAATTATTACGAACTCTGAAAAATTCTGTTTTATAGTCATATGCAAACGTACTCTTGATAGGTATTAAAGAGCGTCAGAATTAGTGAAAGAGGTTCTGTAAATAATCCACTTATTGTTTCTTTTTAATTTTTCTGAACTCATAAGCAATAATTAGACATGAGTTTGGAAGTTTAGAATCATTGATTTATTTTTTTACCATCCCAAATCGTCATTCACCAATACTCAAACTGCTTCATTGAAAATAACATGCTTTCAATAGCCATAATATATTCCCAGAAATATTTAATCCTAAATATAAAGCTTGAAAATATTAATTTCTTCACTAAAGTTGCAAAACAGATAAGAGAATGGAAAGGTTTTCCATCTGGAGAAAACGTCACGGTCCTTCCTACTAAACAATTTGATGTGCTGATAACATTAAGTTTGTATCATAAAAAAAGTAATAGAAGAGTTCCTACATCATTTGCTGTGCATAAAGCAGAATCGCTTCGGATTTCGGTTATCACTCTGGTCATTTTAAGAGTTTGTTAGTTGGGAAAAATTCAGACTGGCAAGAATTAATAGCATCTGAATGTGAATCTGTTTAATCTGTAAAAATATTTTCCAAACGTTTCCAAATTTGTCATGAAATCATAGTGTCTCATTGCAACAACGCTTCGAGACATGCCAGATTATTTAAAGAGGAAAAAAAATAGGTTTGAGCAAATTGGGAGGACTACAGAGCATTTAGGTGGTCTTTTAAATTAAACGATTGCCTTCGCTAAAGCTTGGTATTCGTGCATTTCTATTCCACGACTACAAACTTCGACCGTTAAGATTAAACAAAGTTAGTACCTATCCCCGAGCGTGAAATTGCGGTGCCTAAGTTTCCCCTGGGAAAGAACTGCCCCTCGAAGGTGGTCACATTTCACCAGCAGAGCACGCAGCACGCGGTTATCTATAGAAGTCAAGAAGTAAGAAATTCTAAGCAAGTTCTCCCTTTTTCGTCTGCCTTCTTACATTTACGTGCAGCACACCTAAGCAATTAGAACATCAAGTATGCTTAATCTTTTCCAATCAAGGAGATCGTTAACCAGAATACCGAAAAATCATTTACACGCTATTTATATACCATGAACGCAACGATTCTCACTAGAGAATTGGATAGTAAGCGATGAGATACCGCTCACAGGGAAGCTGTAACGTTTTTATGTTTTTGATAAATATCGAGACTAGCGGTTGAGATGACTATACGAACAAGGTGCATCTACCGTATGAATATAAAATTAGATTTATGAGTTTTTGGTGGTTGAATCAATGATTTTTTTATCTTAAAAGGCTTTATATATGCACTGTATTGCACCAGGACGTTACAGAGAGATGAAAGATAGAATGCTGCTTTCCTGGCGAATTTTCTTTGTGAACTATTTTGGAGCTTCACATTGGATTGTGTTACTGGGAAATGTTTCTATGGGAAAGTATGCGAAATATTTCAAGGCTGTATGTGATTCGGATTTATTAATATTTAGATTATAAAATATTTCAAGATTTCCCGGAGAATTTTTCTGTTGAATTCATCTCGGGCCGGGTTGAATGATGGGCGACGTTTCGATGCCATCTTCACGAAGACATTAACCTGGTAGGATGTCCGAGAAGAATTCACCAGATACGGAGAATATTAAGCGATAGCAAAAAAATGGGTATTCACTTGAACTGAGACTAACCGATAACCGACCTAAATTAGATTATTTGTGATGAACGCGGCAGGTATCTCATTATTTAGAGTGGTACAGCTCTATGTAATGTCCTCAGAACTGTACCTCTTTAAAATTTTCGCCACTTACATCTGTGGAGGCTCCTGTTGGATTCACGTAAAAAAATAGGAAGGTTGACGGTTGGCTTGAAAGCCTTTATCACGCGAAATAGATTCATTTGAGCAGATGGATTGCAGCTCTTAGCCCTCTCGATCCGGAAGTCGTGCGCCATCAAATGGCCATTCCCAATCCCTTAATCCCACGGCATCGTTCACGCCGGAGCGTGCGTTGACCATTTGCTCTTCGATCGATCACGCGGAGGCTGTCCACTGACGTCCGAGGGCATCAGGCGCAGCCACGCTAGCACAGGGCGGCCGGGAGGGATCCCGATGGTCTTTCCGACTGTCCTGCGCTCCGCATCCCATCGCTACCCCCTCGACACACGCCTTTGATTTATCGAGGGGAGGAGAGGGAGGTAGGGGGGGGGGGGCAAAGCTAGGGAGTCCCTCCGACGGCCAACATCTCCAATTTGAGGCTCCTCTGCGCCTGACTGGAACGGTCTTTAATTCTCTCTCTTTCGTGGATGGTGACGTATATATTGTAACAAAACACCTAATCCATGGCCCGGAAATAGATAATATTTGGTAGAATGATAATTCATTATAGACAATTACCATTAACGATGAACCCAAGGACCCGGAGATAAATAAATATTGAGGGAAAACGAAAGTAGGGGATCGGGAGAAATAAATAAGAGAGGGGAATATTGTAAAAGGAGGAGATAAGAGAGTGTACACGCAAAGCTATATAATGTAATTAAACCGGATAAAAATAAGGTGAAGAAGGAAGAAAGTAATAAAACATACAGTGTAGGGAGTGAACTAGATAAGGAGAGAGGCCGAGAGAGTGTTATAGGAACTTTTCCGGAGGGACCAGGAAAAGAAGTACACACGTGAAATAGGAGAGCTTACGCCGGACAATTCACATCACTCTATAAGTGAAATCATCATTAATTCCAAAGATCTGAACTATATACGATTGTCAATTAAAAGATAAAACCAGTATCATAAAACTTTAAATAGTGAAATTGGAAACCTAAAGTATTTATAATTGTGAATTAGATCCAATAATATTACTTCAGGAAAATTTGGTTGTGTTGATGGCTTGAAAATAAAAAAAAATATTATATATATATATATATATATATATATATATACAATAAGCCAAGAGGGTGGCTGATAAAAATATACAAACGGAAAAAAGAACACTCACAAATTAAAACTTCCGATATTTCTAACGACAGTAGCGTCCATCTTTCTCTAGGTAGAGAGTAAGAATGAGAAAAGGGATAGAGATTGAGGTATGGGAGGGCAAAGAGGGGGAGACGAAGGTGTAGAGGGGAAGAAGGGGGAGAGGAAGGTGTAAGAGGGGAAGGAGGGGAAAGACGAAGAGCGGGGAGAGGGCGGGCGGAGTGGAGAGAGGAAAAAAGGGGAGCAAAAGGAAGAGGAGAGTGGAGGAAGCAGGGAGAGATGAGATGAGTGGGAGGGAGAAACTAGTGTGATTTATTAAGTCCAGGGGGCGAGAAAGCCTGGTGGATGAGAATGCACGAAGATTCAAGATCTTTGAGCTGTAGGGGAGAGGAAGAAGGGGGAAGGGAAGCAAGTAGACCGACTTTAAAAGTGTTATTGAAAGTGGAGTTGTGGGAGGAGACGTGAATGGCGACAGGGAGAGAAACAGAGAGGGAGGGGCAATCGTTACAAGACGAGCGGTGACCATTCATTCTAATATTGAGAGGAGTGGTGGATAAGCCAATATAGGCAGTATTGGCAGAGGAGGATGTAGACAATGTTAGGCGTGGTGCAGGAGGGTGAGAGGACCGAAGGGAGGGGAAAAGCGAGGAACTTGTCCGGCAAGGGCTGGGTGATGAGGATGGCGCAAGTTTTACATCGCGGGCGGTTGCAAGGGGTGGGAAGGGATTTGGTGGGTTTGAGTGATTTGGACAGGGGTTTGGTGATATTGAAAATGGCGGATAGAATAGGGGGGCGTCGGAAGCTGAGAGAGGGACATTGGGGGAATATTTTGGAAGTGGTTAGGTTGTCTGACAGGATAGGGTAGAGGTTTTTAATAATACGTCTAATAGAGTCCACAGCTGGGAAGTAGGTGGTACAGAGGGAGATATTGTGTTGGGAAATGCTATTAGTGGGAGGCAGTTTGGGGGAATGTGGTTTTTTCAGGATTTTGTTATTGAGAAGGTGCTCTGAATAGCCTGTGCGAAGAAGAGATTGATGGAGGTTAGTGAGGAATTTATCAAGGGAGTCAGGGTTGTTGCAGATTCGGTGGCCACGAATAGAAAGGGAGTACGGGAGGGAACGTTTAGTATGGGAGGGGTGGCAACTGTTGTAATGGAGGTATTGTTGTTGGTTGGTAGGCTTGATATGCACGGAAGTGCTAAAATTGCGGTCAGATAGGGAGAAGTTTACGTCTAGAAAGACGACGTTAGAGGCAGAGATGTTAGAAGTAAAGGAGAGGGGAGAGGAGGCGTTGAGGGAGGAAATAAAAGAGTTGAGAGAATGAATACCATGTGGCCATAGAAGGAAGATGTCGTCAATGTAACGAAGCCAGATAAGAGGTTTTAGTGAGCATGAAGATAGAAAAGATTGTTCAAAAAGTCCAAGGAAGAGGTTGGCGTAGGAAGGACTGAAGCGACTACCCATGGCGCATCCTTTAATTTGAAGAAAGAATTTGTTATTGAAAGAGAAAGCGTTGTGGGTTAGGATGAAATTGAAAAGATCAAGAAGGAACTCAGAGCTGGGAATTTGAGGAGCAGGGTGTTTAGTGATGAAATGGCGGATGGCAGAAATTCCTTCAGAATGAGGAATGTTTGTGTATAGGGAAGTGACATCAATATTGGCCATTAAGATATCACAGTCAGAGGGGAGTGGAGTAGAATGGAGGCGTTCAAGAAAATGATAAGTGTCTTTGATATAGGAGGGCAGGGAGTGGACAATGGGTTGTAGGTAGTAGTCAACAAATGCGGACATGCGTTCGGTGGGTGAGTTATAATAGGAGACAATGGGGCGGCCAGGGTTGTCAGGTTTGTGGATTTTGGGTAGAATATAGAAGTATGGGGTGCGTGGGTGTGACGGAGAAAGAAGGGTGATATCTTGTTTAGACAGGCCTTCATCACGGCCTTTGATTTGAAGGAAGGAGATTATTTCAGCCAAAAATTCAGGATTAGGGTCATGGGACAAAGTCTGATATGAGGAAGTGTCAGAAAGTTGCCGGTTGGCTTCATCGAGGCAGTCAGAAGAGTTGAGGATGACTACTGTGGAGCCTTTGTCAGAAGGAGTGATGGCAATATCTGGATTTAGAGTAAGTTTTCTGAGGGCCGAGATTTCAGAAGGAGATAGATTGGGTTTGGTTTAAGGGAGTTGAAAAAAGAAGGCTCAGAGAGTTTTGATAGGAGAAGCTTGGTGAAGATTTCAAGGGGGTGGTTGGCAAGAAGTGGTTTCGGCTCGTGTGAAGAAGGAGGTTTGAATTTGGAGAGAGCGGTGGGGGGGGGGGGGGAGGTGGGAGACGGAAGGTTGGGCCGCGTTTCCCAGCCGACGACTGAAATGGAAATTTTTCTTGACTTGAAATTGACAATCTTTTCTATCTTCATGCTCACGAAAACCTCTTCTCTGGCTTCGTTACATTGACGACATCTTCCTTCTATGGCCACATGGTATTCATTCTCTCAACTATTTTATTTCCTCCCACAACGCCTCCTCTCCCCTCTCCTTTACTTCTAACATCTCTGCCTCTAACGTAATCTTTCTAGACGTTAACGTCTCCCTCTCTGACCGCAATTTTAGCACTTCCGTGCATATCAAGCCCACTAACCAACAACAATACCTCGATTACAACAGCTGTCACCCATCCCATACTAAACGTTCCCTCCCCTACTCCCTTTCTATTCGTGGCCACCGAATCTGCAACAACCCTGACTCCCTTGATAAATTCCTCACTAACCTCCATCAATCTCTTCTTCGCAGAGGCTATCCAGAGCACCTTCTCAATAATAAAATCCTCAAAAACCCACACTCCCTCAAACTGCCTCCCACTAATAGCATTTCCCAACACAATATCTCCCTCTGTACCACCTACTTCCCAGGTGTGGACTCTATTAGACGTATTATTAAAAACCTCTACCCTATCCTGTCAGACAACCTAACCACTTCCAAAATATTCCCCCAATGTCCCTCTCTCAACTTCCGATGCCCCCCTAATCTATCCGCCATTTTCAATATCACCAAACCCCTGTCCAAATCACTCAAACCCACCAAATCCCTTCCCACCCCTTGCAACCGCCCGCGATGTAAAACTTGCGCCATCCTCATCACCCAGCCCTTGCCGGACAAGTTCCTCGCTTTTCCCCTCCCTTCGGTCCTCTCACCCTCCTGCACCACGCCTAACATTGTCTACATCCTCCTCGGCCAATACTGCCTATATTGGCTTATCCACCACTCCTCTCAATATTAGAATGAATGGTCACCGCTCGTCGTTTAACGATTGCCCCTCCCTCTCTGTTTCTCTCCCTGTCGCCACTTACGTCTCCTCCCACAACTCCACTTTCAATAACACTTTTAAAGTCGGTCTACTTGCTTCCCTTCCCCCTTCTTCCTCTCCCCTACAGCTCAAAGATCTTGAATCTTCTTGCATTCTCATCCACCAGGCTTTCTCGCCCCCTGGACTCAATAAATCGCACTAGTTTCTCCCTCCCCCTCATCTCATCTCTCCCCGCTTCTTCCACTCTCCTCTTCCTTTTGCTCCCCTTTTTCCTCTCTCCCCTCCGCCCGCCCTCTCCCCGCTCTTCGTCTTTCCCCTCCTTCCCCTCTTACACCTTCCTCTCCCCCTCTTTCCCCTCCTTCGCCTCTACACCTTCGTCTCTCCCTCTTTCCCCTCCCATACCTCAATTCCTATCCTTTTCCTCATTCCTACTCTTACCCTAGAGAAAGGTGGAGCTAGTCTTCATCGAAATATCGGAAATTTTAATTTGTGAGTGTTCTTTTTTCCGTCTCTGTATTTTTATTGGACACCCTCTTGGCATATTATATATTTATCACCCGAGTGATTCTCCTAGAATTCTCCTATATATATATATATATATATATATAGGAGAATTCTAGGAGAATCACTCGGGTGATAAATATATAATTATAAGATTATATATATATATATATATATAATAAGATTATATATATATATATATATATATATATATATATAATCTTTGGAAGTTTTCGCCAATTGGCCACAAATATATAAATTCAAACTTACAGGAGGTAGGAGAAATAGGAAAAGATAAAGAATTCGTTCTTACGGAACGTTTCGAACCAGTTGGTCCTTCGTCAGCTCTAGAAGTCAGAGCTGACGAAGGACCAACTGGTTCGAAACGTTCCGTAAGAACGAATTCTTTATCTTTTCCTATTTCTCCTACCTCCTGTAAGTTTGAATTTATATATATATATATATATATATATCATTCTGTATCCTTCCTTCTGTGAGAAAGGCAGCTCGGCTGTCGAAATATCAGAACGTATAGTGTGTGAGTGTTCTTCTTTTTTGTGTTTCTATATTTATTTCCGCCCCACCTGTGGCAAAGTTTATTTTTATTTAAATTATCGCGTGTGTGATTTTCCACGAACTCGTATATATATATATATATATATATATATATATATATATATATATATATATGTATATATGTTTTCTGATAACCACGGATCCTTTTAAATAAATGGGGGAATACGTTACAATATATGTATACACTTGCACATAAAGTCATAATCTGAAGGTTTAATATCACAAAACTGTAAAATAGCTAATGTCACACAAGAATACAAACCAGACAAAATAAATACTGGAATTAGGTATTCTTGAAGAGCTGTGTGGGTCCATTTTTATGACGACAAAAGCTTCGTTGTCAACGAACCAATGACTTAGACCTGATGACGCCTCCTGTAACGCGGGAGAAACAGTCGTCATGAAAATTGACCCACGCAGCTGTTCCGGAAAACCTAACTCCACCATGATCAGCCATTGCGGAAGCCTTAACTCCAAGACATAGGAAACTTCCGCCCTATATCGTTAGAATCTTTATCATGTAAGATTCTCGAGTACAGAATTGTTAGCAGTATCATGACCTTCTTGGATAACCAAAACTTCTTCCACGGCAGTCAGCATGGCTTTTGGAAGAGCAGACCTTGCGAAACTCAGCATGGTCTCTTCCTCCAAGATATTGTAAAATAAGGTGAAGCGAAAAAGCAAGTATACGTGTCATTCCTGGATTTAGAAAAAGCATTTTACAAGGTTCCTCACTAATAACTAAATTTAAAATTAAAAGCATATGGGGTAAACGAAAAAATATGAAATTACAGTCGTAATTTTTTGAACTGACTGCAAACAAAAATTATGATTCGACGACATTAGTTCCAATATGGCTAGAGGGACATCCGACGTCCCTAAAGGGAGCGTGATCGACCCCCTCATGTCAATAAACTACATTAACTCTAAAGTTAACATTACTCATGTATATAATCGAAATTAACTTTAAAGTAATTGCCACAATTAGAATGTTTTCTGACAATGCTGTTATTTACCGAGAAATTTCCACAAATGCTGACTTAGTAGCTCTTTAATCGGAACTTGACAACGTTAACTCGTGGTATCTTCGAACTTTGATTCGAACATAAACTCAGTAAATGCACTGAACTGCACTTATTACGAAAAAACTTACAACAATGCTATAAAATGGGTAGGATTTATATAAAGGACTCAGATCGATTCAAATACTTGGGAGTTACCTTGACTGTAGACCTAACAACGAGGAAACACATACGAAACATTTGCGGCGCTGCTGGAATTTATCTAGTGAATAGAAGGAAGATCTCCGATGAAAAGGTGAATGAGAGATGCTACTTTGCTCTGTTTAAGCCACATCTCGAATAACCCAAGAGCATTTGGGACACGGCACAGAATGATTTAATGCTCGAAGTAAGTATAATGCAAAGGAAATCCGCACGCTTCTTTGAAAAATGCTACGAGCGAATACAAAGTGTCACACGGTGTGCGATATTCCACAGTGGAAAAATCATTCGCTTTGACCGGGATCCCTTGAATTCGCGCCAAGTGCTTTAGCCAGTTAAGCTACCGAGGCGTCCTCATCCCCTGAGGATTTTTGAGAGCTTTATTGGAACAAGCTATTCTGGACCGCCGGACATATGATGTCACAAAGCAGTCCAAAGCGTGCGCTTAGTACCACAGTCCGCGAAAATAAAGCCACACATGGTACACAATGAAGTGTTCGCTCTTTTGATGAGTTTCAAGGATACGGGGACGAGCCACAGTACTTCCTCTATGGAGTCACCTGCAAGTGCACACAAGTGCGATATTCCACGGAGGAGAAATCCCGGTCAAGACGAATGATTTTTCCTCTGTGGAATATCGCACTTATGTGCACTTGCGGGTGACTGCGTAAAAGAAATATCGTGGCTAGTCCCGGTATCCACAACATTGTCACCCAGCTGATGGAAAGATTAGGTTTGGAACCGTTAGAGACTAGCAGGCAGGGCTTGTATGGCTTGAAAAACTTAGGTCGGGCAAGTTTCAGTACGACACGAAGGATATTATTTCAACCGTGTGCTAAATCTATATATCTGAGAGAAGTGACACAATAAAAGGAAAACCTTTCCGAACTGACAGGTACAAATAACTCCTTTTCCACAAAAAATTACAGATTTTAAAATAAGTCATTCGAGAGAGCGATAGGTTTGCTTTCCGTTACGTATTTTTAAACACTCTCAAGGTAGTTGAACACATGTATACTTATTACATAAAACACCTAATCGAAGCAAACCTCGAGCTAAATATTTGACGATCAGAAATGGGTAAATATTGGGGGCCGGTGGAGTGTGAATTTTCTCGTCGCAGAATTTCAACGTGGAAGGGAAGTGGTGAACCGACGATTGGCAGAATAATCAGAACCAATCGAGCCGGAAAGCCAAAAGGGTTGAATGAGCCGGAAAACGGAAGCCATTCAAGCGAGTGTGATACGCACACCTGCAATCTATAGGAAACGAATATTTGCATAAGATACTTCATTTTTCGTATAAAATGTTTCGGAAATTTAATTATTTCTCTAAAAATGGTGTTCTTTAATTTAATAGATTTATACAAATAAAAATTCAATAGAGAAACGTTATCAAGTCCGGAAAACAAGCAATTAAAAGGAATCATTTCCCTAGCCAAACTCCTTTGGGGCACTAGCAGGTGAGGAGAGTGCAAATTTTTATACATCTACATACAAAATCGAATCAAACTCCATAAAATATGAATACGAAGAAATATTATAAAATGACTTATTTAGTTTGAAAGAGCTCTTCCCTTTGGGTATGTGAAACATGGTAACCTTCAACAGCCTCTCTTGCACACGCCCAAAGGGTTTAAGGTTAGGAAACTCGCCCTGAAATAAATGGAGAGTGCAACCTGTGTCTTCAAAAACTTTCCAAAATGGATTTACTGTAACTGGAAATACTGTAACACTCTTGCGTCATGGCCACTCCCACAAAGGGTTTATGTAGGGAATAACTTCGAAATTGACCTGCCAGTTATAGCCCCAGTTACACTCAATATTACCATTAAGTACAGAAACACGCAACAGGGAAAAAGAATATGAAAAAGACAACGAATAAAGTCCTCATAATTAAATGAAGTCCTCACGCATTTCTTTGTTGAGGGACAGTCATAAGGTTTTAGTGCATCGAAATAGTAAATTAGATTTATTTGGTAATATTGCATTTGGTAACAATACCTATTTTCAGGCAAGATTTTTTTGTCTTTTATTATTATGTTTTGCGAGGTAAATGGGTCAGTGACGTTCCTCTCCGTACACAATGTGAGTGTGTGAGGATGTGTGGAAAAAGCTGGTTTGTACTTCGAAGCATGCTTGCCTTGCTGGACGTGCTAAGCCTGGTAAACTTAGCTTCGAATTCGGATTCTGAGTTGAGGCGTCATCTGCAGGGGGAAGGATTGGGCAGTTTACTCTCATATCTGAATCCAAAAGTTCTATATGAAATTTATGACAAAATAATTAGACCAGAGAAAATATGAAATTTTCATTTTTGGTTTACAAAATTAAACATTTCTCTTCAAAAATGAAAGACTAGAGTTTACGGAACTAAATTTGACGTGAACCAGTTGCATGGAAGTTAATCCCACTATGAAACCTTATTCCTTGAATAAAAATAAAAAGTGTGCCCTAATTCTATTGCATACAGATAAGGATTTTCGATGAAATATTTTTATATAAGCCTAGGGTTTTTCATTGTCACAATATTCCATTTCAGTATTGATATGGATAATACAGGAAACTCTGTTTCAGTTTATTTGGCTAGAGAAAACTGAACATGAATCTTACTCCAGTTACCCGGGTTTTCTCTAGTGTGTAAACATTATAAATGCGTTTATAAAAGTGATGTTAGATTGTTAAGCAAGTCTATGGATCTAAATCTAAGTTAAGGTGCTATGGATCTAAATATTATGGAGGTGAAATTAGCTCAGATATTCTTTACTTTAATTTTACGTTATTTTGCTCATTTAATATTTTCCATTCTTCATTTTTTATTTTGAAATATCCGTGTATCAGTAGGCCCTGTGTGCCTACCTATCTCACTTCTTTTTGCTTACGCAAAGCACTACGATGGGAAATGTTCTTATGATTCAAATCATCAATTTTGTTTCAAACCGAATGAATTCCGAAGATTAAGGCGATAAGGCGTGGAATTTCAACATAATACGGTTGAAGTGTTTAAAGCAATTTTCCACAATTATAAGTTTTTAAAAGACTTTTATTACGACCTAGGTTTCAACGTCTACACATCATCTTCAGGTGATCTGATCATACCTGAAGATGATATTTGAACATTGAAACCTAGGTCATAATAAATTCTTTGAAAAACTAAAAATTGTGAATAATTGCTTTAAAAACTTCAACCGTATGTTGTTTCAAACCATTTAATAGAAGAATATAAAGCCCTAGAAAAATGAAAAGAAGGAAAAGTAGATTTATAATTGTTATTTTTTTTTCCTTTTTCTGTTAAGGAAAATGCCATATATTGTAATCCAGATAATACGCTAAGAATTTTTGTTTTTGATACAATTTATTAACTCTTTTATTTTTGATGCTGGTTAATGCTACTTTGGATGCCCATCATTAAGTTTCATGCGGAAAGAGGATTTTTGTATTCTCTTCGGGAAATAACCAAGCTGCATCGGGTCACAGTTATTTCGACGTCTCGCATCGCTATGACGATTGCATGCCGCCCTACGCACCCGGGGCGCTGGGATGGCGCGACTCCGTCTGCGGATGGCAGATGGACTCTGAAGCGCGGGACCGCTCCTCTTTCAACCTGCGTCGCGGAACCATGCGAGTCAAAAAAACTGAAACTGCGCAAGCCCTCGCGGGGATGGAGGCATACGGGCAAGCGCTGACGAAGGGAAAGAGATGAATAAAGTAATATGCTTTCCGTGCGTTTGTGGGAGGGTGGAAAAACGGAAATGAAAGAAAGAGGAGGAGAGTGGAAGAGGAATGAAAGAAAGTAGGGACGCCCGCGTGGGCATTCGGTGGTGGGGAGGGGAGAAGGGGAGGGCAACAGCAACCATTCCGGAATCATTTCCGCGTTTTAGTCCTTCCGGGGGGGAATTCGTGAGTTCCCCGGGGGCGGAGGCGCTCGCACGCGCTCGGGAAGGTAACAAGGGGCAGGGGTGGCGCGGGCAGGAAGTGAGACCCGTTGGCGTTTGGGATTTGAGAGACGCAGGTTCTGGAAAGGGGGTGGTGTGTATTTGAACGCGTGTATATGTGAGAGGGAGATGGAGAGAGGAGGCGAAGGAGGTGAGGGATGGAGGCTGCGTGGCTTTATGGGGAGGGTAAGAACGTTGGTGTGGTAACGAGTTGGTGTGCAAAGGCGAGAAAAGGGGTGGTGGCTGTGGTGGTTTGCATGTTCGACGAGGGAGGGGGATGGAGGCGGAGAGGAGAACGCTGCTGTAGGCATCTGTGTAAAAGGGGGTAGAAGTGGCGGCGGAAAGTGGAAGCGAGATGCTTTGTGTATGCGTGTGTGTGTTGGGGGTCGTCGGGGGAGGAAATTCCAGCGGGAGAGAGATATGTGTGCGTATGTAAGCGCAAAGGGCCCCGAGGATAAACGAATGTCGGTGGGGGTGAGTTTGTTTCGGAGGCGGTAGGCCAGCGCAACGGCTTCTAAAAGTGCAAATGAAAGGGATCCTGGGGAAATTCCTCGTTCCTTATTGCGGCGCCGCCGAAAGAAACCGGAAATTGAACTTTTTTTTCAAGTTTCTAAAGGCCACAGTTTCGTGTGCGCTGGTGTCTTTTCCGGGGCTTCATCACGGTGATGAACGCATTTAAGCACACACTCGCTTATTAACCTGAACTTACTCATTCCATTCGCGTCTTGTATAACAGTGGTGCAAACTAAATGAGAAAGCTGTTATTGCTGATCGAAAGAAAAATATGTACGTGAGTATGAAGCAAGAGCTTGTCTTTTCACTAAAAATATTTCTTTTGACATTTTAGATAATGGAGAACAAAGAGGTGAAATTTTCATAATTAAATAATTTATAAAATAGTGTGTTGGTTAAAACTATTATAGCTTGGGTGCATTTGAATGCCCTTGTGAAATCAGTCATACGTGAATGATTTTTCAAATATGTGACCTGCCACCTTAGAGGCACTCTTTGCCCTACTTGCCACCTTTCCTCACTGTTAGAGGCATTCATTCAAATTATTTCTGGTTAATTATTTTAGTTTAAATCACAGGTGATATTAAAAATTTAGAAAAATCTAATTTCAAAATGCAAAGAGGGCCCAGATGGCACTTAACTCCCCCATTAAGGTGGCTGGCGTGGTAATCATGTTGCCATTGAGCACGCATTTAATTATTTTTTTTTAAGCAAGTTGGGAAAATTTCTTGGAAAAAATTTCATAAATGATCATCTGTTTATGCGTTGGAACACATCATACAGGAAACACTGGAAATGATACATGGAAAATATATTTTAAAACTTTTCTAAATTAAAGCATGTTCTGACTACAGGGTTCAGCGCTGTAATCGAAATCTAAGCAAAATTTATTTATTTAATTTATTTATTTAGTTACCACCGAAAACAGCACTTATATTGGCCTTTACATCAGGGTATTAACAATAAATATTGGACAAGCACAAACAACCATGCCCTGGGAAGTGAAAAATCCTCCCCGCGACCATTGGGTTAGCAGGCGAGGACGTTAGCCCGCCGCCACCGAGGCCGACAAATGATATTGAAATATGTTTTATTCGAATATTGGACTCAGAGTGGCTCCTTGATATTTTTAAGCAACAATAATAATAATAAGAAATTAATCATTTCCCGTTTAGAAGAAAATTGTACGTATGTAATTTAAATTAATACGAAATATATGTAATGTTCCATTAAGCTACGTGTTAAAATAGCATTGAATTGTCAAAAAGCCAAATCGGTATAATGCAATATTTTTCAGTTTTATTTTTAGATATCGCTGATGATAACACGAATGAAATGCTGCACGCAAATATGTACATAAACAAAATTAGCTATAACCAACTTGTACAGTACTTTTAGTGCCATGCGGAATTTTAATAATAACATTGAAATAATTGACTCGACATAAAAATCATAGCTTAAAATGGGTCATTTACCGGAAGAATGAGTAGATATAAGTGAAAACACGGTATGAAAGCAATTACATACGTCTTGGTGTTTCCGAGCCTCACCCATTGGACAGTTTCCTCCCTTCCCCCGACCGCCTCCCTCGCCCACGCCACCGTGGACACGGCTCGGGGAAATCTCCGTGGGCGAAAAACACATCCACGAGTGGGCGTTAGGTTGAGGGCCATTTGTTTCACGGCTTAATGGCATGTTTTACAGAAAAAACTATTTCACCAAGAATCATTTTTGCGTCCATCATCTAAATTCATGGATAAAATTGCGATGTCGTGCCAGAAAGACTTGTACCAAACTGTTGAATTCTCGTATCCTCGCACATGTTTCCGTTTACATCGATCAGAACACATTATTTTTTGTTTTCCCATTTTTATCAAGTCGTTTTCGTGTAACGGTGCCTAATTTTAAAGAGACGTTGAATTGGCCATTCCGCAAATATCATGGTCGATGTTTTTTCGGCCTCTTAACCCGTTCATTTTTTTTCCTTCCAATCGCTTCGCCTCCTCCGCACTGCAGACTTGGACTGTGTGATTTTGTGAAACGTGTTATACAGAAGATATCGTATTGCGATATTGATCGTCCGGGCCTTGAGATTTTCGATGCAATGCGATGCAAAGCGTTACAATATGTTGTGTATTCTATTTAATTCGAGGTAATGCGATGCGATACGATATGCGATATTAATTGGTGGTTTTATTCATGGAAGTTACTTCTATTGCAGTAGGCTTACAAATCGCTCGCAATTAAGACTAAGATATTCAAGTACGGACTTACATAGAAATCGATAGATGGGGGGGGGGGGGGAGAAATCGGTACACTTACGACGTAGGTTATCCCTTTCACGGAAACAAGACCGACATCTATTTTGCCTGCACATGATATTTCAAATCTGCGATATTGTTGTTTAGCGATTGTGTTGTTTAGATCAAACTTTCATAAACATGACTACGAGCGGGGATAGCAAATCTAATCAAGGAATTAATATGCCAGAGGAGGGCATACTTATAACTGGAAACATAGCAATTGAGTTTTATAGAGATATTTGTTTTCGTTACTGATTGTTTAAAAGAAAATATATTCCTTGTTCTTGCCTGGAATAAAAATAAATATTATAAAACTTATTTTTTCGCACATGTGTATTTACGTCATGCAAATCTGTCTATTCCATTAATGCCTGTGGAACGTCAGGAGTGTAGTGTACAAATGTATTGTTATTTTTCAAATTAACATTTACATTTTTTGCTTCCTCATTCATTTTTTGTGGATAAGCCAGGAGCAATATGGTTTCATGTGGTAAGGTCCGTTATGCAGAACGATGCCCGGCATGTAGCCGTACCTATAGAGATTTCGCAAACTCGCCTCTCTCGAAGAAGTAAACTTACAGCCGTCTGAATGTGGTGCAAATTGGTACTCATTGTAATGCGGTATGCGTAATGCGACACAACGTGATGCACGATGTACTGCGAGACAGCGCTATGCGTTATGCTATGAAATAGGATAGTGTGTGATACAATTTGACGAGAGTTCGCGATGTGGTATTGAAATCTGAACATCGCAAAGCCCTACTTCGGACACCACCTTCTTTCTCGTCTGACCACGCGACACGTGGGCACCACCCTCCAGTCAGTTTCGTCTTCAAAGCGGAGGTAGGAGGAAGGGGGCGTGCCCGAACAAGAGGGCGTGGACGCTCACGCCCTTGCGCCTCACTCCGAAGGAGCACCGTGGGAGAAGAGGCGCGAGTGTCGCGTGCGTAGGTATGTATGTCCGTGGGCTTTACGCACGTTACCCCTCCCGCCCCTCTACACTCCCGCGCGCCGTATTCTTCCTAGACATTCTTGCGCTGTCGCGTGCCCTTCACGCCACTGCTACGCGCTGCTCACTCCATCGCGCCCGCCTCCGCAACGAGTAATTCAAATGTTTACGCACACACAAGCAGGCGCCGCAAGTGAAATCTCCTCAAATCTCGAAGATTCAACCCGGCCGTGGTAGAGTGGTTGGTGACGCGTCAGCCTGGAAAATCGAAGGCTCCGGGTTCGAATCCCACTCCGTCGTCCCTGATGGAAATTTCCCGGTAAGAATTCGCTAAAACACGGTTTCCCAAACTATGTTCCGCGGAAAGCTGATGGGTGTTACGGGAAAACCTGGAATAATTTTATCATCTGCTACCTAAACGCAATGGTTTAGTATTTGAAAATTGAACAAGGTGTTCCGTTAAAATTTCAGGATTTACGAAGTGTTCAATCGTAGAAAAAGTTTGGGAAATCTTGCCCTAAAATATAGGGGAAAGGAAGGGAAAATTTGAAAATTCCAAAGAAAACATTTCTTTACTGATGAAATACCCAAAAACGCTAGGGAATATTTTTCCTAAAACTTTTTCCCTTTGAAATTAAAGACTTCGGTCAGTTATTTCCCTCGCAGAAAATGCTGCATTGGAGAAAACCTTCAGCCATAGGAAATATTCGTGCAGCAATTGCATAGAGTGCAGTGAGCAGTGCATAGAGTGAATGACTATAGAGGAAAAATATATATTCATAAAACAAAAAAGAATATTCTGCATAGTTTCATTCATACAACCATTTAGTTATCTAAATTAATTATTTTGAGAATAACGAAATATTTATCAATAAAAAATATGTGCAACCATTATAAAAATCTCCTCTCAGAGTCAACTATATTTGGTGTAAAATAAATACATTCATAGTCACTGGAATCCACTTTTAAAACCATTTCCCATGGAAAATGCATTCTAGGGAAATTGTTCCGTAAAGGTATATTTCTAGGGAAAACATAGGTTCTATGTACTAGGAAAATTTCCGACGGGTAGTATTTTCGTTTAACGTGCTTCGACGTCTAAGGTCATTTCGCACATATTGTCTGCCATTCGCAGACAAGGGCAGCAGCACTCGGACGAATAAGAGGATCACACCTCCAAATTTGTGCCGAGCCCAACGATGCTTAACTTCGGTGACTGATTGGGAACCGGTGTGCTCACTGTGGCAGGCCGTTGCCCAATCCCGCTCCGATTCAGATTTTTTGAATTATTAAGTACTGAGGTTTTGGGATATATGGTTAGGTATAGCCTTGGCAGTTAGCGAGTATGAGCCCCAAGTTTACCACTAACTGCTCGAAGATTCAACTACAGACTCCCAGAAATCTCCCTCATCTATGGCCATCATGATATTTAGCTTTTAGTCTACCATGAATATCTTATCGCTTTAGTCTCAGAGACGGATTTCCCCGGATTTAACGTTTTTGTTAATTTTTTGGAATTCACGGTAACAAAAAATAACTTAAATACTCTAAATAAGACGTGAATTCGCCGTATATTTCCAAATTTGAACATGCGTTACCAGAAGCGATAAGACTAGTACTAGTCTTCTCCAACCCAACCCAACCCAAGTTAGGTAACCAAACGCTATATTTACTAAGATTCCATTCCTATGCTTAGAGGTGGGCGTTTAATCGTGAGAAGTCATTACTTACGGTTACACGTGTTACCGATTGATTTTAATTCTATGTTGAAGAATTAAGTAGCATTTAATGGAACTTTATTTGAAGGAGTTGAACTTTCATTCAATAAGTAATTGTTGCGTTAACGGATCAACTTACAGATTGGCTATTTAAAGTATAACTATTAAAGAAGCAGTTTGATAACATTCATAATTGCAAAATAGTTTCTCACTGAAAACATATCGCTTAATAATCGTTCTCTTGTCAATTTCAGAACTTCATTGAAAATTTTCATTTTAATACCTCATTTTCTTTCACAATTTGTGAAAACAAGCGCTTCCAAAAGTTTAGCCAAAAATTTGCTATCAATTACATTTATAGCATTATTTTCAAGAAATTGAAATTTAATGTAAATACCCATTGGCCTTAGTAAAAGTACATACAGACTAAAAGGCAATTCAGTTTTCGATTTTAACCATACGATGAAATATTTGTCAATTACAAATTTTTTACTTAAGACCTAGTTTTATCTGTGTAGAGGTATTCTTCTGCTCCAGCAATATATATGCAAATTAATTGAAGCATCTCCCTGCTCATTATTGTTGCAGTTACATGAAATACGATTTAGATATAATGCAATGGTAGCTCGAACTCATCTCGCATCCAAATTCAGCACCTTTAGCTAATGAACTATATTATTTGCAGTCGATGTAAGCATATGTAGCAGCAGATGTATTATTATTGGAAGAGCAAAACGGGTTTCGTAAATTAAGGTCATGAACCGATGCGATTTACCCTCTTAAACTCTTTATTGAAAAGAAAAGGGAGTTCAAGTGGGACACCTATATAACAATTATAGATATTGTGAAGGTTTTTGATAATTTTAAACGACCTTTGTTTTGGAGAAAAATGGAAAGACGAGTTTTTCCTTTACAATTAATTAAGATACTCCGATGCCTATGTAATGAAACAACCGTCACCCCAGAATTGAATGGAATATTAACGGAAGATAAAGGAGTCAGACACGGGTGTCCCATCTCAACGACAATGTTTAGTATATACAGACTACATACTCCGTATTAGGAAAGAAAAAGTTGACTCCGGAATATCACTGAAATGAAATATTAACCTTAACTCCCTACTTTATGCAAATGATGAAGTGGTTATACAAAAAATAGAAGACCATTTACAAAACGTGACATTTTAATTCAAAAGTATTTGGCAAAGCTACGGGTCACCTCTAAATCAAAAATGTAACTTTCAAAGGAAAGAAACAATATGAGAACAAAAATAATCATAATAAAAATTCTAGAGCAAGTTGCCAACTTTAGTTACTTGGGGTGTAATATCTCTTACGAACTCGATATTTATTGCAAGATTAAATTATCCAGATTTCAAAACACACATGGAACAATCCATAATGAACTTAGGAATAAAAAAAGAAAAGAGAAATGCCTGAAATTTTACAAAACAGCAGCTGTTTCTACATTGTTATATGCAAGTGAAACATGGACTCTAGGTAAAAATTAAGAAAATAAAGTTCAAGCCGCAGAAATAAAATTTTTGAGTTGTGTACAAGGATGTTCCCTAACGGAAAAAAATAAATGAAAACATAAGGAAGGATCTAGGAATACAATAAATTAACGAAAAGATTAAAGGAAATATGTACATGTAGGTGGTGCCAACATTTAAATCAAATGGTAAAGACTAGATTTCCAGTAGCAACTCTAGAGTATAAGCCGAAAGGAAGGATATACGTGGGAAGACCGAGGAAAAGATAGGTTCCAGAACAGGCGACATTAAGTACTTATCCATGAAGTGAAGTAGATGACTATATTATTCGTTGGATAGGAACTCATTCTCTATGGAGATCCATCTATGGTGCCTTCAGCTTAACTAAGACAAAACTTACTCCTGCCAGAATAAAACCACTTTAAATTATGAAACGATTTAGGTACGTGGAAACTATAATTCAGAGTTTACGGCCGAGATAACGGGGCCACCGAGTCTGCTTGCCAACTGGAATACGTTGTTTGACGTTGATGAGGATGGCAGGAGGGTTTAAGGGGGGGGAGGAGCATTGGACGGCGATGACGAACGGGGAATTCTAGGCGTGTGATTGAATTGACGCTCAAACGCTCGGGAACTGCGCACGATGTTTGTCTTGAGGCATACCCCTGTGAATCCTCTGCTCCACATGTGCTCTAGATGGGTTGCTGAGGTGACGGAACCATTGAGGAGATTGGATTAATTGGAAGTAAGTCACAATGGTACATGTGACGCCCGCTGAGCACATGAGTTCGGGTGAGAAGTAGTGCCAATCCCAGTGCATATCCCAGTGCACGGGAGGCTTTGAGTGCTACATGTTATGAAAATCTCTGGTTTCTACTTTGCCTCTCTGTCTCGCAGTTTATCCTTCGTATTCAGCATATATGTTAATTTCTCCGGGATATGCAATTTTATTTCCCTTCAATGGTAATTATTTCAAGTCACTTCGTGCTGATAGATGCATTTCTTTCGCTATAAATAATATCCTGATTGAGGATGAAAAGTATAAAACATATTTCCTCATAAAACACACTGTAATGAAACAAAGTATTTTCAAAGAATCAGGGAGAAATTTTGGACGATTTAAATGCCACAGCCACTTCAGTTATTTTGTTCTCTCATCTTTCACACACGAGTTATTTTAAACGTGAATTTGCATATCTATATTTCCTGACAAGCTATGAATAAGCCGTTCACTCTATGAAGTGGATGTAAGTGTAAAATGTCCAATATTAACGTATGTGTAAATATCACATTTGTTGTTTAACAATTTTTCCGACTTTTTACATGTAGATCATTTTTATCATGCATAAAAATTGTTGATTAGTGTTTTCAGGGTAATGCAAATTTAGCGAGGTTTTTAAATAGTGTTATTTTAATACTAACCGTGTTGTCTTAAAAAACAAGCAAATTTATGTCTGTAATTTAGATTATTAACTCCGATAGCATACATTGAGATAATCGCAAAGGAAAAAAAGAATGCTCGTTGTACCTTTCTTTATTTCCATTAAATTAATTGTTCGAATAGAATTGACATATCATACATTTAAATAAAAAAACTTTAAACGAGGCATCATATAGTAATCTCTCAGGAATGTGCAATTTTATGTCTTTTTAAAGGTAAATATTTCAAATGGCTTCCAAATAATGAAAATAAATTGATTTTTCCAATAAACTAAGGTTGTAGAATTTAAATGTTATTAACGTGGATGGAGCACAGATAGATATTTCTTATTTTTTTACTGTAACGAAATATAGGGTTAGAATTTGAACCTTTGGAACCATACACGGGTATATTTTGGATATCCTCTTTTGCTATTTTTCTATATGACTTATACCGTGAGGCAAGAACTGGTGTCGTTTTAGACTATTTAGTAGGATTTTTTATTACTTCCGATGATGTGCCCCGAGGGGTATTTTTTATTATATACTGCATATTAATTATGCATTAAATAAAGTATTTTATTTCAATAAATTCATTCGGTATTTTCAAGTTGTTAGAGAAATCAAAAAGGTAAAGAAATTAAAAAATAACAATTCAGAAGCTGTGAATTTTCAATAATAAAGTAAAACAAGTGTAATTGGATTAATATGGAATGACATTCCTACAAAATTCAACGCCGTCTAATAAAATTTTGATATTACTGTCTGCGTAGCGTAGCTATTTGTAAATGAAGCCGAAACAATGTGTGATTTAGCGAACAGGTTATTTTTTCCAATTCTTAAGTCAGTGACATAACTGCTGTTGTATGAGTAAACGTGGTGGAAAATCCCAAATAGTTTCAAAGCATTATTTAAACCATAGTATTTTTGTAACTGTATCTCGTTTTTTCAGTCTGCAAAGATGAAATTAATGAGCATTGGAGAAAACGTACCTTGAAGTAATGTTAATGAAAAAAACACCAATTACGAAGGAAATGCTTTACCAATTGTGCATCTGTTCTTTTTTTACAAGTTTCTTTTAGTCCCAATTACAGGCTGAAAGGCTCACGAAGGGCATTGTGAATATCCAATCGTAATTTTTTAATTTCTAAGCCCTTTTTTATATTCATAATGCTAATAAGTTTATATGAATTGAAATCCACGCGAGTAATAATTTTTTCATCGTTGTGGTGATAATAGTTTTTCGTAAAACATATTTCATTAGCTATAACTCCCTGTATGCGATTATTTGAAAAATAAAATATATTACTATGCCTACAAATTTAATGCTGTAGTATTTCATAATATATGTGTCATTCATTTCTTCTTCCATTTTATTTGCATACGGATATTTGGTCCTTCAAAGTCGCATGGTTTGTCAGAAGGTGCCTTAAGTTAAGTTTAATTAAATTAAGCATTCAATGTGACAATGATGAGAGGTTAAGCTATTTTTTAAATATTTAATTGGATTAATTATATATAGTATTCAAATATACATTGCAAAGAAACATTGAAAAAATGAATGAGGGACAAAAGAGAATCCTAGTTTTTTTCAATCTCTAATAGTGGTTTTAACTTCAGCCATATTAATAAGAACTAAGATCAGGTCCTGATGATGATGCAGTGCATCGAAACCCGGGTCGATTAAAACTTTATCTGTGGAAAATTGTAATATCTTATTATGTTCATATTCCACAACATCTCGCCTGATTCCTCCCTTTTTCACCCATATTATATAATAACTGTAATGAGAAGGCATGTTACGTAAAATATGTTTGCACAATGCATAGGTACATACTTTTACCATATAAATTAAAGTAGTCACTGGAATTTTAAATTGTAGAATTTCTCATTAGCATTAAACGTGTTGTCACTTTATTATAATGTTACAAGTTATTGCGTAATTTTTGAACTACAACGAGTAGAAACTATATTTTGAAATAAAACTAAAAACTTTTATTCTCATTTTAAATAATCATAGCTACAATTCCACTAATAACAGCTGTTTGAGCAGGACCACAGGCTCGAACTCATCTTTTTGAGGTCTCTCTATTCAAGGTGACTCATTCTCTCCCATGCAAGCATTATAATGCACCTCACCGTGTGAGAGCGAAGGAAAGGCTGGCGCGCAGAACTAATTTCTAGATATTTATAATCGAGTTCCACCCGCCCAGACTTCCCCACCTCGTTCTCGTAAATTCCCTCAGAACTTTCCACCGCGGGCCGTTAAGAGATAAGATGTTTTTGCTGCAGTGGTAACATTCCGTATCTTTTTTTACGCCTCCGTCTAAAAAGGGGACTACTACTTGGCAGTGCGCGGAACGACGCACAATTATCGCGAGTTATTCCGGAGAAATGAATGGAGGAATAAAGTAAACGAGGGAAGAGGACTTTGCGGGGAGTTGCCTCTCTCCCTCCTCCTTCATCGCTGAAGAGTGCACGTCTTCTCTCTCTGGCTTTAATGGCCTCCCTCTTACTTCACCTTCCTTCCACCACCTTCATCATCGCTCACTCATCTTCTCCCTTTCTTCCCATGAACAAAGTATACCCTTCCACGCTCCACGGAGATCCCTTCGCCCTTCACCTCACGGCCCTCGCGTGCATCCTCCACCGTTCCTCACCCACCTTTTCTCCATCGCCCGTTATCTTCTTTTCTAGCAATTCTTACCCATCTTCCATTCCTCATTCTTCCGCATTTTCAACTGTCTTGTATACCCCTGTTTTTATTGGGCTACAATTGTTGCTCCATTTGCATCTTTTTAAAGCTCGTTTGCTCGTTCAGGCTCAACTATATGTAATCATACTTCTATATGTTTTCATCCTCCCAACGTTAATTCACCGTTTACGAAAATAATATTTTCATATTCATTTTACCGTAGCACAAAATTTGTAGTGCTAGTTTAAGGTTCTAAATAAACCTCTCTCCTTCATTGTCGGAGATAATTGCATTTGATGCAAATAATTTGAATATTCATTGAATAATAAATCCAAAATCTCTAATAAACCTCTTTTTCCTGAAATGAGATATGTAATTTTCACTTGTAACCTCAGTATATGAAATCCTAATTGTGTTCTTGTCTTAAAAAATTACAAAATTTTAGAACTCTTTATTCAACCATTTTATCACGCTTTACAATATGTTTTAAAGCTCTTTGCTGACCTTTTGTGTTGTTGTACCTCCTATGAAATTTAAACATTTGGTGACTTTAACTAGAGAGAGAATTTTATGTTAAATATTATGTAAAATCATGTGATTCCGAAAGCATTCTAAAAATACTCCAGGATTTACGATCAGTTGTGACTGTCTTGAACTATTAAAATTAATTCATCGTGTACTTGAGTTGAGCATACCATTTGAATTTGAAAGAAAACGACACCTTTTCACATTTATTCATGTGTGTACAAAGCGCAATGGGCAATACTCCGAAAATGTTAAGGTATTGAGCTACGTAGTGAACTTTTCCAACCACGTTTCTAGATATATATTCAAGTTAAATGCTATTTGATTTATGAAACCATAATTCTTTCTTCTTTCATGGAAAATAAAATGCTTCCGTGTAATAGAGTGATCTATCAATTTGAATTGTATTCCATTCATAATTGAAAGAAATATTCTTTCCTGCAAATTATTATAACCACTATATCGTATTTTCACATCCATTAGAAATGTTTTCTCATTTGTGCTATTTGGTGAGTCTACTGACGATCGGTAGAGCTTTATAAAATACATTTTCAATTCGCGTATCGCAATCTGTATAAAAACGTTGGATATCTTAAAATCTGTATCAAATCATCGATTTGGGTTTCATTATTTTCTCTGTATTGATGAAAGCTCTACTCGATCTATTAGCAGGATTAGAGAGAAAAACCTTCCGTATTAGATTTTTAGATATTGACTCTTGTGGTATACTGTGGTTTAGTCTAGAGGATAGATTTTTATCGTGTAGTTGGGAATACTATTACGTAGTACTTGTGGTGGTACAAGGTCATTATTATAGGTCCTCCAACAGCTAAAGACGCCTATTCCAAGACCTATTGTGAGACAAATTTAGCATTGTCGCTCGAGGAGGAATACGAACTCGCGACCATAGGATTGCAGGGGCGGAACTTAACCAACTTTATCGTCGATGTATGTGGAATGAAATAAGAGGCTTAAGCTCCTTTATATGGCTTTTAAACTGCAGTGGAAAAGCTCCAATAGCTCACGAATGTTTTGACCCTCCGGAAAATCCCTTACCTCTCGTAATTTCCACCTCTACTCCCCTCCTCCCCCACACAAGGCGCTCCCCCCGTGTGCTCAAGGGCCTCCCTCGTTATCCAGACCTCCCTCCGAAAATCTTTAAGCCAGCGGCGAGGAGGCTTTCACGCCGTTGAGTCCTGTAAAGGAAGAGCAGAACAGGCTGCGCCAGAGCTGATGGCGGAGGTGGCGTTCATCCACCATCTTAAGGGTCGTGAAAAAGGGGAAGATTTGGGGGTCGGGGGGGTTTTGGAAAAGGAGGAGGCAAGGTGGGAGAGGACTGGAAGAAGGGACGGTTATTTTTTCACCCTTTTGGAGTGATAGGAGGAGATAGTCGTTGGAGGAATTGGAAGAGTGATGTTAGGGAGAGCGAGGTATGGTGGGATGGTTCAGGGTTGTGGGGGGGCTGATATGTGGGGGTGAGGAATGTGTGTATGTCTGAGTGTGTGCGATTGGTTTGGATGGATTGGTGCGCTGGGGGTGGTGGTAGGAGGGCGACGGGGGTTAAGGGGGGGTGCAGTGATGGGGAATTGGGGGCGGGGAAGGGGGGGGCAGGGGGGTGGGAGACGTCGCCGGGGACGGCAGCATTGGGGCCCGTCACGTTTGACCACTCACGGAACCGCAATGCGGTGCGGAGTAGGTCTGTGGAATGGGTCCCTCCTCTCTCTCTCTCTCTCTCTCTCTCTCTCTCTCTCTCTCTCTCTCTCCACGCACTCTCTCCCCGTTGGGTAGATGGCGTGGCGGCCACGCAGTGTACGGGTCGGGTGGGGGTGGATGGATTGGCGGGGGAAAGTCTCTCAATTGCGTATCGCTCCACTACCAACCGCCCGAACCAGAAAGAGTCGGAGTACCCCTGGAATTGTTTTTTGTTTGACCAGAGTAGGACTTCTTTCCCTCTGATATTAACTGTAGAAACCTTCCACAGATATGTTAGTATCCACAACATCAACAATTCACACTACTCCGCGACTCATCGCACTGCAGTGCACTTCCAAAAGAAAAATAATCACAACACCATGCCTATAAAGTGGAGGTAGTAAATATGAATATTTCATTTGAAGTCAAATATTAGGGAATCAACACAACTTCAGACCTAATGCGGGTAAAAACGTAACACAAATTTGTACAAAAGAAACATTTTGTGGCATTAAAGAGACCAGGATTTAACTAGCGAATAGCAGGAAGGTCCTCGGTTGGAAAAGTGAAGAGGAGATATTACTTCGCTCTATTAAGGCCACATCTCGAGTACACTGCGAGAATTAGGGACTCTTCACAGAAAGATTTAATATGCAAAACAAACGGAATACTGAAGGGAAGCCATTCTAATTGTTGAAAACAATTACTAGTGAACAGAAACCGTAGCGCAGCTGAATAATGAACTAGGCTGGCAGCAGCTAGATACCCTGAGGCTACACACTAAATTAAGATTACTTTAAACATTCAGAACAGGCGAGATTCAAGGTGAAATTGAGGATATTACTTTACTCTATCCCACACTCTAGAACTGATAAAAGAGAATACTGAGGAGAGATACACTGCTGAAGTAATAGGTAATAAACTTCCATATTTTCGCGCATCATTAGTGGCAACAAATAAAAACAGCGAGACACTAAGAAAATCGCTTAACACTAAAATTTCTTCCGTCATTTCCCCATTCTTATTCCTTTTTCTATTTACTTCCCTTTTTTATGACTGGTGTACCCTGCCACACGTCCCTTCGGCAGCTCGCAGTGTAATGTTTAGGTGTGGATATAGATGACTTGTTTTTTGAGTTAACTCTTCTCGGGCTCTTCACCGGTTTAAACTGTTCTTTTGCTGAACAGTTTAAACCGGTGGAGAGCCCGAGAAGAGTTAACTCAAATTATTCGCCGGGAAAGTGTTATAATTATTTTTTCTTTGAAGATAAAAGGTCATATCTCCTGGCGATATTAACAGTAGATAAATACACGTATAGGTGAACAACAACGTAGTACCCTGCGAGCCGACACGATGGGTATGCATCAAGGGGTTTTATGTGACTAGCCATTAAATGAGATGATACAGGAATGGAAAACAGGGAGAGAATAGGGATTACTAGCAAGTTGTGCTCTGAAAGAATCAGCGCCACTACTTGCTTTCATTATGGTCGTGAATAGCACGTCGGAGGAAACAATGCTCATGCCCTTCGACTTTGTTTCTCTGTTATTTTGTCAGTTTTCCCCATCCAAGCATATGTAACCTAGCAGAAAAATAATATCATTCGAATCAACATGAATCCCGTGTGGTCTAAATTTTTCTTATACTCTTATCCTAGCGTACTTCCGAGTCTACACTGGCTCCCAACCCTGCCAAAAGAATACGAGATTTTCGTTACCCATCATTGGTGGATTTTAGCAAAGTTCCCATTTTTTCCTGCGGATGACCTCTGAATGATTCTGATGGCTCACGTACCCATGGGATGCGGATAAGACACTGGGTTGTTATATAGTTAGCCATGGGTCCAACTATCGGAATCATGGCATTCATCCGTGCATCATTCGGTGAAAACACTGCACAGGGATACCAATCGCGACCACAGCTTAGCAGGAGAGAAAAATAGGTGAGCTGCCACCGAAGCAAACTTACGCTAAGTTAAGAAAGTGATTCATTTTGGCATGGAAAATTGAAAAAAGATTTTTTTCAAGGCGAAACTTATTCCTGTAAAAGTAAATTAGCATCAGAGTTAGAGCCAGGAAAAGAGATACCTATTTCTTTTGCTGAGCAACTGGGATACCTAAATTGTTTCCTCTGACCGGTAGGAGCGAGTCACAAAAGTTTTCACCGAAGCAGAATTGAAACGCTCAGTTTTGTCATATAAACTTCTGTGCCAATGTGAGGATCATGAAGTATTGAGCATAATTACTCTCGGAGGAAAGGAACTTAGAGGTCACTCGCATGAGAGGCATCGTATGAGTTGCAGTGATTAAATTTGCACTATTAGCTGATATTCAATATTACTGCTTTCAATAATCCACACTATCTTCAGCGTACTTGAGCATAATTCTATTTACCAGATTATACTACAGTTTATTATATTAAAATACTGTTTATCAGATCGTAATACTGTTTATAACATCTTAACACCGTTTATCAGATTACAACACGGTTTTTTCGTCAACTCAGTATATGAGCATTACTATTATCTTCATCCTCACCGTCAACGGATTAAACCGCGTTTATTATAAAGAACTTGCCAGTTTTATTTCCTGCAATACATTTGGAATCATCATGGCAATCACTTACATCTTTCAGGCTAGGATTTATTTATACTTCTTCTTTTTCTACAGCTCTACAGCCCGGTGTTGACCTTGGCTTCCTCATTTATTTATACACAGGTTGGAAAAGAAATAGATGCTGGAGGGGCAAATGCTGGAACGCAATTAGAATACGATGGCAGGAGTGGAGAAGCTTTTGTGAAACTTACAGTTAATTATGTATGGAAATAATTTTGAAAGATTAGACAAAATTTTAGGACGTAAGGTATTTAGAGCTCACACTACATTTTTTTTCAAACTCTAAAAACCTTACTGGATCACTTTCTCTGTCTTACTTAAATAAACTCTGTATCACTCTAAAATGATGTTGAATAAGATTTGCCATGAAATTAAGCGTTAAATATTTCCTTGATTTTACCATTGAAAAAATGAAATAAAAATTAGTCCATGAACCGTAACTTCCGTGGTGAAACACCACTTTTCATTTAGGAGAAATATTTTAGTTAAAATTAGCTTTTTCGGAAAAAATCAACATTTAGGTACGAATTTCTTAAAAGTTCCAGCGTAATAAATTAATTTACGCAGTTGTGATTTAGTTCTCGTGTAAAACTTTTGCCATGGATTAAAGTGGGTCATTTCAAGGTATCTGTATTCCTTTTTGTTTTCTAGGTTAAACTCAGAAGAACTTCATTTGTGGGACAAAATTTGAGTCGACGTTAGATTTTTCTCTTTTCTTCAAATGGTGGATATTTCATTAAAAATTTTGCTTTCGACTTCATTTTCTTAATAAATATGTATTATATTTCACGAACGTTTAATGATGTGCATACACGAAGTGAAACGAAGAAAGTGGTAAGATTTCCTGAACTCCTTTTTTCTGCTTCATTTGGCCAATTTTTATTTTCTCAAGATATCTTTGTAAGTGACGAAGTTGTATTACAATGAGAGCAGAATTCTAGAATACGTAAAAGCTGTTACAGTCTGTGTATTTTTCCACGCTTAAATGTTTATCTTTCATCTCCTAATGCTGTCATTAGGGTTTGACTAAGCCAGCAGGAAATGCTTACTTTTCCTGCTCTTGGCTCTTTCTGAGATAACATACCTAATGATTAAAACTTAGGTAAGTTATTCTTCTCGCTCCGACGCCAATTTTCATCACTTCATCTCTGTTTTCACTGAGGGAGTGTAATGCGGCCCCTAATGTTGACGCTGCTACACTATCAAGGGGGCTTATTCTCTTTCTTACCGGATCGCCTTCGCTTCCTCCTCACCTCACCTCCACTTTCATATTTCCACATTCCCATCTTCAAGATGGTTTTGCTTTCCTCGTTGGTGTTCCTCACCCTCCCGCGGGCACTTCTACAGGGCCTACCGCCCCCTCGCCCACGCAGCAAAGATATTTCCTCACTCTCACAGCCCCTCTTGCGAAAGGGCTTCCGTCTCCCGCGGCGTTGACTCCCCTTTCCGTATCGAGGCGAGCACATATTCCCTTTCGCCGAAGGTGTGGAGCGTGTGGGAGTCACACGATGTGCCGCCACCCTCCGCAGTTCAGTCTGCCTCCTTCGCTTGGAATCATACGGAGCTTCAAGTTGTGTTCATGGGAGTGTCTTTGCGATAGGATGCCCCGTAAACGACAAAGGAGACTGGATAACGAGTTGGATTGTTACTGCACGGGTGAAATGGTTAAGATAAATTAATAAGGATAGAGGGTTGGGGCGGTTACTCTTTGCTAAATAACGAGAAGACTGTTTCTATCACACATATAATAATAAAAATTTAATTCGTCTTCAAATCGTGAGACATTTGTTATTTCTCAATAATTCAAACTCGGGGGTAGGTTTACTTAGCAAAATATTTGTTGCGATTTTTTATAACTTTACATTGCACGAGGTTTCATTCTCTGAGAAAAAGGGTATTCAGGATTTGAAGAAGCCTCGGTGAGAAGGGTCTATACATATGGGTCTACCACTCTGAATCTTTGAATAGTCAGGCGTTCTTTCCATATTCCGGGGAAACTAAGAATGATAAATGATTTGACACCACTCGTCCAAATCTGCCTTAGCCAATATTTTGGAACAGAAATGTCAGCATAAATGTTAAGAATGAATGCTACTGCTACAGTTAAATGAATTATTTTCCTAGAAGGCAAGTAGGAATATGCCTCATGCGTGGTGAACTGAGTTTTGTCTCCAAAATTTGGGTTATGTTCAGTAGGTATGAGCTTAGTAAATTGATAAAACCTATTATTTGTTGGCCAATGGTATTAATGTCATTATAAACAACCATCAGTGGTTATAGAATTTTTTTGCGGTGGAAGTCCGTAACTAAATTCCTTATCTAAAGTATCGTACGTAGTGTACCGTACATTTCTGGCAGAGAGGGAAATATTTCATGAAATATAAAACCTAAGAAAGAAATGTGAATATTTCAATATTAAACCTTTCAATCGTACAGGCATTGTATACAAAATTATTAAAAGGTAATGTGCTGTGAAGGATGAAAGTTTGTGAACCAAATGTTAAGATGGCATCTCTTTCATGGAATACAGCATCCTCGTTTCATTTTATGTTGGATAAGTGATAGCTTATATATATATATATATATATATATAAGCTAGCAACAAGGGGTTGAGGTTGGGGAAGGATAGGTAAGTAAATCTTTCCTATCCTTCCCCAACCTCAACGCCTTGTTGCTAGCTTATACTTTTATATTTATTTCCTTTCCTTTTATATATATATATATATATATAGGGAATGGGAATTGAACTCGTATGACTTGTTTCTGTTTTTACTATCCATCCCATATATTTCCACGGAAATAAATATTCCCTAAAAATTAGCCTTTAAAAAGTAACCAAATTCATGTTAAACGATAAAATTAAAATCTATTAAAGGTTTCATTATTCGTGGTTACCATTATTATTATTGAGGTGGCCTCTTCTAATCCTTAAATAATCATGTACTCAGTAGTTGTATTTATTTTTCCATAACTAAAAGTACATTTCCTAGAAATTGACGAGATGAAGAGATGATTATGCATATTGTAGAGAAATACAGCTAAAGACGTTTCGATGAGAAGTTCACTAAGAAATGGAAAACGGGTGCTTTACACATAAAATCCACGACTAAAGTTGAATATATTCTTTCTGTAAAATACTTAATCCCCTTCAAAACACTCTCATACTGCTCAAAATATAAGAACAGTTGCTCATATAGTTTTTCCATTGTTTTATTTTTATTGTTAGTGTTTATATTGATGTGGAGTTTCAAGTTTATAAGCTTCATTACTTCCTTATCAATGACGAGGAACTCCTTTTCGCTACAAATAAGTTTCGATTAAGAATGCAGTACTTAATTTAGTAATTCTTTGAAACACTATTGATACGTGTTACCGCACCAACCGAGTTTTCTGTCATTAACTCTTCTAAGATCTTGTCTATGAAGCGAGTATTCCCTGTCTGAATCGTAAGTTCTTGTGACATTATCATTTTCATTTATTATATCTTTTCCTTAGGTATGTAGTTTTGTAGACTTCCGCAGATGAGTTTTTATTTTTTCATACTGATGTTCTTGTAGTTGAAGTCGCTGGTTTAGCAAAAATATTATGTACCAATCTAGAAATACACCAGAAACCGAGAAATCATTTTGGCCTGAATGTCATTAGTTAAGCCATCACGACCATACTGCTGCTGCTTGAAGTAAATAAAGCCCCTTATACTAGAAAAGCTTGAGCATATAGAACGTGAGATAATTTATCTTTCCGTTCTCTGCTAAGAATCAGAGTTCGTAGATATATCTTTAAGTAAACCTTTTACAATTGCAGTTGTGCGAATTATTCATTTTTGAATAAGCTCTTTTCACTCATAGGACTCGTAAGAGAAAATGTTGATTCAATGCGTGGATAAGTGCTAAGGAAAATAGGATCTGACCAAAGTAGTTTACGGTTGACAGTGATATAAAGCTGTTTAGCATCCAACTGCACTGGGAGAACTGTAGAAGAATTCCATTCCTTTAGCAGTTAATGACGAGTGGCCAACCTGTCAGCAATGCCGGGAAACCTGTTTGCGCTATTTCAAACGAAGCCTATGGACTAATAATAATGAATTTTAATAATGAATCAGTTTTTCCTAGTATAATGATTTTTAAAGAAAATAAGGGTTTTAAAACATTAGTACAGTAAGAACGTGTAGACTCTCACACCGTAAGTAGCTATTGCATTGGAAATTCCTTGTTTAATTCCGTTTTTCTTTTTCATACTTAATTAAATAATTTAAATTCCTCCGATTACATATATACCTGAATATATCCCTACAAGTGATTATTTAGTCGCTTTTGGTAACTTTAGCAATTTCTTAACTTTCAATGCAAACTTGGCATTTCTCGTAGCTCTTATTGTCTAGCCCGGACATGCATGAAATTAGCAATTAATAGTATGGAGTCTTCCTAAACTTCTGGTCTCAAGAATATTTGGTAGATACCAGTGGTACTCAGCATTTTTTTCCTCAGACGCATCCATTTCTCATACTGAAATATGGGCTTTGACGTGACAACAGGTTTTTGGGAGATTGTGCACAACTATGAAAGTGTTGCATTGGAAAATGGGTATCGATACCTTCGTCTCTTTTTAACTTTGGTTGTAATGAGATAAAAATCACAATATAGATAATAGTTTTCCGTAAATATTAACATATATTTTCAACACTAACTTTCTCTCTCCAAACAAAGTAAGTGCACGTAATAAAAACGAGGAATTACCTTGAAGGGTTCAGAGTGATATGATCCATATATATGCGTTTAGGAGCGGCGAGAAGAACTGACCGTTTGCCTGTAATTTTAGTAGGTCTTCACGAGTTCAATTTCTTCGGGATTACGGGGAGGATAGAGACGGCTTCACGCAGGGGAAGATTAAGGTGCAGCATTCGTGTTTGCTAGGGTTGGTAAGTTGCAAGGTTAAGCTGTTTTCAGTTTTAAGCTTTTGTGAGCGGGGTAAGACCAAGGAGGTGGGGTTAGGGGAGAGAAAAGGTGTTTCCAGGGAAGAGGGAGAGGGCGGGAGATCATCGTTTTGGGGATTACCTTCGTTACTACGTAGAGAATGGCGAGGGGAGATAGGGGGGGTCGGTGGTGTTAGCGAGTTCAGACGCCCTCCAACCCAATACCTCCGTACGACCTCAATTCTTCACCACCCCCCGTTCCCATAAGCCCCTCAGCTCCCGCCCTCATCTGCCTCCTCCCCCCTAAACTTCTCCATCCCCCCTACATCCTCCTCTTCCGTCTCACGCCCCCCCCCCCCGCATTCCCTCCCTACTCTCATTATCCATTCTCCGCGATTATTATTACGATCTGCGGCGACCGTTATGAGCGCCGTTCCCCCCAAACCGCGTAATATCTCCCTCTATTCGTCTTCACATATCTGTCTCCCTCTTTCTCTTCCAACCTCCCGACTTCTACACCCAGCTTTCGGCCCGAAATTACTCGGGATTCTCCCCGCACTCGATACATGCAGCTCGTTTTTATTTCAACCCAGTTTGAAAATGCGACCCTTGTCGGAATGGGAGTCGTTTCCGGTGCGATGGGGGAGATGGGGACCTCCCTCGCATTGTCGCTTTAATTGCCGCGTGAATCTGCGGAATTGCTGAGAGAATGGTTAACGACCATCTAGGACACCCACCTTTTGAAGGCAAACTACTTACCGAAGCAGCGAATCCCTTTAAACGACGGAATGATGGTCCCTGCAGCGACGGCATAATTTACCGCGCCGATGAAATTTAAACACAATTCATTGTGCTGCAAAAAAGGTGTGCCATATATAAATCTCTATACACATAAAGGTGTGCAAAGAATAGGCATGCTTAAGTGTTTTTCGTGATTAGCATCACGGGTTGTGTGTTATTGAAATGCTTCGATCAGTCGCTAGTCTTGTCAATTTTGTTTGTACTCTTCGTTTAAATGTAACTTTACTTACAACACAGGTAAGGGATGGCAATGACATAAATTCATAATTTTTATGTATTTAATGAAATGGACATTAAAGGAAATGATTCAATCTTTGAAGAATTAAGAGAGAAATTTTCACTGCACGCTCATATCGTATAGAAGGCTTGCTTTGTGTTTTGCCAAAATATGTACTGCCTCATATGGAGGCTGAGTTGTTACAGTGAACGTTTTTCTCGACTTTATGGCTGGAGGTAATAAATCTTTCATTTTTTTAGTCCTAAGGAGCATGTTAAGTGAAAGTTACCGGAGAGAATATAGGGACAAGGTGCTGGTGTATATATAACCACTTTCGAGATCACTATTTCTCCTCATAGTGGGGGTAATCGCCCAGTCCTCGAGCAAAATGTCCCCCTGCCGACACAGTCACCGACGGACACGCTGCCAAGCCGGCTGCGGCGCGGACGAAAATTTGACAGAACGGGCCGAATAAAGCGATAGGGGGCGCAGTTATTCCTCCCATTTGCGAGATAAGTGGAGCGAGAAAGGGGAGTGATGTAAGGGGATGTTTGGGGGGTTGGGGGAGGGGAGGGGGGGGGGGCGGGGCGGGGCAGACGGCGCCACTGGGATTTGAAAGAGAGCAGAGCCAAGGGAAAAGGTGAAAAAATAAAACAAAACGAAATCGCCCGCAAATCCCAAAAAAATCTGTTATCGCAACGGAATGCTTGCGTTTATCGACTTCCAATTTCTTCCCTAACCGTTCCGCCTGACTTCTCGTTCCCCCTTGCCATCTGCCCCTAAAAATAAAAAAAGGAACCCCGGGACTCGCATTCCTTTTCTCAACTCCCCCTTTTTTATATCCCCCACCTATCGGGGAAGAACTTTAGGAAAGAAAGGGGTTTTGGAGCTGGTGGATAGTGGGTGGGGGAAGAATGGAGAAAACTTGATTCTTTTTCTTCGGAGACCTCGGTCCAGGGATCGATTCTCCAAAACGACAACAATCGATGTGGTAGCCGCTTGAAGCAGTAAATACGGCGAGCCGGGGTCGGGGGTGGAGGGAGGAAGGTGGGGGGTTGAATGGCTCCTCGTAAGGAGAGGCGAGAGTGGCCCGGTTGACACAAACGTGAGAACTCATAGGCTATTTTGCCAGCAAACTTGCCCGCAGGGACACCAATGGAGCACGCACGTCGTTTGTTGGTTATTTTGGGAGACAACCAACAACTGAGGTCAATTGTACCATTGACGGTAGGTGGAAAAGTGGATAGGATGGTGGCACGATAGGATGAATCATTTGGGGAACAGAGTAAAGGTGGAGAGCAACGAGGCATAGGGATTAGATTGTTCTTTACAATAGGCACCTAAGAGCTCAATGTCTACTAGGGACTGAATACGGCCCTTGAAGCTCTCTCCGCATAGCAGAAAAGTAGGGGTCGGGATTCTTCTGAAAAATCTGTTCCTCCACCGGGATTCAAACTTTAGCTCTTGTTGCACAAAGGGTAAGAAAAAAGACTTTGCTGTTCCACAAAATAAAATATATATTTGCGACCGGTTTCGATACGTCGTATCAAAACCGGTCGCAAATATATTTTATTTTGTGGAACAGCAAAGTCTTTTTTCTTACCCTTTGTGCATCATGAAGGAGTTCTACCATGTTACGCCACCCACCATCGCATTTAGCTCTTGTGATGGGGAGCCAGCAATCACCTTTTAGCATTACGCATCACAATAGCCACCACACCATCTTGATTTACTACACCATTACTGGCGAAACGCTTTGAGGAAAACGCGAAACGTTGACTGTAAATTCAAAAACATAACACAGATAAGTAGAACAAATTGTTTCATTTCTTCAAAATCCCTAATGGAGACAAATTTATAAAAAGTGCATCAATGAATGAAAACAAATGCCCACGCCTAGGGACGTGGTATGGAACTTTATGTGCTCTCTTCACGGCAGACAACTAGGGATCGAGAAGCTTCTGAAAAATCTGTGCCTCTGCCCGGATTCAAACCAGGGCCAATGGGATCGGAAGCCAGTACTCTAGCTCCTAAATCCGCCCAATCCGTATGGAGGTACCCATGCAGGTACGAATGAGTAGCGGGGCCTCACCCTGGCGTCAGATGAGAACACTGCGTAACCGAAGACAATGGCAAAGGCATCGATGACCGAGCGATCTTTATACTCCGGCGTCGGATTGGGTCGTTAAAGGTGAGTTGGGGGCCCTGGGAAGCTATTTAAAGGGGGTAGGTGGAGGGGGGGGATGCCGAGGGGTTTTAGTCGGGTGGCGGACTTGACTTGTGTCGGGAAGGGAGCAAGCCCTGGAGACGAGGGATAGGGGAGAGAACGAGAGAGGGTTTTAGAGAGGGGAGAGAGAGGCCTAAGGGGGCAGAACTGTTAAGCGGGGGGAAAAGTCTTGAATGGCTGACTTAGGAAGAAAGTGACAGGGATGTTTAAGGCGAGGGGGAAAGTGGGGGGCGGGGAATCATAGGGAAGGATAGGTAGAGAGATGGGGTGCGATTGTAGGTGGGGTGTGGAAGGGGATGCGAAGGCACTGCTGGGATTTATTTCGAAGGACAGAATGACTCCTTGGGGGGAGAGTGGAAGGTCTGTTGGGGGAGGATGAGGAAGCTTTTATTTTTATCCGGCCGGAGGCGTGGGGACGAAGGGGTATAAGGTGGCCTGACTGGGTGTGGCGGGATGGGGGAGGGTGGAATAAGGGACGTAAAGGCGTACAAAAAATATATTTAATCCCGTGGGCGGCGCTAATGCGGCGGCGTAAATGGCCACAGTGGCGGTATTCGGTGCAAATGGGCGGAGAATGCAATAGGGGAGAAAGGGAGTGTGGTCAGCGCGGGAATGGCCGGTGCGGGAGTGGAATGGGATGGGTTGTGTGGGGTGGGTCGTGGGTTGGGGGGATCGGAGCGGGAAAAATGCCGCTCCTTTTTGTCTTAAATGAAAGGGTGCTGGGGTAAGGATGTACAGTTAGCAGGGGGACTACTCCTCCGGGATTTCACGACAGGAAAGGGATCAAGGCAAGAGGTGAAACGAGAGGGTAAATTTTCCCCTTTCTTTCTTATTTTTTCATGAAACTGCGTCGAGGACGGAGGGTTTGCGATCCCTGCGGGGTGGAATGGGTGGTGTGTGGTGGAAGCGGTGTGAGAGGGGAGGCTAAGTTAAGGTGGTGTTGGGGGGAGGGCTCAGAGCATGGAGACCCGGTTTGGTCCGAGTGTGTTCCTCGACGGGGAGGGACGGGCGGAGTGGAACAGGAAAGGTGTGCAGAGGAAGACCGGTTATGGTGTTGGTGGTGATGTGAAGGGGTTCATGGGACCTTTTTCGCTCGGGTGTGGAAAGCGGTAGGAAAAGTCTCGTAGAGATAAGGTTGATTGAGGCTTAACCGCCGCCTCGCCCATTACCCTCTCCTCCCCCCCCCAAATACTCCCTCGCCCCGCCACTCCCCCAACTCACATCAACCGTCGGACTGCCCTGCGAAATTTCCTGCGTCCCCTATCGTACCACTTTGACGTTCTTCTCTTTTTTTCTCTCTCTCCCTCTCCCACCCTACTGATTGCCCTCCTCCCCTCTCCGTCAACCCTGTCTGAACTCGACCCGACCCCTCCCACTCTGACCTCCCACCTCCCTTCAATATCCACGGATCGAGAGTTATCGGGGTAGTGTAAAAAAAACTCGTTGTATAAATTGCCGTATCGGGAAGTTGAAGGCTTGTTTCACATCCGCGGACTAATTCAAACCGCTTTTCACGCCGGTGTGGGGTCCTCCGTAATCTCTCGCAGAAATCTTCCGATGGGTTTTTTTTTATCTCTACTCAAACCTTACTCTTCGCACCCACCTACACACAAACACACGTATCAACCTATCCGCTGGCTAGCTCTGTCCCTTCCCTTTTGCTCCCCTCTCTCTTCGCGATCCCTATCGAATCGGTGGGCTGCTCATTTCCTCTTTCTCTCTCTCTCCGGCGACCGAAAACCCACTCCCTCTCCTCCCACCGCTCAACACGTCTCCCCGCGAAATCTGAAGGTCGCACGTCAGTCTTCATTCAACACGCGGGGCTAGCCGCCACTCTGGCGTCTAGGTTGCACGAGTCCCTCCTCTCTGGGCTTCACTTTCACTCTTGCTCACTCAGTTTCAGGGAGTGGTGGTGCGGTGGCCGGCTTATTTGTGGGCCGCCGTCTCTTGAAGTAGGTAGCTTGAGCGATAAATCACTTCACCTAGAATTTACTGAATTTGACCTCAGTTAAATTGAAAAAAACTCTCCTCTTTACAATGATATCAAAATCCTAACCCCTTGCCGAACTACTTTTTAAGTAATTTGCTTATAAATATAAGCTGTTTTACATGGGTTAGATTACGGCTGTGCGTTCCAGAGGGAGAACATTGAAAAGCATTATGAACTTCTAACACCTAGATTTCGTAAAAAAACGAACGGCATTTAGTGTGTATGTTTTCTCAACAATTTATAAAATATAATCAATTACTCACCGCTGTAATTTTTACAGAATCGCAAAAAAACATTCTGCTGTGAAGGCTGTACGGCAAACACTGTACGGTGTGAAAAAATGAGTCAAGTTAGAGACTTATGGGGATATATTTATTTAATTAATGAGTATGTTTGACATATACACCTATATATTTGCGCCGTTAATATTACAATATTTAATTCATACTTCTTTCAGATGCCAATATTAAAATATAAAATTCGAATATGGTCTCCATTATGAATAGGGATATATCTAGCTAAAACTACCTTAAGGTAGTACGAGCGAGATTTTTCCCTAGTCATAATAGAGATCATATTCGAATTTCACTTTTAAATTAACCAATTTTGAATTAACATGAAGTAAATATTGAAACATTAATGACTTAAAATGTATTTTTTATATCATTGATATTCTCAGAATTTTACCGAGTGTACATTATAACTTGGTTTTATCTTGACTAATTTTTTAAAGTCGTACGCAGAAAATCCCTTTACAGCAGAAGATATTTTTTGCGATCCTGTAAAACTACCGCGCTGATTTATTTAAAAAAGTGAAGAAAGCATAAAAAACTACACACTGTTAATTTTCAGACCCGATATGTGAGTAAGAAATTCCTCATTTCTTAAATGAAGTCTCTCTCTAGTACATACCCTTACCATTTTCCATTTAAATTGGCTTGTATTTCTTGTTACATATCTCAAAATGTACTTTGGTAAGTGGCTGATATTTTGTCATTAATATAAATATGAGATCCTTTTCTTTATAATGAGACGAAATTTATGGAATTTTAGGTCAAGTGATATTTGAGTGAGATTCCACCACGAATTAAATTCAATTGATTTGTCCCCACAATCAGGAAAAAATATCTCATTTTGTATTTATACCAAATTATCATAAATTTAAGAGAGATATTATTAAAACATTGAGGAAGCCATGACGCATAGATTGCGTCAGGAATGTAGCGGGGTGTAGTTTGTAATTTTTTAAATTATCAGTTAATGTACATTTATGAAAAACTGATCTTAATTCTTTTTATCAACTCTCAAAAGACGTTCTGTTATGAATGCATTTCCATTGTACAGGGCGAAACGAAAAACGTTGAGATATAGCCTACAATAAATTTAGTAAATTAATTTCTGAGAATTTCATTCATAAAATTACTTTTTTTACGACATTGTTGCTACTTCATGCTTCTTACAGCTGCTCACATTTTGTTTATATGTACATTGAGAAAACGGTCTTCTACGTGGTTAGAGAAAGATCTCACTCAAAACACGGATAAGTGAGGGAGACGGGAGAGGTGGTGTTGGGTGCATACATTGGGCCGGCCGATTTATGAGCTGCCTTCCCCTTAACTGCAGGTCCGGTGCCGAATTCCGGCGGAAGTGTAATTTTCAGGCTGACACGGATTGCCCGTCCACGCCTTCCCCGTTTGCGTGCGTGGTCTAAGGGAAGAATCACGCGCCACCACGGACGAAAAGAGACGTTAAATCCTGCCCACTCCTGTTCAAACTTGAACTTCTTCAATTTATGAATTAGTGGTGCTAATTTTCAATGAAAATGGAAATGACTACATTTCGACAATTATTTTATTGACCTCGGTACGATTTGCCAAAACGCGCGATAATGCTCTTAAGATTATTTAATACCTTGGTAGGTAATCTATGACTTAGTCTTGTTGTGGCGTCCATACGCTCCTTAATCGTCGTTTCTTATGTCAGCTAACTGATAATTCACGCTTAAATGCTTAATTATATACAAACTGTCAACAATTACCACATAAAGTAAATGTCCCCTTCAAAAGTCCAAAAATCTGAAACCGGTCTCCGATGAATGAAGGAGGAATTGTTACAGGTGTTTCAACTGTCAACAATCTTTTGGTTTTCAAGTGAAAATGATAACTGTCCATTGGCGTAGAGTTTTTCTGGGTGATCACCAGGCAGAGAAAAAGAATATTAGGTACAAGGCGGAAAAATATGGAAATTTAATTGTTTGAGAAATTTTCACTGGCTCCAATGTATGTTTAATTTTCAATACATTCTCTTTCATTGATTTTTTTTGGAAATCGTACTCCATAAAAAGAGGTTGCTGTAGAAGAAATTATAATAAAGAGCATTTGATGAAAACAAATGAAAATTGATTATTCCACCAGTATTTATGCTTAAACAGATTTTACTATTTAAATATTAACAGGTAAAAGCGCCCTACGGTGAGATTCCCTGTTAGAGTAGGTACAGTAAAAGAGCTAAGTGATTGGGGCTAGGCCTGGGACACAGGCTCTTTTTTTACAGTTTCCTCCATACTTCTTTTCTATTCACATTTTTTTCTCGAATTGCTCTTCATCATTGAGGTTCTAAATATTCCTTCTGTTAAAAGTGCCTACCACCACATTCTCCAATGAATTTCACGGTATACCCTTTCCTCTCAAACTACCTATTCCGTTATCATAAATTTGTTTGGAGTTCAACTTTCCATTCTCCCAATGTGACCAAAACTATGGAAACCGCTCCTTTCATGCTTTTCTATCACATTTTACACCCCATCCACATTCTTTCATGACCCACTCGTTTTAACCATATATCTTGTATGGTTAACGCAAACATTTCAAAGGTACTCCATTCCAAGTGCCTATCTATTTTTCAGTCCTTGTGATACATCGTCCTGTCAAGCGATCCGAGTATGCCTTAGGGCACATTTGATTACCTAGTGAATCCCACTGTCTTGAAGCAGTTAAATTCTCATTGTGCTCCAAAGAACGATTGCGCTCGACGATTTTGGGCGTTCTGCTGGCACCTATGTTTTCGTCAAGCTGCACCTAGTTGTGGCGGTCAATGAACATGTTATTTGTGGAGCGTAGCGGCCATAACGGCGTGAAGGGGTCATGATCATTTATGAAGCTGGCGAATGCACCCATCAACTCACTCACTCCCGCACCGACTCACCTGCGGTGATGACCGCCGGAGTTCTCGTAGCCCAGCTCTCCTTCGTCTGAACAAAGCGACGATGGGAGCTCACCGAGCTCTCACGCCTTCCCCGGATGGAGAGGCGCGTGGAGGTGGGACGGGGAATTAAGAGTCATCGCAGATAAGGGCGCCCCGCAGCAAAGTTCACATCCGCCCTCGCTCCCTTTCTTCCAGCAAGAAGGGAGAGACTTAAGGGAGAGTGGGTTACGAGTTTTGAAGCCCTAGGGATTGATAGATGTGAATGGGACAAGTTCTCCCGCCGGTGAAGTGGCCGAGGTGAGTGAGGGAGACGAGTTACATTAGGAGGGTACCCTTTTGAGGGCGGGGGAGTGCAGATGGGGGAGGGGTTTGGCCATATGAGAGAGAGTGGGGATTGAAAGTCGCTGCCTGCGGGACGGGAGTACGGAAGGTTGGTTGGACGGACGGGAGAGGTCGGCGGCGGCGTCGGTCTCCTTCTTAGCCGGCGGCGGCGGGATTTCTGGACATCCATGGGGTTTAAAACCGGGCGTGCGGAGGACGCCGTTAAACTTGGGGGGGTCTTGGGCTCACGGATCCCAGCAGTAACTCGCCTTCATCGCGTGCTGCTCGTTCCCTTTTCGCGTCGCCCCTCGGGGCTCGCACACCGAACATTTGCAAACCTCTCTCTCTCTGTTGTCCCTTCAGCTTTCACCTCTCTCCTTTCACTGCTGCCTCACTCGTGCCCTTTGTGTTAGTTCACCCTCTCTCTCTCGACCACGACTCTCCTCTTCCACTCCTCCTCAACGCAATTGCTCTTCTCGCACTCTGACTTTAACCCCAGAGCGAGGCGTCGCGACACGGAGACGACCCTTACGAGAGGAAGTTGCCTTGTTTCAACTCTGGTGGCAATATTCACAATTATGTTAGAGCAGGTCCAAAGCAAGCCTACGGAAGTACATCCAGAGCATCGATTAAACCAGTAGTCACGGCGTTGTTTTGCTGAAGACTAGAGTTTCTCTAGGAAACTGAAAGTTAATGGAATATGGCAAACTGGATAAACGATTAAATTTTAAGCTCGTGGCTCGAACCCTAATGTCAGCATTTAAGTCCTTAGCAATTATAAGTTAAATCAGGACGTAATAAAGCCGTCTATTTTTGTCTAAAGCTTAACTCAAATGCACAAATTCAGCGAAGGAGTTTATGTCCTTTTATAACGCAACTATCATCTCGAATTTAACATAAAATGTTTATCATATTTTATTTACTAATAAATGATGTGAAAAATTTCTCACAAGAATTTCTTGGTAAAATAGATGAAATGATATGTGCTATCAGATCAGTAGTGCAATATTCCAAAAAGGAAAAGTCATTCACCTTGACAGGGAATCGAACCTGGAGCCCTCGATTTCGTGAAATTGAGGGATCATGGTTCGAATCCTGGTCAATGGGAATGATTTTTCCTTTGTGGAATATAGCACTAATGTGCACTTGCGGGTGACTCCGTGTAAGTTTATGCCGTGGCTAGTCCCGGTATCCTCAAATTGGTCTATCAGATCAGTAAGTACTTAATTGAGGAATTAGAAATAAATCCAACATGTTTGTGTAATGGAATAATATTGCTACGCATAATAAGGCGTGAGCGATATTCCTCTGATTCCGTAGTCACGCAACAAAAGACGGATTAATTAGAGGGAGTGAGGGAGCGAGAGTGGTTGGAGGCGATATTTAATGCGAATACACGTGAAACATACATCTAGGTCGAAAAAAAAGCAATTTAAAAAATATTTCTAACCCCCATGATATCTGGGTTTTCAAAGAATATTTTACATTGGGTTATCATCCATTTGCAGAGAAAAAGTAATGGAATGTAATTAGTGTGAGTGGAGGCAACGTGTGCAATATTATTGTGTAGTTGGTAATACACATTTAAGTACAGCTTTTTTGATCCTGGCTAAAGGGGAAAAAGAAGAGAAAAGCAAAATAAACTTTACCTTGAACAAGAAGTCAATACTCTTGGATCGTCGATAAATAATCAAGGATCTGTGCAATTGCTATGTGTTACTCAGTAATATATCCTTGAGCTTCTGCGTAATTTGTTTTTGATTGGTTTCATGTCTTTTATTGGTAATGGGACTGACGAGGAGGATATTGTGATGGAAAAATTGATTTCGATTAAAATCGAAAATCGAGTTTTAATAGTCAAAGATCGAGGAAATCGAGATCGGGTCATGATCTTCGAGTTTCGATCCAAACTCGATTTTTCAACTTCGATCTTGACCATTTCGTACCGTTTTGCGATCAGAGAGCTGAGTATGATAACGCCATCCGTCCCATGTGAAAGACTTTTCTCTAAGGCCGGTAAAATTGGAAAGGCACGCCCTAGACCATAAAGAAAGCATCTCAATCAGTTGATCTTTCTTAAAAATTTTAGTGAAGCCGAATGGTTCCAAGCGGTGATCCCCAAACTTTAATTTGCGTGCATTTGTAAATTTTTACTACTAATAATTCAAGAATTCATTCTAAGTACATTTTTAGGGATTTTTTATACTATTCAAATATGTATTATGAGTGGTTTTAGAATGAATAATAAACATTTTTTTGTACCAACTGTATTTTTTTCAAATAGAGCCGTCGATTTTTCGATTAATCGATCTTTTGGTTCAAATTTCGATTTTTGTTGATAAGTCGAGCTTTTCATTTCGATTAAAAGTCGATTGCTCGAAAAATCGTATTTTGACCGAAGTTTTTCCATCACTAGGAGGCTACTTCTTTTATCTAGAGGGATTATAAAAAAATGTGTCATGTTAGAGACTTATGCGGTTATATTTATTTAATTACTGAGAATTTTTGCCATACATAACTATATTTTTGCACCAAAAAACATACTTCATACATCTTACAGACGATGAAATAAAAAAATAGAATTCGAATATGGACTAGGGAAATATCTCGCTCAAACTACCATAACCTTCCCCCGCACCGTCTAAATCATCAATTTCTTCGTCGCGGACGCGTTGCTCCAAACCGTTAAACGATCCCTCCTTTCCTCCACCCTCTCCCCTTCACTCCCACCGCTGGCAAGTAAGGAGCTACTCGAGAGTGCTTGTATGGTGCGTGTTCCTCTTTTCCTTCGCCGGGCGTATCGATATGAGTCGACGTACGAAATATTTGCGCCTAGTTCTCCATTCCGTGATGAGAGCGAGCACCGTTAAGTAACCCGTCTTATTTATTGTATATTACGAGCACGGTGTAGTGCTTGCGGGTACACAAGCAAGCAAGTAATTAGGTCTTGCTTCCGAGCCACTCTAAACGCGTTTACGCTGAGTAATTACTTTACGCTTCTGGAGGCCCTCCCTGCTACTACAATTTAGGCGCATAAGAAGTCATTTTCATCGTCTTTGCTGCAAGCACGCTGAGGTAAACCTTTGGAATCATTAATTTGAGCCTTTGAAACAAGAAACGACTAAATGAGGAAATTGGGAGTAAAATGAGCCTGTACTCCTGTGGGACGTTATACCAACATCATCAATCAGGTTTTTAGAAGTAAATGCGAATCGTGCGTCATTTGTTACTGAAGAGTTCAATATTTTTAGGCGTAGACGAAGATTATGTTGAAATTTTCTTATCGCTTGTCCTAACCCCTTGAAGGCCCGACCTTTATTCATATTTAAAATCCACAGCTTCAGGCTCTACTTTGTAGAAACTTTTACTATTCATTACAATAAAATTTTGTACCTTTCTAGACTTTTTATTTTTAAAAACACTACGCGTTTAACCAATTTTATGGCACCGTCAGGTGTAGTAGTTTAAAAAAATCAAAAGTGTAGAAATGTGCAAAACTTTATTATAATGAATAATTCATATTTATTTAAATTTCCAATGCATGCAAAAATATTTTGAGACTAGAATAATCGTTGTATAATTGAAAGATTCTGCTTTCATGAAGAGAAAGAAAATTTAAATCCTGAAGTTCTTAAGGATAAATTCCTGTAATTTAATGTTCCCTCAGGCCCAAACTCTAGTGGAAATGTGACTAAGGCAAGGGACTAAAATGGTCATTTAAAGGAAGAGACATTCTTTAAAAAATCGAATGAAGTTACACGTTCTGGAATTGCTGAGGTATAATAAATACTTAGCGCAATTTTAATTTTCAAAACCTAGCTTTAAGTCTCTAAAGCAATTTGTTAATGTGAACAGTCCTAAAAATGCCAAAGTTGCGCATTTTCTTTCTTTTCCTGAATATATATTGTAGTGGTCCACGGCCCGCCCCGATTAAACTTGGGGCCGAGAGACACGCGTACAATACAAAAAAAAATATTTCCTCGCAAACCCCTCCCGCGCGAGATCCGCGGGGCCAACCTGCGTCACCTAATACAACACGAAAAAAATAATTAGAAGCCTCTTTTAGAGAGGATAAGCGGGTGGGGGGTCCCGAACCTTGCGTAACTTGACATGCTCCTGGCTTTACCGCCGGGGCAGGGTGGAGATGGGTCAATGGTACTGGGTTTATGGGTTATTCGGCTTGCTAGGTAAGAAGATTAAAAAAATATACCTTTTCTATTGAAAAAAACAAGCATATATTAAAAAAACGACTTACAATTATCTCAAACAAAATGCCCTTCTAATAATTAGTGAAGTCCTAGATAGGGTTGATAGATGAGGGATGAGACATTTAAATGGTTGAAACAAACCCTTCATGAAATAAATGAATAAGTTGAATTTGAAAATGATGATAAACACATGTAATAGCCACAAAAAAGGCTTTTCCTCGCACACAGGCGATTTACTTAATTAGTCCACTACCAAATAAACTGGGGGTGAGGGAGGTAATTACTAGTCCTTCCCTTTTCTCTTGCTGTTATGGTATAATTATCTATTTTGGGCGTCAATCACTCGCCATTGTGAAGAACACTGTCGTAATGTGGGGGCCCATCGCTGACTTGATGGCTAGGAGGCTGAAATAGGGGGGAGGGTTTGTCGGGTCGGCAACCTTACGTTACCGTTGACACAGGATTCTCGGCACGGGACAGCAAGCGTGGCAGGCACTTGGTAGTCCAAACGGGATCCTCTGATTCCTACGTCGGACTCCAGGCTCAACACGTCACTCGTGGTCTCCGTGTCCGTCGAGAATATCTTGGGGGAAATGTGGTCCAAACAGCGGACGTGGTACCTTGTATGTACCTCTCGGCCTCCAGCACTTTCAAGTCAGCTCTCCCAGCTCGAGCAGCGCTTCCGCACAGTGATATCGCTTAGCGTATTCTTTTTTTTCTCTTCCGCGATCGCCTTTGATACCACTTTGTGGAGGGGAAGGGGACGTGGCGGATAGGGGAAACTGAGGAAAGGGGAACACAGTGGGGGATTCACACATCGCTTTTTAATTTAAAATCAACCATACCCTGTGACTCATTCATACTCCTCACTCCACTGCGTTTTACTCCATTCACTCGCCCTAGTCACTTATTCCTCGATCTCAGACACGCACACATTTACCCGATTTCCACACTCACACCTCTTCTCACCTCGACAAGCTAAATAAAGGAAGGCGAAGGAAGAAAGGGGGGGGGGGAAGAGTGGTTTGGGTGGAAGACAAAAGGTGTAACGGCTTGGACCGTTACAATATAGAAAAAAAAAACGCTTTCACTTTGCTTACTCCGTAAACACAACGCTTTGAATTTCATTTATCGTGCACAAATAGGACATAGTTTTCATCGATTTACGTATCAAATTCATTGATATGCGTGAGAATATTAATAATCACAACTTAAAACAAGCCCAAATGCAATAATTTAAAAGTATATGAAAATGTTTTTATTTAAAAATCTAAAGCACTTATTATCAATCGTACTCTTTTGGCCATAACTTTCAAGAACTTCAGTTTGTGTATAAAGCCAGACGGCTGATTTGAGATGAACGGAATAGTTGGCAGAGATTTAGGTAATCTCTTCCTAAAACAAGATGAGATATTGTGCTTGACATATATGCTTTAGAATTTTATTTTAACCATATTTTTAGAATAATCGCACGATGGAAGCGTCAGTGGAACATGGTAACTCTTTTTTGTTGGAAATTCTACTTTAGGTTTGAAGAGAGAAACCGAAGTATTCAGCAAATTTGACTTAGCCACAGATGACTATGGGCGCAGTTGCACTGAGGGCACTTGGAAGGGGGGAAACGTGGTTAGGAGCCGAGGCATGGTCTGCATAGGGGGATATATATATCGGCCATCGCTTCGGGGAGGAGACGCTATATAACAGTCCGGGGAACAAATGTGGTGGCTGGAGGTAGAGGCGAGGAGGAGGATGAAAGGGGTGGGGGGAGGCCTTAACAGGAGCCGAAAATTGGAACACGTCTCCTCTCTCGGTGTGTATCGCGCAAAACCCTTTCCTGTTTCTCGCGGAGAGCGATGGAAAGGGTGGGCGAGGGAGGGCGAGAGGTGGAGAAGGGGTGAAGAAGATAGTCGAGAGGAGGATGCCGGATGGATGCGAAGCGTTCTTTAGCTTGCGAGGCGTGGCACGGAGGGCGTGGTCGACAGGAGTGGGAGAGGAGGACTTTCGCCCTGGAAGGGTGAGTGAGGAGGCGGTAAACGCCCTCCCCCGTACCTTCCTTCTGACTCGAAACTTTCCCGCTTGAGGTAGTTTGAGCGATATATCAATTCGCCTAGAATTTGATGAATTTGGGGTCATTTTAAAGAGAAAAATCCCATATTTTCAGTAATATCAAAATGCTAGCTCCTTGCCGGACTACTTTTCCTAAAAATAAAAGGTGTATTACATGGGAAAAATTACAGCTTTGCGCTCAAGAGGGAGAATTTTGAAAAAATTAGGAATTAAGAATACCTAGATTTCGTAAAAAAAACTAACGGTGTGTAGTTTGTATGTTTCTCAATTATTAATAAAAAATAATCAGTTACTCACCGACCAAATTTATACAGGATTGCAATAAACCATCAATTTTTAAGGTGATTTAGAAACCACCAATTTTGAAGACTTAGGTTTATTGTGTGTTCATGGTCTTTGGTTTCACTGAAGAAGATATTTGAAATGCATCGATAACAAAGGAATAGTAAGAGAAATTATTAAAGAAGGTAAGCAAAGGAGAACGCTCTGTAAAGAAACATCTAAGGTACAAATAAAAGAGTGTCAGGAAGGTAACACGGTCAGAGAACATTGGGGCTTGCCATAGTGGCTGGAATCTGAAAACCTGTGAATTTAAGAGCCAAAGCGTCACATGATCGGGACACGTAAAACCAAAAACAAGAGAAATGCCTCGGCATACTTTAGGTCAACTTAAAGATAGTATCAATCTTGAAATTTTTGTAAAGAACTCTTCGGAAATACTACTTCAAATTATGTCGTAGACAATATTCCAAGAGCATCGAATGATGGGAAGCAGCAGAGACTATATTATGGATATTGGAAAGCAGCACCTTTATCATCAGCAGTGAGTGGTCTCCTTTAAGGCCCTTTTGATTTATAAATTAAAGATAAGCTAAATTTTACTACGGAGGCAAATCCTGGCTATGGCAAAGGCGTTGAAAAAATTCAAAGTCGTTAGTAGACAGTAAATCAGGAAAATCTGTATTCGCTTGGGTTAAATTCATGTGTAAAATTATTTTCGAATGAGTGGTTGCTGTGAGCAAAGTTATAATTTATTAAAACATAAAAGGTTTTGTACGCAATTAGCACATACAAACGATTGGGTAAAATGCAAAAGACGCAGTCATTACTATTTTATGACAGCACCCATTATATTAGCCACTGCCACGCTTGTTAAAACATCATGTCTAAAACCTTTGTACCATATTTTAACTGTGTTACCTTTTCAGTGAAGCGTTAATTTTTAGTGAAGCAAGTAATGAGAAAATAGCATGATTCGCCACAGGAGAAATGGTGTTCCATTGTTTGGAATATCATCGATGTAATCGACAATCGTTCGACGAACGAAATTCTAAAAAAACATCGCGTTTGTCTGGACATTGACTGGAAAAATTTAGTTGTAATTAGCAAATAATGTGAACCAATCAGCGCATACAAATTTCGTATAAATATTAATTTCAGAGTATTCGCCTAAATTCAACTCTCGGGCGCTCTTCCATTTGTTTTATAGGTGTAGCAAAACTTGGTGGCACTCGCTTGTGAAGATCATGACGCAAAGGAGAGAAAAGCATGCATCAGATGTGGGTTGAAGCGGTCGAGTCTTTTTCCAGAGGACCCTGCGGGAGTTCTTCGATAACTTTGCCCGCTCGTCAACGCTTGGTTTACGGTCAGTGACCTCTAATCCTCCGCTGGTGAGTGCCACCAAGTTTCGCCAAACCTATAAATAGATGCACGCAAAATTCATTGGAGCTATACTTAGAAACAATAGACAAAGTCCGTTGAGGAAGAACAAGGGGTAATAATTTAGTACAACCGAAGAGAATTGGGAAAAAATAATTTCGGTGAAGTAAAATTGTCGGCATGGGATAGAGAAGATCGGAGGTGTGCAGTCAATCAATCTTATAACTGAAAGACTGATTGGCAATAATATTGCTTGAAAATATTTAGGTGGACATGACGAAAATAGTTTTATATCAACATATGAAAGTTATGAATTATCAACTCACATTCAGTGAACCATGAAATAAGTTACAAATATAAAGCGGACAAAGGAGGGCAAAAGTAAGCTTCTATGAGTTAATTTCGTGATTATAGTTTTGAGGTAGAGCCGATTCACCCTGGGCCCCATCCATGTTCTTGAAAATGCTCATTTCATGACAAATTACCCTTGATACACGTGATTTGCTACGTGAAAGTGCTGATGGACTCAAAATATTGAACGTAAAACAAAAAGAAAAGCAGTTTAACATCAATAACGCCATCGATAATCCACTGGTAGCGTCAAAATCCTCGCTCGCAAGAGGTAGTTTTGAAGATGAACCAAAGGAAATATTTTGAAAAGAAGTGGGGCGACGATCAATGATTCGATTTATTATTCAGGGCTTCATTGGTGAATTTTTTTTCGATAAAATGGGACATAAATGTGACAGCAGTTTTATCTCTTGCAGATTGTGGCATTGACCTAGTTTCTCGAATACTGGGTCGATTTATACAATTATGGCTGGAAAGACCCAAGCGCTTATGGTATTACGGCATGAAAATGAGAATCCGCATTAATAATACATATATTAGTTAACTTGAATTCTTTGAATAGAATTTTTGAGAAGAGGCAGAAATTCAGTCTAAAGGAAAATCATAAACTACTAATTAAATGAAATAGTAAGCTCTATAGATCACAGAACGACCTTTTTTCAATAACGTGTCAATTTGTCAGAAGTCAGGAGATAAAATACCACAGAGGTGAGAACATTCCACAAGAATATTTATTTATATTGGAGTTGCAGTACTTCCTTTACACTTATCATGAAGGGATTTCACCAATTTAAGTCTGAAACTCTCACCTTCAGAATTCCAAATATATATTCTTTAAGAATTCCATGTAATTCAATGTATAGTCAATGAGAGCTGTCATTTATCGGCCTACCCAAAGCGTTTACCTTCTTCATTCCATTTTATTCGAAGTGTTACCATGAAAAAATGGTATGCTTCAAGGAATAAAGAAGTTTGATTTTCTTTAATGACCATAAATTCTATAATTAATTCCCATTTACAAACCTGATGGTGTAACTCTGGGTACCTTAATAAAAACTTTCACATATAAAAGTGGTCATATCCTTTGTGAGGGTTTTTCTTTAAGCATACACATTTGTCAACGCCACATATATGTATTTTTAAGAGTGACAAAATATGCTTTTCTCTCCAAGGTAACGATAATCCTTCCAGTTTTTCAGTGTAGGAATCCGCATAAATGGCTCACATTTGGAACTAATCGCCCAAAGCGGAAATTGTATCAATGTGTGAGTAGCAGCAATCGAAGAAAATGTAACCTGACCGGGATTCAAACCTAAATTACCTTATTGTGCGCCTTTCCGAATACCCCCATGTATTTTCTCCCTAATGACGACCAGAGCAGTGTGTGCTCGTCGACATAAGGTTTCCGATTGTCCGTCAACAAATTACTTTAGATTAGCAAAGCTTTGTAATAATTTCCTCCTTCCCGCCACTCAAAAATCCCTTCACGACCTCCAAGCTATGCTGACTTAATATATGCACCGAAATTCGTGCCCAGGTTGGTGAAGTGATTTTATGGCAATCCAAAGATCGCATTTTCGATTCCTACTTCGGGCAGTGGTGTCGTGTTTTCTTAGGATTTAGCTTTTGATTGACGGTATCACTTAACTTTATCAGTTGGAGCGCCTATGGTAAATATCAGCGTCCGTATTCTTAGATTTCCGCTAAAACGCGCTGGTAAGGCGAACGACTTAGTCGGCTCCTAAAAAGCGCTTAGTCAAAATGGTTTTCATAGATCCTTTTTCGTAAGCCACTAGGAGCAACTAACAAAGAATGCTACTACCGCCACTATAGTAGCGGGGTACATAAAGTTAGGTAAAGGCTTCCCTAAAAACAAAGAAGCAGCGTTAGGCAACACTGTTGCTAACGTCCTTGTACGGGGATTCATTGAATATGCATTAATCATGCTCAATTAAAGTACTTAAAACAATGCCAGTTTAAGAAATAAATGAAAGGCCATCGTAATTACTTTACTTTAGAACTAAATATATACTTGTTCCAGGATTCCATAGCTTGAGAAAATATTCCTCGTTATTTGCCTTAGAAATGTTTATAATCGTATGTTAATGCATGAATGAACACGAGTATAGTTATTTTTACTCTCTATCTCATTCATTTTATAAATCAAAGCCTATTTTAAATTAACATACCCACTTTAGGTATAAAAATTCAATCAGTATCATGTCACTTCTCTTATTCGATCCGTAAGTGGATGAAGAACTGCAAAATTAACAACGGACGATCAAGAAAAATTAATCAAATCGGGAATTTGAACAGTAATATAATAATTTTTTTTGTGATATTCCAGGAAAACACTCAATTTTTCACCGTTTTCAGCATGGCCGTCAAAATAACAACCTATTTTATATAAATGTTTATATATAACTATCTCTGCCCAGCATACGTTGCAATGCCTCTTTTTCTTTCTAAGTAGGCACACATATACAAAGCAGACACATTTACATGTGCAAAATAAAGGAAATACAGTGAGATTTTTTTGTATTAAATTAAAGTACTGCTAATGTAATCACCATGTTGAAGTCTGGCTCCAAAGGAAGAGTTACTAACTATCGTCCCATCTCTATTCTCTCCACTCTTTCTCTCTTACTGGACCGTATTCTCCATTACCGTCTCTTATCTTTCACCCTTTCCTACCTCTCCCCTAAGCAGCACGGCTTTCTTCCTGGGGGCTCTTAATCAACCAATCTATCGATATTGCACCACCACATCACCTCTGCACCCGAAGCCTCTTACCAACTTGATATTACATTGACTTCTCCAAAGCTTTCCAAACTGTGAATCAGACACTTTTATTACATAAACTGGAAAATGCTTTCAATGTTCACGGTCCTTTCTTAGACATCCTTTCTCACTTCCTTACTAAACGCTCGCAAAGAGTGGTGGTCGACGGTGTTTCCTCCCTTATTCTTCCCGTTCCCTCTGGTGTTCCTCAAGGTAGCGTCCTCGATTCTCTCCTTTTTGCCCTGTACGTGGATGACGTGACATCCTGCACAATCTCTTACGCCTGCGAGATTCTTCTTTTCGCAAACGACTGCAAAATTTTCAAAAGAATTGACACCACTGCCGGCTCTCAATCCCTTCAATCTGCCCTACGCTCACTTGAAGACTGGTGCAATATGTGGAAACTTAACATTAATCCTTTAAAGTCAGCCTCCATGTAATTTTTCATTAAAGTCAAAACCCTTAAACAACCAATATCAACTATCCGGCAAAACGATCCCTGTCACCACCTTGCATAAGGACTTCGGCGTTACCTTCGACAGTAAGCATACCTTCAACCTTTATCTCAGAGAGAAAAAGTCGACAGCTATGTAGGATGTGGGAATTCTCTACAGATTCACTGAAATATCAGACCACCTAGCACAAAAACCGATGTTAACTGGATGCATACTCCTATTTGTTGAGTACTGCTCATTAATTTGGACAACTGCCTGTCCCACCTGCTTAAAACTTTTGGAACGTCCCCTTATATTTTCGGCCCCACCAGCGTAGCTCATCCAATAGCGAAATAATAAAAATCTCTTGAAATATCCTTTATCAACCCGCCGAGAAGTTCATGACCTAAATTACCTCCAGTCTACCATCAACGGCAATTTCCGATCCACCGAAATCCTTCCTTTTTTCTCCCTTCATATTCCAAACCACGAAACCCGCAGCAGTGATCACCTTCAACTACCTAAATTCCGTCTCTCACTCTCCCAGCGTTCTCTTTTCTAAAAACTCCCGGAACTATTCAACATACTTTCTTTTAATCACCCCTAACTTGACCCCTCCACCTCCCATCACTCATTTACCTTTCGAATACATTTTTCGGCTGTCCCACTCGTGAGCATGCAACATATAAAATTGACCACGTGAAAGGCATGGATTTTCCAGATTTAATCAACACACTTGAAGCATTTGACCTTGTGCATTGTTGATGGTCATTGAGAAGGCAAAGCGAACGGGGAACTCGAGTCGTTTGATTACAACTATCAAATTAGTCATTTAACCTGGCCTTTAAATGCTGAAAAGTCAATAGCCATTCACTTTTGCAGCAATGAAATCCCTATTAAATGGATATTCACGCCTGGTTGCCAAAGAAATTTCTATTGTTGAAAAGGAAGAAAACTTGATGATTTCAGAGATAGAAACGCAATTATTTCTAAAAAACGAAGCGTATAAGGAAAATGAATGAAATAATTAAATACAGCATTCTTTTATGCGTTCTATGATACACATTTCCATCCAATATCTTGAGTGCAAGTATTAAAAAAAAGCAATTAAAGAAACACCTGCACAAAATTCAATGCTTTTCTTATGGGATTAAATGTTAACAATATTGGGGTAAGAAAAAGCCCCAAAATTGCCATTTTCATAATTCATAAACCTTTATGGACACGCGCGCAACAACTCACCATCGTTTCATTGCAATCGGAAGTATGGTATTGGCGTGCATAAAACACGAACAAAACATACATTCTTTTTTATAAATAAGAAGATGTAAAGTGAAATCCGAGGTTATGCGCTACATCAACTTTATTTTTTTCCGCACACAATATTATACCACAAACTTGCACATATTTTAAAATAAATATTGGCAAAGTTATCACAATTGGCCACAAAGCAAGTTTTGTGCTTCAAGCCATAACTTTCTGCATACAATTGTACCTAATATAGGTATTGGTTACATTCATACATACACAGTGTTTCCTTAAAGGAATTCACCGTTCCTTCAATTAAAAAAAACACAAGTTAGGTAAATACTAGTCAGAAGTAAATGTTTACTATCTGCCACTTATGCTGAAAATCTAACAGGTTTCACATTTCTCCGACTTACCCTTCACTATGTAAGTTATACATAAACTTGTACTTGGTAAATGGTACAGACGATGTCATGATTTAATGTGGATATTTTTCCCTTCATTAATAATTGTTGAGCTTTGATTAAAGAGAGTAAAGTGATTACACATCCATATAAGGGAGAAAATAGGATAAAAGAAGATGCTTTAAGCTGCTGAAGCACTGAAAATAACAATTTCGTTCACAACAGTATGAGCCATATACGATAAACGCTTTCAAACCGCATCAAAGACAACAGCAAAACGAAATATGAATTTAAGACGGAATGTAAACAGACATGAATTTTAATTATTACATACACGAAATGGTTAAAATTCAGTAAGAAAAGAATTTTGTCTTTATATCAATAAAAATATACATATTTTCTACGATCGCGATAATAATTTAGCATGCTGGCGTAATTACTCTTGCTGGCTGAAGCACCTCACTTGTTGATGAAATTATTACGACAACTAATATACACTCGTAAATAAATGGTTCTTCCACGACACATTCAATAGAAAAGAGCTTAAAGCTCTAAGAGTGGTCACAATATTTAAAAAGTGAACAGCACTATAGCCTAAAGAATTTAAAAATAGAATTAGCATTCTGAGAATTAGTTATCATACACACAAGGGTTTTTGCACTTTACTTGATGTGCGGTATTGCAATGATTAACCTAGGTTTAAAAAAAAATATGGTAAGATCTCTTCGACACTCCAAACCGAAGAAATCACCACACTAATTTTATTCACTTTCTTTCAATAAACTCCTCGGGAAGCCAAATATTGCAGCAAAACTTGGCGTCGCAGTTTTAGAAAAAATATTGACATGTTAATTCTGATGCAGAAGCAATACTACACACCTTATCGGCCAGAATTGAGGAAAATACTTTCACCAGCATCATTAGTGATTTAAAAAAAATCTCCGTTTTGGTTAAAGTTAATCACCAGATATGGATCGCTCGTGACAGACCGCCATATTTAGTAGCCCCTCTAAACAAGTCAGGTGAGTGTTAAGAACCAGCTACTAAAGTCGTAACACACTTTGCGCTTCGAAGCTTATTATCGTTCTATGAATACCACTACATTGGTTGACAGCTAGTGAGTGCGCTAGAATACCGGTAATAGCTTACTAAGGAATTTATGAATAGAGCCGAAAGTCTATTACTACTGACTGCATATATGGCGTTTAACGGTCCTTACACAATTGAAACTATGTCCGACGAGCTGTGCTGTCCGTGCGTTGCCTAAAGTAAATTATTCAAAATGGGATCCTGATAATTCCGTATGAAATCCCCTTGTACGTTTTAAATATCACGATGAAATAACACTACAATACTGTATTTGAACGTCTGAGTGGAAGAACAGTATTATTCCAAAATCTCATTTTTCAGGAAATTAAAAAAAACTTTATAACTAAGAAATTTGAAGTTTTACAGAAAAACCTACCATTGAAAATATGTAGATATTTGGACACTAAATACTGTCTGAAAATGGGAAAAAACACAAAATTTTAGTTGTGCTTGTATAATGTGCCATGGAATATTATCTTTCTTCCACTCAAAACAGTTTTTATCAAAAATAGGAATAAATAACAGCTTCTTTAATTACTTTTTGAGACATAACTCTTTTATTTAGCATGAAAAAGGGAAAATAATAATGTTTAGGGAGAAGTAAACATATTTTTTTAAAATATAGAAGAATGAGTTTCTTTTAAATGTGAGTCCATTTACTGATTATGAAATCATAATAGTTTTGGTTATTTCGTTTCCCGGCAATCTGTACAATAAAGAGTTTATTAGGACTTTAAATAATTCTTGAACTTAAACACAGCTTTCACCACAATATAACCTCGCAACAACAAACTCAACGAAAATAACAATATTATTGTACTGTCAGTTGTGAGAGGACAGCGCCCTGGGTGGTAGAAACAAGTATTAGGCGAGCACGGCACGGCGCGGCGTCTGAGTGGAAGAAGAGTAACATTCCTGGAATGTTATTTTTCTTCCACTCATTGCAAACTTTTAAGCATTATTTCAACGACAGGTAGGACGGGAATATTACTGTTCTTCCGCTAAACGATATCACTACATTCAAACTATAAAATGGCTATCTCAACTTTTTTTTGTATTTTTTGGAATATTACTGTTGTTCTACTCAGACGTTCATTTTAAAATGAAAACATCAAATTTTCGTGAACTTCTATTTGCTCTCCGTGACACTGGCTGTAGGAAAGTCTTTCATCCCTTTCTCATGAACAGTAGTTCCGTGGTGAAGTCATAATTCGATTGTGACTGTCGAAGTATTTACCATTATTTGTCTCAACGTTGTTTTCTAGATAGTATTGAGAATACTAATCATTAGTCAAGGTAGTCATTTGACTCGATAGGCCATCACGACTTCTAAATGGCTCTTGTGAACATTACCAATTTAGTACATGAACAAAAAGACCAAATAACGGCCACTTTGAAGATCTTAATCTGAATAATTTAATTCCATCAAGTTTAATCAAATTCTCTATTCAGTTCGAATGGCTAAACTAAATTCCAACCCCTCGGGTAAGCTAGAGTAAATTAGCAGAATAACAATTCCGTTCAGTACAAGTACAGTTGGAAAAGTATTTTCCGGGTTAAGGCCGCGTTGGTCCATTTGGGCGGACGACAGTTTCGGGCGCATTCCAGCTCCCGTCTTCAGGTCCAACTGATCTGCAGAGCATCATTTTCTTCTATATATATATCTAGTCAGGTGCGCGCTGATACGTTCGGTTTGAATCCCATTGTTGGAAAAGCCGTTTGAAAGATGCAGGGAGAGGATAACCGTCTTCCCTGTTGAAGTTCTTTTCGTGGTTCACTATTTCTATTGCCTCCCTTATCAGCCGAGGGAAATATTTATTTTCTCTGGCAATGATTTTGGATTCGTGGAATTTAATCACGTGTCCGGGTTCTGACCATGCATGCTCTGCAACCGCGGAAAGGCGAAAATTTTTCTTTTCGGTTGCCTTACGATGTTCTTCTATTCTGATTTTTAGGGATCTAGATGTTTGACCGATGTATGATTTACCACAGGTACACGACACTTCATACACTCCTTCGTATATGTCACATGGGTGACGATCTTTTTCGCTCCGAAGGAGGTCAGAGGTCTTCTTAACGCTTTTAAATCTCGTCAAGACGTCGTGTTTGGCGAGAACTCTTGCGATCCTCTCTGAAGTTCCTGCGACGTATGGTAAGATAGCATGTGCCTTTGCCTTCTGATGGTCTTCTCTTTCAGTCTCCAAGGTCGCATGACGTTTCTCTTCTTCCTTACGCGCGAGTTTTTTAATTAATTCTCGGTTATAGCCATTCCCTTGGAGTGCGGCGAGGAGGTGTTGTTTTTCTTTCGCGAGCGAATCGGCATCCGAGATGGCATATGCCCTGTGATATAAAGTTTTGATAACTGATGCTTTTTGGCCAGGATGATGGTGGGATTTGGCATTTAAATAGCGGTCAGTATGCGTTTTCTTACGATAAACTGAATGTCCTAACGTGCCATTAGCTTTCTTTGTGACGAGAACGTCTAGGAAGGGGAGCCGATTATTTTCCTCCATTTCCATTGTGAATTGAATGGAAGTATTATGGCTGTTGAGATGTTCTAGGAATTTATTCAATTCATCAGTCCCGTGAGGCCATATGACGAAGGTGTCGTCGACCTATCTCACAAAGAGTTTTGGTTTTAGATGGAAAGAATCCAGGGCTTTGCGTTCAAAGTCTTCCATGTAAAGATCGGCGATGACTGGGGATAAAGGAGATCCCATGGACGCCCCTTCAGATTGCTCGTATAATTTTCCATTCCAAGAGAAATAGCAATTATTGAGACAAAATTCTACCATTTTAGGAATATCCTTTGGAAGACCTTTTTTCGTTAGAGTCTTAATGATGTCGATTGCCTCTTTAACGGGTATTTTTGTAAATAAGGACACCACGTCGAAACTGACAAGAAGATCATTTTCCGAAATCTTGGCTTCCTGTATAATTTCGATGAAATGGGAGGAGTTCTTTACGTAGGTGGTAGTTAGGCCTGAAAATGGTCGTAGGCTATGGGCTAGATACTTTGCGAGCTTATGCGTGGGTGAATCAATGGCACTTACAATGGGCCGGAGTGGTATCCCATCCTTATGAACAAGTACAAGTACAAGTACAGTTACTTAAACTGTTCAACTTGAGTCGTAACAGAATAATGAGATAAATAGACAACATTTTATGTAGGGTAAGATTATTTCATACGAAGAGTAATTTACGTTCGACTATCCAGTATTATGTCATGAACACTTATCAATGCGCTCGACTTATGATGCTTGGTCAGAATGTATGAGGTGCCTTATTAGGGCTGTATCATAATTTCGTGGAATAGAGCATGGCTCATTGCAAAAATGATGAACTGGCACAAACTAGATATGTAAAGATGCATTATAGAGATCATTCAAACTTCTCATTTCCAATAATAACCACAAGTATCAAGTAATGTAAGTGTAAATTTAAAGTACTTTCCTGGTTAATATATTTTTTAAATTTTTTAAAGTCTTATATTAATTCATCAAAAAGCTGTGAGCAATTTTAAATATAATTGATCTAAAAGGGAATAAAAATTACCACCCCAAAAAAACAGGAGAAATGGATTTCCTTTGACATTTTTTATTTTGAGTCTAAACCTACTTTTTGAGTATGAGAAGTGTTTGAATTATCAGTTGTTAGTCTATTGTTAATTTTTATTGCACGGTTAAGGTTTTTAATGGTTAATCTGGATTTTTTTCCAACTTATTCTTGCGCGCTCCGTATGCGCTATCTGGGGATACCGATTATTCTCTGGTCTACGCAGTGACCTCAGCCTCTTCTTTGCTCAAAACTCGGGCGGGACATCCGAGAAAATCTCCTTTAACGCCTTAATTTGAGTAAATCCTCCCTCCAACATCGAAGAAATACGGAGCCCCTACGTGCTGCCCTGGAATCCCCTATCCTGCTTAATTAAATCTATTTTCAGTTATGTTTTCATGAATCTGAAATGCAGAGGCAACACTTACGACCTGAAGGTTTCCTCCTGGGTTGTCCATGCATTTGCAGTTATCCTTGAGTGGTCCCGTGGAATGTAAAAATATCTAGATTCTAAGTCTGCATAAATACCAGCATATAAAATTTAAAGCAATATGAAATTTTTAGATTAATAAACTGAGATACATCTCAAAGAAGGTTATCATAAAAAATTGTCCCTGTAATTAAAACTTCTTTCAACTAACATTTCAAGCTGCGTGGATTGCAGCTTCAGGCGCAGTACTTCACCCATTTTCTTAATTATCAAGGATATGCAAATTGTTAGAAATACTGTTTGAATTACAAGCAAAAACATTTGCTTGCATGAAGCAATAGGCACATTAAAAACTCGTCTAAAAACAGCTCGAATGCAATATTACTCGTTCTTAAGCGAAGACGTGGAGTATTATTACGGAGTAGTTACTGTAATCATCTCCAAGTGTTTGCCCTTATAACTGCTTGCTCGGGTCTATTTCTGCGTGCATAGAAAATTATGGACATTTTCATCTTGATTCAGTAGCTATATGCCCAAGAAGTAAATAGGATCACATTTTCCTCATGGAACTGGGTAACCTGCTAAATTGCGAGGCAGGAAGCATATGCAAAACAGAAAATAACCTTTCCTATCATGAGGTTCTGCTCATATTTCTCCGTAGCTTTCCCTAGCAAGGCGTAATTGGATTTTGCACATGAGATACTAAACATTTATTCTGATTTTATGTAATTTTAGCTGTGATTTATCGTCTTATTTAATGCAATTTTAGCTGTAAAAATAAAACTCAAGCCTATAAAAATTCATATTTTATATATTCATGTACTCGTAATTATCCAAATACCTTGCTTAAAAATGTACCATATACAACCTATGAATTAAATAGTAGTGAAATAGTAATGAAATAGTAGTCAGTAGTAGGGAAATATTTTTTAATGCTGATAATAACTGCAATGCTGGTATGTTTTTCAATCTTGTAATATCTTTGCAAATTACATATAAAGGCATTTTGAAATACAAAATCCTATTAATTTATGATGCTAATATTTTCTTATCATTCCAAAAATGAAACGACTGAAATACTGCTATGAAGCTATTTGTGAGAAATTCAGGTAGTCATACTAAGTTCACGTTTGTTATCCAACCGTAAGTGCTTGAGCACCAATGCACATTGAAAGTCCCTATGTCCTCCCGTAGCCCTCGCAAATGATATGCCTATCTCATAAAGACAAAACAAATCATACTATTTCCATTATTACAACGAGGAATGGAAAAATAGGAGGTAATTTTTGTATCTGTCAAAGTTCAATGCTGAGGTTCCTTTAAGCCATTCCTTACATTACCCTAATTTACCTGATTTAGCCGAAGCTCATAGAAATACGCAGGTGACCCAAAGAAAGGAACTGGCTCGCCTACCCTGAATGTTTGAATTTCACTGGCCAATGGCTTAGTACGGGTTACGTTCTACTCTCAACCTGCTAAACTAACCTTCAGGTTGAAACATTGAGTGAGTGAGTGAACCGAAGCTGATATCGCAGCGCTTCCGGCTTTTGTCATACAACGGTTTTACAACTATTATCCTCTCCAGACAATGTCTTATTTTAGTTTTATTTCCATCTGAAAGTCCTTACTATTAAGAAATACAGAAATTGATCATAATGAGAGGCCTGACTCATTTATATATCTACATGCTTATGACCTTCTCTATTTATACCTCATATATTCTACTCCTGGTATAATCTGACTGTTCTGATGTTACTACATAATCATACTCCGCAATCATTGTTACCTTATATGTATTATTTTATCGACAAACAATTCTACCAATGAGCATAGAATATACTCCTTGGGCACCATAGTCGGAGAAGCAATGAGTGCTGATAGAAATCCACTCCGACATTTCCCTTTTCATTCCACCATTGGCAGCTTTGGAAACTGTAGCACGCATCAAATGCTTCGTAATTCTGAATCACCACCTTGATAGCAGCGGGAATAATGAGCAAGCATAACACACATGATTCCAGGAATATTTTCGGTGTTGATCAAATGCACACTATGCGAGAACATGTCTCACTATTCTCAGCGGTCATTTAAGCATTCCCACGACCTTTGTAGTTTTCTTGTTATAGATTAGATGGCATACTTCATGTTGGCATAGATTATATGGCCTCTAACAAAGGTATTTATCTATGAAGAACGGTTGTTCCGACAAGACCACTGCACTATTCGGAACATGGAGAAATGTCCACTGAAAGGGCTATGCAACAACACCACGAGATCAAAAATGCTGTTTCCGTCTTCTTGGCTACTAAAAGTAAAAGCGACCTGTTTAGGTGAGAGATACACTGAAAGGATTCGTTTTCTTGAGAAGTGATAGTGCTTTAGGTTGGCGAAAGAAAGTACACTTTCAGATTTGGAGTGGAAACTTAAGGCGTCCAAAAGGGGAATAATACAGTTTCAGCTAAATATTCGGAAATATTTCCTGTCCACAAGTGCGACTGTGTCTTGTCGCGACGTGAATAAATGAAAATGACGCCAGTCGTGAGGGATCGTGTGCGGACTTGCAACTGGGAGGAGGAGCTGGTCAAAGATTTCCTGTTCCAGCTAAAGCAAACCAAATGGTGTCTGACGAAGGTGCCCGAGAATTTGCGAAAGCAAACGGGGAAGTGGCTGAAATGTCTCCTCAGCAGGAAACCCGAAACCATGGAGAGAAGAAAAAGTTAAACTTGCATCTCATCTCCCTCCTCTTGGATATGACATTCTGGTAGTTGATGTGAGTCTACGTGGTGTGCCAGCCTCCGAAGCCGGACGAACCACTTCCTCCCCATCCGACGACCATCGTGCCCGACGAGGCTCCGGCCCAATTTCCCGAAGAGAAAGATAAACGCCTTCCAATCCCGGATTGGGTGAAAACATCACCAATGGAGAAGGCTAGGAGCAGTCAGGTGCGGCTGAGAAGGAGACTAAAGTGAGGCTCGTCTCGAAGGACGGAAGGGTTTACCTGACCACGAAGACTCTTCCCGAAAACTGGCGCCTCTAGCTTCTTCTTCACGTCAACCGAGAGGAAGAGAGAAGAACCTGGTGGTGGAGTCAGCCTCGGGAATGCTGGGTGGATCCCGATAGAGAGAAGTTGGACAGGGCCCACTTTCATAGACTGGGCGATGAAGGGTACCACAGTGGCTACTGTCCTAGAGTGACTCAGGCGAGGGCATCGCACATGCTTGCTGAAAGAAAGCCTCCAGAGGCCATGGAAACCCTGAACAGAGCACACGAGAATCTCTTGTCACAAGTCGAGCGAGCAATGAAGGCGGAAACGATTGCACGCGTGGAAATGAAACTCGAGCAGATATGGGAAGACATGAGCATGGATCCCGCTGACGACTTTCTGTACAATCTGCCACCCCATGCTGTCAGGGACGAATTACTGGAAAGACGAGAATGTGTATGATAGTTCTCAACAGGGGACGACTAGCGCGGAGAGAAGCATTCTTGTGGCAAATGCAGGACAGAGTCCACAATTTCTTTAGGGGCAATGTTCCCAGAAAACCACGACGCTCATTTGACCCTGATACGTCAGCTTTCCCGCTTTGAAGCTCTCATTCCTAAATGTGAATCAACAAGAAATCTGAACTGAAAATTATAAGGTAAGACATTGCTCATAGTGCAGCTGGTGTTTCAGATTAAAATTTTCTGGACTCTGCTTTATAATGTGATGTGCCTTCAATAATTTTGCCAGAATGTCAAAACTTTTCATAATTCAATTCAGTTATTCAATGAACTTGAAAAAATTCTTCATCACTTCAATGATTCGTTCCTTTAATGCTGATAATTAATGCTGACCTCTGTAGGATATCCTTTTGTCAAAATTTGTAAATTTTAATAGTAATGGCCAATTTTTTATGAATCCTTGCCAATGGCTGAGAAAAGTAAAGAAATTTTACTTTAAATAGGGACAGTTTCACTGTTAAGGAACCTTTTACGCTAGGGAATAAAGAATAATTGCATGCTTAAAGCTTAAAAGCTTGAATAGATGTGTAAAAGGAACCTATCTTTTATTGCAGCATTTATTCTTAAGTTACACTACATTTCACAGGTGTGATGAGAATACAGTTCCTTCTTTTAAATTGAAACTTCATTTGGGTCTCACGTAACCCAATTAACTGAGTCATTTACTTCAAAAACTAGTTCAATTCACAGGAGAGGTACTAGGAGTTCTTTCATCCCGGTAGCTCTTAGGCTCCTTCCCACGCAAGGTAATTAATATAAATTCCTCAGAAATCTAGCCACTAACATCATGAAAAATATTATCTTTGAATGAATATGATTGAAACTATCGGTTTTACCTTAATTTTTTGCCACTATTTAGGCGGCGCTCATAGCGGTTTCCCGGGACTTGAGCCACCACAAGTCATTTATACATTGACCTTCACTGCAATAGTAAGTTGATTAGCACATATTTCTTTGAATAAGAAAGGCATATTGATCCAATAATAGTTGCTGCAGAATAAGACCTTGAGGCGGAGACTGCTGCAGAATTAGACGAGAAACTCAAATCCGCGAGGGAGGAAATGACGTTAGATCTGAGCAGCGCGAAATCTGAAAACATGAGAGCAAGATTTGCCTGTGATACCGCAATTTGAGCACGAAAAAAGTTATGGGACGAGATATAGATGATAAATGACGAGTCCAGAAGACTTGAATCACCTATCGCCAGCTGAAAAATGTTCACAATCAAAAGGAATGTTATTCGCAATCTATTGTTGAAGAAATGCAGATGTTGGGCCGTATTAGGAGACAAACGAGGGAAATTAAGACATTTCGTTGGCGAGAGATACTCGACCTAAAACACGAATTATGTATGAAGAAATTGCGTCTTGCTGACATGATGAAGTACTACGGAAATGCCCTCCGTCAGAATCTGAAATATATATATATATATCGGTTTACGACGTTCTACGTCTTCCGATTCCCAATTTCCATGCCTCCCGATCATTCCAGAGTTCTTCATCTAATCCTCTTTCTCTCATTTCTTTCTCTATCCCTTGTATCCAACTTTTCCTCGGTCTGCCTCTCCTCCGTCTTCCTTCCGGGTTCCACAGCAGCATTTGTTTCGGGAGTCTTTCATTTCCCATTCGTTTTACGTGTCCATACCACCTCAACTGCTGCGTTATTATATCATCTATAATGGTATCATTGACATTCATTATTTCTCTAATTCTTTCATTCCTTACTCTTTCTCTTTTTGATTTACCGGCTGCTCTTCGCCAGAAGTCCATTTCAGTCGTCAGTAACAGTTTTTCTGATTTCTCCGTTAGTGGCCATATTTCACAGCTGTAGGTTACTATGCTCTTTACTATGGTATTATAAATTCTCTTTTTGTTTTCAATGGATATTGTATTGTCCCACAATAAGCTATTTAATAGTGTTATTGCTTTTTTGCCTTTATTGCATCTATCCCTAATGGCTACCTCCATTGTTTTACTTTCTGCAATTTGCATCCCTAGATATTTATACTCTTTACAGTGTCCTATTTGTTGCCCACTTTCTAAAATAAGATTCTGTTGCATTCCTCCCATACACATATATTTTGTTTTGTCGATACTGATATCAAGACCCCAATTTTTGTATTCTTCTATTATTTTTCTGGTCATATATTCTAAATCTTCATAATCTTGTGATAGAATAACTTGGTCGTCTGCATAGCTTAAGGTGTATATGGTACTTTCTTTCAAAGGTATTCCCATGGAGTTGCATTTCCTTTTCCAACCTTTAAGCACTTGGTCTAAATATATTTTAAAAAGTGTGGGGGAAATACAGCAGCCCTGTCTTAGACCTTTATTTATTGTGAATCCCTGAGAGAAGTCGTTTCCCATTTTGATCTTGGCTGCACTATTTTTGTACAAATTTTTTATGGCTATTATTAAGTATGAGCTTATGTTAGCTCTTTTCAAGGCTTCCCACAGTTTCATTTGCGGCACCGTATCATATGCTTTTTTAAGGTCAACATATAAGAGGTGAAGTTCCTTGTTGTATGCCCAGGTTTTCTCTATCAGTTGTGTTAAACAAAACAGATGGTCTACAGTAGATCTTCCTTCTCTAAACCCCGCTTGTTCTTCGGATTCCTTGTCTGCATACTCTTTCTCAATTCTATTTTTTACTATTTTGCCATATAATCTGCTAATTGTACTAGTCACAGATATTCCGCGATAGTTATCGCACTCGTTCTTATTGCCTTTTTTGTATAACGGTGAGATATAGGAAATTCTCCAATCTTCTGGTACCTCTTCTCCATTTAGACATTTAATAAAGAGTTCTGTTAATTTATTGTACAGTAACTCTGATCCATATTTTAACAGTTCTCCCGGTATTTCTCCAGGGCCAGCAGCTCTTCCATTTCTTAGGGATTTACAAGCCTGTTTAACTTCACTGCATTGCATTACTATAGGTGATGTAACATTTCCTATGGTTAGCAGGTGGGGTTCATTTTTATATTCTTCTCTATCCTCTGTCAATAATTTTTTAAAGTATATTTCCCATTTCTCTTTACTAATAGACGTAATTAAATCTTTCTTTTTTATCCTGCCTCAATGATCTCAAAAACGTCAAGCTTTCTGTATTTCTGGTTCCTCCTATGTAGGTATTTAAGTGGTTGCATTTCTTTTCCAAGCTAGCGTTCTTTTTCTGGGTTAATTTTCGTCGCACTTTCGCTTGTGCTTCTTTGTATGCAACCTTGTCATTGTCTGATTTCGTGGTCAGATATTTGTTATATTTCGACCTTTTTTCTTCTATTTCTTTTTCAATTTCATGATCCCACCAATATGGCTTTCTTTTCTTCTTTTCATAGTAGCCTAACGACTCATACGCAGCTTCATGTATGCATTGAGATAAATGCCTATAAAGATCCTCTGTATTTGATAATGTTTTTCGGCAAAGAAGTTTTTCATCCAGACGTTTTTGGTAAAGCTGTCTAACGCTTTGTTGTTCTAGGCTGTCCAAGTTGTATCTTCTTTGCATTATTTCTACGTCAGGGTTATCTTGGCTTTCTCTAATCCTTGCTCTTCCAGGAAACATCACCTTAGCATTTAACAGGTGGTGGTCACTACCACATGTAGCACCTCGGTATATTCTGACATCTTGTACTCTTAACTTTGTATTTTGCTTTATGATGAGGTAGTCAATAATTGATTTGAGATCTCTAGTAGGTTGTGTCCATGTATATTTATGTATACTCTTATGCTCGAAAAAACCATTAGATATTCTTAGGTTATTTTGTTCACACATTGTTATTAGTCTTAATCCATTGTCATTTATAGTTTCTTCTCCGTATTTCCCAACCACTTTATCATTTGACTTTTTTCCGACTCTACTATTTAGATCTCCCATTATGATAAGTTCTCTTGAGTTTCCAATTTTTATTATTTCATCATTTAGGTGTTCAAAGAATTCCTGCTTTTCATTTACAAGCGAGCTTTCATTTATTCCATATACGCCCAGTATAGTGATTCTGAAGCCGAGCATACAGAGATTCATTTTTATCAATCTTTCATTGATTGGCTCCCATGATGTTACATTTTTTCTAAGACTCTTTCGAATCAGGATGGATGTTCCCTGTTGGGCCCTTTTATCCTTAGGGACCCCGCTATAAAAGTGATCATAGTAACCTACATTTTCTGAGCCTTGTCCCTTTTTCTTAGTTTCTGTGATTACAGCAATATCTACTTTCATTTTTCTTAGCTCATTTGTTACTTCTATTAGTTTCCTAGATACACCCTGTACATTCCAGGTACCAAAAATCATAGTCCTTTTCCTTAGCTTACGTCGTCTCTGCTTATCAAGTCCGTAGTTCCGAGGCTTAGTATTGGGTTCTTTAACAAATTGAGGTTTTATGAGTAACAGGGAGTTAGCCTGATGCCTCAACCCCCAACCTGGAGGGCCGGGGTTTGATTTTGGAGTTTCCTTCTCCTAGACGGGTTGCTTTCGCCACAGCTATAGAACCCCATCTGTCCTGCCTGTTTGGTCCGCGGGTGGTATTTTATTTCCCACCTACCCGCTGGTTTCTTCCGAAGACCAGTGGGGGCATTCCCCTATCCGCCACCTGGGGACGCGTCCTCTAGGGGTTACAGGCTCCCCCGAGGAAAGACATTTCGTTGGCGAGAGATACTCGACCTAAAACACGAATTATGTATGAAGAAATTGCGTCTTGCTGACATGATGAAGTACTACGGAAATGCCCTCCGTCAGAATCTGAAATACGATGATGATAATGTGCCTGAAGAAGCATGGTACTAGTAATAACTATTTAGACACATCATTCTTCTTTTTATTTTCTTTCCGAACTATGTATAACCCAAATCTAACGTATTAAGGTCCGGGTGTCTCCACGATCTTTACTTGTACCAAGAGAAAGATGCAAACTGTTAATTATTGGTGGTCAAGTTTACATGCTCAATAATGAAAATAAAAGGACTATGTTTAAAACCACTTTCTTATTATTTAAGCTTGGGAATGCGAATGAAATTCTTTTGTTTTCTGTTTGCTTGTTTCTTGGTTTCATCTTGAGTATTCATGAATATGGAACCATTTATCTTGTCTGGCGTATCGTTAGAACGGAATAAATTTCCTTATCTACAGCGGCCACCTCGGTATCTGGCGGGGCTCGTCAGTGTAATAGCAATTAATTGGGGAGGGAATAGGGAAAGGAATAGGAAGAGAGAAAAGACGTAAGTGGATTTCAGATTAATGGAGCATCTTAGTGTTTCACTCACCTATTACTGTAGTCCCTAATAGTGCGTGGAAAAAAGATGTTTTTATACTTATTCATATGGAAGTGTATTTCGCAATAAGTGTTTTTATTAATATAATTATAATTAAGAAATATACTGGTAACGATAGATTTAAACGAAAGTCAGTAATAACCCTCGGGATTTTTACTGATGGAGGCACCTATTTACCTATCAAATTTCTGTTTCTAAAACTTGTACTTTGCGATAAAAGCTTCGCAGCAATTCTCGCACGCAACTATCCACTTTCCTTTTTGCTTAGCATACTTCAATAGTAATGTCATTCATCACTGTGGCAGTCCACCGGTTAAGATAGTTTCAAATGGAAGTCAGTAAAAATCATCTAGATTTTTACATGTGCAGTACAGTTCATATGCATGGTGTGATTATCTACGAATGGTACTTCTTCTTTCATCTCAGCGTAAATCATACCCTCTCTCATCCCGTCCATCAAACCTATTCTCTTTCTTCCTATTCCCCGATTGCCCAGCACTCTTCTCTCTATTACGGTCTTAAACAACCCATCGCCCCTCATTACCTCTTCCAACCACCTACTTTGCCTCCCCCTAATCTCATGCAAAAGTTATTTTTCCTCCCCCACCATTCCAAGTACTTCTTCGTTTGTCTTCCTCTCCGTCCACGTCCATCTTCATCCTCATCCGCAGCGTATTCTCTAAGAGTAAGCAGTATTTAATTTCCCAATATTCTGCATTAAGCCCAAGACGAAAACCACTGCAGTAATAAAAATATTGAGCATAATAAGCAAAGCCTGCTGGACGAAAGAATTTCTGAAAAATCGACAGTGCCTTCTGATAATGAAAATAATAGAAAAATAAAACTTGTGCGAAATTGAAGCATAAGTAGCTGAAGTGAGCCTCATCAGTTTTTACGAATTATATAGGCGAATTGGTATAATTTCGCACATACTAGAAGATAATTCATTGCCAAAATTCCGGGATCAGTACTTTCTGGCAGCCAGCTTTAACGACAGTAGAATATTCTACCTCCCATTTTGAGAATCCTTCAGTCCTATATGGGTAAAAGGTCCCGAAGGTATTGATCGGATGACTATTATTGCAGCTGCATGAGTGCGGATCTTTAGTACACCTCAAATGTTCATATGATGCCCATATTTTCCATCACATTGCATTATCACCTTCTGTTTGCCGCCATTGTAAAATCATCTCATTGCGCCCATGGTACCAGGGACGTGCGCCCCATATTTACCTTGACACTTAGATTATATCCGGAGTATTATTTGGTAGTCAAAGCATAAACATAAGGAAAAATATCACCAGGTATTTATTACTTGTTATGGTGCGGAAATTAGGTAAATAAATATTTTGGAAATGAGTTAACTTTGTAAAATTCCACAAAAAGGTCTGAAAAATAGGAGGGAGGGAGAGGGGGGTTCGTTAACATTTCTCAACCCCCTCCCCCATCCCACCTATGTTTCAGACCAGTCATGCACTCTACTCCTGCTGGCTCCTTCCACATCCTTTTCCTCCCCTCCCCCTATATAAGGGGCTCATGGTGAACCGTTGTCACCTTGATAATGACTGCATAATAGTCGAAACCCTGGTTCGGAAGAAATAAAACTTTTTGTGGAATTTTACAAAGTGAACTCATTCATAAATTATCGCAATTTGGTTACACCAAGTCAAGCCTGAAAATCTGATTAATAAATATTATTTAATTTTCAGAAAAATACAATTTTAAGATAGAGTAAGTTGATTTATGTTATATTAAAATAAGAGAGACTGTGAAATGGGTAGTATGCATATTTAGCTATTGATTGGAATGGTTGGAGAACTGCCGGTTGAAAACGTTGGCTAAAATTAACGCAAATGAAAATGCTGAAGTTGTATAGCTCCTCGGTTAAACGTTATTGAAATAGAAATGTTTGTTTTCCACTCCAAATCTAATTTAAAAAGTTAACTACTATCCCCTACAAAGAGTTATGTGGTTTTATAAATGTTACTGCCTTGTTAAATTCACTCAGTGCCTCAGTTAATTTTACAATAGCTACAGATACAGAAAAATCTGTAACGCAGAAGTTTGATATTTGGTATAAATAATGCATTTGCTTCAAGCCATCTGCAATGTTATTTATGTAGTGAGAACATCCAGGTCATATCTGTGATACCTCAGAACACATGCGAAACATCAAGGGCTCTTTAATATAAACACTATAAAAAGGCATCATGATGTAGGTGTACTCTTCAAATAAGTAATAAATGTTAAGCCCTCAGGATATTGAAACAACAAGTATCTAACTCTCTTCTCTTAGAAAAAGGCAAAGGTGCTGTAAAATGAAGTTCTCATCAAGATTAGAAAAAGTCAATGAAAGCAAGATGAAGTTTCGCGACCCGCTTCTTGTTGCGATTAAGAATCGTCGACCTATTATTTAGAAAAGTTTTCAAATTCTTGGTGTGCTTTTTACAATAATTGAAATTGTGTTCTCAATCAGTTAATTTACAACAAATATCGCGTAAAACAAATAAATTTTGTGAGAAATTATGTGTACTATTTTAAGTTTTGAATAACTCCAAGAATTATTCTATCCTAAGAGAAAAATATTAAAATGTTAACTGAGTTCGCTGAGAAAGAATTATCAATTTGCCACTCAATTTTTTATCTTCCTTTACTACATTTCAGCCCTTCTCTTGGACTACAACCTTGTCGTGGTTGAAGGGCTTGCGTGCTCCGATGACCCCTAGAGCTGCACTGGCGGGAGCATTGCTCCTGGTAGGGTCACCCATGCCAGATTGGTCGAAGGTTAGGAGACAGACGAATGGTAGTCCGCGCAGCGTCTGTACCTCAGTGAGGCGGCTGCAAAAGGCGTCTGACCCCAGTGGGGCGGCCTCTGAAGTGATGGTGTCACGTAAAAAACACTATTGAGTAAGGCCAAGGAATACTACCTCCATTAAAACAAAAACCTTGAAATTATGGACAGTTCTCAATTGATAATGAATCCTGGCAACTACGGGACTCGGCCAAGTGGGCCGGGTGTCGTGCCCGGCAGCGGTGGGAGCAAGGCCCCTGCGGTCGTCATCACACGAAATACTTGCTCAGACGAAGCAGCAGCAGAGGAAAAGAAGATTAAGAAGAGGAACGAAACTATAAGAATAGGCACTTGGAATGTTAGGACTATGCTGAGGGCGGGGAAGCTAGAGAATATAAAGCAAGAAATGGAGAGGGTGGGTGTAGACATCATGGGTCTGGGTGAAGTAAGATGGAAGGATGACGGGGATTACTGGAGCGGCGAATATAGAGTAATTTATAGTGGAGGGAATGAAAGTCAGCGCGGGGTTGCATTCGTAATGAATAGGAAACTTGGTAGAAAAGTAGTGCATGCAGAACAAGTGAGTGATAGGATAATAGTCGTGGAACTAAAAGCAGAACCAACGAATTTAGTTATAATCCAGGTCTATATGCCTACCTCTAATCATAAACAGGAGGAGGTAGATGGGGTGTACGATCAGCTAGAGGAAATAATTGGTAGGATACCAGGAAGTAAGCACCTGGTAGTAATGGGGGATTGGAACGCGGTGGTGGGTGAAGGAAGAGATGGGCGGGAGGTGGGCGATTACGGGCTAGGAAGAAGAAATGACCGGGGCGAGAAAGCTGTGGAGTTTTGCCGCAGAAATAACCTAGTAATTACAAATACATGGTTCAGACATCATCCTCGACGTAGGTACACTTGGAAGAAGCCGGGAGACACAGACAGGTTCCAGATAGATTATATAATGGTACGTCACAGATACAGGAATAGTGTTAAAAACTCGCATACTTATCCAGGAGCTGATGCAGACACAGACCACAACTTATTAGTCATGAAATGTCGGGTAAAACTGAAAAAGATAAGAATGGGAAGGAGGGTACGTAAGTGGAATACGGAGGCATTAACTGGGGCAATGAAGAAGAAGTATCGGGAGAAGGTGGATGAGATAATGGGTGAGGATCATGGAGTTAGATCAGTGGAAGATGAATGGGGAAGTTTGAAAAATGGAATTATAGAAGCGGCGAAAGCAACGGTAAGCGTAGTGAGTGCAACTAAAACTACAAAACCGTGGATCACGAAGGAGATGATCAGGGAGATGGAGGAGAGAAGGAAATGGAAGAGTGTAAACTCAGAGCTAGGTAAGAGAAAATACCGAGAATTTAATAACAGGCTTAGAAGAGAAACAAAGAAAGCAAGAGAGGCGTGGTGGAGAGAACAGATCGACGCGTTAGAGAAATACCAAAAAGAGGGAAGAGCAGATGCATTATATAGGAAAGTAAAGGAACTGACGGGTGGTAATAAGGGAAGGGGAATTACAACGATAACAGACAAGACGGGAAAGGTAATCGTAGAACCGAGAGAGATCCAGGAGAGGTGGAAGGAGTATGTGGAAGAGCTGTATGGTAAAGAAATAAGGCCCAATAGGTTAGATATAGAAAGGGAAGACGATATCGACAGAGATGGCATCGGACCAAGTATCCTAGATAGCGAAATCGAAAGAGCTCTACAAGACATGAAAAGGAATAAGGCGGTGGGAATAGATGACATACCTGCAGAGTTTTTAAAGAGCATGGGGAAGAACGGAAGAGGAAAACTTTTTGCGCTAATTCGTAGGATTTATGAGGATGGAGTTTGGCCGGAAGACTTCGCGAAGACTGTACTAATTCCTATACCGAAGAAGAGTAAGGCAAAAACTTGCGAAGACTATAGGACAATAAGCTTAATATCCCACGCGGCCAAAGTAGTTCTGAGGATTCTAAACAGAAGGCTAGAGAAGAAGGCAAATGAATACCTGGGTGACGACCAGTTCGGGTTTAGGAGAGGGACGGGAACGCGAGACGCTATAGCGGTGATGAGGACCCTAGTGGAAAGAAACCTAGAGTATGGGCAGGATGTTTTTGCATGCTTCGTAGATTTCGAGAAGGCGTTTGATCGGGTGGAATGGACGAAATTAATGGGAGTGTTGAAGAAATTAGGGGTCGATTGGAGGGACAGGCGTCTGATTCGAAATTTGTATATGAATCAGACTGCGCAGGTTAGGGTAGCCAATGGAGGTTCGGGATGGGCCACGATAGGACGGGGAGTGAGGAAAGGGTGCCCACTATCGCCGTTGCTTTTTAATGTGTATTCAGAAGAAATGGTAAGGGAGGCTTGGGGGGAGGAGGAGGTAGGAATAAAGGTAGGAGGGGAGCTGATAAAATCAGTGAGATTTGCAGATGATCAAGCATTGGTTAGTCAGTCGGCCATGGGGTTACAGTCAATGGTGAATGCAATAGAGGTGCAGTGCAAAAAGTATGGGATGAAGATCAATCACAAGAAAACGAAAGTAATGAGATTTTCTAGAAGTAAGAAGGCGGGGCTGAATATAAGGGTGGGAGGGCAGAAGATAGAGCAGGTCGAGCAGTTTACGTATCTGGGTAGTATTTTGGAGGCGAATGGGTTTAGTGGTAAGGACATCAGATGCAGAATTGCGCTCGCTAAAGAAGCATTTTCGAAGAGAAGGGAATTGATGAGGGGGGGTCTGAGAAGAGACGTAAAGAAGAGGCTGGTGAAAACTTTAATATGGAGCGTGGCGCTATATGGGTCGGAAACTTGGTCATTGCGAAGGGAGGATGTGCGTAGGCTTGAGGCGTTTGAGATGTGGGTTTGGAGAAGGATGGAGAAGGTTAGCTGGATGGCGAGAAAGACGAACGAGGAGGTATTGGATATGGTCGGAGAGGAGAGGAAGCTTGTGGCAGAGGTTCGGAGAAGGCAGAAGAGATGGATGGAGGAGGTTTTGAGAGGAGAGGGCATGTTGAAAAGAGTGATAGAGGGGAGAACACTGGGGAAGCGTGGGAGAGGAAGGAAGAGGATAGGAATTCTGGACGAAATAAGAGGAGGTAGAAGATATGAAGAATTGAAGAGGGATCTAATAACGGGCCATTCTTAGGAGGGAAAGCGAGACAATGTCTCTGAGGTGGGATGCAGAATGGAGACTGTCCAAGAACCTACCAATCAGCTGGTAGAATACTTGAATGAAATGAACTACATTTCAGAATTATGGACAGTACCTCTGACGAGATTGAAAAGTCTTCGTGACAATAGCGCCCATAAAAATTCTGTAAGCATAGTCAACTGCTCTATTTTGACTTTCAAATGCATCCATATTGCTAACAATTAGAATTGTACTTGACTGTTGCAGGCTTCACTTCGTAGAAGTTACTAATATCAGTACTCATGATTGACAGCTTAGTACTTTTCTACAAACATTATACAAAAGTACTAAGCTGTTAATCATTAGTACTGAAATTAGAATTGTTTCTAATAAAATGTCAATTTTTCACTTTTGTTTATTAATGGGAAAGTTTTTATTAATCAAGATCGTTTACCAGCATTACCTTATGGTCTTAGTTAAAGCAGACTTATTTTCTGTGCCGTATCTGGTAACAAATTATTCCATCAAATGTCTGAACTAATTTAAAAGTATTCGGAGAGATTTTATGGCAGAACAAAATAAAATAAATGCATTTAATAATATATTATAAGCGACTGATATGTTTTAGTTGCTATGGCTAATAGTGATTAAAAAATTCCCCAGCATTTATAAAAACAAGGTAAGAGTTAATTTTACGTGAATTACTGAAATAAATACAACCTGGCAGACGACATTAATCAAGGTGGAAGTACTCATCTTTGATATTGACATTTAGTCTCCTAGAGTCATGGATTACCGGAGACATGGATCAATTACGTGGTCTGTTCAATGTTTTGTTCATTTTATGAAAAGTGGATAAACTCCAACTTCTCTTTTTAATTTACACTTCCTTTCAACTAAACGAGGCCGAGTTTAGGGAAACTATGCCACAGGCTTGTTCAGCGTCAAATTTGCTTGGGTTCGCCCGTTCGGAACGAGTAGAATGCTAATAGTTGACAACTAAGCGCTTACTATGTTGCCTTGGATGAATTCATCTCCTGTGCTAATAGCCTTCTGCCCACTTCGTAAAGTGGTCTCAGCGAAATAATGACGACACGTCAGCGACGAGTAGAATTGAATAAAATAAGTTGGTCCAACGGTAATTTTTGGCCTTTGCCAAATTGAAGTCATTGCTTAAGGTAGTACAGTTCAAGGTGCGAATATTACTATTACCTACGGTTACATTAATATTGCATAATAAAGAAAAAATCATCGGTTTTATTCAATAGCGCATATAAACAGATGCTGGTTAACGTACCACGTACGAGAAAGGGTTTGGTTCATATTTCGATGGAGTGAAGTAGGTATGTTTTCGAGGTGTTTTAATCTCTGAAGCCATCTGGATATACTCTACTAAACCACAATACCAGCAACAAATATCAGATGAGACCTGTATGTGATGAAGGCGTTAGGATTGTGAAGAACTTTCCTGAACCACTACTTTAATGCTACATCTTGAAATCCTTCTCTACGTTCTCCTTTAAATATTTTAAATAATTTGTTAATTGATTTAGTCTAATGTTTTGATATCCTAGCTAGAAAACAGAAATGTAAATTTTTCTAAAGTGACGTCTCGTCAAAACGTTTATCATTATTAATTCATGAGCCTCTCCTTGGGAATCATGAATCTCACGAGTTAAGAGATATTCGAGAAAACGTTTGTCTGTAGACATTAAAAGTTATCCTCAACTTTTGTGCAGTGTAATGCTTCTATTCATCTATGAGTGCATACAAAATTATTGATGATTGAATTAATATGATTTTACTGCAGCTGTGCATTTTCTGCGGCGGTTTCTTTTGTGTTTAGGGGGTAAAAGTTAAAAATGTATATTTAAAAGACCATTATGACATAGTGTATTCTTTATTCTTTAAATGAAATAAATGAGAATCTTTGACCTCACACAATATTATATAAAGTCTATAATTGCATAATATATATTTAAATAGTATTTTATCTTTCATTTTGAATTGCCTTATGCATATTTTGGGCTATGATATCTCGACCTCTAACATATTTCCCTGGACAAGGATGCTTCAATCTGTTTTTTGATATGGATTAGAGATCCATATATTAATCCTGAAGTGGAACTCATGAATTAAGAAAGATTCTTCTACTGCCCGATTTTTGGTGACGAGAACTTTCCTGCTGGATGGTTAGCATTTAATGTGACATAAAATAAATTAAAAAAATGTTTATTTCCAGAATCTACTAAATTCCAAGCAGATAAATTTAAGCGTGAATAACCCTCTAAAAGATTGCATGAGTGTGCAAAATTCACAGTAATAATAAGAGTCTTATACTTCAGTCTTAAAGTTTACGAGTCTAATACTTAAAAAAAAACGTCCAACACAGTAGATGTTCTGCTAGGGAAGTGACTAATCGGCTGTGTGTATTCAGGAAAGGATCCAAACTAATATTAGCCTTAAGAAATCTTGCAGTCTTTCAAAAGAGTGATGACATTTTTTACTCAAATGATATTTTGTAGTTGTGCTCTTCTTTCCAAACTTTTCTCCAATGCACTATTATTTTCATGCTAATTGCGATGAACTTTTTTAAAGGTTTTGCGATGACTAAAGTGACTGCATGGAGTGCATAAAAATTAATGAAAATAGATACTTAACACTCAGAGGAAATAGATTTATTCTTCTTTCATCATTTATCTAAATCATCTTAAAATTTACTTTTGATTTTCCTCATAGATTCACGGATTCATAAAGAAGGGAGTTGAATAACACTGACTCTGGGAATTTTATGACGTAATTACTTAAATAAATTGAATCCCAGAGAAAGATACCACCAGAGTACTTCAAAATCATTCACGTTTTTGTGTTTCATTAACCCTATCTCCCTATTGCATTCAATTCTGTGAAGCATCATCTCTCCACGCATTGCTAACCACCTATGCCTTTCCCAATCCCTTGCACGATTCCCCTCCCCACTTCGCATTATCTCACTGGCTCCCATCTCACAACTACGCAGTTTTGCTATCAGCAATTCATCCCGACTTTCTTTTTCTACCTGTTTCTATTCTCCGTTTCCTTCTCTCTGGCCTCCAACACGGCAATTCTCTCTGCGCGAACCAATGGATGGAGTCGGGTGTGCGAATGACGGCACCTCCCGCGTTGTTCCACATAATACCGCCGGTGGCGGAGGCTTCTGCTGTGGGCGCTGTGCAGCCGTGAATAATTTAGACCGGAGACCAAAGTCTCCCGCCTATTCTCTTCCTCCCTCCCTCTTTCCCTTCCTCAGCTCCCCTCCCCTCCCTCCCCATCCCATCTCTTACCCCCTCCCGGCCCCTCCACTCCTCCTTCTCATTCATGGTCTCCTCCCCCTTGTGCTCCCTCCATCTCCTCTCCTCTCCACTTCTCTTCTTCCCTTCGGCATTATTTATCTTTTACTTGCTCCCTTCTATTTTCCGCCCTATTCCCTGAATTGTCCCTTTTTTCCTCCTCGCCCCCGTCCACTTTTTATAATGAAACTCTTTGGCCGATTCCTTTTTTTTCCGCCTTCGTTTTGGCTAGTTAGGGCATGTTCATTTGGGTTTCCCCCTTTCCTTTCCCCAATTCCGTCTCTTTTTCTCCATCTGTTTATCTTTCCGCGGCCATCTCTCAACTCGAGAAACCTTATTACATGGAAGTTAACACAACAATTTTGTTCCCTCGAGTTTCGGAGAAAAATAACTGGTTTTGTTGACTCGTACTTCCAACAGGTGACATGCGGCTCGCGTTCAAAAGGACCTCGATTAAAGTGGAGGTGGTTGTTTATCCAGTGCCATTTACGTCATCGCTGAGTAAAAAATCCACCGGATTTTTTCTAGGAATGCAAATAAAGAATTGGTAGTTGTTACTTAAATAATCTATTGATAAAGTTTTACTTATTCATATGTTTAGGTTCCCAGCAATTCTAAAAGTAAATGCTGCGCGTAATACTAAATTATTTCACTTGGATACATTCATTTGGTTAAAATATATTGTATCGCTTAATCACTATAATTTCAAGTGATTTGAAAAAATAACTTTAAAACATATCTATATTTCATGGCTTTCACGAGCTTTCTGTAAACTTGTAAAGGTTCTAATGACAATGTTACACTAAATGGTGTCATTTTAATCACGTTTAAAATTAGTCATTTGTTCCTTTTGTAATAATTTATTGTAAAAGGCTTAGATGGTCGGTTACTCGGTTACTGTCATAACAGGATGATGACTCCATTGAACTGCCTTAATCTCAATTAATAATAATCAATAGCTATTGTACTCACATAAATGGCTTTATTCAACAACAAGGTTTCGTTGCACTATACAACATCGTCAGGTGAGGAACCATGTTTCTCTAGGAGCACGTCTTCATCTCATTAGTGTCACTCATTAGTAGCAGGCCTTAAATTGTGTGGTTTGAATGTATCACCTTATTCTAAACAAAAATATCAATAGCATTACTAGGCTTAGTTTATTATGGGTGCGTCAACGGCTTAGGTCATTTGCACCTATCAATAATGTTATTATATTTTCATTTTACTCATTTTTTGGCAGAATATTCCTTTTTTTATTAGAGTGTGATAGAGGACAGAGTCTCGGTATTACAATCGCAACAGGATTATGTATTGCGGAGACCAACGAATGTTTTCATTAAATATTTTCATGTTTGATAGCACCCTTGTGATACAATTTAATGCTTTCATTTATTTACGCTAAAATGTATTGAATAAGTATGTAACGGAGAGACTCAGAATTGTAAGGCATGTATTAAATACCCCCTTAGTTCTTTCAGAGTACATATACCCGAAATGCGGTGTGAAGAAATTGAATGTGTAAACTATTTCTTTACAATGAACGAATTTTTGGGGTTGAGAGGTCGTATAACGGAGACCTTTCTTTGGTAGTGAAAAGTAAAACATGCACTTCTTGCGAACGAGTAAATCTCCACTCTATGAATGACATTGAATATCTAAACACGGATTTCACAAATACCTATTTCGTAGCGGCATTAAATGGAATAAAAATTTAATTCACTCAATGCAAACAGAATAAATTTTCATAGTAGGATGCGGGATACCTCCCTGCAATAGAACTGCTTTATTCAATCGACCGTGGGAAAATGAAGAAAATGAGCATAGCCCCCACACCGCTCGGGTACATTTCCTCTAGTGCGATCATTTCAACGGATTCAACCTCCCGCTTAATCGAGCCCAGACAATGATAAAGGGCTGAGGAAAATATTTATCTCGATTTATGAAAAGGCTCACCAGACCGCTCTTTGCTCTCTTTCCTAACGTGTTCACATCCATCTCTCATCCATTGTGCTCGTGAAGAACTCACAACGCCCTCCAGAGCCGCGAAACATTCACGTATCATTCCTCTGATAAAAGACCGCAAAGCATCTCGGGAACCTTGGAGCCCAATCCCTTTCACCGCCTTACCTCAGGAACTCCCTATTTCTCCCTCTCGAGCTCTCCTCCTCTCACCACATCCCTCCCTCCACCCCCATACACTCCTCCACCCCCATACACTCCTCCACCCCCACCCACCCCTCCACCCCCACCCACCCTTCCACCCCCACCCCCTCACCTCCCACTCGCATTATCTTCACACATCTATTCACTCCGTCGCCTTGTTTCGAATCGCTCCCAATATCTCCAGCCGCAACACGGCCTGCCTCTCTCCACCCTTATCACTTCACATCCCCTCTTCCATCCCCTCACCACTCCCCCAAATTCTCACCCTCCCTCTCCAAACCAAGGCGTTCTGATACTTCGTACAGGGGAGCCCTACCCCGAAAACTTTCCCCGCCCCTTTTGCCTTTCATCTTCCCCCCCCCCGTCACCCTCCTCCTCATCCAGCTTCACCCCCCCCACCTAAACATTCGCGCCCCTCCCCCCCTACATCCTCCCACACCCACTCACTCCCCTCCAAGACTCAGCCCGCTTTACACCGCCATCCCCAGGCTCGGTGCGGTGTGTTTTATTTCCCGCTTTCTCTCCCCACATCCTCTGCCATTTCATTCCCCCCCCCTTCATTTCCACATTCCGTCTTTGCATGTTCCCTGCCCCCCTCTCCTATATCCCATTTCCGCCACTCCCTCCTCCCCATACCCCCTCTCGCGGGCACCAGCGTAGGCGCGGTGGCTTTCATTATCAGTTTTACTACGACCCGGTTCCTTGTTAAGCCCCGTGGAAGTCCCATCACTGCCTACGGGGCGTTTACCTGTAAAAAGTTACCACCACGCGAAGCGAAACTATCTCGCGCTCGAAACTTAACACGAACCTTTTGCTAAAGGTAATGACTGCCGTAGCCGTGCCTTGAACTCCTGGAAGACTGACTTCGGCAGGAGTGAAAATACTTTCCGTGATGGCCGTAAAGTTGATCTCCCTGAACCTATTCCGGAAACCCAAAGTACTCTTTGATTATTTCACAAAAATTGGAAAATACGAATTAATATCCGTTTTGTGAACTGCTGATTTAAAGATGCATTCATCTAAATGCCGCATATATACGAATGTGCGAAAACCTTAATGTTGCTTGCAGCCCTATCAGAGTATAAATTATATTTCCCGACGTATTAATTCATATGATTCCCATACTTGATATAGATTTTGAGTAACTTGTAACCTGATGCGTAACAAATCTTAAAAGGATATTTCTGTTAAAAGCAGTGCATAAACATACAAAGTAGGCGATACGAATGTTGCCTAGTGCCAAGATTTTATCGCCCAGTGACAGTATTTGGTGCCGGGTAAAAAAGGGAAAACTTAAGTTATAAGCGTTTCAAAGGAGTCAGGAAGAGTTAAACGTCGAGTACACGGTTGACAGGTAATGCCAAACCCAATAGACCGAGAAAAAAGCGAAATATAATGATAGTTTTAATGGGGTTTTGGATGGTGGAGGGGGTTAAAGCAGTTTCGGTGTCGCCCAGTGAACATTCCTAATAATATGCTCTGGTTAAAAAGCATAACAAATATCCATCTGAGAGCTTTCTTCACTGAGATTCTTGGGCATTTTTACCCAAAATATGAATCATTATAGATAGATATATAACGTAGAGTACATTTGAAGGGAATTTCTATATCCTAGGAAATCCTAAGAGTATTCTCCATCGACCGGTCACCGTAGATGCAGACGGGCTTCACGATCCTATGAAATGTAATGGGTTTTGCTACTGTTTCGATCATATTATTCCTCTCTTCAGCTCGACATTCATTTATTGTATGGAAAATCCCTGTACTTTTCCTCTCTCCTCAATGCTAATGCGATACTCTCCCTAACAGCCTAGACGTCCCATTGCTTGTTGCTACTTTTCTAATGTATTAACGTGATGGAGGGAATATCGTGTTCCTATAATGCCTAACCTAACTGGCGATAGCGAAGATAATTTCTCCTGGTGGAGCCACCAATGCCAGTTATGTCGATATGTAAGAGCCTGAATGAAGCCACACCACGCAGCGTCTCTTAGTGCCAGCGGCCGCTTCAAAGAAGACGTCTAGTCTCAGTGGTTTGGCGATGTGAACGAATGAGTCACATCAAAGACACTGTTGATAGAGACAGCGGAAATACGCATAAATTTATATGTTGAAAAATATTAATTCTCAAAAAAACAATAAGATACACTAAAATTAAAGAGATTCAAAATCCAAAAGTGATTTAACTATTAATCAAATTTGCAGTTTTTTATAGGCTTGTTTGGTAAACAGTGTGGCTTGGTAACCCTGTACAGTAGGTTTACTCATAGGAAAGGGTTTTTACCTGATGGATTAACCCTCTGCAGCACTCTTACCCAGAAAATGAGTAGTTTGAGTTAATCTCTGCTCACCAGTGAGGCCATTTCGGCTTTCTTCGGCACAGTAGGAACTATACGTGCTAAATCTGTTGTGGTTCCCCGAAAAAAAATGAGGGAGCAATAAAATAAATGACAAACTTGGTATATAGTGGACTATATGAAACAAGGAAAAAAATTACAATGAGGTCACTAGTTCACGTCGCTGGACCCCTCTTCTTCGGTGGTGTACCCCTTCCCGTTCCCTCTTCTGGCCCTCGCACCGCACACGCCTCCGTCCCTCACGACGTCTAGTCACGCACTTCCCTGGTCCATACCCTCCAGCATCCTCCCTACAGATGCCACTACTGCACTAGCGGCGGCCGTTTCAAATCCCAAACAAAAACCTAGCAAATCGGTTTTTGATTTCTCAGAGAAAATTAATTAATTGAAATTGCTGTTCATATTCTGTTGGCTAAGAATTAAACAATAATTTTGTTAGCGAATTCCCAATCTATGGCTGATGTTAGTGATTTTCATCTCATGCAAAAGTAAATTATATCAAGAAAAATGTTCCTCAAAAATTATGTCTTAAATGAGACTTAAAGCGCCAACTTGCCACTTTTTTAACAACTCTTAATACTTCCTTAGCGGATTGCATTTCCTGCTTACATTGCATGTGGGTTCCATTTCCTGCCCACCACTTGGAGGTCAGTACTCCTCAGTGAGTGTGCATTAACTTATGTAAAGTTTTTACTTCATTACTTGGATTGAAGTGATAAAGAACATCGGCTTTAAGAGCTAAAAGTTTGGAGTTGAGTCATGGGAAAGGGAAATCTTCTATTTAGTTCTAGTTCACTAATGAGTAATGTGATCCCCTTAGAGTGCTATTTATTATTCTTATATGAGCGGATGAACCATGGTTTTTCTTGCACCTTTATTACTTGACAGGCTGACTAATATGAATTGCTGAACTTCCCTTATTCTAGTGTTTAAAACGACATTCAGTGTTTCTTAAGTTCTCTGATATTTCCCTCTCGGCGTCAACGGTACAAATGGCCTTAAGTTGCGATTTTCCGTCCTAACGTGTTTCTCTTTCTGTGAAATATTATGCTGATTGTATAATGTATTGACGAAGGTTACCACTGCAATCGGTATCAGCTCATTGATCATCTTGGTTTCTAAGCTGTGATATTTCCTTCTTCATCCAAAAGCGAAAGAGAACTAATTCTGTGATTCAACTTCACTCTCTACAACAATATAAAGTATCATCATATATCCAGAAGCTTTATCTTTTAAAACTGCGTCATTGAAGCGATTAAAGTATTATTTTTCTTTCTGTTTTTATAAGAGCTTTAAATATATATTTAATATAGTGTAAGTGAATACTAAACCTGAAACAATGTCTACGGTTGGCTATTTACAGGGTATTACTGAACTAGAATCAGTTACAGAGAACGATTAAGCACTTAAAACAGTGTTAAATGTACATGTTGATGTGCTTTCTCTTGAAAAGGCACGTAATAGGAATATTTAGAAAGATTTCTTTCTGCACTATGCGTGACTTAAATATTTCGTTCATAATGCTTTGCTCTCCTCGGCGCGGATGAAAGATATCGCACTTCATTTGGTGGGTAAACAACCCCAAAATTTTGCTGCTTTAGATGAGCCGAAAAATATAATTTTGAATCAATACAAATATTTTATCCATCCCACATATGCTTTGTCATGAGCACGTGTTTCGTGGAGATTTATCCCTAAGTCATTGACTCAAAAGCCCATTCCGTTTCGAAAGGCGATTCAACGCCTGGGGGAACAGCTCACGCTTAAAAGGACGCATTATAGTGTACTTCATTGCGAATATCCAAGTGACCCACTTAGGCACCGAGGCCCTCGAGTGCACTCGTTAATCTTCTTCCTCCGGGCCGTCCAGCCATCGAAGCCGCTTCACCCCTGCACAGCATCGTCCCTCATTTGCCTCCCTCGATCCTCCTCAAGCCGACTCTCCTCGCACACCCCAAACTAACGGCCACACTGCTCCGTCCCACTACTAGAGTACACACATGTGAGCCAATCTCTATTTCCTCCACCCTCCCCCACCTCCCTCAAAGCCCCTCCTCCCACATTCCTTCCTTTTTTGCCCCTTTTCCCCCCGCTCCCGGGCAACCAGATCCCTCCCCCTTTACTACCACCCTCCTCCCCCACCTGGTTACTGTAGTACAGAGCTCGAGTCATGCCCTTTCCTCCCCACCTCTCAGCCCCTCGTACCCTTCACTCCTTCCCCTTCGCATAACCCCTGCTCCCTCCTTAACGGGCTCGGCCCCACAGGTCTGATTGCGTTGCTAGCTTCCGGAAGGAAAATATCTCCCAACGGCCCAGCTCTCTCCCTTCCGTCCCAGCGCTCCCTCTCTCTAACACACACACACACGGAAGGGATGGTGCCACACCCCCTCTTCTTGCCTCTCTTCCCACCTTCCCTCCCTACTCTTCAACAATTCCATCTTCTCTCTCTCTTTCCCATTCCCTCTTGTCCGTCCTCTTTCCCCTCCTCCCTTTTGCCTCTCTCATCTCATTTCATTCCACTTTATCCTCCATCCGCCCCCTCCCTCCCCTCCCCTCCGCTTTTCCTCCTTGACCTCTTAACCTTCCCCCATTAAACCCTTTCCTCCCCTCCCCCAGAGGCTTTCCCTTCTTCCTCCTCTCTTCCTCTTCGTTTTCTTATTCATCCACCTCCTCCTTCCTTCCTCTGTTCCATCCTTTCCAAAGCCAACCAACTCCTTCACCGCCGCTCCAACCCCCTTTCCACGTTTAACCGCGCGCCATGCCTCCCTATCCTTTACCTCCTCCCTCCCACTTAGGCTCTTGTATTCTCACGGGTGTGATCCTTAACGTCTTCGACTGGATAATAGCGAGCAGTTTTCATTCGTGTTCTGTTGCTGCTGTGCTCGCAAAAGAGCCCTCTTCCCTTTCTCTCTCCCTCCCCGTTTGCTCTTGCTTTCACAATCGACCCCTCCCACCCAACCACCCCCTGCCCTCCACTTTCACCACCCCCACCACACCTTAGCACCCTCGTACTTCAATTTACCCTTCCCCCCACCGCCCATCCCACCCTGTTTCCCCTTCGCTGTAATGAACCCGCTTGTGTGTGGTAATTAAAAATGGAAGAAATCTGGTTAGGCTCTTGAGGGACAACCGAGTGGGTAATTTAATTTGGGGCAGGAAATAACTTCTTTTGAGGAAAATCCACCCGAGCGGGAACACGTTTTTGGTTGTTGTGAACGCCGGGATGACTATTTTCAAATTGCGAGCGAATGTGTGAGTGTTGGTAGGAAAATTATGGGAATAAATGTACAGGGTTATTAGTGAAAATAAATGCGTTTTGACGTAATCTGAAGTTGAACGAGTCGTCGAGTTAAAAAACGCACCGCAACCTTCGGAACTGCGAACCTTTCACTTTTGAGGTGGCGGATCAACAAATGAATTATTTGGAATCGTAATGTCACTGCATGCACCATTAATATGTGATAAATTTCCATTGCCATGCGCATTAATATATATTATTGGTGATTGAATTTACAAGAAATAATTATTCATAGCAGTGATTCGACAATTGAGAGAATATAAAGATTCAATAATGCGAAATATTACTGATTAACCATTGCCTGTTGAATTTTATTTTCTAAAATGTGTAAGATGCTCTATTCCGGCAAAATAAAATAAAAAATTAAAATCATTGCCACATTCATGAATCAACTTCCAAAAATTAAAATCCCATATTTACATTAATGGAAAGCTGACCATGAATAATGATGCAGGTGAATTATTTATTGCACCCACTTCATTTCCATCAATTTTAATGAGCAAACCGACTGTTACCAAAGTTTGCTCGTGTTTCCTCTTGTACATCGATTGCATTACTTGAATTCACGGATCATTTCGCAAGAATGTTTTTATTTCTTCAAATTGGTTTAACCATTTCATTTCCCTATCAGTGGACCTGATTAAATGATCGTTTACCATTTAAGAATAAGTTTTAACAGATATTAACCAGGATGAGCGCGTATAGTTTCAGTATATAAAATATTTGTATACATTTGAGGAGAAATGCTACTTTATTTAATTTTGAGAGCTAATATTTAAAAAAAGATGCGTTTGCGAGAATGGAATAATTTTAAACATTAATTTAACTCTATCAACTCTAATCCTATATTAACGAAAATTAATTTAGCGGTAATATGATACAACACTGCTAAAAATTGTCTCCAATGGATATGTTATATTTTTCTTTTATTATAATTAAAAATCCATTTATTTAAAGTTTCCGAATAATTTAAAAATTGTTTCCATTATATTACCAGAGTATTATCAGAGTCGTAGAACGAATTTGTTCTAACCATGAATATGTCAAATTAAAGTTGATTGTCTCTAAAATAGATAAAATGCGTAACTTGGTTGTCCGACAGGGTGTAGTAAATAGAACATGCACAGTAATCTTTAAATAAAGCATCCACAGAAGTCGGGAAATTTATTTTTACCTCTGCTATCAAAAACTTACTTTAAGTAGACCATCCGTCGAGGACGCATTAAAAACAAGCATTAACCGGCTTTATACATTAACTTTTCATCAGCATACGGAACTAAAAATTAACGAAAATGATTACCTGCTGCTGTAGGCTATTTTTTCATTCTGACTGGGAACTGCTCTATTTTACGGAAATGGAGCAATGTAGCGGACATTTACATCAAAAGACTCCAAAGATACGGTTAACACTATTCATATATTTGTCTTGCAAATGGCACTAAGGGTGAATTAGCGGCTCAGGGATAGCTGGGGTTTTCAACGAGTTCCATAGATCTTTAGTTGAAATTGTGGCCATATAATTTCATTAATAATTTCCAATGATAATTAGAAAAAGAAATCTTTTTTTCTTTCAAAATTCCTTGGATCCATCGAGAGCGTTTACTACATAAAAACGATGAAATTATCCCTTTCTGCTCGCATATGTTAGCTGCGAATAACTCAGGTGCAAGTTACTGAGTGGTTCAATTCACAAAGTGCTTTGACTCCTATACATTTTAGATATTAGCAGCAGTAGGTTGTGAGCAATTTAGAAGAAGAATTTAGGAGAGGAGTAGCAGCTCTGAAAATATCGTAAAGTGCGTTTAAGCCTTCGACATGTGGAGCCATGAGAAATTTATGCATCGCGATTTCGATTTGTTAAGATAAGATTAGTCGTCCACTATTTAGGAGTCACTCCCATATTCGCTGGTGACAGCACAGGTTTGAAGTACTATGCCTAATGGTTACTTACAAATGCATTGAATAGGGAACCACGGAGACTTTAGTGTGGCTTGCATGACTTCTGATCACAGGCATTCACAAGAAAGCAGTTCATTTCCGTTTAGAACGGATAAATTAAAACATTTTTAGGACGCAAGAAAACTGAAGATAACTTTGACGTGTATTCTAAGAATTTTCTTTCTTCGCTCCGAAGGCTCACCTTTATGGCGACCCTCGATTGCTTTCCACATCCTATGAAACTGGTGCGAAGACCGCTAGCAGGCAACTGTTCCGGGGAATTAATTAAAAATCCTTATTTGACGTGAAATTATGAGATCATTTCATTAGTGGTTTCGTGATTATGTTGGCATGAGTGATCATCCTCTTCGTAGCAGAGAACAGAAACATATCCCAGAAGTAAATTAGATGTTTCAATCGGTTTCAACGTACTGGGGTGGGATATCGGCTCCTTTTTTTTGCGTTGTCGTCGTCGTTATCCATAACGCTCTATAAGGAAAATGCTCCTAGTCACTGTCCTGAGAACCAACTCCATCATTTAAAACTACTGACTTTTAAAGCACCTGGTAATATTTGAAGAATGGTGATCACGTTTTTTCTCTCTTAAGTGCAGTTGAAAAATAACGATAACGCAAGGACCCGCGTTATATGTGATTGTGATCGCGTCCCTAGTTTCTTCAGGTATTTCACGCACTCTATTCTACGCACTCTGTAGGGTGCCTGGGATTGGTTTGGTCGGAAGGTCATAAATAGTATTTTTCTGTGGATTGAGTAAGGCTCAGCAACGTCACCACTTCCACCATGCATTTAGAGCTAAAAGTACCCGTTCTTCAATAACGCGGCAAGCGTGGAGAGAAGTTTTCATCAAACTAGCAGAATTATGATTAATACGTACTAACCGTTATTATTTTTTTACAGTAGTGATATGAATATTAACCAGGTTTTGAATGACAGCCTTAAGCAAATTTGAACTAAAACTCTCAACCAGTCCATTCCAGTAAATCTACCGGCTAATATGCAATTTTTAATTAATAAAAAAAGTCATGAGGAGATGATTATAGCGTCTCCTGCCTAAAAAGTTTAAATGATATTGTTTTTTACTGACGTCTCGGCAAAGTCTCGCAATTTTGAATTTTGGGTATATAACATAGCGTTTAATGCTTTTAAATAAAGGCTCCATACACTTGCATAAGTGTAATGTCTCATTATGCAACTTTTTAACAGATGATTGATAACTTTTACGAATAAATTTGAGATATATAACCTCAGATCCAAATTTAACAAAGAATATCAATTGTTTTGCATGGCTTTTGAACTCTAACTCATAGAAAAGATGAAATTGCAGGGCAGAGATATATTTCAAAGAACAAATAATTCACGTAAACAATTTTTAAGCAACAAGTTTTAAGCTTCCCTAGTATGTATTTCATTTTGTCGCGATATCGAATGAACGATTCTTTTAAACATGGTATGCTACATATTTACCTACATTCTTAGATACTTTTTTTAATCCGTTATTGTAAAACGGTCCCTTATTTTCCTTGTAAAAATCTTTTAGTGTCCAAGGTCAAGCTAATACTAACGTTGAATGTTTATTTTGGCTATTTGGGGAAACGACCGGCAACGTAGGTCTTTTGCGCCATTAACGATAGTAGGTTAGGTTGCTAGGAAATGGATCATTTGGGAACAAGGGGAAGGGTGGAGAGAGACCTGGTTTTAGGCTACTCTAAACGATGGACATCAAAGAGTCAACAGGTTAACATCATGCCCAAATGACGGAATACAACAGTTGAAGTGGTCTTTACTTAGCAACCAAAGTAGGGATCAGAATTCCGCTGATAAAATTCCATCACTACCGGGATTCGAACGGAGGCCTTCGGGATAGCCACCTCACTAACCCGATACATCTTAGCCTTTTAGCATGGGCATAAATCATTTAGCCTTAAAAAATTATACCTGTACTGAAGAACACCGATCCCACATTTCTATAATCATGACTGCTCATTATCAGTTGGATCCAGCCGAGGGAAATCTCAGCCAATTCCCGCAGAAGGGACTCGAAGAGACTTTTCATTTGTACGTGCCCTTCGCTTCCATCAAATCCCTTGCGTCCATCCCCCAATCTCTGTCCTTCATCCACCCCATTCATAGCCTATTCCTCCAATACGCCTGCCTCTACTTCTCCTGTTCCTACTACTCCCTCCCAGCTGTGGACCGATTCCCACCCTCGCACCCTCCAGATCTCACCCCCTTTCTTCCTTTCTAATCAAGCACCGCCGCATATGTACCTACCTTTGCCGTGGGGGAGAAAGAGGGAGAGGGTCTAGCGAAGAGGGAAAAGGCGGAGGCAGGAGTATTAGCAGGACGGGGGTGGTTGAGCTCTGGCGGTCCTAACACCGCCACCGCCTCCGCCTGAAGAAGAGTTTCCGATAGGGACGCGGGGGCTGGTGGAAAGGCGGAGGTTGAGTTTTGTGGAGATGTGAGGGTGACGACATGGACCGGGGGAGGTTTAGGCTCTCTGGATAGCGCGGGGGGAAGTTGGATGATGGGCGCGGCGGCGGTGGCATAGGCGGTGCGGGGCGGGACGGGACCGTCGGTGGCTGCCTCGGAAGGTAGAGCAGAAAGGGTTGGGCGATTAAGTCTTGATTGAGTGAGTGGGATGCGGGAGGGGAAAGGGCCGTTGGGGAGGCTGCGGGGGCGGGGGAAGGGATGGGGTCGGTGGATATTTATCAAATCGTCGGATTGGGGCGCCTACTCTCGGCCTCTAACTCCCACTCATCCGTCTCACTCTTGCCTCCCGAGTTGTAGCAGTCTTGGGTGGTGACTAGTTCCTCCGCCTCGCCCTCTTCCGCCCTCCCGCTCCCTCTCGCTCGAAGCATCGGTTGCGCGCGGCTGAGCAGGATGAGGGATACGTCGAGGGATGTTGGGGCGGATGGGGGGGAATATGTTGGGAGGGAGGGGAGAGAGACTCCGTAATGTTACCGCTCTGGTGAATTTCCCTTCCGGTAAGTGATGGCCTGCAGGAATGAGGAGGATACAAGGGTGTCTTATGGGGATATGGGGAGACGAGCCACCGGTGCGGCTTGTTTACGGCTTTGGGAGGAAAGTGTGCGTTCGGGCCCCGAAATGCCAGCGTACAGAGCGATACAGGACTTAACTGGAAATTGCATAAAATTTGTCTATTTCTGCCACTTCTTTGGTCCATATATGCCACGGAACTAGCTTTCCTACTGATTATTACTGCATGTATTCGCTTCATTTGATACCTAAGGGCTAATGCGTCAGTTATATGGCATTTAAATGAAATTTAGATCATGCTTCAATTTTTGTGATTGTTATGAATCGAGTTGTGATTATTTCCTATCACCAATAAAGCTTCTCCTCGGTTATTAGTGGACTGTTGCCGTTGGTATGGAAGAACTGTAAAAATAACCTATTAAGTATGATGTAAAAATAAAGAATAACTGACTAAAATTGTTTATTTATTATGATTGCTTACGATGTTAAAGCCACAAATCAATCATAAATCGTGAATGGTCGGTTTATTAAAAGATACTAATCAGTACGATTCTGTTCTTCACTATGTGATTAAAAATGTCACATTTTTCGTATAAGAGAGATTTTAGCATACTTATCACCGGCTTCATTTATATGATTTTACCATTGTATAGATTAGCGGCAATGAACTGATTTAGGAAGGATTCGGTTAAAATTCGTCTACCAAAGTTAGATTTTTTGGTAATCTAGAACCCTGGATAGCAATGGATTATTTCAGCATACCCTCATAGCGATTATCGATGTCGTCACCGTTCTCTCACAGTCCGACAATATTGTAACGGTAAAACCTAGGGAAGTACTCCTTTCAATTCCATGTTAATTTAAAGCTTTACTTTGAACCTGAGGCGCAAGAGAAAATTAAATTTGCTTTTCATTAGGATGCTGCATCGTCTCCGAGACCTGTAGCATAAATTTGAATAAGGGCGTCGTAATTTAGTATGACATCTGTTGACATGGGCTCACTCTGAACTTTGCCTTACTGTCAAAACCAACTTTAACTGTTAGAACAGAGGGCATGGTTTCATCAAGACTGTGCTAAATAATTAATTTATACGAATATATATTGTGTTCATTAGTCCTTCAGCATAACTGCGTCGTTATGGCGGCCGAAACATTACTCCCCTTTAAGTTATCTTATGCATGGAAATATGTTTTCCCAAAATATCACTCGGCACGCATAAAACGGGGAGAAGCTTTAACCGCAAGGAATGCCGCGGGAGTCAACATGGCAGGAGCCTGTTTTCTCAAGTGAAATATTCATGCGAGCCGCGGCTTAGGGGGTGGGAGATTGGCTGACGCCACCGCCGCCGGGGAAAAGAGCCCTATCCCTTGTAGCGGTCCTTCTCCGACACTTTGCCAGCCGCACCGCGCCCTGTGGGCTGCCGCACCCGCTGCACCCCGCAGCGCACGGCCCTCTTCCCCCATCTCTCTTCCCCTTCTCCCAGCACGTATCCCTCCACTCCCACTTCCTCGTGTCTCAAAGGCGGCGGTGGCACGGGAGAACCGAGCCGGAGTACATAAAAAAAGATCGCAGCCGCGAGACTTAATTTTCCCCATCTGTATCGAGTCGTGTCATCGGTAATTAGAACCGGGAGGGGGGGATGGGAGGGGGAGGGGATGGTGGAAGGACCCACCAATCTCGCGGAGCATCTTGCAAGAAGAAAGGAAGAGTGGGCATTACAATGTGGGTGACCCTTTAACAAGAGAGGATAATTGGAAACGGTTGGAGGCGCACATTCTGCGCTCCGCGAGAGGAAACGGTGGAAGGGCGCAAAGGGGGAGGGTCGGTGGGTTGAAGGGGAAGGAGGGGAGTGCAAAGAGGGAGCAAAGAAGGGGTTGGGGAGTCAGTTCAGGGGGTTGAGATAGCTGAGAGAATAGCGGTGACGTGGAGAGGAGGACAAAGGAGGAGATGCGGGTTGAGCCTTGTGTCGCGAGAGCGTATTTGATACAGTGGGAATTGAAGTGAAAGGGAAGAGTACTTGGTGAGTCGACGCTCTTTGAGCTTGATTTGAAAATTTTCAACGGTCTTACTTCACTCCAATTACCTTGTGTAAAGGTCTAACCATGAGTGTCGTCCATGTACATGTCGCCTATTGCCTGTCATGCTCAATAAATGCCCTTTTTTCTCGAATCAGGTATCAAATACTTCGACTACCATTAAAACTGCAATCACCAGCCATGTCTCATCGATGATGGTTGTCTTAAATGATAGAACTCCTTTGGCGTATTCATTAGCGGGTTTTAGGTGTTATATCACGTTCCAGAACAAAATGAATTGCTAATAAAAGTATTTAAATGAATTGTGGGCAAGAAATAAATTAATATGCGAAGGCTATTACAAGAAACAATTTTAACATATTCATATACATGGTGACGCAAACGACTTGAGGATGCTTTTGGATGTCGCGAGCAAATTACCTATTCATAGATAGTCTGGCTGCTCTTCTGTGCTAGTGATTAGCCTGCAGCTCACTGCAGGTTCATTCTGACGCGATTAATAACTGAAGAGCTATGAGGTAGCCTTTTGTAACGTCTCTCCAGTCGTCGTTGAAACACAAGAGCCATGAAAGGTTATTCACGGTATTTTTATGGCAACCATGAAAAATTACTCCTTGGTGCAAGAAAAAAACTTCCCGTGATGAATGGTAGTTATAAAAATAAATGAAAGATCATGTCATTCTTGTGTCGTTTACCACACACGTATATTCTTGTAGATGTCCCCATCTCTTGAGCCGAAACGTTAGTTGGGTAACTGCTTGGACGTTGGGGAGGCTGGATGAGGAGCAGGTGGAGTGAGGGATAGGGGGCACGGAGGAGAAAAAAAGGAGTGAAATAGAGTGGATCCGGACTGCGGGGTACGGGGGAGGCGTGGGTGGCTGTGGACGATATTTCCAAAGGGAGGCGCATTTTTTGGCTTTGAAAAGGAGATGAGAGGTTGGTGGGGGCGGAGGGGAGGGAGTTGAGAGAGGGGCATTAGTGTAGCATGTCTCCATATTCTAAACAGCTTTTTACTTTAGTGGAGGATGTCTCCACATCCCAATTTGTATCCAGACTGTGTTAATATACGTTTCATTAACAAAATATAGTCAGGAAGTTGAAGACAACAGACAAGTCACAGAATAAGACAAAGTTCCCGGCTGTGTAACTACATTTTATAATGAAAAACTTTAAGTAATAATCAAAGTATGGAGAATTCAATGCTTTCCCGGCGAATTGCTTAGGTATGTAAATTGCTCACATGCTTCCTACGGGGTATGGTCATGGAAGATTTGACCCGAGGTATAGCCCGAGAGCATTTACAACGAACAAAGTTTGGTTTTATTTGGTCAAATGGCGCATCTATTTCTAGCTCTAAATGAATGACATGCCGTGGCTACAGGTAAATCATGGCTAGCGAATTTTTTACTATAATTTTCGTGTATGATTTTTGAATCAGAATCAACTGAGGATAAAACTGAGCGTAGTTGATCCGGTTGAGCAGCACTACAGATTTCGCCTCCAAACTTCGCGTTTTTGGCAGCTCGAAATAGCGAAATCCATCAAATGATTTTCTTTTGATTTCATTACTCTTCATTGCTGCTGAAACCCTTCCAGCAAAGTGCCAGTGCCGTTGGTCCCGGAGAGACACTGTTGTTTTTCTTGAAGCTGATGATCCCACAGAAATAATAAATTTTGCTTTGAAAGATTGACAGCAAGTTCTTTATTCAGTTCACATTATTTATACAAATTTGAATCCGACGCCATTAGCGCTGTTATTTTTAAAATAAGGCATTGTTATAGTAGAAATCAAGGTCATGTGGAGACCAGCGTAAACGTTTTCTAAATGTGGAGACGTGCTACACTAATACCGTGGAGAAGTTTGGACGGACGGAAAGGGTGGAGTGCGTGCAGTAAGGAGTGATGAGTAGCAAAATAAGGAGAGGAGGGTCCTCTGAGGAGGAGTGGGGGTGTCAGGAGAGTGAAGACGTTGGCTCGAGGGGGTGGAGGGGGTAGGAGGAAGGATGGCCCGGGTAGGCGGGACAATAAGGTAACATGAGAATGGCGACAGGTCCGGAGGAAATCGTTGACAGTTAATTCCGAGGGGGAAAAAAACTCAAGTCGTGAGAGGAAGAGATGATTGCGAGGGAAGAATGCTAGAAATTAGAAAGGATGTAGCGGGAGGGAGCAGGAATGAGGGAGGGGAATGAGGGAGGGGACTGAGGGAGGGGAATGAGGGAGGGGAATGAGAGAGAGGAAGAGTGGATCTTGAGACTGGAGGCGAGGATTTTGATTGGAAATGTCGGAAGGTGACAAAGTAGTGTAAGGAGGAGGAAGAGGGGATGGGCGTTGTTCTCATCCCCCTTCTTGCCCTCCATATTAAAGTGGCGAGGCAGCAGTGGGGGAGGGAGAGAGGGGGGGGGTTGTTAGGGAGGCTGTTGGCTTTTGAGCTCGGTAGGCGAGGTTGAATCTCCTCCGGTGCATAAATTAACGTAATAGTGAAGGGGAGAGTGTGCGGGGATGGGCGAAGAAGGGCGGCGGTTGGTTTTAACGGCGAATGGAAGGGAATGGATGACACGATCAAGGGAATGGAAAGATGAAGGAATGGAATGAGAGGAAAGGGGAGAATCCGGAAGGTCTCCTCTCTCTCTGTCTCCATGTGAGCGGAGTATTCCTCCTCGCCCTCCTACGGCTAGAGTGTGTGGTTACGGAAGGTCACGGCGAGGGGGGAAGTCGGTAGAGAGTTGAGTGGTGTGAGTTCTGGAGAGATCCGCGCACATGCTAAGGAAGCTGGTTTCCATTTGACGGTCTATTGGGCCACATCCCATCGCCGTGGATGTTATTCTGCCCCCTTTCGCCCCGATGGGGGCGCCCACCAAACCCCTGCGCACACTGAAAACGCTCCCACCCCTCCCGCTGCGGCCATATTCACGCGCACGAGACCCCTTCCCTCCGTGAGAAACAGACCCATCACGTCTCCCCCTCATCCGCCCACAGCCTCCTCGTATTTGACTTCGCGTGGGGATCGGGGGTGGTGGGCCCTCGTTTTTACCGTCCTCAACGCTATGGAACTTCATTCCACTCCATTGCCGAGGCCCGCACCACCGATTTACTCGCGTAAGTTTCGCTCGTTCCCTCTCGATAGGGTCTTCACCCCCACCGATCCTCCCTCTCCGTATCCCTCCCACTTACTACCGCCGCCATCGTATCCCATTCGCTCTTTCCATTTTTACCTGAGCATGGGGAGAAGATTGTTCCTATACCTGGGTGTAGTTCACCAAATTACGATGCACAAACAAGTGAAGGAGCCCGAAGCCCATTCGGTGGAATCAAAACAGCACACTCTCTCTTTCTCTCCTTCCCTCTCGCCATCTCTCTCAAGAAGGAGCTCTGGGAATTCCAAAACAGCAACAGAAATTTGCCAGTAAAAAAAATAATCTAGATCCGTTTGGGCACGTATCTCTGCGCTGGGAACTGATATAATTGAGAGGAACTCGTGTCGGTAATGCTACCCTACAGATTTTAATTAATGAATTCAATTTGACCAAGAATAATGAGGCGTTTTGTTAAATGAACTTCAGATTTGTTATTAAAGTTTTGTCAGTTGGAAATGCTCTAATCATTAGATTTATACGGAAGAATTTCGTTTTTTTATCAGTTCTTAGCCTCGTTGTTGAATGAAAATGAAAATTGATCTCACACGTAGAAGTAATAGATTTTTTGATTAATATTACGCCGGCAGACATAAGTAGACGTGGTGAATGGCAACTGAATGTGCACTTCTGCTCAATTTCTTTTCCATGCAACCAGCTGACGGGGTAATTATGGTATGAAAAAAATGTTTTGGTGTCTGCCTATACTGTGGCACATTTTAGCATATCTTATTTATCTTGTATAACCTAGAAACTAAATATTTTTAAGCAAATATGGAATGTTCATATGCTCCTGTGCACCCTGCTCAGTAGGATGTATCACGATAAACTTTTTTTGAATTTCGAAATTTGAAGATGATGAGAAGTTGCTGCTATGGTCACATGTTTACCAAAAAATGGTTTGGTCTAATTGAAAAATATTATGATCTCCCGGAATGGTCCTAAGTTTGAATTTTTGCCAAAAACGTAGATTTTCAATTCTTAAAAAAATATTAATAAAATTAATGTTTTCTAGAACAATAATGTAAAGTGTTGAGTGTTAATTAACGGTAAAACATTATATCTTTAATACAGCTTTTAGATCTTCCGCATTAGCAGTAAAATTAGTAGTTTTTCGAAATATTTGATAATTATTCCATTGTTGACAGTTCATTGACTTCTAGTTCACTTTTTTCGACAGTTTCATTTACTTCTAGTTTACTTTTTTCATTAGTGAATTTCTTGTAGCCATACAAATAAAAAGTATTTCAAAACTTAAATGTTTACTGGACCAAACTAATTTTTTATTTTATGAAATTAAGGCAACTTTGGAGCAAGAAGAATAAAAATAAATAAAACTGAAAAATAAAAAGAATTTTTTTCCAAAGAAAAGGAGAGTTAAATATTAAAACTTCGAAATGAATTTTAATTAAATTCTCTTTATCTTAATAATTGACTAAAGATTCATGTGAAATTCGTTCATATGTATGTGGCATCAATGTCAATTCGTTTCATATGTATGTGGCATCACAGTTGTAATCAACTCTCTCTACCTGCAACCAAAGGTTTTGGTTAGGATAGTTTTGAAGGAACGCATATGGATTGAAATTTTATATCTTTATTTACCTCATATATTTTTCCTACTAATATTTTTGAACCAAACTTTGTCAAAATTTATGATGTAGAAAACTTCATGTTGCGTACGAATAGTGATAAACAACTCGCGGGATAACGGCAGCGCATGTTTGCTGTAATGTAATTATTGCTAAGGATGATATACTAGTTAAGGTGGGTTTAAATGGAAGTGATAAAAATATCCTCTAAACTTTGCAAGCCGCTATCTCCTTACAGGATTTCTTTCTTCTTCTCAGCATTCGTACTCCCTCTCTCCATCCTGTCCATAAGGCCTTTTTTCCTACATCCCCTTCCCCGCTTACCCAACACCCTCCACTCTATCACGGCTGTTAGCGTCCCTTCGCCCCTGATTACTCGTTCCCATGACCTATTCTGTCTCCTTCTAATCCCCTCAAGATGTTTTCTCTCCTCACTCAGGGTACCGAGCACTTCCTAGTTTGTTTTCTTTTTCATACACCACACTTTCTCCCTTCTCCCCGAGACTCACGTCTTAAACGCATACTGCCTATTCTTGTCTTCTTTTCTCAGAGCCGACACTTCTGCACCAATGGTAGCGCTGTATGGTGCACTGTAGTGAAGCGCTGTATGGTTCAGTGCACCATACAGCGCTTCACTACATGTCAAACCCTTCACAAACCTTATACTTATATTCATAGTGAATGTCCCGTCATCAGGCCTCTCCTGTTTGCTTAACGCTTTTTTCGCAAGCGCGATTTTCCTTCTAATGGCCCTACCATTTACCCATTTTCCTCCAATGTTGTTTCAATTCCATTTGAAGGTCACAAATGGAAAATAATAAATCAATAACTTACGAAGGTACTTCTTAACTTATGGATTTACCTCCATCGGACACTAGCATGCTCATAAACTAGGGGAAACATTTGCTGAGCAAGGAATATTACACGTGCTTCTGAGCCTAAGTTTGGTATGATCATAATAAAAAAATTCTTTTAAATTTGACTTCTAAGTAAATGTTTTTTAGATTATAGATCTGCAGCCATATCATTACATAGTTCCAGAAACAGAATATTATGCAAACAACTGGGCCATGTATGAAGAAATAGCATGATGATGTACGTTCAGTGATATCTGAATGGCCCAAATAAAGTAATTCTATGCTCACCAGATGGGGAAAGATGATTTGCAAGGCTCACCTCACAGGTGAATCCTCTCTCTGTAGTCTTCTCGAGTGTAAATGCTATTGGAGTCTTCTGTAATCACGGAATTGAGCAAGAATTTCACCAAATTTATAAATTCATTCCTCAATGGAGGCATACCTCCTGGTAATACAATTTCGGGTATATCATTATCAATTCTATAGTAGTACCTAGTAGTAGAAGTAATACCTCCTGGTAATACAATTTCGGGTATATCATTATCAATTCTATAAAATGGATGAATATGGATGTGGAGGTGGGTCATCGTTATTTAGAATTGTATCCCTGGAGTTATAAAAAATATATTTTTTGAAAATGATTAAGAAGTAATTATGGTCAAATTACTAACCGGATGCACATGGCTAGGAAATTAAAATAAAAGCGTAAAACGTGACTCAGCATTGCTTGAAAATTATTACTTGTGAAAATTGCAAAGCATTCCCTAAAAACCCTCATATTTTGCTGTGCTGAAGTATTTTTTCAATAATTTTTGTATTTGATCTATTTTTCATCAGACTTACTCTTAAATTCTATAAGTAATACAGCGGACACGGCTTATGATCCATTTTCTTTAAGTACGCTCTCAGTTTCACATCATAATCCTCCTCCTAATCTCTTCTTCCTCATGCCTTTTTCGTAGGCGCTCCGCTCTTTACTTCTCAGTTCCATCCCTACTCTCCACATCCAACCAAATTTGCAGGGCGGCGTCGGAATTTCCTCCCACCGCTGCGGAAATCGTGGCTCGGATGACCTTCTCAGGATTGCCATCTTTTACCTTCTCCTCCCACTAACCCGCCCCCTCACTCCTTCACCCCGGGGTCCACAAAAGGTTGTCGAAAGGGACGGCAAACATCGGCGTCCTGCTTACGTTGCCTGCCTTGATTGTGCGCGACGCTTTGCTTCGCGTTATCCTGAATGGGGGCGGGGAATCTCAGCAGTCCTCAGCTCAACCACGGTCTACAGATACCTAACTAGGCAATAACCAGATAACTCGAGAGCGCTGCCTCTTGAGGCGCAGCACTGAGGCTTGCAGGAGTCAAACCTTCTATTTGCACTTATATCCTAATCCATGGGAAAACAAATCCATAAATTCTCATGGCAATGATCTTCAAAAAGAAATGTAATCTATTACCCTTGATACATTAAGCACAATAAAAGTAATTTAAACAAAATTTTTAATACTCCAAGTTATGTAATGTTTCCATATTGCTCCTATCCGTATTTCAATCTTTTAAATATATTTACGAATTCAATTCACGGCTTATATTATAGACTCATCTGATATCGGTCTATTTACAGGAATGAGCTTAGCACTAGTGCATGATTAAAATTAATCCTAATATTTTATAATAATGGATGTCAACATTTTAGTGTTAAACCTATAAGCTTTTAATACACGATATTATAAAAAAATATTTCATTTTGGATTAACATTTACGTAGCATAAAGCTATTTTGGGCGCAGGTAATAATATATGAGGTTCCGATTAAGCAGTAAAACTTTAATGTATCAATATTACTTCTACTTACAGTAAAGAAATTGTAAATTCCTTGCATTATACTGGTCATCAGGAATACTAACGGGCACAATGTAATTTTAGGTCTGATTTTGGAATTGGCAAGCAAATAATATAGTTGGTCAAAAAAAATTTTCAAAAATATCCAAATGAAAAGATGAGCTAAATGTGCTCATGTGATAGACTAAGAGTACATGGTTGATGATGGTTCATTATTTAACCGACTATACGCGTATGTGTCGCCGTTAATGTCCTTCTGCTATTACCACAAAATTCGATGTTAACATGGGCCATTTATCATAATATCACGTGGAAAATAATCTAATGTCAGCGCACGAGTTTCCCATCGCCTGCAGTGCGTGGCGAATGGTGAAGTAGACCGTCTGACAGATCCTCGAAAATGGAAATGCGTGTTGGAGCCAAAAATTACCCTCCATGGTTATCATAAGCTCACTACGCGATGGGATATTCTCTTAATTCTGCCCCACATCATTTTCTTCGCGTCTTTCGAGGAAATCCTTATCTTACGCTACGTCGCTCTTCCGCAGAATCCCACCCTCTCGAATCCCACCTGCCTCTCCCCACTCTATTAATCTATTTTGCTCTGCCACCGCCAGGTTACTCATCTCAGAAACTCCCCCTTATCCGCACTCTCCCCCCCCCCCCGCTCCCCCACCCTCAACCCCCTCCCCCCCCCAGCTCCCTGGCCCGCCTTTGTGCTTCTTTTCCGCAGTTCCCCCGCCCTCCTCAGCAGTCTCCATCTCTTTTTTAGACGTCCCTGCCTCCGTTTCAGTTCATGGTCCCGTGGTTCCTAATTTCTTCGGAAAAAGGAGGGAAAAAAAGGTATTTATGTTTTTTTATGCTGCAACCACTCATCCACCCTCTCTCTTTCTCTCTATTTCCCTCCTTCACGCTTCCCTTCCTCCTCCCACCCCATCTCCACCGCTCAACCACCTAAATCCTTCTACCGCCTACCCCGCCACCTCCTCCTCTGTATTGTCCCTCTCTCCTCTTTACCTCCTTCACAGTTGCCCGAGCCCCCTCTTATCGCGGGCGCAAAAAAATTTCCGTCGCAGGCGCTCTATTTTCCAATGCCTCTCCTTTTGTCTCTTCGGATCCGCTAACGCCCTCCATCTCACTCTCTCCGAAATTCCCGAATCCTTTCCGACCCTCCTCCTCCTCCCAACCCAACCCTCCCCCTCCCTTTTCCCCCTATCATCCCTTCTCTCTCATCTCCTCCATCATACGCCTTTTCCCAATCCATTCACTCCTCCCTCCCGCAGTTCCCGTCTTCACGCTTCCTTCAATCCGCCCTGGTTGCCGATTATTCCGCCTCCCTTCGCACTATAATCCCTCCCTCCTTCCATACGCCCTCTTTTTCTCCTCCTGCCCCTCATCCCCTACCCCATATCCCCACTTCTTGTACTTCCCGGTGATTCTAATTATGCGCTCGCCCCTTCCTTACCATCCGCACGTCTTTTATTTGGTCTCCTCGTCCCCTTCCGTACGCGCACCACCCGCGCCCAGTGGCTGCCCCTGCATGTCTACTCGCCACACCCTTTGCTCCTCTCTGGCTCCAACCCTCTCTCTTACACCCCTCATCCCTGTGATAAGTAAAGCCATCCTCCCTCTGGGACTGGAGAGCACGCATGTTTAACTGTATGATAATTGTCCCAACGAATGTATAAAACCGATGAAGGGAAATCTGGTGTTTCACCATCTGCATGTCAGAGGGGAGTTTATTGGATGCGGAATTTTCATTGAATATATATCCGAATAGCCACTTGATGCAAAATAAAATGAACTCCTTCGGCCATTCAGGTGACCTCACAGGTGCTGAAGGGTACTTTTTTATAATAATAATAATAAATTTTATTCCACAACATCATATACATTTTACATTGACATTGACCTTTAACATTGGTGATATTGGTACCCCGATGGAGAAACTCCGTTTTGGGGTTACCGACTCGTTTTTACTTAACAAAAAAATAAATAGAATGTGTTGCAACATACATAATAATAACAACTTTGTATTAACGCTGGTATAGTTACATACTGAACAAAGATAATTACCACTGCTATGATATCTACAATTTTCATACAATTTTCAAAATAAAATTGAAATATCTTCAATAGCAAATAACAATTTTCTCACACTTCTACAAAACTTACATTAATTTTTTATATTATCGATAGGTTCCGGTAATGCACAAAGTATTTTAGGCCCTAGGAATACGTAACTGTGCTTAAATGTTTCAGTTCTAGGTCTAGATATGGTTACATTGCAATTGCTACGCAGATTATATACTCTTAGTGTTTTCCATTGACCACCACGATTATATAAAATTTTCCTGAGGACCTTATAGACAAATAAATGTCTTATTCACGTATCTTATCCAAAGCACGTAATTCCGTATTCTAATCTTGAATTAATTAAAGCATAGTATACCAATCTGAGAACTGACGCTGGGAAAATATATATTAGCAAGTAAAGTTTTCTAAACATAGAGATAATCTCCGATCTTAGTTTACTAATATGCTGTTTCCAGTTGAATCGTCGATCAATGTAAATTCCCAGATGCTTAATATGACTGACCCTTTCTATTAAAATACACTTTTTACAATGCAAGGCAATTTTACAAGGCAAAGACAATAGATTTACACATTTTAAGAATCTATAATAAATCAAACTGTTGTCCCCTATATTTACATTTTTTAAATTGAAGAAGATGTATTTTGTTTTGCTGCTGAGCACCATAGAGCTAAAAGAAAGGCAGAACTTCAATTTATCCAAGTCACTTTGCATATGCATATGTAAAGTGTACATGCTGCTATCAGCGTAACAAAGTGCAATGTCATCAGAAAATGAGGTAAGCTTTCCATAAAGTTTCCATTGCATAGGTTATTTACAAAGATTAGGAATAATATTGGTCCCAAAACTGAACCTTGTGAAACCCCACAGGTAATATGATTCTTACAGATAATACAATTTTGAATTTGAGCACATTGATATCTATCACTAAGGTAACTTTCAAACCACTTATAGGCAATTGCTCTGATACCAGCTTTCTGTAATCTTTCCAGTAAAAGTTTATGATTAACTGTGTCGAAAGCTTTTGCTATGTCTATAAATAATCTTGCAACTTTATTACCTTTATTGAGTCCATCATGTATATTAGAACAAAAATTAAGCATGGCATCTTCCGTACATTTTCCTTTTGAAAACCCAAATTGATGACTACTAATGAACTCATGAGAGTTTAGAAAGCTTAATAATCTCTTTTTGACGATTTTTTCCAATATTTTAGAAAATACAGGCAATAAGGATATCGGTCTATAGTTGTTCAAATACAGTTTTTCACCTTTTTTATAAACTGGTATTACGAGATCCGTTTTAAGCTGTTTCGGGAAAATCCCTGTTTGTATACTTAAATTTGCCATGTACGCAAATATGTTAGAAACTTCATCTCTAACTTATTTTAGTACAAGAGCGGATATTTCATCATTTCCTTTCGAACTCTTTGGTTGTAAATCTTTTATAATACTACTGACTTCTTTCTCATCTGTAGGAGAAAGAAACAAAGACCCTTTAACATTACACATAGGAAACCAATCATTCTGATCAACCAGATCATTTGTAGTAATCGTAGTAGATTTACTTAGTATACCGAAATGCGCATTAAATACATTAACAATAGCTTGCATTTGAATTAAGTCAGTCCCATCACTGGAACTTATTTTTTCGATACTCCCACCTTTTTGTTTACCTCCAGTGATGGTGTCTAACATACACAATATTTAGCTGTGTTTTTAACATTATCACTGAATTTACGCGAATAATAATTTTATTTACACATATTTATAGGATTGTATAGCCACTTTTGATAGGATTTATATTATAGTGCCACTTTTTCGTCATTTGGCAATTTTCGCTTTTCTTATACAACATATTTTGCCTCGTGATTTTATTGACAAGTCTCTAGTCATCCATGGTTTAATTAAGCGGTGTTTATGGCTAATCCTTGCGAGGTAACTTGCTGGACTTATGCAAAATTTTAACTTATCAATGAAAACACCATATGCTACAGTAACATTGCTCTCTAAGTAGACCGGTTCCCAGTCACAGTTTGATACAAGTTCTTTTAAAAGACAGAAGTATACTTTATATATACTTTTTCTGGCCATCTTGGATTTCCTTTGTAAGATATGTTTTAACAATACATAAAATCATGTAATGGTCAGTCAAACCCAAATTGATCGATTTTCCCTTAAAATTCAGTGTGTCCCTACTTCTACTTGACATGTGATCTATGCATGTCCTGCTATTTTTTAAAATTCTATTAGGAGTGTATATGAGGTGATCAAAACCTTGACTTGCCATTATGGTTGTATACTCATAGTTAATGTCATTATCTTGTAAAATGCACAAATTGATATCACCTATAAAAATTAAATTCCTTTCACGCGAGCCATTAAGGACACTTTCCAACTCGCTCAAAAATAGCTCCGTAGCACAAACATTTATGCACGGAAGTTGGCATGTGGATCCAAGGATATAATTGAACGAATTTTCTCGCGGTTTCCAAAGAGTGTGCTTTGAAATTGACAGCGTTAATTTCATAAAAGCTTGAAAATTCCAGCAAAAAAATGTGAAATCGTTCAATTAATCTTTGATCCACTCCCGTTATCAACGAAGAAACAGAAGCGTCTTAAAAGAATCGTCGAGCAGTGTTTCCGTCATTTTAACTTCCAAAACCAGGCTTCGGTTGATCGACAATAAGTCCCAGTTGATGACGAAATCCCAACTGAATATTTTTCCTTTCAGTTGCGAGTTTCGAGTCCTTAATTTGTTTTTCTTTTTTCTTTATCATTATTGCTATTATTAATAAAATTATTTCGATTATTATGCTACCTTATGAATTAAAACTGATAAATATTTACATCAGTCATTCAACTTATTTTATGTTGTTAATTATTATTAAATTAATTACTTTAATTACTTTTTTCACATGATAATGAATAATATTAAATATAGAAACCTTTTATGTTTAATAGATATACATTTTTATATATAGTATACAAATAAAACTAAAATATTTTAACATAACGTTACATATACTGACAGCGTCATTAAACACTTCTGTATTAAAACACTTGTCAGCAATGCAGTTGCAGCTAGTTGCAGCTAATTTAAAGTAATTTTGTAGCTTAATACTATATACTATACGACTGTGAAAAGATGATCGCAGAATTATGTAGTTTTTACATATGGTTTTACAGAATTTCAATTATTTCAAATTTGATTTTTATAAATTTGTTTATTTCCAAATATTTAGCATTTACTATTATAAAAGCTTATATTTTCTTACGTTTTACATTTATAAATACCTTCACAAGAAGAATCTGTTTCAAACCGATAAAATCTGTCGCAGACAAAATATTTTATAGCGATATTAGTAACGCGCTATTTTTCACTCTCGCTGCCGTCTTAGAATAACGTCGAAAGTGGCTTACATTCGGACTGAGCTATGAACAATATGAACATGAATACAAAAGATGTGACCCTTATACCTGCGTATTATTACTCTGCTACAATAAGGGTAGACAACTTCAAACATAAAAATCCCTAGCTAGGAACTTTTTTTCCCACTTATGACCACGTTTTCAGTTTTTGGATCGACTGTGGCGTAGGTAGAAAATGTTATCTATATGCCCCAATAACCGAGATCGACACCGAGGTGGGAAGGTCTATTGTTCCTTGATCATGTCAGCAGATTTTAAATCAAAAATGTCATCAGATGAACATGCGTACATATTATTTACATAAATTATGACGCCTCCAGCTCTCTTCACATTGTTACATTTTGCAAAAACTTTGTAACCCTTAATTTGATATGCCATAATTTAAAAAAATCACATATCCATTTTCAGTAAATACAATTACTTGTGGTTTTTCTAGCATATTATTCAGGTATAACGTAAAGTTGTCAAAGTTAGCTCGCAAACTTCTCACGTTTTGATGCAAGATATTAAAATCACAACGATTTAATTTTAGTTCGTTAGAATTTGCCATAATAACATCAAGTGAATGAGTATATTTTACATTGCTAATATCATTCAAATATCTAAAAACAATAACCGGCTCTTTTTTTTAGCTTTAATCATCAAAATTTTCCCGCTGCTTATCCATAAGTACGCGTATTTCTTAGTTTTCTTTGCCTCCCGAGCCGCGTTGAGAACTTTCCGCCTTCCATGTGTCAAGGCCTCGTTGATATAAACAGGGATGTCCGAGCCCATTACATACCCATACCCAGGGAGTCCTTACATACCCACTATCTCTTCTCTCCGTAGTTACAACTTGTTGTCATACGATGGGAATGTGGCCATACGAGCTTATTTAATTTTGCATCAAATATTGGGATCTATCTTCAGTGAAAAACATTTCCTATGATTTGGAAAGTCAAACCTTGAAAATATAAACAACAGATTAGCAATGAAACTAAATGACGGACTCGTAGGCCTTGCTTTGTATATGGTATTCGAGCCAGCAGGGAAATACCATGTGTAACATGACAGAGCTTATTAGCATTTAGTAGGAGGTCTGTGAGGAATGATTACTCATTGTTATAAAACATTGTTGAAAGTAATTGGAGATTTCTAATGATTTTTGTCACAAATATCTGCTATAATATCTAAATTATATCTAATGTTTCCCTGCGCTGATATTTTTTTGGTGTTCAAGAAAGCTATATTCATCGTAGCAAATAATAGGTATATTTGATCAAGGCGTAATGAAGTCCCAAGTAATATTTTTAAGAAACCTTGAAAATGACCCATCCGCGAGGAAATTGAATTGTATAGTTGGCTCAGGATCCCTAAATTATAACACAACCCTTTTATTCTTATTCCGTTTTAATTACTTAGCCTTTTTTACTATCGTCATATATTTATCACATAACGTTATTACTGATGCATTCTCTAACAAAAACCCATGCTTTCTCTTTTGTAACGTTCTCCGTACTTTGCAGCAACGTTTACGGTACATGAACGGCATGCGTGATCCGCAGATGGCTGTGGTCCGCATTATTGCGTCTCATCATACGGCTCTTTTGAGTCAAATGACCTGTTTTGATCCTTATGGCTGGTTTAGTATATAACTCATTACAAGCCATACTTAAAAGGTCACGAATTAAACCTCTTATAGCCTGTCGTTGAGGGTAAAGATGAGGATGAAAAAAATACTGTAGCTGGATAGCGGCCAGCATTAGTGAAAGTAACGTTGCATTTTAGAAATTTATTTATTATTACATTGCTTAAAAAAATAATTACATTATTTAAACACATCTGATAATATACTAACACAATTATATGAACAAAATACCTATATTTCGAAAGTTTTACATCCACCGTCTACCGGAAATGAACTTTTTTTTCTTTTTCCTATTATATTTATTTTTTCCACATTCAAGTTTGAAAACTCATCTATATGGGACTACTCATTTACTTTCCTTACCGTTCTTTCTGTTTAATGTCATATTGTCATTCTTAAAAGAACGTCTCTCTAACAAATATAATATTTTTTCTGTTGACATGATGGAACAAAAAAATATAAACAGGAAAAATATTCCTGCATATTGGACCAAAAACGGTAACAAAATCACTCGTTCTATATACAATTGTACCAATGACATTTAAATCATACGATTTATCAAATAAAAAAGTAAATAAAAGATGAAGGCCATCTCGGATTTAAAATGACAAACTAATTGCACAAAGTACCACAAAGGAAATAAATGATGACGATATTTTAAGCTGGCAATGGAATAACCGAAGGGTACCTGGCTTTACCCTCATTTCATGTAAATGGCCCTGTGCCAAAAGTCTTGAATAAATTGAACTAGCTCATTGGACGTTCATCGGCGATCGATGAACTTACTTCTGAGAAGAAAATGTTGACGTGGGACTTCGGCAGTAAATCAGGAACCCACCCAAAGCGAAAGGGAGGGCTTCCTAGAACTACACCACGAACTTTTTGATCGTTCAAGAAGTATTGGAACTCGACTTTTTCCCAATTATTGTTTTCATTGAATCTAGTACAACGTCTTTGCAGTTTTATCCCATCATAGCAGAGGGATCAATCATTTAGATTTTTTTCCCGAATAATAACAGACACACTGTAAAGAGACAAATACACAAACTATTTATTCCTAAAGGGATGGGTGTTCTCTGGACCAGTTGTGGTCCCACCGTAAAATTACTTTTGAAGAACTTTATTCATATTGTGACTACGCATAGAAAACAATTGCTCTCTCTTTGATATGACCACCTTTTTACGACATTGTTTACGCAAATAAAACTGGAACTTGATTGTTTAATGCAGGATTGAGTAAAACATAAGGAAATATAGTAATTCTCTATCAAGTGTAAGTGCCATTTCCCCAAAATTACTTCTAAGAAGCGTATTCTCCAAGGAAATCAATTGTTGATAAAAATTAGGCTCCAATATTATTGTTTGAATTATTACCAATTAACTAGGGGTACATAAATAAAAATGAAAAACTCATTAGGAATTGCGCTTCAGTTGGCTCATACTGCTGGAAGTTAGTATAAAACTGTCTCCGGTGACTCGGTATGATTCCGAGTAACTTGTTTCATCTGGAAATTAGTGTTTATTAAAAAATATAACCTACAAATTTAGTACCTTAATCATGCTTTCTAATAGCCAAGGCTTTTTTCAATTCTAGACTATATTTTTAAGCGAGCTTACAAAAAAGCGGATTTCAATATTTGATTTGACTCACACAGTCACGGAGGAACCCCCTTAACGTCACTTGATCTTATGCATAGATCGAAAAAAAATCAGATCAAAATATGCAGTACCATCACAGGCACCATCTTATGAACTACTGCTTGCCTGCAGAAACAGGCTAAAGTATTAGAAAAATAGACAAAAATAATGAATAAATCAAATAAGTCCATAGAATTTTATGTATGGTTTTTATTTTTAAAGAAAATATATATGTAAATATAAGATTTAAGTTTTTCCCGGTGAATAATATTTAGGTATTCTTCTCGGGCTTTGCACCAGGTCATTGGCTTCATATTGGCCGACGTTTTGGAAAACGACTTGTTTTCCATTTTCAGTGTATAATACACTGAACTGAATTGACCGTTTAACGAGTCCAGCAATTAAGCTCAGGTGAATACTTAAACATGTAAATATGTTAATGTTAAGTAATACATAAATGTCAGAGACTTCTTTGTGTACAACATTTTTTGTGGAGCAGGCGGAGCTATTACTAAGTAGTTTCCCTTGTGTATTTTGAAAAATGCATAACCCACACCATGTGTCAGTTAGTGCAGAACGTATATGGGAGCTTGCTTGCCATCTATTGGTGCACATATGAATCACTACGCCTAGCAACTGAATCAAATGTACGTACGCGTAGTCTTTTATAGAGTAGATTTTTGTTGAAAACAGGAAGCGAACCTGTTCTAAATCACTCTGCAATGAAAAAAGGAAATGTAAATTCTTAAGTTAACTCCATTGGTTTAATAACATTATATCTACTTGCGGAATTGTATTTTTTGGCATAGCCAAGTGGTATTTAGAAAAATCTAGTATTTGTGTTTTTTTGGAATATCTAGGTTATTGGTTTGATAATTTAAAAAAAGTAGAGAACATTCAATTCGCGTCGGCCATTCTTCTGTTGGCAGCAATCTTCTCTATTCATATAATTCCTCACCAGAGAGAAATAGCTAACGTGGAGCCTTAAAGATCAGAAAAATAGCCCTAATCAGTGTTCATATTCCCCTATTTCCCTTCTCTGCAATTGAGATATCGTTTCTTTTTATATATCCTATTATTCCAACTGTCTGCCATTTTCTTTGATTTTCTTGTTCTTCGGTCCGGAAACCATGGTTCATTCCTTCCATTTCTCTTTCTTGGGTTTGGAGCTCCAGAAAGAAATCTTCCTCTATTTTTAAGTCACTCACGTCCTCTGCTCCTTTCTTTCCCTCGCCATATCTATCCATCCCATCTCCCTTTATCCACCTCTCAGCCTCGTCCCCCTATCTCCCTCCTGCATCTTGAAGGAAAAGTTCTTCCCTTTCCTCCCCACACGCTCGACTCTCCTCTAGTTCTGCTCCTTCCCTCCTTGGGCGTTCCGGTCACGTGTTTATTCTCCCCCTTTCCCCCCCCCCAGAGATCGCTGCTGCTCTGAACTTCGGCTTCCCCAAAAACGGTCGAATCAGCTCAACAAATGTTTCTGTTTCGGAGGACCGCGAGGCCACGCGCGACGACCACTGAAAGTTTGTGGACGGCGTTCTTTTTTTTATCCGGCTGTGCTCTGGGAGAGCGAGCCTCTTGACCCTCTCAAGTGAGCTGAGTCAGTCTAAAAAGTAGTCGAGCAAAACCAATATTGTTGATAGGAGCAAATTTTGCAACATGATTCCAGTTAATTTTTGACTACGTACCCGGAAACTGTGTAAATTCTACTGATCATTAGACCCTGGCGAATGTATCTCACGTGGAATATTATATTATCATTGGGTTCTTATCAGTAATTTTAATGGGTATCATTAATGGCTATTAGTTGTGGAAATGGTATCAGTAACGGTAATCAGTAATGCTAAATAAAATCAACGTTAAGGTTCTTTAAAAAAATTGAGGCATTGCTCCTTTTCTCAGCTTTCATGCTATGCATTTACCCCTTCATTTCACAGCTTAAGCATTAATTATTTTCGTTTAAATGCACAAAACATGGGCTATGCGATCCACTAGAAAGAGATGCGGCAAGAAAATATGTCACTGGTGAATCAAAAAGAAACAATGGTAAGTCTTACACGGGCAGTTTGAAGAAACACAAGTTCAATGTTTGAGCACCATGGGTCCCTTTCGTTCTTCTCACTTAGTGCGTGTCCAGAGCTCGTGACTATTTGAGTGGGCCATGTTCTCTTGGAATCAGCTTTTAGCTTGCCAATACCTGAGTTCATTCACCGCGGAAAATTGTGAGTCAGATGGTAACTCATATTCAAATATGAAAGGGTTTAAAATTTGTGTTCGGTTGTTATATATCAATAGAGTAAAGCAGTGGAAACAGGCAGATGATCGCAGTTGAGAGTTGAGATAAATGTATGGTCGTCTAAAGCTGCTGCGTCTACACTCTGGAGCAGATTCACGACCTAGTTATAGTGTTCGCTAATAATTGCCATTTTCAAGCTTCGCAACCAGTTACATTAGTTCAGAGCAATTAGAATTAGTGATGGATACAGGACTTTAACTGCATTTATTAGAGAATAATTGTTTTAATTTTTCTGTAATATCAGCAGATTGAATTGCGTTCAAAATAAGGGCATATTTTTCAGCTGCTATTATTCCCCTACTCGCCCTGCACCGGATAAAATCAAATAGAGAGCATCTGATATTTAGAGATCGTTATGAATTGGAAAAGTCAACTTTTTTACATTTTACAAGATATGTATGGAAAAAAATGTTACATGGTAATAGAAATGTTACTCGTCTTTGTGGTGGCTTGCAGAATACGACCGTAGTGCAAGTCCTACATCAAGAGTGGCTTATGTTGTGCTGCCTTGGCCTTCTTTTATAGCGAATGATGGCGATCAAAGCGACTTCACTTACCTTTTATGGGCCAAAGGATTACCATTCCTCCATTTTTTTATTACATGACGTATATTTATCTTCATAAAAAGATTCAATTGATATAATATGAGTACAACGAATTAGAAGATTATTTTGTTATATTATATGCTTGAAAATGCACAAAATTACTATGGATTAAAACATTATACCTGAATCAGAGTTTATGGTAGCACAATATATATTTTTTTCTTTGTGAACTGCTTTCAATGGTGGACTAATGAATGCATCTCATGGACATTTATCAAGCAGCAAACATATTACTCTTTTCACCAGTAGCCGCAAGTAATAGCCTGAAGATTCTTGCAAACTTCATATTCTTATAGAGCAGTGAAACCAAAATAAAACACTATCATAAAATTACATGATTATTTATGGAATAAAAATGTGTCAAAATGTGTTGGATAAGTAATAAGATTCAAGTGAATAGAGTGAAAAGTCGTGTATTTGGTCATAATGAACACTATTATTTTAAACTTGAATTAAAATTACAGTGCTATACGGCCTCAGCTATCAGCAAGGTTGAAAAGCCAATTGCTTTTATTGCGTCCAGAATGTAGATGTATTAGTAAAAATGCTTTATTTAGGAACAGAAATACAGATATGTTGCTGGAAAATGAAAAGTCACACCTGTTTCGTCTTCTTGACATTTTTCTACGTTACTTTCAAGTTTGAAAAGAAGCATAATATGATATAAAATCCATCCAATGATGAATAAATGTATATACTTCTGTTTTTTCCATGAATTCTTACTCGCTTAGTGAGATATTTGGTCCTAGTTTTAAGGCTTATTTTGTCCTTTTAGTGCCCACTTCAAATGTTTCCTTTGAATCCCGTTCAATCGTAGATCACAGAGCTATTCGGGGCTATGTCGACTCAAAGTACAAAAGTTTCGAAGTACAAAAATAGCAGTGCTAGAAACGGTGGTGGCCTCAGGGGAATTTGGGATTTCATTTATGGAAGGACGTCGTCTACGCTCACAGCAAAATGCGATAAGGTACCTACGTTGGGAAATGCTGTTTTGGTTTATTTTCCCCTCACTCATTCACTCAGGTCAACTAAAATAAGAGCACACAAGTTGGCAAATCGCTGAGAGGAGGTCTCAATGCTTCCTTCCGAGATCTCCTTTTCCTCGGAAAGGCAAATCCTACGGACTTCTGTATACATGTATGTATATAATTTTTTTATTCCTCCGTTTCTCATAAAATCAACGAAAGAGGACTTGTTCTTGTTTGCACTGGCCGTTCTTCCGCGATCCCTCCAAACTTTCCACTCTTCCCCCCCCCACCCCCGTCCACTTGCTTCTTCCTTGGATCCGCCGTCGTGGTGGAATTGGAAGCAGAGGGCTTTGGAGGGGGGGTGGAATGGGGCGCGGGACGGGCGAGGGAAAGGGTAAGGATGCGCTCATTCCGGCACCCAGGGGTACGGTGCGTCCTTTTATTAAGTTAAGAGATGAAGGAGTGGTCATAAAGGCAGTTCCGACCTCTGACCCCTTTCCTCCCTCATCCCGACCCGCTGCCTCCAATCGGACACAAACGCACCGCTCGCATCCCCACGGCCTCCTCTCAATCGTCTCAATCTCTTCCTCGCACACACTCTACACTTTTATTTATACACGGTGACTTCGGAAGTCTAGGAATCGGGAAACGGACAGAATTGAACCGGGGAAAGGGGGCATGTCGGGCGGAGTGGATTAATAAGAGAAAAACCACGGGATGGATGAACATCCTCGCAAAAAAACTTGTCCTCCTCGTGTCCTAGTGGCTGGATATCCCAGATTTGTTCTATTCAAAAGGGCCTGGGAAACATTGAGCAGTGAGACTAATCCAAGATTGGGATTGATTCTGAATCGAATTGAAGGGGATAAAGGAGGGGTCCTATCCCCTTGAAGAATCTTGCGAAAGCATTGGACGTGGATGTGTAATGGAAATGTGTGGGTGTCAAAATAAATTTTTTAAACCTCATTTTTTGGGCAATTTGTAAGTCATAGGATTATCGGTGAGTATTCGAGGCATTAAAATAAGCAGTGGTACTATATGGTTCGAAGAGGAGAGAATGAGTAGGCATGTGCAAGGCTTTCAGTAAATATAAGAGAAGTTGTCATGAAGGTACTCGTTAACCCCTGCTGCAATATTGTTCATGTGTGCCATTAGCTAGCTATATGCGTCCATTTTTATTCCCTCTCGAATTACGAAGCAACTATATTTATTATTGCCTAACGTTTTAAAGGAAAACCATTTCTTTTTCGGGAAGCAAGCCTAAAAGAGTCCGTGACCTTTCGCTTTTTAAGTTTTAAGAATGTTCTCTTGTATAGTACTTGACGAATACTAATGGCCTTGATTTAATGACTTGCTTTCTTTTGCAAATTCCGAGAACATTTTCACTCTAACATTTTCTCTTTCCCCCTCTCCCCCCCTTCTACCCCCCTCTCATAGGAATAATTGGTCATGAATATATTCTACCTTAGTCACTTACCAACTTTCTGTTGGATTTGAACGGATATACTCAGCGAGTAAACTCATATTGCCTGTGTAACACTGAACGAAAAATGACAGAATGCAGGGGTTCGAATTGTAGCTGAGAGAGTCGTTGAGATCCAGAGTGCACACGTGGAGAGACGAGAAGCAGAGAAGAAAAAAGAAGATTATCGAGGACTATCGATGGAGAATTCCATTCTCTGCATGCATTGACTTGGAAGGGAGAGGAAGGCGTGAAATACGTACGGTGCTGGATTTAGGGGGAGTGCTTGCTGTGGAGTGGGGGTGTGGGGAGGGATGAGGAGGTGGAATCTTCTCTATGGGAGGGTGGGGAGTTAATGGGGAGAGGGAGGGGTTGGGGGTGAACTGGAAGTGACGGCCCAACGGTGGATGCACCGGAAATGAAGAAGTGCACCATTTGCCGGTTCGGAGAGCGAAGGGGGGAGGAAAGCGAGGGTGGGGTGGATAATCGGATGAGGGTGGGCTGGCAGGGGTTGCAAAACGAGGGGAGTTGCGCCGAGGGGGTGTCGGGAAGGTGTGGTGGACGGAGGGGAGGTGGCCGTGGTGTCTATCGCTAAGGGAATCGGATGCACGGTGATTGGAGCTCAACCTAATTGCGAGGTACGCCGTGTGCCGGCTGTGCATAGGAATTGGAGGTGACTCTTGGCGCCATTTCACTTGACCGGGATTCGAACCCATATCGAATACCAAAGGTGGTAAGATATGACTCCAATTACAGCTGATATCAGAAATGGGAACTTCCTCGGTGGTTTCTAGGTAGACATTCTACTACTTTCAGTCGCCCGAATTATCCAATATCTTTAGTTCGGAGTATCGGTACGGTATAAGTAAAAAAACCTTTGAGTAGCTACACATGAGTTACTTTTCAGAAAAGGTTGCAGCGAGAAAACATAACTCTTAGACACCACCTCATTTCGTAAACTGAGTGAGCATTGGAAATTTTCTTATATAGTCAGCATATATAAAGATTCTTTGAGAGAGGAGAAAATGCATTTCGTCATTTAAATTTTCATTGTAAGTAGTAAAAAACTATCTGGTTTACGATGTACTTAAATTTGAATTATAAAATTTAAGCCGGTGCAATTGTTTACTGTAATTGGTAGTGTTGAGACAAGCGAGAAAAAAATCTTTCCTCTGCATTAAACTCGATTACTTTATTTTATTTTATTTTTATCAACTACCCCGAAAACAGCTCGTAATGGCCTCTTACATCGAGTGATGCAACATTAACAACAGACGAACACAAACACCAATGTCCTGGATGGAGAAAAATTCACCTAGGTGGGACTCGAACCCACAACCCTCGGATTGACAGGCGAAGACGTTACCCCGTCGCCACCGGGGCCGACAACAGTGTTTTCTCACGTCAATTATTTTATTACATAGTACTTATCTGTCTCAACGATACTATCAGCCACAGTCAGTACCTAATGATGACGTTGTACACCAAAACGAGTGGCAGTAAAATAGGTTTTGTAATTGAGAACTATAGACTCACGTAATTGATTGTGCATTGTTGTTAGTGATCACCCATATTATGATTGAATATGCCTTTCGGATTGTGGAAATAATCTCAACGAGATATAACACAGGCCTTGGTGTGATGGTGGGAAAATTTCTGGTTGTAAAATCGAACGGAGTTTTTAGACCCCACTCCAAATTCGAGCCAATCCTTGCCTAGAATGTAACAAACGAGTGACCTCCATTCGAACGAGGAGGAAATAATTTCGCCTCACGTCTCATCCGTTTCGACTCACAAAACCGAGTGCCTTGCTCTATCGGTCGGATCGGCTCATGTATCAGGAATGCAAGAGCGAGCGAGTAAGGGTGTCGGCATGTATGAATCTAATATGTTGGGGTGAAATGGATGGGAATGTAGTAGTTTTCTCAATGGAATTTTGGAGTGGGGAGTGATAGCAGACACCTGATGGAGGAAAATGGGCCGAGTTGCGAGAGCTGAGGAGGTCACGTGTGTAACTTTGGAAGGGGAAGGGGGGAGGGAGCAACCATTGTTGGAAGCGAAGGAGCCACGCTCATTTTCGCGAAAGCCTCCGCTAGCACCTTGCCGCAGCGTGGTGCTGTTCCTCCACTTTTGGTAATGCGATCCTTCAAAATCATTTTTTAAAGTTGCTGCAGGCGCCTTAGATAATCCTTGAATGTAAGTAACCACGAGATTGTACCCGAGCTATCCCGACCTTTAGTAACAAATTCTCTTGTTGGGAAAAATTCTTCTAGAGTGGTATTTGTGATTTGCGATGCAGAGTTAAAACAGTGAAAAAGCAAAAAAAAAAAAGTTTTTGGCGTGATTTTATTCCAATGCACTTGAGTAAAGGAACACGATTGATTCCCAGAGAGCTAAAAATTTATAATTTTGCAAGCATTTTGATAACGTCAGGAGTGATATATTGGTCACACATTGAAAAATTACCGGAGGTCCCCTTCCCCTACCTCCCTCGTCCCCTTGTGCCTCGTTGGCAGTAAGGCAGACTATAGATCATGTCTCGCGATTTATGTCCATACTTCTCCCACTCCAGCCTCTCCTTCCAAAAATCCATCACATGAGCCAACACTCCATGTGATTTCTTACCGAGAAAACTAAATTTTTATTTGCACGATGCGACGCAACAATTTTTCCTACATTTCAGCTCCCCTCGAATACCTGCCTCGAAGTCACACATGATGGACTCCACCCTTCCCTCACGGGAAGGTAAATATGTAGAATTGACCTGAATAGACGTTCGAGTGAAAGGAATTTTACGTATTTATCTAGATGTTTGAGCGCTTTGCCAAAGCTGTGACTGCACTCGTCGAATAATAAAATCTGTGCATGGCAGTTGCAGCACGCTTGACTTAGCGGGCACGCGAGTTAGCGGGCACGAGAATTCCATAACCCCCAAAAATGTTCATAGTCAGCGTTTAAATTTCATTTACATTCTCCTTGGTAGGTATGTAGTAGGAAACGTAACCCAACGCGTTTGCTGCCAAGTCATCGCCTCACGAGTAGATAAGGGAATTGGAACGTATTAGGTACCACCGAAAATCGATATCCCTGAATTCATGGCGCAAGACTGTGAGAGTTATTTTAATATGTATAAGTGAGTCAAGATTTTTTTATTCCTATTTATCTTCTCCTCAACTCACTCTAACATAAACCTCAGGATAATGCGGCAATATAGGAGACTGCGTCTCTGAATCGCATGCTAGAAATAGAAGTTCATTCCCTCATCCTAGTGTTTAAAGCAACTTACCATAAAAACTTAACGGAATTCTCAAGCATATTGTAACATTTTACGATTAACAATCAAATTCGATAAAAATTCTTTGGAAATATAAAGTTTATAGTTAAAATATTCTTCAAAATATTTTATTAATTTTCTGACAGTTAAGTCAGAGTGACACTTTGGGACACTTTGAAGACACTAAGAGACACTAAGGGACACTAGGGAAGACACTAAGAGAAAGACACTAAGGGACACTTTGAAGTATTTTATGAAAATTTGAATATTGTTTATATTTTTATTTAGTGTCTGTTAAAATACGGCGCTAATCAATCAATGAATGTGATCTTTCAAAAGTCAATGTCCTAGCCAGTCCTAGCATAATGAGGTGTGAAATAAATTCTGAGCAGAATTTGGCCGCCATTTACATGAGGACGCCGCGTTGGCCATATCATTTTAATTTTGACAGGAAAACATCTAGCCGGTATGCTCATTCATAGCAATAGCCCTGGATTTTCATAATTTGGCAATTCACCACGGATGAATACCCCAAGTGGAGTCTTAGTACTGCCTATCAACGAATGCACGCGCTTTGGAGAGAAATGAGACCAAGTTGATCTCATTTTTGGCTACAAAATGTAAATGTGGAGGCACATATTGGCTCATAAATCATGATACAAAAACCAATGTATACAACCTAAGATCTACAAAAATGTATATTTTGCTCAAGCCAAATTTGGCCCTGTTCAAACGCTCATTTATATATGTAGGGCCAAAATTATTTCCTAGATTGACAGATAATATAAGAGGTTCAAATAGTTTAAATTATTTTTTGAAAAGAGTAAAAAAATGGTTACATAATGTAGAAAATCTGAATGTATTTTTTTGTTAACAATACGGTTAATACTCACTATAAACTGTATGCACGACAGGTTGAGATTAAACAACAAATTGTTATCTTTTCATTCACTTATTTATGTTTCGTATTTGGTCTCAGTTTAATTATTTTTTCAATTATTCGTATTGTAATTTGTCGTGAGGTATCTAAATACAGGCAATGTCTAAAAGGGATTCCAAATTCATCCTTATTTATTTGAAATGTAAAATGTGCCTATAATGTTGATTCAACGGATAAATAAATATTATTATAAAAAATATTATTATAATTGCTGATAAAACTTTGGACAAAATTGGAGTGAAAACGATTTCAATTTTTAAGCAAAAGATTAATTTCCAAGGTAGTGAGTCTGTCACATGCCCTCCAAAGGTAGAGATTCTTACTACGCATTGCAAAAAGTGACGTTCTCCAATAAAGGGATATCGGAAAATATCGCAAAGTTATTTGACTAATCCATTCTACCGGTCTATTCTTTTTGAAGCCGTAACGAGTAACAAATCTCATGCGGAGTATAGACGTTGAGGACTCTGGAAGATGCTACAGTTATTGCCAAGGAAGTGAGCTAAACATTTAATGCAAACTAATTCTTTAATTCAATGCATCAAACTGACTCGGCGTCTTTTCTTCGTTTTATTGAAGCCATGATGATGATTACCCTCCTCGTAGCTTTTATTGCCAATGTTGACTCGTTCCTTCGTCTCCATCGCGATGGTGACGTCACAGCTCAGGGCAAGATTGATTCATGACTGTGGAGAGAGAGATAGAGAGTGAGAGAGAGAGAGAGGGAGGAAGGGAGAGATCGGAAAATCTAAGGAAGTGGCGAGGGAAAGGGATCGCGGAAGATATCTCGGCGGCTTGACGGAGTCTTAAGAGGAGGAGGGAATTCGGGTGGATTCCGTCAGAGGGCGATGTTCCTGGTGGGAGGGGGGGGGGAAGAAGAAGGTTGGAGACGGTGGTGAGGAGGCGGGGGAAGGGGGAGGAGATCTTGAGTAGGAGACGGCATGAAGGGGGTTTGAGGGGAGTAGATGCGGGCGGGGTTAGGAGTGAGCGGGACTTAATGGCTGCGGGCGAGATTGATGTCGTGGAGGCCAAAGGGGTAGTAGGGAGATGATGGCTGATGAGGAGGTGAGGCGAGGAGGGTTTGACGGGCAGGAGGGAGGCGGAGGAGATAGGAGTTTCCTGTTGAGCGAGGGGTTTGCGGGAGGTTTGGGTTTACTGAGGGGTCGGTAGTCGAGAGACGGATGATGCATTGGTGCGGGGAATCGTCGGCGGTGGTGGTTATGGCTCATTGTGCCGGGCGCGGAATATTTCGTATACGCCTTGCTTTGGAGTTGATGGACTACAATTGCTGCTAGGAGCGCGGGGGAAAGTGAAGTTTGGGAAGGGGCTGGGGAGAGCGATGGGGTGAAGGCAAAGGTGTTATCTCATTGGCGGAAAGGGCTTTTGTTAGCTGCAAGTTTGGCCGTGATAAACCGAGAGAAGGAAGATCATGGAGAGCAAAGGCTTATCCGAGCGTTTAAGGCGTCGGCCCGGAGACAGAAATGGGAGATAATTTCTTTTTGCTCTTAAGGTGGTTTAATGATTCCATTTCTTGGGTTACAGCTTACGAGCCGAGTTGGAATAAACTCATGCCGTGTCTTGAAGTGCTTAGTTATTTTTTTATCATATTTTGTTTTACAGATTACATGTTTTATTTTTAATGTAAACAGTTATATGAAGGGGAGTTCTCAAATACCTTTAGTGTCTTACAAGTTCTATCGCAACACAATTAAACCACTAGGTACACTATTTAAACTTTAGAAGTAAAAACACTTACCAGAGAAATCAGTAATTTCAGTAGTTATAATCAGTGAGGAGAATTCGTAATTTTAATCTGCGAAGTCAACTCAAATATATATTATAAATTGTTATTAAGATCAATTTTTGTATTACCTACTATTATTGACGATCGATCATGTAAGCCTCCTAACCTCTAATCGATCACTCGCCTGATGTTTAAGGTGATCATATTACCATCTGGAGTCATGAGCGTGCTCCCAAAGTCAAAGGGAGTATGTACTACGTTTGAAAGCCATTAAGGTCTCTTTGTTCTCGACGATATTGGTTATCTATCCTCACCATGACTGTAGCAGAGTCATAAATCATGGAGAAAAAAGAATGTGGATATCATGCACGTATGGTGATTTTCGAGAGGAAATCTTTCGCCAGGAGATGGAAATATCCGACATCTTGGAAAGGAGGTTTGGAATAGGGCACCAATATCCTGAGACACCTTGATTGCCAAATTCATTACCTGTCGGTCTTTCCTGTTTTAGCTGGATTAGTTATTACTTTGGGAAACTATGGTACATTACTCGACTGATTAAATGGCTATAATGTAGATTCATGTTCAAACTTAACCAAACAAGGTAAACTCCTTGGCACCAATTTAGCTGGTACTGTATCAATAAATAGCTTCTAATTGTTTAGAGCAACCATGAGACCTTATTTGATTTAGCTCGGTATCTATCTTGAAAAAAATGAATGCTTAAGTATTTTATTAAGGCGTTCTTCACTAGCTTAACACTGGTGGCTTCTTGCTGATGGAACGAGCAATATTTTCTTGATTTTGGGCTAAATATATCAACTTTTGATGATTGTTAAAAAGCAAAATATTGGCCAAACACCCAATTTGGAGTTGTCTACGGATCTGAAGCTGCGACTTAAAGCAATATCTTTCGCTGACACAGATTCAATTGATGGATGGCAATAAAAATTAAATAATACAGTATTGTTCAAGTTATGTCTTCAAGCTACGGAAAAGTTCTGGAATTATCTTACACCAGGAAGTGGAACACCTCGTTAAAGGCAAAGAAGAATAAGTGGAATTCGCTATAAGTGAGCGATCCCTACGGATCGGATCCTTCATGCCCTTTATTTGGAAATTCCCACGATTTAATGCCTCCTTTTGATATAGCTACCCTGGGGGCCATATAATGTTGCAGCTTCAGTCATAAGCGCTGCCTTGTGGAGGAAAACCTTTGGCTTCGACGGAAATAATATGACATGCAAGAGAACCAGAACCTCGTAGAGATCATATCGAGAAAAAGAGAAACGGAGAGGAGGGCAGAAAACTCCAGAAAAGCAAAAAAGAAACAAAACGAACGACTGAGAGACGGTAAAAATACTGGTGCTGGCCAGAAGGAATTATGATTGCTGAAGGAAAATCCTCCTTAATGTGTGTATGTATATATACATATATGTGTGGTGGGAGAGGAAAATTCTCCCTCGCAAATGAATAACTGCGGCAGTCGAGCCAAGGAGTTCGAAGGGATACATTAAATATCCTCGAGGATATGACGAGAGAGGAGTAAGGCAGGGGGCTCAGAGGTTATTCCTTGGTGGTGCTGGTAGGGGGTGAAAAGACGTTTCGCGACAGGTCATAGGGTGGGGAGCGGGGGAGAGGTGTAATGGGTGTCTTGGGGGTGAGTGAGGAGTGGGGAAAACTGTGCTGTGAAGCGCAATGGGAGGGGGGGAGTCTCGGAGGTTTGGAATGGGGGGAGGGGATTTGGAGGCGCCCAAAGGACGCATGAAAAGAAGTCATAACTACGGGGGCAGCAATAAAAAAAGCATCCGGAGGAGAAAACGAAAAAAAAACGTCACGCGAAGTTTGTCATTAGGCATCGACGTTGCTATATTGCTGCCATTAGTATGTGACGTGCTCTCCCTTTGCCTGGTCGGGCAGGGACATTACGCAGCCCGAGCCCTGGCAAATATTGTCAGATATACGGGTATTGATTGAGAGGCCAGATTACTTTAAGGAAAAGGCGAGCACGCTAATGCGAACTGAGTCTAATGCAAAAACGAGGATTAAGGAGAAATCAAAGGATTAAGAAGAAACCGTTTAAGAGTTTGCTTCTACAATTGAAACGATAAGCTACCCATTGGTGCATTCTTTTTATTTTGATCTGGATTTAAGACTTAGGATTCGTGAGTAAAAGCTACAAAAACGACACACATAATCGTTGAAGGGAAACGTTTGGAGGGCGTGAAATTCTTTCAGAGTAAATTATCCTTCCTGAAGGGTAGTAATCAGTGTTGTATTTTAGGACACGGTAAAAATAAAGAGAAACTGTCCCAAGTGAGTCAGAGGGATTAGGTTTTTCTTTTTAAGTTCCAGTGTATTTACGTATCTCACAATTCTGCGTACTTCATCACAGCATTTCACGAGCTGGTGGAATTTAAATGCCGTTTGTTTTCTAAGGTCATAAATTCTTAATTAAAGTGTGTTGATGAATACTGTAGCGTTAAGCTGTCACCGAACGCTCAAAATTCGGGACGAATTTTTATAAATAAATGAATAAATACTGAGTGTGCTGCTTGAAGTAGGACCTTCCTTTTCCTTTTTTAGTTATTATGCTTAAAAAGGCTTGGTGTAATCAAAATCATTTCCTTTAAAGTTTTATTGAGTAAGTGTTATTAAGTTTATTATTTTTTAATTTTTTTGTCGTTTTATTTCTAAGCATTTCATTAGCATTACATATTCAGTTCACTTGCACAAATAACATAAAGTGGAATTAATGTAACCTTAATACGCATAAATTCGAAATAGATTAAACGAACTTTTCCCGCACACATTGTAATATTTAATCACTTTTAAAAGAATATTCTTGATTTTAGCGGAGTTGAATGAGTTATTATAACGCATCGTCGGTTATTTATGAATAATTCCTGAATGTTTAAAATATTATAGTTACTTTTAGTTTTATATATGTATCAACAATGTTTCTTGGCATTGGATGGACACGATAATACTGGGCAAATGAAGTCTTATGGTACAACTGTTAATGATAAAAATAGCTTAACTAATCCAAACTCATTCTTCAGAATTTCCCACAAGTCATTTTATTCAAAGGTTCCACTGCATTGAATTTAATTCACGATATTAATGTATGTATTCGAATAAAGTCTAGTTTTACATTTTTTCTCACCATTTAGTGTTTAATCGGTATGGTTATAATATTTCGTTATGATAATCATTATTCTATATGATATTTTTGCAATGATATTTGGTAAAGACGTTCCCTTATTTTAGAATTAGGATAAGTCCAAAGTTATCACAGAAATTTGTTCCAGAATTCTTGGTATTCCAATATGCTTGAAAAATTTCAAATATCGCCTATAAAATATATACAGGTAAGGCATTCACGATACGGTAACAAAAGGTTCGTGATTATACCACACATAAATGAGTGGATTTTATTGCAGTAATCGCTCTGATGCGTCGGATAAATAATATAGGGTAAGTTTCTCATGAATAAATGAATACAAATAAATGATACTTCCTTAGCTGGGAGATTTAGTTAGGTATACTTCTATGACTAGGGTTCAAGCAAGTACTCAGGATTTCATTTTGCTATCACATTAAATATGCTTTCTCTCCACTATATTTTACGAGAATATTCATTCACACCCCTGCTGGTAGGGGGATAGAGAAAACTCCCGCAGTAGCCCTGATTGTCGTAAGAGGCGACTAAAAGGGCGGAGAAGGAAACCCCGGAAAAAACCCCAGAGCCAGCAAGGGTTGAGTCCGGACAGTCTAGTGGGTCTACTGTCTGTGTACGGCCACACCACCTGGCCTGCGATCCACCCGCATGTTTGCCGTGTGCGGAGACCCGTAAGGGGGAGAAGGGGATCCTGGTGGGTGAGTTCCCCGACACCCAGCCGGGTTTCGGATGCCCGGTATGGGCCGGGGTTCAATACCCCACTTCGGCCCCGGATTCCCTGTAAACGGGCGGCCGGGGACTAGCCACCCCCGGCCAATCGGCTTTCTGATAATTTCGGCGGCGAGTGCTAGGGAGGTTGGGGGTCTGCGTAGGGCGGTCGGAGTTGCTCGGGTTAGTGCTGAATGAAAGACCCAACCCGAAACAGACAACCACCTCCAGGGTGCTTTATCCCCTCGGGTAGCACTGACGACGACTGGCTTGCGGCGCGGCGTCCCGAATGTGTGGCTCCGTGGTGGGTGGGGAGCCCGGGGGATGAAGACTGTTTAGGTATAGCGAATGCTTCACTTCCTCCACCTAAAAGATCCTGCACAGCCACGGGAACGGGAATGCGTTGCTGGTTCTAGCAATCGATATTTAGTGATGAGATGTCTGAAGGAAGGAGAGATCCTTAAAAAGTTGTCCCCCTTCATCGTTCGTAGAGTCTTGACGGTTGCGATTCCTGGGGAGCTAAAATCGGCAAAGAAACTACGAGCCGTCTCGATGAGCACACTGCTCATCGAGACGGCAAACGTGGCACAAAGTGAAAAGGTTTTGTCAATGGAAAAGCTGCACGACATTCCCGTCAAGGTTGAGGTGCACCGCACCTTAAACACCTGAATTACGATTACGAATACACCTGTTACGAATTTTTAACATGTTCCTCACTGAGACAAATCTGTCCTTCTTCAGGCGCCTCAGAGCAAAAGCTCGAATGGTGGTGAAGTAGGAAAAGAAGGGATCCTGGATTAAATATGTATCCGGTGTTAGTTGTAGAACACCCCTTGCACTGGTATGGGACTAGGTTAGACGAATTTCTGGAAATCACCGTCAGCTCAGAGTCTCATTCCTCAATATCGATGGTAATGTACTGACATCTCCATCGGCTACTAGCTAGGTTTTTGGGCAGTCACTTGCCAGTACATACAGCGACGACACCTATGAGGAAGAATTCCTACGCATAAGGGGCGCATTGAATTACATGAACTTATCTTTACTGAGAAGCGACCGATGGCAGATTATAATATCCCTGTCTGCCTTTGGGAACTGCGTTCTGCCATTGAAGACTCCCGCGACTTGGCCACAGGAATGGACGATATACATAATGCGTTTCTCCGAAATATGCCGAGGGGGCAATGATGGAAGCTCTTCGCTCCCTCAACCAACTTTGGGCTGGTGGTAGCTTTCCACCTTCCTGAAGGCACTCCACAGTAGTCTCTATTCTCAAACAGGGTAAAGATAGAGCTTACCCGAATAATTATAGACCCATCTCCATTACTAGTTGTCTGTGCAAGGTAATGGAAAGAATGTTTAATTGGCGTCTTTTTTGGTGGTTGGAGCGTCGAAAACTTCTTTCAAATATTCAATGTGGCTTTAGACGCGGCCGATCGACCGTTGACCACCTGGTCAGAGCCGAAAATTTTATCCAGGAAGCCTTTTTTCTCCGTCAACATGTCGTAGGTGTCTTCTTCGACATGAAGAAGGCATACGACAGAGAGTGGTGGTATCAGATATTAATGACTCTCCATGAGTGGGGATTGAGGGGCAATTTACCTATTTTTATTAAGAATGTTTTAACTGATCGTGTTTAAAAAAAATAGGTAGTCAAATATCCAAAATTTATCGGCAGGACATTGGAGTTCCACAGGGTTCAGTTTAAAGTGCGACACTTTTCGCAATTGCGATCGACGACATAGCGAAATGCATTAAACCACTCATTGGATCGTTGTTCGTTGACAACCTAGGAATATTTTTTAGATCGTCCAAAATAGTCACTACAACCAGAGTGTCTCATTTAGCTATAAATAAACTAGATGTTTGGACTCGGAGGAATGGCTTTAAGTTTTCCTTGGACAAGTGCAAATGCGTCCACTTTTACCGGGTGAGAGGACACTAAAATCCACCAGCTTTGTCACTTAGTGGCAAAATTCTCCCGTATGTGGAGTCGATCCGATTCCTCGGTATGACCTTTGACTATCAACTGAACTGGTGTGATCACATACAGACTTTGAGAGACAAATTTCTACGGACTCTAAATATTCTAAAGTTCTTAAGTCAACCATCTTGGCTTGCCGATCGAATGTACCTGATTTTATGGTACCGTGCACTCGTACGTTCCAAACTGGACTAAGGGTCATTTGTTTACGCTTACAGTCGCGAGTCTTACATAAGGCCTCTCACAACGGTACATAACGCAGGGCTTCGTATTTCCACTGGTGCTTACTGGACCAGCCTGGTCCTCAGCAATAATGCTGATTCCGGGGAGCCGCCACCGCCGTACCGTAGGAACATACTGATGTGCTCCTATGAGGCGAAAATCAATGCTACAAAGAATCACCCGTATTTTAACTTGCTTTTGAACCCTAGATTTATGGAACTTTTTAATCGACGGACAAGAGCTACCAAGCCGCTCAGTATTCGTTTTAATTTATTTATTTATGCCTGTTGCTCACGGTAAAACTTTCCATAAAACAGTTTTATAAAAATTTGTATTGAAAGTTTTATGAATCGTACGTAAAACGTACTTGCTTGCTCACGGTAAAACTGTTCATAAAACCGCAATCTCCTGCCATCTATGAGACGCTTTGCGAACACGTGAAGTGATAAATGCACTCTTTTGGTTGACTATTAGGTTAAAAACTATATGTATTGTTTATTTACTTACTTTCTGATCACACTCAACGGTGCTACGGCTCTAATTCATTCTTCTAACATGAAGGATACTGCCTCAACGTTCCATGAACTTCCTGCCATGTTGTTTACGTTTTACTTGTTTGGCTTCCCATGGATACGAGATTATTGGTAAAGGTGAGCTTTCGTCTCGCACTTTCAAAATTTGTTTTTGAAAAACGTAGGAAACTGACGAAATTAAATGTGATACCTGGGAATAGAGGAGGAATGCGGATTTATAAAAATGTAATAATCATACCGGTGTGACTAGTAATTTTGGGATATAGACGTTTGAAAATGACCAACTTTTCGATTTTTTCGTCCGTTTTCGACGCCATATTTGGAGGTTTTCACGAACAACCGGTAGAGGGATAACACTAATTTCACCTCTATAATATATCTTTACCACACACCCACAACAAGCTTACGGGCCTACAGTGCATATGCTAGAGAACCAACTGCTCGATCGCTGCGCCACGTACAGTGGATAAGAGGAAACGACATTTTTTCACAAGATGGCGGAGAGGAAGAAACGCACTTCTCAGGTTTGAAAGTTTCCCATTTCTAAAGTAGTTGATGTATTGTTGCGCTGAAAGTGTTAAACAAATTTGCAAAGTTTGCGTAATAAGTGAGGTGAATTTGGTTTCGATATCTCTGTTTAAAGTGGGTGAAAATCGCGGAAACAAGTGTGAGACGAAAGCTCACCTTCGCGATGAGCGGAACATCTCATTGGTTGTTGCATAAAACGGTTTTATGGAAATAGAACCTGTCCTATTCCGTAAAACTTTTTATAAAACTCGGTTTTATAAAACGGTTTTATTGTTAGCAAGCTCATTTTTATAAAATTAGTCGGTTTTATAAAACGTTTTACCAAAAATTTTACCGTGAGCAACAGGCATTAGGATATCGGGTTAAGGCTCCCAGATGTTCATCCTGTTGGGTACTCAAGTTACTCACCGTAGATTATTCCACCACCGGGCATCCATATGGCAATCAGTAGGTGCCATAAATCCCACACCACAGCTCTAGAATACCAACGTCTCTTCAACGAATTTCTCTGCCACCACTCCGAATTCATCCCCGACACGGATGGATCGAAATCGGATGCAGCTTGTTCTTGCGCGGTCACCTCGTCCCATCACGGTGTCGTCCAGTCCAGGCTCGATTCGCTGTGTAGCGTATACACAGCGGAGCTGCTGGCCATTATGATGGCTCTTGATGAAATTGGGGTTTTTTCGGGGTCCTTTTTCATTTGCACGAACTCAATGAGCGCGCTGCAATCCATGTCCGTCTTTTCTTCACCACACCCTATTGTCCAGTGAGTACACACTACCCTGTTATCCCTTAATAGAAAGGGAATCAAAGTTATTTTTCTCTGGGTCCCAGGACATATGAGTATTGCCGGAAATGAGAAGGCGGATGCAGCTGCAAAAGAAGCTCTAAATATATCTGAGCCAACGACGACACTGGTACCCTACCAGGATCTGCAAGCTACTTTACGTAAAGTAGTCCTAGAGCAGTTGAGTGAACTTTGGAGTGATGTCCCACACAACAAGTTACGGACAATTAAACCGGTAACGTCAGGGTGACCCACTTCCGCCAGGGATAGTCGCAGAGAGGAAGTCGTCATCACACGTTTAAGAATCGGGCATAGCGCCCTGACCCACTCGTTCCTCTTTACAGAAGAGAAAATTCCTCATGGATGTGATGACTGTGACTGCCCTCTCAGTGTGCGACCTACCCTGATGGAGTGTGACAAAACATCGGGACACATGAAACAGGCTAGGCATCAGCGGCGACCTAGAACAATAGGGAATGTCAATTTGGAGGGCAAAAATAGAAATTCGTGATTTTTGTGAATGAGGGGGTCCAAACATTTGCCTTTTGATGTATATTATCCTACCATTATAGATTTTTTCTTATTTATAAACATTTAGCTCGGTAAATTTGCACTTGATTATAATTTATATTGAAATTTCCGAAAAAAGGGGAAAATTTCACATAAACTCCACCAAAATTTGCTCAAAACTGGTTTAATGAACTCAAAAAATTTTATGTATTTTTTTTCTCTATTATTAAACACTGAAAACACATTGAAAAAATGTAAAAAGTTTAAACCAACAATATTCATCAAATCTTGCTTCGTTCGATTCATTCCTAGACATCATTCTTCTGCTTGCTTCCTGGCATCTAATGATTCCTTTTCGTTTCTCAGGAGTAAACACCTTACCAGAAGCCTCTGCTACTTGTTTCACACACCTCCTTTTGGACTGTCCATAACATGGCCACTTTGGAACTTGTATTGGCTTTTCAACAAACTTTCTTATTGCTGATATTTTGAGTTTACAAGCAAGTGGAGGTCCATATACTTTTTCTGACCAGCCTATCAGTTCCAAAAGGGAAGTTACATTTGAATTTACTGCAGGTGTTATCCTAGGCCGAACAAATAGGTCTCCTGGAGTATCATCGTCTTCATTCCTTAATTCAATTATCTTCTGGACCCATGCTTTCCTTTCTTCTTGGGTTTCCGAACATAAAAGAGTCTGAAGCACCGTTTCACTAAATGCGAACCACGATGAACGTTGGATTATTGGCAATAAAATATCTGCCACTGCCTTCTTCTGAGATTTCAGGAGCTTCAATTGATAAAGAATGTGGCGAGGTCCTCCCACCCAAGAGAATTTCGATTTGATTTTAAACCAGCAGGGATAGTAAACGCCAACAATGTATTCCACAAGCAGTTTTCACCTCTTCAAGTTGTTGCCTTTAAGGCCATAAAACAATAAAATGTCACTACTGGTATTATATTAATAAAAATTAAATAAAGAAATTAAAAATTAATAAAAAGGCACTCAGCTGCAAATGAGTACCTATTGCTAGTTTAAAAACTTTTATGAGTAGCATAAAATGTTTTTACAGATGTTATAGTACAATAGTATATATATAGTATATAGTATACAGTATATTAGTACAATATATATAGTATAGTACAGTATAGTACAATAGTATATTCTCGTAAGTATATTCTTAACCTTACAGCAGAAGTACAGAGAGAAATGATAAGAATGAACTTCTTGTGAGAAGACAGTTTGCTGCGAATTTTACATAAAACGTGAAAGTATCACAAATTTGAAGTAGCTATTTACCAAGCAAAACATTGTAATTGCCAGTTCTTGTTAATATAATTGTTAATAGCTAACCAAAACACAACTTTTTGACCCCCTTCATTTTTGGAAAAAGAAAGTAAAAAAAATCGACCCGCCCTATTAAAAAAAATTAAAATGAAATGAGTTTTATTATTCCGGGACAAAATATCCCTTAGGAACATAATTGGTGTACATAATTTAGAGTCGGACCTTTAATTACAAGGAATATATCATATCATTGAATACATAGGTGATACAAAATTAATAATACACATTTGGCATTATTGCCATAGAATAGTAAATACAAGAAAATGAAAAAGCAATGAAAAAATGCACCTCATAGGTGTTGCAGAAAACAATATTCAATTGAATTGGGGCAGCGTTTTGCTACAATATTACAATACTATTGGAATGCAATAAGCAGAGACATCAAGAAATAAGAAAAAACACTATAAATAATATATTGTAGGTGTTACACGAAGTAGCACATTCGTTAACGAGAACAAGTACTAGGCAACATTAGAATTATTATTATTATATTAGAACAAGTACTAGGCTTTATATTTAGGCATTAGAATATTAGAACAGGTACTAGGCAACGATGCCGATCACCTAAACCATGTCATTACTCTTTTAAAAGAAACTAACCTCATAAGTAAAATGTAATATATTTTCATATATTTGGGCTTTTAATGGTGCATTTGGTCTAGCTTTATATTTAAGCATATTTATTGATATGAAGAAGATTGTGCGTGGTGCAAAATTACCATAGTTGTCGACGCACCCTATAAATCTAAACCTATCTACCTACAAATGTTCATGCAGAGTTTAAGGTTTTATTGGATTTACCTTAAATTTCGATTTATGTATCGATTTCACTAACGAGGATTAAAGTGCTTTGTTTTAATCAAAGAAAATGGGGAGGTTATTTATAAAATTTAGTTTCATAATGCCCACATTCCATCGGAAATAGCATCTTCCATTTACTTACTTAACCATTTCAAGAGTAGCTTTTAGTTATCTGATTGAAATAGCATAAGAACAATTTCATTGAAGTTTTGTTCCTACTGTGCGCATTAATCATTGACAACAGATACATTCACTGGTGTAAATTTTTCCCATTATTATGAAAATATTAAGCATGTAGCTATTTTTTAAATTATTTTTCAGGACATATCGAAAAGGGATCAGGGTTCATGTTATTGCAAGACTCATCAATATGGATGAGAAGAGTTCCAAAATAATAATTCGATAGGAGGAAGATGCAAAGGAATAATGTGAAATAAAGAACAAACAAATATTTTCAGAAACACTAATGCGTTTTCCAATATTTAGCACAAGAAACTAATAGCTTTGATGAGATAATGCTTAAATAATCTGCATAAAAATTGGCTTAAATTCCATCAAAGATATTTACATAAAATATACGATTTTGGACAAATTTAAATGGAAGGCACTTGAATGAAAATATGAATGAATTTAATTACGATCATGTAATGTGTAAAATAAACGAGAAGAAGAAGGAGGCAAAGTATCAAACAGAGGAGTATAATGGGATCAAATAATTAACTAATGAGACTTAGTTCAAAGGTGGGACTATGAAAATATTGATTAAGGGGTGAGAAGGGTGTAATAGACGATTAGGATGTAGTAAAAGAGCGCGATCGACGTGGGTTAGGTGAAAGGCTGGAGGGAGAGGGTGGAGACATATGGAGGTGGAGGTAGGATGGGGAGGATAGCATCGAGGAGGCGTATGGTGGAGGCGGCGGCGGTGCTTCGACGTCATTTTTGTGTCTGCGTCAGTTTTATGAAGGCAATGTAGCATTAGGGGAGCGCAGGAAGAGGGCCTGCACTTGATGTGCACACGAAGAGGAGATTTGGGGCGCGGGTGTACAGCGGAATATCAAGGTGGAGATGGGGATGGCTGTAATGGAGGAGAAAGGGTGGGGACAGGGGGAGAGAGGGTAGCGATACGTGGTGGGCGGGGCCTTGCGAAGGGTTGAACGAGACTCCGCGGTGGGGCAACACGGAGTTTCGGGAAAGAGCTAAAGAGTAAAAAAACACGTTGGCATATATATTGCTAATTCAGGGATGGTGGGTTTTTTTTAAGATTGTGAGAGTGTGGGGAATGGTAGGCTCTTAGGAGTGGTAGTTGTTTTTAACGGATGGTTGGTAGGAGTGATTCTTGCCTACATTTTGGGGAGTTTCAGGAAAAAAGAAAGGCGATGGTGTGAATATGAGGCTAGGCAGTTAGTTTAGGTGGCAAGATGAAATGGGCCAAGTGTATGGAGGGCATGAAAAATAATGGGGAAAGGTGTGGGTGCACGAAAAGCGGGAGTTCACGTACGAAGATATATTCCCGGTGAGATTGGATGACGGGGTTAAGTGGGCGACTGAAAGGAATTCAAGTGAAGATACATGACGGCACACCGTCGGAATGGCGTATGAAGGAGGTCAGGAGGCGAACCGTTTGATTGACTTAGTTTGCAAGGGGAGGGAGGGAGGGTTGGAGGGAAAAAGTGGGAGTAGGAGGAGGAGGAGGAACGGTGGGCCAGCCAAGAACCACCTCCTCGCTCGCCCCGTACACAACGGAAGAATATCTTTTGAGTGCGCAGAGGTGTTATCCCGAAAAGTGTTATGCTACGCGGGAGAGTAAAAACATGAGTTGTTTCAGCGCGTGGGTTGTGTGAAAGTCTGGAGATGGAAAAAAAGGCGGAACGGGAGTGGCTGCTAACGGGGTGCTCAAGTCAAGATATGCTATGGTAATGCAGACGGAGAACCCCTTTCATTCTCGAATCTCTTTCTACCTTAACTTCCTTTCACTTACAGGATACATGCAATCGTTTCAAGAGACAAGAAGTGCGAGAAACAATTGGATATTTAAAATCAGAAAGAAAGTTAGTGGCGAACCTTAGTGAGAAAAAATAGAGGTTATCCATCATTGTTGTGTTATGAATAGTTTATACGACCTACAAAATTATCTAAGTAAGATGTTTTAATCGGGTTTTACTGCGAGGAAGTCGTAAGTTATTGGACCCTTTTGATGAATAATCATACATTTCAATAATAGAAAACTGCATACTGAATCACTAGGCATACCTCTATGACAAATGACCTCCGTCCCAGTTTATGCAGCGTGGTAAAAAAACAATACTTGCATAATGGGGAAGATGAGTCTTTAATTTATTTAATTCCTGCAAAGATAATGACTAAGCGGATTATACGTATAACGTATCTATTGAGCGCAGAACAAATGACTTAAAATTTTCGGCATATACTAAATCAATAGTTTTTTAGATACAAAAATGATAAATACCGGACTTAGCATAAAAATGTTCTTTCCATTAGAAAACGTCATACTTTTTCCTGATTGACTTACCGGTATTTCTCTTCTTCTGCGGTTGGCTAACTTTTTTCAATTATCACTGATTATTCCAAATATTCATGAATCATTCACACATTTTATGAAATACTGAGGGCATTGAAAACAATTTGAGTGCTTAGAGCGGAATCCTAGTCCATCAGGGTCAGTATGAGGACGAGAGAACATTACTATATTTCAGTCCTTTAGAAATTGCCATGTTGAGGGAAAATTCTTTTCAAGTAACACACGATTTGGAGCGGTCGTGGTGAAGGAGCAGAGAGTTCTTACACACGCTCTTCTCAGATAACGGTTCACCAATTGGAGCGTCCAGTATTCAAGATGGGGAGTAAAGGGAACGGACAAACGAAGGCGATTGAGGTGGGGGCGGGGAGAATGCGCCGGGACAGGAAGTGGGCGGCGGCGGGGAGGAAGTATGGCGTGTGAATGGGGTTTTTGGAAGGTGGCTTCATCAAGGGTCTTCTATAGACCGTCTCTAACCTTGAGGTCAGTTCACACCCGGTTGGGCACTGCATGGTGACAGGAAGCGAACCGGCTTAGGCGTCGGCGCCAGAATCAAGCTGGAAGTAGAGGACCAGTGAAGTCTTTGGTGTAAATTCGGGAGCATCTGCAAGGAAGAAAAGTTGGAGGAGGGGTTGATTGGGTTAGAGTGTGGTGAGATAGGTTCGAGGCGACAATATTTATTTACTCTTCAGCGATTTTTCAGTAAAAAATAGGGAACCAGGCGTGTTTAACTCGACAAACGTCATAAATATTTATCGATCGAACATTTAATTGATGAAACATAAATTATATAATAAAAAGAATTTTGTATTGATTGTTCAAACTCTTACGGTTGAGATAATTTCCGAAAACGTTCAGGGATACTAAGATGATATTTTCGGTGATCAGGACTCTGCCTATGAGTAATCAGTGATCATCAGCATAGTAAGTGTTCCAGATAATTTGACTAACGTAATTTACAGCTACCATATATAACGAATTAGCATTTTATGAACACTGTTAAAAATTTATTCAAGGATATGATTTCGGAATATTTTCAGCAGTGGTCTTCTCATACACTTATTGCAGTTATATTTTTCGGTAAAACGGATTAAAAAGTTCACTAACATATATTTTCGAGGGTTCCACGAACTTGCGATGGCTTTACCTTTTTATTGATTCACTCGCAAGTGCACTTTTTGCACAATGTCGCACTACTGTATCATAATGATAACAGTGAGATGGTAATAGGATAGATCCTCAGTGATAGTGAAATATATCTATATAGCACACTTTGATATTACCTATAGGTAATATCAAAGTGTGCTATCTTTTAAAAATTCTGGTGCCTTTTTAGTCTGTGACATCAATTCGTCCTTCATTCCTAATCATCCCGATATTGTTTCATTTTTGCTCTCGCACATCTGCAGTGATCCTATCTGAAGCTTCTGAAATTATCCTCCGTAATAACTGAGGCAACGCCAAGGAGGGAATGAAAGAGAAACATTTAATTATCTCATCTAATCAACCGATTAATTGGTTTAGGTCTATTACGGTTAGGTTCGATGATCCAGGTAAGAGCGAAAATTAACCTTAAGATTCGGGGAATGGCACAATAGCGCATGCAATATCCATATCCGAATTTCGAGCACCTCTTTCAGTTTGAATTGCTTTGATATAATTGAATTGTATGACCCCATTTAACAATGCCGTTTAGACTTCTATCCATTCAATATTGTGCCATGGACGTTTGGATACGAAAATATGAAAATATTGTGTTGCAAATCTTGGCTAAGTATAGCAGCTTATTCACGAATAAAATTAATAACCTAATACCTATATTGTTGGGTAGAAATTCAAAATCTGATAACTAAAGGCTGATGATATTTTGGGATAATCTTTTCAATTATGACTCCCTGCGCGAGACATATTGCTCATTCGTGAGCCGGCACTGATGTCAAAAGTTTTTCGTTCGTGATGCTTTCAATAAAATGTTATTTTTTTTGGATATCATGGAAAATATTGTATCCATAATATTTAATTAGGACTTATGATTAGAACCGGTTCATGTATCTATGCATATCAGTTTTAACTAATTATTGGAAAAGAAACGCTTATTTTTGGCAATCTGCTAGAAAATTTATGAGCATTTCTCATATTTAGCTGTATGATATCATATTAAACTTATGTTGTATCTGCATATGCACATATTCCTTCAGTCTATATAATTGATCGGTCGGATTAGGCTCGAAAGAAAAATAAATGCCAAATTACAAGGCTATATTATAAATAATTTGATAGGCTTTCATAATTTTAATTTGTGAGGTGACTGCATAAAGGTTATGACATATTTTTTGACTTTTGATTACTAGTTACTCGGACAATGAACTCCACGACGATTTTCATATCAGAAGCTGTTACTTACATTGTGACTCGCTCATATACACATATACCCTGGTGGATGTCTAGTTTTCCAAAATGTAATTTGCAATCGCGACCTTTTTCCTAATCTAAACTAATCATCTTAAACTAAAGAGAAAGCTAAGCCCACTTGTTCTAGAATAAAAATATGTAGTGGGAGGAGCGATTTCAAGGGAGTATGAGCTTTTTGAAGTGATGTCGCTAGTGTTCTCCTTCGCCGAGATCTTGCCAAAGTTATTCGCAAGACCTCGGCGGAGGACACACTAGGGATGTGATTTTAATCTCATCTTCGCATGAAGAGTGTGACACAATATTTGAAATGGACCAATACTGTCGTGTTTTCTAAGAAAGCCATAGAATATTGATGCATTGTTATGCACTTCCCTGCCCCTCTCTTTGGACATGTTTCCCCTCACTGGAATGTTTTCCCGGCGGACTTAACCGAAGGACTTCTAACGACATCGCGCCAACAACGCCAACAATGCCTACTACTCTAAAATGCAGAGACTACTTCTTGCCAGCAACTTCTATCACGATTTTGGCCACGAATTTTCTCTCACCTGGTCATTTCTCGCCTACTTAGTGGTCGACGCAGAAGAAAACAGAGAAAGGCCGGGACATCTGACCATGAGAAAGAGGCTATCTTTAATTTTCGCGGATGGAAACACATACCAGTTCCTGGAGATCCAGTTGAAGACTTCCACCGCTTCTATGTACCTATCCCACTATTTCCTCCACTAAAAGGCTATCTATCCTATGCCTTACTCACTCCAACTCAACCTTGTCGAAAATTCCCTCCTGAAGTGGGTCATCCCTCGCAACTCGCCCTGTTCCAGTCTAGACGAAGAGGAGTACATATCGCTCCCGGCATTCAGTCAATTGTGACTTATTGAGCCTAAAAGCTTGCACTTGTACAAATCTGTGATTGATTTTAGAGCGGTAGCTAGGAAATGGTTGGCTGAACATTTGATATTTGGTTTGTAATGTGGTTGCTGTTGTGAAATATTCCTGCTATTGTTAGTTGTTTATCGATGATATTTGTTTCCAAGCTAATTGCCTCATTTGTCTCACCTGAGCTTGGAAAATACTTGTTTCTATACGGGCGTTATTGGCAAGAAAATTATTTTCCTCTCCCGTTACGCTTCAATATTCTTACTGCATAGTTGTAAACGTACAATTTTAACACCCGCATTTATTAATCGAGACATATTTTTTGTGAATTCTAAATAACATTGCATGGAAAAGTGATATATACTTTTAAATAAAACGGTCACTTCTCTCAATGATGGTCATATCTAATTTATCTTCCATGCCATGTTTACATTCCATTTCATTTATAGGCGTACAGGTAGTTTGTGTTTTAGAATTTCTGGGTACTGTAAATAAAGCTCAAAATTGAGCTAGCCTCATATACGATCCCCACGCCCTTGTTCTCAGTGAATATACTCCTTGTTACCACATTTAGTATCTACTCATTGTAATGTCATGCTACTTCATAGAAAGGTATTCAAAATTCTTCAAATAGTTCATATAGTATTTGATTTTTACGAAAGGCTAACGTGAGACATTTCAGATTTACTGCTTTCTTTAACTTCATAAAAAAGTTGCAAAAGAGAAATGCAAGAAAATTTGAATCAGATTTAGGAAACTTACTTTCAATAGTTATTGCAACATAATTGCTGTTCGTATTGTATTAACCGTTAGTTAATTTAAATCATATAATATATAAAACCATTTATATTTATTGATAGGCGTTGTAGTTACATTGGTCGTTTCATCATATACCTCAGCTACGCTCCCTTTTCGTCGTAATGATGCTCTATTAAACCTTAAATACGCGATCGCTCCTATGCCATATGACCTTAATGTGTTCATTTTTCACTTTTCTCTGAAAAAGCGAATCCGTCGTATCTTACCTTGTCCCATAAAATACCCAATAAATTCAAATTTCCTCTCCGCACTCACCAAATCCCGAGCGCCGTTCCATTTTCTCCGCCGGGGCGATGCTGTCGAAATTCCTTGATTTACGTTTCATTCAGGAACTGCCGAGTAAACATAGATCACGCGCAGACATCGAAAATGCAGAATATTGACGCTCATTTGTCACCGCAAAGTCTACGTCATCGGAAGAAAATAAAAATATCATAATGGAGAGAATAAAAACCTCAGGCAGGGTATCGCATTGCCGCATACAGATGGAAATATTCCCCGGTGGCGATCCAAAATGCTCGGCGGCCCAACCATTGTGAAGTGAAGCCAACCTCCTCCCCTCCTTTCATTCCCCTTCCGAAATGAGACAGTACCCCCCTTCTTAATTCTTAAAAATAATAATAAAAAAATTATTTTTTCCTCGTATAAGCTCATACACACAGAGGCAAATATTAGAAAAATTCAAAACGAAGGGCATAGGTTCCCCTTAAGGATAGCAACCTGTTTGGGGTAACCAACTCTTCATTATCTAACAAAATTGCAAATGTAGAAAAAACATAAACCAGTCACTGTATCGCATATTAAAAATCAATTTACAAACATTATTAGTGGATACAGGAAAATAAACAATAAGAAAATGAAAATAGAAACAACATTGATAATGCCGGAACACACAACATAATCTTATGAGAACCACGTCAATTTACAAAGGTAGTTATAGTTTTATATAATTATGATACATAAAAGATTTAACATGAGCCTTTTTGCAGGAAATGAATCTAAAGTGAAGTACTTACAAGCTAGCTTGTACGTGCACACTACAAAATAAATTAACGCAAGTATCATCACTCTATCAAAACAAAAGACCTTTACGCATTCGTTTTAAACAAATATTCCACCATCATGTTCTTAAATAACCATTCCTTAGCTATTTTTAAAAATGTTCCTTTTTTATCAACACCAGTTATATTGAAAGGCAGGGAAACAAATAATTTAGGGCCAAGATTTTTCCCTTACTCCATCGCCTACACCCCCTCCACGCCTTTCTTCCTCCCGCCAACTCCCATAACTCAGAGCGCCTCCCTGGCGCACACAATCCTCGCCTCTGTTTCCCCCGCGGGTCGTGAGTCTCGGCTACCTTACCCACCAACCCCCTCATTCAGTCCTCGATCCACACCGCCGGCCGTCTTTTCGCATTCTTCCTGCTCCATTCTCCCTTCTTTCTATTAAATCGCTTCCCTCCGTGACAATCTCCCACTCCTCACCGTTGACGTTGCTGTCGTTTTTGTCACCCATTCAGTTATATTCATTGCTATCGAGCCTTAAAAAAAATATATATCCCAGCGAAGATGTCTAACAAAGTTGGGAACTCACTCTTGGGTAGGAATTCCCCGGTTACTTATAGGCAATAATAGTAATGATGGGTGAAGTCAACTCCGTTGTCATAATTAAAGATGAGGGGTCAATTAAAATCACTAGCTTAACCATTTTTGCATCGTAGAAAATGTTTTCTTTGCTGATGTATTCTGCACCATCAACTGTGAGGAAGCGCCAGCGAAGTAAATAAAATGGAATAATTCTGCCATGGCTATTGAGCTTTTAATGGATACCTCTTTAGCTTTATCCCTCATCGTTAGGTAAATAATTGGTTCAATTTTTTCTACTCAATTTATCAGTTTTATTTAAAAGAAATTTTCATGTCATATTCTTCCCAGAAAAGGCGATTCTTGATCACTTATTTGCATACTCATACTACCTATTCATCCTGGAACGAACAGCTTATGCCCCGTTTTTTCAGCGTTTGGGAAATGCCTTAAGCTTTAGTAGATACTTCATCGGTGGAATTAGATAACCCATTCTGAAGCGTTTTTATTTATATTTAATCAATATATTTTAACAAACTGTCTACACAGTGTTTAGGTATACGGTTGATAGTAATTCGTATCCATATGTTCCATGCCTCAGGAACTTGAGAACTACATATGACTGGCTGGGTCATACTCTAAAGCTGTTGATGCACAAAGGGTAAGAAAAAAAAAAGACTTTGCTGTTCCACAAAATAAAATATAGCTACATTTGTGGAACAGCAAAGTCTTTTTTTTTCTTACCCTTTGTGCATCATGAAGGAGTTCCACCATGTTACGCCACCCACCATCGCATTCTAAAGCTGTTGATTGTTGATAGTCGATTCAGGAATACTTAAAATATTGGGATTTAGAGTAATTAAATTTATAATCAAGATATTCGTTTTTTATGGAAGCACGAACATCTAGGGAAAAATTTAATGTGTTTAAAATGTCTGATTTATGGAAATTTATTCGATTTTTTAGACACAGTGGAGAATGGAATATTTAGTTAACACTAATAACTATGGACCTACGATGATTCGAGGGATGTTCATAGTTGCCCGAACGAACACTGGCCAAAAGTCACAAAGAATGTAGATATGTAAAGGCGTGTTAGACATATGTTTAACTCTCTCAACGAATAACATCCATAAGTTATGAAAGTCCAATTATTAGCTGTTGTAAGCACTGTTTTTGGGATTTCGTTTACGAGGATTTCTCTTCCTTTGTCAGCTTATCTGCTGTTTTGATTTTTGTACTTGCTTACAGAGAAAAAAATGTGGCAATTTAATTTCTTAGGCTATCAGGTTGTAGTGATTTGTGGACGGACTACCACCCTCCTACCCTTTCACCATTTCACCCACCCACCATTCCAAGTGAGTGGTGATGAATTTTCAGTGGAATCCATGATAGAGTTGTTGTAGATAGATAGATAGATAGAGAGAGTGGAATCTATGATAGAATCCATGATAGAGAATCCATCTGCGAACGAATACTGATATTAGTTTATATTTAGTTTATAGCTTCTCACTTCACAGTTTCCCAATTTATAATTTCTCACTTAAAGTACAGTACTCCGTCTGTTGGATGTGAACTTATACTGTGGGTGTTTTCTCAAGTTTCCTTAAGAGAAGGCTATAGGAAATGGCAGGTCTCTCTCCAACCATTTTCCATTTCCAACCCTTTCTATATTAAACTATTTTAAATTGCATAATTTACCTCAGCGCCGGCACGGCTTAAAGTTGTCGGCCACCTCTCTAAATTACCAAAATTGATGGCATTTCAGTCAACTATCAAGAGCTAAACCAGAATATGGGAAGTTTGGAATATTTGAGGTTAATTCTCAACTTCAAACTTTGGAGGAACTATCTGAGCTTGTATTTGAAGCCACAACCTTAATTCGCAAATATTTCAGCCTTCGGGTTGGTTATTTGCGGATGTTCATCCTTCCCATGACTATTTCCTTTTCATCATGATAATTTATCTCTCCCAAATCCGTGTGTAGTATTAAAACATAGCAATCAATTGTTGACCTTCTGTACTACCATTCTGTTTAATCCTGACCATCTGCGCCTCATGGTGTGCTCCATTCATCACATTATTATTTAACAGTCGTTGCCATAAATCAGCGGTTCCCAGTCTTTCTCAACTTTCATGCCCCAAGATCCACGATTTCTTCCGAAAGTGTCTACCATAGTCTACCACAGGATAAGGGATGGGACTTGTAAACGTGTACTTATGTACACGTCTAGAGGCGTTTACACGTTTACTCTTTCTTGCAAAATAATACACGTTAGCATCTTCCGCCTCTGATCACGAATTGCCGCCACATCACCCCCCACTCTCCCGGTCACTTAATATGACTTGAGTCAACGTGAATCGTTATGAATCAGTGTGTACGGTACTTCCTGGAATCTGGATCGTAGTCGGTGATTACTGTCACCGCCTGCAGCCACATCTTACTCCCTGTGACACAGTTTGACCTTAGCAGGCTTCCGTTCTGCAAGCATCAGTGCGGCACTCCAACACTCTCAGCATACATACATGTAGGCCCTCCGCAGAACGAAATGTGGGGCCAGAGACTAGATATTGTATGCATTGTGACAGGTAAGACGTGTACACGTGTACACGCCTGAATAACAAGCGTGTACACGTTTACTGCAATACTCGCTTTTGCTCATCCCTACACAGGATGTCTCGCAGTATGCTTGCCTCATTTCCACGATTATTTATCTTTTCTCGTGTACTTATAACTGCCAAGCACGTACCCCTAATGGCACAAGTACCTTCCAGATTGGTATCCAGTGCTCTTGATAGACATTGCTGCGTCAGCTTTACTTAGTTCTCAATTCAATAAGTTAATAGAAGCCCGCATCTCACTCCAGGTTTTGAAGCTTTAATCCGGCCAGCTAAAGCAATATTCAGCATTACTATTAGTACCTAATTATTAGTAGGATTTCCCTTCACCATTGTAGAAGGTTACTTTACACAAATGCATACCTTCCTCAGCTATATTAAGCTTAGTTGTACATTATTTGTTCGAAGTAATAACTACATTAAAAGGAAATTTTGCAGTTATGGTGATTTATAATGCATTAATGTGGCGTAAGTGTAATAATGCATTTAAAATTGTAGAGTAAATCGTCTTTTGTATTTATTTACATGGTCCACAATAATCGGCTTCATTGAAAATTACTCTCTTCATACCTTTATGTCATTCAGAAGTAGGCGAATGCAATTGTTTTTAAATGAAAGCACTCAAAAGTGATTTACGGGCAGTGAATAATTTTATGGGAAGAAAGATAAAATAGACACTTGAAAACACACTACTGGATCGGTGGCGTGTCTCGGCCATTGTGAACCTGAATTTAAGGCATTAAATTTCACGCTCGTGCTCCTCGAGGCTGTAGAGAGACTCTCCTCAGGAATATTCTTTTATTTTCAATTTTTAAGTTACCATGTCGGTTGACTTTGGTTAGTGTCTCGGTTGGAATAAACGCAGATGGTTAACTCTAGTTGGCAGACAGTTGCTGATGTTCTGAGCTTATGTTCATCGAGGTGACGATATGGTATGTACTCCAATAATTCATCTAAATTTAATCGCATACCTAATTATATTAGTTCAATTTTTCTGACGTCTGTACAAAGCTGTTATAGGTGAATATAAAAAGAAATTAACTACTCGCATAAAGTTCCATATTTTCATAATTTAACATGCGTATTAAATCAGTTTCAACCTATACAACAATATTTCATGAGGAATTTCTGAGACTTAAGTAAAACGGGCCTAAAAAATTTCATGTGGGATAGGAAGGAGAAGGTAGTTTACGTGGGTGTTGGAGTGAAGCAGGGATTTGGGAAGATGGTGAACTTTTAGTGGAAAACAAAAAATAAGGTGGCACCCTGACTATATTTCAAGAGAAACAAGTTGCAGGGAAATAGCGGAGACACTCATAAATAACCACCTAAAAGATTCCCATTGAGAGTAACCAACGAGTCAGTGGGACTCAAATTGGATGAACGCTAACTATTCCCCCAATTAGGGAATATCATTTGCTGGAATATTCAAAATTTTCTTTCTCTGCGGAGAGGAAAATATAATTCAGGACTAACTTGAGAATGTCGATTTAATTGCCAAATATTCGGATAGATAGATTTATTAAAGTGAAAATTATATTTCCAAAAAAAGGCTTTTGATAGAAAATTATTTTATTGCTAATAAGGGTTGTTATAAGATTACATCATCTGTCACTGAATAAGAGAAATCTGTCATTCAATATTTCAGTCAATAAAAGAGTCTAAACTTGAAAAGGCATTGGATCCTTCTTTCTGTTTATCTTAGCGAGACCTTGTAACTTCCATGAAATAAGTAGTTTTGACTTCAAGATAATTCCTAGTGCGTGGTATGGATGAAAAATATAGGTTTTAATGCATTTCATAAAATATGGGAAATTTCATATTTCAACCTTTGTCTTATGTCTGATATATTTATATTACATAAATATATGTCAAATATATTTATGTACACAAGGGAAGTACTCAAGCTGTTAATCACTCAGAAGACGGCTCAGGAGAACTTGAGGGACGAGGTCACCATTTATCAACCTAGGTGCTATTTAGTAAGTAGTAATGAGTCTTCGTGGCCCATTATTGGGTTTTCCCGTGTATTAAAGAGGACAAACAATCACTCAACTCTCCGTGCACGAAATGGAAAATGAACGAATTACAACGATCACAACAAACAAGATAGGATACGAACTCCTCAAATGATCATGCTATCAGTGTTCTTCAGGCTTTGTGGTTTTCTTAAAAATAAGTTCAATGTTTTTCATATCCGTTGAAGTTCAACGGGTACCTTCAGCTAGTATGATATATTTTTCTGCTAATAAATAGATACTGTCCGATAGATAAATCTTGTATTTTCGGAGATCACTATTCCGTCATCGTTTAATATGCAGGACTATACCAAATACATATTTCCATATGGTGAAATACCTTGTAAATATACATTGTCAACACTTTTGACCCTAAATTGAGTTTTGATAAATGAATATTATCTTAATGACGGGTCTGAAGCTTTTCATGTGATCAATTTTCATTCATCATCACATCCATTGTAATATGTATATATTCTTACGCTAAAATTACTTTTGGAATTGTTAGTAGAATTCATCTTAACCAAACTGATATTCTGTTTGTTAGGACATTCAAATGCAAGATTCTCTATAGTCTTGAAGATAATTTTTGTCTTTGGTTCCGTGCTTTACTTAAGATGAATTTTAGTGAAACTATGTTAGCCTTCCTCAGGGACTATTGAAGTTGCTTTTCCATTATTAAGAAGTTTTTTTCGATTATTGTAGAAAAAACAGAAGATTCAAAACGATCTGGCCGTAGGAGAAATTTTATGCCCTAGGAATCTGAGAAACCCGTTTCCAAACATCTTTTCAATTCGAACCACACTGCGGCTCAAGGATATTACCCCGAGCGATTTGGCAACCTAGCAGTGAAAAAATATTTTTAAAGGTGCTCCAAGTATAAAGATGACTAGTTTACAATTTCAATACATATCTTTTCTGACATTATATGTGAGATAGATTCGCTCTGGATTTGAATAAAGATTGTGGAAAAGATTCAAAGCAATCTGTCCTTAGGACCAATGTTATGCTCTAGGAATCTGAAAAAAATATTTCCAAACACCTTTTCAGTTCGAAACCCACTGCGGCTCAGGGATATTGCCCCGAGCGATTTGGCAACCTAGCTGTGAAAAAAAATTAAATGGTAATATAAAGATGACCAGTCTACGATTTTAATACAGATGTTTTCGGACTATATATGTGAGATAAATTCGCTCTGGATTAGAAATGGGATGTCAGTGCCGTTGGCTAACTATTTGAATATCAAAATGGAGTTCAACGTGCAATGAAATGCTGGCGATTCCCACCGTACATATTTACTGTCACCATATAAACATTATCATTTTGTCGTCTTTGTCGTCCTGTGTCATTGAAGATCAGGCTCATATATTTTGATTTACAACACTTACAAAACTAATCCCAAATTTAGAAGTAAATTAAAATTTAATAATTTTAGATTATAAAAATGCTTAAGATTCCTCAGGGATATTAGCATATCCATTGTTTATACTCATTTCATTTAGTGAATACTATTATTAAGCAATTAATGAAATACCAATCATATGAAAATCTCGTGCCTATTGTTAAGAGTACCCATTTAGTAAACTCCATAATCCGCAAATTAATTGGTCCCAACGGTCCTCCCATTTAAGGGATATTATCATTACTGCATTATTAAATTTTATCAGTAGAAAATCTTCTGCATTAGGGATTATACAGTATTTTATTTCAAATAAGCCACTTTAATTTATGGGTGAAATTCATCCATTTTGGCTTTAGCTGATCGACCATAAGAGTTAGAGAACATAATCCTCTTGCTTTTACCAAAGTTTTTCATGGAATGAACTTTCTTTGCAATTCAAGCCCATTTCAAACGTGGAAATGGAACCATGTAGGCAATATTGATTTTCTTTGACGTTAGAGTTCTGTGCGATGAAGTTATTTTACAGATGCGAATCACAATCAGGCACTGTTCTAATAGTGCCAGCTTATTCATTGGATTTCTACAAAATTTAATTATTTATTATTATGATCATTAATTATTCATTAGATTTTGATTAAACCTCCATTGAATTTTTTCTTATGCATCCAGTTAACTTAGTTTTAATGTAAATTAATTCAATTTGAATTAAATAAAATTAGTTAGGAAATAATTTCCCATGAACTACAACAACATTGCGCGGTAGAAAGGTTTTGGAGTTCCAATGGCTCCTAGAGCTGGACTGGTGGGAACAGTGACAATTGCTCCTGGAAGAGCCACCCATACCAGATAGTTCGAAGGGTAGGAATCAAACGGAAGGCAATCTTTGTGACGGCGTCACGTAAAAAATTCGTTTGGAACTGCGGAATCTGGCCCACTAGGATGGTGACGTGCCTCGCTGCAGGAGAGGCAATGCATCCATTGTCTTGATTTCACGATAGCCTTACGCAACAAAAACAGTGAACACAACAGCTACTTCAGAGAAGAGGAAGAAGGCAGTTGGGAAAATAGATACAGCCATGAACTAAGCAGGAGGAGGCGTAAATAATTGAACAATGTGTAATAAACCAATAGAGCCAAGGAAAAGGTGATGGAAGAACCAATGTGTCGAAATGGAAAAGTTAAAAAAAAGAGGAGGAAGGGGGTACATTAATTCTAAGGTGAGGATGTTATCGGGTGGTAAAAGTGAGCAAAAAATGCAAATAAATACGGACAAGGCACTGAGGATACTTACCGTTCACGAAAAGAAATTCAGGAGGTATAAGGATTATATATAAGAAATATATGATAGAGAGAGTAGCCCCCTGAACTTATGTATGGAGAAAAAAACTCATGAAAGCATTGGAAATGTTCATAGGATCTACGTGAAGGGGGTATGGCCAGAGGACTTGGTGAAAACAGTTTTAATTCCCTACTCGGAGAAGAAGAAAGCGTTAAGATACGATGAAAAATTATATTGAAAAATTGTATTAAAGTAACTAACTCGCAGCAAAGGTTTTGCTTTGAATTGTAAATAGAGATGGCCAAAACGACGGTCGGACAGAATATTTAGGTCTTAGGAAGAGAAAGGAAGAGGTCTCAGAAGAATTAGGTCTTACGAAGAGGAAGACAACAAGGAAAGAGGAAGACAACAAGGAACGTGGTTGAGTTGTAGAAACCGTGTATAGAAAGCAAGCTATAACCCTACAAGGAGGATAACACCCGGAAATAGTCCGAATGGATATTAATTCCAGAAAACTCAGGGCAAAAAAAACTCGTACCGTGTCACCCAACGCCTATAAGGGAGAAACGATGCCTATAAGGAGAAATTAACAAGGAGCAGGGGGAGTTGAGAAAAAAAGGATAGACAAGCTTACGCGGACGTGCGTCGATGAAGCGGACCAGGAGCGACGTCGGTCAGCAAGAGTGGCACCAACTTCCCACCACGGGAATCACCCAAGAACAAGCCTGCTTTCTCCCTCGGCCCCTCCCTTATATACGGGGGCCGACCCATTTTATTCCCGGAGGAACTCCTTCGGGAAGAACAGCTGGCTGCCTGGGCATCCGCTCCTCGCTCTGCTCAACACCGACCATTTCTGTGACCTCGAGCCTCTCATACACGTTTATACAATTTATCATACTAATCTATAAAAATGTAATCGTGTCTGTCTGTCTTTTGCTCAATCACGCAAAAACTACTTAACCGATTGAGCTGAAATTTGGCATGTAGAGACAAATACTATCTGGGAGTAACACAATCTATACTAAAAAGCCCTCAGGACCCCCTAAGGCCCCCCGTGGTGGTCCCTGGTGTTCTATGGTAAGCATTGGGTTTGGTGCAGTGATTAAATCTTTTGCTTTTTAAAATTACTTTTACTCAAGAAACAGGGCTGGGATTTTTTTATCGGACGGCTGAATAAATAAAGTTTCGCATTCTTTCAATTGATTTTCTTTTATGCTTAGTAATTGTCTGAAAATAATGTTTTTGCTGATAAATCTCACATTTTTATCTGAAATCAACAATAGCATATTTCCTTGAAAACCAGAGATTTTATTTTCTAAGTACATTCATGCCTCTAGCATTAAAGTTTTCCTGAAGGCCCATGATAGTACGTAGAAAGAAAATCTGAATAAGAAGGGCCCAGAGTCCTAAGGACCCTTCTTATTCAGACTATGTCATAATAGATTGCTTCGGGGGTTAATCGATAAATTCAATGCATATTTACAACAAATATATTCTTCAATGTCTTTTCTCAAAGTAGCTTTCATAGGGTCCCAGCATGTATATGAGAGAACACTTACGTAGTAAACGATACTCATAAATGAATTCAGCGTGCAAGAATATTTACGTGCAGCGAATAGTATAGGTATTATAAGAGCCTTTGTTGCTAGAACAAACACGGCATTGTTTATTATCGTTTAATACTCAGATGTATTATTCTGCCTCTCATTACGATTGCAAACTGTTTTTTATAGACCAATTCCCAAATCATAAACGTAACGAGTTATTTTTGTATGTTTAAAAGTTTTAAAGTGCAGTAAACTTACATTCACTCAATCGTCATGTTGCTTATTCAAGCCTCTCACTCGCCGATGTGTTTCCCTTCCTTGGAAATTAAAATATATCCATCAACATGCCTAATAGAAAAAGAGTAACCTTTCGAATCAATCTTCTAAAGCAAGAGGAATGTCTTTTTTGCGAGAAAATGAGCCCTTGCAATAAAAACGAAAAAGGTGCTCAAAGGCATGAGATGCTCAAAGACATGAGAGATCAGTGAGAATCAGAAACAAAGACCGACACCAGTGATCTCATGAGAATCTCCCCGTGATGTTTCTCGGGTAACGCTATGAACCACACAAATGTCATACTAACCCAACCTACGGACGGTTAACCAGCTATAAATCTGGTTCAAATATAGACCCATCTGTTTCGAAACCTCAATCTGTTTTAAGATGGCGGATATTATAATGACGTCACTACATGCATCTTACCCGAAAGATGAACGGAAATTCTGCGCAATGAACGACATCCGTGCATGAAAATCGACAACTGCACTAAGAATTACCATAGATTTTTTATTTAACAACCGAAACCAATTATTTGTTTCGAACTACGCCTTCGGCATAAAGGCTACCCTTTATGCCGAAGGCGTAGTCCGGGTGATGGAGGATTCATAGATCAATTTAACTTGGCTGCTGCTGCAAATGTTCCTTTTGACGTTGTCATGAGCTGAATTGTATCCTACTTTCCAATCCTGATTAAGATACCCATATCAACGTTGAATTGCGCAACAAAATTAAGTCCTAGAATGCAATTTATATATTTATGCACACAAGGGATGCGATCAATCCACTCAGAAGACGGCTCAAAAGAACCGGAAGGAACGAGGTGACCATTTATCAACCTGGGTGATATTTAAGTAGTAATGAGTCTGCGTGGCCCAGTTTTGGGTTTCACGTGCATGAAAGAGAACTAACAGTCACTCACCTCTACGTGCACCTGGAAAATGGTCAGCGTGTCTACTACAACGAACACAACATACAAGATGACCTCGCTGACAATGAGGTCCTCAAATGACCACGCTTTCAGTGATTTCAGGCTTTGTGGTTTTCTTATAAAATAGGTTCAATGTTTTTCACACCCGTTGAATTTCAAAGGGTACCTTCTGCTAGTAGAAAGATACTTAGAGTATGATCAAGACTTTTTTTATTTTTGGAATAAAAAAATGTGTGACCGAGTTTATTGTAAAACTAATAAAGATTCACATGAAATAGGAATATTTAGGAAAGAAAGGAGATTCATTCAAAACGCATGAATTGTTCAGACGGCACAGAGGATGTGGCTGACGAAAAAAGGTGGGCATTTATAAGTTGTGGGGTAAGACAAGATACCACGTTGTCCACTTTGTATTTTAGCATGCATGCTGAGGAAATGGTGAAAGAGGCATGGAAAGAGCTAGTTGTAGGAATAATGTTAGGAGGACAGCTGATAAAATCGGCTAGATTTTCTGACTACCAGGCGTCGTTTGCTTTGGTTGAGGATTGCACGAATTGATAGATTCATTAGGATATTAGTATGGGATAAACGGAATGATGATAAATCGTAAACAAACTGAAGTAAGTAGATTTTCTTGTGCAAAGAAAGCGAGTATGAACAAAGGGAGAGCACAAATAATAGCAACTTGTACAATTAAATTACATGATTAGTATGCTGGAGAATAATGGACGTAGTAGTAAAGATATCAGACCGAGAATAGCGTTTTATTCCGTTTCTCTGCATTCTGAAGTTGATTGGTCATTCATCTTCCCCGCGGAAAGGCAAGCGGTGAGGAAAGAAGCAGGCAGATGGATGAGAAGCTCAGGGAGAGAGCACATGTGAAGTATATCCCGAGAGCCTCGGATGTGGAGAGGAGACGACCATAGAGAAGGAAGGACTTAACCAGGGGAAAGGGTGGGGTAGCATGAAAGGAAAGAATGGAAGAGGGAAAAAGTTATTGCAAAGCAACAGTTAAAAAGACACTGATCACCGTAAGATCAAACGGTTCTTTCTACCTGATTTCTTATCTTTAAAATTTGTAAGATAACTGCTTTTGAGGACAAATCGACAAATACGCAAGGAAAACAGTTTATCTCCATTACCATCACATTATTCAGCAAGAACCAGCGTTTTAATGGGGTCGTACCTGCTTAAATGTATCATTTGAGAGCTATGGAACAAATATGGTAGTAAGAAAATAATAAAAATATAAGTATTAAATACCTTTGACTAGGTTGAAAAATCCCACCAGTTTGAACTGAAAATATTGTTGAAGTACTGTCTAAAGCTTTAAAACAAGATAAACTGAAATAAGAAAATTGTGGAGGGTATCTTCACGGAGGGAAAATCGTATAAGTGTGCATGTATCTCCTCTATGCTAAATAAAAAAAATATTTTCCCGATGCAGCAATATTTGAATCCCTCCTCTGCGTTTCACCATCAGAGAAGTGGATGTGTATATTCACTTTAAGTGATATTTTTTTAAAATTGCTCTCTATTGAACTACGCATGACCAAAATTAATAATTGAGTTTGTTATTGGCACTCATTAATATAGAGAACGAGAAGGTCATAGGGCGAGTGAATTCATCTCTCACGCGCGTGTCTTCGTGAGTTCGTTTTAGAGAAGAGGGAAGGGATTAGACGGTGGAGAGTTTGGGGAGAGGCGGAGGAGAAACAAGGGAAGAGAAGGGATGTTTCCACCCCCTGGGGAGAAGGGAAGGCTTGACGGCCTGCGGATGTAGGACAAGAATTGCACGGTTCCACGTTCTGTGCAGAGAAAGAGAATAGAGCGCTGCTCTGGGTTTAAAGGGCTCACTCACCTCCGCCCGAAACTCCCTCAGCTCCTCTCCGAGACACTCGGCTCCTCCTACCTCCCGTCTTCTCCCGCCGCCGCCGCCGGCAGCGACCTCTCCTCTCTGTCCGTGACACTTCGTCCCCGGGACAAGGACGACCGCCCACGCTCAAGAGGCGCCCGCCCTCCTGCCGTCTCCGCGCGCGCCCCACATCCATCTCCCGCCCTCTCCTTTCTTCCTCCTCTCCCTTCGCTCCCGTCCGTCTTCTTCCCTGCTCTGATCTCCCACCGCTCGCCGTTCTTCATCCTCTCTTGGTCTATTCCGTCTCCATCTTTCTCTCTACCTCCTCCCTCTCTCTCACACTTTCTCTCCCACTCTCTCCCCCCGTAGGATATCAAAAGGGCCTTCTGATCTTGAGGATTCCCTTTCCGCATCGCATTGAAATCTTCTCTCGGAAGGACGGGCGACCACTTCCGCTTCGTCCCTTTGTGCTCTCCGTCTTCTTCCCGTTTTCCCGACCTGAATTTCTTCCCAAGCGGGATCAGTTCTGGTGACCCTTATTCTCCTCCCGGTGCTTCCCGCTGCATTATAAGCGAATCACGTACCATCAAAATACGCGAAACCTGTATTTTGAAAGTTTAAGTTCCAAAATTCGAATTACAAAGCGTTTAGGAAAACATTATTTGAAGAGTTACGTGCAAAGATTGAAATTTAGTTTTCTCGATCTACTGCAGAAGTGAACTAAATTATTTCTAACAAAATCAAAGGTTAGTGACCTAAGTTTAACGCTGGTTCCAATTTAAATCGTATGCAAGAAATTTATTCCATATATGTATAAATTACATGTATTTCATAACCACTAGTATTGAAATCAGCAGTCATTATTTAGCTTTACTTACATTTATTATTTAACACTAGAATGCCGGAGGGGTAATTTTTGACCCTTTTTGGTTTTTCAACGTGGCTGTTTCCCCCAATTTTTTTTCAAACTTATTTTTGATTAGTGACATTTATTCCCTTCAGGCAATGAGTATTCCCTCAAAAAATATTTCATGTAGCCCCCACCCTTTCAAAGAAATTTTTACTTTTACCTTCGATGGCGGAGGGGTGACCCCTTCTGCTTTTTCAACTTGGCTGTTTCCAGCAATTGTTTTTTCAGGGACTGGTTACCCGTTCTTTGCCACTTTTTCTCTGGTCTTCGAAATATGGTTTTCCTACCATTCAGAAAGCTATGTCTCGGGACCGCTTTGAAGAAATTCTGAGGATTTTACGTTTTGACGTTAGGTTTACTAGACCCAACCGCTTGCGGAATGATAAGTTTGCTCTCATAATAATAATAACTGTGTCTTTATTTAATCAAGCATATTTAGGAACATTAGGTCCTCTCTTACAATAAACTTGAGAAATCGCAAACATCCATGCTCTGGGTGGGTGAAACCTACCCAGGAGGGACTCGAACCCGCAACCTTCGGATTGGAAGGCGAGGACTTTACCCCACCACCACCAAGGCCGGTACATGGCCGAGGTTTGGAAAAAATTTACTAAACATTTTCAAACCTGTTACATCCCAGGGCCTTACATAAGTGTTGATGAGGATTACGCCCTTTAAAACCTGGTGAAGGTTCCTCCAGTTCATGCCCGCAAAACCTGACAAATATGGGCAAAAGTTTTGGTTGTCTGTTGACAAAGACTCGGGGTTCACGGTGAATGCGTTTCCTAGCCTTGGGAAAGATGACATGCATGCCGACGACCAGCGTCTGGGTGATTACGTTGTTGAGAAGTTGCTGTCCTAGTATGCCAGTAAGGGGCATAACGTGACTTGCGACAACTTCTTCACGTCACTCACATTGGTGAATAGCATGAAGGCCAAAGGCATGAGTCTTGCTGGGGCGTTGAATACCATTAGGCATGAAGTTCCAGCTGAAGTGAAAAAGATAAAACTGCCTGTGCATAACACTCAAATTTTGAAGCATAAGGACCTGACAGTCACGCATTTTCAAGGAAAAACCAAGAAAAAGGTACTCCTTTTGAGCTCACTCCACCCATGGGATATTTTTGTAATCTCATTTAAGTGAGAATACGTCATAAAATGTGGAAATTTACGTCATTTTTCGTAGTTCAACTCCGCCATCCAGGCGGCGTGACCATCTTCGGCTCTCAAGTGGTGAACTGCCGGTCTTATTTATATGATTCATCCGCTCTTTCGACTCTTGATCCGTATCTTTCGACTCTTGATCCGTTTCATTTGGCTCCGCCTTTCATTAGTTCCATATCGCCTGTCGTTAGGAACGTGAAATGGAGCCACCATCGGACCATTGTCAATCGTGAGCCGATCATTAAGAGAGCGAAACGGATCTCCGGCCATCCCGCAAAGAGCCATTAAAAAGGTGAGATTCCAAAATAACCCCCCAGAGGTTCAAATGGGTACAGATGAAAAAAATAAACCTGAAACAGCTGTTTTTTTTATAACGAGACGGAGTATGCCGTTGATGTTGTTGATCAGATGGCTCGAAAATACTTAGTAAAACCATCCTGTAGACGTTGGCCCGTGCATACCTTTTCAAGCATTCTTGAGCTTGCTGGAATCAACGCACATGTACTGCACAAGGAACTCAAACATTCTAGAATTTCCAGAATGGAACTTTTGTTAAAACTTGGGGAGGAACTTGTTCAGAAAAACGCTGATTTACCACAGGGTGGTGGTCCTCTTACTGCATCTGACGATTCGGACGGTGTCAATTCTGAAACAGCAAATATTCGCAAGAATTGTCAGATAAAATTGCAATGTAAGAAAGGTAAAAAGGGTAGTAAGTCATACAAGTTTTGCAAAAAATGTATCTGTAAGCAATGCATTGTCAAAAAAACTTAGCGTGGTTGATCACTGCCTAAACGGCATTTCATCTTGCAAATGTTAATGTTGCTCCTGAAAATTTAAAGGGCAAGGCTATTTTTATATAAAACAAGCAACAAACACCTCACTGTTAAAACTCTAATTTACTTACAACTGACAGTGATATGCCATATGGACTAATTACATATGGTTAACCTATTTGGATGGTTTTGTTGCGCTACAGAAATACGCGGCGAAAGATTAAGTGACCTATAAACCTCAGTGCCTCAGTCACTCCTGTTAAACTTCTTCAACTTCTCGTGCCTCCACTAGGTAAGTCTTTTGAAATGATCAGATTAAAATTTCCCGAGGCATAATTTTCCAACCGTCTTGGAATATTTTCCATCACATTCATTCCCTGATGCTCCGACATTGCTGGCATGACCCGCGAAGCTAATCCCGAAAAGGATACCTCTCCCCGACCCACAGAGAACGGTTATTTAACTCCCCTCCCGCCAGTCCCCTGGCATAATCTCGAAAAAGGCGGAATATATTTTTGTGTCGCGAGCACTCCTTACGCCCCCTTCCCTATCCAAAACATTTCCCGGGCTTTCTAATCACGACTCCGCGTCACCCAAATCTCCGGAAGTCTTTCTAGCCGAGCCCCTCCCCTTCCCACTCCTCTCACGCCTTCAACTCCTCCCCGTAACACCACACCACCGTCGACCGCCAGCTCTCCTTATTAATTGTTCCCCGAGGCACCGTACGTCTTTGCCAGCTAACGTCTGCTCCAACCGACTACCCCCCCCCACCTCCCCCCTTAAACCACTCGTCATCCTACCCCTCCTTCTTCTCCCCTTGTTCACCCCAACACCCTCCCGCCCGTTCCCCCGGTTTATTTCTCTCTCTCCTCCCCCAACCTATTCCGGCCAGTTTACCTCCACCACTCCATCCTCGCTCTTTCTCTGCCTGCTCCGCCTCTTCAACCTCCACCCGCTGCCCACAATCTCATTCGTTTTTCCTCTCTCGCGTCAATATCAATCTCCATATCTTCTCGCTCAGTTTCCCACCTCGCGCCGACTTTTCCGCGTCAAACCTTTCTTCTCTTTCCCATTCCTCATTTCCATTCCCAAAAACTTTGCAATTTTCATATCGGTCGCAGTTTACATACGACCAAAAATTTTAGGATTCATTTATTTTATGAGAAAATTTTCACTTCTACATAAGTCTGTTAGGCTATTAGTTGAATTAATTTGAAATATTTCTCATTAAAGATTTATCGTTGTCCATAGGAGGTAATTTAAACATTTTTCTGAAAGGTGGTACCAAACTTCCAACCACAACTGTGTAAGTCAAAGCTAATACAAAATGTCAACTCTTCGATTATTTGGTTTTTAAAGATAGCACTTTCGCTGATGGCTTGCGTTATCAATTGAAAACCGAAATGAAGGTAAGAAATTTGCAGATTAGTCCGCGAATATATTTTTTTATGGACCCTTTATTATAGCTATAGACGCCTTACGCAGCACCATTTCTATGGAATCACCGCATTTGGCTTCAATTATTACAGAAATTAGCTAATAACTCGGAAAATATGGTAGTGAGATGCATCCATTTTATTTTTAACCATTTTCTCGGTAATTTTCCCTTCTTTTTTACAATTTTTCGTGAAAATGTAATTTATATTATACATAAAAATACTATATTTCCCTGAGTTTCTCCCATTCACCTATTTAATACCATGTAATGTCAAGTCCAATAAGCGATAAACAGCGTGGATAGGTAACATTTCTTTTTTTATTATCAGATAGAGGACATACATTTCTATAAGTATTCAGAATATGAATGAAATGACATTTATGACATTTTACAGCTGAACCACCTTAATTTGAGTTTCCATGTAATAATCATTAAACCGGATGGGAGCCTACTTTCAACACCACACATGGATCAACCAAAATCAACTATTTAAACTATGACAAAGATTTTTGGGCCATTTTAAATCAATTCGTATTTTACTTGTAAATTTGATAGCATTTCTAAAAAAATATTTTTTACAAACCTGGTTATAATTACGAAATAGAAGCACCGAGTTACGTTGAAAGTTTTTGTTACTATTCTAGTCTCACACAGCATAAACAATAAAAAAGGTAAGCCAAATTATTAATGACAGTTAAATACACTTTTGATTTTTTGCAGTTTTGAGAATAATGGAATCTCATTTTCTATAACTATCTTCAATTACTGCTGAAAGCATACATTTTTTCATCCTACGCAGGACATATTACCTGTAGAATCATGGTGAGCATCAATTGGTTGAAATATTATTCACAAACTATTTTTCTTATTTAATATTATTAGTTGGCACCTCTTCTCAAATAACAAAAATAAATTTAAAAATGAAATCAAATGAACGAGAAACAGATCATGCTTGACTCTTGGGTGACATGGTGCTTCTTACTTTATGAACAATGTCAGTAATGACAGGTAATAGGGCCGTAATGGTACTTTTAGAGATATGTGAACATAACCTTCAGAGCAAAAACAGCATTGTTCTATGATTTCCATTGTGTGGTACAGATATGCCTTTACTCCTCGTATTATTTTTCTCTTAACAGTTTGACCAACCGCTCTTGAGCACTGTCTAAAATGATAGATCGCCCTAAAGTTATTGCTTCTGCATATAGTGCTGCCTGCATTCCACCCATTTGGTGCCAGTTGGAGGGACCTGCATCGAAATCATTTTCCCTTTCCCGCCCTCTCCTCGTTATTCATAAAGCTTTCTTCGTGATATCCGGCAAGAATCGCCCGCCCTGACCCTGGACCGCGTCCGGCGGCGGTGGCGACCCGCCTCTTTCCCGTCATCCCTCGAGGACCCTCCTGCTTCTTCTTCTTTCGCTCTCACCTCATCTTATCCTCTCTCTCCCTCATCCCCCTTTTCTTCGCCTCATCCCTTTCTCCAACCAACAGCACTCCACATTTCCACCCTCTCCCAACCCCTGTATTTCCAGAGGAGGACTTCCTTACAAACTCCTCCAAAGAACCCCAAACCTTCCCCTGCCAATTTCCTCCATCTCCATCCCTATACCGTCGCCTCACCATCCCCTAAACCGCCTCACCGTCCCCTAAACAGCCTCACTCCCCTCCTCTTCAGGGTCAGAATGGTGGTCCTTCTTCAATGATCCTCCGTCTTATTCTTTCTTTCTTTTTCTCCACCCCGTCCCCTCTCACCACCAACACTGCCCTCGTTCTCATCCTCCTTGCGGGTAAATCCTCAACCCTCCCCCTTCCTGCCCCTCCCCCAGCATCGCATCCCCTCTCCCTGTGGTGTACTTCCTCTTCTTACCCGACCCCAACCATCCCCAAAGTACAATGGTCTCACCCTCTCTCTGCCTCGTTCCCCGCACCTACCTCCTTGAGTCCCTATCGCTTTCCTATCTCGAATCCCTCCTCCCCTCCCTCCCCCTTACCCTATAACGGGCTCCTATTCCCTGACATGTCCTCTCGCCGCGGGGTGCTTCATCATTCGGTCGCACCCTTAGGGTTCCCGGGCCCTCCTCGCTCGCTTTCCCCGCCCTCTCTCCGAACGCCACGAATCCCTTTCTTCCCCCCTCCCTCTCTCCTTCCACATCACAATGACCCCTCCATTCTATTTCCAGCCCTCTTCCTCCCCAGACTTCCATTATTATCTCCTCGAACAGTTATTTCGCTTATTCTGGCCCCATTATGTCTCTCCTCATGCAGTCTCTTAGTCACTCAGTGTCGCCATTTTTCCCCTCACTACTTCTCGATTTCTTTGCTTCTCAACCTCTCTTCGAATTTCTTCATTCCTTTTCTTTGCATCTAGATTTTTAAAGTGGATCTCTTCGGAAGAGAGTAGTGGCTTTTTCAGTATTTTCAAGGTGATACTCTCACGAATCATCCGCCTGAATTCCGTATTGCCTCATCTATCATTCCGTATTGTCTAGCGTTTCAGCCGATGTAATGTCACGGTCCGACAGCCATTGATGGAATATTAATCAATTCATAATAGACACGTCATTAAATGTAATTTTAGAATATTAATATTGAAATGACATTGCTTATGAACTACTTTAACCATTTCATGAATGCGCTAAGATTATATTGAAGCACGAAGCATTTTTTAAAAACTAAAATGCTTTTACGGAAGAATAAAATTAACTTAGTTAAATCCACTAATTATTTATTATTCAGACCTTGGTTTCAATACTTTGTGTTATCTTCCGGTGAAAATATGTTTTAGGTTACGGTATCTATACAAAATCATGGAAGGGGAGGGGGAAGGATTGAACGCGGCCCCTACCAAGATTTTGTATATATACCGTAACCTAAAACGTATTTTCACCGGAAGATGACACAAAGTGTTGAAACCAAGGTCTGAATAATAAATAATTAGTTGCGTTGCATATTGAGTTGCTCCTATATACTTGAAGTATCTCGTTGCTTGCTTTACCTTTAGTCTTACATTTATTTTTGGCTATCATCGATGGTATTTTAAAGACGATTTTTCATAATTTATTAATATGCCTCACAATCCGTTATTATTTTCTTATTTTAGATTTTTTTTAAAATCAGAGTTACTGGTTAATAATGCCTCGTTGGTATTGAAAAGGTGACAAATAAAATTTAAGTTGAACGAAACTACTAAAAATACTCGCATGAATAATGTCTGCAGCTCAGGCATTATTTTTATGGCAGAATTATTCGCACATTCAATTCCCTAGCCTATTTTCCTTAGCCTATTTTCGTACTAGTACAAGTAGATATTCGAGATTTTACGACTTTTCCGCTATTTTATTAATACGATTGTTATTGGTTTGATTGAATAATGGAAGTCTAAGGGGATTTGTATATAATTTGGGAAGGTTAAAAGAAACTTCTCTGGCAATTCATATTTGATTTGATATCCATATACATTTGGAGTAATGTGGCATATTACAATAGAATCATCAATAGAGAAGTACATAAAAGAATGAGGTTGTCCAACAAATTTATTTAACTTTGACATTCGTTTCTGAATTTAGTCATACATTTTTAGCATATAAATGTTTTTCATGAAATTAAATCAGTTGATCTCCACTCACAATAGTCTTTCTATGATTTCTTTCATTTTCTACAAGTATTTAGTGAAAATATTTTTCTTTATGGTCAAGACATCCTTAGGTCAAGTAGTTTTCCTTTCGCATATAATTAGGTAGCTCGTTTTTTTATTACATTTGTGATTCTCCTCCAGCCTTTCGTTTCATAACCCGTCCTCAGTGGACTTGTTGCTCCCTCTTTCCCCTTCGCTTGGATCTCTTCCCTGACTCGGGCCCGCCCTGAATGCTCACTTTAATTTTTGGCTCTCTTCCAGTCGTTCAGTTTTCATCCTTTTATTGTCTACTTTCTGACTTTTCGCCATCTCCCCGCAGTTCTTTTGGCGGCGAGTTTAACGACTCCGAATTATCTTGTTTCCTCTTCGCCACTCCGTTCCACCCTCCACCTCCGCATCACACCCCCACTTGCGGTTATAAAATGGAGGCGCGCCCTCTCTCGAACAACCCCTCCTCCCCTCCAACACCACCGCCTGCCTCCCATGCCTATCCCTCCCTGCCCCCTTCATTTTACCCTCCCCCACTTCCCTTTGGGGTTCCTCCTCTCCTTACCCGTTTTCTCTTCCCCCACTCTCTCTTTCCCTCGTCCTTACTTCCTTCCTTCCCTTCCTTCCGTCTCTTCCTCTTCTTCTCGCCATCCAAAGAGTCCAGCTTCCTCTCCGGAAGCTTCTTATCTCGCTCCGCTCCTCACCCTCCCTCTTCACAAATCTTCTTTTTGGTCGCCCACCCGCTCCGTTTCCAGCTTTCTCTCTCCCTCTCTCTTATACTCTCTGCCTCCTTCTCTTTCAGCACTCTCCTCCCCTATCTCGTAACCACCCCTTTGGATACTCCACCCCTATTCCCACCCCCACACCCTCGCGTTTCCTTTTGTGCCCGAAATCCACACTCCCTCCGCCCATTCCCACCCCCTTCGTCTACCATCGGTACGAATTTTGTACATATACATGCACACAAACTTTCGTCCACACCCTTATTCCCTTCCTTTTTCCTTCCCTTTCTCCGACTCTCTTCCGCAATCCTAGGCGTTCTCCCTGCGCGGTAAAAGAAAGACACTCAAATGTTCGTTAATTCAAGTCCACTTGTTGATGACTGACTGTCAAGGTTTCCATGCTAACATTTTATGGTCAACCTTAACGTTGGTTTTTTAATGCTGTTTCCTGGGATGTAAACGAGTTCCCAGGAATAAGTCTGAGTCTTTGTCTCCGAAATTTACGCTTCAAGCATTTATTGTGTTCTGTTGAAGATTTAAGTGTGCGAGCAATATCAGATGTAGAGCGATAGCATGATAATTGTAACGATAATTTTTAGGAATACTGATTACTTTGATTAATTTAGCCACCGAAGCACGGACTCGGAGGCTGCGCGCTAGGCTTAGATTACTTGAGCAATTGAGAATAGATATCTTTCAGAGCGACACGGAGAACATCATATTAGAACCCCACTATATTTCCAGGTCCGACAGAAACGATAAATTAAGAGAGATATTTTGCCGAACGGATAGGTATGGGAATTCGTTTTTCCCCCGAACAATAAGGGACTTTAATAAATTCAAGGCGTAATTTCATAGAGCGTTTCCTTTTTATATGTAAACGGCTGGTGTCCTAACACCCCCCGCCACACGCCTATTGAGGCGGCTTGCGGGGTAGTATGTAGATGTAGATGTAGATGTACTTTCAAAATTACTATTGTAGAATTTCAGGAATTCGTGCATATTGTAAATTAGGAAGAAGAATATACTATAAAATACAAAATCGCAATCAATGAACTGCACAGGAAACATTTTTATTTTTTTAAACTCATGCTATGTTTTAAGAAATAATGGATCACTATGCCATATATTTGAAAATTATCCTTGCTTAAAAATAATTATTCAAGTTTAACTCCACAGCATGTAAAGTTCACTCATATTTCATATGTATTTCTATTCGTTACAAGGGGATAAGAAATAAGTAGCTATCTGAATGGTTCAAATTTTTAAAATCATAACTGAACAGGTTTGTGGTGAATGCTGGAATGAGTGAGTTACCTACCATATTACTCTCCGTCTTCCATCTTTCCTGTCTTTTAGTAAATAAGGCAGTTTATATTTGCATTAGTTAAAGGTAACAGGAACTTTACTATGCGTCTCCGGCGAGCACACACTGATTTCCTAATGTATTTACTTGACGCCATGAATCACCTGATTATTTTCAATATTACTATTTGCCTGCTTAATTCTTTATTCAAATGTGAGAAAAGCTAAATTGTCAAATTAAGTAAGAGTGCTCTTTTCCCATTATATTGGTGAAAGGACCTTTAAAATAATGAAAAAATATAATCCACCTTTTTATGTATCGTTTCATGAAAACTTGCGTTGGAATAAATCCATGAACGTGATATTAAAACAGTTACTGGATTTATTGAAATGCGTTTACACTATCCTTGCTTTTTGCTATAATTAAAACTTAAAAAACTCTCTGAACTAATGAAAGAATCTTCATTGCTTACTAAGTTATAAAAATTTTAAAAATCTTTCTTCCCCTAAAAACGAGAACAATATTACGTTCCCCTGTGCTCTCACTCAATTAATGACAGCGAGATGCCCAAAAGAAGTTGTAGCGGTCATTAAAAGGAGCGGCAGCGGTGCGGCGGTCGTCAAAGACTGGAAAGTGGCGGCCGCGGCACCCGCCTGCTCCCTTGCCCTGCCCTGTTGCACTGAAGTCGTTGGAACATAATTATCCGAGAGTGAGGACATTGTGCGCTCGAGCGAAAAAGAACTAACTACTTTTGCCAACGAGGCGAAATCTAATGCGACACTTTGGATTGTGTTGTGAGTAAAAAAACGAGGGCCACGAGGAGAATAAAGAGCAAGCTGCCATGCTTACATCAAAAGGGCGGCATTGGGGATTAAGGGGCACTGATGCCGCGCCTGGCGGCCGCCGCCGTGAGGAACGAAGGGAAGAAAAAAGAAGCAGCGGAGTCCGCAGCTCGCGCCTCTCCCCCCTTTCTAATGCCCGCTGCTGCGCTTTTATGGCAATGTAATAAAGCACACGTCCAAGTTAAGCGGAACCCATTTTGATTTCTTTATTTTTCTTCCTCCCTTCGCTCAGTGGAGCGGCGCAAAAATAAGCAGTGTGCAACTTACGTTGGGCTTCCTGTTTTTTCTAAATATCACTGGAAATGTCGCGTCACCTCGCGTTTTGGGACGAAAGGGCGCGGAGCAAAATAAAAACTGAAACGCGGCCGCGCAACTCTTATTCTACTCTCCTACTAAATGATAGCAGGGGTGTAATGGAGAGAGGTCAAGAGAAAAGGTCTCCTTGAGGATCCGCTGAATGTACTAATACTTCACGTTGATGAATGAGAACTTAATGAATGTACTTAGCAGCGGGAGAATGTCTTTGGAGAGATATTATTCTCTAGAAGTAATATAATCTTGAAAAGGTATGATGAACGTACTTCCCTGCTCACTTTGTTCTAAACAAGTGAAAGAGTTAAAGTGCAAGTAATCTTATGCACTTGTACTTGTTAGCAGTTGCGAACAAAGCTAAATAAATCATTTACTAAAGGCAAATAGGAAACTTCAGAATGATTGAAGCATACCTTTTTACCTTTCATTCTTTGTATGCATATTAGAATGACTTTAACGTTTATCGACAATGTGTCAACTTGTGTTTTTACCGGAGGTCTAGTTTTCATTCTCCCTCCTCTTTAAGTTATTTGCCCTTCAAGCTATGTAGTTATCGGCACGCTCAAAACTAATTTGTCGCCCCACCATTCCTGAAATACGTAAAAAAATCCTTACTCCGTTTTTAGTACTCAAGTAAGATACATTAAATATGCGAAATGATTAGACTTTACATTTTTAATTTATCATGTGTCCATATAAAAAGTAAAATCCTTCAGCATAGTATGTTTCTATTAGGTATTATTTTTTTAGACGGTCAAGTAGGAGGGTTGTTAATGGCAAATAATCTTGGATTAAGCTAGCAGTGGCGTCCCTCTCAACAATTACCCAAATACGGCCATAATTGTTTCACATCATTAAATATCATTAATTTCGACAGGCTGTTTGAAGTGGTTTTTGTTTTAGCACGGGGATAATTGAATTGAATATTCTGTGATGAATGTAATGTAACGCAGCGGAAAACAGACAATGTAACACAGCTTAAAAGGAATATTGTTAATTTCATGGCGACTCGGAGGTTATTACTAGGGATGGGCAAAAGCGTGTATTGCAGTAAACGTGTACACGCTTGTTATTCAGGCGTGTACACGTGTATACGTCTTACCTGTCCCAACGCATACAACATCTAGTCTCTGGCCCCACATTTCGTTCTGCGGAGGGCCTACATGTATGTATGCCGAGAGTGTTGGAGTGCCGCACTGATGCTTGCAGAACGGCAGCCTGCTAAGGTCAAACTGTGTCACAGGGAGTAAGATGTGACTGCAGGCGGTGACAGCAGTCACCGACTGCGATTCAGATTCCGGGAAGTACCGTACACACTGATTCATAACGATTCACGTTGACTCAAGTCATATTAAGTGACCGGGAGAGTGTGGGGTGATGTGGCGGCAATCCGTGATCAGAGGTGGAAGATGCTAACATGTATTATTTTGCAAGAAAAAGAAAACGTGTACACGCCTCTAGACGTGTACACGTTTACACGTCCCATACCTAGTTATTACGTCACCACCTCATTATATAAAGAGAGCTAACATAGCAAAAAAGGGATATGTTGGCCGTTGACACTGTTGAACAGGGAGGTGAAATATTTCCAACCTCCAACTGATTGTGAGTAATACAAAAACAGAGATAAAATCATATCCACCGAAACATTTCCTGCTTTTCGCTCATTCCAAATTCCACTTCCTTGTCCATAATCTTTCTCTCATTTATGGAATGTATGCAAACGCCCCCGACGCACACTCTTTAGGTGGGTCGCAGGGGAGTAGATGTAGGCAAAACGCCGCGATGGACAGGCGAGTCTTTTTCAGACAAGGGCTCGTTGAAATGGAGGGACGAGAGTCATAGGGAAGGGTCCATGGGGGAATGGGTGTGGACAGTGGTGGTGGCGGGGCCTGGAGGCGTGCGAGTAAGAGAGAAGGTTGCTGAGGAGGAAGGGTATTGAAGATTGAGTACTCATTGGGGGAGGGTATGTATCTGCCACATATGTATACATACATACTTATATTTCTTTTTTATTTATATTTTTATGGCCGGTGTTGTGGCGGCGGGATGAAGGTGAGTCAGTCGCACCAAGGAGGATATACGTTGAACGTCACGTGCATGTGGAGGACTCTGTTTTGAAGATAGGCTTAATGGTTTTCTGCCTCGGAGAGGAAGACAAAAGGCCGATGGTAAACAGTTTCGGGAGCCAAGGCAAAAGATGGAGAAATATGGTCCCATCGAATGGGGAAAGATGGATCGGCGACCGAGGTGAGGAAAGCAGGAGAAAGTGCGCGGCAGCGGTTGCTGCTCCATTGGTTCGATTGGAAAGCGATGGGCGAATATTCACGGGAGGGGTGCGGGAGGGGGGGAGAGGGCCGGGGCTGATAATGAGGATGAATGAGGAAAGGGTTGAGAAAAGAGAGGGTCACAGATGTGGGGAAGCAATCTGCGGAATCGAAATGAAGTGAATCAACGTTTTTTTCCACGGTTCAGTGCAGTATGAACTTCCACAACATTGCGTCAATTGGCGGACACGATTCATAAATGCTACTGAGGTACCTATCTATTGATAATTTCAGTTCTATTGCAAAGATTTTGCTTCAGTTAAAACTCTGTGATACCCAATGAAATAAATAATATATACGCAACTTAAGTAGTAGATAGTAGTTGTCTTCTGAAGCGGAGTAGCGGAAATGGCTACGAAAATCGATGCTCTAAGTACAATTTATTCATTCTGTGTCAGTGTATACTTGTTTATATTTATGATCTTATCTTTTTACTAGAAATTTTGCTTGAAAATAATGCTTTTAAGATTGTTACTAGTTTATTCCGGCTGATACTTGGGCAGACCCCAATGACAAAATGTGGACATGGCCTGATTTCCAGGGATATCTGAACAAAAGATTTTCTTTGATTTTTTGGCTGAATAGTCCATAGTCTAAAAAGGAACATTATTTCTTTCTACTATTGATAATAAAAAAAGATAAAAGGCCACGTAAATCCCGAACGTACTGATGTTCATTCATTTCTGTTATAATAAAATAATTTTAACTCATTTTATCTCACTCTAATATAAAATAATTTTTTTGCGAGCAATTTCAAAATAGTTAAAGTTTTTAAAAATAATTATATTTTCATCTCTTTAATTTCATCATTTCATCGGCTTAGCGGAAATGAGCGAGTGAATATAACCCTTAAATTGTCGATTTAATTAAATGGAAAACAACATAGACAGCTTATTCATGGTGATAATTTTACTTACTTCCAAGAGTCATTAAACAAAGAAGGGAAAATATGAAGGATTTAGTTTCTGTATATAGTTTATTTCCTTAGCATATTTGATGAAATGTTCTTTTCCCTGCTATTATTCGTATAGCATGCCCTGAAAACATCTTGAGAACTCTGATATCTAAATACGTTTTGGATTAAATTCTCCGAACGCATTAAAATGGAGCATCAGAAATTTTCTTTCCCCTAGAATAAGAGATGAGCAAAGGTTTGTGTAAAGTATAAAAGAATATACGAGATGTTCCTTTTGTGGATGGGTATCCTCTGAATCAATTTAAATGAGAGAACCCAAAAGAGTAATCAGTATGCCTAACCACCATTCTGTGAACGCTATATTATTCGTGTTGCTTAACTATGGGTAATATTTTGAGAATTATTTATTATCAATGTTTCTTAATTGGTTGATATGCTTTCACATAGTTTTAAGTTACTGAATGCATTAATTTTCCAGATGTAATGAAAAGAATGAAGGACCATCAATTAATAAAATGTAGAAATTAGCCTGAATTAATATACTCAACATTTTTATTAACAATAGGCGTAAATATCATATCATAAGGAGTATTTTATGTTTGAATCACGCTCTAAATATATTTAAATGTATTGAATTCCATGGTAAGATATAATGAGAAATCAAAACACCATTTGATTTTTATGGCATGTAATTTTTCGAAGACCAAGAATGATTCCTAAGTTAAGAAGTATCGCAAATATCTTGAAATGTAATCAGTACTAGGACTTTAAATTTAGCCATACCAATACTGGCATCTAGTGAAGCTCTTTTTTTATGAAAGTTAAAATCTATGGTGAAGGTAATTGCCCAGGAAGACGAACAACACACTGAACTTTCGAGCGACGGATATAAAGACTTGAGCCACTTTGAGCCGTGAGGTAGTTGAGGAGGGAATGAGTATAAAACGGGGAAAAGTTTTTCCCACCATCACTCTTGAAGCCGCGACGTGACGGAGTATCGGATAGTAGTCAGTCAGCCGTTCACTGCGGAGGCGGCGCATCGTCAGCTATAGGGTGAGACTGCGTCGCCTTCACCCGCCTCTTCTCCATTGCCTCCCCGACGCCCTCCGCCACCCCCCACCACCACCAGTGCAATCAGTTAGCCGTTAATAAAAGGAAAAACCTCGTGTGTCGCAGACTACGTCAACAAAACCCAAGCGAGCGTAAGGGGCGGTATGGATAAGGGGAGGGGGGTAGAGGGGAATATGAAGGGGTGGGGAGAGGGGCTGGTAAAAAGTGCGGAATGCAGGTTCGAGAGTTGGCTTTGAGAGTACAGAGGTGGCCGTGGGAGGAAATACCTTTACCTAAAAGGGTGGACGGGAGGTGAGGGGGAGATTAGGGAGATTAGGAGAGGAGAGAGGAAGGAGGCGACCCAGGATTGGGGTTTTTGAGGGGAGGATGGAATGGCGAAGGTGCCGTGTTCCCTCCTTTACCCCTCCCATTCTCTCCGTATCCTTTTTTCCTCCCCTCCTCTCTTCGTACCCTTACATTTTTTTTATTCTCCCTCCCTCATTCCCCCTCTGGCTCTCTACTACCGCCAATCTGCCACTATCCTTCCCTTTTATCCCTAACCCTTCCTCCCACTGAAAAAACCCCGTCCCTCCATTCACCTCGCCCCACCCCCTCGTTCCCAACTTTCTTTCTCACCCGCTTTCCGCAGCAGCCAACCAAACCATTGCCCATCTTTTCGCCTCCCATAAAACACTGGATTTCGCATGTGGACCACGTCGACCCATTTGCATGTGAATGTTCAACCCGATTCTTTCCCCCCCCCCTCTCTTCGCCCTGAATTTTTATCCATCCCTTCCCTTATACCCCCTTCCCCCTTCCGTACGTCCCTCCGCCCTTCAATCCTTACCCTCCCCTCCTTTTTGGTCCTTTAGCCCTTCGCTCGGCTTCCCCATTAAAAAAAATGTATCTTCATCGTTTGCAATTTTTTTTCTCAGAGGCATTTTTTCTCGGTCCTTTTTGCCTTCGGCATTCCTCTCTTCTTCCATCTCCTCTGGACCATCTCCCACTACCCCTCACCCACCCCCAGCAATTCGTCCCCCTCCCTCTTACCCTGCTACCCTCGATAATGTCCTACGTAACCGCCTTGTGCCCCTTCCCCTCCCATGCCATTCTGCTCTTCGCATACCTGTCCCATCCGCTTCGCGGGGGGAGGGGGGGTTGTGGGGGGGGTGAGTGACGTACTGGCGCTGATGGAGGGGTTGCTCAGGTTGGCCTAGGGAGGGGGGGATTCGTGGGTAAGTGGAGGATTCAGGAGGGGAGACCTTGATGATAGGGCCGAGGGTAGCGGGGAAGTGGAGGAATATTTTTTCCGTAGAATTGGAAGGGAGAAAATATGAAAATCGCTGCCCGCTATGTTTGGAGCGTTTTTCTGCGGGAATCCGGAGCCGCTGCCGTGTTCCGTGGAAGAGTTTTTGCCTCTCTCTGCGTGCGAGAGCGGGATAGGTGGCGATATGTGAGTGGGTGTTAAAAGGAATTTTTTTCCACTGCCTTTTACGCTTTTTATTCCATATGGAATTTCCGATACCTCTACCATGGGCGTCTTCCTGCCTCGAGCTGCCCCACCCTCCCTCCTCCTGGGAACCTCCCCATTTCTCTCTCTTCCTTTGTCTCACCCCAACCCCTGCTCCCCACAGACTATGCCACCCCCGCCTGCCATCTGCATTCATCCCCTCTCGTGCCCTGGGGGGAGGGGGAAGGGATGAACGTGGGCCCTTCAGGTGGGGTGGTGGTTGCCCAGCCGGGAGACTTCCAATCCATTCCTTGTTCCCACACTCTGATTTTTACCCGCACTTTTCTCTCCTTCCCCGAAATCTCCACATCTCTATTCTTTTTTTTAACTTTCCTCCTCTTTCACTCCCCCTCAATTTCCACTATCCTTTCCCTTCCTTCCCTTTCCCACTCATTCAACGTCTCTTCCTTTCTTCCCTTTTAACCCTCCTCCCTCTCGTTCCATCTCCTCTCCTTTCCCGCCTCCATTTCACTCTTCCCACAAAGCCTTTCATTCAACGGCAACTATTCCTATGCTCGTCTTCGTAACCGTGTTCACGTTCCAAATTGTGATCTCCGAGTACCGCTGAGAAATGGCTGAAACAGCATGGAATGAGGAATCACTGGAAGGGAAAGTCCCCAGATTGAAGGAAAGTTTCAATTCGATCGGAATAGCCTTTCTGGTATTTTGCATTAAATTTGGGAAACTGGAAAGAAAGCGTTCAACTTATTCATATTCTGTGCTCATTCGTTGATGAATCCACGTAGAATGTTTGTTCCAGCATATTAAATCGTCCAAATTTTCCCGCAGTGCGTACTTCTAATACATTCATTAAAATGGTACATGTGTGACGCTTTAGCTGAAAATAGTAAAATGGGAAATACTACTTTTTCGTGTCTTGACCAATGTTTGTTAAATCAATTCCTTTCAAGTAATATCTATTGCTTGTATTTTTCATAGTAAATTGTAATTATTTCTAATTTTTTATGTTTTTAAAACTATTAATCTTTAACTTTACTCTTGAAATAGGTAGAATATTGTATTTATTAAACCAATATTGGTAGCACTAGGAGCAATAATACACTCCGATAGAGTTTACTGTAGTAAGTTGGGACATTCTGGAGAATTAAATGTTTATTAACATTTTATTACAAACGAGCGGAAGGTACCCGTTGAAATTCAACGGGTGTGAAAAACGTTAAACTTATTTTGTTTGCAAACTGCAAAGCCTGAAGAAAAACTGTATGAGTGGTTATTCGAGGAGCTCGTAACCTATCTTGTATGTTGTGTTCATTGTAGTAGACACGCTGACCGCTTTCCAGGTGCACGGAGAAATGGGGACTATTGGTCCACTTTCATGCACGGGAAACCCAAAAATCGGCCAAACAAACTCATTACTACTTATATAGCAAAGGTTGATAGATGGTCACCTCATCCGGTTCTCTTGAGCCGTCTCCTTAGTGATTAACAGCTTGATCGCTTCCCTTTTGTACAAACATATATTTGCATTCCATTCCTTTAATTCAGTTGCACTATTCAACGTTGATATGTGCGTTTAGTATCTTAATCAGGATTGGACAGAAGGGTACAATCCAGAGGTTGACAACGTCAAGAGGAGTATTGGCAGCAGAAGCCATGTTTATTTGACCTATGAATCCTCCATCACCTGGACTGTGCCTTCGGCATAATCATTGGTTTCGTTTGTTAAATAACAAATATATGGTGATTCTTAGTGTAATTGTCGATTTTCATGCACGGATGTCGTTATTTGCACAGAATTTCCGTTCTTCTATCGGGTAAGAAGCATGTAGTGACGTCATTATAATTTCCGCCATCTTAAAACAGATTGAAGGTTCGAAACAGATGGGTCTGTCATTGAACCAGATTTAGAGCTGGTTACCCGTCCATATGTTGGGTAAGGATGAAATTTGTGCGGATCTTAGCGTAACCCAAGAAACACCACGGGGAGATTCTCATGAGATCGCTGGTGGGCATGTCTTTGATAATCCAAGTCTAACCTTTGTCGTTTTTCTTTCAAGGGCTCATTTTCTCGCAAATAAGACATTCATTATGCTTAGAAGATTTTTTCGAGAGGTTACTCTTTTTTCTATTAGGCATGTTGATGGATATATTTTTAAGTCCATGGAAAGGAAACACAGAGGAAAGTGAGAGTCTAGAATAGGCAACTCGATGATCGAGCGAATGTACCAAAGTTAACTGCACTTTAACACTTTTAAACATATAAATAACTCGCGACGTTAATGCTGTCGGAATTGGTCTAAAAACAGTTCGCAATCGTAATGATAGGCAGACGGTTTCACTACGTGTAATACATCTGAGTATAAACGATAATAAACAACGCCGTGTTTGTTGTAGCAACAGAAGCATTATTACAATTGATATTCGCTGTACGTAAATATTCTTGCACAATTAATTGTGTATTCTATGAATTCCTTTATGTGTAACGTTTACTACGTAAGTGTTCTCTCATATATATGCAGTGCCCCTATGAAAGCTACTTTGAGAATAAAATTGAAGAGTATGCTTGTTGTAAATATGGATTGAATTTATTGATTACCCCCTGAAGCAATCTATCATGGGGCTCTTAGGACTCTGGGCCCTTCTGATACAGATTTTATTTTTATGTGCTATCATGGACCTGCAAGAAGACGTGATATTTAAATGCTAGAAGCGTGAATATCTTTTGAAAAACAAATCTCTGGTTGTCAAGGAAATATGCTATTGTTAATTTCAGAGAAAAATGTTAGATATTTCAGCTAAAAACCTGAATTTTAGGCAAATTCGGAGCGTAGAAGAAAATCGATTGAAAGAATTAAAAACTTCATTTATTCAGCCATCCGATAAAAATAATCCCAGCCCTATACCTTGAGTGGAAGTACTTTTAAAAAGCAAAAGATGAAACCACTGCACCGAACGCAAAGCTTGCCATTGACCACCAGGGGGACCTTCAGGGGGCCTTTGGGGGCCCTGAGGGCTTTTCGATATAGCATATGTTACAACCAGATATGTTTTCTATCTGCATGCCAAATTTCAGCTCAATCGGTCCAGTAGTATTTGCGTGATGGAGCAACAGACAGACAGAAACCATTACATTTTTATACATATTAGTAAGGATCACACCCTTAACCCTGGAAAAAATAGGGTTTCGGTTAATTGAACCCTACAGTGTTTGTTGTCTACCAGTAACAAACATGTGTTCCAAATTTCATCAAAATCGGTCCAGTGGTTTAGGAGGAGATGTGGAACATACATACATACATACATACATACATACATTGACTTTTATATATATAAAGACGAGCGGAAGGTACGCGTTGAAATTCAACGGGTGTGAAAAACGTTAAACTTATTTTATAAGAAAACTGCAAACCCTGAAGAAAAACTGTACGCGTGGACATTCGAGGAGTTCGTAACCTATCTTGTATGTTGTGTTCGTTGTAGTAGACACGCTGACCGTTTTCCAGGTGCACGGAGAGATGTGTGACTATTGGTCCACTTTCATGCAAAGGAAACCCAAAAATCGGCCATTCAGACTCATTACTACTTAAATAGCAAAGGTTGATAGATGGTCACCTCGTCCCTACAGTTCTCTTGAGCAGTCTTCTGAGTGATTAACAGCTTAATCGATTCCCTTGTGTACATACATATATTTGCATTCAATGAATTATTTCAGTTGCACTATTCAACGTTGATATGTGCGTTTAGTTATTAATTTACTTGAGATTTATTGATTATATTATAATTCCCGCCATCTTAAAACAGATTGAAGGTTCGAAACAGATGGGTCTGTATTTGAACCAGGTTTATAGCTGGTTACCCGTCCGTACGTTGGGTGAGGATGAAATTTGTGCGGATATTAGCGTAACCCGAGAAACACCACGGGGAGATTCTCATGAGATCGCTGGTGGGCATGCCTTTGACCATCCAAGTCTAACCTTTGTCGTTTTTATTTCAAGGGCTCATTTTCTCGCAAATAAGACATTCATTTTGCATTAGAAGATTTTTTCGAAAGGTTACTCTTTTCTATTAGGCATGTTGATGGATATATTTTTAAGTCCAAGGAACGGAAACACAGCGGCAAGTGAGAGTCTAGAATAGGCAACTCGATGATTGAGGGAATGTACCTAAGTTAACTGCACTTTAACACTTTTAAACATATAAATAACTCGTGATGTTAATGATGTGGGAATTGGTCTAAAAACTGTTCGAAATCGTAATGGGAGGCAGACGGTTTCACTACGTTTAATACATCTGAGTATTAAACGATAATAAACAACGCCGTGTTTGTTGTAGCAACAGAGGCATTATTACCATTGATATTCGCTGCACGTAAATATTCTTGCACATTTAATTAAGTGTGTATCCTATTAATTCCTTTGTGTAACGTTTACTACATAAGTGCTCTCTCATATACATGCAGGTCTCCTATGAGAGCCACTTTGAGAACAGACGTTGAAGAGTATACTTGTTGTAAATACGTATTGAATCGTATCGATTACCTCCCGAATCAATCTATCATGGGGTCCTTGGGACTCTGGGCCCTCTTTATTCAGATTTGCTTTCTACATGCTATCATGGGCCTGTAGGAAAACGTGATATTTAATAGTTAAGAGGCGTGTATATCCTTTGAAAATCAAATCTATGGTTGTCAAGGAAATATGTTATTGTTGATTTCAGATAAAAATGTGATATTTTTCAACTGAAAACATGAATAGCAGAAAAATACGGAGCGTAGAAGAAAATCGATTGATAAAATTAGAAATTATATTTATTCAGCCATCCGATAAAAAAATTCCAGCCCTATATCTTGAGTGAAAGTACTTTTAAAAAGTAAAACATTAAACCACTGCACCGAACCCAATGCTTGCCATTGACCACCAGGGGGGACCTTCAGGGGGTCTTTGGGGGCCCTGAGGGCTTTTTGATATAGCATATGTTACAACCAGATATGTCTTCAATCTGCATGCCAAATTTTAGCTCAATCGGTCCAGTAGTTTTTGCGTGATGGAGCAACAGACAGACAGGGACCATTACATTTTTATACATATTAGTAAGGATCACACCCTTAACCCTGAAAAAATAGGGTTTCGGTTAATTGAACCCTACAGTGTTTGTTGTCTACCAGTAACAAACATGTGTTCCAAATTTCATCAAAATTGGCCCTGTGGTTTAGGAGGAGATGTGGAACATACATACATACATACATACATACATACATACATACATACATACATACATTGACTTTTATATATATAAAGACGAGCGGAAGATACCCGTTGAAATTCAACGGGTGTGAAAAACATTAAACTTATTTTTTATAATAAAACCACAAAGCCCGAAGAAAAACAGTATGCGTGGTCATTTGAGGAGTTCGTAACCTATCTTGTATGTTGTGTTCGTTGTAGTAGACACACTGACAGTTTCCCAGGTTCACGGAGAGATGAGTGACTATTGGTTCACTTTCATGCACGGGAAACCCAAAAATCGGCCTCGCAGACTCATTACTACTTAAATAGCAACGGTTGATAGATGGTCACCTCGTCCCTCCGGTCCTCTTGAGCTGTCTTCTGAGTGATTAACAGCTTGATCGCTTCCCTTGTATACATACATATATTTGCATTCCATGACTTAATTCAACTATTCAACGTTGATATGTGCGTTGATTATCTTAATCAGGATTGGACAGTAGAGTACAATCCAGCGGTTGACACGTCAAGAGGAGTAATGGCAGCAGAAGCCATGTTTATTTGACCTATGAATCCTCCATCAATGGGACTGCGCCTTCGGCATAGCCATAATCATTGGTTTCGGTTGCTAAATAAAACATGTATGGTGATTCCTTAGTGCACTTGTCGATTTTCATGCACAGATGTCGTTAATTGCGCAGAATTTTCGTTCTTATTTCGGATAAGAAGTATGTAGTGACGTAATTATAATTTCCGCCATCTTAAAGCAGATTGAAGGTTTGAAAAAGATGGGTCTGTATTTGAACCAGATTTAGAGCTGGTTACCCGTCTGTATGTTGGGTAAGGATGAAATTTGTGCGGATCTTAGCGTAACCCGAGAAACACCACGGGGAGAATCTCATGAGATCGCTGGTGGGCATGTTTTTGACCATCCAAATCTAACCTTTGTCGTTTTTCTTTCAAGGGTTCATTTTCTCGCAAATAAGACATTCATTTTGTCTTAAAAGATTTTTTCGAAAGGTTACTCTTTTTTCTATTAGGCATGTTGATGGATATATTTTTAAGTCCAAGGAACGGAAACATAGCGGAAAGTGAGAGTCTAGAATAATCATCTCGATGATTGAGTGAATGTACCTAAGTTAACTGCACATTAACACTTTTAAACGTATAAATAATTCGTGACGTTACTGATATGGGAATTGGTCTAAAAACAGTTCGCGATCGTAATGAGAGGCAGACGGTTTCCCTATGTGTAATACACCTGAGTACTAAACGATAATAAACAACGCCGTGTTTGTTGTAGCAACAGAGGCATTATTACTATTGATATTTGCTGCACGTATATATTCTTTTAAGTGTGTAGTCTATTAATTCCTTTATGTGTAACGTTTACTACGTAAGTGTTCTCCCATATATATGCCCCTTTGAGAGCTACTTTGAGAGTAGACGTTGAAGAGTATACTTGTTAAATATGCATTGAATTTAACGATTACCCCCCGAAGCAATCTATCATGGGGGCCTTGGGACTCCAGGATCTTCTTATACGGATTTTGTTTCTACGTACTATCATGGGCCTGCAGGAAAGCGTGATATTAAAATGCTACAGGCGTGAATATTCTATGAAAATGAAATCTCTGGTTGTCAAGGAAATATGTATTGTTGATTTCAGGGAAAATGTGAGATTTTTCAACTGAAAACATGAATTTCAGACAAATACGGAGCGTAGAAGAAAACCGATTGATAAAATTAAAAATTATATTGATTTAGCCATCCGATAAAAAAAATTCCAGCCCTATATCTTGAGTGAATGTACTTTTAAAAAGCAAAAAATGAAACCACTGCACCGAACACAATGCATAGCATGGACCACCAGGGGGGACCTTCGGGGGCCTTTGGGGGCCCTTAGATCTTTTTAATATAGCATATGATACAACCAGATATTTATTCTATCTACATGCCAAATTTCAGCTCAATCGGTCCAGTAGTTTTTGCGTGATGGAGCAACAGACAGAAAGAGACCATTACATTTTTATACATATTAGTAAGGATCAAACCCTTAACCCTGAAAAAATAGGGTTTCGGTTAATTGAACCCTACAGTGTTTGTTGTCTACCAGTAACAAACATGTGTTCCAAATTTCATCAAAATCGGTCCTGAAGTTTAGGAGGAGATGTGGAACATACATACATACATACATACATTGACTTTTATATATATTAAGAAGATGAAATAATTTAAAACTTATTATTATTTACCTGCTGTGAAATTCATTCCTTTTAATCTTTCCTATGTCAAGCCGTGAGCCTGGAGATGTGCCGTTTAGAGGTCAGGATGATGGTTATTTTGAAATTATTATCTTTAATTAATTTCTCCAACAATTCTTTCTCTAACAACCAACCCTCGTGCCTTTATCACAAGATGACCGCAGTTTTCCATTATCACCTCTCTTTAATTGCTTCTAGTAATTTAAGCTGATTTTCTGTTGTATATTAAATGAGCGTTATTAATTTACAAAACTATCATTACTTAATTTTAGTATATAATATGCCATTTTTGCTTATGGATGACATTTCCATCCTCTGATGAGAAGTCGCAGCTGAGACCGTGATGCATATTCCAATGAATCAGTGTATCGAAAATTATGTTTACAGCTTGACGTACTAGCATTGAGGGTTGCGGTACATCACGGCGCTAACATATTGGTAAGACGATGTGAATAATCGCGTGTTTTTTTAGACTAAAAAAAGCGTTTCAAGACTGACTTTGACTTTATGTTTTAAGCATAACTCTTTGAGCTACCGGATAACCCTCACGCAGTCAACTCATATAACGCTAGACCGTGTTTTTGGGCGAAATTATTGAGCTTTGTGAGTGGTTTGTCGAAGCCTTTAAATCCTCGCTGTTCTTGCGGAGCATATCTCTTGCGCTGATTTTATTATAGAGTGAAAGATCATTTTGTATTTTTATTGCGTATTGTTACTTTTTTAAACCTTATTCTTATAATATATACCATTAAATGATCGTACCTATCAACCGAAAATGCTTAAATTTTACGAAGAAATGAAACGAAACCACGAAAACGACATTTTGCCACTAGGTTATTGTTAGCTTGAATCAATAAAAAAATCTTCAGCATATTTAAGGCATATATCATGTACATTTTATTCCACCTCATTCCACATTATGTTGGTACAAAGTAAACTCTTTTGGAATATTTTGGAATAATATTTATTATTTTATCCTGAAATTGCACAAATGTAAGCGGTAAACTATTATTTACATATGGAATACTAAGCAAATAACATTCATACAACGATTCTAATTTTTCTGAAGGTATTTTTTCGAGTTCCATTTTGAATTTTTTTAATGAAATATATATCATACGTCGTTGATAATCAGTGAAATAGTTTTTATATCAGCTATACTTTTGTATGGTGTCTCTCAAGTGATCGGATTATTGAAAAGACCTTTTGTCTGATAATATTCCCAAATAATGTGTGAATAAAAGGAAAGCGCCGTAGATTACTTACAGTTTATCTACTGTGGTGCTCTTCTTTTAAAGTATATACAAAGGGCATAAAATCTCTACCAATTAAAATGGTGTACGAAAACCATGTTTCATTTCACGTTGTGTTTGGGCTTTAACATGTATTTTGATTCATTAAATTCCTACTATGTTGAACTGATGATAATGCACACATATAGTGTATATCTGGTGGAAAATGGCATGTTTCTTTAAAAATGCACGTTGTACCCGAGCATTATTTGCGATTAACTTGTTCTGAGAGTAGAGTAGAGTTCTTGCGCTGCAGTAGATAAATGAGAATAAGATGGAAGATTCATGAAATACATAGTTTATATACGAAAGAGTACATGATGGTGGTGGTGGAAATATTTTGCGTATATTTTTACGAGGGCTCTTTTAATTTTTGCTCCTCTCTTGGTTAGCCATTCTATTTGAGGACCAGATTGGATAAAGGGAGGTCACCTCTCTCCCTGATTACGCTAGAAAACATATATTTTAGTTTTCATTAAGGGAACTCGATTCCTCAAGCACAAAACAGTCGTATGCCCTGTTCATCACTCATCCGTGTAAACGCAGGGTTTGATTTGTCGTGCGGAAGCGATACACTCACCACATGAGCGCTTTCGTATGAGTTCTGTGATGACCGCACGCATGAGCAAAGCGCTAATGTGTGGAACGTGATGTAGTCGCGTGCTCTCTAATTTGCTACGCATGAAATGTCAGGGAAGACGTAAAATTAGTCGCTATCAAAACGTCTATTGCTAGGTGTGTCGTCAGGTAGCTAACGACCTGTATCATGATTCATCCCTATTGGTCTCGATCGTCAATGATTACAACACTGTTGTATATTTGCGTCATTAATTACTTCTCCTGTATACTTAATTGTGATTAACTGTGCTGCAGATAAGAGCGCTTCGATCTTCGATACCTTCAGCTTGGCTATCAATAATGATGCAAGGGGAAGTATATATTTTCTATATCGATGAGAATCGTCATCAGGTGATTACTAAAGATTTTTTGAACGATTAATGGTAAAAAAAACAATATTTGTAATGTAGGAGAGGCAATTACACCATTTTCAATGGCTTTACCAAATATCTCAATGAAATTTACAAATGGAAAAATTTATGTTTTTATATTTTGACTCAAAGATTCTATGGGTGAAAAATCTAGTATTTCTAGTGTATATTTCTATCGTATTAGGTATCGTATAAAGAGATTTCTCGTTAATTGCGCGATATCGAAATTAGTACCGTTGCTCATATTAAAACTATAATTACAATTTTATTATTTTGTTTGTTCATACATGAAAGCTAGAGCTGGCTTAACACACTCTCATTGATGTTTATAAATGTTTGGGCATTCCCAGTTTTGCTAGGAGCTTGAAATTTCTAAAATAAAAATTGTTTTGTTCCATAAATACCTTGGAAAATGGAAATAGCATGGTAATTAATGGAAAAGTCAAGACAGGATATTTTATTTTAGGACATAAAATAATAAATGATGCACCTACAGTGGTGGGGCTTTGGCTTAAATATGGCTGGATGGCCAAAGTTTTATTTTCCTGCTACCAATTATCCTAAAAGGGTCAATAAATTCCGAAATTTTAGTATTAACATTCGATGTTAGTGTTTTTTCCTCCTTTGAACTATAAAAAATATGTAAACGTTAATTATTGGCCTCGAATATGAGAATATGATTACAAACATATGAAGGGTGTTAAAGATGAGTCAGTTGATGATTTTAATGAAATATTACAATGATTATTTTAATGGCTCAATCAAGGTTATTGTTTCCTACTTAATTTTTTATTTAATTATTACTCTTGTAAGCTGGCTTATGTTTTCTATAATGTCATTCAATTGACTAATTATAAAAATATACTCGGGGGACTTTTGTTTTGGCGATAGTCGGTGTTAGACGACGACCGCCACACCCTTCCGTGGCGCTTTTAATTTAGTGGAATAGCTGGTTATTGATGGCTGTTGGTACTGAACTCCTAAATGTGTATCGAGGGGAAAAAAATAATTTATCATAGGATCATACGTGCTTTTCCAAATACCATGGATATTTTAAACATGTTCAATTTCACTCAAATGGACTTGCATTAGAGTAGTATATATTTCAGTACAATTCAGCTAACATCTCAAAATCCATAAAAAATACTTATTCACCCATCAAAGGCTCCATCACTACTTATTTTATTTGCTTCCTAAATGCACCATTAAAATACATTTTACTTTTTTTATATTTATCTTGTTTAAAAGTCATTCCTTCGCTGATGAATACAAATATTTGGGAACTTTCAGTTGCGCAACGGTTTATTCTGATATGTAGGAGTTTGAAATGTGGAATAGTATTTTCCTAGAGACTCCTAGAAAAATCAGGTATTCCAGCAAAGTTTACCGAATTCAAATACAGAATAGATTTTCGGTCAAATACTGGAATAACATAGGAAGGGGTAATAAAAGGACAATTCCACTCAAAGCATGTTTTTATAGACTGTACAGTATGAATAAAATGCAGTTACCATGAAAATATTAAAATACAGCTCAAGTAATGATCAAATTGGAATTTTACTGCAGCTACCTTTCATGTTTTGGTCTATTTCATACGGCATTTCCGTTTTAGCACATGAATATTTGAACTAGGAGCATTTGGAGAAGATGTAGTCAATGGAAACGATGAAGAACTAATAAGAATAGCCAATTTAATTTGATGATAGTGAATACCTTCTTCCAGCATATGAACATTCACAAATATACATGGGTCCAGGACACTAAACAACTTCGATCAATCATTGGCTACATAATCATCAAACAAGCTAGCTATATCAAGGTTCAGGATATCAGGGAAAACAGGGAAGTACAGAGCGGCTCAGATCACTCAATTTTGAAAGTGAAATACTTTTGGCCCTGGAGAGCACAAATTGGTGGAAAAATAAATAATGATAATAGGACCATAAGACATAATTATGATAGGATTAATGTAGGCTTGCTCCAAGACATAAGCATAAGATCCCTAAATACACAGAGGGTAAATAACGCAGTGGATGAAGAGTTTGAAGGAACAGCAACAGAAAAATATGAGTATATTGAAAATCTAATAAAAAAGTAGGATTAGAAGTCCTGGGAGTGATAGAAAAGAAGAGACCTAACAACTTGGAACTGGTGGAAGAAATTATGCAAAAAATTGAGGAAAAGAAACGTGAAACCAGCGATGGAAAAACTCAAAATCAGAGGAACATCGGAAGAAATATATAGGAAGAAAGGCACAGGTGAAACGAGTAATAAGGACTGCTAAAAATAAAGAATGGAAAAGGACCTGTGTTAGGGTGAACAGTAAATTAGGATACTAGCGGTCAGCAGAAGCATAGATGGTACTGAAAGGGATGAGAAAAGAGACGTAACACAAACATAATCTGCAGATCCTTCCCATAGAGAACTGGAAACAGCACTTCAAGAAATTACTTACTGAGGACCGGGAAGAATTTAAAGGGAGCTCTATACGTTTGAATTTAATGATACATGATTAAACGTAAGTGAATAAGAAGTGAATAGGGAAATTAAAGAAGGTAAGAATGGTAAAGCTACCGGGCCAGGAGGGTTAAATATGGAATAAATAAAATATGGAGGATCCAAAATTAATAAAGTAAGAACGAGTTTCATAAACAGTAATTTTGGAGGAGAAAAGATTCCAGACGAAATGAAGCTAGGATAAAAAGCACCAATACATAAGAAAGGTGATAGGAAAGATAGCAACAAATATAGAGTGATCTGTGTATCAAATGCACTGATGAAGATACTAGGAAGATTGATTAATAGACGATTAGATCAGGAATATGTAACATCTGAGATACAAGGTGGATTCACTGCGGGAAGGTCGTGCAATGACCATAATTTCACAGTTCAACAGTTACTTGAAAAATGCCTTACTAAAAATAAGGAAGTAGAACTTCTTTTTCTTGACCTTGAGAAAGCATATGACAATGTCCCTCGGGAGAAGTTATGGGAAGCTCTTGAAATAGCTTGAATAAGTGAACCAATAAGAATAATGCTAACACAAGTGGATGAAAATAACAAATTTGCTGTCAAAATTGGTCCAAATATTTCACAGCCCTTCATGATATCCAAAGGAGTTATTCAAAGATGTTGCATCTCACTTATATTATCTACGATATATATATATATATATATATATATATATATATATATATATATATATATATATATATATAGACGTCAGGTTAAGAGAATCGACTAAACAATGAGGACTAATGAGAATACCTCTGAATGAAAATATAATACTTTCAAATCTTCTTTTCACTGACGACCAGGTCATAATTGCACAAGACTCTGAAGACATTAACTACATGTACAAGAAACTATCAGAGGAATATAAGAGATGGGGTCTAAAAATTAACTGGAAGAAAATCCAGCATCTACCCTGCAGCAATGAAGATGTAGTTATAGACTGGAGTAAGATAAAAAACGTCCCCATTTCAAGTATTCAGGACCAGTAGTACAAAGTGATGGATCCTCGAAATTAGAAATTGAGAATCCTATATGCCAGAGTAGAAGGGCAATTGGAATATTGAACCCCTAACTATGTAGCAGCAATATAATGAAAAGTACAAAAAAAAATATATCGGCCAGGAAATCAAGAGTAAAAAGAGTAAAAAATGAGGAGATAAGAGATATCATGGAGGGGACGAAGGATGCAGTGGAGGTTTTGGAAGAATGCAGACTGCAATGGTTCGGACACGTCCAAAGAATGGGGGATGAGAGAATACCAAAAGTCGCCCTAAAATGGATGCCGGAAGGCTGAAGGAAAAGAGGAAGACCCAAGAAATCATAGTGGGATGGAGTGAGGAAGGAAATGGATAGGAGGAGTTTGAATATGGGAGAGACATTTGATAGGGACGAGTGGAGAGAGGGGATTGAGTGATGAACTAGATATTAAGGAATTTTGCTCATGAAAAAAGTGGGGTTTGGTGAGGGAAACTGCTACAGAGTGGAAAAATCCCCCAAAAAATATTTGAACTGCAGCAGCGGCTATTATTTGCATAAAATATGCAAATAGATTTGTTTGTAAAACTAAGTAGGAATATGTTTTAATAACTTTTTTTATCAACATTTGGGAATTAGTTGAAAAAATGACTTAGACAATCATTAATTAAATGATTATGAAAGTTAATTGGAGAGGATCTTTTATCCCAAATAGATTAAAGTTAATGAGTATTTAACGGCTGAAAGAGCGAGATAAAATGCTTCAAAACAAAAGTCGTTTCTTTTAAAATCCTTTTGTTTCATTATTTACTCAATAATACATTTTCATCACAGTTTTAGGTGTATTTTTCCATTTTTGGGCATTATTAGAATTTCCCATTTATTAACCAAATTTCTATTTTAATTTTACTTTTTTAATGATCACCCAAGTACTTTGTAGAAAATTAGCTAATTAACGCTGATCAGTGTTTGCTCTGTTGCTATCCAAACATTGGCTATCCTGAAATGTCAGTGCTCGAATATATCGGTGTCTTTCAGCACCAATGACTAACGTATAATTTATTATATGCTCGTCACTCTCAGCGTGAACGAAAGGGAAATCTAATGGAACGTCTACATTTTAAAGTTTTAGGCTTATTACTGAAGCAGTATTTAAATGAGGTTAAAATGTATGGCAGCTCACAATCACAAAGTTAGCATTTAATTCACAAATCACATCAGAGGATCTGAAGGCCATCGACGACTGCCCGAGCCGTAGCCAAATGGAGAGAACGTTATCGCTATTTTATTGTTTGAACTGATTTCACTCCAGTGCAGTGGTGAGATTCACCATTGTATCATGTCCCTATGCACTTATTCCCTGATTGTATCCATTAAAAAGGAAATGGTGTGTTTTTCTATTTCCCACACCCTACTCCTAATTAAGCAAAGCCAATTTTAATTTAATAAATAACTATTGTACATAAATTATAACCTTACAGAGAAAAATTAGATATTAAAACATTTACTACATTATAACTATGTATAACTTGGAAACATATATAACTTGATTTTGTATAAAAAAATGAGAGCATATCATACTCATAACTTAATTTATTTAAAGCCCTATCGTTGTAACGAATTATGTTCAGTTCAGTATGATTTAGTACAAAGTAAAAAATGTGTCTTAAAGCATTTAAAATAAGTGTTGTTATACATAAAATATATAACAAAACTGTTATTTATACATAAATGTTTATAAAATATGTATAAATATTATATATTATATAAAATATGCATAAATATTATATATATTATAATAAATATAACAAATATTTTATATATAATATATATAAAATAAAAAAGTCAGTAAAAATGGTAATTGTTGCGTATAACTAAGTTAACACGTATTCCCCTTCCTGTTCCTCGGTCTCCATTTGTAATAACACGATTTTGTAATACATTACTTTCAGACTCTCCTGCAAAAATATGCTAACTGGATAATCATGTTAATATACATCAATTTTTATGTGTTAACCTTAGGGGAAAAATATTATTGCTATTATCATATTTAATAAAATACATTTGATTTTCAGTTAATCAGCTGCACATCTGGGATGCAAGGTAGTAGGAATAACCACAGTTACTACGATGGATGAGAATAGTAAGTGTGTCCTTTTGAAAATAAAGATAAATGCCCAATATTATTAGCATGTTAATTTAAGTTAGTTCAAATTATTTGTTTTTGCAATAGTATTAACGTAATATCCTTGTGTAAGACAAGTGCAAATCAGATTTTCCGCTTGATTTTTCATCTACTCGTTCAATGCAAATATTCGTTATAAACCAAGAAGTTTTTTTCAAAAATGTCATATTTTAATCGTATTTCACCTAAATTTAATAATATAAATGTTTTATAAGCCTTTAACCATTTGAGTATTGGAGAAAAATACTTGTTAAAATTTTATGTTTCGAACATTCCACATTGAATGAGAGATTCCTTTTTCCCTGCGGAGTTTTAAAGGAATTTTCCACCAAAAACCCAATCTGTTCATGCGTCGAAAGTCTCCGTTTGGAATTCGTGTTTAGCGATAGTGAAATCGTGCGCTGGTTGGAGTGAAATACCTTCGTTTCACAACAGTGGAAAATATAAACGAGTTTGGGAAAGAGTGAATCCTGTGGGAATGCAAATATTGTCAGGATTGTAAAGAGAACAGGAAGTAATACTTGATGCACGCTGTTGCAATCCAATTTTAAACATATTGCAGTCAGTAAAATATGAAGCTAAACTGGGCTTGATGTTTGAAAATTCCCAATTGTTACAATTTCAATCAAATTACTATGTGATCATATTCATGAAACTGGCCATTAGAGGAAAAATAAAATTAATGCTTCATGATATCCTCGGTGAGGCCAATAACAACTTTAGAAAAGTTAAAAACACTATGGAGATAGCAATTTTAGCAGTAGTTGCAATGATTTTAAAAGTGCAATTCGTTCGTAGGGTTACAATTTGGTTTTAAACATAATAAGAAAACGTATCCTTTGATGGTATTGGTCGAATGGAAACAGAAATGTATTGCTATGGTTTTTTCTTTCATTCAAATACAACAAAATATTTTATTCAACTATTTGACGCATTTAAGATAGATATTGAATAGAATATTTGAGATTTCACCTATAATGATCACCGTAAAAGGGACATCCCCAGAGTCTCCGATGATAATGAACTGATAATTTACTAAATTGATTGAAAAGCTACCACCACATGCCACTATATTTCACCAGATCAATTATAATACCATTCTTGTCAGTTTATATAAAAAATATATAGTTTGATGATGCTATTGTGAAGAAGATATTTAGTGAAATGAGCATCATTAAATTAACTAGTCCAAACGAGTTTCGGAAGCCCTTACCAATTTCTCCAAGACTTCCCGTACGGAAGTCCATGAATAAAAAAACCTCCCAATACGGGCAGACAGGAAAATTTTGGAGGCAGGGCAGAGAGGGGTAATGTTCACGCTTTCCATTCGAAATTCAGCCTCCCTCCTTCCCACTCCTCTAACCTTATTCGGTTTCACTTTCTCCCCAACATCCCTACACTCATACTCCCTTCCCCCCGAGGGGAAAGGAAGGTGGGGGGGGAGGACGAGAGCATCCGCTCCCTCCCCACATTCCCGTCACACCCGTTTTGATGGCGCATCACCCACCCTTGACGCAAAGGGTGTCTGTCGGGGGCGGGGTGTCGGCCGTCCTGCCTCTCCCCGTGGACGCACGCTCGGCTCCCGCGAACAAAAACCACCGGCCGGCCGGTGAATTTGCAAACGAGAGGCGGTGTCAGTGGCCGTGCCATGTGCGGCGCCTTCCTATAAACCGATCAGCGGCACCTCCCACTGCACTCCGATCTTCCCTCCCGCAAAACCGAGGATCTCTCGCCGTGCTTTTTTTCCTTCTGAATATGATTGGTGGCGTGAATGAGGGCAGCGGAGCGGCACAGTGGGTGATGCCATTCTTCTCCCTTACCCCCTTGCCTTCATTCCACTTCGTCCAGTTGAGGATACACACGGCTGTTCATTCAGATGGAGGTGAGACGATGCAGATGTGATCTAGGTGGAGGCCATTCTATCTCTACATGACTCAAAAATGGGTACGGCTGACTAAATTCGGGTTGGGTTTCCGCTAATTCATTTCGTTTGAATTCCATTGAATTTTTCACATCATCTCCATGAAAGAAGTGTTCACACAAACATATGTGTGTCCAATCTGATATTCTAGAGTTAATGACATCGGTGTGATTTAGACGCAAGGTTGTGTCTGATAGTTCCCTTATCGCATTGTATTCCTATCACTGATTATATGGCAGTGATTATATGGCAGGTCACCTTGAATTCACTGCCACATTCAAGTTATTGAAATACAATTATTTTTATCTAAATTTTCTTTTTGCTTACTAGACTTTCGTGTGTCATTATCTCCTTTCATCTCTACCATAAATAGTTCTAGATACACTCTGTAAATACACTTCTTTATGACTTACAGTGTGTTGCAAACATTTTCTTTCCGGCTCATTTCTTTCAGTTATTCCGTTAACTTCAGCGTAATTTTGCTACAATGTCTTTATTAAAATAATTTGGCTTGCCTGTTTACATTTCAGTAGTGAAATTATGGGAGCATTAATAGTTGTAAAATACGATACCGAAGAAAATTAACGCGAACTACACCGTAATTTCCTAAATTCTTAGAGCTTTTTCATCAATCGAAAACAATATTAAATTAAAAATATGTCATTTGTTATCAATATTCTCTTAAATATTTTCCTGACATTACACTTTTGCACCTACTTATTTACTTATATAATTGTCTGTATCTCAGATGAAGTTGCGAGAGATATTAAAAGCACTCAAAATAAAAATGAATTATTCGCAGCTCATTTTGTGGACGGTAATAGGGAAAGAACGAGCAAAAAAATAAGCTGCAAGTAAGCGATTCTGAGATGAAGGGCGAGTCTTTGAGGCTTAGAAAAGGATTGCTTGCATCGTCTCCTTATCTCCAGTCATTTGACGCACGCATTACACTGGAATTCTCCTCTCAGAAGACTCTTAATTTCCCTCGTGCCTCATATCCCGTATATTCACCATCCATATTTCCACAACATCTTTCTTTATTACATGCTGCCTAGTATCGTCATCTATCTGAGCAACCGCCGATCCCATTTTATTACCTTACTCTCTCAGTCCTTGTGATTCCTCTCCCTTTTCCACACGAGGATATTCTCTGTGAGAAGGCGAGCGGAATCCTTTGGGAGAGAAACGAGAGAAGGGGGAGGAAGGGAAAAGATGTTGGGTGATGGGGTGAGGGAGAAGGGGTGCAGAGGGAGATGAAAATTCCCCCTTCTCTACCGCGACTCCTCATCCGATTGTCGGGAGAATTGAGAGATTGACGGTTGACACCACGAGGTGTGACGAGGAATTCCGAAAAAAAGTCTCAATTTTTACTTTTTCATCACCCCTTTCTCCAGCCCATGATCCTTTTATTCCCTTGGTCTTGTTTCCCAGAGGGACCAGTATGTCTTTCCGTCACGCGTGACGAAAGTCTCCGGCTCAGTTTCATCTGATCGTGTGTTTCGCCACATCCGGAATACATTCATGAAAATAGACTCGGGGAGGGGTTCTCTAGTTTGAAATTAAGTAAGCGTTTGAACTTCACCTATTCATTTAAGATGCTTTCCTATAAGAATACCATAGTTATAATTACTCTTGATATTGTTGCTTGATTTATCACTTTGATGGTATATTTAGTTTTTTATTTATGATAGATCTGTGCAGCTTTAATTGAAGAATCACTAGCAGTTTTTATAAATTTTTATTTCATTACATTATTTATATTTGTGAAAAACTCAATCCGGTATCCAAGGTAGAGAATGAAGATAAAAAATTACGGAAGTAGTACAATTTGAATGAGTTGAGAGCAAGAATCTTGCTCGTAGGATTTCGGGTACTATAAAGTAGGGGTGACGGAAACTTAAGATGTCCATAAAATTTCGGTGATCGGAACTTTTTGAAGGTGATTATTAATATTAATGGGGTTTCTGTAATACATTGTTTTTTTAAGTATTTAACAACTCTTATATGCTTCTTATAAAAGAATAATATTTAGAAACTTTGCCATATTTAGAGCCAACTAAAGGACTTTTTAAGTGTAGAAGTTGATTTTCAATATAAATAACAAATTATGTACATCTATACAGCACCCTGCAAGCCACCTCAGGGGTGTGTGGCAGGGGGTGAGTATTCACCAACACGCATTACACTATACCTTAAAGTAAGTGTAACTACGACTAATTATGCATTAGCATAAGCCGCTAATGCTTGTCACGAGGCGAAGCCTCACAAGCATGCACTGCACTACAGCTATACTGACAATGGAGAGGGACCGTTAGTATAGTATATGTATTTTGCTACAAAACAAATGGACAGAGACTCAAGAATTATGTTGAAAACATGCACGTCGTGATGTTAGTACTGGGTAACAGATAAGTATTCAAGTATTAGGCAGTACTACTACTACTACTAAGAGCTACACTACCTACCGACAAACCTAGATAAAAGTATCATCGGCAGCTGCAAATATATCTCCTGAGGAAAAATTTGTAGCCCATATCAACTGGATTGGATTATCAACTTGAAAGACTGGATTGTGAACTTTTCATCTTTGAAAAAAGCCCTAGAGTAGTTAAGAGACAAAAGTAAATAAATTTTTTAAAACTCCGAGGGAATGATTACTATTAATTTTGTGAGTTGAAGGGAATTGAGGTGTTATTATTAGACTGGGATGAAATGCAACTTTACCCATGGAAGAGGGAATGAATAGCGTCGCATAGTCGGCAAATCGGTTAATCTTCCATCGAATGAGAGTGCAGACTATAGGATATTTTCGAACAAGCGAATAATTTCCCTTGAATGCTGGAGAGCGAGATGCTTGCGTGAGAAGAACCAGTGCTTTATGCGCAATCGCCTCCCGCAACTACGCACCTCTTCCGCTCTGAAGGAAGTAATTGTATGGACGTGATCCTGGCGCCATTCAGAGATTCTACTTGTTGAGTTATATACCATTGGCGGAGGTATCTTAATGAGAGCAGACGGGTGCCGCGGCTGGCATTAATAAAGCGAACGGGACCGATAAAGGAGGACGTTCGTGACGCAGTGGCCTCACAACTCACCGTCGCAATTTGCAGGCAAAGCGGCAGTAAATTCCACCGATTGTCTTCCCTTTCCCGCGTCGGTGAGAGGGGAAAGCGAAACAAGTTGTTAAAAGGGAAAGTTATGTCGAGAGATAGAGCGTGAGAGGGAATGTGGAAAGGGCGCATTATTTCGGGACGGGATCCCAAAACCTCGTCTCTACTCTCGCTCTCAGCTCCGTTTCCCTTCCCCACTATCGGCAACGGCGATGAGCCAATTATAAGCGGGCAGCGGTGGAATTTGCGACCGGTAATACCCGAACTCAAACATCCCCTTTGGTCAGCCGGTCCCTCCCAATTTTCTTCGCCCTCGGCGGATCGTCCGGCGAGTGCTGACCCGATCACTCAATGTTGCCCAGCACCCTCGCCAGCCCTCCCTCCCTCTCTCGTCACGCATTCCTCACCATTACCGGTTGATACACCCTTCGATTTACACAGCCACCCCTATTGCCAGAATATCTCTATCTTCCCCGGACACTTCTCCCCAAATCACGGCATCATGCGTGCAGAAACAGACTCCCTTTTTCTCTCTGCAAGCCATCGTATTGCATGCTTTCCACCCGCCCACTCAGAACGCAATCGAAAGCGGCGAGAAGAATAAAATCCTGCACCACCGAGAACTCGCACCCCTTGTGTTAATGTCATTTTTTTTCTCCTTCACTCTCTCTCTCTCCCAAACGGACCAAGGGTCTATCCCCCGGCCTTCCGACTCCCTTGACGCTCTCTCCCATCTCATTCTCCTTTCCACGACCGGTGAATGTGCTGATGGTGCTTGAATGCATCGTTTCTCTCTGCCTCACCTTTGCCCGTCTAATGCCACCATCACCTCTGGTATCTCTATCGCCGAGCCTCCGTATTATTTCGTAATCCTTTCCCACGTTGTCGGGAGTCACCTTGAACTGTGCGTGTCACATGCGACGAGGCTCACGCATCCGAACGTGAAACGGCAGGGACCGCAACCCTGAAGGAGAATGCCTTATGTATATCGATTGTTTCTTTTTGATTGCTAGCCTTAACTTCGCTATTGACTCAGTGTCTTCTCAAATCAGCATGGGCGAGATCAGGATTTGAAGGAAAGCGTTTAAATTTTCCTTTAGATAGTTTGTAAACAAATTCACTTAGTAATGTCCCACAGTATTTTTTTTCTGACCTAGGTTTCGACTTAAGTAAATTCATTCTCGAGGTCTTCTTAACTTGAGTTAACCTAGGTCGGAATAATATAAAAATATTATGGAACATTACTAAGTGAATTTATTAACAAACCATCGCAATTTTGGTTCCACCTAGTGAAATCTGAGAATTTGATATACCTTCCCTTTAAACAATGTTCTGAAAGCTGTCCAACATAAATATTTGCTCCTACTTTGCTCAGGCTATATTTTGTCATCATCGTCAATATAAGCCTCTACCAGTGCCTTTTCCAGGAATGATCGTAAGAATGCACTTTTTTCATTTATGTTCTCAGTTACTAAAAAGTAAAGGCTGAAAAATAAAAAGGAAGAGTATACCGGTAATCAAAATCAAAATTTGCCAGTATGCTTTATCCCAGTACCATTTCTATGTCTCATAACAGCCTCTAAGTATTTAAACGCTGTTTTTTCCTAAACTCAGGTGAATTATCTATTTAGCATGCATTTTTACCATTATTAAAAATTTAATATCTAATTATAATTAAATTTTATCTAAATTTCACGAATATATTGTGTTATCACCGTCACTGAATCTTAATATCTAGGAAATGTTATTAGGCGCATTGTTAAATTGTTTACAAGCAGAGAAATATGCTCAAAGAAAATACCATTTTTCCCATCACCATTTTTTTGTCTCCTACTTTGTCAGTCTTGACTACTCTAACCGAAAAAATAAGTCATAGTAACTTTTTTGCAAGTTAATGGGTATGGTTTGTGATTGGTGACCGCTTTCTTAGTCATATCATAAAGTCTCTCTTGGGAATAACTTAACCGTGATATACCGTTCATTAATAGAGTCCATGCTCCCACACACGGAAGTAACGGGCAGTGAAATGGAAATATGCGATTATTTCCGCCAATGTCCAAATGGTTCAGGCTACGTGAGCATTTTGAGCCAATCGGAGTGCACCTGGGGAGGTATGAGAGAGGGATTGCAGGGTCGTCTTCTACGCTTCCCCTAAATTTCAAATTACTTTTCCGACCCAGTACTCCACCCACGAGTAGAGGACGTAGCACTTTTGGAAAACATTTTTCTTTCCCTGGTGAATTTGATCGAATTACTTATGTGCAACCCTTTTCCCGTGAAACTAACTGCGAACTTTGACGGGAATGGAACGGTGGAGGAAAAAGAATAGCTAGTTTATGCCCGTAGACATGAAATGAATTTTAGCAGTCACTCGTGTGGCAGTTGCCGTTAAGCACATTAAATAAGAACCATACTCGCGCACTCGTACCGTTTCTTCGGTGACAAAAAAAAAGTATTTAATAAAAAGATACACCCGGACAATTTTCCGCCGAGTCGCCTGCACACTGGGAATTTTTTTTAAATTTTGTCCGGCTAAAGCGAAGAGCGTCGTTTCTCACCTGCGGAAAACGAAACAACCACGGAAGACATGGGTGTGTTGTTCGCCACGGCGTATCAACCTGGACGGAACATTTCCGATTTAGATTTTTGCCAATTCCCATGCGTCAGCTTCATTGTTCCGTACTCTATCTCGCCGGTGGGTCGGGCGCGGCCGCGTTTTAACGAACGTTCGACCGAGCGAGTGCAGCCGGGAGCGGCGTATCACTCGCGAGGCGTTTAACTCGCTTGTCAATTCCTCCCTCGGTAGAATGGCCGTGCGCTGCATTGTATCCTTCCCGCAACGCTCTTGTTTCGACGTTTTTGAAGTCCGATCCAAAGGGTTGTGAATTAAACTCAGTAAATTTTGATAGCTTGCGGTTAAAAAGGACATATTTTGTTAGCGTTTGGTATAAAAGCCTAAAGCATTTGGTCATGAGGTGGTAAAATTCACCAAAATATCAAAGAGGTTTGGTACTAAAAATATTCTAGAGCTTCAAAGTATGACAGAATTTTCCGTGATTGTTATTAATGATTGATTTCAATATATTCATTGAAGCGTTTGATTCTCACGATGAGATACAAAGCTATTCGGATGTATGCCGCTTGTTGTTCCGTGATAGCCCACAATTAAGGTAAATATTAAAACCAAGTTGGATAAACAGATCTGTTTAGTCTAATTGTGGCCTAACACCAAAAACACGCGGCATATATCCGAAAAATTATGTCTCAATTGATTTTGATGATTTAAAAGATGATGCATGTTTTGAAGTATAATGAAATCATTTAAAATACGCTAATTGTAAGATATTAAAAATATTTTAGATGTTACAATTCTCATTAATACTTAGAGAACTTTTTTCAACTCAATACTTTCTTAAATGCGCGGTAGATTCAGTTCTTTAAGGAGAAAAAACATTTTAAAATTTTGTTAGGTAACATAATGCTTTTGAAAGTCACTTATTTTTCACCTAAACTCTAAATTATTGAAAGAATATAAGTACATATTCCGTTAAAGATAACATTGGATTCCATAGTATCATAACGAACACTTTGAAAAATGTACTCAAACATGGTTAATACCGTAAAATTCGGAAAAACGTCACACCTCGGAGTAACTTTAATGCCATTAAAGCATTGATTTCAATTTCTTAAATTAGTTCCATGCTTCCTGTATTCTCTTATCGGCTATAGAACACTCCACGACAATAATGTGTTCCAACAGATTAGTAGCGCAAAACAACTGATTTAGAGATTCGTAAATATTAACGTAAATCGATAGATTCAGTCAAATTTTTAGAATTCTACCTATCTAGACTACATTTTTTCAAGCTGAGCCTAAACTAAACGACATGGTTGCCACGGAAACTGTAATAATACAGTAAAAAATCACTAAATTTGGCGGTTTTCGACGACACATAAAAACAGCTGCGAATTCGTTGCGAAGTGAAACGTTCGTGATAAAATTGGAGTGAAATTATTTTTCTCGCTATTTTGGAAATACCTTTATGTCTTTATCAATATTGAAACTCAATTTTAGATTGAAGGAAATACCTCTCATCTTAATATCCTTAGATTGCATATAAATGTCTGCTAAACTAACGTTTTATAGCGTGATGTCATGCGCTATTTTTTGAGTGCCCTTATTATGGATACTTTTTAACGGAAACAACCTTAATTCTTTTTATCTCACGTTCTCCCTTGAATAATCGCACTCAATCTTTGTGTGCTCATCCAAAAATGCGTCAGTGAAACATGAGCAAAGTTCTCTTACTTGCTACGTACTTGGTTAAAAGTATTTGAGGCAAGGCGTCTAAATCCACTGAGGTTTAACGTCAGAGAGTCTCGATGCATAATCGAGTTTCTCTCCTGGCGATGGAAATATCAGATTAAAGAGATCCATTGACTTCGGCATTCGCGGCGAAAAATATTTTCTCACTAAAGGTGTACGGTGTGATTGTTATTCATTGCCTCCCGGTGACCTTTCGTTACGACCTCTCAGCCCTCTTCTTTTGCGCTTTTACGGCTCAATGGAGAGAGCCTATCTTTTAAAGAAAGAACCCCATCCTTCCTCGCAAATTCAGCCCTCCCAACCCATAAACCCTCTCTCTCCCTCATCTCTTTTGCTCTCACTCATCCCGAAATATCTTACTCTCCTCTCCTCTCGCTTGCACTGACTGCTTCTTCATCCGGAGACCTCTTCCTTGCCCTCTTCCCTCTTTTCTTCTTTACCCTATTCCCCTCCTCCATCCGAATACAGCTTTCCAATACCCGACGGCTTCTTTGTTGCAGTGAAGCGACCCCCCCCACTCACCTCCCCACCTTTTTACCCACTTGGAAGACTTCATAATAATGTGGACCCGAAGACCGAAGGGGAAAGAGGTTGTTAAAGACGGTTTTTGAAAGACAAGGAAAAAATGTGTTTGAGGAGGGCGGATGATAAAAAAAATGAAACAATGCGGCCGAAAGTTTCGCTTTACTTTCTGGAGCTTGTGTTGGAGGAAAAATGGGGTGGTCTGTGGAAGTGGGTGGGTGAAAGAGGGCGTTTGGCGGGTTGTGGGTGGGGATGGGAGTGGAGGGAGGAGAAGGAGGAGGGGTACGGGGAATGGCGCAGAGTGAAGGCTGCTTGGGGGAAGGGGTGGCTATAGGGTTCGCTTTGGGCAGTAGGAAAGGGTTTAAGGATTTTAGAAGGAGGGATGGTGGTGTGGGGTGAGAGAGGGGCTGGGGGGAGGTGGGGTGGTTAGGGGAGGAGAATGGGAAGGCTAGCATACGTAGGGGAAGAACGGAAAGGAGCGGGGAAGAGGGGAAGGGCGGAGAGTTTGGAGGGAAAAGGTCATGGCGATAATTTAGGGCTGAGTTAGATCCCCCTTAGGACAGAGGGGGTGTGGGGTTTTCGGGATGAAGGGTGGGAGAAACTTTATTATTATGTGAGAGGGAGAGAGAGAGGAGTTGGGCAAGGGGGTGGTGGGAGGAAGTGGGGAGTGGCAGGAAGGAAGCGGCTGCAATGGGATTGGTTGAGGATGGTGGAGAACTACGATGAAATGCCTTGAAGGCCTTCGACTTCACGCATAGGCTGACTGTGAGATAATGATATTCCTTTGGAAAAGAAGGCCAGAGGCGTTGCTCTATAACAACAATGGGTGTACGAATGTGATTAATGACTTAAATCGTTATAGCATGTACTTGCTGTGGAAAACGTAATAATGTAAGAAACGGGACTTCAGAAAAGACCACAGAAGTAATTAGCCTTGCACTCAAGTTAGTACATAGACCAATCATTATTTTATGAAAACACTTTTATTTATGTCAGTTTTGGACGTAAATGAGTGCTATTTTATCATTTTGATGCTTTAATCTGAGTACTTTACTTCTAATTTATTATGAAATAAGATCATAAAAATGAGCCTTAGCTTGAGAATGAATTCCCGGGTGAAGCTACCACCATAGTATCGCATATGCATCCCTTATTTAGATTAAGTATATTTATGCTATTGCTTCGATTTCAAACCGCTATGAATACGAAGGAAAGTCCCCAGAGGCCCAAAGCTCAAAAAAGAGGCAGGAATGATAAGAGAGAGCAAAGAAAATGAGATCGGGAAAGGGGAAAAGCTGCCGTAGCTGCTTAAGAGTGAATGGACGAGGAACGGGGGAAGGCAGCGGAATAAGAATAGGAGGGTTGTGCGGCCAAAGGGAAGAGGGATCAACGGGGCAGCGTAGCAAGAAATGAGAGGGTAACGGAAATGGAAAGAGGGTGAAAGTCCATCGGGAGCCGTAAGAACTCAGGCCCGCGGAAGGTACGTGGAAACACGAGTCCATTATAATCAGAGAATTAAAAACGGAACGCTCATTTTTAATTGTGAGATACTTACCACCTTTAAATTATTATAGCTATATTTTATTGCAGTCTTTAGCATAAGACCGCAATGGAGTAAATTTTTCTATACTCTCAAACCAATAACCTACTCGTCGAACATAAAAAGTATGTCTATTACCTTAAGTGTCATTAATAGAAGGCAGATGGAATATTATTCCCAGAATTATTGATCGATAAGGTGTATATTCATCAATAACTTTTAAGTTCTTGTTTATAGTAGGCATATGAATAAAATAGACTGAACTCAATCTACGTAAAAAGTAACACAGTTGTGTTACGAAGTAAGATATGTTGACCATGGGAATCATCGTAATAATTCAATACCTTGGGCTACTTTTGAATTGTTTCATTCGTATATTTTATTCAGATTTTTATTGCTTTAATAAAAACTAACAAATGTTGATCCATTAACATCATAATCTACTGTCATTAATTCACAGTTGTTTTAGTCATTGTCTTTCTAATGTATTTGTTTATTTGTATTCTTAACTGTGAATTTTTGCGCTGGTTTTATGATTTCTCTGTTGTACCGTAATGTATAATTCACTCAAGCGGCTGGGAGTCATGCGAATATAACCCCTATAGCACGATCTTAGAATACTGGTTTCTTTACTATGTATCCTTTATCCTTTGCCCCATGCTCCGTGATAGCACGGGGAAGGACTTAAGCTACGCAATGTTGGGGCACCAAGGGCCCCGAAGGGAGCCTACGGTTGGTTTTAGAATGCTTATCAACTAGAATTTCACATACTGATGGAGAAACCTTTACAATGGTGTGTTTGCAAAGCTCACATTCAAGGTGGGGCCCTGATATATCCTGAGGTTCTTGTGAGTGCTCCGTTTACATCGTTGAATTTCGCTCACCGTCGTAGTCATTGGAAACATACTTTGCTAGGTGAAGAAGACCTTAGCCCTCAAGAATAAGTGGGGGCATCATAATAAGGGCCGAGCCCTTTAAAGTCCACGTGGGCTCTAATTTGGTGCTCAATTTTATGATTCGATCTCGTACTCCATCGGAGTTAGCAGTGCTTAACTTCCGTTAGCGGTAATGGAGGATGCAAGCAAATGATCATAATGAATCTTACTAAATATCCAAGATAATTATAGAGGCTTGGCCAACCGCTCCCAAGGTCCCACGAGGAGGTTAGAGGAATTTTATTGCCGACCACCTATTTTATGTATTAGTATACATAATGCCGTTGTTGCAAGGTAGGAGGATCCAAGAGTCTCGATCTTAAGTTGAGGCGCGGTACAGGTGTTAGGCCCCGCACATAATAATATTGTATGATTTTCATTTCACCAATAATTTGAAAACTATTTAAATTGATTAATTTTGACATAAAATGATAAAGATGTTTTAAACTATGATTGATTTTAAGCTATTATTATTATTAAGGAAAAAATTTTGAACGCATTGCGCAACCAGTTTCTGTTCTGGAGTTTTCACACATTTCTTACGATTACACCTAAATAATAATTAATTGTTACTCATGCGAAGCCAAATACTTGAGCTAGTGTTTCGATGATGTTGGCGTTTGGCGAGCCGAAAAATTAAGGTTTAAAATTGAAGTTGTAAAGAGCTATTCCGCGAAAAAATTTAGTTCTAGCAACGAATCACTTTGTTTGTAAAAAAAAATTTCAGGAGTGCGATATCACCGGCGGAAAATAATTAAGGACAGTGATCAATCAACAGCGGTTGAATTTTCTTAAAATTCTACGGTTTAAACCCCGAATCTAAAATGCCTGTAGGCTTTTTTACACTTAATAAATAAGCTTCAGGGGTAAACAGTTTGCTTTTATGCGTGTTGTCTTTAATTGGAAGCTGATGTTCAGTCATATAATTCATTCTTTTATTCACCGTCTCCTCCAATATTAATGGTTTTTTTTCAGATCGTCGACCGGAAATTTTAATGGCTGATGATAACAATTTTTTTCTAGCACTGGCTCCCTTCACATCCAAAACATTAAAATTTGTAATTTTAACTTGCAAAACCGAGTATCACCCGAGATATTACTGACATATTTCTCACGAAGTACAAAGAAAACTGTGTGTTCATAGAGTTTCGGCGATTAGACTACTTAGAAACATCTGTGTCCACAGGTTTCTTCCAGCTATATACTAGCCATTGGACACAGAACAGTTCCCTTGTCGCATTTCAAGTGTATTTACTTATCCCCTCATCACAGAAGGGACGCAGATATTTTACTTTTCATCAGGAAACTCGTCTAGATTTACGCCACATTGCCTTGCATATATCTGTGATACATAGTGAAACGTCTCGACATAAAGAGAATTATCTATTGAATTATTGCCTCTCTTTTGAGAGCCATTTGTAACATATTCCCCTCACTTCACTTGTATTCCGTACCTTTATCGACGTTCTAATTCTGCACGGCTAGCTCAGCAAATCAGAACATGAGACCATTCAAAACAAGGATTTAAATTTAATAGTACATAAAAACCTTTAAAATCAACAATACACAACACACATCAATCCAAATTATTAACTTTACAAATGATAACAATTTTAATATCTTGCTCTCAATTAATGTGGCAATGGAAATAAGTTTCTTTAACTCGTTTGCCTTTATACAAAGTTGGCATATATATTCAGCATTGAATATTTTCTTCTTCCTTTTATCAAAAGTTTATGCAAGTCAAAGTTCACACTTCGTCCCGGTTCTTTATAAGTAACTTAGCCACAGGTGAAATAGCAAATATATGAATGATGGCCGTGAGGTCTAATTCTTACTCACTTAACCATTCAGTACGGTCGCCTACTTTACAAACGTAATTCAGGCCGCTGGGTGTCTGACACCCAGGATATTTTTTCTTTGTTTTTTATGGACTTAATTTTTATTTGTAACCGCATTTAACTTAATATCTAATTTTTATATTTATTTTATGCAAAAACTAATTTTCTTATAAATGTTATTAACTTATGTACAAAATATATATTGCATCCACATCAATCATCCGAAATTTCTACAATCTCCATTCTGGCAGATATTTTGCTTTGGCAATTATCACAATAAATATTTGTATGTTCTTGACACTTGTGAATACCACAGAATGAACACTTAGACTAAGTTTTCCTATCCTTACATTTACATATTGGGTATCGGAAATATTTTTTCATATAATTCTGAAGATGTTACTCTGTAACGAAACCACGACCTTGATAAATAACTCTGCATGTGGAAAAAGCTATGCTGAAAATTCATCTAGCTTTCCTACTTTTTATCTATTGCTTGGTAAATTCCAACGATATAGGCTTTCTGAATATTGTTGTTGAATTGAGTGTCTATACTTCTTATTACAGCCAGTTTATGCACTGTCTGTCTTTCTTTGCGATGAAAAATGTTATCAAAACTAATAGCACGCAGTGGAAATGAAAACCTGTCAAAACTAGTTGCTGCATATTTGAGTTCAATTCCAATGCAGTCTGTTGCCCACAAATAGGTTTTTATGGTAGTCTTTATGAAGGCCTACCGAATACAAAACTCCAAATAGAGCTCGCATTTCGATGTTGCTCGTTTGCCTTACATTGCGCTTATTTTTGTATCTGAATTCTACGCTATCAATATTACGATTGTTACACCCCAAAATTTTATCAATAAAAGTTAAAAATAACTCATAACATTTACATTTTTAGAATAATCACTCAATAAGGAAGTCGTTTGGAAAATGTTTTCTGAACCTATTCGGACGTTTTCGCGAAAAGGTTTTCTTCACCACACTATTTCCTTATCCTTTCCGTAAAACAGTTTACTATCTCCTTTGTCTAACTCCTCACCACTCATATTCTGATCAGAGCTCGTGTCGTCCCCATTTCTTGCAAACTATATGTATCATGTGCATCAGATATATCGCAAATGATATCCTCATCTTCTTCCATTATTTCTAACAGTTGAAATATTCTTTCTTGATCCTTTTCAAACACTATACTGAAGACTAAAACGATATCCATTTTACATCCTCAGTTATGAAACAATTATAAATTTGTTATAATTGTAAATTGAGGAATATTTTGGTTTTACGTCATAATGCTAAATTCACAAGCGCAATGAATGTAAAACATGCTCATCTTTACGTTGACTAAATGTCGAATAGGTGTGGTTTTACTGCAGAAGCCACTCAAATCCTGAAACCAGCTCTAACTTACAAAGTGACACACTGAAAGAGAGGACAAAAAGAGAGCACGCTAGCGTATATGCAACTCAACGATTGAGAAAGGTTTTCCAAAAATTCTTCGCTTAGTCTACTGAAGGAGACAAATGGGGAAGGTAAAAATGAAAAATAGATATAATATCACATATCACCATATAATATCCATATCACAGTACATTGAATGAGGGCCTTATTGCTTGGAAGTAAACCATCTGCCAAAGAAATCAACTTTGCTTATTCATTTTCTTCCTGGACTTGCCAACACATTGGCATTTGGAAAATCTCCAACGTTAGTGCATACTTTTTTTTTGATGTCGAAGATCATACGTTTCAAGAGTCTTTTTATCTCTCAAATTCAGTAATAAAATGCGGTGGCATACTTATTGCGTCTCAATTATCAGAAGGGTGTCAAATGCAGAGGTTAAGTCTCCCACATGAGTACGGTTGGTGGGTGTCCGACACCCAGAGCTTCAAAAAATGTTTTTTCTCACTACAGAAAAAATAAATGATGCTAAATTTACTTTCAATATACTCTAAATACCTAAAAACTCAGTTACTGTCGAGCTGGATACACCAGAGAGGATGAGAATATTACGTTTATAAATCACTCTGGGTGTCTAACACCCAGACGACCGTACTCGAGGGTTAAACCTTATTACAAGAGGATAAATCACATAATAAGAATAATAACCAAAATGACATATTTACGGTACACCAAAAACAGGACGCCACAGGTCGGATCAGGTTCGTACAGGAAAGCCGTTATCCCCTAGACTCTCGAATCCAATGGACGTTGTCTTCTGCTATTTACGTCAGTTGGTCTTTTGGGCCGCCTGGTAGTGTCGGATCTGCTACACAGCTGCCTGGTTTCTTTCCGCATTCACTTGTAGATGCTTCTATTTGCTTTGGTGGTATCGATACTGACTATGTAATCTGGGCGAGCACTCCCCACGTACTTACTCCTTGGTGTCTGTGTGAGAACTCTCCCCGTTACCCTATTTTAATTGTTATTTGGCGTCCTTTTTCTCCCCTCCTCCTTGCCATGTGATTTTATGTCGCCTCCCTATTGGCTTTCTTGTTTCATACCGACCGCAATGTTTATATCGGCAATTTTTCACCCCATCCCCCGGGAATTCTAAGTGAAGAAGGAGTGACAGACATGGCTGACTTCTAATGTTGTTCTTGAACCACGTGGGGTGATCTTACTCAAACATGGCGAACTCATCGTTATGTTACAATAGACTAGCCTAACGAAGAGAAAATAGATCGCCCAGATGTATGATCCTCTTTTTGGATTGTATTGGAATTTTACTTGAGTGTATCTAGTTTTAATATTACTTTATATTAAAAGATTAGTATATAACATTAACGTTTTCATGCAACCTTTTTCTGCAACACTCAGTTTTTCTCCAAGAATCAAAGTTGAAAAACGTTCAAACTTTACTCATTATTAAATCTGTCAGCCCTAAAAAATATGATACTTAATTGAACACTAATTAAAACATAATCCAAATTGTCAATATAAGCAAAAGAAAATTGACAACTTGGGTTACTTTTTAATTTAATTTACTTGTCAATTGCTCTTCTCTTTAATTAACTTATCACTCCAAAAGTCCTAGATTCGTCTTACATAAGAAATGAAGGCAAACTCTTCTTTTATTCCTTGCAGGCTTTGTTTCTTTTGCAATATAAAATTAGAAATACTGATAAAACGGACTCGTATCAGAGATGTGATCAGTAATAATGATATTTAGGAAGAGCCAAGCAGTTTTAGAGCCAATTCACGATGTTTTTGGAAATATTATTTTTCACTCAACTTAGGCCTACTTATGATACTTCACCAAATCCACAGAAAATACGGAGATGTTGATGACTACATTACGGAAATCATACCTTTGTATCACCATGCTACAATCTCTTCAGAGTTGGCAAAAAATAACTCATATGTCTCAAAATATTATAATCATCAATTCTATCAAAGCTAAGATCTGGCAAAGATTAAATTTATCTCACAGACAGATTGTAACATTGCATTGAATTGAAGAGGAAGATTTCAATTTTAAATAACTAATAACCACATCTTTGCTATGAAATTTGAAAAAATCTTTTCACGGAATAAGATTCTTTGAATCTTCTTTTAAAAAAGACATGATATTATAAAAAGTTTTCTGACGAAATGCATCCATGGAAGGTTAGTCGGCAGTTTGAAAGTGGTGATTTTTTAAAGAAGAAGACGCATCTTTTAACTGAATAAGGAAAATTTTCTTTGGGAAGCCTGAAATAAGTCTACTTTCGATGGATAAATTCAGTACTTTAACAGCGGTCAATAAATTTCTATAAAAAATAATTGACATAATAAACAACTTAATGTTCAAAGAATTTTGCAGTGTTTTAAGATGTACCATATACAGAAAAAGTAGGGTCAATATTCTTTTTTAAAGAAAATTTACATCATCCATTACGGCATGCTGTAACGTGAAAAGTCAACTAAGGTTTTCCATGAAAGGAAAGCAGTTTATTAAAAAATACGGATTTTCGTAATCATAAAGTAAGTTGCGTCACATTTTATAAAATTATGTGCGGAAAATGGACTTGCATTTGGAAAAACTAATACAAATGAAAGCCTCGATGCTCTATTTCTTACTTATTTTTTTCTTATAATGTGGTTACAAATATTTTTTTATAGTGCTTTCAAGTAATAGACTCCTAGCAAAAATTTTCACAATGAGTTTAATCAAATTTCGTGAAGTTAGAATGCGTTATAAGGAGTAAAATCTTTCAGGACCGGAATCTAAATGAAAACATATGTAACTTGGGAAGAATAAACTCAATTTTTCTACCTCGCGTTATATCGTGAAGACGTGAGATTTATTACCTGTTTAACTAACTGAATTTAGTTATCACCAGGACTTGCAAAAAGATTGAAACCTACAGCTCTCGGTGGAATTCCCCCAGACCAGTTCAAGGATGAAGGCAGTGTCACCGTGGTTTCTGACCCAATTAATCATCGCCTCTACGATCGAATTTCCTCATTCACATGCTCTCGTGGTATTCACGTAAGATAGGGCCTTATCAATCACATAAAAGGTCCTGAAGGGCTAAGGTGAAGTGGCTGGGAGAGTTGACTCCTATTCAGTCACGTAAAAAACGGGCCAGAAAGCTGCAAACGTGAACATCGGGTAACAAGCCACGAGTCAAGGAATTTTTGTTCAACCCTCACTGGTTCACAAATTCTTATCTTTTTCCCATAGTGCTGGAGTCTGTTACACCAATGGTGAGCTGGAGTGAGAGAGAAGGGCATACAATGGGGCCTTTGCAAGCATTTTGAATACTTCAGTGAGGGCAGAAAACGCTGTCCTTGCAAAGGTCTTTCCTACTTCCCTCCTTTGCGTGGAAAAAAGTTTCAAAGGGAGCGCACGAAGGCTGAGACAAGGAATTGGATTAAAAGAAACTCATGATGCCTGCGTCCCAACCCTTGTAAAATATCTTCCTTTCGTGAGCTACTTGCAAGCATGACTCCAAGTAGATACGTCTCAGGCATGTTAAATTAGAATCATTTCACACATTTGACGATTTCTCATGGAGTTTCAAGTGGCTCCCTTTGAGTAGGTTGGGTTGCATGTGAACGTAGGCGAATGGTCTTTCGTAGCTAAATCCATTTCAATAATAATTACAGTTTTGTGATTTCATATTACATGTACAGGTTCGGTAACAGTTTAGAGATTACATCTGCAGCTGGAAATAAAATACCAGTTAGAGTTTTCCTTTCTGAAAAATCATGAGGGAGGGAGTCATTCTTTTACGTTGGCGTAAAATTTAGTCTGTCGTAACCAGACAAGTGTGATGATTAGCGGCTCTCCGTGCCACAGAGGACAGATGATAGCGTGTGATTTGGATACAATATGAGTTTAAATATTAAGGAGTACTTAGATATCATTATCTCATTTGAACTATAAAAGTTTTCTAGCATCAAAATTAGCTCTTTAGCTATTTGAATGGTGAACTGATGTTTAATATGAGCGTATTTGTTCTGCGATCGGCTAGGATATCAACACTACATATTTTTTCAATACTTTTTACTTTACTAAATTCATTACTTGCATTAGAATTTGTTACTGTAATGCTTTATATATTACTTGAAGTTTATAAATTACTAGATGGGATTTATGTTCTTCTCTATAAATATATAATGGCGTTTGGGCTCGTTTCTCTGTGACAACGGTTCATCAGAATATTCTTCGAGCACAACTAAAAATCCATATTATTGACAGCATTTTAGCTAGCATCCTTTCTTACTTATTGCATTACGCACTTGGTACCTTTGTTTTTGATTAACATTACACATTTTCATTTCAATTTTCTGTTGCTAAAAATCGAAAAAGCTGATTAAAAAATTCTTCCGTCGCATAAAGCGGTTAATTTTCCGTGGCTAAAGTAGATATTAAGCAGTTGAATTAAGGATCGACACCGATATTTTGGGTCGAGTGATTTCCCTTACCGGAATCATGGCTATGAATTTTTTGCAGCGAACAATTCCTTCCACTTCAACTCATTCCTCTTCCAAATATTCGTTGGCGTCTTGTATGTCGCAGCGATATCCCCCAAAACCTGAATCCCTAGCCATCTTTTCCAATCTTCCACAACCCCACTCGTATTTCTCACCGAAACTCCGATCGTCCTCCCTCTCACCCCCCAGAAGCCTTTCCATGACGATTTCTTTTTCATTTTTACTTCTCTATAAACTCGTTCCGCATAAATCTGTGCCAGAAATCCATCTCCGCCACCGTCGCTTCATGCCTCCGCTAGCGACTGCGTCGCGACGCCCTTCTAACGCTCCTTGGGGGGGGGAGTTCGACGTCGGGGGCAAAGATTTCTCCCCTCCGGCACGGACGTCGCCGTGGCTGCGATTTGGCTCCCTCCCGCTCTCGGGCGCCGAGGCGTGAGCTGGCCTTTTCTCATGCCGTCCACCGCGCGGACGTAAAGATGCATGGCCGGCGACGGAGAAAATGCCTCCGTAAGGACCCCGACCGATGCCGCCGCTGACGGGCGCATTCAGGGGTCTTTCCAGTGGATTGAGGGAACACTGCGTGGGGGAAAAAGGGGTGCATGGAAGGATTGAAACGTGGACGTAGAGGAGGGGGTGGAGAGGGGGGGGGGGTGAGGAAATGACGCTTGGCACCGCGTCGATCGCGAGAAACACCCGCGGCTCCGACTCGTGAAAAAATGACGATCGAGGAAATCTCAAGGGAATGGAAGGATTTCGTCTTATCTACCCCCCTACCCAATGCATCCGGGCTCTTTCCTCTACCCGCATTGGATGACTCTTTCGTTTTCCAAGGTTTTCGATGAAAAAAATGGGTAACCACATGGATAAGATCCTGAACCGTCACGAGACTTTTGTACAACCATACAGTTTTTCTCCGGTGAACACGAACCCCACGCAAAAATGCGTACATTTTTCATATCAGGCACCAAGGCAAGGTTATTATAACATGAGAGGGCCAAACATGGCATTCAAAATGACATTCATTTCTTTACCACTCACCTCTTTTTAGATAAATAGGTAAAACATTAATTGATCTTGCGGAGTTAGACTTCTCTAAAGTACGAAAGCCAGAATTTGGTCAATGAAAAATAAGCAAAGTAGTTATACGAAATTTACTTTTTCAATTCAAGATTTTCGATGAAAAAAATGGGTAACCACATGGATAAGATTCTGAACCGTCACGAGACTTTTGTACAACCATACAGTTTTTCTCCGGTGAACACGAACCCCACGCAAAAATGCGTACATTTTTCATATCAGGCACCAAGGCAAGGTTATTATAACATGAGAGGGCCAAACATGGCATTCAAAATGACATTCATTTCTTTACCACTCACCTCTTTTTAGATAAATAGGTAAAACATTAATTGATCTTGCGGAGTTAGACTTCTCTAAAGTACGAAAGCCAGAATTTGGTCAATGAAAAATAAGCAAAGTAGTTATACGAAATTTACTTTTTCAATTCAAGATTTTCGATGAAAAAAATGGGTAACCACATGGATAAGATTCTGAACCGTCACGAGACTTTTGTACAACCATACAGTTTTTCTCCGGTGAACACGAACCCCACGCAAAAATGCGTACATTTTTCATATCAGGCACCAAGGCAAGGTTATTATAACATGAGAGGGCCAAACATGGCATTCAAAATGACATTCATTTCTTTACCACTCACCTCTTTTTAGATAAATAGGTAAAACATTAATTGATCTTGCGGAGTTAGACTTCTCTAAAGTACGAAAGCCAGAATTTGGTCAATGAAAAATAAGCAAAGTAGTTATACGAAATTTACTTTTTCAATTCAAGATTTTTAGGTATGAATGTAACTATTTCGAAAATTTCTCTATCGCAATATTTACAGTACTATTTTAAATTTAATTTGAGTTCTTGAAGAGATATATTTCTTCCGCAAAAGAAGGAACTATACAAACACTGGTTACAGGAATTTATTGATATTTTATATAGCTTTTTTCTAAATTACTACTCAAGGTAAAATTAGATTAAATGCATGAATGCATCCTTATTTCCAAGAGATATACTGCTTTTGCGTGAATGCACCTTTTTAAAAGCTTACTTTAATGACAAATTTTGAGGATACCGGAAATAGCCACGGTAGTAACTTTTTGGAGTAACCCGAAGGTTCACGCGGAGGTTTCGGAGTCACAGAGGAAAAATCAAACACCTTGACCGGCACTCGGAACGCGGTTCCCTCGATATCGCGCCGAGTGCTTTAGCCAGATAACCTACTGAGGCGTCCTCCTCCCCTGTGTATTATTGTGGACTTTAAAGCAACAAGATATTCAAGACTTTCAGAAATGCAATGTTACAAAGTGGTACAAAGCGTGCGCATAGCACCACAGTCCATGTGTTTAAGCTAAACGTAGAACACAAAGGGGTGTTCACTCAACTGGACAAATTTTGAGGATACCGAGACAAGCCGCGGTATTACCTTTTATGGAGTCACCGGCCAGTGCACATAAGTACAATACTCCACAGAGGAAAAATAATTCACCTTGAAAGAAAATCCACAGGGGAAAAGGGCGCCTCGGCAGCTTGACTGACTAAAGCACTTAGTGCGATATCAAGGAATCCAGATTCGAGACCCGGTCAAGGCGAATGTTTCCTCCTATGTAGAATTTCGCACTTACTTCACAAAATATGTTCTTTAATTACTGGTTAATGACCAATAACAAGCAAGAGAATCCTGCTTCTGTTCTTTCTCTTTATCATAGTTCTCCTACCAATACCAGCGATTTGCATCTTTTGATACGGAAATTCCACAGCTCACAGGTTTATGCATTCATTGTCATTTTCTTACTTTCATACGTCAACATTAAAAATATTCTCCAATATTTGTCATAACTATTGCACATTTATACAAAGTTTATTTTTTAATTTTTCTATATTTTTATTTTGAAAAGGTATTTCAAAATAGCTACAGGAAAAACATTTTCAGTGTGAAATACTTCTTAATTAAATGTGAATAAAATTTATGGAACCCTATTTTATATTCTTCATCGTAATGAAATTCTCTAAGATCCTTTTTTCAAAGATCTAAAAGTTCCAAAGAGGTCCAAACCTTTACCCTTCATCCCTATAACATTCATTTATGGACGAGTTCAACATGAGCTCAAGGAGGTTCGTCGAGAATAGCCTTGCCTCTTTTCTAGGATTTGCTATTGCATCTACCCTCCCCTCCTCCTTAGCCTAACTCGTCCTCGGCGCATCCTCGATCCTCGTTTGAAGCCAGTTTCACGATTTTTTCGCAGTTTAAAAGAAGGGGTCCAATGTTTCACGTTCATGATTGGAATGTAATGAAAGTTTTAGCCTTCTTTGGCTACCGGGTAATATTGTTCCTTGAAAGGAAAGAGCTCTCTATCTGAAACTCATATTCCACCTCACTGCTGCCGGCCTAGCAAATTTAAGCGCGACATTTTTCCTCAGTATGCTGGTCGGATTTTTACTCAAGTGCTCGTCGGTAGGCAGTCGTTTAGGGTCATGTTGGAGGGGAAAGAGTGTCAAAATGTTTGGAGTGGGTGATATTTAAAAAGGCCTTTGTTCTTGTAGGGAATTGTACCCTTCCTTCAAAGATTTGTACTCGCTCATTTTCTTTGAAATAATTGCTCTTCGATATTATTTTTGCCCTTATACAGATTTGTACTTCTGCAGATAATGCAGAGTGTTATTAGTTTTTGGGTTGACAAAAACTGTGACAGTACAATTTTAAACTATTATTCAAAATGGCTCTTCATACATTATATTCTACCACACACATTCTGAGCGTTAACCATTATGGGAAAATGTGAGCAAATAGAGCTTTTATCTTATCAGTCGGGCATACAAAATGTGATTGAAAAGTTAGTGAATTAAATCAAATCCAATTCTAGCCCTTTTAACGTTTTATCATTTAGACACAACTCAAGTGAAACAATAACATAGTAGTCCATAATTCCTAGAATAGCATTTCATATTTAGTACATCTCTTATCATGCCCATAGTATTGTATTTTTCCTTCAAGAGAAAGTTGAAAAGTAGCTCCTTGAGAAATTAATCTTAGCAAAAGAAACCATTATCTTCTTATTTAATTATGACTGAATTTTTAACTCATCATATATAGAACTGTGAGGACAAAATAAATGCAGATAAATGGTATGCGAGACCCGATATTTCATTTCACGGCTTTATCTGCTACTAATAATTCTCTTCATATGAAAGTAATGATTATATTTTCTCTGATAATTTCCCATGGAATTAGATTCTAAATTTAAAAACTTTTCAATAAAATATGCCAAGAGGTATTTGAAGGCATAATAATGTAAGGTATCACATCCTAATCCAAGAATGCAGATCCGATTGATCATAATCCATGAATTAATGATAAAACAGTGCTCATTTCTGATAACTCTTGCTGCTACCAATGTGAGAATATTTATCATAACTGAGAGCTACTTATCATCGTATCATTCGTGTATTTCACTATATGTTATATCCAAATAAAGCTTTAGAATAAACTGTCAGCTCTCTTGTTTCTGTGTTTTAAGATTAAACTTAGAATTGATAATGAGGCAGTTGTATGACTCTTTTACCACCACTGCGCATACCTACATGTAATACACGTTTTGCGGTGTTTTTCAATGACTTTCTCAGACTTGTGGTGTACGCCATGGCGCATTTCTCGAGGGTTAAAAACTATTAAGAATTAGGAAAACTCCTTAATTGGTTCATGAAGGGTCTTTTCTCGAGCAAAAGTTTTTGATGCCATTTATTTTCAGAGACCTCCAGCACGGGGAAACAGAGGAAGCACGACACGAGGCGGTGCACGCTTTCGCGACCCCCGCCCCCTCAGCCACCAGCCACCCCCCCTCCTCGCCCCTCCCCCGCAGACACATAAAAGTACTTGCACTCGCACCTTTACCACCTTTTATCCTCGTATCACGCCCTCCTCCGCCACTCTAAACTTCCTTCCTTCACCCTCTTACTTTCCACTCTCCTCGGTCTCATTTCTGCGACCTATCCGGCCTAATACTAGCTCTCCACTACGGGGGGGAGGGGAGGGGTGAGTTGGAGGGAAGGAGGGAGGGACAGCCATTTTCGTTAATTTAACCGAATTCCCTCCTTCCGCCACACTTCTTCTTTCCTACTAGAGCTCGTGCCGACTCCTTGGGCTCCTTCTCGCTAACCCTTCCCCTTCGCCACCACCATTCCCTCAATTCCCCTCTCACCTTCACATCGCCACCCTTAAGCTTTATTCTCCTCTCTGCTACTCTCTCCTCCACTGCCAAGCACATAATGAAAGAGTACGATCAATTATGGAGGCGCCTACTATGTGACCTCGGTATAAAGGTGGTTCCTTCAAATATCTTTGCCTCTCACACATATATACTCTCGAGAATGAATACGGTTTCGCATCTCACGAAACTGACACAACGCGGGGTTGCACTCAGGAAGCGAGTAAATAGTGTCACTGCAAAAAGTAGGCACTCTAATAGGCTAAATTAATCTTCGCCAATTGCATTTACTAATTATTATTTAACACAAAATTAATATTTTGTGCAATCAAATGCTGAAATTTCAACATTGTCATTGTAAAATTATTAGCTATGATCTTTTTCTGTGATTTAGATTCAATTTTTACATTTGTATTCAAATTATCGTAGAAGAAACGATTTGTTATATCGTAGTTATATCGGATTAAACCATTTTGGTACCACAATATTACATACTCAGCAAATAATAATAGGTGTAAAAACTTACGTTTTAGCTTTGAAATAAAAACCTAAGTTATTCTATACTACTTTATGAAAGTCCAATGGTGTTTGTCTGTTTGTTTGTTACTCAATCACTGAAAAATGTATGAACCTATTGCTTTAAAATTTGTTTTGTGGGTAACAAGTGCACTGAAACGAACATAGGCTATTTAAAATAGTCCTCAGAGCCCAAGGAGCCCCAAAACGGGCTCCTGTTAAATACTACAATATGAAAAGCATTGGAATCTGTGCAGTTGTTTTTTAAATTACTTGTTATCAAAATATAGGGTTTGAATATTCGTTTTCAGATGGCTAAAAGAATGAAGTGTTTAATTATTGCAATCGATTTTGTTATACGCTTCATTTTTGTTTACAATCACGTTTTAAATACCGATGTTATAAATTTTTCCCCGATTTCTACAATTTAGCATATTTTCTTTGCAACCTGAGTAATGGCTATAAGCGGGAAATTTCGTTCGGGCCTTTTATAGCTTAAATTAAATTAAATGATCAATATTAGAAAATTTCAGTGAGATTTCAGTTGGAATATTTTGTATGTACCTCTCTATGTGCGCATCTGCATTTAGCACGTCACATTGATTTTTTAAATTAAGGCCAAGGTATGCGTAATATATCGCTTACTACGTAGTATTTATATACATGTCACATCTAGACCCTAGAGCTTAAGTGGGATAGTTGAGATCCTAATCAGCTTGAAGTCCCCTAATCACTGTTTTCTATTTAGCCTTGGAATGGATGAAAACATGAGCTGTTTATGTTGACATTTAGTGCGTAGGTACATGATACTTATTTCAAATTAAAATTCAAATATGAGGTCTATTGATACTGGATATAATCTCACTGAAACTCACGAGAAAATATACTCTTAAGTTCATGGCGATCTTCCCCACGCCCCTCATTGTGAAACTGGAATACTTTTTAATTTAAGTGTTAAAAAAAACAATTTCAGCAATCTAGCTTATTAAAATGCATCACTAAGCGATAAAACAAGCAATTTACTCTTTAAAAAAACTATGATGATAAATGACAAGTCAGTTTCTATTATATTTGAATAGAACTACCATATTATTTATTACTTTTATTTCTGCCGTTGACAATCAGCAGTTAATTTTGCTAGGAAGAAAAAAAAGTCACGTTTTCTTTGACACCATCTGCCATTGTAACACGATATATAAATTAATAGACAGCAACTCAATTTCAGAAATAAACAAAAACCTATTTCACATGTACTCATGCTATGGTTTAGCATAAATTATATCGCTCTTGTTGTACTAGATTGAATATAAAATATCTCCTAGACATACTAAGATGGTACTATATATCAAGCTCGTGTTGGAAAAATCTCGGACCTTATAGGAGTTTGTTATGTTATTTGTTTCAAAGTTAATAAGTTTGTAAAAATAAAAATGGAGACAGATCTCACGTCATATGCTGCAAGTCTGTTCCTATGCCCCTTCCGTAATAATGATTTAAAAAAATATTTCTGACACTTTTTTTACGTTAGCGTTCGGCCTTTACTTCTTCGCATTTCTTCTTCCCTCGTTTATGAATGCTCTCAATTCAGTAATTACTGCAATTTAGTGCACTGAATGAAGTGCGTATGCCTCGTGAACAATACATAATGGGCAAATGTTGGGAAATTAGAGCAACTAATTAATTTAAGGAGATGAAACCGAGGCCAAAAACATTTCCCGATGCTCCTTAAATGGAACGGTAATGATGTACCATGTTCTCCAGGGGTCTTATCCTAGAACGATAAATTCTGCCTCTCCCTTCCGTCCCCCCCCTTTACATCTTTTCTTCTGGTGCATCCCGACCCCCTTCTCTCTCCTCCTTCTCCCCCGTAATTCCTCTCCCCTCCCCACTCCCCCTCAGTCCAGCAAGGCGCTCGTCCGATCCTCATCTGACCGCAAACGAATCGTCTCCTCCCCCCGCCCCGCAACCCTCCCGCCGCCGCGCACTCCATCTTAAAGCCTCCGCACCTGCCATCCTCCCTCCTCATTCGCCTATTTTTTTCCTTCTATTTCCTGCTCTTCTTCTTCTCTGCCCCACTCGGCACGCATCTCTCCCTTCCTCTCCTTCCCTGCCCCTCCTCCTCCCTCCCTCCATCCTCGTCCCTTCTCAAGTTCCTCCCTTGTCTCTCTCTCTCTCTCTCTCTCTCTCTCTTGTACCAAAACCGCCTCTTCCACGTGACCCCTATCCGTCTTGCGGCCCTCGGCTCTCGCCGGCCATCCCGCTCCCATCCCCCCACCGCCCGACCCTCCTCCTCCGAGAGCTGACCCTTCCTCGAATGTCCCCCTTCCCTCTCTCTCCCTCTCGACCTCTCCACCCCCCGACTCGTGGCACACTTCATCCCGCCGCTCCACCCCCCAACCTCTTCCTCCAACCTCCCACCAAAATTTCCTTCTTCCCCGCAAATGGAATTAACCCCCTGTTGTCGCCTTTTTTTTGTGCCGAGCCATCGCTTTCCCACCACCGCCCACCTCTTCGCCAGTTCGCTAGCTCCTCCACGTCCCGAAACAACGTAATTCAAGTCCATTCCCCACGAATCGGCGCTTCGTACAGGGAGGAAAGGTATTAGGATAGTAATGGAAGATGAGGTAGGCTTGGGTAGAGGAACCTGGTGCCAGCTTATGTCTGCTCCCTACGAAACGCATCAACGGTAGCCATGCTTTGCGTCAAATACGACGGATGGAGTACTGTACACAAAGTTCCTTTCTTTAAGCACCCAAGTAGAGGTTAAAGGGCATCCACTGCAAATTTCCCTTCACCACCATTACTGGGAACCAAAGTCAAACCCTTCTCATGGAAAGCCAATACCCTAGCCACCATGGTAATGTAACCACCCCTGCGCATTAATTGGTAGGCTATTTGTGGTTGCGACTGGCAAATGAGTTTTTTAGTGTCATTGAAGTAAGTAGGGTAGGTTGGTAAGGGTTTTTTTTACGGGAAATGAAGGTAGAGAGAGGAGAGAGAAACCCGGAATCTGTATTAGCTTACTTTTAAGGAATTGGACCGAGTGGTCCATAGATGGAGGAGTCTCATCTAATGAACGGAGAACTACGTATTAAGTGATGAGAAACCATGGTTAATGAAAATACTTAGTATCTAGTATTTGCATTAATCATGAGTATTCACTTAATGAACTTCTGCGAAGTGAAGCCTTCCACTGTCAAGTTTTACAAGTATTAAGTGCTTTAAAAATAGCATCGAAGTATGGATTGCAATTTTACTTAAAATTCCACCGATGTCATAAATCAAATCTGAGCTCTGTGGGCCGGAGGCAATACAGCATCCACAGTATAGCATCCCATCTGACGGACTAAGTATTATTTTTAATGTACTTTCCTCAGAGTCAGACCCAATTTGGGGTGGGAATTTTACTTAAAATTGTATGCAACTGCCGGAGCACGAACCCTGGATCCTTGCGTGGTTAGCCAGTGCCTTGACCACCTCACCAACCCTCCTCTACGCATTAAGACTGCCTCGCCCCCTGCCGTATTCCCACTCATCCACGCCCACCCCCCTTCAACATATTGCACCGCCCACCCTCTCCTTTTGTTCCCCTCCCCTCCTCTTCCCTCGACTTCCACCCCTTCCTCTTTCCCCTGTGGATCTTCCCTCGGAAAACAATGGAGTTTGCTCCGCTCCATGTCTTCTGCTGTAATATTTATCTTTAATCTCTTAAGATTTTTCTCCGAGGATATTTTCCGAAGCGGGGGTTGCCCTTAAGAGACAAATGGTTTTCTCTCACCCCCTCCCCCCATCCTCATTTTCCATCTCACGGACCCCTCTTCCTCCTTGACGCGCTCTCATTTCCATAGGGGGGGTATGGTAGGGGGAAGCTTTCTTCTTTTCCCTTCCATTGAAACTTGAATGAAATTTTCTCCGCAATTACGCCTCTCTCTTTTTGGAACCCCTTTTATTGTGGCATTATTCAATTAAAGCATTCTTCATGGCTTGTGGAGGATGGTTTTTGTATATCTGATACACCGTTTTTATAAATGTAAATTGTTCCATGAATAACACTGTCATGTAGTTACCCATGAACGATTTCGGATTCCCTTGAGTGATGAATGACAAATAACCTAAACTGATTTTGAGAAGAGATATTTTTGTTGCGCTACAAACATCTGGTGCTTGTTCCTCAGTAAACGTATCACTAAGCTGCTTGGCAAAATTAACAAGATATGAAACCTTATTCTACTTCTATCATGCTCTCGTATATGCAAGTTGTGCGTTTTATTACATGTTTAAGTCTGTTTATGCTAATTTAAACCATGATTCTTGTTTTTCCAAAAGTTTCATGACTAAGCTATGTTTTCTTCAGTTTACTTAGGAATCAAAATATTATATTTTTTACTCACCCTCAAAAATTATACATCTAAGGTTAGACTGAAGAAAAATGCTAATATTGAACTCTTATGATATTATCATAGACACACTAATACAAGTTCCATTTCACTATCCATTAAAATTCTGATGTAATTAGGTTTTTGTCCGCAGAAGTCTTAAATGTGTGAAATAATCTTGGTATTATTTTAACTTCAGCAACATTTATCCCAAACATTTAAATTTACTTCTGTACTATTTTCTTCCCTCACTTGATGACTCCTCAAACTTAATTTGTTTATACATTTTTTTCGGACCAGAGTTGGTTCATGTACAACTTCAAATTTATCTCTCCCAGACTCTCATACCTTGTTGACGTCATCAGCTACCTTCAATGTTTCTCTACAGCAATGAAATTTTCTAGTCAACGAAAGCGACCAATGCGGTTACTTTGGATATTTGATTATGACAAATTCGAAGGTATTACCAAATATTTTGGAGCAGTTTAAACAAGAAATATTTGATCTTCTAGTAAAAATGTTAAATTATTTTACCTTCAACTCCTGCATGATCAGTTTTTAAGGAGATTATATTTCTTTAATTTTATTTAACTTCTTATATGGATATTTGTGCCAGTGATTAATGAACTAAAATCTCTTGAAATGGGCTTATTCTCTACGGATGCTTGAAATTCTCCAAATAGGTGTTAAGGTATTTGATTGGGTACGTATCTCCAATTTTTTTCAGTAATTGCTACACTATATAATTTGCAAGTTTTTCACCAAATGTATCCATTGGCAAGAATTAGGAGAAATGGAGGAATAAATCATTAGTGCTTTAGTGCTTAACATTAGTGCTTTAACACAGTGATGACTTAGGTGCTAATTATAGCAGGATGGTTGGTAATAAGAGCAGCAGTCTGAGGGATTGAAAACATTCAATAAAATGCATATTATTAGCCATTTTTAAATTGGGAAACAATGTAAAACCAAGTGAGATTCCAAAAACGTTAAAATCATATATATTATTTCTCAAGGGTTTTTTTTTGTCGGTACGCCATAACTTCCTTAATACTTCATCAATTTTCATAAATGAGGTATCATTTTAAAGCTTTTCCTAACCGCTACACCGGATAAATATACGAATTACTCGCATTTCAGTTGTTTTTCGAAAACTTACAATTGAAAAAAACGGTTTTTTTGAAATCCCGCCCTCGACCTATCGATCCTCTATCTAGAATATCGAAATATATCGAAATTAAACCGATTTCAATTTCATGCATCTGTTATCTCATTCCGCATTTAATTTCGACTTAAAATATTGATTTAAGGTATTCGATGTGGTGATCTATTTATAAAATGAATTAAATTAATCAAAACTTGAATTTATATTTACTTCCCCAAACCGCTTGATTAGAATTTCTGAACTCATTAAACCCTTCAGGTTTGCCGCCTCATAAACTCATACTAAAAAAGAACGCTATCATCATGTTGATTAGAAACCTAAACGCATACAGGGGTTAATTAATGGCGCCAAATTAGTTGTAACTCACTTGGGCAACTACACTATCATATCGAAATTGATTGACTCCGGTCAAACTATCGTCATGCCACACATTAACATCACCCCTTCTGATCCTACCGTGTCTTTCAAACTGACTAGGAAGCAATTTCTCATAAAAGTTACCTTAGCCATGACTATAAATAAGACACAGGGACATACGCTAACAAAGGCAGGATTGTACTTGCCTGACCCTGTTTTTTCACACGGTCAGTTGTGTGTGGCGTTTTACAGGGAGCGCTCTTTCAGTGACATCTATGTCTGTGTAAAACAGACCCACCAACAAACAATCACGGTACTACACGGTACTAACTATACGGTGTGTAATTCAATTAAGTGGGATTTGAGGAGGATACAGTGCAAATGCTTCGCACGGGTCGACTAGTAGTTACATATTATGGATATTAATCCTAAAAATAGCAACTGTTCATTACTAATACGAGAAGAACATCATAATAAAAACTTTACCCTCTGGAAGTACATTAAGAATAATACTAATCTTTATTTTTACTGCTCTGAGTAGAGAAATACGAGAAGCATTCTTTTGTAATATATGCTAAGAAATAATTAAAGGTTATCAAACCTCAAATTTAAATATTATATTTTAAAATGCATGTTATACATAAATGGTAGCATCTATGGCTTTTTGAAAAGATATTAATTTTTAATATAATATTTTAAGTCAACTTAAAAATATTTTAGTAACACATCATAAAGTGAAAATATCCAATTGCAAAATACAAATCCCAGATTTATTTCCACGTGAACCCCTTAAGCCATAACTTTTTAAATCTTATACGATTGGATAAAATAATAGTAGAATTTTTCTGCTTGGTTCTGCTACTAATAAATATAATTGGGAAAAAAGTTGAACTTTATCATACCTATTCAGCAAGGTTTTTACTAGTTAAAATATACAATTATAAGTGATTATTACTAAAAATTCATAACTATTTTTCACATTATTCCATTTAGAAATCATCATTAGTTATTAATCCGTGCAATGGTTTGCAACAGCTCCCCACTCCCGTTTTTATATCCGCCAACCGTTTCATTCCCAAGAATTCCCTTTTCAAATTGATGTCCTAAACATAGGGAATAATCTCCAGGTAAAGATAATTTTTCATGGACGAGTATAGCATGTTGAGAGAGAGAAGATATTTATTCAATGCTCTGGATACATACCCCTAAAAGCAACAAATACGTATCGTATATGACATTTTGAATAGTTATCAAATAAAAAAAAATGAAAACGAAATTCAAAAATTACATCGAAACAGGAATTAATTAAATGCTCAAAAATAGCTGAAACATTAAAGTAAAAAATGGATGGTTTGATTACTGGTGTAACAGGTAACTATAACATTTCTACTTGAAGTTTCCACAGTCCAGTACAGTTCCAAGCAGCAAAAGTATATTTACATGACATTGTGAATTTATATTAAGTAAAAACAAAAATAAAAACGTAATATAATATGTATTCTAAAGAGCAGATATAATTACATACTCCTAAAATAACTGACATTAATGTGAAAATAAGTAATTTGATTACTGCTGTAGCAGGTATTTATAACAATTGTACTTGAACGATTCCACAGTTGTACAAGTTTTTATATCGTTAGGAATTTCATTCCATACATCGGTAGAACTGACGACGAACGATTTATGGAACATTGTAGTTCTATGTGATGGTAAATAGAGATTAGAGGGTTCATTCCGTGTTATCATGGTTCTGGTTGTAGGCGCCTACTGAAAGAACTGTTGACGGAAATTTATTAGCAAAAACGCATCTAAACTACGATCAATACGTTTAGAACACTAATATCCAGAGAATGTTTACGAAAATGACTTGCTACATCTGCATTTAGCCTTCGGAAAATCCGTGAATGGCAGTGTGGAGAGATACTTAAAAGTCCATATGCGCAAGAGAGAGGTGAGCATGTTTGGGGGATGTGTAGGTAGGACTCGGACATTGTGCATAGAGGTGGGCCCTTAATGAACGTAATAAGAAATTAGAAGATGCAATTTTCCACAGATAAAAATTTATTCGACCCGGGTTTTGATGCACTGCATCATTATCAGGTATATAAATTTGTAAATTTAGGTATATATACAAGAGAAGGTGGGTGAGGGAGGTTAGGAAAGTGGAGGGAAGGAGTGGGGAAGGGGTAACATTTCAAGGGGAGGGTGTTTTATTTACTCAAGAATATCGTTAACATTTGAAATTCGAAAAAACGAAAAGTTCGGTGAGGTGATGTCCCGCGGTGCGTCGAGGGGGAAGGGGGTAAGGGAAAAGGGACAAGCATTGGAAAAGTAGACACTTAGTCACTGCTTACTGGGGAATGTTGTGGGGTGCACAACAGTAGTTAACACTATGTTTAAAACCAAAAGGGTATTTGTGGAGTGTCCCACGGCGTGTTGTCAGCCTTCGTGATGCCTGGAGCCCGACCAATATGATCCCATACAACAGGGTTAAAAGGGGTCTAAGATATTTTTAAGTTCATATTCCACAAAATCTCTCCTGATACCTCCCTTTTTGTCCTTAATGAACGATTTGCCTCCACAGAAAGTTTATCCTCAAAACGTTTCAATGGTTCACCACCTTGGTCACTGATGTAATACGGCTAATGTTATGGCTCGTGTAGACGCTTCCATGATGATTTTAGTGAAGAATAGTAATCCACGGGAAATATCCATTATATTTGAAGGTTTATTCACTTGAAAATTATTCAGCCTGTTTGACGTTAAATATTCATTAAGAGTGTAATTACTTTACGTATGTCATGTCTTCACGTGATCAAAAGCTATTTTTCATAACTATAATAAAAGAAATCCACGCAACGTGGCTTTGAAAGGTTCGGAACTCAAGAGAGCTATGGACAAGAAAAGGAAATTCTAAATTCTGATTGGAGTTTTCATTGGTTACTTCAAACAAAATCTGAGATTTAATTTATTTATTGAGTTCATTGGCTGACGGACGTATTTTAATATATTGCCAAAGGCGCTAGGCTGTGCTGCTAGAGACTAACTTTGCTAAGGGACCTTTCTCTCTGAAAAATGGCAGACATTTTTTTATCATGAAATATAAATTAATTAAGGGTTTGACGGAAAACAGCAATGCTGCGTGCTCTGTAAAAATATAAAATATCGTAATTGATAATTTTGTGGCGTAATCAGTGAGTATTATGGAGAGAGAATGTTTTACGGTGAAAAATAGTCTTCTCCATTGCGTTTGCCAAACCCATTTATAACGAGGTGTTTCACCTTTCTCTTGAAGTGTATGCCTTTGCAGTCGTCCGATGCGTGTTGGTATATTTTATTTCCCCATCTATTCAATGCCCTGATCCCTTCGCCGCCAGACATCCAATATCGGGGCGATATTCTTGCGACCCTCCTTTGTAAGCATGCTCTCGTTTCCGAAAGGAGTTCCGACAACACGCTCGCTACTCCGAAGGATCGGATAATGCTCGAGACATCAGTCTTTCCAAACGGGGACACGGGCGTAAGGCCACGCCCATACCGTGTAGCATTTGAAGCGAAGGGATCAGAATTCCGTGGAAGAGGTTAGCTTTGGCATCAAGATCTCGCAATGGGAGAAGGAGAAGCTTCAGTGTTTTGCCAATAGTCTTGGCAAGCTCTTTTCCGCCCTTTCACCTTTTATACGTTGTCTACCTAAGTTCATGAATTTTCTTTCCCCTTTGTATTGACTGCAGAAACCTTTTTCGATTTCCTGGACCATTTCTTGGAATTATAGAGGCATGATCCGTGTCATTGCTGTACACAAGTACTCGCTCGTAAAATTACTTTTACGGAAGGAAGATACGTTTTGTGGAAAACATGCCTATCATTGTAAAATATTTGTTTCAGTTAAAACTCCCTTACCTTTCTGATATAATTCGTTCAATTCAATGGCGTATGTTAAGATTTAATATTACACGTTGTTCTGCTAAGAACGTATTAAAAAAATATTATGAGGTGAGGGAGGAACATATAACTACGATAATCACAAAGTGCTTTCATTTTAGCATCAGCCATATTCTTTTATGTCTTCATTTAAACGAAACTGAGATATTAAAAATTATGCCGTGGTGTAGACAACACGACTATAAATAGTGAGCTACTAAAACACCATTGATAGGGTATTCAGGATTTGTAAATGCGTAGGAAATGTTCGCATGTAAATTTTCCAATTAATAATTAGAAGCGTTATTCTCGTCAAAACGTTTTCAGTCGCTTAAGATCAATCAAAATTGAGTTAAATTTCATTGCCCGCGTGCACTTACTTTTAAAAATCTGTGACGATACTGGGTAGGTACACAAATCAATCATGCCCTAAGTTTATTTTCTTTCCCTTTGAAGAGAAATGGCCTCTTTGGAAGCGAACACATTCCATGCGGGGGAAATTTTCCGGTGAGGTCTCATTAACCACTCTTTTTCTTAAGAGCATCATTCGCAGCATGTCCGGGGCATAGACATGGTGTAGTCACCTAATTTCTTGCTGAGGTAGTCTTTATCTCAATCACTTCCGGAAGCCCTACGCAGCCTTTCAAAGATCCTGAAGCCCAGGGAAGAGGATAAAAGACAAGGCTGGAGGTTGAGGAGGCAACTGTGAGAGCAGATGAGGTCCACGAGTAGACGTTTTTACGAAATCGTAAAAAAAAGACAGGGTTGGGGGGGGGGCGCGGAGTGTCTTTAAAGGGAGAACAGGGGCGGGATAGGGAAGAGAGGGTGGGCGAAGTGCACGTTTGGCTCCCCTCGTATGGGACCCATGGCATGTGGGTTGTTTGGATTGGCTCTAGGGTTTTATTCCGAGGGTCCAAAGGGCCTGAAAGTACCGCTCTCACTACTCGCCCCTAGGCCTGGAGGGCGGTCGTTTCGACGGTACGAAGGATGAAGTCCGCTTGCTCTCCTTCTTCCAAGCCCTTTCCCGCCGTCCACTCGGACCGACCCCTTTGACGAGGAACGAAGACGAGGAGAGAGCCTCCGTGAAGAGGGCGAGACGCTTCCGTCGTCCTCTATGGTTACATTTTTTTCGTGTGGCTCAGTGACGGCTGTTACGCGGGACGTGGCAGTTTGAGGGCGAAGCGATACTTGCTTGCTTGCTCGTACGCTTTGGACCAAAGGCAATGCAAGTATAAGCTAGACTTGGAGACAGCGCTACTGATGTGGAATAAATTAATCCTTCCGGTGGAAGCCATTGAAGCGGAAAATTATAAAACGTCCTTAAGGACACACAGACTAGTTGGCATATTAATTGGTGCCTACCATTCGCTCTAGTGCGCTAATCACTTTGTAACACAACAGCGCACTTGCCTTCCATTAGTTACAGGCCTTGCGCACTAGGTGGCGCACTTCAAAACGGATCGGGAGCAAAGCTGATGTGCGCTAAACATTAATAGATCATCGATTATTGCATCCGTGATTGTTCACAAGGTTTCAGATTTTCAGAATGGCGTAAGACATGCATAATGTAAGGTCTTTAATTACTCAGCGACAAAAAGCTAACGTTTTTAAATACTTATGTTATACAATTGAACGACTATAAACTAAACATTTGGCCAGGACTGCTGCTCAACCACACAATAGTTACCAAACATTTCACCAGCGCACATCGTTCCATTCAACGCCGTTCGTGTGCGCAAAAGTGCGTTAATGTCTTCCAATGTGCACTATCTTCAACACCTTGAATGGAAAGCCCCTAATATGTAACAGTTAGTTGTTTGCAAACCAAAATGTTATAGTTAAAACGGACCGCATCATGACTACAGGAAAAACGTGATTAACTTATACATTTTATGGGTAAGCTAATTTATTTGAGAAAGGATTTAAAATTTTCAATCATAAGTACTAGTCAGTTTTTAGCGTTAGTTTAATATCATATTGAAGTTTTCTGATAAATATATCTATGTGTTTATATCGCTGGGTTAATAAATGAGCAGAGTATATTTTTGGACTCCTCTCTCAAAATAAAGCTTTAAAGGCATTGTATAACAAAATGTCTCAATGCTGTTATAAGGCAATGTTCATAGCCAAGAAGATATCACTTTTTATGAATCTTGGATCCCTTTTCCCGTCATGCCTCTCGAGCTCGCCAATTGCTGGCCGATGCGCATTTTGGAACTCTTCGCCCCGCGGGGCGTACGAGTAAGGCAAGTGGGAAGAGGGAATATGCCGAGGGCGCTGACGGAGACTCTCTCGCTACCGTCATCCACGATTATATGATGCTAGCATGTTGGAGGACGGAAAGGTTAGAGACTATACGAGCATATAAGCATCCTGGGCTTTGCGTTTTATGTTTGTTTTTAACCGTCGTTAACTTAAGCGCGGAAACCGCGCACTCAGCCCCGGAGAATTTGGTGACCATGCGACGGGACGGGTCCTCCGCCCTCATATTCTCTTTCTCAGGGCCCCCTTGAGTATGCGCCAATGCGGATCGCTGGGGACTTGAACACTTCGGAGACGAGGAGTCAGTTCCCTCTTTGGTTTGCGTCAAAAAAGAAAGTTATGACAGGCACTCGGATGACATTTTTTATACTGTTCACAGGAGCTACCTTATTTGTCTGCTTAAAACCTTCTTGGAACTGCGGATAATATTGACGAACATTTGAGATGTAAAACTCCATAATTGGCGCTTTCTATTGCATATTATTTCTCTTTGAGACACTACTGCATACTTCAGGACATTTCAAAGTTTACGGCCGCAATACCATCGTTATTAATTCATCAAACATAATTTTCTCTAAAGATGAACATATGTGTTAACGAATTGTAAGAATAGGGTCTTTGTTCAGTTCCAATGAAGTATTCCATAATAAATAATGAATCAACCGTAAATATTATATAAAAATAAGTAATAATATAAATACTCTCCTTCATCGAGCCGGAGTCATATCGGATGAAAAATCAAGGCGTAAGGAAGAGGAACATGTTGCATCGGCCCTCATGAAGAATGGCTACTCCAAGGCCCTTTTCAGGACCATAAAGAGGGAAATGCAGGAGAAGAAGGAAACCAAGGAGACTCCAAAGCCAAGGGGCTTTGCCACCTTACCCTTCATCGCGGGAACGACGGAAAGGATTGGGAGGATTCTAAAGAAACACGACATCACACCAAGATATCGCGCAGTGCAGAAAATAAGTGACCTTCTACCAAAATCTAAGGACAAAATCCCTGACCTGCAATACGAAGGAGTATATGAGATTCCCTGCAGCTGCGGCCAGAAGTATGTGGGCCAAACGAAGAGGGCGATCTCCGTTCGTTTGAGCGAGCACCTCAGGGCTCTCAAAAACAAGCACTGCGTGCAGTCAGCAGTTGCAGAGCATGCCTTCTCGAACCCGGGACATCAACTTAATATCAATGACGCACGAGTCTTAGCCAAGGAAAAGTTTTATTTTCCTCGACTCATCAGGGAGGCTATTGAAATAGAGAAGGTAGAGGCTAATTTCAATCGGGATGACGGGCATAGACTCCACAACACCTGGAAGAGACTCCTGAGAAGGAACGCGCCAAAAGAAGGGTGCTCAACGCTGATTGGCTGCGCTAACGGAAGGCCCCCTTGAGGACGGTATATATACAGGCCAACTTTCACCGTTTGGCATTCGGACTTGATCTGAAGATGTGGCCTGCATTGGCTACGAAACGTCATCATAAAGATACACCGACGCAGCTTTGCCCGAAAAACATGGAGACACCAGCACAACAGCGCTGCGAAAGCCTCAAACAGAAATTCAAACAGAAAAGTAATAATATAAGTTCAATACCTTAAGTTAGGTGGCATACTGATGTAATTTAAAAATCTAAGTACCGTTATTAATAAAAATGCTCCACTTTATAAGTTTAGCATTGCTAAATTCAATATAGCAAGACGATGTAGATGCAAAATGTTCATCATCATTGAGCGATGAAAGTTGTAATAAATTTATCATTTCATTGTGATACAATTACATTGTGAGTGTGGCACGAGATGGAGGTTTATGAGCCAGATAGACTGGAGTGAAGTTATAGATTAGCCGGCAGTCATTTCACTTGGAATACATTTTCATCCTTTTCTAAAGAAAATGATTTTAGCCGGCGCGTGGAATTAAAATTACTTTCTCATTGATAACTATGGAATTATAGTGAGGATGGAAAAAGGCAATGCTTAGCATGTTATATAAGGGCGTTGATATTTCTCTTTCACTTCAGCCAAACTTGGCCTACCTGATGAAAATTGTATTAAAACGTTATTAGTATTATTTCATCAACTAAATGGGAATTTGAATCCCTCAGTTTTGGGATGAATAGAGTCGTAAAAGAGGGAACTTTGACGGACGCGGCGCCTCCAAACCATTTTGCGGGAGGCTTGCCATTTCATTTGTTCCGTGTCCATTGTTGGACATGCGATGGCCTCCTTCCCTCCACTCCCCATCACTTCATCGGGTTTATTGCCTCTCTCTCTCTCTCTCTCTCTCTCTCTCTTCCCCTCTTTAACCATTTCTCTTTATCTCTCACTCTAACCCTCTTGGTATATACCTACATCCCGCACCTTGCTCTCGGAAATAATTTAGCCTTCTAACTCTCGCCTCAAGCCACACTTCTGCAAGGCGAAGACATTAAATGGTCCCCATTCATTTTCACTTTCTGATTTGCAAGGTAGAGAAACATCCTAACAAACATGATGATATCATCGAATGGGATAAAAGCCCCCTATTTTTACTTTAAAAAAATGTATTTATGCGACAGTCTAGAAAATAAATAATCTAGGTTTGTAAGATGTATAAAAAAATAATATGCAATGAAAGTTAGCGATTGCATAATAAATATGTAGGTATTCTCTGGTACCTTTGTATGAATCTACGTTTTAACCCTGATTCTCGGTATGAAATATTTTTGTTCATGTTTCTTCTCACTTCTTGCGAATTAAAACATCCTTTGGTCTTGTTAGCATGTCACTTTTCTGCATCACTCTAGTGCTTGATTTAGGTAGTAAATTGTACGTTTCTTCTGAAGTCGAATAAAAAGGATAGTGGCCGTCAATTAAGTTTAGTTAAAGGTAATTGTTCAAAGAATATTTCCATCTAAACTCTCAACATCACCACTCTGGGGAAGTAGGGATAGTGCTAATAATTATGAGAATATTTAGCAGAAACTTGTTAGAGTAAGCAATTTGAATTTTTTAGCTATTGTTTCATTTTATTTAAAATTAAGCATTCCGAATATACCCCATTTGAGACAGCAGAATCTCTTAAATCTTCTTATGAGGACTAATTGTTCGGAAATAAAATTTGTACGTAAGTATGTTAATGGCTTCTTTGAAGCACTGTTAACACTATCTGAGAGATATATTCCTTTCTTCATCTTCTTTACTGGTCCAAAAGTGGAAATATCTTATACATGAGATAAGAATACACAAAAACGAATATGGTCTAATTTAACGATATTAAGGATAAAATAATTTCAAAAAAACTGCTTAAACTCCGGTTGAAATGAAAATTTCGGAATTTATCTAAATAGGAATGAAGTTTTTCCTTCAGAAGAAAATCCGTAATTTTATTCACAGATTCAATAAAAGGATATAAAAAAACATTTTCTGTTGGAAAAACCAATTAACTCATTACATAAAAATGAAATTAAATGAAATTCGACACCCACTCGCAGCTAAATACTACGTTATAACGCAGGAATTGGACCATAAAACATGCACCATTTGGCCCCTTACATTTCACTTTACTATTTTATGTAAAATTTCCATTGGCTTGAATATGAAACGATTAAGCGATGCAGATTCACTATAACACTGGGTAATAATCTGTGATTAATTTTCCTGCGATGATCATCACGGTGGTGGTTTCATTTAAGAGGAAACAGATGTTTGAATTACATTCATTTAAATTGGTTAGCTATTCGTGGCACTAGTATAGCTACTCTAGTCTAGTTAAAATGAATCCAAACTGACTGAAATTCAGAGGCAGAGAACATCTTGGACAAAAATCTTTCATAGCTCGGATCAAAAATTGAGATGCGCCTTAAAACATTAGCATTTTGAATCATCAAATAAAATCAGTGAGCATATTTGACAATACCAAACCTATGTACTTGCTAAATATTTAACGGATATTCAATTCTAATGGCAATCAATGGCGGATTTTTACAAGTGTGAAAAGTCAGTATGTCAGTATGTATGTATGAGAAAAAAGTGTTCGTATGGTGCGCGTTGGTCGAATTGTCGTCCAGGACTTACTCGTCCATCGTAATGGATGGATGATGGTTTTTCGGCAAGGCTGAGATGGACGTGGTCAGCTTAGGATATTGGTGGTTGATAGGTCTTGGAGTGGTAGAAATAATGGGATGGGTATATAGATGTAGTGTAAAACGGCAATTGAGGTATCAGGGACTGCCTTTAATGCCTGTTCGTACAATGCCCGGTTGTGGTCTCTTTTCCCATGCTTATACAAAGAAGAAACAAGGGCTGACCTGGTGACCAAATTTGCGGACGAAGTCGCTGCAGAAGTCGCGGCAAGAAGTCACTGCAAGAGTTGCCGCTGGCAAAGGGCCGCGTAAGCATTGCTGGCGCGATTTTGTTAGTATGCAAGTTGGACACACTTTGGGCAAGGTCTCGGCTAAGTCCGTAGGATAAGCAATCTGCAGTGGGGAAGGATGTCCAAACAAGGAAATAATAGCAAAGAGGGAAATACATAAAAAATGCCACACCATTCCTAATTCTCTTAACCCCTTCCATTTTTTAAATGACTGTCATTGATGAGCGCGTTTGAAACAACATAATGCATATTTATAGCCTTTGCTTTTCCTGTAGAAGACTAGTTATCCATTAGATAGCGTTATTGAACTTAATACAGCTCAGCTTTAAAGGGGTCCCAAAAATAGATTGAACACTTACCATTTTCCAGGATAGATATAGTAAAATTTATCGGTGGCGTCTATAATCCATTATTTATAGTCTTACCTTTCTTTCATGAAAACGGCCTTTAGCCAAAAATACACGGACGTGGGTATTGGAGACCAGTATAAATGAGTACCATTGCCTTTTTTGTGTTTTTGACGATTCGATGAATGCAAAGATGGCTTGCGGATTTCGCTGTGAAGACATTTGTGGACCGCAGCTTTTCAACAGAGTAGAGAAAGCTGCAGACGCCATTTTTCGTCCGCTAAAGAAGTGTTACTTTGCAACGCGAAATGAAAGCTGAAACACTACACACATGATGAGAAAACCTTTTGGGATCTTGAAGTACTATCAATAATCATCATAATTGTCCCGAAAATAATGGTAAACAAAAAATTATTTTTAATTGAATAAAAAAACAATTATTACATTGAAAATTTTAATTAAATAAATAAAAACTGATGTTATAAAAGTATTCTAAGTGCCAGCAGAATGTTCCAAGTTCCTAATTTTCCTGTTTCGATTTTTGATTGCACTTTATCAAGCTTCTCATGTTTTTTTCCACTCAGTGCTTATTTTAAATAAAACACATGAGTGATTAGAAATCTTTTCGTAGACGTTTACGTGAGAGTGCGCTCAAAGTATCTGAAAACATCTGCTGCGACATCAATTGCAAACTTGAAATATTTTAAGGAGCCGAGGAATTGTTATCCCAAATCTGCTATAGGTTGATTGCCAAACCACTTGGGAATGTTTAAATTGCGTTAATCCAACCGCTGTGATATTGATTTGGCACCTCATTCTAGCAAATTCTCGCTCCTCTTACGAATATCTCTCCTGCGTGTGTGTTCGCCTTCCTGTCGCCACGTGTGAGGGCGCCGGAGGTGGATACAGAGCGGTGTTCGGAGGAGAGGAGGTGGTTAGTAGGGGCGTTTCTCAAGGAAAACCGGGGGAAAGTAAATGAGTGTCAGGCAGGATGAGCGAATGGCGTCAGCTGAGTAAGAGGAAAGTGGCGCAAGAATCGAGCGCTTCCGGCCCATCCCCCTTTCTCTTCCAGATTAAACGGAGCTCGCTCCTTCACAAAACTCACCATTCCCGCACCAGCACTCTCCAGTGCTGGTGTCATTCTGCACGCATCAACAGGGGAGGACGGTAGGGTAATGCTGACTGATGGAACGCTGGCGAATATGCTGAAGGTCCTGACGCCAGATGATGATCGGGACGAGGGATGCCAACTGGCGTTGAGAGCAGAGGCAAACGATGACGGTGAAACCCCGTCAGCCAGTCCCTTTACGGAGCGCGATATTGAGAAGGCCGCGAGTCTCATCAAACTGAATAAGGCTCCTGGCATTGATGGGATCAATGGGGTCTTGATCCGGAAGGTTGAACCGCTGTTGCGAGAAGAGCTCACCCGCCTTTGCAATGACTGCTTGACGGCGAAATACTTTCCTGAAATATGGAAAGTAGGAAAGCTCTGTGTACTCTCGAAAGGAAAGGACAGAGATCCTGGCGACCCGAGGTCATACCGACCTCTCACACTACTCCCTGAGATGGGTAAAGTGTTCGAGCGGGCCATTAAAGCCAAACTATTGGATTACGTACAAGAGTCTGATCTCTTCCACCCCAATCAGTTTGGCTTCAGGAATGGAAAGAGTACGATTGATGCGATCTCACGAGTCGTGAGTAGTATCAAGAGTGGGACGAGCAAATATACACTAGTGATCTTTGTAGATTTCCGGGGTGCGTTTGACTCGCTGTGGTGGCCAGTCGTCATTCACGAGCTCAAGCGGTGTGGTGCTCCTGGCAATATTGTTGGCCTTATCAGGAGTTATTTCGAGCGTAGGAAAGTAGTCCTACGCACGAATTATTCAGTAGCGAGAAAATTCCTCACAAGAGGAACTCCGCAGGGAAGTATACTGGGGCCACTGCTCTGGAACGTTGCAATGAATGGGATCTTCCGTGAAGATTATCCCAGAAATTGCGAGTTAGTGGCCTATGCTGACGATACGGCAGTAATTATCCATGGGGATAGCCGTAGAGAACTAGAGGAACTAGCCGCAGAATGTTTGCTTAAACTCTCAAATTGGGCCAAGAGGAGCAAACTCGTCATTTCGAAGGAGAAGACGGTCTATTCGGTTTATGGTGGGAAACTCAATCGAGATCCCGCACTGAGACTGGATGGATCGATCATCAGAAGGTGTCGTGAAGTCAAGTATCTAGGGTTGATACTTGATGAGGGTTTAACCTTCATGCAGCACGTGCACAGAGTGGTGAAAAGGGTTAGAGTCGTCTTCTCTGCGGTAAGTAGACTCTGTCGGGCACGGTTTGGAAGTCATATCCCTAGGAGTCATAGTATCCTTTATAGGAGTGTGGCTCTTCCCATTCTAGGGTACGGGATAGAAGTTTTGGGTGACCGAATAGTTGAGAATTGTCGGATTGCCCGGAAGTTGGGTGAGGCTCAGCGGTTTTGTCTCCTTGCTGTAGCAGGGAGCTATCGCAGTGTCTCAAAGGATGCCCTGACAGTGTTGACTGGCACAATTCCGGTTGAGTACGAGTTACTCGAAAGGAAGGCACGGGCTGAGTTCAGGAAGACGGGTTCAGCGTGCTACTATGGTGTTAGGCTGGGAGATGAGCAGAGGGCCCCCAAAAGGCTCCTGCAAACTCTAAGAGCCGAAACTTGACGTCGCTGGCAGGCAGAGTGGGATGAATCAAGCAAGGGGAGGTTAACTCACGAGTTTCTCCCCTCAGTCACTGATCGACTGACCATGTCATTCGGGATGAAGAGGAAGTTGACGCAGGTTTTGACCGGTCACGGAAATTACCACTCGTACCTACACCGTATAGGAAAGGCGGGGAACCCTGAGTCTGTTCGGTTTCTGATACGGTCAAACACCGAGTGTACGACTGTCCCGAGCATCGTGACAACCGTGCTGAACTCAGTAGCCTGGTCCCAAGGTGGCCTGTGCCACTGAAGGACCTCCTTCAGGAATGTGTAAAGCAGGACAGATGTGACACCCTTAGTAACTTCGCTGGTGGTCCCATTAATTTGGGGCCTAACGTGTGAATTGGGTACCCTCAAAGCCTGAAACACACCAAGAAAGAGACAACGAGGCAAAGAGACAAGTGCACAAGTTAGAGACAAAGAAATGCTACGAAGTGTGTGAGACAATGGCAGCAAAAACAGCAGCTCAGGGGCGAGCTCAAAGGAGAGGAAGAGACAACGGGACAAGGAGACGGAGAAAGAACTGTGCATAGAGGACGAGAAAAAGAGAAAAGAGAAAAAGGATGGAGCGGACGTGGCAACGAGAAAACGAGGAAACGGCCGAGTCATCAGTTGATTCTTCCGAGCACCGGCGCACAACGGGGGATTAAGAGCTCTGCTCAGGTGCCCCCCTAGTGTTTCCCTAACGGGAAGCGCGGTTAGTAGGTCGACCCAAGAAGAACCCACTCTTGGGGGTATTTCTAAGGTCCCTCTAACCAGCACTCTCCGTCTTTACTAATCCCTTTGCAACATAGCCAACCGGTGAAACAATGAGACACGCCATTATGAAATCCCAAGGACGGCGGAAGGTTAGTGGTGGAGTACTGCTTAGGGACTTGAGATCACTTGCTGCGATGTTGAAAAAGGACCATGGCTGGAGACGGAGGCGAATGTCTTACCGATACAATGTAGGTTTCTAGGCCACAGAAGGACCTTGATGAAACCGGAAACCTCTTAGGAGCTACGGTATTCGATACCTTCCAGAAACTATATAATTGCATAGGGCTCGCTCTCTGCCCACAAATTGTATTGCTCATGGGGCTAGGGCGAGCAGGTTGTGACGGTGGATACGGGGATATTCGTGAATTTACTTCGTAAAATATCCTAATAATGTATTTAAATTGTATAGTAATTGTGACAATGATACTAATATAAAATACCGCCTTCCTATACAAAATTTTATTGCTTTATAGAAGCTATTTTCGTTTCGCTGCCACTTGCCTGCCTGCATTCGATGGCCTTTATTAGGCTTGTATTCAAAGACGCAGCGTATTTTTTTACTGTCTTGGATGCTCTTACTCAGATGCATAAAAACACTCGTAGACGCCCATCATTTTAGTCGAAATGATGTTGGTTAACTGGAGACTTTTCGGGCTATATCGGTCGACTTTCCAGTTTCACGCCCCGTTTCTATTAGGTAGTTGCTGTGGATATTACACTCTCTAAGGAGGGCGTAGCTAGCCTGTACACAATCTAAGATCGAAGCTGCGTAAAGCAGAAGTAGCTGGAAGTTTTAGGTGAGGAAGCGTCCTAACATTTGTTGATAATATTCATTTTCAACAGAAAATGGATACAATTGTCGTTTGGCCGTTCAGTGAATTGCAAAAATATGATTTTATAACACAGTAAGCACCAAAGACAGTATGATAAGGACAATTTGTTCTTAAAAGCTTTAAACCCCTTTTATTTAATCTTATGATGAATTAGTAGATTGTTTTTTATAATTGTTGTTTAATTAATTAATTGTTAGAGAAGTGTCAATACTATGGTAAAATTATAGGATTGCAAATGATAGTAATTTTCTTTGATCAAAAGTTTGTGAGAAAGTATTCAACCATAAAGATCACTATGAGTTATGAATTCTAGGAGATAAAGAAATAACTTTGGTGCTTCTCTGATATAACTTTAATGCTTATTTTATAGAAACGATCGACCTTTCTTGGTACATAATTTGAAAGTTATCGTGTATGAATATATCATTATATTCATACACGATATGAATTATTGTATGTGCAATGGATAATCATTCAAACATAAACATGATAATATCATCGGAAATAGTGAACTATCTTCGCTATCAACATCGTTTTTAATTAAAGGCAGAATAACTTAAGCACAACATTCATTATAAGCCTTAATAATACAAGTGGAGAACAAGGTTTTTTTAAAGGATTTTCTAAAGAACTGTGAATGTAATTGTTCTGTAGACCCTGTTTTAAATAAATCACAAGATATTGCCTTTCATTTTCTACGTTCAAGACGTCAAGGCGTTCAGGTATAATGATAAATGCGAATTTCAGAAAAAAAATGGGTCTCCTGAAGCGGGAGTCGAACCATGGACCTTCGGCTTTAAGAGCCAATACGCATATAATTACGCTAATTAGGATTTCCAAATGCAAATTTCCAAAGGATATTTTCTATGGAACCGGCTGTCGTAGTCGATGATAAAAATAATTTGCATATGGATAGATGTTACAATGCACGTGGGGAATGCGAATAGTTATCAACAGATGAAATTAATTTTAAAACATTAACAATTTTTAACATCAAAGTTGGTTTTAAACGTTAGGAAAGTAAAATAAAAATGCAAGAAATATTAAAAGGTATATGAAAATAAGTTAAAGAAAAAGATTTAAACACGAGGTCTGGCTAGGCTTTGGAATTTTTAGTCGTTCATGATAAGAAAGGAGGGAAAGAGAGCTTTTCTGCTTACCAATAAAAGGACGGCTAAGACGATAACAATTAAAATCATGGAAGAGCCGATCATGAAAAAAGAATGAGTAACTGAAGTTTTGTTGAAAGGACGATAAATTATCATGAAGGGAGTTAAACTTGACAGTGGCAGGCCGTACCTTGTACAAGTTTTTTAAATATTTGTACTCATGATTCACAATAAAAAAGTACAAAGAGAAGTAAAAAGCATTAGTACTAATGAAGGCAGTAATTAAAATTCAATTTTGACCCAATGTCAGGGTTAGAGAAGAACATAGGAAACATTTTGACGAGGAAACAGGGAAAGCACGATAGGCTAGAAGAGATTTTCGAGGAATGCACTAAACCTAGAGGGAGGGAATATTTGAGTACTCTTTAAGAGGTCCATTAGACGTTAGTGAAAAGGAGTTAGGCGTCAAGGCTTTGGATGATTCTCTTTCGGATGAAGTCTTTCACCGTCCTCTCCTCTCTTAGCCACCCACCCCTTTTATCTGGAGGCTTCATCCAGAACGTCAGCGTGCCGTGGGATTGCTCTACTCTGCACAGATAACGTCAGCCGCCGGTCATCCCTTTGCGGAATGAGAAAGACTTATGGAAACCTTGTCTTTCCTCAGGGATTGTTGCACTCTTCCATGAATTGAACTATCTGAAACCGCTAAGACTTTGCATTGCTTTTGGAAAATATTGAAGTAATAGTCGGGTCGGCTAGGAAAAAAATAATGAGAGAACTATCAATGATGTTGTGATGAAAGAACAAGTTTATTTTTTCAGTTTACAACCGGATGACAAATTTTTCTGGTTGAGTAGCTCAAATTAATTACTTTTCTTCTTCTTTCAAAACTATTTACATCTTTGAGCTGTGAGAAATTTTTACAGTCATCTTTATACATTCACATACGAAATATATATTTTTAATTTATCTTATAATACCTTATCTATCTATCTAAAACCTATCTAATAATAGGCATAAATAATGTATATTTTCTCGGATCAAAGTAATGTTTATAGCCAAGCAATTCACGAAAAAAAAAGTTACACAGGGTGCTGTATTTACATCTATTAAATCTCCAAATTATTTGTTTTTACTATAATTTGCCCTTATTTTTAATACAATATTTAAGGTTCCTAGTAGGCAGGTCAATTTAATTAGGTCAAGTAAAAGTAAATATTATTAATTTTCACCATATATGAGAATTTATGATATTTTCTATTTTAATCATTACCATTTAAACCAATTTGGGGATAAATAACAATGTGTTCGAATTTTATAAAAATTTATTATAATTACCAGGTATTCAAGGAATACCAATGAATCTGATTTATTTTTTAATAGGAAATTTTAATCGAAAATGAAGAGGCGTAGAGTCTATAAAATGTAAAATTTCTTTGAAATTTATTTCCTGGGATAAGAAAGATATTACAACAGGCCCAGAGTGAATGAATCAAAATTACATATAAAATTAAAAAAAAATTGTATTGTACATAACTTAAATTCCAGGAAAACATTCCTTGATAGCTATGAAAAAAGGAATGGAATTTATTTTAATTGCTATTATGGCAATTTAAAATTTGTTGAAAATCAATTTTAAAAATGTTTAACGTCAGTAAGGGCTTATGGTTACAGAGAGAGAGGAAAAAAATACAGTTTTTCAACGAAACACTAAACGAATAATGAAGGGAAATAAAAGAATACTTAAGATTTGAAGAGAAGGTATTACTTATGCAGAATAAATTAGTATTTAGTGAAATAGGCTGATGTGTTTTCATTTTATTGATAGAAAGGAGAGTGTATTAAAAATTATGGGAATAATTAATATAATGAATGAATTGGTGGCGGAATATGTTCGGTGTTTGCTTGAAATAATAACTTCATGTACAACTGAAGGCTTGAGGTTAAGTCTAAAGATATCAGTACTTTAATCCGACCGATACAAATGACTCTGGAACGAAACTATTTATCCACTCTACTCACTGTGGATGAGGCTTGAAAGAAATTTTAAATATGAACGAATCGAACCGGGAAATATTAATGAATAAACATCGTGGTTTATTCACATACACGTCGATATTTATGGGAAAGTGCAACACTTACGGCTAGTAATCTTCATCATCCATTAAAATGCTGTTTATTTACAAAACAAGTAGTTCCGCGAGCGCCCAAATTCATAAGCCTCTAGTTACTTCCAGTAAAATCTATGAAATCTAATTGAAAGGAAAAGTTGCGGAAACACTTGGCTTCCCAGGGGATTAATCAGTACTCAAGGAGGAACTCAAGCTCTATAAATTTCTGCTATCAATCGATTTGGTGCTAGTGTTCGTATTGGCGAAGACGAAGTTCATTGACCGAAGAAGGAAGGTTTCTAACAATTATCCAGACGAAATTTCAGTGCAGGAAACTTCTCACTAGGGCAATTGAATAAACATTTATTTCAGATGGTGACTAGCTCTTCGAAGAGGAGCAACAGGAAGGGGTGTCTTCAAAGTCAAAGCGACCAATCTAATTATGAAGTGAGTGCGCTGGTTGCTGTAGGTATGTTACACCATCTTGGAATTGGGAGTGGACAAGGAGTAGGAAGAAGAAGGGAAGCAGGAATACAGACGGAGAGAGGGTGAAGCAGGAGGCCTGGGAATAAATGGAGAAGATGCTGAGGGGATGTAGAATAGAACGAGGAGAAACGAATGGAGGTAATGAGGAGCGGAAAAACAATGTTGGTTTGGGCTGAGAAGGAAAGAAATGGAGGAAGAAGAAAGTGTGAGGAAGGGAGGGGGGAAGGGAGAGGAATGGCAACAAAGGAACGAAGGAGTCTCAGAAATTGACTCGAGGAAGAAGAGAAAGCAAGTTTAACAGATGAACGAGGTTAAATAAGGGCCTTATTTAACTATAAATAGTGAACTTTATTGGCTGATGCATGGAAAAGATATTAATACATGAATGAATGTAGATTCTAAAATATATTTACGTGCATGCTTATTTATCAATAAAGGTATGTAATATGTCCACCTTTCATGACAGCTTACCTTTCATTTTCGAATGATCATAGTTAGCAATGCACTCTGCATTGGGACAGGGATAAGTAAATTACGCATATCATTTTTTTATATGATTAATAATGTACCAACCTGTTTAACTATTTTCGTAGTCACTTAAAGCAGGATTTCAATCATAGACTTGCACCATTGGTCCTTGGCCCTGTAACATTGCGCATTATTTCACGGAGAAAATATGAACTTGTGAGAAATTATCTATAGATGAGCTAGTAAAATCTGCATTTTCTGTGGGTAAAACTTGCTACTAGCTCCATTAGCTTACTTATTTAGTAAGTTCATTAGATTGTTCTGTATATTAGTCAGTCATCAATTAAATATAAATATTTCATCCGTTAATGGACGGACATTTTTAGGGGGGAAAGAGAAGATAGTTGCTATACGCTTAAGTATACTTTTTAATTAGATATAGAAAAAAAATGTAAAGTTCCTTCATTTGGTTTTGATTTAATATCGCCATGTCACCATAATTATACCTAAAGAATTCAAAGTAGATTTCTGAATCATTTATCACGTATGTTTTTTTTATGGAAATTTTTTGAGATTCCAGAAGATACTTACATGGAGTGTTTCAGAATGCATGCAGATATTAATGGTCTCTTTGGATAATAAGTGAAGAAATTGCAAACAAATAAATTAATTAACATGTAACTGGGAAATATGAATGACGGGATTATGAGGCACATGTAATTTTAATAGGATTGTAGAGATAGATTTGTATTTTTCATTAAATTAACCAGTGAATGCCGTCTGTAATGATGGATTATGAATTGTTGAAAAGTGTATGCATGTGTGAGGGCAGAGGGCAACGAACTGCAATTACTACGTACTGCAGATTGGAGTGAGTGGAAGCTAATCGATTGCTAGGGATTGGCGAGGTGAGAGGAACGGGAGAGTAGAGGCGATGGAAAGAGCGGATTTGAGTATATGAAGCTGGACTAATGGTAAATAGAATTCCAGGTCACAATTTCCCTCCTTGCACATTAAAACGGTGACTTAATTCCTAATTAAATGAAAAACACAATATATTGGTGACATCAATGCGAATGGATATTCCAGTGAAAAACAACTCTTCGTGTAAATTTGAATAAAACAAGTTCCCTCCCTCTATTACGAGCATAATAATAATAAAAAAACATGTTTAATTGTTAAGTGCTGTAAATTAACATATTTTATTTAAGATATAGTTAAATTTCCTTTGCAGACACTGTGTTGAACATGTCTAGCATTAAAATAATTTATTACTATAAAATGTATCCTTCTGAGATCAGTCAGACCCTGATGCATAGAGTTTTATTTCTAATATTTTATATGCATGTGGGTAAGGTACAAAACTGAATTTTTGAAGAAAAGTTAAAAAAAAATTCTACATGCACAAAATGTTTATCGAAAATTGTTATGTAAATTTTCTCTATTCAATCTATCTCCACTTTTCAATGCTACTTCCCCTTTCCCAGTGTCGCCTCCAACCTTTCCAAATTCAAACAAACTCCAAAATTTGAACTCCCCCCTCATCCTTGAATACATATAAGATTACACTCCCGTTCTCTTCTTTTTCCAGCTCATCCCTCCCCTACTCCAATTGGTGTACAACTGCAATTGTTGTATGTTTGCCGCCTCTGACCTTCCTTTATACGTATTTTTGATAAAAATGTGAAACCAATGAAACCTGTCAGGTTAGAAAAATAACAAGAGAGTAGGAAAAATAACAAAGTATTTTTTTATCCTCGTGATAGGTAATGAGGCTATTTTTCTCAGTATTGTCGTTAACAATTGCTTCTTGGAACTGAGAGCGCATACATTTCTTTGCTTAATGGAATGGTGAACTATGCCACAGAAATGATATGGATATGGGGAATAGATCGGAATACTTAAAAGTCCGTTGGTTATTATTATGTAAGCCGATTTTCATTAGAATGTTTTTCATGAAGTTTATAGTCATGTTATCCTCTCTTACAATTAAGAAGCAGTCCGACAACGATAACATACATTTTCAAACCGTGATATATGACATATTTAATAAATTTTTAGCACCTGAGAAATAAATATCACTAAAAATTTTCTCTGCTTCTGGTATTCGTTCCAAAATCCGATACATTAGCCCCTAGCAGGTTATCCACCCCTTTCATTGTTAGATCGGGTGGGTTTATAGCGACAAGTCTCCCTTGAACCCTCCAATTTTGACCCAATTTGCCGGACGTATTTCATATTACCACATTTTTGGCCATGCCCAATTGTTTTGCAAAATATGCTTCCGTTGCCTATTTACGGGAGTATGAAAAGTTGAGCTTCTCGTGAATCTGTGTTTGATTTTTCTTCAGTATGTAGGCATCGCTACAGCAGAAATGCTGAGATTTGGTACTTTCTAGTTCCTCGTATGAGCTCTAAATCAGCCCCCTGTGTTCAAATGATACATGAGTGGTGTTGGATAGCACGCCTATATAAAATCATCCTCCATCCAACATTTTAATTCAACGAAACTCCAGTGTAAACAGCGAACATGACGAACGACATATAAACATTAATTTATCCTTTAAAAGAAAAATTACCATCGCAAAACTTCAAAGATGCAGAGCTAAGGTAACTAGCTACAAAGTATATAAAATGGAAGGGATTTGTGTTTTGAGAAAAACGCGTTTGAGGTTTTCAAAATAAAACATTAGGCAGTAAATTGCAAAATATTTAATTAATTACATAATAATATCATGCACCTCTGCTTTGTATTTCAAACGAGAATTGTTTTTCTTAAAGTTGATTGTTTCAGCCTTGTTTTCACGCAAGTGAAAGATATCCATTTTTGAGTAAAAACTTTGTAGTTTTCCACAGTTTATTTAAAACTGAGACCGGTTTCACCTTAATAAGGCATCTTCTGGTAAGATAACAAAAGATGCCTTATCAAGGGGAAATCGGTTGCAGTTTCAAATAAAGTGAGGAAAAGTGCAAACTTTTTACTCAAAAATGGATATCTTTCACTTGCGTGAAAACAAGGCTGAAACAATCAACTTTAAGAAAAACAATTCTCGTTTGAAATACAAAGCAGAGGTGCATGATATTATTATGTAATTAATTAAATATTTTGCAATTTAGTGCCTAATGTTTTATTTTGAAAACTTCAAACGCGTTTTTCTCAAAACACAAATCCCTTCCATTTTATATACTTTGTAGCTAGTTACCTTAGCTCTGCATCTTTGAAGTTTTGCGATGGTAATTTTTCTTTTAAAGGATAAATTAATGTTTATATGTCGTTCGTCATGTTCGCTGTTTACACCGGAGTTTTGTTGAGTTAAAATGTTGGATGGAGGTTGATTTTATATAGGCGTGCTATCCAACACCACTCATGTATCATTTGAACACAGGGGGCTGATTTAGAGCTCATACGAGGAACTAGAAAGTACCAAATCTCAGCATTTCTGCTGTAGTGATGTCTCCATACTGAAGAAAAATCAAACACAGATTCACGAGAAGCTCAACTTTTCATACTCCCGTAAATAGGCAACGGAAGCATATTTTGCAAAACAATTGGGCCAGCAACCGATGTAGTAAAACTAAATACGTCCTGAATATTTGGTTAAAATTGGAGAGGTCATGGATAACTTTCGTATTTATCTGCCGTTTGACATGGAATTCCCTATTACTTTTACCCCTTCGTGTATTTTCCTGGCATGTATGTAAATTTTCAGTAACTTTCAGCTCATCAAACATAAGGTTGTCACCAAATATATTTTTTTCATCGCCTGCACATTTAATTACTTTTGTAATTTTTTGTTACCTCTCTGATGACCGTAATCCCATCTACGGATGATCAGAGGTTTTTGTTTCTTTATTCTAAATAATTACGTTCGAGTGGTAGAATGTGGAACTTCCGTTATTTTTCCAACGAGGCTGTGTAGTTACACTCACAGATAATATTTATATGTTCCTAACCTTAAGTACATCTAGGGAAGATATCAACACCAAGACGTGATTCCGTGAGAGAGCATACCTTTTGCGGTAAAATACGTTACGCTTCATGTATATTTAAAGATAAAAACTTTGATCTAAAATTATGCGTCTGCACGATAGGTTGGAGTATTTTATTGCAAGCTTGGTATTTTTAATAATCAGATTACTGTTCTTCATGATGGCGATAATCGTAAATCCCGTTATACTCTTATTATTTAAAATGACACGAGTCATATTAGAGAATACTTTGTTGGAACGAGATCTCGCATTAAAGATTGACCAATATGTTTCTTTTTTTGGCACACTCTGGTGGCCATTTGACATGAATGAATTTCATTTCACCTATCATTTATTGTCAATGGAGGAGATTCATATTAAGAAGAAGAATGAAACAAGCGTGCTTGAGGCAAGTCTCGAACTTTGTTGCACATTGTATACTTGTTGGGATCTTTAAACCTCACTTCGATGGCCAACTGCCCTACGAGATTTATTGAGTTTTCAGTTTTTATGGCTTTATTTGTTAATCATTACTAGAAAATAAATTTTCAAGCAAAAATGTATGAATGGATTGAATTCCTAAGATGGGAATTTTAAGTTTTAGTTTATGTGATTTTTGTGACTGCCCGATTCATGTCTTGGTAGGTACTATTTATTACGTTTTTGTTGACTTGCATTCGGCGTACAAACGACGAGGAGAAAAAACGCAGTTGCCAAGATTTCTTATAATTTTGCTCCCATACCTTTGGTTCCCACGGCATTTACATGAACGCACGCCCCCCTGCCCCACTTGCCTCACCCTGCCCCACTTGCAGGACCGCTCTGAACCCTCCCCTTATCTCCTCCGCTCTCCACGTACATTCGATTCCCAGCCTCTCGTGCGCACTTGCACGTCCCCACAACGTAGACGGAGCCACACAGCATATTCCCCTCCTCCACCCCCCCCACTCCGCCCCCTCAAACCCCACCCCACGGGGATGTTACCCTATTCCTCCCACTCCCTTCAACTCCTAGCCCGCCGACCAACCCCTCCTTCCCCCCGATCATCCTTACCCCCTTGCACATATCCTCACCCTTCCGCTCCTTTCAGCAGCCCCTCCCTCCACCCCCTGCTACCCCATCCTCACGCCCCATCTGGCATAATTAGCGGGGACTCGACTTGCAAATTAACTTCTGCCTTGGGGGTCGAGAGGGGGGCGGTTCCAAGGGATGATTGGGGGGCGGGGGGAAGGAAATGGTATGTGAAGGAGGTCTTTTCATTCCACTTACGTTCGCAGAAGGTCGTACGTACCAAGGCGGTCGGAAAACGCCACGCAAACGCACATGCGTAGTGTGCACCAGTGTATCTTTTAGTTCAACCTCTGCCAGCTTAAGATTGTCTCAACTAGAATTTCGGAGGAACCTGGAAAAATTGAAAGAGGATAACTAACTGGAGCTAGCAAAATGAAGAAGCGTAAAATATATATAAATGAATAAATGGAGGAGTGTAGTGTGCTTTCAATGGAAAATAAAACAATGCGGGACAATATTGGGAGACAATAGTTTAACAAGGCTTTTTTTCAACTCGTACCATCTTTCTGCATAATCGAAGAAAAAGTGCACTTATCTTTACACATTTTGGAGAGGGCATCACATGGTCAATATTTTCTACCAAAACGTTATGGGAACAGTTGTTACGTTAGTTACATTGGATATTACGATAGCATTTGTCTTGGTTCTTTAAATGCTTGAGGAGGCGACCGACAGCTATGATCATTTGATCCAATAGTTCGGTGCTTGGAGGTTAGGGGAACGAAAGGAAGGGTGGCGAGAAACCCAGTGTTTGGCTTAGCCTACTCTTAATGAAAGTCGGTAAGGGGTCAGCAGCGTAAGGCCTCATCCGACCGACGGAGTACTACACTTGTGATGCTCTCCACATAGCACCAAGGTAGGGATTGGTATTCCTTAGAAAAAATTCCGTCTCCGCTGGAGTTTGAACCCTGGCCCTGGGGATGGGAAGTCAGTAATCTAGCAACCACACTTACATTTATGATAGCCTTGTATAGGTCTCTACGCATTGAGGGTTGAAGTTGACCAGTGGGCGACAAAGAATAGAAGTGAACTAGTGGGTGGCAGGGAAAGTGGGTGGCAGTAAGTTTTTCTGGGACTTATTTTAGCACGAAGGTTTATGTTCTGTGTGCGAAACGCGACAGTGGGGGAGAATGATGGCTCGGAGAATGAGTGCTGCGGGGAAGCTCACCAATGTTGTAGGGAAGGTGGGAGAGAGTGAGTGAGAGAGAGGGGAGAGGTGAATTTGCGGGGAAAAAGGTGAGAATGAGTGGAGAGGAGTATGTTGGAGTTTCAGACACAATATAGCATAAGCCGGACGAAGGTGATAATGGGAGGCAGATGAGGTGGAGAGAAAGAGGAAGCACTGGAATTGGATAAAGTAGGGGAATGTGGGAGATATAGATCAAATGAGGGGAAATTAGCAAGGGAACCTAATTGTTGAGGGGACAAAAAAACAAAGGTGTCAATATATAATCTTTATTCAATTTCCCGCCAGTTTACAGCTGACATAAATGTCTAAGGAATAGAATCTCAAACTTAAGTTTTAGTTGCTTACTGTGATTTTAGATATCTTGGTATTCTGTTAGCCATTTTACTTTTTATAGACCCTCAAACGGAGAAAATGGAGTATAAAAATGAAATAATTTTTAGCACCCAGCTACTTTAAAACTACCATATTTCTCTAAGGAGTAGAATCTGAAGCTCCAAGTTTTTACTCTTTGTTGTACATTGCATGCATTTACATTCTGTAATCCACATAAATTTAATAGCTCTCCCAGCAGAGAAAGACCAAAAATGGCTTGTTTTGAGCGCGAAGCTATTTTCGATTTTTTAAAGAAGGAAAAGAGCTTATAAGATTATTTTTATAATTTATTACTTTATGTGCATATACTCTCAAATATGAAATATTCCTCCTTCGTTCTCTCGAGTCGTACACCAGGTTTTTTGTAGGAAAAAATGTCTAATTCAAGGTCAGATTCATCAAAAAGGAATGTAAAAAAAATAAATATCAAAGAAACCGTTTAAAATAGTATGGTTTCACTATCTCTTCTTCATCATGATTGATTCTTGAGATATTTAGGATAGAGTAAACATCAAAATTCTCAAAAACTCACATGCGCCATCTTGAAAACATGGCTCAGGAACACGAGGAGGGTGAATTTTTTTAAAATCTTCGCATTCAACTGCCAATACATGCAGGTATGTACATGCAAAAAATGTTTTTTTTTATGGTCATGAAACCAATTTTTTTTCTTTTGATAGCTTGACATGGATGACCCCTACTCATCAAACTTTCTCAGCTAAGGTTTCGAAATGGAGTAACTTAATGAATTTCAACTCTCTTAAAAAAGTAAATCAACCAACGTCACTGATGTAATTTTCAAGATTAAAATAGCCAGTAGGTCACACATGTCTCTAATGCTGTAGCAAAAGTGATTTCGGTAGGATTGAACAAAAAAACCTTTTCCTCCATTTTACTTTCCTCGAGAGAATTATAGCTATATGGCAAAACCTTGATCGATTTCTTTTTTAGAATGTAATAAAGTGGAATATGGCTTACTTAATTTTTCATTTATAGTGCATTTCCGAAAGGGTAAGCCTCCATCAGTACGATATCATTAATATGTTTAATGTATCTGAGAAGTACGAGTGACGAATTATTGGACTCTTTCAGCGGAATAACAGCCAATTAAGTTCAAAATTGATGAAAGGATATAGCGAGGAATACAAAGGATGAAATACATCAGTCAAGGGTGTTAAAATGAAGATTTATGAAGAAATTAAGCTGTTATCTGCTAAGGGAATGGTGTGGAGAGCTACAGTAAACCAATCTCATGATTTATGACTGATGATGTTTACTCACCCCATGACTTTATTATGCAATGAGGAGAGTGCAAACTGTAAAAATGGTACTTCCTCTCTTTGTACTGAGACGGAAATCATAGAACCTTAGATGATAAGATTGTGGGTCCACAAATTGTTTTAGAAAAAGTTGAGACAAAAATATCAAATCATATATATCAATCAATTACTTTTCAAATAGTAAATGACTTGGACAGACCAGTTTCAAAACGGCAATATACTACATAGGTATATTCATTTTTTATTGATTATTTGCAGGTTAAAAAGATTGGTGAAGAACGTATAAAATGGAGCGCAGGCATTGCTAATAGCAAAATGGAGTCGATAAACTAATACTAAGCGTGAAACTAATAATTTGATGGAATCAAGCAAACTGAATTTGAAAATCAGTTCCTTCTAACGTAGGGTTTCGATCCCAAGTTATAGTTATTTTTTTAACACTTTCTACTTTGTATGCAGAGACACTGAATGAATCACCCCTATGATGATATGGTGAATTCATTGAACTGTATGCATAGTTTTGATTTTTGCATTAAACCAAGTTGATTTGCTGGGAATTAAAAAGAGAACGGTGATAATCAACCATCATCGAAATGAGTCCAAAATGCATTAGTTTCCCAGAATCTGCATGACATTCATTGAGTTAACAAAATAATTTAATTTTATTAAAATAGCTATTAATCACTGTGAGGAAATTGAAAGCATATCAAATGTGAGTCCTTTTCTGGAAGAATTCCAAAGAAAAAGGCATGGGCACAAAGGAAATGACTCAACAGTTAATCAACAAAATTAAAGCTTTTAACATCCTTCAAGTTTTGATAGCACGTTGTTAACTCGGGGGTAACTGTTTGGTCACCGATATTCCTTATTTATAATTCCAACCTCATGAAAATTTAATCTCCCTCATCATTTTGAAACGAACGCTGCGGCATGGACCGGGATAAATCTCGGGGAACATTTACCCCGAAGGAAGGGGGGAGAACACCAATATATTTGATTGCATCTCGTGGCATCGGACTTTGATGTCCGACGGGGTTATACACAGGGCAAATTTTACGGAGTGAAAAGTAAGGGCCGACCGCCTAGCCTCCCCTGCAGTGGTGTCGCACTCCCGGAGCGAACGAGACGAAAAGGAAGAAGACCGCAGCGTTTCGGAAAAGTAACCGGCAGCGCCCGCGCGGCAGCGGTTTGCCTCCATTTTGGGGAATCACCGTGCACCGTGTGTGCTATCGCGGTTTGTGTGCTTGCAGAAGTATTCGGCGCCGCGTCATCGTTGAGTCAGTTGCCCTCAGCTCTGTGCAAGCGGCACCCTTCCCCTTCCCCTCCCATCCAGGACTGAGTGGAGGGGGCAAGGATAGCGAGGACGGATAGGGGGAGTAGTAGTAGTAGTAGCGTGTGATGGGACGGGTGTAGGGCAAGATAGGGATAGGGCGTGAGCGGGGGGCAAGAGGATGGGGGGGAGAGGAAATTCGATCGTCTGTGTGTGTGTGGTTCGGTGTGAGTGTGTGTGTGTGTGGTGGGAGTTTGCTCTACCGTCAAAGGGATGAACTTGACTTAGGCGTAACTGTTCAAATACAGGTTGGCGCAACTTCATTGCGGTGGCAATTTGTGGAGTGGGTGTTGCGTTACGGTTCGCTGCAAAATTGATTACGCTTCGGGCAAAGTGGAAGTGCGTTGACGAGTTGAGGGAGAGTTCACTCTTTTTACAAATTGGGTTAAAAGCAAGGGAAAAAGTTTTTAAAGGGATTATGTGAGGAGGAGCGGAAATGGAAAGGAGGGGGAGAGAGAGAGGGGGGGGGAAGGAACGACTTCTCCCTCTTTCTTTCATTTCCCCCGCTCTTCTCTTTTCCTCTATTTCTCTCTTCATCTTCTCCCCCCTCTCTTCCTCCCTCTCCGTCCATTCCCTACCTTGCGCTTTTGGTGGAACCGACTCGTCTACACTTTCTTGTTCTTTTTTTATTCCCTTCCAAATTGAGTGGTTTTTGCGCCCACAAAAGATTCTGTCTGAGACATTAGGTTTCTGGTGCGCCAAGGGACAAAAGAAGTCGGAGGCAGTTGTGCGAGGATTTGCTCGGTGACAGACCCTTTCCTCTCGGTCCGCGAGCTTTCCGTAGAGTTTAGATAACCTTTAACCAAATCTATTCGTTTCAGAGCAGTGGAAACTTGCGTTCTCTTTACTGCTGCACTTTGGTAGTACCAGGAAGTATTTAAATTTTCTAGCACAGACGGGGAACGTTATTGCGAGTACGTGTTGCGTTTGCATATCTTTGACTTCACACAGGGCCATTCTTGTTTTCCTGAACACGCTTTAAGTGAGCGAGAACGTTTTTTTTGAACATAAAATGACTATCTTTTTCGGAATTGAAAATATATTTCGCTTTTGGGGTACGGAGGCATATCGAGAAAATTCCTATTTGAATAAAAAAAATCGCAACGGATTAAATTGCATTGGAATGCATAGATTTATTAATCTCTAAATAGAGCCAATTGCAAGCAGTTACAATTAACATTTGTAAGGAAAGACTTGCTTCCATATGCTATACTAATGTATTTAAGTCCCAGTGGTGCTGTGTAATCAGGTCAGTTTTTGGGATTATTCTGCTTTAAATATTATTTAGTGTGCTAACATCTGTATGTGAAGCCTTCGTTATATTAGGAACCCATGAGTAGCTTAGCAAAGCTTATTTTCAGTTAATACAACTTTATCATAAATTAGAAAGCATTAATTTATATGTGAATGGAAAATCGTCATAGTTTATCTTATTTTGACAAACTCACCATAAAGTTCTTGCGCGACAAATTTTTCATTTCAACATTTCTATATTATTTCAACAATTTTACATAAGATTAAATTATGTACATACTTTTTTACTATGCAAATGTAATCCACTTGATGCATTCGTTCAGAAGAATGCGCATGGAATTTGAATGGATTTCATCGAAATGTAATCCAAGGAAGATTATCAGATGTACGATTGTTAGAATAATTATTTTTCTTAATATATTAGTTGTCTATGCTTCAATAGATTTTGTGAGTCCCCATGTAAGTGAAACTACCCACAATCTTGAGTTCTTTGTACAGAACTGTGGGAATATTCAAAATAAATACTGGTTACTATAATCACTAAAAGCATTTTATATCCTCGTGGAAATCACGTAGATCTATATGAAGTCAGAACAAAAAAATAATGATTTTTTTAGGATGGAGAAAGTTGATTTGAAAGATGTTTCCTAGTTATTAATTCACCTTACTTTCCAGGAAATCATTAGCCTGGGAGAGTGCGATTGAATTATAAAATACATTAATTTTCCGAAGAATACTTTTAAGGATCAATTTTCTCCCAAAGGAATTCACTCATTATCAGCTTGTTTTATTTCAGTTTCATTGATATCGAATCGTAATGAGATTTCGATTTCCTTTCTCCTCGCCTTTGGATCTTCTTCCGCCTCAAATCACTCTCCCCGCTACTCTGTACCTCCCGCCCATCAACCTCACGCACCCCCCTTCACCTCCCACTTTCCATATCCTCTATTGGTCCTTGTACTCTGTGGAAGCCATCCAGCGTCCAGCCATCCAGCCTCCTGTATCCTTGGAGATAGCGCCGGGAAGAGCTAAGAATACGTCCGTCGTGGTGGTGAACTCGAGGGATTTATAGAGGCTCTCTCTTTCCCGTGTCGCCTGCTTACCCAGTCACGCGTGCATCGAGAGAGGATCCACTGGGCATTGACTGGAGGGCTCTCGATGCAAACACGGATGTTGAAAAGGTACGGAGCGGGGGCACTATCTCTTCCTGCAAACTGCAGTCCCTCGCTTTCCAAGACCACTCTCTAATCTCACAATCTCTTCTCCACTCGCAGCACCCCGTCTCGGTTTCCTCCTTGCTTACACATGTGGCTGTCTTCTTCTCTCAAGATCCCTTTCGTTATTATGACTACAGATGCCTGTGAAGTTTTCAGTGTACGTATCTGTAGTTCCCAAGTACATTTATTTATTTTCCGGTTGAAGAATTTTTTCGTTCAATCAATTCAAGCATAACTCGTTTTAAATCGCAATCTACAGTTCGTTTTTATGCACAATTCTTTCTGTCAATTCTCAACGCTATTTTGTTTTCTTTGGCCTACCAAACGTATCTTCTCGAGGATATGTATAAACATCACAGAAAATATTCTGAAATTAGGATGACTTTGTAATGTACCTGGCCTACGCATAATACCGGTAATGGGGATATCCCGGTCAAATGATGTTTTCATGGTGACTTTCCCCCTCTTTGGTGCATATCCTCTTGGAGCATTCTTCTACAAATTTAATGATTGCCTTTTGCCGATATAAAAAACGTGATACTTAAATTCTTGCATACATTTATTCATCTACCAAACACTCCAAAATTATACACGGAAATCAATGAACAGGTATTTTTGATTTGAGGGCATCGGATGAAATGATTCGAGTTATCCTATATTATTAAATGAGCAATATTTGTATATAGGTACATAAATATTTTATCGAAAACTCGAGAACCCTTTTCTACTGGCAGTGGGTATTTAGGGGTTTTAAGGCATCCATTAGGCCAAGTTTTACTATCGTCAAACGCTTAGTTCGCCAATTTCCATTTCATAAACCTAATATTTGTACAGATCTATGATAAATTTGTCCAAGTATTCACAAAAAAGTAATCATTGAAAATAATCATTAGTACATACCTGCGTATATAAATAAAAATATTTTTCAAAAATATCTTTTCTATTCAATTTATTAGAAGCCCTACCAAGTGACAGCGTTTCAATTTTAATAATCTAATTCTAAGGCAATTTCAAAACCTGACAACGGGGTATAATGCGAACAACTTGGTTTTTCTCTCATCGTAAGGTAAGCACTATATTTATATGAATAACAATTCTTTTATAAGGTATTGCATTCTCATCACCTCCAACATTGTAAATTATTATTACTAAATCCTGATAGGGATGAGAACCGAAATGAAATAAAAAAACTAAAAGAAGCGATTTTCAGAGGATATAGATACTTTCCATCCGATAAAAACGCTAAGGAACTAAAGTACATATTTATGTGTATTTTCTGGACTCTTTGAATTATATCATTGATATCACAATACTATTCCATTTTAAAAGACTGTTATTTGTCAGTTATTTTTCGAATACTCGAAGATCCACAAACTAAGGTTAATTCACAGATCTATGATAAATTCGTCCACAAGAATTACACAAAAATAATAATTGAAAGCAATCATTAGTACATGCAAACCTACCTACGGAGGCTAAGTTGATAAAACAACTCGATATTATTGACGGCATAAGTTATCACAGAGTAATTTTTGCAACCTTAAAAATTGAAGTAGAGTCAGCTGTAAAACCGAAACGCAATATTTATTTATTTGATAAATGCAACTTCATCAAATTTGGCGAGATGCTTAATGATTCGTACACGGACTACGTAGCTAAAACGGAGAATAAAAGCACTGATGAATTATGGAAATATTTCTTAGAAATTCTACGACAGGGAATCAACGAATATATTCCGCAAAAATTGAAATGCGACAGTATATAACAACGATGTTAGGAGGGGCCTTAAGAGACAGAGAAAACTGTACAACTTGCTCAAAAAGTCCACTACGGTAGGTGACAAATCGAAGGAACTTTAGGCAAAAGAAAGTAACGCTGGGCAACGCTCAAAAACTAAGAAATCAATGCGTTCTGCATTGCGAAATTTCAATAAAAAAGTACTCGGTGAATTACTCGAAGAAAATCCGAAATCATTTTGGTCATATGCGAGAGAGCTTCAGGGAAAATCTTCAACCGTAGATTCGTTATTTGATAATGATGGCAAACATGTCACCGAAAATATTGACAAAGCTAACTCGCTAAATTCCCACTTCGAAAGTGTATACACTACAGACTATGCATGTAATTTTGAAATTTCATTCACTGAGGAACCGATGAAAGAAATCACTATTCAACGTGATGGGATAACTAAACAGCTACAGTCGATAAGAAATAGTAAATCTCCGGGTCCGGAGGGAATACCCGCGCGTGTCCTTTAGGAGTTAGCGCCACAGATCGCACCGTTCTTAGGCATAATATTCAAGAAGTCATTGTCTGAAGGAAAGATACCATTAGACTAGAAAATTGCAAACGTTACACCGATATTCAAAAAGGGAAACAGACACGACCCAGGGAACTATCGACCAATTTCATTAACGTCGATTATAGGCAAGATACTCGAACATATCGTCGTTAGCAATATCATGACGTTCCTGGACAGTCGTAACGTCCTCCATGGCTCTCAGCACGGCTTCCGAAAAGGTAGATCATGTGAAACACAACTCGCGCTCTTTCTTCATGACGTTCTCAAATCTGGTGAATCGAAAAGACAAGTTGACGCATTATTTCTAGATTTTAAGAAAGCTTTCGACACGGTACCTCATAACAAACTTTTATACAAATTACAGTCATGCGGGCTGAACGAAACAGTAGTAAACTGGATACGCGACTTTCTGAGTGATCGTAAGCAAAAGGTAGTTCTTGACGGAATTAGCTCTGATGTAGTTACAGTGACTTCAGGTGTTCCACAAGGAAGCGACGACGCTGTCATCTATCGTGAAATTAGTGATCACTCTGACTTTGAAATTCTATCATCGGATTTAAACAACGTTCATGTGTGGAGCCAAGAGTGGGGACTCGAACTAAATCTGAGCAAATGCACGGCGGTACATTTCCTGCGGAGGTCGTCCAACTATTCCCATGTATATGCTGTGGATGGTGTTAACATAAAGGCGACAGATGAAGTGAAGTATCTAGGAGTTACGATAACTTCGGACCTATCGTGGGGAGCACATATAAGAAATATTTGTGGCAGAGCTCTGAAGAAGCTAGGATTCGTCAAGCGTATTGTGGGAAGATTTTCGGATGAAAAAGTAAAAGAGAGGTGCTATTTCGCACTCGTCCGGCCACACCTTGAATATGCAGCGAGCATATGGGATCCGGTGCAGGAAGACTTAATCCGGGAACTTAATAAAATACAAAGGAAAGCTGCGCGATTCGTCAAAAACAGCTACGTGCGTACAGACAGCGTTACACAGATGTTAAACGAATGAGGCTGGGAGCCGCTAGAGACTCGGAGGCTGCGCGCTAGGCTTAGATTGCTTGAACAATTGAGAATAGTTATCTTTCAGAGCGACACGGAGAACATCCTATTAGAACCCCACTATATTTCCAGGTCCAACAGAAACGATAAATTAAGAGAGATATTTTGCCGAACGGATAGGTATGGGAATTCGTTTTTCCCCCGAACAATAAGGGACTATAATAAATGCTAGGCGTAATTTCATTAGAGCGTTTCCTTTTTATATGTAAACGGCTGGTGTCCTAACACCCCCCGCCACACGCCTATTGAGGCGGCTTGCAGGGTAGTATGTAGAGATAGATGTACGTATGCATAAAAAGATAAATATTTTTTTTACAAAATATATTTTCTACTAAATGTTTTCAGATATCTGATCTTAGATCTAACCAAGCGACGCCTCTTCAATTGACATAATCTAAGACCTTTTCTAAATAAAATAGAGTTAATGAAATTCTTAAGTGCGAAGATGAAGTTTCAAACAATCCAACGTTATTCACGAAACAGTCAATCAGAGTCTTAGTTTGATGAGAACCTACCAAGTGAACCAATAGCGCAACTAGACGCGCCTGCTTTTGCCATAACAATACATACAGCCCATGGACAGACATTTGCGAACGTTGGCGTGGATCTTTAAAATCCGGTCTTCATACACGGAATGTTATGCGTTATATTTTCGGGAGTAAAGAGATGGAATTATCTAAATGTGCTTTTTAAAAAAGGAAATTCCTCCTTGCACAAGATATGTAGTTTGGAAAAATGTGCCGAGCTAATTTTTCGGAATTAAAGAAATTAAATATACATAATAAGCCAGCCCCATCCTCATATACGGGATAAATAACTTATATTATCTAATCCTTCTCTTTCCACACGACGAATAGATAAAAAATCCGCGAATCGTTATGCGATTTTTGAAAATAAATAGGTGCTGAACTAATTTTAAAAAAATTATTTATTTATTAAGACATTTCTAAAATGTCAACAGCTACAGCTGAGAAATTCTCAGTCACCAGGAATTATATTTGAGAGCCAGGTTGATCACTGGATGTTATGCAGATTTTATTGCTATGTGTAAGAAAGCGTTTTAGAAAATTGAAACTAACTTTGTGATTAATATTCCGTTCTTCCGGGATATCTGCCACGTCGTTGTTTTCCTTGACAACGTTTCTCCTCCCGTCCTGGAGGCGTCTTTAGGTTGAGGATCAACAACGATGCGGCAGATATCCCGGAAGAAGAAGGGAGTATTCATCTAATCGCCGCGGAAACCTCCGAGATAACTTTGTAATGCTAGAAAACAACTATTTATTTACAGATTTAACGCCTTTTTACCATTTTTCTTAGGAAATTTTCTTAGGTAGAGTATGTGGGGAGAGCTTGGTTGGACGTTGGTGGAGAATTTGACGGAATTAATAGTCCTAAGTTAGAATATGTATTACCAATAACATTCCGACTTGCGGTGAAGGTGGGGGCGCGCTAATAAAAAAAACGAGTATTTCAATTATTGTTTGAAATGGGAATTACGCATTTGAAGGTGTGCATGAATAAATAAGGCAAGTCGTTTCTGTCATTAAAGCAATCTAATTTAGATGTATTCAAAGTAATTAAAGGGTGTTAATAACAAGTTTTCCTTCTCCAATTCATAGTTTCCCGTTAAATTGAAGCGCATACTTTTCTTGGGTTTTTTGAGAGCATCGTAAAAAAATAAAAAGTGTTAAAATTAGTTCATTAGTTCTTTGCCAAGAAAATGATACTTTGACCCTTACTTTATGGGAATAATTTGGTAATCCAAGTTAATTTCTCGCACAAATGAGAAATTGTTAATGCTCTGGTCCCTTAGTTATGCATTATCTAAAATCGCTGCGTGTATAGGTATGCAAGGTGTAAGATGTACGGAATACAGAATCTTCGCATCTTATTGAGAACACATATAATTTTGAGAAATGCGCCGATACAAAAGCCGATAGAAAAGCAGAAACACATTATGGGTGCTACTAATTTTTATTGACTTCGCATCGAAGTTAACACAAACATCTGATTCATATTGCGTTGGGAGTTAATTATTCCTTCATAAAGGAATAACTAAACCATAGTTTTACTCATTAAAATTATTTCACATCTTAGAAAGGTCAAAGCTATGCCATTAAACGTGACAACTTGCAATCATTGAATTAAACTAGTTAAATCATCTGACATTTCCCTGAAACTTAAAAGCATCCAAGTTGATACACAAAAGATACATTATATTTGCCTTGTATTTTGGTGTTATGAAGTTATTACGGGTAAAAAGACCCGTGGGTCAGATCCTGCTAAATAACTTCGTCCCTTTAAAAATATAGTTGCTAACTTGATCCAATAAGTTATTGGTGTAATATTTGCAAATAAAAATTTTAAGCTAACCAAGACAAAGCAGGAAAAAAATTAGGGTTTCACACTTGATTGATTCTATGTTTATATGGGGCCAATATTTGGCATTGAATGCATTAACTGTTACCTCGATAAAAATTGGCATTGAGCCATATTAACCCGAAAGGTACTTACGAATCTGGGGTTTTTGGCTGAATGGATGTCCAGTTTTATCTGAAAACACATAATTTAATCTCTTATCACAGACATAATTTTCAGTTAAATATAGTAAAAACTGTCTCACAAATCAGAAGTCCCTTTGAAGTACCTTTCTTACAATGGTACATTGGATGGCTATTTTTGGATTTCATTGTGCAATGTATTTGAATTGAAAAGCGGTAGAAATACACCAATGAAAAAGCTCTATAAATATCCCTCCTCTTTATTCACCGAAATTTCAGCGACCAGTCAATGAAACGGAAGGCTTAAATAGAACGCATACATGTCTCGAAGCTGATAGTTACGAAAATGAACAATCTCATTTCCACGGGTTGCTGTGTGTTGCATCCACATTTTAACACTTTTGAGCATATCTTAAAAATATGACGATTGAAAAATTACTTTTGGTCATATGAGCACTCTCACATTATGTGGGAGAACTCACCCAGACGTTTAAAGGATAAGTGGATCAAGGCGGGTGAGTAATTTATCACATTTTTTATGACGTGCGATTGAGATAGCGATGAGCGTAGAATGCCTGAAATTGAATCGGAAAAATCTCTTCAGTAGGAGTGAAAGACTGGTGTTTTTGATCTGGGATTTTTTAAGCTGATAAAATAAAATAATTAAAAACTTTCTCGTGTTTTTGTTTTTTTTGCAATTTCACGAGGAAATAGGCATGCTGCATTTTCTTCCCCGCTGTTTCCATTTTTGGCCAAATAATGTAATTTCTTAACGTCATTCCTATTCATTACCAGCAACCATGTTATTTATATGGTGGAAACTACTAATGATCACATTTTTGCATGGGATATTAAGAAAATATATTATGCTTGCACTCTCATATGATGGTGGCAGCAAACAGTATTCATCATGCTCTTTGCATGACATCCATGGTGCCACTCTGTTATAAGAAGAGGTGGTTTCTCCTATGTTTCACTCTGTCTCGAAAACCACCGGCCTCAGGTATGCCTCTCTTATTTTCTCCCGTTAATGGCAAGCCACTATTTGTGCCAGCTGGTGGAAAAAACGTAGCTTTAGTCGCTATAATTGTTAAAACTCGTTTATTCTTGATTAAATGCAAGTATACCAGTTCTCTGCTCCCGTGTACCCAGCATTTTATTTGTGCATCCCATTTGGTCCCCATCGTTCTCTCCTGATGCCGTATTTCTTATTACCTTGCCACATTCGCTCTCTATTTCGTCTCCAAGACCCCTCCTTTAACCTCTAAACCCTTTCCTTCGCTCTCATCTTATACTCCATCCGTTCAGCCCCCTTAAGCGAATCCTCAGCTACACCATTACCCCGCATTAGCCTCTCCTTATTAAGCATCTTCCCTCACCGTAAAGTCCTCATCCAGCTCCTATCGCACTTATACATCTCGCAAGACGAAAGGCTTTACTTCAATCACTGGGATAGTCTCCTTTCACCGGCATTTTATGTCCCTATTCAGGACTCGGCAAGGGTAACAGTCTCTTTGCCGAGGATTTTAAGGTACTAGACTCGGTGCTGTAACTATGGATGCCTCTTTTTATTATTAATAAAAATGCTACCATTTAAATTTTCTATTTATATTTGAGTGATTCAATTTCACATTCAGAAATGGCATTACGCTCCTGTGCTTTCCTCACCGGTGATTAATAATTTACACACACGTCACAGTAACGTTGAGTTCGTCAAAACGAAAAGTCGAGCAATGTCGCTGATTGATTTGGGACTGAAAGCGAAATGAATTTCGTGGGAGCTCATAATTATATTTTCACTTAATTCGTGAATGATGATTGTAAAGAAATATAGAATTTTATGCGAGCATATAATTTATGTCTTAGTGCCACTGGGTTAAATGGTAAATTATAAAAATCTGGAAGTCAACCAATTATGTGTAAATTTTTATAAAATTAAGAGGAGGGAAGATGAAAGCAAAAACTAATGAGATCAATAGCCATTTATAATTTATCATCCTCAAGTAAGTAACATAAATATATTTTTTCCAGCCGGAGTCAAAATCATGACATTAAAATCTTTCATTTGAGCTGAGTTCTCAGTTTTCCTTCTCGCTCGAAGAATTCCATGAACTGCCTCCTTATTAATAATTCTTCTTATAACATTGTTATACCGTTATTCCCTCAGCGAAAAAAAATTAATAACTCTCTTTTCAGCATCATTTTCAATGTATTCTCCTCCCTATTTAAAAGTGCCTTTTTTAATATTATCTTCCTATACACCATTCCTTTCCGGGCTAATTCATTCACTCTGTAATTTTTTCTAAATATTTTATTACAGCTATTTATTCCCTTTATGATGGTACGTTTATGAGTCGCAGTAACGGAGACAGTCTCTTCCCCATGGAACTTCCTTCCCCCCATACTGATTCCGGAGAGTTCGAGCGGCTTGCAAACGTTGATAACATTCCTCGGTGACCGAGAATACGAGGAGGATGAGAGAGCGTATGGGGGCGAGGAGGAGGAAGGAGAAGTTATGCGTTTATACGCTCTCCTCAAAGAGCTTGGCTTGATCGGGGCGTCGCTCTGTGCAGGATGAGTGTGACGGAGAGGAAGCTGAAGGCACGGAAGGAAGAGGGTGGAAGAGTTGGCTGAAGCAAGGAACGCACGAAAGAGGGAGAGGCGGAGAGAGTGAGGGAAAGAGCGGGAGAGATCAAATGATGACAGAGGAGGGAGATGTGAGCTCGGTGAGAGGGGAAGGCGTGAAACAGCGAAGGAAGTGTATGGCACAAGGCCTTGGAGGAAAAGGATAGAAATATGAGATGAGGGAAACGCTAGTGATTGTTCAAGGAAGAGGGAGGCTTTTGGCGGGAGGATGAGGTGGAAAAGGCAATGGAATTAGACATACTCAACTATGAGTTGTATAATATTGCTTAATTGACTGAAAAAATTTGGAAAAAAAAATATTTATTCTTATATCGGCGGCTTAGTACAACAAAACTATGATCCTTGCATTGAATTAGATCGAATACTTATCAATGATAATTTTCTTTAGAATGGCGGAACATTTTATTATGAGCAAAGGAGTGATCAACACAGTGAAAAATACCTCGTTTTGGAATCAGTAAAATGCATAATATTGATTGAGGTTATGCGTTGCCAGCGGATATTAAAAAATATTTCTTGAGCCAAATGATTTCGTGTTATTTTCCAAATAATGTGTTTTTATCGGAAGCCCACATTAATGCTGAGAAGAATATTTTTAAAGGGATACCAGATCCCAATTCGTTTCATCAGAAAAAAATGTAATGGTGGTAAACTAATCGTCTGGCAAATATTTGCTTCGGCTTGGATCTCCGGAAACTAATTTCCATGATTAAGATATATATATAATTGTAATTAAAATGTCGTTCGATTGATAAAACTCAGTTAAAAAATCATTATAATATGCAAAATAAACTTTCATGGAAATAGCAGAGCCAGAAAAATTGCCAAAGGTTACTGCAGAGAAACTGAAACAATATTTCAGGTCTAAATGAATACTAAGCTTACGGATATGTGTCAGTGGCTGTAAGATATACTCATTTTAGTTGCTATGAAATGATAATAGAAGTATTAGTTTATATCTTTTATAATTATAAGTCTCTCTCTAATTCTAACTCTCTTGCTATCGTTATATTTTTAGCCTAATGATTTGTCATCATTGAAGAACACCAAGATAAAAGTTTATGGAAAAAGTGGATAGCGAGAATGAAACTAAAGAGGCGAAAAACATATATCAGTGTACAATGAATATGAAAAAGAGGCGTTGAATAACTGATCTCCAAATATTTATTTTGAGAGTTCGGAAAGATTTCAGCATTGCTACTTTTAAGCAAAACATAATTAAAAATCATGCAAAAGACAGTGAAAGCTACCCGGAATCAGGAAATGAAAGATATTTCAAAATAATTATGATAAAATTTCAGCAATCTATATGAATATAGATTGCTCACGTGAGAATAAAATGTTGACATATATAAATAACGAGAAATATCATATGATTTTTCTCATCCTTCGATTCCTGTGAGTACATTTTTAGAAGTGGAACATAATTGAAGGCCAAGAAAAGTTATGGAATGACATTTAATTTGAATTAGAGCTCCTTGGTCCATAATTCTCATGACTCGTGTAT